>CAOKZL010000044.1:0-1284817 GCA_948472985.1 Iguana delicatissima | reverse complement strand
AGTCCACGAACATCTGGGGACCCACAGGTTGAGAACCACGCTCTTACTGAATATGGAGAAGTTACGGGTCTGGGCCATTTCCACACTACACTGTTATAGCGCTATTATTCCACTTTCAACATCCTGTGGGATTCTGAGGTTTGTAGTTTCCTGAGGCCAACGAGCTCTCCAGCTGAGACGTCTCAAGGCCCCTCCCTCAACTGCAAACCCCAGCATCCCATAGGAGGCTGAAAGCAGAATAGTAGCATTATAACAGTCTAGTGCAGAAATGGCCTGAGTTCAAAGTGCAAAAGCTGCTTGTGCTCCATTAACTCAGCAAAGGGGAAAGAAGAGAAGGGTGTGGAATCTCGCCCTTCCCTGGAGGCTCAGGCAAAAGCAAACTGCTACAGATTCTCCTAGCTTGTTTGTCCTTCTTCCGTAACAACCTCTGCAATTCAACAATCAGTATTTTTGGAAGCATAGCAGTGGATGCACTTGATTGGTACTTGAAGGCAGAGAAAAGCAGAGAAAGGTTATTTTTTTAATGTAAAATTATCTAGAATGTATGTTAGGAAAACTAGGAACCTCCTTTTAAAAAATATGCTGTTTCTTTGTTCTTTTTTTGTCTTAGTATTTAATGTTTAGCCCCCCCCCCCAGTTTATATGTTTGTCTTTAAAGTTTATCTATTGTTTCACTTGGTTGGTTTTCTGTTTTGTTTTGCTGGTATGTACTTTGGAAACTTTTAATAAAACATTTTTTTTGACTTTGCTCGTCCAGACACGTTCTGGTTTTTCTTCCATGAACGGTTGGAATGTAGGCGCTCTACGGAAAGACCAAAAAGCATGACAGCTTGGATGGACAAGGTGGATTAACCTTCAAGCCCAACCAGCTGGGTGAGCCAGCTGGTTTTAACCAGGAATTGAGGTCTGTCCCAGTTAACCCACACGCGAACACTCCACAATGCAGTTGGCGGATTATCGGAAAGTTTTAAGAATTTGGGTGGGGAATCAGCGGGTTAGGAGAAAGACGTTAAGATGACAGAAGGCAGAGAGGAAGAGAATATGTCCATTGTCTGCCATCCTTTTAGTGACATCATTGCTCTTGCTGTGTGCCTTCAAGTTGTTTTACAGTGACCCTAAGGCGACCTTATCACAGGATTTTCTGGGGCTGAGAGTGTGTGACACACCCAAGGTCACCCAGTGGGCTTCCGTAGCCAAGCAGGGAATCAAACCCTGGTCTCTCGGACCACTACGCTACGCTGGCTCCCTGTTAGTGACACATACAGATGACCCCCTCGCTCTCACCCGGCTTTCCGATCGATCGGACAGTCTGTCTTTTGCTCGATCTTCTTGCTTAGAGAGTGGAATTGGGTCTCTGACAAGCCCCTCTGGACCCCCTTTACTGTGGGGCCGGTGGATTTATTCAGACTATTCCGCGTGGGGTGACAGGATCAGTGAGAGCCGTCTTCACTGTTCTGGCGACCGCGACGCCATTGAAACCGGAAGTGAGGAATGCTTTTTTTGGACAATGCACGACGGTTGTATCCAGCTGACGGCAGCGCAAGCAGAGTTGCACATGTAGGATCTGTGTGGGCACTGCATTCCAGTCCCTAGTACCTGTGATGCCCATTGCCTCCCGTCAGGGACTCAGCCTTGCCGTGAAGGTACAGCTCTGTTCGCTTAGACGTGACCGCAACTGTTGGGTGATTTGCTATATATTAGCTTTAGGACACTTTGTAATGGTAATCTAGCCTAGGCTAAAACTGCAGGCAACCGTGTATTGTATATCCAAGGAAAGAGTCATTGTGTCTCCTTCCAATGGAGGAGAATCAAAGGGAGTCGTTTGGGAGATGCATACCCCAAGGCGTCTGGTCAGTGTTTGGAGGGAAACCACAAGGAGTGAGATAGAACAACACTGGAATCATAGAATGACACAGTTGGAAGAGACCCCAGGGGTCATCCCATCCAATCCCCTTCTGCCATGCAGGAACAAACACTTAAAGCACCCACAGCAGGCCCTCCAGCCTCTGCTTAAAAACCTCCAAAGAAGGAGACTCCACCACACTCCACGGAGGCAGCAGATTTCAGTGCCGGACAGCTCTGACCGTCAGGAAGTTCCTCCTGAGGTTCAGGTGGAATCTCCTTTCCTGCAGCTTGAATCCATTGCTCCTTGTCCTAGTCTCCGGAGCAGCAGAAAACAAGCCCGCTCCCTCTTCAACATGACATCTCTTCAAACATTTAAATGTGGATGTCATGTCCCCTCTTCACCTTCTCTTCTGCAGACTAAACATCCCCAGCTCTCTAAGATGCTCCTCAGAGAGCTTCGTGGCTTCCAGACCCTTCACCATTTTGGTCGCCCTCCTCTGGACATGCTCCAGTTTGTCAATATCCTTCTTGAATTGAGGTGCCCAGAACTGGACACAGAATTCCAGGTGAAGAACAGCCAGCAATAGTCAAGGGATTTACTATATATTAGCTTTAGGACACTTTGTAATGGTAATCTTGCCTAGGCTGAAATTGCAAGCAACAATGTATTGTATATCAAAGGGAAGAGTAATTGTATTGCATTTCAATGGTGGGGGAATCTAAGAGGGTAGTTTGGGAGATGCATATCCCAAAGCATCTGGTCAGTGTTTGGAGAGAAACCACAAGGACTGAGACAGAACAACACTGGAATCATAGAATCCTAGAGTTGGGAGAGACCCCAGGGGCCATCTAGTCCAACCCCCTGCTATGGAGGAACATACATCAAAGCACTCCCAACAGATGGACATCCAGCCTCTGATTAAAAACCTCCAAAGGAGAAAGAGACTCCACCACACTCCCAGGCAGCGTATTCCGCTGCCGGACAGCTCTGACTGTCAGGAAGTTCTTCCTGAGGTTCAGGTGGAATCTCCTTTCCTGAAGCTTGAATCCATTGCTCCTTATCCTAGTGTCTGGAGCAACAGAAAACAAGCTTGCTCCATCTTCAAGATGACATCCCTTCAAATATTTAAACATGGTTATCCTGTCCCCTCTTCACCTTCTCTTCTGCACACTAAACATCCCCGGCTCCCTGAGACAGTCCTCATAGGGCATGGCATGGAGATTGTATAAAACTTGAGGCTGATAAGGAAACCTGGGAAAGTTTGAGATGGCCAAGATCAAAGTATGGGAACCGTTAGGAGTTTAGGAAAGGGTAAGAAGCCACCAATAGCAATTGTGAGCACGTAAAAATGTGTATCACTATATGCCCGGGTGTGTGTTGTAGAACATTAGCTTTAGTAACTATTATAAATGCTATACCTCTATACCTCATTAAATAATTCTGATGAACTCTGAGTGTTTTCTTGAGAGTAAAAGAGTAGCCAGCATATGGCACCTCCACGCATTGCTTCCGTACATTTCACAGCACATCGGGTTGTCAGCCCTGTGCTTTGGCCACTGATCTACCCAGGTTGCACTGTTGGCATTCCACATAAGATATATGGAATATATAACATATAATATAACTCTAGCAGGAGAATATTTATGGGAAAGTGATATAGGATCTTGGTCAGTGTGCTCCCCTAAAGAGAAGAAGAGGTTGGCAATGTTACCTTGTTTTTTGGACTATAGTTCCCAGAATTGCCTAGCTGCCCTTGAGTCACTGGGACTCTGCGCATGGAATGGAGGAAGGGATCCCCCTGTTTTTTGTTTTGGGCAGTAGCATGTCTTGATTGAGCCCTGCCCATAACTAAATAAACAATGGGTAATGGCAAGAGATTTCAGATGAATAGAGGCCTTTTGTCCCTTAGGTTGTAGATCAAAATTTAGATTTATCTTGGCAGTAAACCAGAACTGGGAAATTGCATTTCTTTTTGAGGCTGCCTCACCCCACCTTCCTTAAAAGCCTGTCTTCTTTTTCAGAGCTGGGAAGGTGTTGTTGTTGTTGTTGTTTTGGATTGCATCTCCCAGAATTCCCCAGCCGTGGAAACAAGGAAAGCTATTTTGGACATGTTGCTTTTTTGTACTACAACACCCAGAAATTCCCTCCTGCCAACATACGGCCCCTCTCCGTGCCGGCCGGGGGATTGATTCTAAGAGGTGTAATCCCCAAAGGAGCTTGCCCAAGCCGTGGACTTATTTATTATGTCCTTGTTACTTAAAAGCTTTTAGAGGAGAGATGGGGAATGTTACTTCCTGGGTTACAACTCCCAGGCTGGCTCGTGGGGGATGCTGGGTGCTGTCACACAAAAATTATGTTCCCACGTGTGATGCAGAGGAGAGTTTTCCAACCTCACTGGAAACATTGGTTGACCTTAATGATATGTGTGAGAGAGACAGAAGCAGAAAGAAAATTGGGGGGAGAGAGAGAGAGAGGACAAAGGTGGCCTTTGCTTCACCTTTTTGGCAACCCACACAGCTTCCTGTCCTGAATTGAGGGTCTGCGACTATGACGTATGGCAGCCAACCACTCCGAGGCTGCGGTGAGCTTGCAGGGAAGTCTCCGGCCACGCCAGCTCATGCAGCACCGTTTGGAAAGGGTGCTGTTGAAAGGATGATGGATCACTTCAAGGAAAAGAGGGGAGTTTAGCTTCTCCCCGCTCCAGCCACCATCCTTTCTAGAAAGAGTTGACTCAGCCTTGGCACGGGTCCCGCTGCTCCTATTCAACTGCCACGGCTGGATGCACAGCTCAGAACAGTTCCTTTGTGGACGGCAATTCCCCACCTTTCCCAGCCCTTAAATTGCCACTGCTGGACGGAGAGCATGGAAAAGTTACTTTTCTCAATGACAGCGCCCAACACCTGTCACATTTCCAAGGAATTCACTCACCTCTGCTGGAAGCACAGCTTGGAAAACTTACTTTCCAGGCTTGTTGCTGTGTGCAAACTTTCTGACTTACGGCAAAACTATCATGGGGTTTTCTGGAGGCTGAGAGTATGTGACATGCCCAAGGTCAGCCCACAGATTTCCATGGCTGAGCAGGGAACTAAACCCTGGTCTCTAGGGTAAGAGTCCAATGTTCAAACCACTAAATCAAGCTGCCTTTCACTTTTTTGGACTATACCTCCCAGAATTCCCAGTAACTGAATTCTTCCTGCCTGAAGCAGATCATGGAAAAGTTCCTTTTGGGGGACAACAACTTCCAGAGTCCTGCACAATTCCTAGCGATTCAATTGTCACTACTGGAAGCAGAAGTCAGAAAAGTCACTTGTTTGGACGGCAGCTTCCCAAATCTCCCACAATTCCCAGCCGTTCAATGGCCCCTGCTGGAAGCGGAGTTTAGAAACATCAGTTTTTCAGACCACACCTTCTAGAATTCGAAGAGATAACTCTTCCAAATTCTTGCTGGGCTACGGGACGGTAGGGCCTGTAACCAGAGAGGAGGGAAGAAGATCAGTGGGCTGAATGGAAAAGGGTCGGAAGGTGTTATGGGAACAAACCAGGCAAAGATGAAGAGGCAAGAACTTGCTCTGTTTGATAAAACTTGTAGCCACTTGACATGCATTGGACTCAGCAATTTTTGGGAAACTTGCAGTGTTGCTTGCTTTTCTCCAAACACTTCTGCTTGAAATTCTGAGGCCATGTCCTCACTAGACGGTTATAGTGCTATTATTCCACTTTCAACATCCTATGGAAGCCTGGGGTTTGCAGTTTCTAAACTGCAAGCCTCAGGCTTCCATAGGATGTTGAAAGTGGAGTAATAGCACTATAACAGTCCGGTGCGGAAATGGCCTGAATGTAGTTTGTGAGAGCAAGTTATGCAGGACATGATAAATATCTTTTGCAAGGTATAGATCTCGCAGGCTTGATTTTTGGGAGGGTTAACCTCTGTCGAATGTTAAGAAAAGTGTCTTGCTGGTAACAGTAGTTTAACAATGGAACTAGTTACCTACAGACTTTGTGACTTCAGAACTGTCTTTCAGAGCCCCAGATCTTGTCCTGTACAGCTGTCCCCAAGGAAATGTCATCCATGAAGTTCCTTCCCACCAATGGAGTTAGTCTTTCTTGCTGACTGCGAGCTGAAAGAAAGCAGAAAAGGAAACACGTGGCTTTTTATTAGAAGAAGGAAGCGGACAGCCCATTTGCTGGGAACGGCATGTCTTTTCCTTGTATTGTTGCAAGCCAAAGTCCAACAGCCTTTGGTTGAAGAAGTGGTGGAAGATCTCCCTCTGTTGCTACTCATAATGCCATAAGGCAGCTTCCTAACTCCTGAGTTAAATCACTCATTTCTTCTGAGCCAGGAGGAGAGGAATCTCACTTCATTTTCAAAGAAGAGCCTAATGGTACAGCATATGCTTCGAATGCAGAAAGTTCCAGCTTCAGTCTTGAGAGTCTCCAGGCAGGGATGGCAAAGATGCCCGCCAATAAAAGCAACCACCAAGTAGAAGTGGGAAAGATAACCTGTGGGTTTCTGTTTTTCCCCATCCTTACCTGGAGTGCTCACGGTCGAACCTGGACTTTCTCTGTTCGGAGCATATATTGTACCATTGGGTTGTGTTCCTTCCCTTAAAAATGAAGTAAGATTCTAGGTTTTATGGTTTGGGATAAGAGAGAAGGACCAAGCGTTTTAGCCCTCTGTTTTGCTCTGTACTTTTTAATGTTTACCCTTTTTCCCCTTCATTTCTATACTTAGAATCACAGAATCCTAGAGTTGGAAGAGACCCCAGGGGCCATCGAGTCCAACCCCCTTCTGCTAGGCAGGAACACCCATCAAAGCATTCCCAACAGATGGCTATCCAGCCTCTGCTTAAAAACCTCCAAAGAAGGAGACTCCACCACACTCCATGGAGGCAGCAGATTCCACTGCCGGACAGCTCTGACCGTCAGGAAGTTCTTCCTGCAGCTTGAATCCGTTGCTCCTTGTCCTAGTCTCTGGAGCGGCAGAGAACAAGCCTCCTCCCTCCTCAACATGACATCCCTTCAAATATTGAAACATGGCTCTCATGTCCCCTCTTAACCGTCTCTTCTGCAGGCTAAACATCCCAGCTCCCTAAGGCGCTCTTCATAGGGCTTCCAGACCCTTCACCATTTTGGTCGCCCTCCTCTGGACACATTCCAGCTTGTCGACATCCTTCTTTTTAATTTATTTCTTAATGAAAACTATTATTTAAACAAAAGAATTAAAACCAATTAAAATCTTACTTTAAAACAGATTAAAAACAGCACAGCACCATATAAGCCGTTCTTTCTCCGTTAAAAATCTGTCTCCAGAAGTTCACTCGAAAAGTCTTCTGCTCCCCAAAAGAAAACAAAGAAAGGGCCATTCTCATGTCCGTAGTGGGGGAGTTCTGAAGCGTGCAAGCAGTCAGAGAAAAGGCCGTCTCTCATGTCCCCACCAAACATTGAGTTTGTGCCACACGCTCGTCCCTTACAAGGTCTAAAGTCATTTCCGCACTACACTTTTATAGTGCTATTGTTCCACTTTCAACCTCCTATGGAATCCTGGGGTTTGCAGTTTAGGGAGGAGCATTGAGAATTCTCAGCCAGAGAGCTCTTGGGCCTCAGCAAACTACAAAGCCCGGGAGGTTGAAAGTGGGATAATAGCGTTATAACAGGATAGTGCAGAAACAGCCTGAGTCAGGGATGTTCATAGTGTGGCCTGCAGGCTGTCCTTGAATCCCATCTTACCCCCCCCCCAACCATGTTTGTTAAAGCACCTCAACTACCCTAATTTTTAAAAAGGATGAGCTTTTCAAATATTTTTTGTCCTCAAACCACATAAAAAGTTTTCCCTCAAGCATGCCGGTCAGAGCCGTCCGGCAGTGGAATCTGCTGTCGCCTCCATGGGGTGTGGTTGAGTCTCCTTCTTTGGAGGCTTTTAAGGAGAGGCTGGATGGGCATCTGTTGGGAGTGCTTTGATGGGGGTTGGACTCGATGACCCCTGGGGTCTCCACCAACTCTAGGATTCTATGAGAAAGCCCCACAACACACCAGAAACCTAGGAAATGTCATGCCACATCGCTTCCTGTCGCCATTTTGAGAGGGACTGCAGAGAGAAACAGAGGTATTTGGGTTTGCGGCGAGAAAGTGCAGCCCACATCGGGGAGAGGACTGGCCCCTGGCCCCCATACAGTTGCCCACACCTGATCTAGGTAGCCCTTGCACCTGGGCATGGCTTCCATGTCACTGGAATCTGCTTTGGGTTTTCATCCACCATTAAGGTGCCATAAATGGATGCGTAACATGCAGGCGCATGCGTAGCCCGTCTCAGTTTTCTCACTGGTTGTGAAGTGGTGCGCTCTATCTTTGCCTTCTTATCTTTTATTGCTAACGATGTTTTAAATCTGTTTTGGACTGTTTTAATCATGGTTTGCTTTGAAGTAATACTGCTATTTCGTTCTTTTTTAACGTCTATGGAAATAAAAGATTTCAACTTCATCTTGTTTTAAATGAGGGTAAGTTGTCTTGAATCCCACCCTGGGAGAAAGGCGGGGTATAAAAATTTAAGAAGGAAAAAAAAAGGAAGAAAGAATAATTCCCTTAAAATTCAGGCTAAAAACCAGAACAGGTTCACCCACACGACCCACGGACACAGGAGCTACTGGCTGCCATGGATTCCATGCAAGAGGATGGCTGTGTTTTCCATCCTGAACTGAAAATAGGTAGGTCTGATGGCTTTTCCTAATCCCTTAGCAGATGATCTCGGCCTCCACAGGAAGCCGCTTCTAATTCTGGCCCAAGGCTGCCTTTTTCAGCGACGGAATCGCCCTCCCTGACTTGTTCCCTTGCCCGTTGCTCCCGCAGTGAGACTGCAAGAGAGATTTGGCTGCCCAACAGAGAAATTCAGACTGAGCAGTTAGACCAGAAGTTCGGGAGTCACACGCATAATTTTAACACAGTGGATGGGAAGAAGCTTCAGATGATCTCATTGAAAAGGTGAAACTGTGTGATATGATACAGAGGGACAGATCTACGTACATATTAAGGGGGGATAAATTTGAAAAGAAAATTTGGCTGGGTAACAGTACATGTGAAAGGGACCTAGGAGTCTTGGTAGATCACAAGCTGAACATGAGTCAGCAGTGTGATGCGGCAGCCAAGAAAGCCAATGTGATTTTTGGTTGCATCAACAGGAGTATAGTGTCTCAATCAAGGGAGGTAATGGTACCACTCTATTCTGCATTGGTCAGACCTCACCTGGAATACTGTGTCTAGTTCTGGGCACCTCAGTTCAAGAAGGATATTGACAAGCTGGAGTGTGTCCAGAGGAGGGGACCAAAATGGGGAAGGGTCTGGAAGCCATGAAGCCCTACGAGGAGCAGCTTAGGGAGCTGGGTGTGTTTAGTCTGCAGAAGAGAAGGTTAAAAGGGGACATGAGGGCCAGGTTTAAATATTTGAAATGATGTCATGTCGAAGATGGAGCAAACCTGTTTTCTGATGCTGCAGAGACTAGGACAAGGAGCAGTGGATTCAACTACAGTAAAAGATATTGCACCTGAAGCTCGGGAAGACCTTCCTGATGGTCAGAGCTATCCGGCAGTGGAATATGATGCCTCCGTGGAGTGTGGTGGAGTCTCCTTCTTTGGAGGCTTGGATGGCCATCTGTCGGAAGTGCTTTGAAGTGTGTTCCTGCATGGCAAAATGGGGTTGGACTGGATGGCCCCTGGGGTTTTTTCCAACTCTATGATTCTATGATTCTATCAAAGATTGGGATAATGTTGTAACATATTTCAGGCATCTTTGGGGTGATATCAAGATGGTGAACATTAACTTTTGAGAATAAGGACAAAATACACAGGTACAAGAGTTGTATCAATTTAAACGACAGGCAAATAACTTGTGGATTATGTTTTATTGCCTCTCATTTGAGAGGAAGTCTTGTGCAAATGAAGTATGAAACAAGTGAATGTTCGTGAAGATCAGAAGATGGTGAAATACATGACTAAGTGTACGTAAGCTCTATTTTTGAAATATCTTTTTTTTTCTTCTTTCTATAGGATGTTACGGATATAACAATGTATAATTCTTTTCTTCCGAGGGAGTAAGTGTTAATTATTTATGTTAACTCTTTTAATACTTGCAATAAATAAATAAATTAAAAGAAAAGGCTTTGCCATTGTTGTTCTGGCTGTTCAACCCTTTCTCAGGATTGAAATATAGATGGATGTAATCTCAAAGCATTGCTAAATACTCCTTCGCCAGCAGGAGACCAGTTTGGTTGGCCTTGGCAGAGGAAGGGCTGCCACGCCAGGGTCTGCTCAAGGTGGTGAAAGGTGGCAAAGACCAAAGGATTGGGATCCACAGATTTGTAGAGCTACGGTGCTGGAAGGAACTCCAAAGGCCATCCAGTCTCACCCCCTGCCAGTGCTAAAGCACCCCCAAGAGATGGCTATCAAGGATTTATGCAGAATCAGGCATGGTTTCCTCTAAGTGGACGGCAGAGAAAGAGGTGATGTGGCCAGAGGAGCCGGTGCAAGGTTATCAAGTTTGTTATGACTATAACTTGTGTACTGGAGAAGGTCGCACGCCGGAAAGCTGATTGAGTCGCCCCATATGTTCAGGGTGACGGTTAGCCTTAAAAAGGCTGGGATCTGTCAGCACAATCCACCAGTTAGGTTTTTCCTGGTTGGTCATCTCTTGCTGCTGACTATGTTTTGTAAGGGGAGATGCTGTCCATTTATCTCCTGATGTCTTTTCTTTCCTAAATGCTTTCTGGAATGTTTGCCGAAAGCCTTATCTTAGTGTGCAGCAATAAATCTGCCCCAAGCTTAACATGCTGAGTCTCTGGAGCTTTTTTCCTGCTTCACTCCTGCTGCGGCCAAGCCTTGCTTCACTGTCTGAACTCTGTATATGCTCAGAGGAGCCAGTTCCTGCTAATCTTGACAATGGCCATCTAACTTAAATTTGAGAACTTCCAATGCATGTGAGCTCATTACGTTCTGGGGGCAGTGGCATCTGCCTGCTGCCATGTTGGTGGAGTGGCAGGTCCCCCACCCACCCCGAAAGGAGAAATCTAAGCTTTCAATGAGCTCTCCAAGGTACTGAACTTGTCCCTGAACTAGATTCACTCTGGAGAGCTCTTTTAAAGCTAGCAAATAGCCAGAGTGGTCTAGCAGAAGCCACTGCTACAGAAGCCACCAGCCACCCTATTCTGGGATAGTTGGTTCCATTGTCAAACAGCTCTTGTAGTTAGGAACCATTTCCATGCCCTGTGCATCCAGTGGTTCACTCTGAAGGGAGGGCAGGAGGTGGGGATACGGCCTCCTGGCCTCTCCAAATGGCAGCAAGTTTCCAATCCAACCTTGAGCAGACAGAGTGTGTGGGCAGAAGCTTCCTATGGGTTCAGCTTGTCTGCTCTGAAGTTTGGGATCAGGGATGGAAACAATATGGCCCGTGGGCTTTTTACTGTAGCCTGTAATACAATCAAACCCAACAGAATGTCTTTTCTCGCCCTCCCTCCCTCCATCCCAGGTGCCCCTGCCCCGGCTTTGGAGGGAGAGAAGAAGAGGCAATATCTGCTGGGCTCAGTCTTCTCCCACATTGCCGTCCCTTTTCCTTTTGTGTCTTATCTTCATTAGAGCGTAAGTCTGAGGGCAGGGAACTGTTTTATTGTCCTTTTACTTGTAAAGCGCCATGTACAGTGATGGGACTATATAAAATAAATACATTGGGGATGATGAAGTTTTTAAACAGTCCCAGGCAGTGTTTTCCACTGTGAAACTGCTCCTGCCCTCAGGAAGTTCTTCCTAAGATTTAGGTGGAATCTCTTTTCCTGGAGTTTGAAGCCATTGCTCCGTGTCCTAGTCTCTGGAGCAGCAGAAAACAGGCTTGCTCCATCCTCCACCTGACATCTCTTCAAATGTTTGAACCTAGCTATCCTGTCATCTCTTAACCTTCTCTTCTCCAGGCTAACTCTACCCAACTCCCTGAGTTGCTGCTTACAGGGAACTCCTTCTGCTACTGAGCTGCAGGGCTAGATTCTTCAAGCATTGCAAAAGACACACATGCACTAACTAATTCAACATGACTCCAGGTCTTTTGAGGAATTCCCCAAACTGACACCCTCCAGATTTGTCCTACTATGACTCCCATCATCCCCAGCCAGCCACACTTGGGAGAAACTGACCAAAGCCTATGGAATCTCTTCAAAACCAAAGAGTCAGCAATATACCTGACCTTTTCTTCCTTCCTTCCTCATTTTCTTTTAAATTTTGCAGTTAAAGTAACTAAAACACGGCCAAAGAGGCAAGATTGCTTCTGAACGGCCTCTAGAATCACAAAGAAACTCTACGGGACTCAAAATGGATGTGTGTGTGTGTATGTGTTGCTCAATGCCTCAATTTTTCCTCTTGAGAGTTCTCTCTTGCTTTTTAATTGAGTCAGGTTCTTTTTATTGTACATAACCATAGATTAGTGCAATTTTACCAGGAGGGGAAAAAACTGAACATACTAATCAGATCAATTAATTATGTGCACAACTTAACAGGAATAGCTTTTTAAACCTCCGCTCTTGCTTTTTCGACAGCAACCCTGAGTAAAATGACCAGATCAGTGATTCTTAGCTTTGATTCTAGTCTATTTTTTTCCTTTTTCTTTTTGAAGCTGAATAGCTTCACTGGCTACTACTCTGTTTCCAGGCTCAATACAAGGGCCATTTCCGCACTACACTGATATAGCGCTATTATTCCACTTTCAACATCCTTTGGAATTCTGGGGTTTGCAGTTTAGGGAGGGGCCTCACAGTCAGGATTAGAAACTCAAATTCAGTAACAAGGGCCTTTGAGGCTCCTCCCTAAACTGCAAACCTCAGGATTCCATAGGAAGTTGAAAGTGGAATAATAGCGCTATAACAGTCTAGTGCGGAAATGGCCAAAGTCCTGGTTATGCCCTATAAAGCCCTATATGGCTTAGGTCCAGGCTGCCTGAAAACCCATATTTCCCCATGTGAGCCTGTCTTAGTCTTATCATCTAGAGGGAAAGGCTTTCTTTTTGTCACACAATCCTTGCAGTTATGCCTTCACTACAAAGGAACTGATTAAAAGTAACTAGTTATTTCCAAGCTCTATCCTAACAAATGAAACTGTGCTATGCTTGGTTAGAAAAGAATTAATATATCTAGTTCTTTGTATACTCTGTCTCAACTAGTTAATACACAATTATAGCCCTAATTTAATTCAGTTATGTCTTTGTTACAAAGGAATTACTCATAACTACTTAATTGTTGCTAATTCTTTCTGATAACTGCACTAAGTCACAGCTCATCACATTTCTGCACTGGACTGTTATAGCGCCATGATTCCACTTGCAACCTCCTATGGAATCCTGGGGTTTGCAGTTTCGGGAGGGGCCGGCTGCAAACCCCAGGATTCCATAGGAGGTTGCAAGTGGAATCATCGCACTATAACCGCTTAGTGCGGAAGTAACAGTCTAGTGCGGAAATAACTATGTGCAACCAAGAACCAGAATGGCATAGTGGTTTGAGTGGACCAGGACTCCAGGAGACCAGGGTTCGATTCCCCACTCGGCCGTGGAGAAGTGACACTCTCTCATCCTCAGAGGAAGGCAGTGGTAGCAACTCCTTCTCAACAAATCTTGCCAAGAAAAGCTGAGGTTGGCCTGAGGGTCACTATCAGTTTGAAATAACTTGAAGGTGCATAACAACAAAAAATTTGTAACCACAGTCATCCCTCCATATTCGCTAGGGTTAGGGGCACAGGAGCCCCATGAAAGTGGAAAAACTGAATAAACTCTAGGCCCTCTCAAACCCACAGAAAGCATGATCCCCATATTCAACCCGCCTTGGATTCCTTTGGGGCATCAGGGTTCCTCTGCAAGGCAGAAGTGGGGGGCTGGGGGGGCTTCCGGCTACCTCCACTGCTGCCCCACAGCATTTTAAAGAGGGACTTACAAGCCTTGTTCACAGTTTCTCAGCCTCACGAGGCTTGCAGTCCCTATTAAAAACGGCTCAGAGAGGCAGCAGAAGGGGCAGCAAAGAATCTGTGAATAATCAAATCCGCAAAAGTGAAACCTGCAAACGTGGAGGGCTGGCTGTAGTTCTTTCCAAGCTGTGCCCTAACTGAGGTTGAGGGGCCAGCCTCACTGAGAAAACTCAGCGTCCAGCCTCGAGATCACGGGCAACCATTTGGCTGAGCTGGCTGGCTCAGCTCAGGTTAGTTGCCCCTTCTGGTTCGTCCGTTGCCCTGGGTGCCAACGGCCTCCATAACCACTTGGGTGGATGCTGGATCGTCATCCTTCCGGACGCCTCTCGCCAGGGACTCGATCCCATTCCAAGCCTCCTAAATGGATAACTGCCTCGGGTGGCCAAGGAATGCTTGGCACACCTTGGTCCAAGCAGCCCTGTGGTTCATCCGAGCATTTATCTAATTAGGTTGGTCTTGAAGAAGGATGGGCCGGAGCCAGCTAAGTCCCCAGAGGTGATGCAGAGACACACTGGCAGGCCGCGAGAGAAAGCCTGCGGGGGAGGAAGGGAGAAAAATCCATCAGTCAATTAATTAAAGGCTCCTGGAAAAGCCTAAAATCACCCCCTTCCACTAGCAAATGAGGCTGCCCAGTGTATCTCTGCCTGCTTCTGGCTTCACCTCCTTCCAAACAGCCCTGACACAGCCAGAGAGGGATGGGGAAAGACTCTTGCCTTGCCCGCCCTCCAGAGGGTGCAAGGGAACAATCCAGTTGCAGTGGTGGTGGGGGACTCACACAGAGGCACAACAGGCAACAGACTCCTCTAGGAACTGGTCCGAGTGTGGAACTCCTACAAAGGGATCACCATCTTACTGAATAAGGCACCCCAGAAAACACTCCCACCCAAGATTGGGGGTACCTGAACAGGTTTGAGCCAGCCTGCTCCATCCAGATATGTTGGACTACAACTCCCATCACCCTCCCCCAGCCATCATGGCTATAAACCCAGAGGAACCAACAGTCCTCCATGGAAGCTGAAAGATGGGAGATTCAGGATTGCTGAAAGGGTGGACATCTTCACACAGTCCACCATGGGACTGCAGCATTCATCATTGCAAGATATGGCTTGCAATGGATTTTTGATCGCAATTCCCATCATTCCCATAGGGCCATAATGCTGGAAGAATCAAGAGTCCTCCATAGAAGGGTTACAGACACAGGGCAATTAAAAATAATCACAGAATCAAAGAATCCTAGCGTTGGAAGAGACTCCAGGGGCCATCCAGTCTAACCCCCTTCTGCCATGCAGGAACACCCATCAAAGCACTCCCGACAGGTGGCTATCCAGCCTCTGCTTAAAAACCTCCAAAGAAGAAGACTCCACCACACTCTACAGAGAAAGTATATTCCACTGTCGGACAGCTCCGACCATCAGCAAGTTCCTCCTGAGGTTCAGGTGGAATCTCCTTTCCTGCAGCTTGAATCCATGGCTCCTTGTCCTAGTCTCTGGAGCAGCAGAAAACAAGCCCGCTCCCTCCTCTACATGACAGCTCTTCAAACATTTAAAGGTGGGTATCACATCTCCTCTCAACCTTCTTTTCTGCAGACTAAACATCCCCAGCTCTTTAAGACACTCCTCAGAGGGCTTCCAGACCCTCCACCATTTTGGTCGCCCTCCTCTGGGCACGTTCCAGCTTGTCAATATCCTTCTTGAATTGTGGTGCCCAGAACTGGACACAGGATTCCAGATGAGGTCTAACCAAAGCAGACAGCAATAGTCAGGTGATTTGCTATATATTAGCTTTAGGACACTTTGTAATGGTAATCTTGCCTAGGCTAAAATTGCAAGCAACAATGTATTGTATATCAAAGGGAAGAGTAATTGTATTGCATTTCAGTGGTGGGGGAATCTAAGTGGGTAGTTTGCGAGATGCATATCCCAAAGCATCTGGTCAGTGTTTGGAGAGAAACCACAAGGACTGAGACAGAACAACACTGGAATCATAGAATCCTAGAGTTGAGAGAGACCCCAGGGGCCATCTAGTCCAACCCCCTGCTATGGAGGAACACACATCGAAGCACTCCCAACAGATGGACATCCAGCCTCTGATTAAAAACCTCCAAAGAAGGAAAGTCCACCACACTCCCAGGCAGCGTATTCCGCTGCCGGACAGCTCTGACTGTCAGGAAGTTCTTCCCGAGGTTTAGGTGGAATCTCTTTTCCTGTCGTTTGAATTCATTGCTCCTTATCCTAGTGTCTAGAGCAGCAGAAAACAAGCTTGCTCCATCTTCAAGATGACATCCCTTCAAATATTTAAACATGGCTCTCACGTCCCCTCTTCACCTTCTCTTCTGCAGACTAAACATCCTCAGCTCCTTTAGCTGCTCCTCATAGGGCTTCGTGGCTTCCTGAAGAACAAAAAAAGAAGGACATCTTCACACAGTGCAATATTGCAATATTGAACTGTAGCATCCAGAGGTAGCAGATGGTGGTCAACCAGGCCATCAGTGGCCACTTGCCGTGGTAGCTCTAGATCTCCTCCAGCCTAAGAGGCAAGATGTCTCTGTATATCAGTGGCTGGGGAAGGAGAGATCAAAGATGCAGTTGGACTTGTCCTACTGGTTGGCCAATCTGTGAACTGAATGATAGCCTAGAAGAGCCTTTGGGCCAATCCAGCAGGGTCTTGGAGGCAGTTCCAACTAGAGTAGACCCACTGAATGGGAGCAACGTAAATGTCAACCCACCATTCCATAGTTGATTCAGTGGATCTCCTCTACTTGAGTGATGATCAGGACAAGTCTTAAATTAAACCTCTAGGCTGAGCGTTTACTTGGGTCTCGCTTTAGTGTTGCCATGTCATGCCTAATCCAGGCCCTGAGATTGTTATTAATATCACCCCGCTTTTCTCCCAAAATTGGGACTCAAAGCAGCTCCCAATTGAAAAGAACAATACAATTAAAAACATACAAAAAGTGAATATTAAAACAGAATTGAAATCATCTGTATTATAACCATTATACCACAGTAACAACATAAAAGGCAATTTTTTTAAAAAAGATAAAAAGTGCTTTTAAAACAGCAATTAAAACAGTACAGCACCCCCTCTCCACCTGCCCCTTGGCCTTATCTCTTTGGGGGTACAGAAGGAGGAAGACGGTGGTTTTGCAAATATAGCTTCACGGGGCCCCTTTCTGGAATGTCATGCTTTCCATCCAAACAAAGACTTGGTTATTTTTATTTTTTAACAACAACAAAAAAAGTCAAATTTTCCCCTCCTGTGGTCTCCCTAGATATTGACGTGAATAAATAGCACAACAGCTCTTAACAAGAGCAATGCCCAAATCAGATAAGGCTGCGTAGGAGGAGCGGCTGAGAGCAAAATGCTGATCGTTCTCCGGCTACTCTTTCAAGCCACTTCCTCCTTCTGACTCTTATCTCTCTGGCCCAGGGCGGCCCCATGGAAATGTGCAAACCGCTCTCAACATTTGCACCAAGATAGGTTTGCCAGGGAGCTGAACTGTGTGTATCAGTGGAACCATCTTGGCTGTTCTCAAAGAGAACATGGGCCTAACATGCTCAAATGGCCACCTAAACCCCTGACTCCCATAATGGCAGCGGCACGTGGGAATGCTCCCGAGTGACCACTTGCATGCCGCCTCTAAAACAGAGGGACCGAAGAGGTCTGCTTTCCGAAGAATCACTGTCATTGAAACAGAAATACAAGCACAGCTTGGAAGTGCTCCTTTTGGCCTACGATTCCCAGAAACCCCCGGTCAGCATCCCAGCTCTGAGAGATGTACGGTCCTCTGAAGAAATAATAATAATCTTTCCAAGCTATGCATTTAACACATTTCATTCTTTTGAGGAAGACTGTTGGACAAATTAGACTACTAAAAAAAAGAAAGAAAAAGGATCCTGTACAATTGCCACATTTACCCTTCCTGTGGCACAGTTTCCTCAAACTTCAGCAGACTTGCAAATTAAGCCCATGTTTATCTTCCAAAGACCAGTCACAAAATAAAGCACAAATGCAAGATGTCTAACTGAGCAAAAGCACATGCTATGACAAATAGATGCCTTTCACCACTAACAGGAGCACCTTTTCTACGTTTGGACTAAACATATCCTCTAGTTTGACACTATGACCAATATCACCCGTACGCTTGCTGTTGAATCTACTGTTTAGGCAATTTTGAGGCCCCTGTTCTCCCTTCTAATAGTCATTTTCTCTTAGAACCAGACGAACTGGATCAAGCAGTCTTCTAAACAGAGATGTTCTGTCCAAAGCAGGTCACATAGCCACTGAGTGGAACTGGCAGTGCAGTAGAGATGTGTTACATAGCCTAACAAACCTGTATACTCTGACGGAACCATCAATGGTGCAGGTGTAGGATGAAGCATGCCCCATAGTTTATAGCACATGTGTCAAACACAACGCCCGTGGGCTGAATCCGGCCTGCCAGGCCATTTCATGTGGCCGTTGCACTTCTCCTGCAGCTGTGGCACTCCCCCGGTCTGGTGAGCCCCCGGCTGCAGGTATTCTGAAGAGGGGTCCAGCAGCCAGCATTTGTGATCTACTTCTACTTCTGAGTGCTCCTCGATCCAAGTCTCATCATCAGAGCGTTGCCATGAGTTACCATGGCAATGTTCCTTGTGGCTCACTAGAGTTGGAGAGAGGCGCAGTCAGAAGTAGAAGTAGTTCGCGGGCGCTGGCTGCTGGGCCCCTCTCCAGAATACCAGCAGCCAGGGATCCGCAACGTGGGGATTGGGCTCACCAGGTACAGAGAGGGGCAGAGGGGCAGAAAGAGGCACAGAGGTAGAGCAGAAAGAGGCACAGAGCGGGTCAGGGTCTTAAAGAGGCACAGAGAGGGTCTAGGGAGCAGAAAGCGGCACATTTTGGGTATTCTGACCAATTCTATGTCACTTTATAGAGGTATAGGGACCATAAACTACAATCAAATAGCCCTAAAATGTCCAAGAGAGGAAAAGTTGATGCAGAGGGGAGGCAATTTAAAAACCAGTAATAATCGAATGTAGAGGCAATTATTTAATCTGATAAAAGCGTAGATATATTTATATAGCCTTGCAGATACAAACTGGCCCTTTTAGGCCCTCCTGATGTGGCCCAAGAGGAAATTGAGTTTGACACCCCTGGTTTATAGCATGCTGCCCTGAAGCCTTGAGCAAGAAGCCCAGAACTTGTCCACTGGAGGTGAGCGACACAAGCTGGGAGCATACAGTTTAAGATCCTTGACTTTTTTACACTACAGCTAGTGTAGGAAGTCCCTATTCAGATCAGGGCCACCATGTGCAGACACGAAAAGGTTAAACCTCTCTTATCTGATTTTTATTTCAAAATCCACACACACACACACACACACAGTGGTTGTTGTGTTCTTAAGGGTAGAGCAACTGCATTGCCTCCACCGGTTGCTAAGGAAGGGGCTTTCTAATGGCTGGATGCCGTATTTTCCTTATTGCGGTGCTTTCAAGCTGTGCTTACGAGAACTCCCTTGTCTTTTTAATATTGCAGTTTCATTTAGCTGCCTTTTAATTTGTGCATGAGTGCTTTTACCTGTGCCTTTTGCTCGCTCGGCTTCTTGTAAGTCTCCTTGATTCTCGGTTTTGGGAGAAGGTGGGATGTAAATAGAAACAAATTAATTAATTTTAGCTACTCCCTCCCACTGCCATTGTTTGGGAGACATTGAAATTAAAAAAAAAAAAGACAGGAGAGGATGGAAGTGTTTAATGGTTCCAATCTAGATCACAGATGGAGCCCGGTGGCCCCGGTTGTGGTGCCATGAATATAAAAATGCTAGTGCACTATGTATTTAAAGTAGCATATCCAACAGACTATGTAGTTTCAGTTCCAAAGTAGAATTGCTGTCACACTTTTACCAACCAGATGTCTCCAGGACTCCCACGAAGAGGCCATGAATACATCTTCCTGTTCTTCCACCCAGCATTTTCTTTTCCAAGATATACTGCTTTTGGAGAGAGAGGTTCCATTTAGTGCCCGTGGATGATCTGCCACCCTGGACTCCGAAATCTCTGCTGGAGAGTTCTAGTTCTGTAGTTTAGGGGAGTGAGCTAAAGCTCTCTGGCAGAGAATTCCAAGTGTTTTACGAACCACAAATCCCAGGATGCTAAAGGGTGCATCCATGGCAGCTAAAGGGGCACCAAACTAAATAAACATGTGGTGCAGATGGATTCATAAATCACCGCCACCATCGTAGCTTACGCATGGTGTTCCTCAGAGCTGGATAGGAACAGTTCAGTTGGAGTAATTGCTTTAGGCCCCCTGCAGACCGCGAAAAAGATGGCCCAAGGCGAAAGGCAAGGGGATTCATCTTCCTTCCTCAGTTGCTCTCACCAAAGCTGAAAAAGGATTCCTAGAATCATAGAATCACAGAGCTGGAAGAGACCCCAGCCCCCTGCCACACAGTCCAACCCCCTTCTGCCATGTAGGAATACACAGTCAAAGCACTCCTGACAGATCGCCATCCAGACTCTGCCTAAAAACCTCCAAAGAAAGAGACTCCACGCAAATGTGCACACATGCACAAAGAAAGAGACTCCTCCCAGGCAGTGCATCCCACTATCGAACTGCTCTTCCCATCAGGAAATTCTTCCTAATGTTTAGGTGGAATCTCTTTTCACCTATGAAGATTTCTGTGCTATTTACTTATTCACTCGTTTAATTTCTAGGTCCCTCCTTCCCGAAAACCTCACACAGATATGAGCAGAAAAGGAGGCCGTCGCTTGGGAATTGCTCGTTTGGGATTAAGCCTCCTTAATCCAGCCTTGGTGATCAGGAGTGGGTATACCTTTCTTTCTTCAATCATTTGGTATTATCAGCATTTTAAGAAAGAGGAAGAAGAGGAGGAGGGGAAAAAACGGAGGAAGAAGAAAAAGTGGAGAGAGGAGGAGAGGAATTGGGGAGGAAGAAGATTTCACTAGCTTTCTTTGGAGCAGCTCAGGAATGGGTGAGGGAGGCTTTTAGGCACTTTTCCATCGAAACAGGTCCACAGGAAGGGTTTCCATGGGTTTGCATTTACGTTTTTAATTCATGAAAGTTTCCCAGCCTATGAAAGGGAGGGGTTTTGGCTCCTCTCCTGGGCTCAGCCTGGGAAAGGGAAGGAGAAGCGAGGGAGCTTGGGGCAAAAGAGATTGGGGGAGAGAGGAAAGAGAGAGCGCCCATGTACGCCTGTTGAATTCCACCCCCAAAGCAGCCCGGATCTCTCTGAGAAGCCACCTTCCCTCCCTTGACTCTTTCCTTGGAGAAATCAGACTGCCTTCAAACCTTGCCATGTTTCCTTAATGAAATTGTTGCCTTGGCAACCGTCTTCTCCTAACATTAGGGCAACGTGCCGATGCAGGCAGATATTTGAAACATTTGCTAAGGCGGAGAGTACGGGGTGGCCGGGGAAGGGGTGAAGAAGTGGCCAAATTAACAGGTTTGGGAAGGCAATTAAGGGAAAAAGTTGACAAATGAAGGCGGCTGCCAAGGTCCTCTTGGGCCAGAGATTTCAAACACAGCATCCCAGCGCTGTGAAAAATGTATGGATTGCAAGCCAGCTTCAGGCCGGCTTCACAGACTTGTGCCAGCCCTTAAAGACCTAACAATTTGAGGACAAGTCTACCCAACAGTGGCTGCTTGTGGCTCCAGTGCGGTAATAAATCTGCTCCAGGTCTTAGTCCAAACTTTAAATAAACTACGGAAGGTGCTGAACCTCAGCCCACCCCATATTAGGTTCAGCAGCTTGGATAGCTCTTTAACAATTCAGACTGAAACCCAGAACAGTGGCAGCGGCTGGATCTCAAATCAGAGAGGGAGCTCTCCAAGGTGCTGAAGCCTAGCCCCAAATAGCTTCAGCACCACTGACTGGTCACTGAGCACATCCAAAACCTGGACTGGACTCGGATGCCTTACTGACATGGAAGCCACCAACGACTACTTACCCACTGCTTCATCCCTGCCCCACTGACATCTGATTATCTTCAGAGGGGTTTCTCTGGATGTCCTTGACACACATACACACACACACACAATGGGTGGAACAAGTAGCAGCGAAGAAGGGGCAGAGACTTGTCCTTCCCAAAAGGTTCAGGGAAAAGCAAACTGTCACAGCCACTCCCTGCTTGTCTGTTCCTCCTTATGAATACCTTTTGTTACTCTGATGTTAGCTGGCCACAAGTGTCCCAGTTTTCATCTGGGAAATGTTGGAGGGTATATGTCAGGAAATGGACTTGTAGTTGTGGTTTCAGGTAGTATTGTTTCCTAGCCCTACCTGGAGACCTCCGGCCTTCCATAGTGGTCTCCTTTCGAGGTATAAATAAGCCAAACCCGGCTAACTTTCCAAAATCAGCTGAGATCAATGTGTTGGAACTAGTAAGGTAAGACATAAATTTTATGTATTATTCATCCTTTTATTTCTGTCTATTTAATTGCCTTATTATTTATTTATTCAATTTATACCCTGCCTTTCTGACAATAAAAGGACTCTTCCCAAAAAGTTTAGCTAAAACCTTTCTTTACAAAAGTTGGGTGGGGGATTAAATAACTTTAATTTTTCAAATAGATTTTAAAAAGGATACAAGATTAAATGCACAGCATATTGATACAGCATACTGATACCCAAAGTCCCTGTGTCATTTCCAACTTATGGCAACACTAAGATGAACTTATTTTTCTAGGGCTTTGCTTCCCGCAAATTACAAACCAGAGAATTCCATAGGATGCAGCTGTGGCAGTTAAAATGGAATCATGCAGCTATAATTACGTAGTGTGAAAGGACTCCCGAAGCTCTTTCTCCCTCCATAATTATAGCTGTGGGTCCTCCAGAGGTTCAGGGGCAGAACATTGGCCCCTGGACCTGTCACGGTGGCCCACCTCTGCTGCAAGGCAAGGAGAAGACACTTCATGGGTGTTTATCCAGGCTGGTCTTTATCGCAGCGCGAGTTGGAACAGGGGCACCGGTTGCATTGAAAACGATGCCCTAGAATCAATGCCTCCCAAATGTTGGCCTTCCAGATGTTTGGAACATCTGTGGGCCAAGCTGGCTGGGGCTTCTGGGAGTTGAAAGACCAACGTTTTGGAACAACCGGCTGAGACCTCTTGCTCGTCCTAACTGCAGCAGAACCACCGACTCCATTGGACTCACCTACATCCTGACTCACCATTCATCCACTGATTCAGTAGGTCTACTCTAGGGGGAACTAATCAATAAGTTGCTGGCCCCTCTGTGTCTGTTGAGGGGTCTGCTTTTGGGGTTGTGTCAGTCAGGGATACCGGATTGTTATAGCGTTCTTTGCCCCTGCTAGCCTTCCTTCTTGCCTTCCTGCTCATTTATATCAGTAAAATTAATTCCATTCTTGGCCAGGAATTATTTATTCACAGACAGGTGGTAACGAAGATGATCTTGAAGATGACGATGATTTTATTAATTTATATCCCACTGTTTCCCCCCACACACACACACAATAACAGGATTCAAGGCAGCTTACAATTTGCTAAAATCAGCAGAGATTGAGAACTGTAAGAAAATACGGTGTATACACAAATGCACACAAATGTGCACACATGCACAAATGCACACGCACACATGCAGAGAGATGATTAAAAAGCAAATGAGCAGGACTTTTCCCCAGTTTGTCCTGGATCCCAGAAGATACAGGCAATCTCTATATGTACCCAGTGCGCCCTCCTCATCCGCAACCTCTGCGTGTACAAATTCATGTGAGCATGAAGCATCATGTCCCTGTACTTAAAATGGAAGGGAGGTGCATGCAGACACACTGATGTGCATATGTGCACATTGCCACCATTGACTATAATGGGGTGCAAGCATTTGCAAATCCCATTATTTGCATGTCTTCAGAGGACACACTCCTTCTATATATCTGTACTTTATTAACTGTTACAGGTGGATGGATTCAGTTAAGGAAGTTTGGAAGACCTGAGCATGATGTGCAGGGATCCTTTCACACTACACAGTCATAGCATTATGATTCTACATTAATAGCCATGGCGATATCCTATGGAATGCTGGAATTTGTAGTCTTTTGAGCCAACTAGAGCATTCTAAATGCTTCTCCCTGAACTGCCAATGTACTATAACAATTTGAGCATTAGACTATGGCAATTTCCGCACTAGGCTGTTATAGCGCTATTATTCCACTTGCAACATCCTATGGAATCCTGGGGTTTGCAGTTTCGGGCCATGCAGCCCCTCCCGAAATTGCAAACCCCAGGATTCCATGGGATGTTGCAAGTGGAATAATAGCGCTATAACAGCCTATTGCGGAAATGGCCTACAACTATGGAGACCAAGGTTCAGATCTGCACTTGGCCATGGAAACTCCCTGGGTGGCTCTGGGTAAGTCACACTCTCTCGGCCTCAGAGGAAGGCAAAGGCAAACTGCCTCAGAAGAAATCTTGCCAAGAAAACCCTGTGATAGTTTTGTCATACGTCGGAAACAACGTGAAGGCACACAACAAAACGCTGCCAGTCTGACAAGAGGCTTTGAATCTGTCATGCTTCGAACCTGTCTTATGCATTAGCAATACTGTACGTATAGAACCATAGAGTTGGGAGAGACCCCAGGGGCCATCCAGTCCAACTTGCTTTGGCCATGCAGGAACCCACCTCAAAGCATTCCCTACAGATGGCCATCCGGCCTCTGCTTCGAAACCTCCAAAGAAGGAGGCTCCACCACACTCCATGGAGGCAGCAGATTCCACTGCCGGACAGCCCTGACCGTCAGGAAGTTCTTCCCGAGGTTCAGGTGGAATCTCCTTTCCTGCAGCTTGAATCCATTGCTCCTTGTCCTAGTCTCTGGAGCGGCAGAGAACAAGCCTGCTCCCTCCACATCATGATATCCCTTCAGATATTTAAACATGGCTATGACATCCCCTCTTTAACTTTCTCTTCTGCAGACCAAACATACCCAGCTTCCTAAGACGCTCCTCATAAGGCTTCAACGCTTCCAGACCCTCCACCATTTTGGTCGCCCTCCTCTGGACACACTCCAGCTTGTCCATACCCTTCTTGAACGGAGGTGCCCAGAACTGGACACAGGATTCCAGATGAGGCCTGACCAAAGCAGACTAGCGTGGCACCACATACTGGTAGCTGCAATAGATGTTTAGGGCAAAGCTTGCTCGTGCTAGTATGTATCTGCTTTCAATTATCACTTGTAACCAGGCACCCACTTGTAACACTTGTAAATATCAATAGGCTCCCAATGGGCAATTTGTTCTTTGTTCAGTGTCACCTTGCAATGGGAATTTGGAAAGGAAAATCAAGCAGATAGCAAGAGAAGGACAAGGAAGTGTTATGGGAACATTTAGATATGAGAGAGGATCTTGTTCTTGCTCCTATGATGAAAAAGTATGTAAATAACTGAATGCCTGGGGAAATTGCTGGAGCTGGTAGGCTAAGGTTTTAACCAATCTTTGACATGCGTGCCAAATTTTAAATGGAAAGGTATAAAACTTGTGCCCAACTCTAATGCTGTAGTCTCAGCAACATTTAGGTGATGTTGCTTGTTCTCCTGAAATAAAGGTATCTGTTTAGAAACTCCGAGCAAAGTTATTCAGCGCAAGTGAGCCAAGGCAGGACACAGCCCCAGGACACAACCATGGACACTCAAGTGAAATGAAAGTACCACAATTGTGTACAATTGTGTCACGTCCAGGACTCATGAAGTTCCCTCCTTCATAGGATCACAATAGACCGAAGCCAACCTGGTGCCACCCAACAGCAACAAGGTATTCAGCATTCTCTACCAGTAAGTTCTAAAACTACTGATCATTGCTACGGGGCTTTGGTTAGGTTTCCTTAGAAAAAGTGGCTCAGACAAAGCCTCAAAACCCTTGGCCTGCAGATTTTTTTTCCTGTTTTTTAACCAGCATGTGAGCCCGGATAAGGTCCCTCCTTTGCAGCTCTTTTCTTTAACAGGTGGCTTCACAATAGATGAGAGAGGTGCCAATTTTCCTCTCCCAGGGTCAAATGGACAGCAAATTCAGAACTCTCCTTCATTCTTCTCCTTCATCGGTAGGCCTCAGTCTAGAGGGGGGAAAAATGCCATTTTTCTTAAGTACACAAGATGCACCCCTCATGTAAAGACTCCAAGTTGCTTGCTAAGGTTGGCCTTCCTCTGCAAAGAGAAAAGTGCTCCCAGTGCTGGAGAAAGAAAAAGGGATGCACACCGGCCTGGCGGGATAAAAGCAGCTTCTAGTTTAGATATTTCACAAGCCCAGGCCGACACTCGCGCGTAAGGCGCAGAGAGGACGTTAACTCAGGTGGTAGATGCAGTACGAGCGGCATGGTAGCCTCCTGGATTTTCTCTGCCCTGGCCTGGAGAGCAGAGTTGGGTACACAACCTGGCTGGACTCTGGCTGGTGTAGGGGACTCTGGGCTCACAGGTTTGAAGCCCCCAGACTTATGGATGGACGGGACCTACTGACATCATCTGCCAGGCCTCTTGGATCCTCCCCTTCCCTCTGAGATTGGCTGCAGCCTCCTCCGGAGCAGAAAGGGAAACTGATCCTCCCACAGACAACGCATGTATGTATGCATGTGCATCTTCTGTTCACCTACAGACTTAAGGCGACCCAATGAATTTTCTAGGGTTTTCTTAGGCAAGGAATTCTCAGGGTTGGTTTTGCCAGTTCCTTCCTCTCAAATACAGCCTGTGGCACCTGGTATTTGTTTCTGTGTAGGTGCCTTCGAGTCTCCTGTTGACTCCTGTTGAAAAGCAGGTTAAGGAGGGACGTGGTAGCCACGTTTCAATATTTGAAGAGATATCACATTGAAGATGGAGCAAGCTTGTTTTCTGCTGCTCCAGAGACTAGGACACAGAGCAGTGGATTTGAACTACAGGAAAAGAAATTTAGCCTAAAGGTCAGGAAGAACTTCCTGATGGTCAGAGCTGTCCGGCAGTGGAATCTGCTGCCTCCATGGAGTGTGGTGGGTTCTCCTTCTTTGGAGGTCTTCAAGCAGAGGCTGGATGGCCAAACAAAATTCACTTTCTTAGTTTTGGCCCAGTTCTCTAATCTGTCAAGGTCATTTTGAATTCTGATCCTGTCCTCTGGGATATTAGCTATCCCGCCCCTCCTCCTCCTCATTTGGTGTCATCTGCTCATTTGATGAGCATGTTAACTAAGTAGATAGATAGAGTCCCTGTAAAGTCTTCGTATGTTGCTGCAAAGAACCAATTAAACCCTGCAAATTATGGCAATCAGTTGTTCTACCAGCTGGGCTGGAGATTTGCACCTGGCCCTCATCTGGAGCTGAGCCCCTCAAAACTGGAGAATCTGCACCCTCATCTCCCAGCTGGAGATGACCCTGGGATTTGTCAACCCTACTGCCAATCCAGTTGGCCCTGGCACACAGAAGAGAAGCGCCATCTTATTCCTACACCACCGGCAGCCCGAGCAATGCGGACCAGCTCCGCGCTAGGCCCGTCCGACGGAAGGCGATGTTGTGATAAGCCATGGCTTTGGGCTTTTGCACAAGGGAGTGAGGCAACTTTTTCCAAAGGGCTTTAACCAAGGACTCGGGGCTTCCTGTTCAACAAGCCGTCTCCGAGAAAACATTGGCAGTCCCGGGTGAGCTCCCCTCAGACTTGTTTGGGTCCGGCTGATTTCAAAACAATGCCGCATTGTTCAGCGGGATCAGAGAGAATAAAGCACAGCCCGCCAGCCGGTTCTGCCCAGTTCCTGTGGAAACGGACTGCTCGGATTGATTTACAGTTTGTTTAGGTGGCCCTTGGGCTGTTTTTGTTTGAATGGGGCAGCTGGTGGAGGGGGGAGGACTGTACCAAAGTGGAACACTGAACAATATCCCGTACAAGTCAAGTCAGACTTTGGTCTAGGGCAGTCATTTCAAAGAGGGATGCCAGGGAAAACTTCTCAGCTATGACAAATTGATTTGATTCTAAGGTTGCCAGAGTGGAAATTGAAGACGGCTCCTACGCCTTTAATAGGTTGTGTAGGCGAGGGAATGTCAGCAAATGCCGCTTGTCTCCTGGTTGCAGAGTCTTGCCCTTCCCAAGTAGGCTCGGGGGAAAGCAAACTGCTGCAGCCTCTCCTAGCTTGTGCATCGATAACTTTGGCCGTCTTGGTCACACCGTGATGTTGCTTGGCCACACACGTCCCATTTTTGCTTTTGTGAAATGTTGGACGGTAAGCAATATAGGGTATCAGACCCTCTGCACTTTTGTCCTATCCACAGTAGTCGCATTTCCCTGTCCTCCAAGATAGGGAAGGAGAGAAAGAACGTTGTCATCATGTCACTGTTAGATCTCTTTGGTGTTATCAATCCCTCCCTTTGTTTCCGACCTTCAGAGATGGATGCCGTGGCTTTATGTCTCTAAAACAGTACCCAGGTAGAAGACGAAGGGTATCAGCATGAAGGAAGGCCAAAATTTGAAGACTTTCAAGGGGAGACCAACCCTACAAATCCCAAGAGGCTGGTCAGGGGGATGCAGGACGCTGTGGCTCCCAGCTTGTGTAGACCGTAGTGTGACAATGCTCTGGGCCCGCTGGTTACTGGTGGCCTCCATTTCAGGGGGCTGCTGAATTCAATCCAGGATTTAACACGGAACTTCTCACAAGCATGGAACTTCTCCTCAAAATAATCCTCCCCTCCACAATTCCCCATTCTCAGCAGGCCCTTTGTCAACATTTTCGTTCTTCCAACCAGATTCCAAAAGCAAAAGTTACTCAACTGAGCTCGAGTGGGGGCAGAAAGACCTGCAAGGCCACATTTGCAGAAAAGATTAAGCCAGCGTGGGAAGGGTTACACACCGAGCCCTGCCCCTTATGCATTCTTCTTGTAGGTACCTCGAGTCCAAAGAGGAAATAAAAACAAATCTGCCTGCAAGTTTGAGTCGCCTTTGCATGGACGTTCAAGAGCGTGCCTTTGCCCAGAGTGATTCTGCACTCAAGATCCCTCAGGATCTCAAGTCACGCAAAGCAGAAATGTATTCTCCCCCTTGCCAACTGGGTTTCTGAGTAGCAGCCATGCCAAGAAGGAGTGGGAGTTTTACAGATGACTCACCACTTGCTGTTTGGAGCTGAAGAAGATGGCATTGAGAGAAGCACAACCAGCGACCCATTCACTCCGCACAATTATAGCAGCATGATTCCCCTGTTTCGTAGCCTGGAGCCCTGGGGTTTGCAGTCCAAGGAAAGTACTTCAAATTCTCTCCCAGGAAGCTCTAGTGTTTTGCCAAAGTACAAATCCTGGGATGCTGTAGGATGCAGCCACAGCAGTTAAAGGGAAATCATAGCGCTGCAATTGTGCAGTACCAAAGGGTCCCAGAAATGAGAGCTCTGCAGAGTTCTGCTCCAGAGGGTAGAACCCAAAGCAAAGGACTCAAGAAAGGATGGAACATTAGGTGGAACTTCCTTACAGTAACACGTTTCACAGTAGAACAGACCCCTCAGAAAATGGTGGATTCTGTCTTATTGGAGGTTTTTAAACTAAGGTTCAATAGTCACATCTTGGAGACAGTGGATTTTTACAGCAGCAGGAGAGTGGACTAGCAGGCCTTTGGCGTCAGTAAAAACAAAAATCGTTGATGTAGTTGGGTGACTTCAAGCTGTTCCTGACTTATGGTGGCCCTATGGAGAATCTATCATGGGGGCTTCTGAGGCTGAGTGTGTGTGATGCACCCAAGATCACAGCACATGTGAAAGGGATCTAGGAGTCTCAGTAGATCACAAGCTGAACATGAGTCAGCAGTGTGATGCAGCAGCTAAAAAAGCCAACGTGATTCTGGGCTGCATTCATAGGAGTATAGTGTCTAAGTGAAAGGAAGTGACAGTACCACTCTATTCTGCTTTGGTCAGACCCCACCTGGAATACTGTGTTCTGGGCACCACAGCTCAGGAAGGGAATTGACAAGCTGGAATGTGCCCAAAGGAGGGTGACTGAAATTGTAAAAGACCTGGAGACCCTGAAGTCCTATGAGGAATGGCTTAGGGAGCTGGGTGTGTTTAGCCTGGAGAAGAGAGCGTTAAGAGGGGACATGACAGCCATGTTTAAGTATTTGAAGCAACATCACATGGAAGATGGGGCAAGCTTGTTTTCTGCTGCTCCAGAGACTAGGACATGGAGCAATGGATTCAAACTTCAGGAAAAGAGATTCCATATAAATATTAGGAAGAACCTCCTGGAAGTAAGAAGAGTTCAACAGTAGAATAGGTTACCTCAATGGAGTAGGGTGGAGTCTCCTCCTTTGGAGTTTTTCTTAACAGAGGCTGGGTGGCCATCTGTCGGGAGTGCTTTGATGGTGTCTTCCCATATGGCAGAAGCGGGTTGGACTAGATGGCCCCTGGGGTCTCTTCCTACTTTAGGATTTGTCATGCCCAAAATATAGCAGAGATTGCTCCCACAGCTTTGGAAGCATGCCCAGCAGCAGAGAATATCAAAGCAGCAATGCACTGTAGCCAGGAAAAACTCACCCACACCAATTGCTTTCTTCCATCAAGGAGGCAATTTATTCTTCAGTTACAATGTGTACATATTTACAAGAATCTCCAGAAGGCATTCCAGCATCCCCCTGCTTGCTCTTTCTGACAGAGCCTCCGGCAGACACATCAGGCACCATGTGAAACTTGTTGGCTAGCTCTCAGCTACATTTATACTCACAGTAGCTGAAGCAATCCTGCCACCTTTGTGTTCTCCCCACACCTGATGCAACCTTCTCCCCTGGTTGCTCATCCGCATGACTCAGCACGACTCAGCTAAAGTCACATGGCTCTCCACAGGTGCACTTAACGACCCACATCACAAAGTATTTTCTGCAGGTTTGGCCCAACCTTTACTTGACAGGATTCTATGATTTGCATCCGGCATTTCTAATATGCTTCGGCCACTCCTGCGATGCTCTGGTACTTCCTAGCTGGTGTCCGGACATGCATCAGGAGTGCCTTGATGTGGATCAGTGCCCATGGAGCATCAAGGCCGTGGCCCATTGGTCACTCCACTGCCTACCATTGCACAAGAGCGACCCATACATTGTAACATCACGGCAGCCCCTAGGTGAGTACAACGGACATTGTGAAACTACTTCATTCTTTTCCTGCACATTTAAGCCCGCTTATAAAGATGTAAGTTGCATGCTGAATTCCAGCCATTGTTTAGATTTCTCCCAGCCCCCCAAAGGATATGGTAGATTCCTGCAAGACTTCAACACTCAACACTTCATGACCTTCCTAAACCCCTGTAGATGTTCAAGGAATTCTTTCCACCCACGCACTGCGCTGAAGGACTTTGGTGCATCTACCGTTTTGTGTGAAAATTCATTCTCCACTGAGACCCACGGGCTGACAACATACTGGCATTGCGCGTTTCATCCGAGAAAAGCAAATGCAGTCATCTTGCCTTTGCGAGGCAACAGACCTGAATTAATGTAAGTGAACAGTTTTTCCATAGGCTTGCAGAGAAATCCTGGTGTATTAGGATTTATTAGCAGTTCAGATCTTCAGGATGACTTGCACAAAACATGCATTTCATTCCCGCTCACAGTTATTTTGTTCACACAACTATTTTGCAAGCCAAAAACATTGCATTTTAAATTCTTTTGCCTTTAGGGGGTGGACGGTTTCTGCAAAATACTTTCGCATTACAATGCATTAACTGGGTGGTATTTTCTTCATTATCTATGAAAACCTTTCCCCACAAACTCTTTTGTACTGACCGATACCCAAACCTTTCTTCTTCCCCTCCGCAATTTCTACACCTGCTCCTCCCACTGAAAAATGTCTCACGATATCCTGTGATTGGATGATATAATTTTACCTCTGCGACAGCTTTTTTATGTTACTCGGGAACAGGATTTATGTGGCCCTTCAGAGGTTGCTGGTAGACTGCAGCTCCCATGATCTCTCACATTAGTTATAGTGGCTGGGACTGATTGGAGCTGCAGTCCAAGTAGCCCCAGAGCTAATAGAACTCTTTACTCCATCCTTTGGCTAGCAACACCTGAATAAATGATGCAAATATCGTCCAGACTCAGAATAAATTGTGTAAAATTACGCAGCTATCCCGTCACTATACTGTTTATTTAAGTTGCAGAATTCTGATTCTGCTGGCACAGAACTGATCTGACCTTGGTGCAGAAAAACTGACTTGGGAATAGTGCAGGAAGCCTATATAAGGCTTACTCTTGACCCATGGCCTTTTCATACTAAAACCTTGACAAAACAGGACATATTGGAGAGCTGGGTTTAAAAAAATCCACTTGGGATAAATGTAAGGTACTACATCTGGGCAGGAAAAAGAAATGCAGAAATCATAGAATCATAGAGTTGGAAGAGACCCCAGGGGCCATCCAGTCCAATCCCCTTCTGCCATGCAGGAACACCCATCAAAGCATTCCCTTTGACAGAGGACCATGCAGCCTCTGCTTAAAAACCTCCAAAGGAGACTCCACCACACGCCATGGAGGTGGCAGCAGATTCCACTGCCGGACAGCTCTGACCATCAGGAAGTTCTTCCTGAGGTTCAGGTGGAATCTCCTTTCCTACAGCTTGAATCCATGGCTCCTTGTCCTGGTCTCTGGAGCAGCAGAGAACAAGCCTGCTCCCTCCTCAACATGACATCCCTTCAAATATTTAAACATGGCTATCGTGTCCCTTCTTAACCTTCTCTTCTGCAGACTAAACATACCCAGCTCCGTAAAGCATTCTTCATAGGGCTTCATGGCTTCCAGACCCTCCACCATTTTGGTTGCCCTCCTCTACACACGTTCCAGCTTGTCGATATCCTTCCTGAATTGAGGTGCCCAGAACTGGACACAGGATTCCAAATGAGGCCTAACCAAGGCAGAATAGAGTGGTACCATTATCTCCCTCAATCCAGATATCATACTCCTATTGATGCAACCAAGAATCGCGTTGGCTTTCTTGGCTGCCGCATCACACTGCTGACTCATGTTCAGCTTGTGATCTAACAAGACTCCTAGATCCTTTTCACACGTACTGCTATCCAGCCACACGTCCCCCATCCTATACTTGTGACTTTCATTTTTTTCTGCCCAAGTGCAGGACCCTACATTTCTCTCTGTTGAAATTCATTTTGTTAGCTTTGGCCCAGCTCTCCAATCTGTCAAGGTTGTATTGAAATTTGATCCTATCGTCTGGTGTGTTAGCCACCCCCCCCCCAGTTTGGTATCATCTGCAAATTTGACCAGCATGCCCTCCACTCCTTCATCCAAATCCAAATATTGGATGGGTGACACTTGGCTTGAAAGCAGTCCAGGTCAAAAATATCTAGGGAGGTCTTAGTTGACGACAAACTAAACATAAGTCAATGGTGTGATGTAGTGGCCCAAAAAAGCCAATACAATTCTGGGCCCCATCAATGGGAATATAGTTTCTTGACCAAGGGACGTATCAGTGTCACTCTGGTCAGACCTCTCCTGGAGTCCTGTGTCCAGTTCTGGGCAACCACAGTTGAGGAAGGATATTGACAAGCTGTAACATGTCCAGAGAAGGGCAACCAAGGGGATTAAAGGTCTGGATACCAAGCCTTCTGAGAAATGACTGAAGGAGCTGGGTATGTTTAGCAAGGAGAAGACAGACAGACATCCTGCCTATCTTTAAATATTCCAAAGGATGCCATACAGAAGACGGAGAAAGCTTGTTTTCTGCTGCTCCAGAGACTAGGACACGAGCCAATGGATTCAAATTACAAGAAAAGGGATTCCACCTAAGCATTAGAAAGAACTTCTTGTTTGTAAGAGCTTTTTGGCAGCCAAATGGGCTGCCCCAGAAGGTAGCAAACCCTCCATTTTTGGAGATCTTGAAAAGGCACCCTGGTTGACAAATTGACTATAGGGGATGCTTTACCCCTGAAAAGTGGTCTACAAATCTATTTCTCCAATAAGAAAAGAACGCCATAAAATATAATAATGGAAAACGCTGCTGATAAATTAATATTCCCCCTCTTCTTCCACTTCTTAGATAGAACATCTCTCCCCTATTTTCCCCTCCTCAATCTATATGCCAAGGAAGTTCCAGATAACTGGCCCAGTTTCTGGCCAAACACCACTTTCATGTTTCCATACCTTCCCACATTTCATAGATGAAGACCAGGATATGTGGCCAAGCCACATCGGAGTGTGGTCAAGTTGGCAAAAGCTGCTAATTGGGAAGAACAGACAAACCAGGAGAGAGGCTGCAGCAGTCTGCCTTTGCCTGAGCCTACAGGGAAAGCAAAAGATTGTTCCTTTTCCTCATCGTTGCCTCCTGTAAATTGAGTGCAAACTCCTTTTGCACTTTGAATTCAGTTTGCAGCAACTCAAGGCCGTTTCTGCAGGACGGCGCCCTCCCAGTGTGGGGATCCGAGAGGAGCGGGACCGCGAGGACACCTTTGCAGGATGTCATTGCAGTCCTCCCTTCTCACTTCCTGGTGGTGCAGTGGGTCAATGCCGGTACTGCAGCCACAAGGTTGTGAGTTTGATCCTGCCGGGCTCCAGGTTGACTCAGCCTTCCATCCTTCCGTAGTCGGTGAAATGAGTACCCAGCTTGTTGAGGGCAATTAGCTAAAAAATATTGTAAACCGCTTAGAGAGCACTCAGCTGATAAGCGGTATAGAAATACACATGCTATTGCTACTGCTATCCCCAGCTGGCACGACTGCAGGGTAAATCATTGACGGAAAAACTCCATGCCACTGGCCATGCAAGAGCGTGATCATGCTTCCTTCCCCACTGCAACACGGGAAGACGACCGGCTGCACTGTGGAAGGAAGGAGCGTGTTGCTTGCGCCTCCTTCCGCAGGGAGCTGGCCGGGTGCAGAGGGGAGCATTCCTGTCATGCTAATTTCCCAACAAAGGTGCTGCTGGGACCACGATGGGACACTGGCGGGAACTGGGAAGGTGCAGAAATGGCTGAAATTAGCTGAGGACAAAGGGGGAAGTGGGAAAAGGCAAAACTAGGACATTTTAAAAGCTGCCCAAGAAGTGGGATGACAATAGGATTAATTTTGAGTTTCCCTACCATATTGGGACAGTTGGAGAATATGACATTTTACCCCTTCAGAGTCCATTTCCCAGAGATCTCCTCTTTTCAACTACTTCCTGCAAAACCTTGGCCGACACCTAAGGAAAATAACAAACACCATTCAGGTCAAATCAATTTTTTAAGGGGCTGGAGACGTTGCTTTTTTATTTATTTCCTCCTGTGCTGCATTTTCCACTTTGGACAGAAAAGACAAGGAAACAGGAAAGGTACAGCGGGTTCCCTTTCGCATTTGCCTCTTTATCCTGCAATAGAAATCCCCACAGCCCAAAAGGTCATGTTTTATTTTTATTTTGCATGTATCGGAGACAAGTCTGTTTCTTCACGCCCCACATGGAAAAGCTCTTTACCAAAGTAAAAAGGAAACTGGCAACTCAGGTTGCCGGGGGGGGGGGGGACAGATCTAAAAATGGCATTGAAAAAAGTGCATTAATTAGGGGCCCCCAGGAATATTCTCATTCCAGGAAACAGAGCAACAGAAGGGATTTGCAAGAAAACAGCTGCTGAGATTCTCTGATAGGAGACCTTCACCCAGACAGCAGATCTGTGGGTGTGGAAATCACGGCATGCAGGCCATATGTCACGGTTAGTGGAGTTCCAGGAACAAACCCACCCAACCTTTGCAGCAGGACGCAGCGTTCCTTGTGGCATCTCTCTCCCTTAAAGACGGACTGAGATATTGAACAGCAAAGCTTCTAACATTATGGGGAAGGCAAGGAAAGAGAACTTATGTTCAGTGTTAATGCTCCCTTTCTGGTTGTGTGAAAGTATTGCGTGCACTGTTAAATGTCACCAACACCATTAGTGCTATCGCATACCCTACAACTGTTTTGGTTTGGCAGGAAACTCCTGATCAACCCTCTTGTTTTTCCACCTTTCCAGCTGCTTTTAAACATCCTTTCTTCCTCTCTCTCCTTTTCCCCATCATCCTTCATTGACTTCAGTTACTGCAAACTGAGTTCAAAATGCAAAAACGGTTTGCACACAATTAACTCAGCAAAGAGGAAAGGAAGTGGTCAGCCTGATACCAATACCGAGAAAGGTTCTAGAGCAGATCATTAAACAGACAGTCTGTAAACACTTAGAAAGGAATGCGGTGATCACTAAAAATCAACCTGGTTTTCTCAAAAGCAAGTCGTGCCAGACTAACCTTATCTCTTTTTTTGATAGAGTTACTAGTCTGGTAGATGAAGGGAATGCTGCAGACATAGTTTATCTTGATTTCGTTAAAGCATTTGACAAAGTCCCCCATGATATTCTGCAAACAACCTAGTAAAACACAGACTACACAATGCTTCTTTTAAGTGGATTGACCGACCGAACCCAAAGGGTGCCCACCAATGGCTCCTCCTCATCCTGGAGAGAAAAGACCACTGCGGTGCCACAGGGGTCTGTCTAGACCCAGTGCTATTCAACATCTTTATCAACGATTTGGATGAGAGAATTGAGGGCATTCTTCTTAAATCTGCAGATGACGCCAAACTAGGAGGGGTGGCTAACACCCTAGAGTACAGGATTAGAATTCGAAATGACCTTGACAGATTAGAGAGCGGGCCCAAAACTATCAAAATTAATTTCAACAGGGAGAAGTGTAAGGTACTAAACTAGGGCAGAAAAAAGAGAAATGCACAGATGGGCAAGTCTGTTTTCTGCTGCTCCAGAGACTAGGACACAGAGCAACAGCTTTAAATTTCAGGAAAAGAGATTTCATCTAAATATTAGGAAGAACTTTCTGGCAGTGAGAGCAGTTTGACAGTGGAATATGCTGCTCCCTGGGAATGTGGTAGAGTCTCCTCCTTTGGAAGTTTTTAAAGAGGTTAGAGGGCCATCTGTTGGGAATATGCATGCAGGGGGTTGGACTCAATGGCCTTTGGGGTCTCTTCCAACTCCATGATTCTATGATACTTCTCCTTCCCAGTTGGCTGAGGCAAAACCAAACTCCAGTACCCTCTCCTGGCTTGTCTGCTCCTCATCTTTAATAATGTCAGTCATCTAGGCCACATTCTTAAACTGCTTGGCCGCACATATCCCAGTTTTCATCTGGGAAATACTGGAGGGCCTCCCATCATCATTTCTGTGCAAACTTGGAAAAAACCCACCTGAGGGACCTTGTCCTAAAGCCCAAGGAGATCTGCTACCTCTTCCACCCCTTCCCATTGATTTTTTTTTTTAATTCTTTCTTTAACAAAGTCCAAGCTGTCTAAGATATATGCTAACAGCACTCCAGGAAACTTTTCTCTAGTGCTAGTAGTAGAATTTCCATAGTATGTAGAGCTACAACTCTGCAGCTATTGCAATAGTGCATTCCAGAGCTACAGGACCGTCATTTCTGCAAGGAACGCAGTGTTTGTGATGTATTACACTATTAATGCAGTGCTACTTAAAGTGGTGGTCTGTGGAGTAGTGCCAGCAGCTGTTGGTCTGTAATAAGTTTCCAGAAAACAGTTGCCGTCAATGGGCACAAACATGGTGCCAGTCCCTGGAGAACTGAGGAAAAAAGCCTGCTAATTTCCCATACCAGATAACTTAAAAAGCTCTGCTGTAATGTGTTACTTCCTAACTCCGGAACAGACCTGTGAAAGAAACTGGGGAGCAACTGAGGCTAATCTTCCTAACTCCCAGTTCCCCCCAAAAGTTGCTAGCTACCCAGTATAAAGAGAAGATGGAGTACAAAAGACAGTTTGGGAGTAACCAAACAGTCTTCAGTTCAAACATGCTTCTCTTTCCCTCCTTCTAATGTTGGGTTCTGAAAGATTCTGCCAAATACATACATAGACACAACTGCAGATCTGCAGCAACATCCAACCATGTACAGCAATGATTGGCCAGTATCTGTGACCTCTTTCCATTCTGGGAGAGGGAGACAGTTGCACGCCATCGGCCTCATGAGAGTATTGCACTCTTTGATTCACCACAGTAGTAGTTTGCCTGGTGATTTGCCATGCATTAGCTATTGGACACCTTCCAGCGGGAATGTAACTTCTGTTAAATACTGCTTGTAACACCATATTGTGTATCAAAATACTGGTACCATTGTACTGCATTTCAGTAAAGGGGAAAATCCATCTTGGGGATCAAAGGATTCGATTGGGGAGATGCATACCCCAGGGGCATCTTGTCAGCGTTTAGAAGGAACACCAAGGACAAAAACAGAGCGATCCCAGGGAGGCACTGTCGAAACAACATGAAAGCAGATCAGAAAACCTGGGAAAATTTGAGTGTCGCAAGACCAAAGAATACAAACAATTTAGTTTCCCCTGGGAACACTGAGGGGTTTTGGAAATGGGAAGACACCTGAGGTCCCACCGACCGAAATGGTTTTGTGCACAAAAGTGTGTGCCCCTATAAAACCAAGTAAAAAGTTAGCTTTAGCAACCATCTTCTTTTTAAGGACCGTGCCTCTCTGCGAATCAACTGACCTATCCAATCATGCACTTTCGAGGAGGCCTACAATATGAGAATTGGAATTTCTCTTACAGTCACTGAATCTAATCCTGCACAGAAATGTACTGCAAAAAGGGTACACATAAAGGATGTCAGGCAGGATGGGAGTTGTATTCCAACACATCCAGGAAGGCACCACATTCGGGGACAGGACTGATGTAACTGCTGAAAGTGCTAACTGGAACCTGTTACAAACTGAGCCAAATTTTACTGAATCGGAACACACAGGTCCTCTCAACATCCTTATACACACAACGATCAGACACATATCCTTGTACTTTCATTTTTAATAGATTTTTTTTTACAATATATCTCTTTATTTGCATATATCCACTGCATCTATAACTTTTTTTTTTTAAATACACATGAAACCAAACAGGAATAAATCTAAGGGGTTGGTTTTGTAATAATGTTAAACCAAAAGAGACCCGTACCTGCCCACCCACCCCTACCCTCCAAATAACTGATTAAATTTCATTAAGTCAAAGGAAACAAACCTGTAAGGGGGGAAAAATTAATAACCACCTCATTATAAAGGTTTATGCTGAAAAACAAAAGTGGTGAGTTAGACTGGTGATGGTGGTTTCTTCATATGTGAGATACAATTCAATGCACGCACACAATTGTCATCTTCATCATCCTCATCCACTAGAGGCACATTGCATTCTCCTCCCTTCCTCTCCCTGACTGTACAAACTGAATTTTGCATTTGGAAACCCCTAGGGATTCCGGCCAAGCTCTGCGTACATGTCGACTGCCGTAAATTCCGTTCATCGCCTGCCTCTTCAGTGACTCTTCCGACCGAAGGAAAGGCCGCCTGCTCCTTCAGGGTGGTGCGCACAGAAGAAATGTGAAGAGCAATCCGACACGAAAGCAGGAAGAGCAGTCTCCAGCGGCCTAGGAAATCCCACGTGCCGGGGTCGGAAGAAGGGAAGTTACTGGCTTCAAAATGCCCGTGAGGCATCTGGGAGGACAAATGTTCTGAACGGGGACGAATGTCATGCAGTGTCTATGTTTATATATGCACATTGCTATGTAGAAAAAGCAAACCTGTAAGCCAAAAACAAAGCGGAGGAAAGCCATGCCACAGGTAGGTTAAGGGCCTTGGTACATGCTGTGTCCCTGAAGAATTGGAGGCTTCCCTCTTTAAAGGAGGCAGGAGAAGGGAAGGGTGGCGATATCACTGCACCTCCAAAGAGTCCCACCGCCCTTCAGCAAGTTGTAAAACTGAGCTTTCTTTTCTCCTTGCTGTGGGGCTGCCTTCTTCCAGAGCTACACAGTTCCCCCCACCCAAAAAGGCACCTTTGTGCCTTTGTGGATACAGTGCATGTACACGCACACACTTTCTCAGACACACATGCTTTATTTTACCCCAACTGATCCTGTCATTCCTTTCTAGCACACTAGGAAGACAACAGAGAGCTTTCTTTCGTAACGGGGAACATCTCTACCCACGTTTCAAAGAAAATCTAGTGGGTGTGGTTGGCACACAGTCACAAGAGGAAACATACTGTGGTCCAAAGAGGTGTGTGATGGTTACAGCTACTGCCCCTCTTAGGGGGTGATGCTGGGGACCTGGCTGGAGGCTTTCTTGCAGAGAGCTTCCCCAGCCTGCAGGGCACCCCCTCCCTCCTGGACAGGGCCTAAGGCAGCCACGCCCTGCCTCCTTCCCAGCCAAGCTTCTTCCAGCTGCCCAGGGTTGACTTATCCTCCTTATCTTGTCTCTGACTTGTTGCTACTGCTGCTAATCCCCCCTCTTAGACTTGGAAAGGGCAGGAAGAAAAACAGCCTTTACTGAAGGACCCCAGTGCTCTCTCCCTTCCAACAAAACCAGAATGTCTTAAAAAGCAAATGCACTCTGCATGGTGGGAGAGGCAATATTTCTGGATACAGTGCCCAACATTTTAACACCTTCCTATCTACTTTGCTTAAGCTGGCAGGGCTGCCTTCCCACTCCATTCATCCACGTTCAACTTTCCTTGGAAATCTGAACATTCAAAAGCAGGTACCAAAGCACAGAGATGTCTTCCAAGCTTGCTGCAGGACAACACACATATATCCTGTCAAAATTAAAATAAAACGAAGCTGGCAACTTGGGGGCAAAACCAACAAGACCTATTACCACTTTCCACGCAGAAGCACGCTGTCCTTCATGTAGCTTGGGGGAAAACAGCGCGACCCATCAGAGACAAGGAATTAAAGCCAACTTCAGAGATCTTCCTGCAGCCTCTATCTTTAGGAGAAATTGTGTGATTATTGCTCTGAGAAGCCAAAGTGGGCAAAGGGCCAGCTGCTGGAGATGCTATACCGCCACTGTCTCAAAGAGAGCTCAAAACAGGGGACAGCTAGGACAGAAACGCCCACTGTATGTTCACCTCTCTATCAGCTGAATTATTTTGGGACAACAGAATCCTTCCCTTCTCCTGCCTCTGCTCAGACCTTCTGAACTGTGAATCCTAAGACATACAACAAGAAATCAGGGCTGCCAGTGATGGATTGTAACCCATCAGAAAGGACACAGACTCTGGCTCCCCCCTGCCCCAGACATTTCAAGCCATAAAAGTAAGCAACAAGCATTCCCTCGCCCTGCTTTCTTGCTCTTCTGCTTCTTTCCAAGATATAAAGCTGGGTGGTGCAAGCAGTCCTCTGGATGAAGTCAGAGCCAGTTTCGCACAGATGGGAAGGGAAAAAAAAAGATGCTAAGTGGCAGCACTGAACAGTTTTTGGTCTCTGCCATACCCTGAAAACCGTCCTCCATCGCTTCTTGCGTCCTCCAGCTAAACAGACGTGGTGGGTGAGACCGAGACCCAGCCCAGTCAAAAGGATACTTCAAGCCATTTTATGTCCGGTTGATACATTTGGTTTTCTGGGAAGTGGTGGGAGAGAGAGTTGTGTTGGTGTGCGGATGATCAGAAGGGCGGGATGATGATAACTGGAAGAGGGCCTGTGTTCTCCCCATTGTGGTGGTGGGGAGAGGGCCATCCACTTTTGTCTACCTTCCAAAATTCAGAGAAAGCCAAAATATTGTTCCACGGACATGCTACGACAGAAGTGCCTACATGACTCTAGGTGACACAAGAGGGGGTCCAGTGTGTCTCCGGCCCCCCTCATCCCCCACTTCCTTGGAGGAGTGCTTTTGCTTTTACAGAATCTGGGTGGAAGGGAGGTTGGCTGGTTGGCTGTCGGACGCCCGTACACCGAAGCTGAAGAAGCCCCCTTTCCATTCTCTGGTTCCTGAGCTGAGCAGCGACATGCTCGCAGCCAGGAGGGCCCCCAGACGAGAAACCATCCTATGCCGAGCTGCTGAGAGAGCCGTTCTTAAACATTCCACGGGGCTGTCGATTTGTTGGGATAGTTAATGGCAAGGCTAATAGCAGCAATGTTTCGCAGGGCCTGTGTGCGGGGAGAAGAGAGAAAGAAAGAGAGAGAGAGAAACAGATGATATGGAGGGCTTGGCAATGGAGTTTTGTTTTTGTGCCCCATGCAAAGTGCTGACTTTTGATTTCTTTTTTTCTTTAAGGATTTCCAGGTGTTTTGGACTTCAGCTCCCAGAAGCCCCAGCTTTATTGTATTGTATTGTATTTGTAGGCCGCCTTTCTCCCGGAATTGGGGCTCAAGGAGACTTCCAACAGTAAATACTCATTAAAACACATTTTAAAAAAAGTTAAACACATTAACTACATAAAAAACATTTAAAACAGCTAAAAAACATTAAAAGAATACAGAACCATAGAACACTGAAAACAATATTCAATTTATGACAAGTTAATAAACAAAGCTACCCAGCTTATGTAAATACCTGTTTAAACAGAAACATTTTCACCCGTCGGTGAAAGGAGAGCAGGGAGGGGGGAATGCGTTCCACAGGATGGGAGCAGCCACTGAGAAGGCCCTGTCTCCCGTGTCCTCACCAGGCAAACCTGAGATGGTGGTAGAACCGAGAAAAAGCCTTCCCCAACAGATCTTAGGGCTCTAGCTGGTTTATACAGGGAGGTACTGTCTGTCAGATAGCCTGGACCTAATTCGTTTATGGCTTTATAACCAGCACTTTGAACTGCGCCCAGAAATGAACTGCTAGCCAGTGGAACTGTTTTAGCAAGGGAGTTATATGCTCTCTGTAATGGGCCTCGGTCAGCATTCTGCCTGCTACCATTTGAACCCTCCTGAAGTTTCCGAACAGTTTCCAAAGGCACGTAGAGTGCATTACAGTAGTCTAAACAAGACGTGATCAGAATTCCTGACTATTGACCAAGACCAAGCTTTCAGGGCTTTGGATCCTCCAAAGATGCCAGCCACAGATGCAGGCGAAACGTCAGGAGAAAATACTAACAGAACATGGCCTCAAAGCCCGGAAAACAAACAACAACCTATGGATTCTGGCCGTGAAAGCCTTCGATTTCTAGAGGGTTCAAAACATTCTTCTGTGCGTTTTGACAAGCTGGAACATGTCCAGAGGAGGATGAACAATATGGCAGAACACCTGGAACCCATGCTCTATGAGGAGAGGCTTAGGGAGCTGGGTGTGTTCAGAAAGGAAGGTTAAGAGGTAACATGACAGCCATGTTTAAATATCTGAAAGAACGTCATATGGAGGATGGAACAAGCCTGTTTTCTGCTGCTCCAGAGACTAGGACATCAAACAATGGCTTTGAACTTCAGGAAGAGAGATTCTGCCTAAACATTATGAAGAACTTTCCGAGTATACGAGCAGTTCAACAGTGTAATACATGGCCTCCTTCTTCGGAGGTTTTTAAACAGAGGCTGGAGGGCCATTGGTGGGAAGTGCTTTGATGGTTTGTTCCTGCATGGCAGAAGGGGGTGGACTTCATAGTCCGTGTGCTCTCTTCCAACTCTATGATTCTATAAGTGTGCTTGATCTGATAGTTCCATTTCACAGATGCATGATGCTAGTTTTGGATAAAAAGTTTGCTGTGATACTGGAACTTACCCCTATTCCTTCCATGTTATTTCTGCCTGTGGCACCACATGTTCTGCTAAATAAGTAAGGCTCAGGGACACTTCTACTTTGTTAACTGACATATACCCACAAGAATAGAATAAAGCTGACAATTTAGGGGCCAAGTACCTAAACCAGAGTGACAAACTTGGAAGAAATAGTTGTGAATGTGCTAGTTATACATAATGTAATAAAGGAATCTGAAGGCAGGCACAACAAATAATTTCTATAAAACCAGAGCTTGCTGAAAGTAACAGGTCACTAAAAAGTTTTGTTGTTGTTGATGCTCTTGTTATTTGCCTTCAACATAGATTTATGGCGAAACCATCAGAGTTTTCTTGGCATGATTTATTCCGAGTAGGTTTGCCATTGCCTTTCTCTGAGACTGAGAGAGTGCAACTTGCCCAAGGTCACCCAGGGGGTTTCCATGGCTGAGCATGGATTCAAATTCTTGTTTCCCAGAGTCCTAGTCTTCTCATAATTAAGCTGTTGTTGTGTGCCTTCAAGTTGTTTGTAATTTATAGCAATCCTAAGGCAAACTTCTCATGGGTTTTTGGGGGGCTGAGAGTGTGTGATGTGCCCAAGGCCAACCAGTGGGTTTCCATGGCCAAGTGGAGAATCAAACCCTGGTCTCCAGGGTTGCAATGCAATGCTCAATGCTCAGTGCTCAAATCACTACACCATGCTGGCTCTTTCCACAATTAAACAGTAACTTCTAATTTCTTCTTTTTTCCAGTAGCAAAGGTATAACTTAACAAGACCTTAGGGGAGGGTTGTTAACTTAACAAAGGATAACTTTTGCACTTTTTCTAGTTTAACTATACATTTTTAGTGGCAATTGGAGGGGCGTGTGGCCTCACTAAATGGTAGGGGGAGGACCATCTCAAATTCAATGGAGGTGTCTCACACTTCTGTCCAATGCTGTTGAGTCCTGAGGAGATGACAGAAGGAGTGGGTAGAAGATTACGCCTTCCATTGCCAGCCAGTGGTATGTAACACTTGGATGTGTGTGGGTATTTAAAAAAAAAAATCACAATTTCAGGTACCTTTAAGAAATGGGAAAGGAGTCATTTTTAAAAAAACTAGGTACAAAAACAGTTACTAAACAGGGTTGGGTGGTGGCAGCTTTGAATGATAATGGTAATTGTTTTTCAATGTAACTTTCCAAGTTCTGATAATAGAAAATTGTATCATCTTTCCCCATGAGTCAGTAATCTCTGCAGAATGAAGGGCAGCAGAAACCCACCTTCTATTTCTCACGCTGCAATTTGCCTTCCAGTTTCCTTCTACCAAGAGCAGAAGACTAGGCAGACAAGATAACAAATTTGGTACAACAGAGATCCAAAGGCAGCACATGGAATCAAAAGTCACACAAGCTGTGTGGCGTACAGGATTTAAGACAACATGTCTAGGGACTATGAGCAAGGGAGCATGGTCAGACACATGAACCTGCTGCCAGGCTGGTGGGAACAATCCTCAGCAAGGGAGGGGAAGTCTGTTATCATCTGGAACAGGGGTGGGAATCACGTGCCCCTCCAGAAGTTGGACACTGAGGATTCCACAGGATGTTGAAACAGGATTCCATAGGATGTTGAAAGTGGAATAATAGTGCTATAGCACTCTAGTGTGGAAATGGCCCAATTCATAGGTACTCCAGATCACACATCATTCAGCGAATTGCATTCTTCAATGCCTCCACCACACCTAGAGGGTCACGATTCTGGATGTTTTTAGACTCAGAGCCCCATCATGCCCTCCAGCATGGCCGGTGGACACAGATGGGACATGCAGTCCAAAACAATTTGAGGGCCCCTGGTTCTTCTCCATCTCTGCCCTGCTGCCACTGCCTGAGACTTGTGGTGCACCTGCTCTTCTACTGAGCCACAACCTCTGCTGAAGCTCTGCAGAGGAGTCTCCGCTTTTTCCCCTGACACACTCCAGTTTCTTCCAGACTCTGCCCACAGTTTTTTGACCTGTATTTCCAGTTGTGAACGCCAGACTCAAGTCTCTAGGATGAAAATGAAGGGGGGGGGCTTAAGAGACTACAGGGTGATAAAACAAAGCACTGCAAAAAATGTGCTTTTGATTTCTCAAGACTGAAACCAATGGAAGGAGACTCAATGAACAGTTGTATTCACCCAGAGAATGCTGAGCGCCTATTTCCATCAATAATAACACCTCTTCTGCAACTCATCTGCTTTGTCAGCAACACAGAGAGCGCTCTGCTAGGCCCTGCAGGAGCACATGACCGTACAACCTCAAGGACACCTAAGCAGGTGAAGCTCAAACAAATCTGCACACACAGAAAGTGACTGGTTCAGTAAGTACTGCTTCGGATCTGTGAGACAGTGTGTTCCTGCCTCCGGTTCCAGGGCTTTTCTCTTAAAAGGGACTGTAGACTGTAGAACATCTGCCTGAGAGGTCAAAACTCTTGGTGGGGGGAGTCCTCGCTTTAGTTTAATCTAGATGCCATGGAAGACATGTTTAAGAGCTAGTAACTATGACAAGTCAGTGGAACCCCCATGCTCAAAGACAGCGTACCTCTGAAATGTCATTTGCTGGGAGGACAAATGTTGGAAGGGGAACTGTTTATTGGTAGGGCCACTATGGGAAATGGGACCCTGGGGACTATAGACCTCCAGAACCACCCAGGGGCCTCTGACAGTATCCAGTCCACTCTCTGCTTCAGAACCACACCCGATGTCTGATAGCTTATCACAACCACAGGCTTTGGGACCCTATCCAGCCCAACTGGGAGCCAAATCTAGCCTCTGGAAGTCCCCAAAACAGCCATACCTCTTTTATTATGATACCACCATTTTGTGCTTTCCCACCTTTCAGAGGGTTTTTACCCATTCTAAAAAGGTTGGAATGCCTCTGCTAAATCTTAAGACACTGGCTGTAAAGAGATTTAAACTGAACTATATTTTTAGCTGGCAAGTGGAGGGTGGTGGACTCCTCTTCTTTGGAGATCTTGAAACAGAGGTTGGACGAGCATCTTTCAGGAGGCTGCTTTAGTTGTATATTCCTGTATACCGGGGTTGGACTAGACTGCTCTTGCAATCTCTTTCAACTCTAAGACTCTATGCCTTTAATTAAATCAAAAGAGATCTTCCACCCCCCTGGTTTATTGCATGGGGTAACATATTGGCCTCCCTTTTTATGGTATTTGAGTTAATTCAAATCCAGTGTATACAAAGCCTTCAGTAACGATTTCAGTATTAGAACTGATGCTAATTCAGCAGCTACAGTTTTAATTCCTTTCTTCCCTTGGAGGAATTTTTCTTCTCTTTGTTTTCCTGATGGGGTAGGGAGGGAGGGAAGGTGGCAGGCCAGCAGACTGCAGCAACCACTGCTAATGTGATACCCCTCACAAAAAGACAGAAGTGGTAGAAAGTGAGTAAGGGTAGCCTTGGGGCAGGAAAGAGAAAGGCAGGCAAACACACACTTCTGTACTTTTTACCTGTGCTGTACAGCGGTGGAGATGGTCTTCTGTGTTTAAGGCAAGCAAGTAATCCTGCAGAGATCCAAGTTCCTGAAAGCAGAAAAAGTCAACTGAGACCCACAAACAAAACATGGACACAAGCTCATGTTGTTGGGAGAAAAGGAATGGGGAAAAGAATCTAATGGTGCAGGCATTACTAAGGTCCCTTTCACACTACCTAATTATAGTGCTAAGATTCCATTTTAGTTGTCCTGGCAACATCCTAGGGAATCATGGGATCTGATGTTTGGAAAGAGGTACACTGAATTCTCAGCCAAAGAGCATTCATGCCTCTCCAAACTACAAACCCCAGGATCCCACAGGATGCAGACATGGCAGTTCAAGGGGAATCTTAGCGCTGTAACTGTGTAGTGTGAAAGGGCCTTAACTGATTTATTTTAGCATGAGCCCTTGTAGCTTTCAAATCATTTCTTCAGATGTACTGAAACCCACAAATACTCATGTGAAAATAAACCAGTTATTTCTAAAGGTACCACCTCATCTCCCCACTCCCACATTTTTAGACCAAAACAGATCTCTTTCTGAAAAAAAAAAAGCTCATTGTCTTTGAACAAATAGGTTGCAAAAGGAAAATGAACACACTGCGACACAGCTAGAAGAGACAGGCTTCTAGCTTTTCACTTCAGAGGCTTCGGGGGTCTGGCTACAAATTAATGGAGAATTGCAAACTCACGTAACTCCTCAATACACAGCACTGAAATGCTCTTTTTCAGATGTATCTCAGGAGAATGCTCAAGCAGGAACTCTACTGGAGGCAAAAATAATCATTCTAGCAGGAAAGAGCACTATTCTTTGCAGCAGCAGGCTAACTTCAGCCCGACGTTGCCATTTCATGCATGCTACCCAAAAGAAACCTTGATCTCTCTCTTTGTTTTTTTTTAGTACAAAGACACTAGCAAGTGGAGGAGCAAGGGGAGGAGAGAAGAGGAAGGACAGTCTAAGGCTGTATGCCTGCAAACAGTTCCCAGCACTGGAGAGAGAGGTACTTACGCTAACTTTGCTCTCCGTAACAAAGAAGAGTTCGGTAAGTGCCCGGTGAAGGGGGAGGAGGATGCCAGGCTTGGTCACGTCGTGATGTACATTATTTTCCATGCAGCTGAAAAGGTGCCAAAGAGGCTTCAGCAAAGTGAGGTCGCAGTCCCTGAAAGGAGAAGGAGGCAGTCACAAACATGGAAGGGTTAGACAGGGAAGAACTGAGCTGCGCTCCACTCCCATTCCAGTCTGCCAAAACTCTTCTTCACTCCATCCTTCTGAGGTGCGCTGTTTTGTCACATTCCTACTCTGAACTGATTTACTGGCCTCTCTCTCTTTTCATATTCTTAGGCCATTTCCACACTATGCTGTCATAGTGCGATTATTCCACTTTCAACATCCTGTGGAACTCTGGGATTTGTAGTTTAGTGAGGCCAAAGAACTCTTTGGCTGAAAATTCTAAAGACCCCTCCCTAAACTGCAAACCCCATATGATGTTGAAAGTGGAATAGCAGCACTATAACAGTGTAGTGTGGAAATGCCCCTAGTCTTTGCACGTCCAGTCCATGCCCTTCCCAGTAAAAGGTTCTCAAGGAGAAAAGCTGTTTAAGACCCCCCCTCTCTCATCATCATCCTCATCCTCATCATCACTCTCTCTCTTTGATCAACAACATCTCCACCAATCATAGCAGAATATGTAAAGCCAAATGACCCAATGGTTAGACTCAATATATGGTAGCACAGTGTGTTCCTGGGGTGGATCCATAGCTCAGATGCTTTACATGCGAAAGGACCAAGGTTCATTTCCCAGCCTCTCCAGTTAAAGGGCTTCATGTGGCAGGACTGGAAAAAGACCACACAGAGCTACTGCCGGTCAGACTTCACAGTCCTGAGGTGGATTTGTAACTGAGTCTTTCACGTAATAGCTGCCCTCAGAACTGATTATCCTGGGAACAGCTGGTCTGCCCAATGTTATTTCCTGAGGCAGGCATGACCAGCAGGCAAACTTGGTAGCCCTCACTGCACAGCCTTTACGTGTACCTTAAAGTGGTTTCCAAGCACTCAGATAATGTATGTACAATTAACTATAATACACCACCTCCTGTTGGCACAGGTTTGGCTTCTCATATAACACGAGTGGATCAACTGATTAAAAAGGCAGAGAAATCTGTCAGTTCTATGGCAAAAAGACTAACATTCATATTAATGGAGAAATTCATCTAGCTAAAAGCAGCTCAATATTTTTTTTTTTATCATCCAGTGCTGGGGTTACAACTGCAAGGGACTGGGCCACATCTGAACCACCTATTTCCTTGCCCCAAAATGGCTAACAATGCTCCCCGTCCCAAGTCTCAGGGGATGCTATAGGCAATTTCACCACATTTTCAGGTCTTGTTGATCCTCTTTTTTTTTTTGACACTGTGAGCCTTAAAGTGGGGGCCAAGCATCTTTGAAAAACATGGTGTAACAGACACTAGCAATTCTCAGAGACTTCAAGGGGGCACTATTAGCTATTTGGGAGCAGGGCACACAAACCCTTGGAAAAACACGTGTGACCCACTGGCCACACTACACCCATCCCAATTTGATGCCAAGAGACCAGCCAACTTCACAGTTCCACTTGAAAACAAGAAGAAAAAATTTAACATTACAGATAAAGAGCCCCGCACTCTCGAGATTGTTGCAATCAAAAGCAATCACAAAGATATAAAAATATTGTGGGAAGGGATTTTAGGTTTTTTTGTGGATAAAAAAAAGAATCAGACTGAGAAAGAGTACCTCTCGCTGCAGCATTGCACTATCTTGAGAAGCAAATGGATGGCCTTCAGCCGCTGGTGGCCAGTCTGTCGGCAGGCCACACCCACTTGCCACTCCCACACTTTGGCCAACGGGATATGGGGGATGACCCTTTCCTCTGACAGCATCTGCTTCAGGATCTCAAAGCCTGAAATTCAACATAATTGCATTGCATTTTGTACAGTATCATTACTCCTCTCTGATATACAATGTCACTTCCTCCACCCCTAATCTTTCCAAAATAGTTAAGAAGTTTTCAAACAAAGCAGCTTATGAAACAAACAAACAAAAAAGATCATATAAAAATCACAAAAGCTAACCTAAAAGCTGCTTCATAGTGGACTAAAAAAGCAATGACAGATAGTAAAATCCTATTAATTGTATTTATTTAACAGTTTATTTACCCTTCATAAAAATGTAATAGTGGGGTGGCTCACAGTACTACCAGTTCAGCTAGCAGTAAACATTTGAGAGAAGAGGCCAGGCTGATAAAAACAAACAAACAGATAAACCAGGAAGATTTGTGACTGAAGCTAAAGATGGCAGCCATCCTAAGTTCTAAAAGGAAGAACCAGAATAAGGTGCTGGGGATGAATTAGATGCAACATTCTTCACTGGTTCAGCTTGCCTTCTGTTACAAATAGCAGGTGAAGGGCATGACTGGAACTGCGATGGGATAATTAACAAAGGTTTAATTACTCCCCCTCACGGGCCTACTGAGTCTGTTATCTGCATTACAAAGAAAGTGTTGCTAATGTTGTGAATAGTTTTGTTTTAATAAATGAGGGTGCCCGGGGGGAAAAGTGACACAAGGGCAAAGCTAAACATTTGTCCCCAAGTGAGGTCTTTACATCCAGAGTGGGGCTTAGCTTCAGTGCAAACTTGAGAATGGGGAGCACTGACTGCCCTTCTGTTTTCACATCAACTTGGCCTTCAGGTGAAAAGAAGTTAACAATAGACAAAATGTGGAGGGCCTACGAGTTGGTGCCCTCCAGAGGTGCTTGACTACACCCCTCTCCACTGCCCATGTTGGATGGGGATGACAGGAGTTGCAGTTTGGAGGGCATCGGCGGGAGAACGCAGTGTTATATATTGTTCAGCCTGCCCAGAAAGAAAAGTACAGCCTTCAGGCCAAGATGGGCACCTGTCACAGGAAGAGCAAGAGACTGCCGCTTTGGGGAAGTGCTCACCTGTCTGGAATCTGCCCAGGTGCCCCGCTGTCACTGTGAACTTGTAGCCCCATTCGGTGTTGCTCATGTCTGTGGTGAATCGGTAGTAGAGAGTATCTCCTGGCAAAACATGAAGGAAAAGCTCTTTCACCGTGGAGCAAAGAAGGCTAGGAAGTTGTCTTGGAAGAGGATGAACAGGTTGCTTACCTGTAACTGTGGTTCTTCGAGTGGTCATCTGTGCCCTTACACACTAGGAGCTTTCGCGCATGCGCGGTACGTTCAGAAAATTCTAGAGCTTAGTAGTTTGGCGGGACCCCTCCCCCACGTATCCACTGAGCATGCTCAGTCCGCCGAGCAACGGTCTCTCCTCATTTCAAAGTCCGCCGAAAGGGGACCTGAGAGTGAGGGATGGTTGGGCGGGTGTTTTAAGGGCACAGATACCACTCGAAGAACCACAGTTACAGGTAAGCAACCTGTTCTTCTTCTTCGTGGACTCTGTGCCTTACACACTAGGAGACTTTGTAGCTTACCAGAAGGACGGTGGGTCAGGTCCCTAGAGTACGGAGGCCAGCACCGCTCGTCCAAACCGGGCATCCCTCCTGGACCGACAGTCCAGCCGATAGTGGCAGATGAAAGTCAAGGGCCTGGACCAGGTCGCCACTCGACAAAGTTCATGAAGGTCCACGCCTCGCAAGAGGGCTGCTGAGGATGCCACAGCTCTGGTGGAGCAAGTAGGAGGAGGCTGCTTGGCCATTTTATAAGCAAGCAGAATTGTCTGGGCCACCCACTTGGGAGAATCTTTGGGTGGACACCTTGTGGCCCCTGCAACGATGACCATGGCAGACGAACAGGTGAGGGGTCTGCCGGTAGGTCGCAGTCCTTTGAGTGTAAAAGGCCAGGGCCCTTCGAATGTCCAGGGTGTGCAAAGACCTCTCCAGAGGGGTCGTCGGGTTAGGATAGAAGGTAGGAAGGATGATATCCTGGTTAAGGTGGAAATGAGAGACGACCTTCGGGAGGAAAGAAATGTCCGGGCGGAGAACCACCTTATCCCGGTGGAAAACCAGGAAGGGGTCGTCGACACGTAGCGCTGTCAGTTCGCTGGCACGCCTGGCAGAGGTGACAGCCACCAGGAAAGCGGTCTTGAGAGTCAAGAGCCTATCATCAGCAGTGGCCATAGGCTCAAAGGGTGGTCTCATAAGTTGAGAGAGTACCAGAGATAGGGACCAGGGAGGCAACGGTGGCGATACCGGCGGGTATAGATGGTGGAGTCCCTTCAGGAACTGTTTCACTGTGGCGTCCCGGAAGAGCACTGCCAAAGGAGAGCCCCGGGGCTGGTAGGCCACAATGGCAGACAAGTACACTTTCAACGAGGAAAACGAAGACCCTCTTGTTTCAAGTAAAGCAGGAAGCAGAGCACGGTCCCAAGAGCAACTGGCAATACCGTGTCTCCTCGCTCCTCCGCAAAAGTCACAAACCGCCGCCACTTGTAGGCATAGTTGCGGCGGGTCGATTCCTTTCTGGCTGTGGTAAGGACGTCCTGGATAGCGGTCGTCAGGACTGATCCTCCACGCGTGGAGGTCCAGGACAGGCAGGTCGGGATGGAGAACGCGACCACCGGAATGAGACAGCAGGTTGGGCGATGCTGGAAACCTGAGCGGCTGTCCCCGAGAGGCCTCGAGCAGCGGGGTGAACCAATGCTGCCTTGGCCAGTACGGGGTGACGAGGATGGCGTCGGCTCGATCTGCCAGGATCTTGGCAACCACTCCGCCCAGCAGGGGGAACAGTGGGAAGATGTACAGAAGACCCTCTGTCCATCGGTACTGGAACGCGTCGCCGAGGGAGTTTGGTCCCCGGTTGGCTCTGGAACAGTACCGGCGAAAATTCGTTGACACCGTGGCGAAGAGATCGATGTCGGGATCGCCCCAGCGGCACCGTTCATGCGGAACGCTTCCTCCAAAGAGGGACCACTCGTGATTGGTAGAAGTGTCCCTGTTCAGGGCGTCTGCTGTCGTATTCCCCCTGCCTTGCCAGGTGGACGGCAACAGGGTGGACTCGGAGGGACACGCACCAGCCCCCAGAGTTGAAGGGCGATGGTCAGGAGCATGGTAGAATGGGTCCCTCCTTGTCTGTTGTTGTCGGTCAGGATCAGTACCGCCTGCCCCGCAACCAGATTGTGGAATGCTCTCAGAGCTTTCCCGATGGCTAGGAGCTCGAGGGCGTTTATGTGGAGAGCGGTCTCGTTGCCAGTCCATCGGCCTCAGACTCTGAGGTCGTCGCAATGCGCTCCCCATCCGAAGAGGGGGGCGTCGGTCGTGATCGTGAGCCGAGGGGTCAGTCGTGTGAACGGCATCCTGGACAGGAGATGACGGTACAAGAGCCACCACAGCAGAGAGCGACGGACGGGTGTCGGCAGTCGAAGTAGTAGGTGCTGGTCATCTCGGAGCGGGTTGAAGGCTCTGACAAACCAGTGTTGTGGGGGGCGCGCTCGCAGCCTCGACAGGTATGTAACAGCCGTGGTGGAGGCTGTGTAACCCAGAAGCTGCTGTATTCTCCTCGCCGATACCGATGGGGCTTCGAGGACGGCCGCAGAAGATCGGCGGAGGGTACGAGCCCGTTGCAGGGGCAGGTAGGCCCTGGCCGAGACCAAGTCCAGGGTGGCTCCGATGAAGCCAACACTCTCGCCGGCTCGAGGTGAGACTTCTTCGGGTTGACCCGAAGACCCAGGCGGGTCAGGAGGGACAACGTTCGATGAATGTCTGAGTACAGTTTGGTCTTGCAGGACGCTACCAGCAGCCAATCGTCTAGGTAGGGGAAGACGGTGATGCCCTTCGTCCGCAGGTGGGAGACCACAGGGGCCATGCACTTCGTGAACACCCTCAGTGTGGTGGAGAGGCCGAACGGCAGCACCCAGTACTGGTAAGAGGTGCCGTCGATGGCAAAACCGAAGGTATCGTCTTGCTGCGGACGGATGGAAATGTGGAAATAAGCATCCCGCAGGTTGATTGAAGTGAACCAGTCTCCCAGCGGAGGAAGGGTAGGATCGTCGACAGGTACCATCTTGAACCTCCTGGGGGCGGATGTATTCGTTTACCCCTCGGAGGTCCAAAATAGGTCGCAGGGTCCCGTCCGACTTCTGTATTGTAAAGTACCGGGAGTAGAAGCTGGTGGTAGTGGCCGAGGGCGGGACCGGCTCGATCGCTCCCTTCTGGAGGAGGGACTGGATCTCTTCCAGCAAAGCCGGGCTGGCCTGGGTGGAGTAGAAAACGCCTCGAGGTGGAATACTTGTGAACTCGATGGCGTAACCAAGCCGAACAATGGTGAGCACCCAAGAGTCTGACGTGATCAATCACCACGAGTTGAGGTGTTTGGCCAGCGTGGGATGGTTGGTGAGGGCTGACGGTAGGCGGAAGGTAGGCTGAGGTAGGGTCCTGCAAATCCCATCAAAACCGGGATTTGGAAGTCGACGAAGACTTTTCGAAGCCGTCTGTCGGCCCCGTGCAGGACGCTGGAGGAGGATGTGGCAGGGGTCCGAGAGGACCCGGACCTGGGCGAGCGAGGTCGGAAGCTCGCAGAGGGACGAACGACGCCACGTAGGCTGCGGACCATGGCGGGTCTGCGGAGGCTGACGGATCCCCATCTTTTTTTGGCTGTTAGACGGGCCTTCACGATGTTGTCCATTGCCTCATCCATCGACGCATTGAAGAGACCCTTGCCATCGAAAGGGAGGTCCTCGATGCGCTTCTGGGTGTCCTCCTGGAGGCTTGAGGATCATAGCCAGGCATATCTCCAGAGGGTGACAGAGCCGACCATGACTCGCGACGCCACCTCCACAGAGTGTCTCGAAGAGAAGATCTGCTGGTTTGCGAGCGTACCGCTTCATTGTAGAATTGGTTAGCGCTCGCCCTATTTTCCTCCAGAACAGTGGAGAGAATAGGGGCAACCTTGTCTAAGAGACTGCAGAGGTTGCGGCCATGCAAGCCCGGGTGTTAGACACCCTTGCCACCAGGGAGGAGGCAGAATAGAACCTCCTACCAAAGGTGTCCAAACGGCGCCCTCCTTGTCCGGTGGTGTCGTGTGGGGTCTGGAACCGCCCTTGGTTTGTGCCGATTTGACTATCACTGAGTTGGGCTGAGGATGATTAAACAGGAACTCAGCATCCTCCTTCTGGGTGCGGTAAGGTGTTCCAGCCTGTGTGGTATTGGCTGGGCTGAAGATGGCTGAGGCCAAGGGTGTTTGAGAGCCTCCATCAAGGCGGGCAGGAACGGTAGCGGGGCTGCTGCAGGAGGGGGGGGTATCCACGTATGGAAAACCGGATCCTGCACCGCTGGGGCCGGGTCCGCCACCTTTAGGCCCAAGGCCTTTGACATCCGAAGGAGAATGTCCGAGAACTGTTGGACATCCTCAGGAGCCGACTCAGGAACTTTGGGTCCCAACGCCAAGGGAGGGGACTCGTGTAGGCCGGGTGAGTTCCTTAGAGTCCGTCTCCGAATCATAATCCTGGGGGGGCGCCGTGGAGGACCTGTCAGGAGAACGGTCCGAGCGTTGTTCAGGTGAATGGGCACGAGACGGTACCGGCAGCGATACCGTCTTCGGAGCCGCAGGTGGTTGCACAGCAGTCGGCGGAGGAACCAGCGAAGGCACCAGGCGCGGAAGCGCTTGAGTGGTAGTAGCGACCGCAGAAGGAGCAGGCTGGGCAGAGACAGCCTCAGACGTCGGACGGGACACCGTAGACGTCACCCGTGGAGGTGGAGAAATCGGCTGGTGACGAGGGGAAGGTTCTTGGGGCTGCGGCGTGGAGGCACTCGTCTCGGGGAGTGCGACGGGGCACGCTCACGGCGCGGGTGAGGTTCAGTTCCCCTGGAAGGCGATCTGGAGCGGCGATACGGGGACCAGCGGCCGGCATCAGGGTGGTAACGGTCCCGGTAAGAGGGGGAGTACGACCTGTACGAGCCAGGATACTCCCTCCAGACATGTTCCTGGCCATACCTCAAGGCGTAAGGGCCGAGGAATAAGGCGAATCCCGGGGTGGCCGAGACCATCCTGGATAGTCCTCCCGATGTCTTGGGGGGGGGGTCGCCTATATTCACGGCGGTCCCGTCGATCATCAGGGGCGTGCTGCTCAAATTCCCGATGATATAGTGAGGGATGCACTGTCCCACGCTCCGAATAGCCCGGGCGGTCCCGATACTCGGGGAAGAGCTGCCGGTGATGTGGGGAAGAGCGCCGATCCGGCGAAATGCTTCTACCAGCAGAGCCTCGAGATGTGTGCGAGGTCTGAGGAGCAGGTGGACTATCCTCCGAGCAGGCCGCCAGAACAGGGCGTCCGGTCGGGGATGTTTCTTCCTCCAAAAGCGGTGGCTCCGAGAGAGTCGGGGAGGCCACCGGATTGTCCACATCAGATACCTCAAAGATTGGTTGAGGTTCTGGGACTTCACCGGGATCGACCGTTGGCTGGGTCAAAGTGGAAGGAGGAGTAAGGACAGGTGTTCAGCCGGAGACCACACTTGTCCTCTTCTTCTTCTCCCTTTCCTTCTCCGATTCCGAAGTCGCCGGGCGCTTCCGCTGGGGGGGGCAGTAAGTGTCTTGGAAGGCCTAGCGCCCTGCGAGTCCACAGGGGCCTCTGTAGTAGACACCGAGGAGGAGGCCGCCAAGGTCTTCGGTATCCTTGGTAACTTATACACCGGTACCGAGCCCGGTACCGTGGGGGCGGCGGGGTCGGAAGACGCCGAAGTCCCCGGGAGTGCGGTCGTGGGTCGGGTCTTTGCCATCTTCGAGGGCTCCTTAGGGAGCAGGGTCCTGAGGAGATAAAGACTTGCTCCCAACAGAAAAGACTTGAGGCGTGCCAGCCAGTTCCTCAGAGTCTGCGAGGTGAAGTCCTTGCAGATGGGGCAGGCTCTGATGTTATGTGCCTCGCCCAGACAAAAAGACACTCGCTATGCCCGTCAGAAGTAGCGACCTTGCGACCACACGTTTTACAAGGTTTGAAAAGGGTAGACATAGAAGTCCAAGGACAGTTGAAGATAACGAAGAGACGACAACGAAGACGAGGACGGGGGGTAGCAAGTCGGGGTCGGATTCCAAGAAAAAAGGGGGAACAAGCACTGAAATACCGAAAACCAGTCCGAAATCCGTAAGAGTAGTCGAAATATACAAAAACCGAATCGAAAACCAGAAAGACTTGCAATAAAAGGCCAAAGAAGAAACGCTCTAAGCTCAGAACCTCCGTACGCGATGGCGGACGAGAAAAAACTGAGGAGAGACCGTTGCTCGGCAGGCTGAGCATGCTCAGTGGATACATGGGGGAAGGGGTTCCCGCCAAGCTACTAAGCTCTAGAATTTTCTGAACGGCACCGCGCATGCGCGAAAGCTCCTAGTATGTAAGGCACAGAGACCACGAAGAAGAACTCTCTTTCACCTCACAGGCACCCAGGAAGGAAGGCGTCTTTTTTTTTCATTTAAGATGATGCCTGCCCCATCTGCAAGTCGTCGCTGTTGTTACTCTTATAATGTTATTAAAAGGTGTACCCCACCCTTTTCCCCCCAAAATTGGAACTCAAGGCAGCTTACAGAATACTAAAATCACAATGGACAAAAACATCAGTAAAATAAATTCAAGTTATTTTAAAAAGCAATTAAACAATTTATGGAATTAAAAGCCATTAAAAACTGTTGTTAGAAAGGATGTAAGTTATCTAAAGCGCTTTTATTAAAACAATTATTCCTGTCATTCTGCTGACTGGTTAATTTTAATGATACCCCCAATTGTGTGTGTATGTGCTGACTTAGGGTGACCCCCGGAATTTCATAAGAGTTTTCTTAAGCAGGGAATCCCAGAAGTGGTTTTGCAAGTTCCTTCAATTATTCTACATTCATTTAACATTGATTTATGGTAATCCATTAGCCCACTAAAAGGCGCAGCTCTATAAAGCATGGGCGAGGAACTTGTCTTCTGTATCCCTGAAGGGGAATCTGCTGGGACCCACAGGTTGGGCAGGATCAGAGCTAAAAATTGAGGTCAAAACCCCACTTCTTTTTTCCCCTTCCCATAACTCTCTTCCCTTCCTTTAATTCTTGTTTTTGTTCATCCCTTGTCGGGGAAGGACACAGCATTTGTCTGACCTCTTATAAAGATCTAATTTTGAAATCCTGTGGGTTTCCATGGCTAAGCCGGGACTCAAACCCTTGTCTAAAGAGTCCTAGTTACCTGCCTATAATGGGATAGCAGGAAGATGCCAGTCTCTAAGAAGGGAGCTCCAGAGCCCAAGAGCAGCCACCTAGAAGACCTTCTATGTTCCCAGCAGATGTACATATGGTGGGACAGACAGAAGGGCCACCTCAGAAGATCTCAAAACACGGGCAGGGTCATAGAAGAGAATATGGTCATTCATATAACCTGGAGCTGAGCCACGTGTATCAACGTGCTGTGACAGACTGTACCTGTTAATATAGTTTCATCTCTCCTGTGAAAGAGTCAACGTAACTCAGCGACAGGGCAGTTCTGGGGACTGGACAATAGCTGGGGGTGCACAGTAATTCACCTATTGCTTGCAATATTCTGCGATTTATGCAGATACATTTACTTTCTTTCCATTCTGTGTTATGATAAAAATGTGTTTTGCAAAAAAGTTGTCCAGAAGATTTTCAAGAAGAGCCAGGACTTCCTCCTGGACCGATCTCAATGAGCCTTTCATACGTCTGCTTTTTAATTAATATACTGTAATAAATAGGGGGAAATTGCTTTAGGATTAGTTCTGTGGCTAGAGATTTTTTTAAAAAAGAAGCTGTTTTTCAAGACAAAAGCATTCTGACCTCAACATCCTGCACTGTCTGCTATTAGGGAACACTAGAACATTTCCATGTTTTCTACACATTTTAGAAATATTTTCAACAGGCAGTATTTTCTGAACAAAGGCAAGGGTTTTATGGACATTTCTACATTACTAAACCTCTCCATAGTGACGCTGAAGGATGGATAGCTGATAGTCTAAGTCCCAGACATGTGTTTGTTTTTCATTCTTTGCTAAGCGAAGGGAAGACAGGGGTTGCTGGGAGGAAAATAACTGAACCCTGAGTTTTCAGTGCTTATTTCAAATGAGAGTTGACCAGCCGCACTTTGAGAAAGGCTCTGCTTCCTCTCCTCTAAGTAAAGAGGTCACAGCAGGAGTTTTGAACCCATGGGTCTCCACAGATTTTGGATGAAATCTCCCATCATCCCTGACTATTGAGCAGGGTGGTAGATGCCGATGGGATGTGGACCCAGACGTTCTCTAGCTTTTTATCTACAGCCAAAGCCATCTACTGGGATCACTGAATCCCACGAAAGCTCTCAACAGCAGCACTCTTTGCACTCACAAACATGGTGTCTCTCCATGATTCTCATGCTGACTTGGGCTGGTATCCTTGATACTGCTAGTGCATAAGTCATGTTAAAAAGGTCAGTGGCCCACAAGCAAAGGGTGATGAGGGGGAAATGCCCACTGGAAAGGAAGTAGGGAGGGCAGGGAAAAAACATGCCTTCTTGAAGATCTCTTCTTCATCTGCAAATTACAGTTTCAACAGAATAAAGATTATTTTCATAGATCAGAAAGGTACTCGAGGGCATGAAATAACGAAATGCAGAATCTTCAAGTTGGAGGGGGTGGCAAAGGTCATCTAGTCCAACTTCCCTGCCATGAAAGATGCCCATCCAACCTCTCTCTAAAGACCTCCAAAGAAGGTCCACCATAACCCTTGAGGCAATTCATAATCCAGTATTAAACAATTCTTATGGTAAAGATGCTCTTCCTACTGTTTACATTGAATCTCTTTACCTGTAATTTGAATCCATTGGTTTGCTTCTAGTCTCTGGAGCAACAGAAAACAAGCTAGCTCCATCAAAGATTAAACTAGGACACTGAGTCTGCTGCAAGACTGCAATTCTCCTCCTGAATGACAGACAATCCAGGATGGGTAGAAAGAAGCCAGGATTCCTTGTCTAACTCATAAATTAAACTATGGAACTGGCTGCCACAGAACTCTCCCTACCTTAGACAGGTTCAAAAGGGAAGGAGTGTTTGAAAATAATCTCTGAGAATAATCTATGTGTGGCTATTGTTAAACAGCTAAAACAGAGCATGGCAAAACTGCTTTTTAAAAATTGCTTTTTTATAGCTTCACTAAGCTGAGAGCTAAAGAGACCCTCCATGTTCACAGTCATATTCTCAACATCAGTTGCAGGGGAGGGCAATATCAGGGAAGGGCATCTTTTTCTAGACTTCCTGAAAACATCAAGCTGGTTTTTACTGAGAAAAGGATGGTAAGTCTGGCAAATGTTTATGCTGAGCAAGGACGGTCCCCTTACAAATTTAACTGCAGCTTGACTGTCTAGCGCTTTCTCTCCACGTGCCACGTTTCAGGCTAAAGGGGTTGGCTTGCTGCAAAATTTTAAAAAGGGCAGGACAGATAGGTCTCCCTCCTCCCACCTCCAACGTAGCGATGCAGCCAGGCTTTACCTGGAAGTTCAAAGTCGGTCCATTTGTGAGGGGGCCCACTGAAGGTGTGCCGGTCATGGACGAAGTCGCAGCTGCTGGAGATGACCAGCTCGTCACAACCCTCCTCCGTATTACACTGAGGATCAAATTTGATGGAGAGGTAGATGGCACCAGGAATGTGGACCTTATCCTGAAAAAGAGAGTAAATTGCTAGAACTACTGACCAGCTGGAAGAACTTCTGATGAACTTTAGGAATACACAACAAAATCGACTCCTAAGGCAACTGTGGGTGGAATGGCAGTGTTTGGAAAAGTGACTTTGTTCAGACTACAGTCCCCAGAACCTCCAGCCAGCACACAGCTATGCTGAGGGATTCAGGGAAATATAATCCAAAAAGTCATTTTCCCAAGCATATGGATGCGGAAATGGGTGAGGTCTTTTAACTGTGATATTAAGAACTGAACCTGGGGGCCTTTCACATGTAAAGCCTGTGCTCCACCTCCGAGCCACAGAACTACCCAAGAAAAGATGCTGCTGCTATATGCTTAGTCGACCATTGGTCTACCTAGTTCAAAATTTTCTACTGTGACTGATACTGGTGATCTCAAAGAGAGAGAGAAAGAAAGGGAAAGAGGGAGGGAGGGAAGTCTTTCCTAACCTTGTTCCTTGACAGCCTTGTAACCGGAAAGGGCAGCAACACGGCAAGTCTAAGAATGTATTAAAAGAGACTAGAGACTAGACCAGGCCAGACACTTTTCTTTTCAAGCTTAGGGACAGATTCCTGCACTGGAAGGGAATGGTACTAGATGGACCCTGGAGGTCTCTTCTAAAAGTATGACTGTAGGATTCTACTATTATTTATCAGGTTAGAGGCCAGCACTTTGTTGGCATTATGAACCAAAAGCAAATCAAACAAGTGAAAGAGATACAGAGCAGCTATGCAAGCAAGAAAGATTTTATTAAACCAAGACCAGAAGTAGAAAAGCAGAAAAGGAGAAAGATGTTTTAAAATGTAAGGGAGATGCTGAGCAAAGGGGAGAAAAAGGGCTCAGAGTGACAGCAGGGACAAAATAAAGTAGACGATGACTATTACTAGACTAGTAACCACGGTCACGTGATCCTTGCTATCTTGTGGGTAGGAAGACCTATACCGGCTTCCCCCACTTATCGACGGATTAGGGACTGGAGCACTGTCAGAAAACAGAATTGGTTGAAAAGTGGAACCCATGTACTGTACTGTAGGGAGCATGAAGGACTTCAATGGAAGTTCTCTTGGGACTGACCACAAGTGCGCTGCTTGCAAAATCTCTGTTAGCTTAGCGTCTCTCGGTCACCCCCAGCTTGCTTTGCGAGCAGCATGTGTACATGAGCAGTCCTAAGCAAACTTCCTCAGCAAACTTCCTCAGGCAAGAAAAACTGATAAAGAGAATGAGTCGTCAGGTAATGAGGTGTCAAAAAGTGGGGGCTTCCTGTATACTATGCCTTTAAGATGTTTCCTTCCCATTCAACAGGAAACAACTGATTCTAATAGGGTCCCATTTCCTCATCTCCTGCTACTGATTTTGTGACAGCAAAGAATCATAGAATCATAGAAAGGTAGAGTTGGAAGAGACCCCAGGGGCCATCCAGTCCAACCCCCTCCCATGCAGGAACACCCTCAAAGCACTCCCAACAGATGGCCATCCAGCCTCTGCTTAGAAACCTTCAAAGAAGGAGACTCCACCATACTCCATGGAGGCATTATATTCCACTGCCGGACAGCAGTGGAATATGCTGCCTCGGAGTATAGTGGAGTCTCCTTCTTTGGAGGTTTTTGGAGGCATCTCTAAATCAAGAGGAAGGAATCCAAGCAGTGAGCTCCTATGAAACTCCTGCGTACCCAAAATTGGAGAGGAAGACACTTAATGAAACTGAGAATGCTGAAGGACCTCGGTGAAATCTAAAAAGAGAAAAAGAAATGTTCTTCTGTACACCGGGCTTTCATCCCATTAAAGTGACTCCATGCTGGGAAGCGAAACCTACATGAGACGCTGCTCCAAGAGATAAACTATCAAAGTGGGGTGGGTAACTGTGGTTCTCCCAATGGTTTGGTCTACAACTCCCATCAGCTCAAGCCGACACAGCCAACCATGAAATATTATAGGATTAGCAGTCTAAAATATATTGGATCACTGTTGCCAATCTCCTCAAGGACCAGAATGCCAAGAGACCGCTGTCCATTGCATCCCTCTACATAATTCAGCCTCTAACAGACTTCTGCATTGTGTTTGGCTGAATCATCCCATCATTCCAAGGCTAACATGTACAACAACCACCCTCGTGCCCATGTCCCTTATGACCGCCCTCTTCCGTTCTTGCATGATTCACTCCTTTGGGACCGCCTCTCTCCCACCAGCACCACATCACTCAAAAGAAGAGAGACAGCCTAATAGTGACTCACACAGAAACAGAAGTGGGCTCTGAGAGGGACTTCAGAAGTTACTCTTTCATACCTGGAAAAATGTTTTCAGGTTTAAGAGGTAAGCTGGCCTCCAATTTCATTTCGAGTGTTGAAAGTGCATCATCTTATCAGCTGTCCTTACAGCCTTCGGAGACAGGTAAGTGTGTGCTGCTCTGTGGTATGAGGGAACCCGGACTCACAGGGCAGAAAGACAAGGACTTTTTCCAATAGCAGGGACAACGTAACATCCAACACCAACCTCTCCCTTTTCTGTCTTTTCTCAAATAAGTGGCCATTTTCACTGTAGTTCAGTGAAGGCAATGGATGGATTTTCTAAGGAAGAATTTATTGCTCTCAGTTATCCTTGCTTTAATGCCAGTGGTTTAGTCCTAAATGAGCCATTAGGACACATCAGCTTCACAACAAACCTGTTCCTTGAGATGATTAAAACTGATAGAGCTAGTTTGTTGGTGGGTTTTTTTTTGTTTGTTTTTTTGTATATGTGTTTAGGAAGGGCCTCTCCATGGTGACCTAGCTGTAGGAACTACCAAGATGAGCATGCATGCTTTAAAATTTACCACTACACCACCACTGCTCAACTAAAGCTGTCTGTTGGCTTGCAGTAGAGGCAAGATTTGAATGGAGAACTTCTCCAACTCATATAGCAATGCCTTCACAACAGCACTTTCCAGAAAGGACACACAGACACCCCAAACTTGTCACAAAACTGTCTGGGAGGACAACAATGTAGAGAAATACTCACAAATCTATCTCAATCTGCATCCCTCCCCATATCCTGATGTTTTTTAAACATTGCAGAAAGGTACCATCGTTAACCATGGTCTCATCCTCTCTCTCTCTCTCTCTCTCTCTCAGAGATCTGTTGACACAGGTAAGATTATTACTACCAGGTAAAGCTGTCAAGACTCGCAGCTCCATCCTGCCTGGCACCTGACCTCTTCATCTCTGACATCCCAGCTGTTAGGTATGTTTACCTCAAAATTTGTATTGTTGTTGTAGGGATGCTTGGACTCTCGTGTCTGGACGGCCATCCCAGGCTCCTCCATGAACTGACAGGCTGTCAGCGCCACTGTGGCCAGCATGCTCTCGTTGCAGCCGCGGAGCACTTTCAGAAGAATCTGCAGGAGGGAGAAAATAAGAAAAAAAAATGTTCACAGACACCCCACTTAAAAGGATTACTCACTCGCAACAGACCTCTTAACAGGGATGCAGACACAGAATGCCTCATAATGTCATCCACGACCAGGGCTCCCTACGCTTGCTCATCCTCTAAAGGGGCAGGTGTCATCATTTGCTAGCAATGCCATCCTGCCTTTTACACAGGACGAACAGGCCTGTCCCCACACAAACAGAAGACACCAGAGGTGAGTAAAGCGCTACCTCCTGTGGCCACTTTTAAGCTTCCACCCCAGCCTTTTAACTTTTAAGATTATTTCCATTAGTAAAACTACCTTTCACACCCCCTAGGATATGCAGTTTCAATGTCGCCTGCTTTCTTTATTCAAAAAAGAAGCCTTTTTAAAACCAGGGAATCAACTGCACAAAGCCCATCTCCAAAATAAATAAGATAGATAGATGGCTGGACGGATGGATAGATGGATGGATAGATGGCTGGACGGACAGACAGACAGGAGAATCCCACACCCTTCCAACACACAAATACAGCCTAGGGGTCTAGGTGGTACTTTCAATTTTTAAAAACAATGGAAAAAAGCTTTAAAAAAAAACAAAGCATGCACTGTAACCACCAAGGCTCCTTATCAAGTCCTGACATTGTCCAGGATACCAAAGACTTCCATCTTGTCTGTTACAGACTTCTCATGCTGTCTCCTAGGCGAGTTGACTTAACAAGCTGAGTAGTCCATGTAATCAGGAAGGGGAGAATGAAGAACTTTTTTGTTGCCCAAAGGATGCCACATAATTTATCAGCATGCATTTTTTATGACAGCATCTGCCCCCAACTGGCTCCCTCTGTCATGATATAGCCATGTAAAGGTATAATCTGATTTTGGCATTCTCTTTTCTTCCCATTTAAATGTAGCCTGAAGATGCAGTGTCTCATGATGGCATCCAACAGTTCAAAAATCAAAACTGGACCAAAACTGTCATATTTACTACAGAAAGCAGGACAAGGTTCTGATTCTCTTGCTGGTTCCAAGCACCATTCTCCTATGTTTGCTACCAAAATCAGGACTCTCCAGAATGAGAGGGATTTCCTTAAATAATGTGTTTACCTTCTCACACAGCTGTTTCTCCTCCAGTTGCAAAAGCATGTCCAGGATGTACGTCATGTGTGCTGGGCCGCTCAGCTCCAGCATCTCCTCACTGATGGCCACATCGCTGGGCCACTCAGCCAGCAGCAAAGCAAGGACGTGCCGGGCATAGAGGACAGCGGTGGCCTCGTTGACCCGGTAGAGGTAGCCCCGCACAGCTTTCTTGCTCCGTGAGTCCAGCTCCTTGTGAAGGAGGATGGAACTCTTGGTGCGGCGTTGTTTGGCGTAGCTGAGCTGGAGGTCGCTCTCTGTGTTGGTGATGAGCTTCTGAGTGACAGGGTTGGATTCTTCGGTGGCTTTGCTACAAGGGGCAGGCTTGGACTGCAAGACACAGGCAAGCCAGACAGAGTCAGAATGACTTTGTAAGAAAACCCAGCACCAACAGCCAACCTATGAGATTTTAGGCAGAGGCAGCCCACACATTTGGGCCAACTGTTTTTCATAGCTTCAAAGATAAAACACTTAAAATAACTCATAGGCAGAGCTCAGAGTGAGATACAGTAGCTCAGCTGAGGAAGCCAAATGGCTGTGTGAGATGCAATTGAACTTGAGTCTTTCTAATGCTGGTTCAACACTCTAACCATGGACAGACAACCAGGCGTCCTACTGAGCCAAGCAGTATTTGCAGCAACCTCAGTCCTGTGCAAAGAAGGATCCAGAACCTCCTTGCGCTAGCGGAAGGGCAGTGGGAGACCTCAGCCAGCCATGCATACATGCATGCTATCTCCAGAGGCAAAGAAGTTGTCAAATTAGCAATTTGAAAGCTGCTCTGGGAGCCCTTTCAGCTGAAGTAGTCGTTGTGTGCCTTCATGTCATTTCTGATTTATGGCCAGACCTATCATGAGATTTTATGCGCAGGATTTCGTCAGAGGAGTTCTGCTTTTGTCTTTTTCTGAGGCCCAGAGAGTGTGACTTGCCCAAGGTCACCCAGTAGACTTCCACAGCTGAGCGGGGCTTCAAACCCTGGTCTCAAGTCATAGACCAATGCTCAAACCACTACACTGCATTAAGGATGGGGTATAAATCCTTTAACTAAATAAATGAGAAGAGGCCACCCAGCCTGTCATCCCTCACCCCATGTTTGGCTCCTGAAGGTCCCTGAAGCCAAGGTGTTATGAGAGGGTTGGTTTGGAAAAACCAACTGCATGGGAATCAGGATATGAGGAAACAATCCTCAAGGGCCACGTGCTGGAGGAAAGGGGTCTCCTTCTCTGTTGGCAGTGTAATTATGCTGGCAGAGCCTTCCATTCTGCCAGGATTGTATGTGATCTTGACTCAGATGTCCTAGGCTACAACAGTCAGCAGCTTTATCCAGCTGCGTGGCCAATGGTTGGGAATTATGGAAGCTTTTGGCCAAAATATCTCAAGGATACTAAGTTGCCCTCTATATGTCACTTAACCACCTATACCAGTTGCTAAGGCAGTATGTTTCTAGATAGCAACGTGATAAAAAAAGATGAATAATTCACTCTTAAAACAAATGTTGGTATTAAATGCTTGTACTACTTGTACAATCTTGTACTACTGCTCTTGGGCTTCTATACTTTGAGCATGGTGTATTTCTTGAAATTTGGTTTCTAATATTTCATGTTGCTTGTTTTGTGTATATTACAATGGATCAGGCCTCCCCAACTGACATTCCTCCAGAAGTTTTGGACTCAAATCAGTCTCAGCCAGCACTACCAATGGACAGGAGTGACGAAAGTGAGAGGCCAAAATCTAACACTACACAGGTTGAACTTGTGTCCCCTTCAACCAGCACAGCCCACCAGACTCAGTTCTGTGGACACATAGGGGCCGCAGTCAGAAGGGAGATCGTCTTCCGCATTTCCTCCAGATTCTGCTGTTCTACCATCAGCAGAAAGCCAGTACTGGATACTGCCCCTTAAACATCTAGAAGGACCCTGGTTAAGGAGGGATGCTTTATACCTTCCTTGCATATATCAGAATGGCTCCTTCATTGTTGTCTTTCTGTTGGTAAGCTAAATCTTTTTCATTCTGACAAGTTTTTAAAACAGAAACGCTTTTAAAGAATCATAGAATCATAGAATCATAGAAATGTAGAGTTGGAAGAGACCACAAGGGCCATCCAGTCCAACCCCCTGCCATGCAGGAAAACCCTCAAAGCACTCCCGACAAGTGGCCATCCAGCCTCCGCTTAAAAACCTCCAACGAAGGAGACTCCACCACACTCTGTGGCAGCACATTCCACTGCCGGACAGCCCTGACTGTCAAGAAATTCCTCCTGAGGTTCAGGCGGAATCTCCCCTCCTGCAGCTTGCATCCATTGCTCCTTGTCCTGGTCTCAAGAGCAGGAGAAAACAAGCCCACTCTCTCCTCGACATGACACCCCTTCAAATATTTAAACATGGCTATCATGCCCCCTCTCAACCTTCTCTTCTGCAGACTAAACATACCCAGCTCTCTAAGTCTGTCCTCATAGGGCATGGTTTCCAGGCCCCTCACCATTTTGGTTGCCCTCCTCTGGACCTGCTCCAGCTTATCCATATCCTTCTTGAATTGGGGTGCCCAGAACTGGACACAGTATTCAAGATGAGGTCTAACCAATGCAGAATAGAGCGGTACCAATACCTCCCTCGATCTAGACACCATACTCCTATTGATGCAACCAAGAATTGCGTTGGCCTTCTTGGCTGCCGCATCACACTGCTGACTCATGTTCAGCTTGTGGTCTATGAAGAATGGGCTAGGGAGTGCCATATTATTTTAAACTGAACTCTTCTTAATCGTTTCCTAAAAGATCTTTTTAAGTTGCACTTCAGTCGTTTAACTTGATATTGTATTTTAACACTGTGATTAGTTTAATGCTGACTTTTTAATTGTATTGTTCTTATAAATTGTAACCCACTTTGAGTCCTAATCCTGGAGGAAAAGTGGAATACAAATAAACAAACAAATAAAAATACTTGGAACACTGTGAAAATTCTGATCCAGGCAGCACACTCACCAGGCATGGTACAATGATCATATCCGTGTCTAGTGCTTTGGAACTCTGCTCCTCGGACCTCAGACGCTTGCTGGGCTGCCATTTCTGAGCCAGCGTCCGGATCCTCTCATCGGTTGTAACTACGTCACCATCAAATCTTTAAGAACAGACAGAAACATTTTATAGTCAAAAGAGATCAGCTTCAGAAAGACAACTATTTGCATACAGAACCTTTCCTATTTACATCTTTGAAAGCCATTTCCCTGGCTCATCCTACCCTTAAGTGCTGCTCTACATTGGTAGGTAAATCTGATCAGGTGGCTTCTCGTCTGAAGAAACCATAATCATGTTCGTTGCGAATTGGTTGACCTTTTATGCCTTTCTAATTTTAATTTGCAAGATGCAAAAGGTTACCAGAAGCTTAGTTTCATGGAGCAAGAAGCGTAGGCTCTAAGATAGTCTTTCCACTCCTAGGGCTCACCAAATGTTGAAACACAACACTCTCCATTCCTGATCATGCTTCCTGAGGATGACAGGAACTCCAGTCCACCTTCATCTGAGCACCCTAAGTTGGTCATGATGGCCAGAAGTGGAAGAAAAGTTTTGTTCAACCTGAGGTCCCAGATAATGTTGGAACATAGTTCCCATCATCTCAAGATGATGTGGCCAATTCTTAGATAACTGGTCTTAAATTTCTGGGCCTTGGGTTGAAATAAGTAACTCAGTGACTTGTTCTTATGGAAGTCTGTGTGTGTTTTCTGAAGAGTTTGGAAAAGATACTGTTGGGGGCCATAGCTCCCAACATGCCCGAGGCAGCTAGACCCTGGCCAAGCTGACTGGAGGATTTTGGGACCTGTAGTCCAAAATCCACTTTCCCGAGCTCTGATACAATAGGTATCTTTTCAAAACACAGGTGAGGAGCTGTAATGTTCCTTAATACAAAATGGCCCATCATTCAAAATAAAGTCAGCCCTCCACATTTGCAGGTTTCACTTTGGCGGATTTGATTAGTCATAGATTATTTACTGTCCCCTCTTCTGCCTCCCTAGGCCATTTTTAATAGGGACTGCAAGCCTCGTGAGACTGAGAAACTGCAAACGAGGCTGGTAAGTCTCAATTAAAAATGATGTGGGGCGGCAGTGGAGGGGGCTGTAAGCCCTACCAGCCCCTCACTTCTGTCTTGGGAAGGAACCCTGATGCCTCAAAGGAATCCACAGGGGGTTGAATAGGGTGATCATACTTTTCTTGTGTGTTAAATATGGTTTGGGAAGGCCTAGTGTTTCCACTTTCACAGGGGTCCCGTGCCCCTAACTCTAGCGAATGGGAAGAAATGACTGTAATTCACACTGAACTGACCTCAGAGAACTGTTCTCCATAACCATCAATGGCTCATATGCATAATAAACATTCATTCATTTTATTTTATTAAGGTCAACAGACCATCATATGCATAATAAAATCCCCCATCTCTCCTCATGCCTGCAATGTGAAAAATCAGTTCTGTATCTCTTCACTTCTGTCCTTTTTTGATATTCTTGTTTTTTGCATCTGCCAGGTCATGCTGTACTTCACACTCCCCTGGGGTCTTCCATTTTCAGATATGGAAGCTTCCTTACCTCTTCTGAACCTCCAAGAAGAAAGAGTCTCTTCTTTTCATCTGTAATTCATACATGGCTCGAAGGATATGCAGAGGTGCATCAAGGGCATCGTGTGTCATCTGAAATCAGATGCCAGTCAGATTATTTCAGAGAAGGGATAAAGGGTTGGTTTCTTTTTCTCTTCCTCTGAGACTATAACACTACATTGGAAGCCGAGCATGCATGTGTGAAACCAGTCTTTCAAAATCGCCAATTTTGTTTCAGGCTTCAGTAACACAAAACTCACCAAGTCTGCACACATATTAAAGCTGAATGTTTTTCTTTGGCTAATTAGTGAAGATCTGTAGGGCTGAAAAGTCTGGATTACCTATTGCCTCATCTGTCAATTCACTCCATTTAATTCTACTGGGCCCAAGAACAAGCAGAATTTTACTCAAAGATCTAGATCAAAGATAAAGAATTGTCCTTTGGTACCCTAAAGGACTGAAGAGATTTACTGAAGCTTAAATTTTCTGGGGACTTCAGTCCACTGCAGTGGGCAAGGCACTGGGGGATGCAGCCCACAAAAGGTGTTGGCACAATAAATCTGTTACTCTTTACAGTGCAAAAATATCTTTTTGTTCGCTTGTTACTTTAAGGGACTAATTACAATCTCTTCCTTTGGAAACTGGGAACCCAGGGGAATAAACTAGAGTTGAACACAGGCAAGTAAAAGTGGTGGCTTGAAGGGACATGACCCTTAGTGAGACAGATTGCAGGACTGATCTCCCCACAGCCACTGTAACACCAAGGTTTGGCCTACGAGTGAAACACTTTCAGCCCTCATTTCCTGCCTTCTATTTTCAGACCTTTCTTCTATCACAGTAAGGTCCAGTAGTATTTTCTTTTTACTGCTACTGGGCTGAGCAACACAAGTTTTCAGATTGTGCTGCAAGGCACAACTACAACTTTGCTAAGTTCTAGACCAGTGCTACTTCCTATTAACTTGTTTATATTTAACTCAATCACTGGAATAACTGTATCCAAATAGGTAATGGAGTTTTGGCAATATCAGAACCACCATTTTTAAATGTATTAAAGTCTAGGTTGTCTCCAACTGGCCTTATTTCCAATTCAAACCAATTGACTGAACGGTCAGATATTTTACCAGTGCTACTCAAAAGAGTGGTCCCTCCCCTAGTATCAACACCTGGTGAGTTTGCAGAAAAGAAAGGCAAATGGGCAAATATGGCACCTGTCTCTGACACACTGGAAAAAAATAACTGCCAGTCCCTGACATCAAAAAGTCTGGGAAGTATGGCCTTAAACAACCCCCTCCAAGGACAGAAGTGTTCACCAAAAAGTACCAGGAAGCATATTTTGGTAGTTTCATCCAAGCCTTCCAGTGGGTCAAGCCGGGTCTGGTCAGTGTCAGTGGGAGTGACGGCAGACTGGTCTACAGCTTGGTCTTGATCCCTCTCTGCATCCTTATGCTCCACAAGGGAACTAATCTCCTTTTTTGAGGAGTAAAGCATGATGGACAAGATCTGGAAGAGGACAAAAAAAGACAGGAAAGAACTTTATTGTAGACGGGAGGCCACTCAAGTGACAACCTGAGGCACTTTTGATACCAATACTGATACAGAGATATATACCCCCACATCTATCTCTCTATCTTGTGCAGACCTCTTTTAGAAACATGACTTCACATTTATTTAATGGCGCTTTCACTCTGCTTTCGTATTTGGTATTAAAACCCACATGGTTTACAATAATGAAAGCCAGGCAAATGCAATAAAGCCAACTGATGAAATAACAATCGATGATTGAACTAATTTGTTTGGATAATTGACAAAGTCAGCAGCCTAGACAATATCTAAATTTGGTGCGTCCACAATCTGTTGGGACATACACAACTCATGGTCGAAAGTTCCCTAAGTACAAAGCAAACCCAGAGAATTCACCTACAAATTGTTGCCATGAAGATGGCAAGATCTTCCCTGGGTGTAGCCTCTTTACTCAAGACTGTCTGTGTGCACAGTTCTAAGCACAAGAAACACTCCAGTATCAGAACTGATGATGGAAGGAGACAGACAGAATACCACAGAATCAGAGTTCAAAGAGATCACAAGAGTTAGTTATCTTGTCCATCCCCCTCCCAAGCAGGAAGACACAACCAAAGCACTCCCAACGGATGGCCACACAGCTTCTGTTTAAAAATCTCCAAAGAAGGTGACTCCACCACACTTCAAGGCCATACCTTCCACTATCACACTGCTCTTATCATCAGGAAGTTCTCAGATTCCACCTAATGTTTAGGTGGAATCCCTTTATCTACAGGTTGAATCCACTGCTCCATGTCCTAATCTCTGGAGCAGCAGAAAACAAGCTTGCTGCATCCTCCGTATGTCATCTCTTTAAACATGGCTACCATGTCCCCTCTTAACCTTCTTTTTGTCAGGCTAAACATACCTAGCTCCCTAAGCCTCACCTCATAGGGCATGGTTTCCAAACCCTTCACCATTTTTGCCCTCCTCTGGACACATTCCAGCTTGTTAATATCCTTTCTGAACTGTGGTGCCTTGAACTGGACACAGCATTCCAGAGGAGTCTAACCAAAGCAGAACAGAGTGATACTATTACTTCCCTCCACCTAGACACTATATTCCTATTGAGGCAGCCCAGAATGGCATTGGCTTTTTACGCTACCATATCACACTGCTGATTCACATTCAGCTTGTGGTCTACTAAGACTCCTGCATCTTTGCCTCATAATGGGATTCAAGGCAGCACAAAAATGGGATTCCTAGAAGGCCTCCCATCTAGGACAGCTTCCACTATGACACATAACAATTACACTACAGTGGAGCAAAAGATTGACTAAAGACAACAGGATATGAAACTGATATGAAACTGGCGGCACAGAACAAAACACTAGAGCACAGGAAAGCAAATTAAAAACCTCGGTAAGGTAAGAGTTCAAAGATGTAAAGGCACAAAAAAGAAAAAGAATAACATTTCATTCAATTAAAAAAGGGTGAGAGAAAGACTTTGAAAACCTATATTACTTTTTCTCAGCAGGACAGACTAATTCTTTCTCTCCCAAATCAGACACAGATAGAAACAAAGGAATAGGGAGAAACTGTAAAATCTGTTGATGATCAGAAAGATTATATTAGGTGAAGCAGACAGAAAGGCAGCTTTCCAGGGATGCAGGAGACTTGAACATGGCATTCTGTTACCTCTAAGTCTCGGAGAAGCCAGGTCTTACTGAAGCCCGTTCCCTTGCTACACTTCTTCACCAACAGTTTAAGTAAACCTGTCTGGAGAAAGGCTGTGCGGATTTCTTCAAAGGCATGAGTCTGCAAGACACAAGGGGGAAACAACAACTGTTACATCTTGGCATGTTACAGCTAAGATGACCAACTGTTAGCATCTTGTGACTGTGTATCACCTCGTGGTAAAATTCTGTATATTTCTACTCAGAAGTTAGTCCTATTGATCCAGTTCTATTGTCTTTGATGTAAAGTATAGTAGAAAGATGCTGTACAAAACAATTTTTTTTTTTTTTTAGAAATGGAAGAACCTGAATTTTCCTTTGATTGCTTCCTCCCCTGAGTGGCACAGTCTTTGTCATGGACACAAAAGTTAAAACATTTCTATCTCAAGCTATAAAAGTTTGCAAGCAACTTCTGCAGAATCACTGAGTGATACCAGTTCTTTCATTTTGTTTTAGTTTTATTTAAAGTTTGAATATATTCTAGAGTCTTTCTTGTATTTTAGAGCATCTTTCCTCCACGTTTTACGGAACCAAGTACTGGTTTTTGGACAATTCATCGACATGAGAGTGCGATATAAATTTTCACCAGCACTTTTTGCTGATGAAAATTGTTTCTTTAGTCTGAGACTGGAATCAGCCTGCTTTCTTCTGTAGACCATAAGCCCCATGAACTTCACAAAAAAGCAGAACTGGTCCGCCAAAGTCAATGGCATCGATGGCTAGACCCAGCACTCTGGCTACTATGATGCCCTGTACCTTAAGCGTCTTGTAAAGGCCCTTCAGAGCAAGAGACAAGACCCAGGTTGCCTCCACTGCCTCTGGAAAGCTGCTGTCAATGTTGGTTTGGAGAAGATGGCTAGCTATGAACACAAAGTGCTGCAGGTATTGGCGCAGCTGGCACCGGGATCCATCACTGTCTCGCCCGCAAGGCTGAACCAGCTGGAGGTCCTTCACTGGAAAGTAGAGAAGACAAGCATACGGGTTTCAGTTGGAATTTGGGCCACATTCAACTTCATTTACTTGAGCTGGCCTTGACCTTGCATCAAGGAACAGTGGAGATCAAGACAGTAATACAAACACCGATTTTTTCCCCCAATGGTTTCCAACTATATACAAAAAGGAAATGCTGATTCTGCACTAATGATTTCACTTTATCATTGCTGTATGCCTTCAAGTCCTTTCTGACTTATCACGAAGCTAAGGCAGACCTATCACGGGGTTTTCTTGGCAACCCTTCTTCAGAGAGAGTTTGCCACTGCCTTCTTATAAGACTGAGAGAGTGATTTGCCCTTGAGGTTATTCAGTGGCTTTCCATGGCCAAGCAGGGATCTGAACACTGGTCTCCAAAGACCTAGCCCAGAACTCAAACCAGCATGCTGTGCTGGCTCACCACCTCCTTACACAAGGTAAATTAAAAGTCTGCATAAATATTTCTGCAGCATTTATTAATTTATTATTTTCTTTTTCTACTGTTCAAGCAGCATTTCTAAGATGTGACACACATAATCCACAAAAGCTGGAATTTGCCATCCAGCTGGCTGAACTATTTCCCAAGTTCCTGCTGAGTCCTTAGGAGCTCAAACCATAGTTTGGATCCTAATCTGAGGCTACATGGTTTGGTGAGGTTTCTAAGGTCCTGTCTATTCATGAAACGGAGAGGCAATGGTAGAGCACTGGGGCAGTAAAATCAGCTGTGTCAGCTTACACTACAAATGTGACATTACATTTATGTCTCCTTGTAAAGAGAAAGGCTCTGCAGGCAGAGGGCTGGGACAGAAGCACTCTCCTTCCTAGGCTGCTTTTCTATACACAAGGAGTCTCCTTCCCTAGACCTCCACCTACAGAAACAAAACCAGAATTCACTCCCTGTCACTTGAACAGGGTGACTACCACTCTCACTGTGCTCCATGTATAACCTGCCCTTGCATCTAAAGTGTCAAGATATTCAGTTACCTATAGACCACCTCTGAGCCCAACAGACCATAATCTTAACCCTACGATAATCAAACCTGAATCAAAGTGGTTCTGTTGATGCACTGATGCCAGGGAACCTGTGGCCCTCCGAATGCTCATCTCCCCCATCCCCATTCCCAACCATTGGCAGTATTAGTAGTGGCTGATAAGAGCCCGGATCTGGCAACATCAAGAAAACCACAGCTTCCTCAGCCCTGGCTTATACTTTCAAAGAATGAAGGAGAGGGGCTGACATTGAAGAACAGCAATCAATATGGCATGATCAGAATTCCTTCCCTGATCTCTTTTTAATCCCAGTGAAAACAGTAATAACAAAATGAAAACAACAGCCTGACTTGTGAGGTTCACAACGCCACAACTGAGATCTACAAGAGTTATTTTAGGGATAGCCAAGAGGTAGCGCATGTTCCCTCTCTTTATATGTCACAAATTTCTTTTCAAATTATCCTAGTTTTCAACAGCAAATTTTTTACATGGTGATGGTAGGGGGAGAAGGAAGCGCTGTCGTAAGCACCACTGGCATTATCAAAAGCAGTGTTTAATGGGTCCCAGCTCATCTCCACCAAGCAGAAGGAGAAGCACAAAACAAGAGAGGACTGAGGGGCAGTGACTGGCTTGCACCCTTGCTTCTTGGCTGCTTCTACTGACTACCCCAGTGTAGTCCAGAAGAGTTCTTGCTTGCCCATATTGGGTCTTCACATCTAGGAAGAGCCAAAGAGACAGATTTGTTGGCTCCTTTCCACCTGATGAACTATCACCTGAGAGAATGAACTAATCTGTGTTATTAAGGAGAGACCAAGCTGCCCCTCTCCCTGTAAAACTGCTCAGTCTTACAGGCAGACAGGAGCAGAAATTGGAGGGAATCTCTTGCAGACATATGCTCTACGCCTGCAAAAGATTGCCACTCACTTTCCTCAAGAGCAAAGGATAAGGCAGGAAAAAAACCCCCACCTTTTTTCCCTAGAGAAATGAAAATCCACACTTCATTTGGTTGCAAGAGAATTCTGTTTGGATCTATGATGCAGTGACATACAAATGACCTGATTCAAGAGTAAACTTTTCTCCTTGGGTGTGTACATGTGTATGTATGTGTGCATACCACCACCTGCAGAGAGCGATTACTATCTTGAGATGAACCCCTCTGAAATAGCACGCCCTGTATCACTGCAGAATTCTGGCCCAGTCAACATACTTTCTGTTCTGCTAATATCGTACACCAGGGAGGTGGAACGTGATGCTACGGCACTAAGTGATCTGAGAACAAACCTGCTTTCCGCTTCCGAGTTTTAACATCCACAACCACCGCCCTGTTCTTCTCTGTGAAGTGCTTGAGGATGATCACATTATGGGCCTCGTTTGCATTATCCATATATACCGACCTAGTTCCTGTGCACAGAACCTGAAGTGGCAGAAGAAAAGAATTCAGAGGACATTTTGTTTAGCCAATTCAAGACTGCATTGAACAGAGTGCAATTCAAGAGCGCATGTTTCTATCTTGCCCCCTGCTCTAGCCCACCATGTCTTTCTCCCAAGAATTGCACTTTCTCTTCATGTTACTGCGTCAAAAGGTAGTTTGCTCATTTAATATACTCACCTCTGGAAAGCCAACAAGTACCAACAAGGTAAAGATGTTGGTGTGTTTCAGCTGGAAGGGGAGCTGTTTGATGCAGTGGTCTGTGAAGGCAGAAATCACATTGTGCCACTGGGGAGAGGAGTTCAGGGCTCGAAGGATGTCGGCCATCGTGCAGGCCCAGTCCAGACCCACGCGGCTGGAAACCAACAGCGAGAAACAGTGGTTCAGTCTGTTGTCTGTATATTCACGTGCGTGCTCTCAAAACCAAGGGCTGCCTACAAACCTACGTGGGTTGTCAAACTACTTTGCAAAGCAATCTCACAGGATTTAATCTTACAGTTTGGAAAGACAAGAGCTTCAAGAAATGATAGTTGCTTGAAATGAGTTATGCTTTTTCAGGTGTCTTTAGGCTCTTGGACAGGAACATTTCAAGTTTTATCAGTCGTAAGGACTGGTTTCCCCTTCAAAGAGTAACCAGAAGGAAAAAAAGCAATGCAACAAATTATTTCTAAAACCTTATAATGACTAACAGTAATCACTTACCCTTCACAATTTGTAGGTGCAAGATCTATTTTTAATTACAACCCTCACCCCATGTCAGATCCTGTTTAACTAATGTTCATTTTTTTGTATGTTTTCAGCTATATTGTGTTGTTTGAGTCCAAATTTTTGGAAGAAATCATCACTTCACTGCCAACTTCCTGAAATTTGATGGACCTTCCAAAACAGAGCAAAATCCAATGATGGTGGGAAGGAAGGACAATCTCTGCAAAATTAGAGATGGATGGATAAATATCCTCACCACTTACTGAAATCCCCTCAGCTGCTAAGTAAAACAAAATGGTGTTTTGCTCAGCAGTAGAGAGAAAAACACAAATTTAAACACCTGTCATGTCTCCCTTGGGACAGAAAGCCAAAGGAAAGGCACCAGCCCGGAGGAGCCCCTAGCCCCAGCCTCAATTCAGAGGATGGGAGCCAGGGAATTCCATACCTGTGTCTTCCAAACTCTCTAAACCTGTTCCTGGAGTGCAACATGCCACAGGCAATGCTGTCTTCTTCTAGCTGAACACACCTTGTTTCAAGTTGATCTTGATGCTTGATTCACTCACTTGATCAGAAAGTGAGTGAACTCTCTGCTTACTTTCAAACCCAACAATTACAGCTCAGTATTTTAACCAGTACTGTTGTTTGTCTTCGACACTTCTGACTTCTGGTGGCCCTACCACAGGATTTTCTTAGCAGGATTCATTCAAAGGTGTTGTTGTTGTTTTTTAAATCATTTGTCTTTCTTAGAGGCTAACAGAGTGTGACTTGCCTAAAGCTGCCCACTGGGTTTCCAGGGCTTAAGAGGGGATTCAAGCCGTGGTCTCCAAGAATTCTAGCCCAACATTCAAACTACTACTCCAGTATTTTCATTACTGAATAGAATTCTGTGTTTTGAAGGAAGCTTTCTGCCTAACCTTGTGAACAAACTAGTAAGTACGTCCAAGAACCAAAATTACCAAATGCCAGAGAAGCAACTGAAAAGAAACATATCACCATCAAGGAAGTTCGTTAACGGAACTCTGCTAAATTACAAGGAGGATGTAAATATAGCTAAATTTCATTTAAAAACTTAATTATTTTTAATGAAATGGCCATGATGGTGAAATATATTTCCTCTTACACTACAGCGCTATGCAGGCCGGAAGTCACATTGGCCGTGAAGAAAGTTCACAGGGAAAGACACTCCTAAGAGTGGAATTGATAGTAATACCAAACTGATTCTAATAGCTCTGCAATTGTTTATTTCCTGTTCAATTTTTCCGCCAATGCAATGGCCCCAACATAGTCCATGCAGGCTGTTTTTGGTTCGTTCACATGAACACCTTCACTTTCTTAGGATTTCATCGTCGTAACAGAAGAACTATTCATAAATATTTTAACGACCTAAATTAACAGCACGTTGGGCATTCAAAAAAGGTTGGAGCTTCTACAGTTGAGCGTACCTATCCAAGCAGACAGCTCCCAGGCTGAAGAGAAGATGGGTTGTCTTCCAGCCTTCTGGAACGGTGGAACCATCTCCAGCAGCCACAAGGCTATGCTTGGCAGAGAGGACCTTCGTCACGGCGGCATCTACTTCTGTGGGTGCCAGCCTCCGCAGCAACTGCCCCAACAGCCCCAAGGTTAAGTGGTAGGTTTCATTCAAGTGGCCGGCGTTAGAGATCACAACTTGAAACAGGAGAGGGAGGATCTGGTCCAGGTTAATCAGAGACATTGTGGAATTCTGCAAAGAAAGAATAAGGAAGGATTTGGAAATCACCAAGAGTCGCGATCTCATGCCTTTCCTCTCCCTGTCTGCAACATGTCCAAGCTCAAGCCCTCAAAAGACCAAAGTGGAGATGGGAACCAGGTGGTCCACCTGAGGTTGTTAGACTGCACCTCCCAGAATCCCTTTACGCTGGGACAGGCTGGCTGAGACTGCTGGGACTTGCAGTCTTCTTTTACTGTTGTTTTTACCAATGTCACTCATGCTCATGTCACCATTTTTATTCCATGTTTCTCAGCTGTTTTTTTAAATTATTGTAGGATTTCCTGCACATCATACACTCATTACATTCACACTATAACACTTCTTTCATTATTTATCCGTTATGCTCCTCAAGCACTTTTGGTTTTGGGATTTTGCAGTCCAGCATATGGAGGGCGTCACGATTCTCACCCCAGCATTAGAAGTTTTTCCTGTTCTTTCCTACTTCTAAGGTATGACAGCCTCAGTTTTAGTCAAATTAGCTTCTAGGGACAGTTCATGCCTGATTTGCTTTCGAACCAAGTTATTTGTCTTTTTAGCAGCCCACAGTATCCGTAGAACTCTCTTCCAACACAACATTCAAATTAGTTAATTTTCTTCCTGTCTGCTTTCTTTACTATCAAGCATTCACAACCATACACAAAGTCAGAAAAACAATGGCATGAGCAATTCTGACTTTGGTATTTAGTGATACATCTTTATAATTGAGGATCTTATCTAGTTCCTCTGTAACTCCTCTTACAAGTCCTAGTCTTCTGATTTCTTGACTACAGTCTCCATTTTGGTTTATGACTGAGCCAAGGTATAGAAAGTAGGGAGAAGGTATACTCCCTTCCACAAAAAAGGTATGGAAAGCAATTAGATTTAGGGCAGTGAATTCTTAAGTTTTCTGCTCTAAAGGTCCCTGATTGAGGCACTGGCATCTCCTGGACTGAATCAGACCAGGAGCTCTTTCAGCCCCTCTTTTCAGCTGATTCTGGTCTCTCCTTCTTGGGAACAGACAGTGGTTAGATGTGCAGCTGCTTCCTTCGTCACAATCCCCAGGAAATGCAAAGTGGGAGGCTGGTGTAGTGCACAGCACTGTCATTTAAGGAAATTAATGTTCTGACTGGACTGGTAGCACTGTGAAAATTATGAGTGGGCTCAGAAAAAGCCCTGCTGCTCTGAAGCAGAAAGAATTGGAAATGGGGGAGGAAGGTGCTTCCCCGCTCCAGAATGGGCTGAGCACAGAGCCACTGGATGGGGCAGCCCTGCCTTTGAAACAAGTGGAAGGAGAAGACCTGGATAACTTCTACCAGTAAACAGTAACAGCAACACAATCAGCTTGGCCAGAGAGATGCTAGAAAGAGGTTAAAACATGGATGGGACATGTGGGTCTCTCCAGATGTTGTTGGATTGCAACTCCCAGCACCCTTAGCTATGTTGGGTGGGGTTGTTGGGAGTTGCAGTCCCACAAAATCTGGAGGGCAGCACGATTCTCGTCTCTGCTAAAACCACCAATGGCTCACTTCCTTATTCTTCCTACACAGGAATTCCCCTCCTGGCTTCCCCAGTTTGTGGAGTGTTTCTTACTGGTTTCAAGCGAGGCAACATGGCTGCCAAGAGACCAAGGATCCTCTTCTGGGAGCACTCAGCAAATATCTCCTCTTGGCTTGGAGTAGGCTTTTCTTCAGCTTGGTTTGGAGGCAAATCACCAGCAGCTCCAGAATCTGAAGGAAAAAAGTCACCATCACGCCCCAACAAAGAGTCACATTACTATCACTAATTCGCAGTGAGCCTAGCCAAACCTTAACAATCCAGACAATTCACATTTTCTCACAGCATCTCCACAAGGACTGAGCGAATAGGTTGCTACTACTCCCTTTTTAATTTATGGAGAACTGAGATAGGCTTCACAGTCAGCAGAGAGTTTGTGGCTTGGGGACTCTTATCATCTCCATGAACTGTTCCCATTCTTTTCATTTGTCTCACATCTCACATCACATCTACAATGGGCTAGTTGGACTGAGCTTTAATTTTGCTTACAGCTTAACCACTGCTTATAGATTTATTTTAAAATATTTATACAGCACTTGCAACCAAACATTTAATACAGTATCCAACAATAAAATACAACATATTCACACTACACAAAGACACAGTATACTAATTAATACACTCTCTTTATATGGTCTGTGAAATAGATGTTAGATTGGAGTAAATCAGGAATATATGAACAAACATGTTTTTAACAAGAGTGAGATTATCCACAGAACATAGAGAAAAGTGTTTCAGAAAATCACAGCACTGCCAGTACACAGTATGGGCAATGATATTACTGATACTTTTAGAAATACCTCATATATACACAATTAGGCCACTTCCCCCCCAACTTCAGGGCAATGGAATGGATATGGGCCACAGGTCTTTCAATTTGTTTCTGCTCTTGTGTACACCTTCATTTTTAGTTTCCACTTTGCCACTTACTACAGCAGGGCTTTCCAAACAGTGTGCCACGACATGCTAGCGTGTCGCCTGAAGTGTGTAGGTGTGTCACCCAGAATCTTGGAAACGTATGTTATTATTTACAAATCTGTATTTTTAAAAATATATGAAAGGTTTTCATGAGAGATGTTGTGTCCCCATACATTTTGTTATTACAATTTATGTATGTGTCTGTATCTCTTATAAGGGGTTAGTTTAACCTCCAGTTTGCTAGTAAAACTTAATTACTGTGTCACGAAATGATGCATGCCTAAAAAGTGTGTCACCAACATGAAAAGTTTGGAAACAGCCTGCTGTAAAATTTGACCTGACAAACCATGGCCAGCACTTGCCCTCCTCGTCAGGATTTCTGAACATGTATTAATTGTAAATGCCAGCAAATTATTCATTTTTTCTTTCATTTCTCCATAAAATAAAACTGAGCTTGGAAGCCTGCAAGTCAGGGACTCTCTCCTTTTCAATCTGTGTACAGTACTGGGAAACAATAACCACCATCAATGTATCTACTGGTGGTAACAACATATTATTGACCAAGAGAGAGAGTGTGCGAACATGAGTGGAGAAATATAAACAGAACAGTGACTTGTACTTTTATGGAAGAACTAGGAAGTAACTGTTACCTGGAGGAACGGGAGCTTTTGCAAGCAAGTCAGAATTAGAGGTAGGTGCCTCTTTTTCCTGTGACTCTACCTTCTTCTTTGGTGGAAGTCCATTGGAAGCCTTACTCACAGCCTTCTTTTTATGTTCCCGTTCTTTATTTACAGTGTCCTGAATTTCATTCGCATCTCCATCTCCCTGGGTATGAATAAATTACAGACCAAAATTGTAATGATTTATTTGCAGACATTTATAGTTACAAGTATTTATATTTGTAAGTAATCTATTCAGGATCACAAATGCAGGAAAAGGATATCTGATCAGTCCGAAGGATATTGGTAAACGCATTTACGTTGCAATGGATGAAAGGTGCAGGCATCGTCTTAACGTTTTCCGCAGCTTCTTTATTAGCAAAGCTTTCCGCCGTACTGTCTGTGGAATAATCAACAGATGGCGTCACATTTTCGGACAAAGATTCCCCTTCTGGCAACAGGGAGAGCAGGGCTACACTTTTCAAACCTGGACGCAAGGGGAGAAATTTAAGACGTTCAAGAGAAGGGTAGGAACAGTCCAAATCTTAAGTGTGGACACTGTCTGGAGGTATGCAGGGGAGAAAGACTGCCAGCTGTTAACGGTGGAGATGCAGATAGCAGGCTGGCAGAGTGCAGGTCCCCCTCAGTGTATTTAAGCCACTTCTGCTCTTTTTCTGAATGTGTGCTCATACTTAGGGGACTCTCAGGCACAGTTCTGTTTTTCAGCCAGCTGCTCCTTCTCTCCTAGTGCTTAGAGGCAGTCTTAATACACATGGCTGCATCCCTGCAGATCATCAGTGGTGGCAAGGAACTGTACCAGGGAGGGCCCCACTGCTCTTACGCACTCGGGACAGGGTGTTGCTGATGTAGATAGTGGATACCTCCTTTTGCAATGTCCCCTTGAATGTATACACTGACATGACTGGGGATTACACCAGCATACGTTGGAAATACAGCTTTCAAAAATAAGCTTGAATTTGCCCACAACTGAGAAATCCACCTCCAGCCCACCCCGATTATAGCCACTCCAGGTCAGAACTCCAGCTTTATAAAGGGCCGACTTCTCTGACAGATTCCTGATCCTGTTACTCACTACAGTGTTTAAAAAGTAAGCTGGTATTGTTGCTCATTACACTTCTTTACAAAGTAACTTGTGCTGTGTGTGTAACTCTTCATAACCTTTTACTAGAAACTCTTAATTTGGATAAGAGAAACAGGAAACTCAAAGAAGGCCTGTCAAAAAGGCAACTTAAACTAAGCAAACTTCAAAGCATAACCTATTGCACCAGTATAGCAGCTTTCCCTCGCTCATTATCCTATGTGCAAGATAAAACTTTGTTGCCCTCTAGTAAGAGAGAAAAAACTAACTCACTATGGGCAACAACATCATTTGTAATGCGTTCCTTCCGAGATCTGATACTGCCACTGCTTCACCACTACAAATGACCTGGCCTGTCGTGGTAACTTGGACGAGGCTCTCTGGAGAGAACTCATCCCCAAAATCCTGGGGGAGATTCTGGGACTAACTGGAACATCCCCCTAAGAAAAAACAGTCACATGGGCTACACAGTTCAGGCTGAGGTTTATGCAATCTAGCTAGGGAATGGACAAGCTCTTTCAACTGTAGAGCTTCTAAATACTAGAACAACATTTGAAACATAGAGTCCTTTTCTTAGCACGACTGTGTGCGTCCAGAGGATGTGCTAGGAGACAGAACACACCTGGATGCTATAAACCTCATGGTCTCCATTTACCTTTTCCATGCTGCACTTTCATCAGACAGTCTCCAATAAGCTGAATGTATTCCTGTTGCAGGGCTCTGGCATGTGTGATGACTTGCTGGTCAGGTGCCTCCTCGTCCGTTTGTTCGCCACTCGCCAAGTCTGCACTGTAGAGGGCCAGAGCGGAAAACAGCAGCCAGGAATAGTTGTGGAGGTAGGGCTGGATAGGTCGATGGCGGTCACTGATTCTAACGGTCACCATTGGATAAACCGTGATGCTGTGGGTGGGCAGGTGGCTGGAAAAGAGAAAAGCTTCCTCTGTAACAAAGGCTGTGTGAGGAACATTGCAAAGAAGATGCCACGGCACAGGAACTCTTGCATTTTCGAAGGATCACGAGGGCACCCATTTCTGCAATCTTGCACACAAGGCAACTCCTTTGCCCACTTCAGCTGCACCAGCTGTAAGGAATGAAATGAGTATCATTCAGCCCATCCCAAAGACAGCTGCTTACTTCTGTTTCTGTTTCAGTGAGAGATTCACAATGTATTGTATATGCTGGGGAAAAAAGAGAATGATCTGCTCTCCCATCTAACATGGAAAAGGAGCATCTATCTCTCTGTCTTGCGCAGACCTCTTTTAGAAACATGACTTCACATTTATTTAATGGTGCTTTCACTCTGCTTTCGTATTTGGTATTAAAACCCACATGGTTTACAATAATGAAAGCCAAGCAAATGCAATAAAGCCAACTGATGAAATAACAATCGATGATTGAACTAATTTGTTTGGATAATTGACAAAGTCAGCAGCCTAGACAATATCTAAATTTGGTGTGTCCACAATCTGTTGGGACATACACAACTCATGGTCGAAAGTTCCTTAAGTACAAAGCAAACCCAGAGAATTCACCTACAAATTGTTGCCATGAAGGTGGCAAGATTTTCCCTGGGTGTAGCCTCTTTACTCAAGACTGTCTGTGTGCACAGTTCTAAGCACAAGAAACACTCCAATATCAGAACTGATGATGGAAGGAGACAGACAGAATACCACAGAATCAGAGTTCAAAGAGATCACAAGAGTTAGTTATCTTGTCCATCCCCCTCCCAAGCAGGAAGACACAACCAAAGCACTCCCAACGGATGGCCACACAGCTTCTGTTTAAAAACCTCCAAAGAAGGTGACTCCACCACACTTCAAGGCCATACCTTCCACTATCGGACTGCTCTTATCATCAGGAAGTTCTTAGATTCCACCTAAAGGAAGTTCTTACATTCCACCTAAAAGAGCATGGTATCATAATATACATAACTTGTCCCCAAACTTTGGTCCTCCCAGTGTTTTGGACTTCACCTCCCAGAATTCCTGACTGTTGGACAAGGTGGCTAGGACTTCTGAGAAATAAAGTCCAAAACACCTGGAGAACCAAAGTTTGGGAATCACTGATATATGATCAAAAGAGTTAGTGCTGGGAAGAGAAGGACTGGTCTTCTAATGAAACTGACTGTTTTTAGTTGCCCCTTCTCCCTTGATCAACATGCCAGGGCCCAATCTTGACCATGGTAAGGTCCAGCATTTCTTAAAAGTGAAAACTTAATTAGTTTTACTGTTCTGACATATATATGGCAACAAAGATTTAAAACAGACTTTTTTTTTAAACTGAAGAAGGGGCATTTGAATAGAAACGGAAGAAGGCACAGACAATGCACATTGATCAACGGTGCGACAATTATGGAACTTGGCTTTCATGGGAAAGCATAAACATTTTTAAGATGGCAAAGAATATGAAAAACAAGACAACTTTTTCTAAAAAAAGTCTGATTTCCTCTTGCTGAGTATAAAACTCAAAAAAACCACACAACCTTTAATATTTGCTTTGGTCTTCCACAATAATTTACTGAAAGATACCTTGAGCTAAAAGAAAACAACATACATAGTGCCATATAGGTTTGTAAATCCTTAGTGTTATTTTTTTTAAATTACAGTTGATGACAAGGTCCCTCTAATAAAGATTAAAGAAAAAACCTGAGTTTTACAAAAAGCATTGCCTAGAAGCTGACCATAAATACCTGTCAGAGTACTTCTTCGAAGAGTAACACCCAAAGCAAAGGTCAAAGTCTTCGCACACATTGCAATGCACACGCTGGCCAACAATGATGCCCTGGCAGTGGTCACAAGCGTACTTCATATTTACCATGTCATGATTGGCCTCGTGACCTTCAGGTCTCACTCCACCTGTGCGGGAGAGGGGAAATATTCAACTTACAACAAGGTTCTATAGCTGAAGTGGTAATTACATTGTCCTCCAGATGGATGTTAGACTATACCTCCCAGCAGTCCTTGCCAGCACAGGAAATGGAGAGAAAGGAGTTGTAGTTCACCTCCAATGTGTGGAGGGCCACACAGATCCCTCCCCTGCTTCACAAGAAGCTGTCATTATTCCATCTCTCCAGTGTTATGGGACATTTTGTACACTCTGATTAAGTAGGCTGCTATTTCTAACCCTGAAAATGCACATCCAGAGCCTTCACATGGCGGAGAACTATAATATACACCATTCAGTCTGCCACAGTCTTTTTCTAGACAAAGCAAAAAAACTTTTACATGCAAAAGGGCTATCTGACATGGCACATTTAGTCCCTACTATCTTCTTTCGCTTTCAACAGCAGTTGTTCAGGGGCATCTGAAAAACTTGCAATTTGTTGTCACCACCTGCCTTTCCTGCATCTGCTCTACCAAAAAACTCTGCCCCTGAATATTTACATTTAGCTTATGTGCCACTCCAGGTCCAAGCCACCCCTCTTCTCTCCTGACCTTCACAGCAATTAACTTACCACCATTTTTGAAGGCTTGTGGGAGGATGGGGGCTGAAATAGTGTTTCCGAAAAAGAGAAAGTCGCTCTTAGATGTGGAAGCTACTGGATGCAAGAGGAGCTAGTCAGTGATGTTTATAAGGTCATACACACACCTAGACCCCTGTATTACCTATCTTAAAATCTAGAAACCTAATGATAAACACACAATTGGCAAAAATAATGTTTTCAAACTTTACATTTTTTAAAAAAAACCCAAATTTCTATCATGGATAACTAAGCATGTCTGGGAAGAAATTGTATCATTTCTGGCCACCTAACTTACCCAAAAAACATGTTTTACAAAGATCCATGTCATTGCATTGCAAACAGCGGTAACGATGCCAAGGAGCAATCTCATCACACCCATCACATGATATGTCCACATGTAACAGGTCACAGTAGCGAGCAATGAACATGTGCATCTAGAAAGAAAAAGATTGTTTGCAATTAAGTTTGGTTGAACAGTAAAGGATGCCAGCATGGCGGTATCTAACACAAATTCCAAGACAAGAGCAAGTGAAGAAGGCAAAGCTTCTAAGTCCAGGAATGGAGGAGGAAACAGCCAAGTGGGGGTCACTCAGAGTTTGGTGTGAAGCAGGAAGGTTGCTGTGCAAAGACCACAGATGGGCTGGGAAGGCTTATCTGAATTTAGCTTTTTCTCCATACTAGGGATGGAGAACTGGTGATCTTCCAGAAACTGCTGGATTGCAACTGTCATTACTGGGAGGTTGATGGGAGCTTCAGTCCAACACCTGGAGCTCTAGAGGTTGTGTGCACATGCACACACACCACACTTTGCACAAAAGCAGGACTTTCAGTTAATGCCAAGAGAGGTCCTGCTTTGAACTCTCAGGACTGTGTTTCTACAGGACCATTTGGAACTGCCAAGAAAAATGTGTGGGCTCGATTCAGACAGAGCTGACAATGCAAGGGACTCCTTCTGACAAAACTATGTCACTTAACAGGGTGACTCTGAAATCTGGAAGGTGAAGTAAGGGCACCCATACCAGTTCACTGAATAACTGCAACACCAAAATGTGGAAAAGAGCTTAAGGCAAGTCCTATTCAGGCACAGAGGCAAAACTCAACTTGGGAGCAGGGAGAGGGCCACACGAAGTAGGACCGTCCTCAACCCCAAACACAGCAACAATACATAGCTCAAACCCCGCATGTTTTTGTTTTAATGACCTTTCTCTGCTTCTCTGGATCTGCTTGGCTTATCTTGTCACACCAGCTTTCAAAGACTCCTTCTTGACACTCATCCATCCACTCAGAGTTCTGCTTGTAGTCTGCAATTTCTTCTTCTTCACTCCACTGACTAAGGAGAAGGAAGAAAATCAGAGCTTGCTACAAGAATCACAACACCAAAAGAACAAGTCATCCCTATATAAAAAGTAAAACTGGAGGAGGACTGCAGTACTTAACTGATTAAAAACAAATTTTTATTTTCTACTAAGATGTACCTCATCAGCCAGTAAGTGGGTTTTTTTAGAAGTATACAATTAACACTTATTAGCAAAATGCCTCACTTAATCTTCTCTTAAGCAAAGGAAGGAAAGCCTCTAACATGAGCCTGGCTACAATATTTGAAAGCCTAAAAACAAAGGAAATCCAGTTTGTTGCTTTTGGATTACTGTTCTTCCCTAATCAACAAATTTAATCAAACAAACCAACACCCTCCTATGATTGACTTCTGTAACAGGAAGGACTGTCTAATTTTTTTTTAAGAAAACATTATAGGTTATACATATTTCAAGCAAGGTTAAAATGGTGAAGATACTCTCTTTGTAAGACAGCACTAACTTCTTCATGTGAGTTCAGCCACAAATTTTCAGCCACTATCTGCTGAACAAGACAGCCTTATGACCTTTTTAAATATATACTGGTTCTAGAGTCCCATCCCTCAATGGATTCCTTCAAAAAACTTTGTTCTATTCAATATACTTGGAAAGGGCCCAAGTCAAAAGTCATAATGGCATTAAGAGCAGACGAAAGCATGTTATAAATGAAGTAAAAGGGGGAAAAAAACCTAATAGTTTTCATTTGAAAACACTAGGAATCTAAGAAAGTTAAAAAAAACTCTCATATATTATTAGGTAGTTTGCTGATGCCAACAAATTAGGGAAAGTGCACAAAGCAGCTAAACACTGACTCTTTAACAGTGCTCAAACATTGTCAAGCTGGCCATGAGACCACGCTGGTTGCGGAGACTGCTTAGCAAAACTATCTAGAAAAGCAAAATTTAAGTAGCTGCTATTGAATTAACAGCAGACATTATAAGCCCAACATCTATCTTACTTAATACTGTCCTATTTCATTTTCTGTATCATACATTTTTGTACCATAAAGTTTTAAAAAGAGCTCCAGAAAACTCAAAGTCTTGCATACTTTAGAAGCATTTGGGTTGGTTCTAATAAAGACATAGCCCAATGGGAATTTGTGTGTGCGTGAGTGCATATGTTTAATTACAGGCCGCCCCAGGGTTAAAGGACAAAACAGAAAGAAAAGAAATTGTTCAGTGTATTATTGATGTATAAACTTTATCTGAAAGCTTTGTTGTTTCATATTAACTAGGATCCACAAGAACATTCACTGTGCGTGCTCCTGTGTTTCACACTCCTTTGGTCCCAGACCTGAATCCAGCCTTGGAGCTAGAATAATTCTGCTTTTACTTTTGATGAACTCCAAGAGTTTCAGAAGCTGATATGGCGAGCATCTCAAAATCCTGATGCATTTTGAGCACTGGTTCATAAACCAGCTGTTTATGAGAATCCTGAAAGAAAACAAGCTCTGCAAAGGGCTACTGATTCTCACCAGAGCCAGCTTCCTCTACTTGACGGACTGGTTCCATTTGAGTCAGTGTCTGAAATGCAACAGGACTGAGACATTAGTAAGATGGGAAAGGAAATCAGCTTCCTGAATATGACAGATTTTATGCTTGCTTTTGTCTTCTAGTTCTGCTCTGTTGGACACCTATCTTTAAAACAAACAACATTCCTCTGATTTGGGGCACCACTGAAAAGTATTCATTATAGTTACCCTAGTGCAGAGTGGACCGTCCCTCAAACTTTTCCCTTACCACCCCACAGTGCCACCAAATTGCTCCCTTCACCCCCTTCCCACTGCTGCCACGCAGCACATGTAAGAAGAGTTCTCCCCAAGCACCATCTCCCAGTAGAATCAGGCTCTCGCCAGCCCATCAAGCACTTCAGCCTCGGACTTACCAAACAATACTGTCATGAGCACTTATGTTCTCTCGTGACATGGTGAGAAGGAGATGCGGTAGCTGTATATCAACAAAGAAGGAAAGGTCACTTGGCTCCCAACCCATATCCAAGAGGTGAAGGAGAGATGTCTGCACGCAGGACAAGGCAGGGAACAACGATCTGGACAGACAAGGAAGACAAACCAGGGCAGCATAATTAAAAACAAGAGGAGCTTTAAGACCATGGACAGCTAAAATGACAAGGAAAGGACAATGAGTCTGAACTTTTGATCGGGGAAAATAAGGCTACAACCAAGGGGACAGGTAGGAGAGCAATGGATAGAATATCTGAAAGACCCTCATATAAGCCTATCCAAAACTTGCAGCTGACACCTTGTTGAGTGTCTTACAACCCTGAGAGATGTAGGCTGGTGAAGACATGAGATAGAGCTTCCTTTGGAACTCCCTGCCAAGGGGAAGTCTGGTTGGTTTCATACTTGCTGAATTTTCAATATGCAGTAAACACTGTGCTACTTTGTTATCTAGCCTGCAAACTGTTATGTCTGTTTTCAAATACTACTTTGCTCTGTCTGTTTTATACTGAAAGTCTTACTGGACTGAATTTTTACAAGCTTGGTGGTCAGGAAAGTGACTTATACAAATTGTAATTAATAAATAAATATACAGGGTTAAAAACTAACTGTCTGGTTTGGAGTGCTCAGGCTTAACCTGCGCTCAAACCTATTTGTCTTTTTAGCCTGCCTCATACCTGCAGAACTCTCCTTTCAGCATCGCATTTCAGATAAAGCTGATTTTTTTCACTATCCAACTTTCACATCCATGCACTGGCATCAGAAATACTATGGCAAGGACAATTCTGACTTTGGTATTCAATGAGATATTTTTATACCTGAAGAGCCAGCATGATGTAGTGGTTTTGAGGCTTGGACTAGGATTCGAACCATTGCTCAGCCACAGAAACCCACCAGGCTGAGTAGTTAATCAAGTACTCAGTTAACCTCTTAGTATCAGAGGAAGGGAACGACAACGCCCCCTCCCCAAACAAATCTAGCAGAGAAAATCTCCTGATATATTCGCCTTAGAGTTTCCCCTAAGTCAGAAATGACCTGAAGGCATAACAACACTTCGCGCTTGAGGATCTCATCTAGTTCTTTCATAGCTTTCATAGTTTGAAGGACAAGACCATATAACCCAAACATGTAGATGTGTTTCTCTTCCTGTTCCATAATGGCTGCCAACTGCCTTTTCTGACATGGAAAACAGAAATCTGGCCAGGAGACATTGCCTTCCTTCTTCCTAAAGTCTCTTCCACTGTGGGATTTACAATTTAAAGAAATTAAATGAACCATTAAGTGATATTAACTTGGTGATAAGCTCAGTTGGTAAAACCCAGGTCTGCTGTGAAACAAACTGAATAGCTGACTCTTCTGAAAACACAGTCAAGGAGCTCAACGTGAAACAACCCAACGTATGCAAACAACAGGAGTCCACAAATCTTTGTCAACAAGACCAACTACTACTAAGAGGGGCAACTGTCAAAACTGTGGCAGCAGAAGGGAAAGAAAATGACTGAAAAAAAATCTCTTGCATGCTTTATGAGTAAGTGAAACCCATACTTGTCATTAAGGCTGTTAAATCCTTTCAGAGCATTGACCAAGAAGAGAAGCAGCTGGTAGTAAGATTCTCGTATTTCTCGATGCAGCTTAGCTCCGCAGCCTTCTAAATGTCCGAAATAGCTAGAAAACAGGACAAGGTGTTGAATAATACATAAAAACCCACTGCTGTGCAATTAATCCAGCTACAATGCTTACTCCACCCTACGAAGACATTTTCACCTGATGCTTCCATTTGTTATTAATTCAATCATATTTTGATTTTGCCTGACTCATTACATTAACTATTCATCTATCTGTTCAGCCAAAATGGCATTCAGAGCACCTCAAAATAGCAAACTCAAATAGAAATACAATTAATACAAAAACAGATTGAGAACACAATTAAAATCAATTGAGAAATGCTCTCATCCAGATGCAAATCCAGCTACGATCAGTAGGGCTTACCCCCACAGACACTCATACTAGGCTACAGCTGAGACAGCCTTTACCAAAGCTTACAAGTTCCCATTCACACTACCAAGCATACTGTTCTGCTTTTATTCCTTGCCTTCACTTTAGGGAATGCTATAGTTCAGCGGCAGAGCACGTTTCTGGTACATCCTAACTGGTTTTGGAAAGCATGCTCTCTGAAATCTTGGAGAGCCACTTGTGGAAAGTATAAACAGTATGTTATTACTACCCTGGGCCAGCTTGGTGTAGTGTAGGAGTGGACAAAGTAAGACCCCCAAAGCTCCCAAACCCCCCAAATTACCAAAACAGTCTGAAAATGTGGCAATTTACTTCCTCTAGCCCCCCCACCAGAGTTCTCCCAAACCTTCCAGAAAAATTCCCTAGAAAGGGGGAAAAAATGACTGAAATGGCAGCCAGGACCGATGCTGTGACACTTTTAAGTTGCCAAAATGCCCTGGTACAGTTCCCCTGACAGGCAAAAGGGGAAAACATGACTGCCGCCCCCACCAGAGTTGCCTGTCTTTGGAGCAGTGGTTTGAGCACTGGATTAAGGACTCTGGGAGACCAGTCAGAATCCCTGCTAAATCATGGAAAATATTGGGTGGACTTGGGCAAGTCATACTCTGGCAGCCCAACAAAATGGTAATGGCTAACCTCCTCTGAATAACATTTGTCAAGAAAACCCTAGAATAGAGTTGCCAATAAACTAGAGTGTTGACTTGAAGGAATGTAACAACATCACTTTTCTGAAAACTACCAAAACAGCATGAAGAAAATTGTAATGAGAGAGGATGTTAGAGCAGAGATCTGACAGTGGACAGGTCAGCTTCTTTTTATCTACTCTGCAACAAAGAGGAAAGTGAGCAAATGCAGACATCAGAAGCAGGTTTTGCCGGATGGCTTACGTTGTGAAGTCCTTCTGGCAAACTAGAAGTTCCAGCAGGAAAATGATGCACGGTGGCACAAAACAGTGAGGTTGCCCGAGGGATTCTAGGCACTGCAGGATCATCTTCAGTACTTCCAAGATGTTTTTGGCTTGAGCTTTTCTCAAAGCAAGGACTTTCAGCACACTAGGAAGAAAAACACACACCCAAATGTGTGAGAAACAGAGCAGCAATACACAAGAGGTCATGGCAATAAAGGAAATCCCCAACTTCTGATGCCCCATTATCTGAGGACTCGCTCTTTTGATGCTTCCAAATTAAGGACAAAGCTCCATTAATTGGATCGGAGTTCCAATCTTTCATCAGTTCTTCTTGCCTGTGGAGACTGCTTGTGTACACTGCTTGCAAAGCAAACTGCGAGGAGGGTAAAAGATGCTGAGCCAGCTCAAAGACTTTGCAAGCACTGCACACAGGGTCAGTCACAGGTCAGCCTTTGTAAGTCCTTCATGCTCCCTGCAGTACAGGACATGGGTTCCATTTTCCAATTCTGTTTTCTGACAGTGCTCCAGTCCCCAGCCTGTCAGATAAGTGGGAGAAGCCTAGAACGGGATGGCAGTAGGAAGGGACAGGGCGACATCAACAGTTCACAATCCTTCTTCTTCCAAGATGGTTAAAAATCCCATTGAACTGTTGCGGATGAACAAAGGCTAAATAAATTAACTGGAGCAGGAGTTAACTCCATCAAGTTTTCATGCTAGACAAAATGGCAGCAATATGTTATAACTTTCCCCCTCCTACCACATAAAGGGAAAAAGAAATTAATTATGATATATCCTTCCAGGGTTGGGTAGGGGGAGGGGGGAAGGAATGACATATAAATGTAGCATGTAATTTGTGTGTACAAGGAAAAATTCAAACAAACAAACAAATAAATAAGCAAGCAAGCAAACAAACCACCTCTCCCTCTGTTTCTCACCCTGGATCTTGAAGTCCTGGACTCATTATCCCTGCTAAATTTTGAACCGTGGTGGACCCCCAATCAGAATACCCAGAGATCATGCATCATATACCACCCTGACATCTACTGTGCACCATCAGCTCCAAGAACATCAATGGAAGACTTAATGGTTATTCTGCAACTAACAGTATCATAGAATCATAAGAGTTAGAAGAGACCCCAGGGGCCACCCAGTCCAACCCCCTGCCATGCAGGAACACACATCAAAGCACTTCCTTTGACAGATGATGATCCAGCCTCTGCTTAAAAACCTCCGAAGAAGGAGACTCCACCACACTCCACGGAGGCAGCATATTTCACTGCCAGATAGCTCTGACCATCAAAAAGTTCTTCCTGAGGTTCAGGTGGAATCTCCTTTCCTGCAGCTTGAATCCATTGCTCCTTGTCCTAGTCTCTGGAGCACTGGAAAACAAGCCCGTTCCCTCTTTGATATGACATCCCTTCAAATATTTAAAACATAGCTATCATGTCCCCTCTTAACCTTCTCTTCTGCAGACTAAACACCCCCAGCTCCCTAAGCTACTTCTCCTAGGGCCTCATGTCTTCCAGACCCTTCACCATTTTGGTCGCCCTCCTCTGGACACGTTCCAGCTTGTCGATATCCTTCTTGAATAAGTCATCACTGGTTGGACCTGTTCAGTGACAGTGACACACATTCTCTTTAATGTATTTATTATCATTTTTTTTAGATGCCATCTGTCTCCTGGCACACATGGGATCCAAGGCAACATGTGACAAATTAAAATCAAGCACACTTGAACTTTCTCCCACATATAGTTTGAGGGGCAGGAAAGATGCTCATCTTTAAACTCCTGTTGAAGACATACATACTTGTTTCCAACTCCAACTGCTAGTCCCAAATACAGCAGACTCGGTATCAATAGCTGAACGGTAAGTTCAGAAAAATCCCATAGCCTCCTTCTGGCTTGTAACATGTGAATCTGTCTTTATATTTTTGGTACAGCTTGTGTGACTGTTAACATTTCTCATTTTTATCCTGTCAAAAATGGTCTCACATATTATTTTATATGGGTATTCCAATGCAAAGTACATCACTTAAATTACGCCAGGATATTACCCCAGCACTACAATAAACATAAATGATTTTTGATTTACTAGCTTTTCAAATTCCAGCATCTACTTGAAGGAATCAATAGGGTACGCTTTGAAGTGAAAAAGAGACTGATTGTTAGGATGTCTAAAGAGAATCTTATTCCACAAGATAGAACAAAACGGTTTTTATACATCCTGAGACTTAAATTCTTTTTCACATTAAATTTTACTTCTCCCAGCACATCCTGAAAGCACTTTTTAACTGTTATCTTCTGCTCCTCCTAACTTTTCACTGGGGATGCTTTTGACTGTCTAAAATAATTTCCATATTAGAGCTGTCTCTTCCCCACAGTGTAATCTAATCCTACATGCCCTAGCTACAATTTCAAAAGTAGAATAACCATATTGCTTATTAAAAATCTATCTACCAGATTCTTTCCACATATTGAAAGAAAGATGAAAATACATCCTTTAATTCAATATATTTCAGATTTCACCTTGTTTTCACTCCTCTTTTAATTATTTCATGACCTACCAGTTTATAATTGATTTCTTAAAGTGAACCAAGAGAGCCAACATGAGCTTGGACTACAACTGTGGAGCCCAGGGTTCAAGTCTTTGCTCACCCATGGAAACCTACTGGTTGACCTCGGGGAAGTCACACTCTCTTGACCTCAGAGGAAGGCAAAGGTAAACCCCCCTGAACAAATCTGGCCCAGAAAACCCCAAGACAGGTTCAGAAACGACTGGAAGGTACACAAAAGTGAATCAAGCAGGAAACAACCTTAGTCCATTTCCAATTCAGCTCACCTTTCATGAGAAAGAGACTGGTCCTTAATGAAGTCCAGGATGTGTTTCAGGATGGGATATTTCTCCTTAATGCTGGGAGCGGGTTTGGACTCTTCCATCGAACGGAAGGAGAGGAGACGGAGCCTCCCACGGCTGAAAGGAGGCTTGCGGGTTGGAGTAGAGGGAGGGGACAAGGCATCTTCTTGTTCTGATAGAGTACTGTCAGGGGGTTTATTATGGGATATGGAGGCCTGTTCTGTCTGTGGGGACTCGGGCACCTGCCTCCTTCTAGAGTCAGCCTCTGCTCCTTGACCCACCGCTGGAAAAACAAAGCCAGTCGCCCCAAAGGAAGGTGTTGAATCAGACGCTTGGAAATCTGCTTCCACTATAGAGCTCGTCCTCTGACGTTTATCTTTATGGCATCGCCTCAAGTCGTCCCCATTATCTGGAGCACAACCCTCTGCCTTCGTCCGTGCGGGCAAAAAGTTCAGCAACAAAAGACTTTTCTGAATGCACTGCTGAGCTACAACGGAAAGTCGGCACACACATTTAAGAACAATCCGAACAACCCTGTGCATCTCACATGCCCTGAGACAAACTGTACTTATCTACAAAATGTGCACAAAAATAAATTTTGAAAAATGATGGAGGGTAGAATTAAGGAATATCAAAGTAACTAAAAAACAAACAACACCTGGCACATAAGCTGTAAAAGGCTCAGCAAATACAAGTACTGGATCTTTGATTCAAGAAGCTCCCAAGAGATGAGGTGCTCACAGATAAGATCACAAATTTGGTTTACAACAAATCTACTGCAATTCCAGCCAGCCAGCCACCCTCACCCTTCTGCAGTATTGCATTCTACATGATCTTCAGTCCCAGTTTTCAGTCCTGTTCTCTTTGGTTCAGCATTCTGTGCCCAACGAGCATACTCAGTGCTCAATGGGCCATTTTTTTTGGGGACAGGTGGAGGTATTGTGTCTTAGAATTTTTTTTAAAGTTGTTTTCCACTTCTTTAAGCTTCAGAGTTCACTCAAGCCTGCAAATAGTTCCTCTCTCATACATGAGTGGTGTTATTTTGACAACTGCACTTCCAAGTTCAGTCCTTGAAACAGCATACAATTCATACAACATGTCTGTCTAGTGCTGAGCGATTTGCATCTCATATGGAGGAGAGCAGAAGTGTGATTTTTACTCCCTCCCAAACCACCACCCCCTCAAAAAAGCCTTGAAAAACCTGGATATATAACCCAGAAATGATTTCTAGTTCTGAGTGAGATTTATGGCTGATTTTCAAAGATTTTTTAGGACACTACAGCTTTCTATGACATTTAGCAAAGCTGGATTATAGCTACACTCAACTTTGACTTGTCACAGTATGTACTTTTGGCATTTCATTCACTTCTAATTTTAGTATCACTGCTCACAGATACCAACTACACCCAAATCTCTGTGTGTATGTGTGTACATACATGTGTATATATGTTTATATCCTTAGTGACAGATTGCGTATCACACATGCACTGACTACTGTGAGCACATCATGCATAATATGTCCCACTATAAATCTGCCGCATCATTAAGGTGCTACAATACTTCTGTTACATAGCATTGTCACTTAAGGGGAGAAGCACCAAAGGGGGCACAGAAACAAGCAAACAGGAAGACTTACCAAGAGTTTCTGGGTTTACCTCGTCGATCTCACCAGCCGGCTTCTCCTCCCCATCACTTCCCTGGCCCATGAGAAACTTCTGCTTCATCTCTAGCTGTGAAAAATCATTTTTTAACAGTTGAAAGCACTTTCCAAGTTTATCCTCCCACGTTATCATTTTAGCAAGTGTATCTCAAAAAGATTAGAAAAGAGCAAACAAATTCTGGTATGAACGGGCTCCTTTGACGGTGAGTATGCCTTCAAGTTGCCTACTGACTTATGGCAACCCCATAAATTCCTTAAGTTTTTCAGAGACAGGGAATACTGAGAGGTGGTTCTACCACAGTGGTTCTCAACCTGTGGGTCCCCAGATGTTTTCGGACTTCAGCTCCCAGAAGCCCTGAGCATTGACCATAGTGGCTGGGGCTTCTGGCAGCTGAAATCCAAAAACATCTGGGGACCCACAGGTTGAGAACCACTGTTCTACCAGTTCCTTCCTCTGAGATACAGCCTTCAGCATCTGCTGTTCGTTGGTGGTCTCCCAGCCAAGTACTACCCAGGGCTGACCCTGCTTAACTTCCAAGATCAGACAGGATCTTGTCCCCTGGTGGGGAGGGGATAACTGTAATCTAGTGGCACATTTCAGACCCAAGTTACCTGACATCAGGGGAGACAAGACCAACTTTGTGGAGTTAGGTGTTAGTGGATAGGTAACTGGGAGCAGAGTTTGGGAAAGTTTTTACTCTCCTGGAGTACAACTCATAAGAATCTACCAGTCACATTTCAAAACTTGGGTGGGGGGAGGACAAACTGGTTGAAGAAATTTCAAATGTTAGAAGTCAAGTTTAGTAACAGTTTCAACAGGAAATGAGAAAGTACAAATACTCAACAGGAAACATTCTCTGGGCCAAGGGTGGAGAGGAATTCTTACCATCCATATTCTAATCCCATCGGCCAAGGAATACACTTGTGCAAATTCTTCACTCAAAGGAGTTTTTCCTCCGCTGTTGACTGTGAAGACAGAGAGACAGAAGTAAGAAAAGGAGATGCTTTTAGTCTTTATTGGTCGGGCAGCCAATATGAGAATGAGAAAGATTAGTTGCAGAGGTTGCAATGCTCTTGCCATCAGCAAGCTGGAAAAACCTTTGGCTCTTGTTTCTGCTGCTGGGGGAAATTTCACACATCCACAAAACACATGTCCCTAAAATACATGTGTGACTCTAAATTGTCCTAAGCCGTTGAAACAGATTTTAAATTCCAAGCTTTTTAATCTGCTTAAATTACTCTTACTGCTTTAAAATGGTGAAACTGATTCGGTTACAAGCTACCCTGAGATCTTAGCCTGTAGGGCAGGATGTACATGATAGAAAGAAAGGAAAGAAGGACGGAAGGAAGGAAGGTAGGTAGGTAGGAAGGTAGGTTCCTTTTTGCAGACAAAAGAAAAGAGTAAATTTTATGCTCCAAGTAATGCAGCCTTAATAAAAAAAAATACAGCATTTTAAATTCAAAGCAACCTTCCTTTGTGAGTTGCTTCAAATTACACTGAAGGCAAGAGCAGAACCCTGCAAACTGAATCCTCCTGCTTCAATTCAAAGCCTTGACCAGTTGGGGAATCCTCGTCAATTGTGAAGACTGAGGGCCTTTCTGCACTACACCGTTACAGTGCTGCTATTCCACTTTCATCATCCTGTGGAATCCTGGGGTTTGCAGTTTAGGGAGGGGCATTGAGAATTCTTAGCCAGAGAGCTCTTGGGCCTCAGGAAACTACAAACCCCAGAACTCCACAGGATGTGGAAAATGGAGTAACAGTACTGTAACAGTGTTCTGCAGAAAGACCCTGAGAACCCATTTCCGATGCAGAACAGTCACAGAAGTTAACCACACCAAGATAATAAAAATGCCACCCACAGTGTACTGGAAGTAAGTGCCCAAACCCTTCACTTTTCAGGACGCAGCCAATTCCAGTATTATTTCAAGGTGCACTTGATATCTCCTTATACCAAGTTCTCCAGAAAAAAGTTTCCTTGTGTTTCATTCTCTCTGCATCAGAAGCACACTTATGTTTCTCAATGCAAGTTCTCCCCTGTATGTGTGTGGACGTACGTGACGTGGTCAACCTTATTTGGAAGGAACACGTACATCACATTTACAGAATTATGAACAGTACCCTTCATTATGAATACATATACGTATATTCACTGATGTGGAGTTACCATATTTTTGCAGCTTCTCAAACAAATCTGGAGAGAGATACACCAAAGCAGCAAATGTAGACTGGACAGCTTGATCAACAGTGGAACCAGCAACTATATCAGTCTTTGGGGCCTGTTTTTTACATGCCTGTATGAGTCCTTTGAAAAGGTCAGAATCTGGCCCACAGAACTCCTGGGCAGGGTCTGACTTTGAGAAGTCAAGGAGAAATTTATGACAGTCGCTGGCATCAGAGCTGACAGCCTGAAAAGGAAGATTAGAAGAGGTGTCATCAGCAACAACCTTCACCTACTCCTGCCTTCCTCTTCCAAAGCAGCAGGTATTTCCATAATGCTGAGATATCCTATTTCAGATGGGGACATGGAAATGAAATAAACCAAAAAGCCAACTACGTAATCAAAAGTTACAGGCTGCATTCAGAGGCAGCGCTAAACATTTGCCTCAGCTTGTGCAGCATCACATTCCTCACAGATTTTGACAGTACTGGAAAAGTACTTCATGATACTGGTTCAGGAAGCATGGACGAGGACCGGTGAGACCTGCAGGGTCTCAAGGGCCCCTTGCAGTGGTGCAGCCAGAGCTGAGAAAACTGCCTTAAAATACCTCTTTACTCTCCAGGCATGCTTTGTTTAGCTCACTCTCTCTCAAGTTCTGCTTAGAGTGCATCTGGTGCCTGAAGACCAGCTTCCATAAAGGAGAATTCAGAACAGCCATCACTTTCGCAGGAAGCAGCTCTTCTTCGTTTCCTGGCTCTGAAGAGAACAACAGAAAACAGGCACTGATGTAAGAACGGCAGAAGCTTTACACTGGGTTCCACTAAATCTATTTAGGATTACAGGCTCAAAAATGCAAAGTCATGGGAAAGTGAGAATAAAATTAAATGTAGAAGCCAACCAACATACACACTTTTTAACATCAGGGTGGGCAGAACAGGCCAGATAAAGCTCCCAAAGATCTACTTTTGTGGCCCTTACGGTTGCCAGATTGAAAACTGGAGATGGCTCCTATACCTTTTAACAGTTGTGTAGAAGAACAAATTTCAGCAGATGTTGCTGGTTACCCTTGTTATATTGACAAGCAACACTTGCTGAAATTTCCTCTTTTGCCCAACCATTAAAGGTACAGAATCCATCTCCATTCGTTCTGGCAATCCTAGGCGTCTGTCAAATCTGCCCCCAGTCCCCTCTCCCAAGCCCTCCTTCCATTTTTAATTTTATTTTTCAGCATGATTTTCAGGCAAATTTTTCCCCCTGAAAGCTATACGAAGAAATCTCTAAATGAATAAAAATGTACAAAAACCCCACCCCATTGCCACGATCTCCCCAGAATCTCCCACTACCTGACATATCTCCCTTTTCTGCTGTAGTCACACTGAAAATGGTGACAAGAAGTGACACGGTATCACTTCTGGTCACCATTTTGAGAGGCATTACAGAGGAATGCGAGTACAGTCAGCCCTCCATATTTGCGGGTTTCACTTCTGAGAATTTCATTATTCACGGATTATTTGCTGTTCCCCTGCTGCTTCCCTGTGCCATCTTTAATAGGGACTGCAAGCCTCGTGAGACTGAGCAACTGCAAACGAGGCTTGAAAGTCCCTCTTAAAAATGGTGGGAGGCAGCACTGGAGGTGGCTGTAAGCCCCACCAGGCCCCCACTTCTGCCTTAGGGAGGAACCCTGATGCCTCAAAGAAATCCACGGTGGGTTGAATAGGGTGATCACACTTTTTTGGGTGTTAAATATGGTTTGGGAAGGTCTAGAGTTATTCATGTTTTTTTCCACTTACATGGGGGTCCTGTGCCCCTAACCCTAGCGAATGGGGAGGGATGACTATATTTAGGGCACACAGCCTATGGGGAGGGGCCATTGGGGGAAAACTGGCCCCTGCTCCCCTCCCACAGTTGCCCTTCCCCATTTCAGACAATCCAACCCATCTATCCTTTTTCTCAAGGAAAGCCTGTCAACCCAAACACATTTCAAGCAGTGCTCTGCCACTGGAGGGGAAGAAGAGCAGGAAACAGATCCAAGTATAAAGTCAGCAGTGCTGCCACATATTGTTTTCAAATACTATTGATTAGCTAATTCTGCAAAAATTCTTCTAGATCCAAAGTTGATCTTGCTCTCTTTTTAAAAGAGTGATCCTTGCTAAAATGAGCAACCAATAATAATGGTACTACCACACCCCACAGTTACAGAAATATTCCTGACCTGGAAAGAACAGCAAAATTTTTAAAGTCCTACTAGACTCACCCCGTGGGGATTTCAACATCATACTCTGAGAAGCCAAGCGCCCCATCAGCCTGGCCACCAGCAGATGCAAATCCAGGCCCCAGGAAACTTCAACATCTGGCAAGCCATACGCAGTGACGGAGAACTTGTAGCCCCACTCATTATTGCTGCTGTCGGAGTGAAAGAGAAACTGCAGCCGGGGCCCAGCCTTGAAAGTCACTTTCTACAGAGCAATAAAAGACATCAGATTTTTTACCAAGGGTAATAGAACAGGAAAACACAACAGAAAAACAGACCAGGACTACAATGCCAACCAACCAGTTCATAGAATTATAGAGTCATAGAACTGGAAGAGACCCCAGGGGCCATCCAGTCCAACCCCCTGCTATGCAGGAACACCCATCAAAGCACTCCTAACACATGGACATCCAACCTCTGCTTAAAAACCTCCAAAGAAGGAAACTCTACCACACCCCGAGGCAGCATATTCCACTGCCAGACAGCTCTGACCATCAGGAAGTTCTTCCCAAGGTTCAGCTAGAATCTCTTTTTCCTGCATCTTGAATCCATTGCTCCTTGTCCTGGTCTCTGGAGCAGCGGAGCAGCTTTGCCCCAGCTCTCCAATCTGTCAAGGTCATTTTGAAATTTGATCCTGTCTTCTGGTGTATTAGCAACCTCTCCTAATTTGGTGTCATCTGCAAATTTGATGAGCATGCGCTCTATTCCTTCATCCAAGTCATTGATAAAGATGTTGAACAACACTAGGCCCAGGATAGAACCCTGTGGCACCCCACCAGTCACTTCTCTCCAGGATGAAAGGGAGCCATTGGTGAGCAGCACCCTTTGGGTTTGGTCAGTCAACCAATTACCAATCCACCTAACAGTAGCCCTGTCCAGCCTGCATTTTACTAGCTTCTTTGCAAGAATGTCATGGGGAACTTTGTCAAAGGCCTTACTGAAGTCAAGATATGCTACGTCTATAGCATTCTCTTCATCTATCAAGCCTGTTACCTTATCATAAAAAGAGATAAGATTAGTCTGGCATGACTTATTTCTGAGAAATCCATGTTGACTTTTAGTGATAACGGCATTGCTTTCTAAGTAATTACAAACTGACTGTTTAATGATCTGCTTTAGGATCTTTCCTGGTATTGATGTCAGGCTGATGTCAGTTCTGAATCACAATTTCTTCAGTCCTACAAATTATACTATATGAAAATCACACACGGGGATTTTTAATTGAAGGACAGGGTAATAATCTCTGAAAACTTCCAAAATGTAGTTTTGTAGGAACTTGAGGCCTCCAAGGTTTTTGTGAGAAACCTGGCTGCATTTTTGGCACCAAGAATTGAATTTAAAAAAATACAACCATTGTGCACTGACCCAGCATCTGCCACAATGAGAGCCAGAAACATGAAGAGTTTTAAAGGCTGCCTCCTGTTTTAAAAGCAGAACTTCTCTTGGGTTAAGAAAAAACATGAGTGTACTGCCAGGCTACTGAAGGTGAGCACGACTGACCCTGCCCAGCTGGAACAAAGACTTTAGCCCCCTTCAAATACATTCTGCCAAGCATGAGACCATGCAAGTTGTCCACAGTATGATGCCAAGTATGACTGAATGCGAACGCATAAACAGGCAATGTTTTGCATCCTTCACTTCCACAGTTTAAAATATTCATGGTTCTCCTTAAAGAGCTTCCTACTGCATTTGCAAGAAAATCAAAACATTATGCAACACAGCGGCACTGGAGAAGGTTTGTTTGTTTTAAATATCCACAATTTTCATTCGCTCCGTATTTGAAATAAACTCACCCTGGGCCATTTGTCTGTGCCAACTTTGGTATCATAACGAGTTTTCCCTCCTTTGGCATCAGTAAATTCCAGGTAATCATACCTAGGAAGAAATATTTGCAAAGGGATCAAGAACAAAGGTTAAGTGGCTTTGTACTGGCAGTCTTAGATTGTCTAATCTGGGAGGCGAGATGTGTATTTCTGTCTGCATGACAATTCTCAACGTACGGGTTGAGGAGGAATGCCCATCTATCCAAAGTATCCTCATTCTATCTCTGGATTAGGATGACCATCCATGACAGGGAAATGGAGGAAGAAAGAAGTCCATCCTGCCAGTCTGCTTGAGCGAAGGCCAGAGGGAAGCCTCCCTGTAAATAATAGCCTCCTTTGGAGTAAGAGTCATTTCATAAGTGAAGAGAAAGGCAGGGGAGCAAAACTGGATACATAAGGCAAAGGAAGAGACTCTGTTCTTCCTTCTGGCTAGCAAGAAAACTGGGGAGTGATGGAGGAGAAGAAAGAGTTTCTGTAACCTGTAACCTCCTTCTTCACTTTTACAAACCACCAAAAGTAGAGGATTAAACTAAATACAGTCACCTATTATACTCTGGACATACTATGAGATGATGTGATACACTGGAAAATAAAATAACCCTCAGTAAAGCGGAAGAAAGCAGGAAAGAAGACGACTGCACTATGGGTGGATGGATTCATCAAGGAGTCCACAGCCCTCAGACATAAGCAAGACAGTTGATGACCAGGGCTCTTGGTGGTCTTCCCTTTTATACGGTTGCCACAAGTGGAAATCAACTTGAAAACAAGTAACAAAACAGAAACAATATCTAATGAGAGAAGGACAACATAACCAAATGTTGGGGCTACAAATGCCTTCAATATATATGCTTAGTTCAGCAATATATCTGCTTTGTTCAGCAGACTCTTTGAAGCCAGATTTTGGAGGAACACTGAGAACAGCTTTATATCAAATCACACTATTAATCTATTAAATCCAGTACTGTCTATCCTGACTGGCAGCAACTGTCCAGGACGCTGAGCAGAAAAGTGCTTTTCTTTCCCTGCTGCCTTGTCCCATTTTATCAGAGATACTGGAGACTGAGGCAGGACTACTGTCGTGAAAAACAGAGACTGCTACTACTAATGGTCACTATCCCAAATGTGATAACAAAATCAGTGTTGACAATGAGGGCAGCCAAGGGGGTAGACAACAAAGCTACTTTTGCATAAGATTCTTCCCCCCACTTTGCTTCTGGGGTTGCAGTCACTAAGTCACCAAGCAAGCACTGTGTGTGCCCACACGATCTACTACATTCTTGAAATGCCTTCAGCAGCACAGCCAGAAAAAATAAAAAGTGAAAGCTACCATGGAAACGCTCATGTGTGTTACCTCCTCTCTGTTTCACATCTTTCGTCAAACTCCACCTCAAAGTAGGTTGCCCCCGGACAAAGGAAGATGGTGACATCATGGCAGTTGTTGTCATAGTTATGGGGGGATTCTGCAGTCCATGTTCGCAGCACCACCGGCTGCTCTTGCTGCCAGCTCTCCATACCCACCTAGCGCAATTAAAAGAAAAAGGACTTTTTTTCTCAATCCATCCTAGAGAGCCCTGCAGACAACCAGATCCCCACGGGCCTTTGAAAAGTTAATCCAAAGTGCAGATTCAAGTGTCAACAGTGATTCCTCCCCCTATCCCTGCTAGCACCAGGCCTAACATCAGAAACCAGGTCCTTCAAGCTTCAGGTTTTACCATAGTATTTACATCGCTAAAATAAAAACTCTTTTTGTCTTTCATGTTTCTTAAACCAGGGTGGGGACGGTGAGTTTTGTGCTCAATGCATTTGTTTCCTGATTTTCCAAATTGAAAAATTTCCCTGAAAGCAACAAACAGAAATACCAGATCCCACCATATTTTAAAAAGCATCTACTGAACAAAACAGCCATAAAAATACAAAAGTACAGGGGAGAGGAATTATTCTTCTGAAGTATGTATGAAAATCTTTCTATTTTTACATCAACTCTGGAGGTAACTTATCCAATCTCCTCCAGGAAAGTGTTCCACAGCTACTTATTCCTGCTCCACAGCTATGGTGTCACCATGTCCATTATCTGTATCCGTGGTGAGAAAGACCCACAGAATAGAGCATTCTACATGAATTCAACACTCAGGCAGGCCCACATGGATCAACACAGTACTTGAGGTTGACACCTGAACTGTGAGTTGATGTGAATACTTTAGGCCTGGAAATGAATGGGCAGTCAATGTAGCTCAGTGCTTCTTAGGTTTCCTGACATGGGGTGGGGTCACCCCTATTTTCCCTAGTGTGCCAGGAACCAGTATTGTATTTTTGCTCATTGGCAACAAATGTTTATTCCTGGAAGGTCACTCCGGACCAGCAACGGGTGACTTGCAGACCAGCACCAGCCCAAGGACCACAAATTTGAATAGCACTGGTATAGCTGACCAGAGTGCTCCATTTGCTGAACACTGATCTGCATTCCAGTGGATACCTTCTGTACCAACTGCAGTTTCTTTAGAGCAGGAGCAAATATCATGTTGTCCTCCAGATGCTTTTGGACTGCAACGACAAGCATCACCAAGACTCAGAAACGCTGAGAACTACAGTTCAACAACGTACAGTTTTTCTTCCACCTTTGCGGGTTTGACCTTTGCAAATTTGATTATTCACGAGGCATGAGTTTGCCTCCCTCCCTGCCACATTTTCCTCCTCCCATTCCCTTGCGTTCTTCACTCCAGGCTTATGTTTAAAATGGGTTAGCACCCCTCCACACACTGCTGGAGGCATATCCTCTTTGCCACATGCCTGCACATTCAGCTGTGTAATGGCTGCTGATTGGTCAGGTGCTTTCTTTGCTCCTACTCCTCCTTTCCGAAGATGGCAACCAGAAGTAGCTAGAACCTCTGCTCTTCTCTGCCTGAGGGGGAAGTACAATAAGCTTTTTACTTTGTCTTCCCCAATCCCCACAAATGCCAGGGCCAGAGGCAAAGGAATGGGAAGGAGATCGTGAGGAGGGAGTTATTTGCAGTTTTTCCACTTTTGCAAGAGTTCTGTACCCCAAAACCTCACGAATGTAGAGGGGCCACTGTAACTAGAGAGCTATACCATTTTCATTCCTGTTTCAAAGGCAGCCCCACACATGGAGCATGACGCCTAGGAGCTGAATGGCTTTGTCCCAATGCATCACAGGAAGAGCTCAGGGACACCACAGAGCCAGGAGCACCATTGCCCTAGGGTCCTTCAGCTGTACCTTTTACTTCTGGCAAATAACAACTTATCTGTGTAACCTGAATTTGTAACATCAAGAGCAAAAGAGCATGTGAAGCACCACTCAGATGGTTTTTAAAATACACGCAGAGCTATGAACTGGCCCATCCCTTTTTTGGTTTTGGCAGCTACCTTATTTGGACTGTCTCCGGGTTCCTCCGAGAGATCATTCAGCAGTTCTGTCAACATGCTGACATCCTGCAGGAGCGTACGATGTGGAATGTCTAAAGCACAGAAGTCCTGCAGGAAGGTCATCTGAAGAACAGACAAAGCATGCTGTTACAATCACAAAAGGTAAAAGGATCACATTAACTGAAAGGGGAAACTGGACACTCTCACAGGAATCCTGCTAGCCCACTCACCAGCTGGCGAGCCACCATGGAGAAGACAGAGTTGCTCAGCTTTTCCACAATGCTTTTCCCACTGTGTCGGGAAAGGAGCACCTGCAGAATTGTCTTAATGCTTGAAAGGAACTGTTGAACATCTGGACAGAAAAGAACAAAACACAACTAACTGAATGATGGATATGCTGGAGGATATAAGCTGCAGACCTGAGAGCTAATGATAATTCCTGCTGCTTTTGTTTGTGGCGAAAGTCATTTTGCTAAATACCTACATTTTGTCAGGATATCTGTGGCCAGCTTCTTGGGAGCTGTGTCACTGCCCTTCAGTTGCAAGTAGCACCAAGAAGTAGGCTGCCCTGGACAGACCAGAATAAAGAGGAGAGAACACGACCAGTATCTTGCTGGGAAACTCCCATCATCAACATTTCACACTGGAAAGAAAAAAAGAAATCAAAAAGGATCATCAGAAAAATGTGGTAGGTAGTTGTCTTCAAGCAACTGGTAGCATGGAAGGGGAACTGCAGCAGGTTTTCTACAGAACCCAAACCACCCTCTCTTCTGTAGAGCGCCACTTCCTGTGTCCCATTTATCCCTTAAAATATACAAAAAAGCCTCACTGGAAACCAGACGCCTGAAACAGAAGTGTCTTCCAGTCGCAGTTCTCAGCCAGTAAGGGCTGCTTGAGAGAGACGCAGGGGCAAAACTGGCCCCCAGCACAGCTTCCCAACCCTGAACTAGAGCAATGCAGCCTTCTTGAAAGAACAGGGCTTCAGGTCACTCTATTATACTCATTCTTTAAATTTTGGAATTGATAATTTTTAAACCTTTGAGGCCAGGGGACCTAGACTGAGTACTATCTTGCAAAAGAAAAACTATGAAACACTCTTAAGCAGTGTCTATGCAGAGTTACAGCACAGGTGGGGAAATGAGGTCTGCAGCCCTTGGACTTCAGGTATGAGGGTCATGAAGTTTCTGCTGGTCCTCAGTTGCAGCTAAAGCAACCCCACCCGTTTATCCAATTTTTCCTTTCCAGAACCTACCAGTACCACACACTGTAACAGATAAAAATCTCGTGGACTGTCTCCAAAAATAGGCTTTGTAGTATATGATGAAGGAAACATAAGTAACAAAACAGAATGCACCAGTTCTACACGAATAAAAATGATTTTTAAAAAATCAACAACTACAACCTCTCTTGACAACACCATCAGGAGTGTCTCCATCACTGCCAGGACTTGGTCAACATCAACATCTGTAGAAGTTCCTTTGTCTGGTAATAACAGGAGCCCTCCTGGATCTTGGTCACTGGCAAGGAAAACACATTTGCTCTTAAATCATCCAGCACCACCTCCCAAAGTCAAACAAGTCGAACAACTTCATTGGATTAGGCTTCCTGCTCTTCCTGCCTTTGAAACAGCAAGCTCAATGAACCACCGCACTAAGCTACAGGTTCACAGTCAGAGACAGAGTTTATGAGTTGTAAAAGCAAACAAAAAATGGGAAAACACACAACCAAATCATTTACCTGAAATATGCACAGAGGGATCTGAATGTGAGTTGGACAGATGGTTTCTGTTCCTGTTCTGTGATGTTCTTCTAAAAAACAGAGAAGGCTTATTTTTTTTTTTAAAAAAAAGGCATTTTTGTAACAGAACACACTAGCACCCAAATTACAGCTGTGTACACAGTTTGGCCAGAGGCTGGAATCCAAAGTGTATAGGCTTCATCCAGTCCAGTCTGGAATGGGTCAGGATCAGATCACAATGGGCTGCACCACCTCAGGGCAAGGTAGAGAAAACAACTCTTGAGAACTTTGGATATGTCTTTTTTTTTTTCTAAAGCAGCTTAGAAAGGAGAAGCATTTTTTCTCATTTCTGTTTTCTGGGCCTACATGCATATTGCTGCGAAACAGCTTAGGAGAAGTTTTTTCTCCATTACCTTAGGCTTAAATTCAAATTATTCTGGAACTGTGTGTGTCTACATGCATTTGTAAGATAGGTAACAGTTTCTTCTTCATTCCTCAGTCTTTAGGCTTATTTCAGTGAAACCTATCACCAGTTTTTAACCAGGAGGGACTACCTCTGAAGAAGGAAATGAAATCATGTGTACGTTAAGAACCACTTCAATTTTCACTACTGCTAGCTAGCAAGCCGTTCACATATTTGGGGCTTCGGATGGCCCTTCCCTAGTCATTCCATCTTCCGGGTATCTCCTTTAATCTGGAATCTGCTTTGCATAGCATCATTTGAAATTTAGTCACTTAATCATTTGGCAGCACTGGATAAATGTATCATAGTAGCCCAGGCACAGGTTTCTTTAGTGGCAAAGGACAACCCAAGACACAGACATCCCTGCTTATTTGCTCAATCAAGTTCATTCAGAGTTTAGAGCTAAAAGCCAAGACTCTTTCAAGGCTGTAAAATTCTGTAAGTCTAGTTCTGTCTGAGCAGTGCAACAAAATGTGATTCTGAGTGCTGAAAATCCCCTGTTCGCCTGGACAAGGATTAGTTACTATAAATAAGCAGGATAGAAACCTTGTGGCACAATGCAATCTAGGAGCCAGTGCCATAAAGTAGTTAGAAGCACAGAATCACAGAGTTGGAAGAGACCCCAGGGGCTATCGGGTCCAGCCCCCTGCTATGCAGGAACACCCATCACCCATCTAGAATGCTAGACTTAACCTGAAAAGATCTGTGTTTGAATCTTGAACAACCACAAAGTTCATCAAGTGACCTTAGTCTAATCACAGGTGGCCAAACTTATCTCAGAGTATATTTTATTTTATTTGTTACCTGCCTCTCCCCAAGGTTCAAGGCAGCGTACAGCATAGTTGTATTACTCAGAATATAAAAACTGGTGTGTTTGTTGGAGGAAGACTTCTTAGTGGATGGATGGATGTACTGGACAAAAATGTAGTTAGTTAATAGGTAAGAAAATATATAAAGGAATATGTTACTCAGATAAGTAGGCCACAAGATGCACATATCAGAGGAATTTAGGGTAAAAAGCAAATATATCAGGAAGATTTTTCTAAAATACACCTTTTTAGGTTGCAGATTCTAGAGATGCTTGACTCCTGCAGAGAGGAAAAAAACAATAACAAAGGTCTTAATTATAATTTCCTGATGTGCAACATACCAACATTGCAAAAAGCTGCTCCCGCCTGATGTGTCTGTTGGGGAAAAAGATGGCTGCTCCATTGAGTAAGGTGTCCTTCACTTCCTGCTTCAAGTTCTTGAGTGGTGTGGACTCACTGTCACTGTTAACAACTGTTAATTAGAGAAAGGCAAAGAAAACCGCATGTTTAACAAAGAATGCCCTGGAGTGGATTTCCTTTTCTGTGTTTCTAAGCTCCTACATGAGACACTTCCCCACCCCATACACATCATGTTTCTGTCTAGGAAGTCCTTCTACACCGCCATCACACACAGCGGCCATGCTAGTGTCCACTCTGAGAGCAGGGCCCTTTTGGTAGTCGCTCTGAGGTTCCAGAATATCCTAAGAATGCCACTTAGCCCCAATAGCTTCTTCACTATGGCAACTATGAAGGTGACTAGAGGGTGCCCACATACAAACTCTCATAGAAAAAACACAGTGGCAACGGGATGACTGGCCTGGCTTCATCCATCAACCAGAGAGGGAGCAGCTTTAAACAGCTCGCTTCCTTCATCTCTGTTATATTGGAGAAGACAAAAAGTTATATCTAGGTCAGCTGAGAGAGGAGAATTGGTCCAGGAGGTGGACCAATTGATTGAGTTTGTAAAGGAGAGAGAGGGCTATGAGGATGTGGATGATAGTCTTAAAATATACCACATAAAGGGAAAAAGAGATTAATTATGTTACATCATTCCAGGGTTGGGGGAGGGGGGAAGGGATGAAATACAAATGTAGCATGTAATTTCTATGTATAATCAGTAATTCAAATAAAAAATATAAAAAAAATTCAATAAACATCACATATTCTCCAAGGAGGAGAGAAAAAAAAGAGTTCAAACAGTCAGTTTCCTTGGGAGTGCAGAGAATAAGATACCATGCTCCCAATCAGCTGGGGGACAAAAGCTAGATGGGCTGTGCATACTTATAGGAGTTTATGTATGACGCTTTACATCATCTGACTGAAAGGCAGGGTACCAATAACCGAAAGAGAACAAACCTGACCCACTGTTTTCTATTTTGACTGGCAAAATACCTGAGGGTCTCTCCTTGCCCTGTTTACCTGAGAACCTTTTGACCAGAGAAGCTGGAAACTGAACCTGGGAGTTCTGTATGCAAAACAAGTGTTCTATCACTAAGCTAAGTCCACTCTTCTTACAAAAATATATGCCAAAAGCCACATGGAAAAGGTGGGTTTTGCCAGGGGGGAGAATCACCTTCGCATAGATGCCTATAAAGTTCCTCTGCTGCTTCACTGTTGTCGGGTGTTTTCCTCTGAGCAACTTCCTGAGACTTTGTAGCTTTATTCTCCAAACTGAGCACTGAGAAGCAGCTCTGGAGAAGCCGTAGCAACATGGTTTGGGCATCGATGCACTCTTCTCGTGGGCTGGAGGGGAGGATAAGCATAAAACTGGTCTAAAGGTGGGTGCAAGCATGTCATAAGCATCCTTTTAGAGGCAACATTCAAATAACAAAGGAATCCTAAAAGCTCACAACCTTCATGGTAACAGAGGATTACAACAAAAGATATTCAGAAACACTCGATACATATGTAAAATCTTCAAACTTTAACAAAAAAAATCAGGCTGACTTTCTAATGATTTGTTTGTCCAAGATCTAGTCAAAGTAATCTAAAGTCTCCTAAAATACAGTGTCTTCTTTCCCCAAAGCCCCCCAAATATTCCCCAAAATACCACCCCTACAAAAAAAAAATCAGCCCAAAACTGGTCAAAATGGTGGCCAGAAGAGACATGTGACTTTAGGTACACCAAAACACTCTGGTGTGGTTCTCCACGAGGGTACAAGGAAGAAAAGTGGCCACCACCCTCTGTGTAGTTGCCCACTTAGTTCTTGTCCCAGCTTCCTTGCATATCCTTGCCAGCTCCCCTTTTACTGGTTATTTTATTACAGGTTGAGCCTTCCTCATCCGGAAACCTGAAATCCTCCAAAACTGAATGCTTCTGCCTTTGAGATCATAGGATCACAGAGTTGGAAGAGATCCCAGGGGCCACTGAGTCCAACCCCCTCCTATGCACAAACACACATCAAAGCACTCCTGACAAATGGCCATCCAGCCTCTGCTTAAAAACCTCCAAACAAAGAGACTCCACCACACTCTGAGGCAGCATATTCCGCTGCCAGACAGCTCTGACCGTCAGGAAGTTCTCCCTGAGGTTCAGGTGGAATCTCCTTTTCTGCAAGTTGAATCCACTGCTCCTTGTCCTAGTCTCTGGAGTAGCAGAGAACAAGCCCGCTCCCTCCTCAACATGACATCCCTTCAAATATTTAAACATGGCTATCATGTCTCCTCTTCACCTTCTCTCTGCAGACTAAATATTCCCACCTCCCTCAGCCACTCCTCATAGGGTTTCATGGCTTCACCATTTTGGTTGCCCTCCTCTGGACACGTTCCAGTTTGTCAATGTCCTTCTTGAATTGAGGTGCCCAGAACTGGACACAGGATTACAAATGAGGCCTAACCAGTGCAGAATAGAGTGGTACCATTACCTCCCTCGATCTAGACACCATACTCCTACTGATGCAACCAAGAATTGCCTTGGCTTTCTTGGCTGCTCCATCACACAGCTGACCCATGTTCACCTTGTGATCTACCAAGACTCCTAGATTCTTTTCACACGTACTGTTATCCAGCCACACATCCCCCATCCTATATTTGTGCATACCATTTTTTCTGCCTAAGTGCAGGACCTTGCATTTCTCTTTGTTGAAATTCATTTTGTTGGCTTTGGCTCAGCTCTCCAATCTGTCAAGGTCATTTTGAATTCTGACCCTGTCCTCTGGCGTATTAGCAACCCCTGCCAATTTGGTGTCATCTGCAAATTTGATCAGCATGCCCTCCACTCCTTCATCCAAGTCACTGATGAAGATGTTGAACAGCACAGGGCCCAAGACAGAACCCGGTGGCACCCCACCAGTCTCTTCTCCCCAGGATGAAAAGCAGCCATTGGTGAGAAGCACCCTTTGGGTTCAGTCGGTCAACCAACTCCAAATCAACTTAACAGTAGCCCTGTCCATGGCAGCTGCGGCACTCCTGCTTGTTTATCTCTCAGATCCACAGTTGCTCTCTTTTTACCACCAGCCAAGACCTGAGAGATGAACTGAGAGGAGTACCACAGCTGCAGCAAGAAAGAAAAGAGACTGAGGCAGGACTACTGTATACATTCTGACAAGAGAGGAAGACTTCAGGATGATTCCCCAACTGCAATAGATTTATATTGACATACACTACATTAATATCTTGGCTACTCCTAGAAGTTCAATGTAACTCTTGGGAACCTACTTTTCATGAAGTTTATTATAGAAATTCCAAAACAGCTTTAAATCCAGTCCCGAAAAGTCCAGATATGATCTGTATCGTAGACCGCTTTCTTTCTTCTGAACCTACAGAGGAACAAAAAAGTTGCAAAACAATTCCACCCAAAGTATCTTTTCCTCAGAAACAAAACTGCTCCTAAGAGTATACACCAACAAAACAAAATCAGGAAGGTAATAAATGTACAGCCATTTTGAAGAAAACTACATTTTTAATCAATAAATCAAAGCACAAACAATTATGAAATCATAAATTTCAGAAGCCTAGAAACTGGAATCAAATCAGCCAGTTTCAAAATGAACAGTCTTGGAGAACAAGCTACCAAATTTTTTATGGGACAGGCTTTTGTGCACTGGCATGCATGAAGGAATAACAGATCATGCACCTGATGAAGTTGGCTCTAGTACAGAAAAGGTAAATGGCACAACTAGAGCCAGGAAAAGTTAATTTTTGGACTAAACCTCCCAGAATGTCACAGCTAGCTTAGCCATGGCCATTTTGGCTAGGGACTCTGGGAGCCGAAGTCCAAAACAGTAACTTTTCCAAGCTCTAGGGACAATAAACTTCTAAGTCTTTAAAGCATTACAGGACCCCTTGTACTTGCTGCTGTTAGAGGAGCCTTATCAACCACAGTTTCTGGATACTTTCCAAAGTCAGCCTCACAGAGTATCTAAAATCAGACTCACTATGGATTACAGTAAACTAATCTCAATCTGGTCTGAAGATGACTAATTATACCACATCATCTCTTGCAGAGGGTGGTAGGGCAGCTGGTGCACCCAATTATAGCTAAAGGAAGGCAACACAGGATATGGATAAAATATGTACCCCATCACAATGCTAGAAATAGAAATGCTCCCCTCCACAACTGCAGCCCTTTAAGGCAGGGGTAGACCACATGGAACCTCAAAGTGTGGCTTGTGAAGCCTCCCAAAAGCACTCCCAGACTCCCCCATTTAAAAAAAATCACACCAATTTTCAGACAATTTTTCACCCCAAACTGATCAAATGAACCCAAAATTAACTGTAATTGTGATGTTTACTCCCCTAACCAAAAAAGAACGAACAATCGGCCAAAATGCTGCCCAGAAGTGATGTGATGTCAGTTCCAGCATGCCAAAACACAGTGGTATGGCCCACCTGAGGAACACGGATGGGGGACCACCACACAGCGCCACAGCTGCCCATTCATGCTTTAAAGGGAAACACATTTCCATCCAAAACTGATTTAATAAACCACTAACAAACAGTACATAATAGGTTTCACTGAAATTTTAAGTGTTTCCAAAAAGCATCCTTTACTCTATAACAGGAACTAATTAAAACATGTTGTCAGCTAATCCCACATAGTACTCCTTTATTTAATTTGTAAATAAGTAACAAATAACTGTATTCCCCAACTGTACTCCCTTCTGGGCTCTGGATCTTTGGAATCATTTACTTATGCATGGTTGAAGCTATTATGACCTGCCTTTTCTCTTTCTCAAGGATTTTATCTCTGTTGCCATTTTGCCTATAAACTTTTTTAAAAGAAGCAATCCAGACTTTAGGGAGAAAAGACCACAGTGAGTAGAATAAAACACACCATATCCTGTGCAAGCTGCTGGATGAAAGCCAGAGTTTTCAGGAGAAGAGTCATCCCACAAACAGTGTCATCTTCTGGCTTGTCGCACTGCATGCAGCTCTTGCTCCTGTTGGGTTCTGCTGAGGCCGGGCGAAGGTACCCAAAAACAGCCAAGCCTTGCACTCCAAGCCTCTCGGCTTTCTCTTGCCTCGTGCACAAGAATTTCACCATCAAGTACTAGCCGTGGGGAAATGGACATCAAACACCCAAATTATTATCCACAAAACAGAGTGTAAAGCTAGGTGACAATGCCATTTCTTGCCGAGATTCAAAAGACACGCCTGTGTACAAAACCAAGCTGCTGAGTTTAGCTGACTTATTTGTGTGGGTTAGTTTTAAATCTTTTTTTTTAAAAAAAACCTCTTTGTTGCTCCTAGTCAATCTGTCATATTTTTCAAAATGGTTTAAACTCATTTTGATCAGAGTTTAGATGTAACAGATCACACATAACAATGTTGCATCCTACATACAATTTTTTTAAAATAATATTACTGACTTCAGTATTTAAAAAAAAAGAAACACAACAACTAGTAATCATATTTTCTTACTGCAATCAGTAGTATCCACTAATTATGCCTAAAATGTTCCTTTTGAGGTAGAGGGGCCAGGAGCACTTGTCTATTTTTAAATGTATTCTCTGAACAAACATTTTAAATTTTTTTAAAAAATTCTAGGTACAGACATATCTGGCAAACAAGTTCATTTTTTAAAAAGTCTTTTTATGTCCTCTCAGCCCCTTCACCCTTTTTCTCCTATCTAGCTGGAAGATTTTTAGGTAGCATCTCCACTGGAAGAATGGCAAAGAAAGACTGAAACATAGACTTTCAGTTCTGGGTTGCAGAAGCATGTCTGCAGTAAACTGTGCAATAAAGTTTGAGATGGGAAAGAGTGGGATACTACTCCAGCTGATCTAGCTGTGTGGGTCTCCTTAAAACCAGTAGTGTATATTTTATTCTAGTAAGATCAGAGAAACATTCTAATACAGAAAAAAGAAATAAAATTTTAAATAAAATAAATAAAAAAGCCTAGGCAGAAATAAATACATCTTTACAAACAAACAAAAAAACAAACAAACCAGCAGTGTAAACCACAATGGCCTCCAGAATCCATTACATGGATAGCAGAACAGAGAGCAAAGAGGAGAGCAGATCAACCTGGCATGCTAGCTATCTTCAACATATTTTAAAACACAAAGCTCTATTAGTTTGACCATCAAAATGGAAATCATAAGAAAACTGGAGGCTGTTGAAAGGGAGAAAAATATCTCTGGATGTATGGTGGAGGAAGCTTTTTAAACGGTCTCTAAAAGGCTGTTTCATTTCACATGTGTTTATAGTTGGTTTTGGGGAAAAATGTTTGCTGAAACATGTTGAACTCCATCTTTTTTGTGTTGTACAAACTAATTCCTATACTTCCCATGTTAATTCTGCCTCTGCTGCCAAATTTTCTGATAAAGTAATGCCCAGGAACACATCTACTTTGTTAAGTGAGATATATCTATAGTATGTTACTAATCAGCAACTTATTATTACTCCCCTTCGTCAAAAATGAGAAATGCTAATGAGTTAGTAAAAAGTTATTTTTCAATTCCAGGTCTTGGTTTTGACAGTGGTTCTTATAAAAACTGCAAGAGGCAACAGCTATTTAAGAAAAGGCATTCCCTCTTCTTAGAAAGAATGCCTCTTGAAGGAATGCTTCTCAACACAATACTTGCTAGAATAACTGCATGCATCATTTTGAAGCAATGTCTGCTCTTTTCTATAGAGCACATTTTCTGGATTAGCTATCAAGGTCAAGAAAAGACACTGCAGACACCCAGTGAAGCCACAGTATACCAATTTACTCATCTATTTACTCATGCAAATCTGGATGGATAGGCTTGAAATTTTACCTTGGCAATTCTGCACTGCTGTATTTTCACTTCCGCCTCATCCCATTCCTCTTCCATTTCAAACCAACCAACAGGATCCTCCTCTCCCAGCTCATCACGTGGAGTGCCACTCCTGAACATGTAACAACAGCAACAAAAAAGATCCACAATGCTTGCATTTGCCATTTGAAGCTGACCTGCCCCAACTGGAACACACCTAAAGGCTGTCTAAACCTTATTCATTGTGATGGCATAATCTGTCATCTGATGATTAGGCAATTTTGACATTACAAGTACTTTTTGGTTATAAGCCAAGTGTTTCCCAAAGCCAGAAGCTCAATGCCTCTTTGCGAAGGAAAGTTCAAAGGAACAGGCAGAGGGTTTGCTGAGTAAGTATAATGCACCGTCACACTGGGGAAGGAGACAGGCAAAAGGATTCCCAAGCTCTGGAAAGAATCAACTTAGCAAGATGCTTAAAAATAAACTTTAAATCTGTTCATGTGGATGGAAGAGCTGAGACTGAAGTTAAAACCAAAACACGAAAGCACAGCTCTTTTTTTAAAGGAGGGAAACCCAAGATCATGTCTCATGCAATGACCTGTACAATATAAGAATCGTTAGCAAAATTGCCATTATGAGGCATCTTCCATTAAGCCGGACACTACTTTAGAGCTAAAGACTGGGAGAGTAGATCTCAACTGCTGACTAAAGCTAATGCACTTTCATTTCTGAGGTCAAATAAAAGTAAGTGTCAACTTGATGCCAAACTCAATGTCAAACCAAATACTGAAGGTCCCAGGTTCAGTTACTGGGATCTCTAATGGAAGGATCTGAGCATAAAACAATGGGCAAAGTCTCCCCAAAGCCTCAGTCCTCTTTCTGAGAGCTGCTGACAATCTGCAAAGGCAACACTGAGCTGGAAAAATAAACAGCACTTAGACTTGTTAAAAGACAGCTTGGGACACTCAGTGCACACACCTTCCACATTTACCTGGTTTTTAAAAACTGCCGGAAATCCTCTATCTTCCATTTGTCATAACTGTCAAATCTTTTGAAATGCTCCTCTGCATGAAATTTCTCCGAGGAACAGTTATAAGCAAACACCAGACCACACCGAGCCCCAATGGCTCCTCTTCGTACCTAGGAAGAGGACACAGCTGTAACCAGGCATGAACTAGTACGAGGAAAGCAGAGTGCCTCCAGTGTCCAAAAAGCACAACATAAACTGCAAGGAAGTGATGGAAAAACTCTGGACCTGGGGTCACCTGTGGTCCTCAAGACTGTTTTTGAAGTCACCAACTCATTCAGACTCCCCGAACATCCAATTTTCTGACCAAAAATTTGTGAACTGTCACTCCTAGAAGACTCCAGGAGTGCAGATTCACCTATTAAATAGATTCTAGGTCCTTGCACTTTTATTCATTAAAAAACTTTCCCCCAAAACCAGGAGTGAACTTCCAGCCATGCCTGGTTTTGATTTTGTTTTCATTTTGGGGGATTTTCAGCAATCTGTGCAGCCCCATAGGGTACCAAGGGCAGAAAACTGGTCGTCAGACCTGCCACAGTTGCCCACTTCAGCTGCAAGGGAAACAATGATGAACAACCAGGCAGCCTCAGCTAGAGCAGTGCTAGAATTACAAAGGATGGTTTTGTTAGAACTCCATTTCATTCGCCTCACACCTAGACCTCCCCTTCAGCAGGTACACTCCTTAAGCTGTCTCACATCAGCACCCACTACTCTATGTAAATAATGTTTTATCTGAGCATTGAAAGTGTTGAAATATAACATGCAGTAATTCTTCAAGAAACGGATCTGGGAGTACAAGCTGTTAATTCTTGTAACAAACTAAGTTTCTGCATTATATTGAATTGATATATCAGACATCATGTGCTCCTCCCAGAATGCAAAAAAATTAGAAGAGAGGTGGACAACGGGTAGCTCATGGAACGCACATGGCTTCCTGTCCATTTTTTCAGCCCTTGGAATCTGTACCAAATTCAGTGGCATAAAAACCCTACACTTCTGCTTTGTTTAAAGAAGAATCATACTCCGGCACACCATCTGGAATTGTAGTTCTCCTTAAAACAACGAATGCATACATCTCAACTTGCTAATGAAAAAGTAAGGTCTTTAGTAGGCTTCTGCAAGTGGCTGAAGACCCTGTGTGCTTGACCACACAGAGGCTGGCCACAGGACTCAGCTAAGTTGTCAATCCTGATTTATACTAGATCTGTATTTTGAATTTTCTCCTGAAATGTTGTTTTGTCATTTAAACGAAAGTGAAAGTGAGGTATACAGGTAGACAGTTCACATTTTTATGTCTCTTTTTAAATATCAGGCTGGGTGTGATCAGCAAACCAACATCCTCATCCACATCAAACAAATGTGAAGTTAGCCCCATCTCTCATAATACAGGCCACCAATACAAAGCAATTCACTGTTTCAAGAAAGTTTAATAGGATCATCCAAACCTTTATTCTGATTTGTGTGACCTGTAAGGCTGCTTCGGTTCCACTCGAGAGTATGATGCTGGCTCGTCTCTTCCCAGTTTCTGTAAGGAAACCTTTGAACAAAACATAAGACTCATTAATTCATCAACAGTGTTCAGAAAAATGGCTATGCCAGCAAGACAGAAGCCTGGATCTGGTCCAGACCAACTTTAGGGCTTGCACAGGACTGATTTTTTGGTGTGCACATTTGATATGATTATTGATTTGATTGTATCTGTAATTATTCCACTGTCCAATACGGTGCGATATTCTTGGTTGTAGCACCAGGAGTCCCAAACTGATTGATCAAGATGGTTGAGTTTAATATTCACATCAAGCTACCCCTCTCAGGAGTAGCTTAAGATTTCAGAGTTTCAAGGCAATTGGTATCCGTCTCGCCCATTATGGAAGTCACACACTGGGTCAAGGCAGCTTTATAATGGCTCCAATGAAAAATCTCCTCTCCCACCACAGCCCTCAAGAAAGAGGCAGAAAGGTTTTTCCCCACTGCAGTCAGTTTACACGACACTTCGTGGGTAAAGCTGCTCACATCCATGCTGAACATGACTCTACATGCACATTAAGTCTATGTACCCCAAGGTTGTGGATGAAAAGCCTTGGAGAAGAGAAACCTACCACCGATGTGCTTCATGATTTCCCCTGCTTGGCCGAATAGCTATGTTACCTGATATTAAAGAAGATGTGACTCAATAAGGTTTAAACAAAATAGTCTTTAAAAAAAAAAAGAAAAACTGTTCACTGAATCCTACAATATCGGAACAAATTCTGGCCACTTTCTCATACTCCACTCCCATTAAAAGTGTTCATGTAGGTGGCACGTAGGTAGGTGGCAGCATCTTAGCTGCTGAGTTTTCTGGATGACAGTGCTTATTTAGACCTACTTCAATCTGCCAGATTTTGGCAGAGGTTACCCAAAGGGCCATCCAAGCTTTCAGTGCACCAAGTCAATTGGCAAGGATGAGGTTGAAAGTCTGGAAGTAACTTTTAATGACTTAATGAACCTAAATTCTCTGAAAATAAATGATCGGAATCAAAGCAAACCCTTACCATCCCCTGTCCAGGGTTCCACAAGGAGATTTTCGGGTCCTGATTTGTCCTCCTTTCCTTTGACATCACAGGCTTGCAGGGTCAGTCGCAAGGGGGCTCCTGGAAAAGCACACGTTTCGGCAACAACTGATATAGACAAGCTCTCACCAATGGTACCCTATATGGTTAAGGAGTCTGGTGGGAGAGCTACAATTCCTTTAAGAATCAAAACACTTATTCACTGAGCATCATATTTCAGCACACCACGGAAGAATTGTGGTGACCATTTTATAAACTGCACTGAGCAATGAAAGTGGAAAGGAAATGGAAGTCTACCCACAGAGCTCTGGACTTCAACAAGGAATCTAGTAATTTAAAGATACCCAGTGCCAAGCATTGAATGATTTCCAATTCCACCTGTTCACTCTTCGCATACACACACCAAAAATAGTTTACTGAAATGAAGAAACTTGTGGGGAAGCTATAGGTGGATTTGCCCAAAAAAGGAGTGAGCTCAGTTCTGGTACCAAAAAATAAAATAAAAAAAAAAATGGCACGCCTCAGCATGTGTTCCAAGGCACTGTGAGTTTGCAACCAGTTGCTTGCTTATGACAAAAAACAAAACAAAATAAAACAGGATAAGATGGCAGAGAAAGAACAGAAAAGTAAAAGCTTCCCCCAAACAAGCAAGAGAAAGGATAGATTTGTGCATGAAGCCGAACAAAAAGTATACTCTGGTTATACAGTTCATTTTTTAATTTAAACTTCATAAAAGGTAGAGGAAATATTAAATTTATAAAAAGGGAGATACTGAAGATTATTCAGGGCATCCTAGCATATGCCTCTCAGTAGGAAACTGTAATCTCTCCAGCCCATCCTAATACACACAGTGTTTGTTTGTGGCCTTGCAAACATATAGACACACGTGCATCTCTTTTGCAGATAGCCAGAGTTTAAAGAAAAAAATCCTAGATCCCACAAGCTTTAACATCTGTCAAACTCTGGTATGAAGAAAACAACAAGTACACATGTAATGCACTTACTGGTACCACTCAAACTGACTCCAGAACCACTTACCGTATTTGTAGAGCAGGTTCTGCCTGACCGTAGCCATGGAAGCAATCAGAGAAGCAGCCTTATAGGGAGTTTCCAGGTGGCCAGCAATGGTACAGAGCGAATTCAGCACTTTTGTGATGCTCCCTCTGGCCAAGGAAAAGGCCAGCAATGTCAGCTCCACCTCTGGCGATGCGTGACGACTAGAGAAGGGAAATCGGTAGTTTGGGTTTAAACATGACGATTTCAGTACTTAGGTTATAAAGGTATGATGCCAATTTCTACAAATCAATTTAATTCACAATAACAGAATTATGGTAGCAATTATGTATGATTGATAATGATTATTTTTATTAACTTTTTATCAACTAGGTAAATTTATCTTCAGAGTATAGGGATAAGATTACAGAGAGACTATTAGCAACAAAGTTAATTTAGATTTTTAGCAATGACTTAATAGTTAAGTACAAGTATTTACTAAGAGCTGTATGCAATGGGGCAGGAACCAATTTTTAGTTATTTGCAGTCTCCTTTGCTTATGGTAGCTTTGTTAGATGTTTGCAGTTTTGTTAGGTATTTTTTGTTTTCTTACTTGTATTGCATAGTAATACAAGTTCACAGTTTTATGTACATTTACATAGTTTTGTTGTTTGTTTGTTCTTTTTCTTCTTTTTTGTCTTGTTTAATAATAATTTTAATAGTAATTTTTTTGCGGTTATAAAATAACAAAAAAGAAATACAGGGAGAAAACATTTCACATTTAAAAGCTTCAGTTATCATATTACAAAAGTCACAGGATTCAAGGCAAGACCAGAGAAAGATACCTTCAATTTTATTATGAAGAATAAAGGATAAAATTTGCCTATATTCACTCTTTGTCCAGCATTTTATAGACATCTATCTCATCACACACTCCTTATTTATCTCATATTCTGCCTCCCCTCTACGGAGATTTACAATACAGTTTAAAGCAAAATACATCTAAAAACCAATCAGAACAGTAGAAACAACTTATTTAGAATACCATCATACTAAAAGGAGCTTTAACATGTAACAGGCTAAAATATAACAACAATGATGATACAAGATACAAGTAGCCTTGCTACCACTAAAAGACTTTTCTGCAGCATCCAGTTAATAGTTAAAATAAAAACATCTTGGCCTAGCAGTGGAAGGGCAACAGAGGGGGCAAGAGAGGGACAGTCAAGCCTCCCATGGGAGGTAACTGCAGAGCCTGGGAGCAGTCACTAAGAAGGCCCTCTCATACATCTTCATCAAATACACCTGAGATGACGGTAAGGCCCAGAGACCATCTTTTCAGGGGAAGGGAGAGTTCCACACTTAAAAGCTTCAGATTTCAATTATGTTACACTTTTTTAACATTACTCTATTTATGCTGTGGCTTCATTATGATTATACCTGGTGATTCCCAGGAGAAAACTGTCCACTTCCTCCAAAACATTGGGAGACAAGAAACTTGAGAAATCCGTGGAACCAGGCGACAAAGAAAGTGGCGGCATATGCTGCAGAGCCTTCCTAGAGGATAGGGAAGAGAAAAGAGAAGCCCATCAGAAATAACCTTGGGCCAACAGACTACATGGTAGAAAGGGAAAAAACGGAGGAGAGGAAGTAAGTCCAAAACCATCCAGAAGGTTTATGCATGACCAAAGATTCCTTCTTCCGTATCCATGAAATGTATGTACCACATCAGGGATGACAATAATTCTTTTGCAGCCTCTCCTGCCACAAAATGGACCACTAAGCTTCCAGAATCCTAGAAGGGGGGCATGATTCACCTTTAACGCAAGGCATATACCCCCGACACAGCCTTTTTTCAAAAGATAAAAACAGGAGTGACCTTTCAGATGTGTCCAGTTTGTCTTGAGTGAGGCTCACATCAATTCCAGAAAATGACTCTGAGCTCTCTGGAATTGTCCTGTAACTCAGGAATGTGGAAAATTACGCCAGTGAGCCACATGCAGTCCATGGACTTCATTCCTACAGCTTCTGAAACTCCTCCACCACCACCACTCCCTGACTCAAACCTCCTATTTTTAAAATTTTTTGCACAACTTTCAGACTATTATTGCTCCCAAACCGCACTCAAAGCCCTTCTAAAGTACAAAAACACCTGAAACACGGCAGAACACACCACTCCCAAACACTTCTGTTTAACTGGAGTCCGTCTCAAAATGGTGACAGGAATTGCTGCAATGTCACTTCCAGGTGACATTTTGAGAGGGACTTTAAGGTATTTTGGTTTGTGGGGAGTGGCTGGGCAGAAACTTGCCCCTGGCCCCCATGTAGTTGCCACTCCTGCTGTAACTCAAAGCATAAAATATTTTATGATCATAAGACCTACAGCATACAAGCACGGATGTACTGTTAAGGCCAAGGAAGAAATCTCACATGGCAACATTCTGCAAAAAAAGGGGTCTGTTTGGAGGAGAAACACAAGGCGAAAGAGCACTTGAACTCACTGAGTATTTTGCAGGATTGCGTGAACAAGTGCAGGGTTGGTCTCCATGGACGCTGTGATCAAGGAAGTCAACAGTGACCAATACCAGATCGCCGAAGCATCACAGACGGAGATGCCGCCTTTCTTCACTCTTTGGTAGCCAACCGCCCTGAGACCGTGAATTCTAGTGTCGCACCCATCGCTAAGGCAACGCTTGATGTTTATCTGTACATCTGTCAAAAGTATCAAAGAAAGGTAATTCCTCCTACTCAGGGGCAAAATGGAAGGGCTAAAGCTGAAACAGACATTCCTGATAACCACTAACAAGACCTATGGCTTATGCCAAGGCTGAGGAACATCAACCCCCTTCAGCCTCCATGCTAGAAAGTGCTCGTGCAGTTCAAAACATCCAAAGGGCTGAAACTTCCATACTCTTAGATCATGAACATAACTGTGGATATATGCAGCAGGAGAGCAGGTTGAGCCTTTAGGAGACAAAGAGCAACAGGCCCTGAGAAAAAGCTTCAGGAACACCTTGACATCTCAGTTCATTGCGTTATGATTGGTTTCTGACCAGCCACTGTGACAGCAAAGAGCGGAACATCCACTTCAGCTGAAAGTCAAAGCTTAACACACTTGCTTCAAAGGCATTTGATCTATAGGTGCCCACTGGGGTAAGCCAAATTGCTGGCAGACTCAGCATAAACCGCTCTGTAGGGAACAGTTGGGAGAGGTCTACAGAATGTGGAAATGTCACTTTTCTTGGACTGCAACTCTCCCGAAACCCTAAACAAGCACTGACACTGGCCACACCGGCAGGCCAAGTCTAGACATTAACAGTTCCAGGGTTCTGACGTCAGTGAGCCTTCTTGAAGCACTAAGAAATTGCTCAAACAATAGAAGAAGTAAATGCTCAATCATTTTTCTAACCAAATAACTCTGGGGCAATTGATTAAATCCCTCTGGCAGCACTGATCAATTCTAACGTCTTCCCGATGTTTATTTGCTTTTGCCTAGCATGATGAACAAATGAAAATGGAAAATCTGGAGTTTTTGTTTTCTCCCATTTAGGAAACTTTACAACATAGTTCACCATAATCTGCAACTATGTCAGTTCAAGTTTGTTTTCATGAGAGTGTATTTATAAATAGGCATTTTTTTTCTTAGCTAAACTAGTCAGGCAGCAAATATAACAACTTCTTAGAAGTGATACTTTCCTGTACTGGTTGTTCTTGTAAGAAAATGGTATGACATAAAATTTTTAACCATTTGTAAAATGGGAGGGGCTTTGTTTTGCTTCAAGTTCCAAAGAGGGAGTCAGAGAAATAAAGGCTATGTTCAGGGAAGGAGACAAAAAGGAAGGAAGGAGGAAGAAACAAGTAAGACTCCTTCAGGACCACGTTAAGTAGGGTGATGACCCTAAAAATTCTTTTACCAAAGACCTACTGGTGGGGCAGGTCTGCTGTTACCACTTGTCATAGCTCCAGCTCCAATAGTGTACACATTGAACCACCAGACTGAGCAGTTCCCCTTATGAGTTTATATTGGGGAAAAGGGCAGACTCCATGAGAGGAAAAAGGCATGGCTCCACTCTCTAGTGGCTCCTTTTTATTTCAGCAAGCCCCATGCGACCCCCTTTTGGGCAGCACCCACTCATTTCAATGAGATCTCCAGAGGTCAATGTCCCGTGGTGAGTTGTTCATTCTCATCATTTTCTCACTTTGTCAGCTTTGATGGTGGTCAAAAAACTCATGGCAGGAGCTTCCCTACTTTGTCTCATGGTAGCAAGGTCACTTCTATGTACTCCTGGAGCTCCATTTCAGAAGAAACAGACAACAGGTGCACTCTCTGATATCCCTAACTATGCTCGTTAGTTTTGTGTTATTATTAAAGCATTGCTTAATCTGGAACATGACTGATGTTCAAAACGGAATACCAAGAATGAAAAACAAATCTCAAGGTCTAAAGTAACCACTTGAGTTTACAACCTATTAACAGCAAAGAAAGGGAAGAGGTCAACCTTCACCAAACCAAGGCAGACAAATCTTAAAGTAGCCTATCTGATTTCACTAGGCCAACGAAATTCCTAATTTTTCTGCTCTCTTTTGTGCTTTTCCAAACACACCAGCAATGCAACAATGCATTGCCTAACACCATTTTTTATACTGCCTTGAACAAGCCAAAAAAAAAAAAAAGGAAGCTGAATCAAGGACTTGACAAAACTGAATTCATGGCTAGCAATCCATACTATGACATATCATATTCAGGAACAGAAGAAGCTCCTAGCAACTGTTTCTTCCCTTTCCTTCCTTTACGCAAAAGCTGGGAGGGGCAAACAGAGACTGTCATCTCTGATCAGAGCAGCAGTGCAGGAATGAAGGTGAAGCTTTACCCTTCTGCCTTTGTTCTAGTCTATATCATCTTCCATCTATGCTACTTTCCCTGATCTACAACCACATGGAGGAATGCTATATAGAAGAGTGAACACTATGTACTGCTATTTTTCAGAGAAGTAGCCATGTTGGTCTCTTGCACACAAAAAAGAGGGGGACAAAAAAAAGGAATGTGACAGCACCTTTAAGACTAACTGGTTTTTATTTTAGCATATCCACAAAACCTTATGCTAAAATAAAAAACAGTCTTAAAGGTGCTGCCTCATTCCTTTTTTAACTCCCCTCTCTCTCTCCTTTTTATGCACTACTGTGTGTGTATTGCTGCCAGGTGACTATCCTATATGAAGAGATTTAATAAACAACAGTGGTCTGTTAAGGGAGGGACTAATTGAACCTCACTTTGCCCAGGTATCACAGGTACCACATAAAGACATGTACCTGTAATGACTCTTAAGTTCAAAATCTGTGTGCCATCTGATCAAATCTGTTACACTTCATCTGTTTCAGTCCTTAAGCTACCACCTCCAGAGAGCTCGTCCTGGCTACATCCTTCCCAAGAATAGACGGATGACACAGATACAACTAAGGCACATGTACACACACTCCCCACACACAAAAAGTGTTCCTGAGAATGAGCTTCTGTGTCTCTCTTTTAAATACAGGTTTGGGCAGTTTGAATCAGACGCCACACTCCATGCTTTTAATGCTTCTGGCGTACCAAGCGAATACATTTTACCAGAAAAATGCTGGCTTGGCAAGGTATGTGACAAGTGGTTCCAGGTCTCCTCCAAAGCATTTTTTAAGTTACTGAAAAGATTTTATCATGTTCAAAAAAAGCCACACAACATGTGGGACTCTCTGCTCTGTATCACTCTGTCCTAAGGAATGTGGCAGGGCTCCCGTCAGCCTAGAACAGAGGAGTTGTAATGAAGTTTCGGCTTCAAGATTCCCTTCTTCTTTTCTGCCTACCTTGGCTTTCCCTTTCTGTGCACAATTCTCTCCAAATCTGCACTCTGCATAGTGCCACTTAGTGAGTGAGGGGTATTCTCCCCTCCCCCGCAGAACACTCTCCTTAATGGCTGTTTTTATTTCACAACACACATCCTGTTTTAACCCATGTCTCTCTGTGCGCATGCAAACATACACGTGCAAATGGACATAGGCTGTTCTAGGTCTGAGCACATCAATATCTTTCCCACCTCACATACCCAAACCTCACACACAGATTTTCTGTATATCCTAGAATAAAGCTAATAAAGATAATGATAACCATAACAGAAGCTCACAGGTCCTTGTTAGATCATTAGGGGGCTTTTTCTTTATTCTCTTTTCCGTCTACAAATGCTCAAATTTGTATTTACCCAGGGAGCCCTCCAAGTATGTAGAGAGGATTATCTTGCCCTAGTTTTTTGCTAAACCAACAGGAATTGAGCCAAATACATTTGTCACTTGAACATACACTTAAGTCAACAAGCAACTGAGCTGCAACTCCAAGAAACTACTGAGAAGGGCAGCATTTCCTCTGATCCTGGTGTTTCTGTAATGTTTTTCAATTTTCTTCCCTTACCTTCTAAGACATTCAGTTAAAATATTTATCTTTCTAAAAAAGAAGAAGAAACACCAATTGTATTGTTATTGACTCACACATCTGACTAATGTTAGCGTTTTCCAACAATGTCACGTATCCAGTAACATTGCTGGGAATGTGAACATCGCGGACCTCCTGGAGATTGCTGGCAGTCCTTCCAACTGCTACGGTAACTTGCTGTGGCATGTAACTCTGGTCATTTGCTGCAACAGCAATCGATAGGTGCCTCAGAATGACATCTGGTTTCATCTTTAAACTGTGAGGCAAGGAGAAAAAAAGAAACAAGCAATTATGTTGCAGGATTCTTGTGGTGAAAATTTAAACGGAATATTTTCATCACAGCATAAGAAAAGCTTTGCTGGATCTAACCAGTATAAATAAAAGGCAGAAAAGGCACTGAAAGGCAACAAATGACTATGAGAGAAACAGTTTATTGGTCCCAAGGCAGTTCAAAAACGAAGCTTTTCTTTCCCAGGCACATTCTAAAAGTACAGTTTAAAAACAGGACATGACATATAAGCTTTTTTTTTTTTAAAAAAAGCAATCTTACCATTTTATGACTTAAAAAAATCTGTTCCAAAAAGATTTTTATAGGAACAAGATTCCAATGTTTAGCAATTATGAACTAAAGCAACTGAGCTACAAAAGAAGGCTGGGAGTTTTTGTTTTCTCCATTTAGGAAACTTTACAACATAGTTCACCATAATCTGCACCTATGTCAGTTCAAGTTTGTTTTCATAAGAGTGTATTTATAAATAAGCATTTTTTCTTAGCTAAACTAGTTAGGGAGCAAATATAACAACTTCTTAGAAGTGATACTTTCCTGTACTGGTTGTTCTTGTAAGAAAATGGTACGACACAAAATTTTTAACCATTTGTAAAATGGGAGGGGCTTTGTTTTGTGTTTTCAAGTATATATTTGTGATTTTATGTATTTCCACTTATGTTTTAAAATGCACAAAGGAAACTTCAGAAAGGTAACAATGTTTTCCGAAATGCGTTGGTCCTCAGTAAATTAAGGCACTTTTGAGTAGGTTCTTCTCCCCTAGTCATCTTATGAAAAGTTTCTCTCTAGCCCAGCATTCTGCTTGAGGTCAGCTTGATATCCCAACTGGAAGCCCACAAGGGTAAAAGAGTCCTTGCTTTTATTTCCCAGCAAATGGTATGTAGCAGTAGACTAACGGCACAACTTCACTAGTGCTAACTTATCCATAACGGAAGGGGAGGGACACCCAGACAGAAAATTCTTGGCTAGATTTCCCTCAGCCTTTATTCTTGAAATGCCCTCTATGAGTGGGCAGGTGATTCCCCCACCCCTGCCAAATGTATTTATAGAGGACACAAAGGTGAAATGTCATTGTAACATTTGGAAGAACTTCTTCCAAGTTCTTCCAAGTTCTTTCAACTTCTCTCGGAAGTGCTTTGAGGGTGTTCCTGCATGGCAGAGGGTTGGACTGGATGGCCCCTGTGGTCTCTTCCAGCTCTACATTTCTATGATTCTATGATTCTTTACTGTAACAGCAGTTGGATATTAGAATAGATAACACTCTCCATCTTTAGATGTCTTTAAACAGAGATTGAATGTGCATCCTTCAGCAGCGCTTTAGTCACGTACTCCTTTGAAGCAGAGGGTTGGACAACATGAACCTTGTGGTCCCTTCCAACTCCATGATTCTACAAGAAGCACTCCTCACCTCCAACTGAGGGAGCAGAGAGGATGCTCCTCCTAAAACTGCTTCTGGTAACAGCTGGAGATCAAGACTGACTTGCAGAACTTGGTTTTTTTTTACATGCAAACTTACGCAGATTTAATCCATCAGCAAAGATAACTTTAATCAGGTGACAGCTCTACAAAAGAGGTAATCTAATCACCATCAAAGCTTTTTGTCCTAGTGACATATGAGGCTTACACGCAGAAAGACTACAAGGGATTGAACTTTACGAAAATTCTATGTCAGATATCTAATAAGCCTGGAGGTTAGATGAGCATACTCTTGCCCCAGTGTTTGACACACGCGGCAGTTTTGGGTTACCAGAGCAAGTGGTCACTTCCCACCAAACTCTAGCCAACACAGAGCCATTTCACCCAGGATATTCTAGCTGGCTTGTTATTCACACCATCAAGCAGAGAGCCTTCCATTTACCGTATCCAATGTGACCGAGCGCTGCCATCAGACTGCCAGAAGGAGGAAGTCTCCCCGTTCGTCATTTTGTCAATATCAGCTGAATTGGAAGAGGTTTCTATATGAGTGTAGCACTTGGAAACAGATTTGAATTTGTCTAACTCCTGGTTTCCATTTAAGTCACTTGGACACTCTGTAAAAGAATCAGAAGGAAAGGGCTAAGGCAGGATCATCAGAATCGCTGTTACTGGTATCTTGAACTCTCCCTTCTTCTCTGGATAGCTTCATCCCTTGGGCAACCTGCATAAGCATTCTTATGCAGACACCCCTTTTCGTGTCTTTGAATCAGATTAAGAACGCAGTAGGTAACACTGCAAAAAGACTATGAACACACAGTAGCTAGGTTCTAGGGTCATAAATACCTTAAAGGCACCAGATCCTGTCTGGTTTTGGAAGCTAAACAGTCAGCCCCTCCTGAAACCGCAAACCCCAGGATTTCATAGGACGTTGAAAGTGGAATAATAGCACTGTAACAGTTTAGTGCAGAAATGGCCTAGAACCTAGCTATGTGTGTGTATAACAGTTCCCACCTTTGCTTTAGATCATCGCCAAGCTGAGAGGGTCACCACTAGTGGCCAGTCATCAACAATTACCACTACATTAACACTGTGTTAATAATCCTTCTTTACCATTGCATAAGTTCAGATATATTGTTTATTTTTACATTTTTTGTGCATCACCCGGCTGGGTTTCACAAAGGTAGCACAGAAATACTTCAAATCATCCATGAAAATAGCATTTCAAGCCAAAACAAAAATCTTCCTAATTCTCCTTGGACAATGGGAACTCCAAAGCAGTTCCTACATATTCAATAATGACTTATATTCATTTTTGAAAACCAGCTTACAGATTTAATAGGAAAAAAACACAGGACAAAGTTAAGCAAGAGTCAGAAAAATTCTTATACCCTTTTCTTTTAGGAGCAGTCGGTCTAAAGAATCCTTCAGTACTGAAGAACGCATAGTGCAAATATTGTTGAAATATTCCAAGACAGGATATGGGATGACAGTGCTGGCGATACGGTGTCGATGCAGGAATCTCAATATCATGGAAGCATGAAGGCTAAGGCGCTCATTTGATTCTGAAAATATGTCTACAAAACCTTGAGAGAGAGAGAGTGCATGAGGGAGGGAGAGTCTCTCAGATCAGTAAATTCAACTACAATCATCTTTCCCACACTCTCGCATTTGGGATAGGATAGATAGAGAATCTATGAGTAACAAGTCTATGTCCTGCTGTTCATCAAGCATGCATACCATTTATAAACCGTTACTAGCCTAGTTTTCATGTAATAATATACATGGTTCTGACGGACTCTGGTTTATTGTTTACAAGCAGCATGCTCATCCTCACAGCCCAATCATTTCTGCTGCAAACCACAACAATAAAACTATGCATAAACTTCAATAACGGAACAGTGGTTGCAATGGAAATGGTCAATTTCAGCAAACAGCTTGATAACCAATTCTATGGCATATAATCTCTGAGGCACTAGACCAACCTACATCATGCAAATTATTTTTGTTGTTATTACAGTACCATGGACTCTAATGTGATCTGTGGCTTGTTAAAACATGGTTTCCTCAGAGTAGCAAATAAACCACAGCAAGCCAGATTTTAACAAGCTTGTTATGGTTTATTTACCATGGATTGTTGTGTTATATGAACATAGTCAGTGAGTTGATTCAAGCCCCACCCCAAAAGGAAACAACTGTTGTTCTTTAATTTATTGGCTTGACAACTAAGAGCTTGTTTGGATTATCTATTCTAGAATGACAATGCCTTGAATGATTATATTAGTGCTTGCTGCAACATTATTCTTTTCTTCCTTAAACAGTTTATAATGAACCACCTTCAAAGTATCATTCAGGATATATTATTTATTAAATAACATAAACATTTCAACTTCTGGTTTATTTCCGGAGAAAGAAGGCAAATGTCAAGTGTAATCCAAAGACACAGCCATGTTATTCTGGATCAGTACGCAAAGGGATCTTGAAGTATCTTTGCAGCTAACTCACACAAAGAAGCATAAGCTTTCATTAGACTCAGATGCAACAACAGTCTTTTCAGCAACTCTTGTGATAATCTACTGCTATAACCCTCACATGAGAGCCAGGGTGGTGCAGTGGTTTGAGCACTTGACTACAACCCTGGAGACCAGAGTTCGATTCCCTGCTAGGCCACAGAAACCCACTGGGTTACCTTGGGCGCATCACATACTCTCAGCCGCAGAAAACCCCATAATAGGTTCACTTTAGGGTTGCCAGAAGTCAGAAATGACTTGAAGGCCCACAACAACATAATCCTCACATGAGGGAAGGTGTAGAGAGGGTATGAGACTGTAAGAGCAATGCTTATCTAAGGCCATGACCTGATATTCCTCAGCTGAAAATGTCAAGGGGTGACTCCTTCTGCAAGCAAAACACAGGCTCCCTCACTTAGCACCTCCTACTGATATACCCTGCTAGTCTTGGCCTAACCCAATATCCATCACAACTGTCTTCAAACACAAAGGATGACAAACTATTCCCTTGTCCTTACCTGGAACAAGTGAACAAGCCTGAAGCTGCCTGATGACATGACTAAGCTCCCCTTGCAGATTTGCTCCACTGGAGCTCTTGAGAATCTCCAACATGTTCTCCACATCCACTGTGCCATCTCCCTCGGCATCAAACTGAGCAAACGCCTGAAAAGAAGAATACAGGATCAGTAGTCTGAAAAACAGGGAGGGACTATGCCTGTCCTGTCATTCCCATCACTCATTAATAAAAGCATCCTACAGTGGGGAAAAAAAACTTCATCAGCTCATCCGAACTTACTGTGTTTTATGCAGGACAGCACCTTACTTGAACTGAATCTTTATGGCTTATTATTTCACAACTGGATTTTCAGGAACATATTGCCAAGCCATCTTGCTCTAAAAACTCTAAAGATGAATAGCACACGCAGTCCAAGCATACTACACCTAAAATATCAGGTGCCTTAAGGCAGTAATCTTCCATTGCTGCAAGAAATAACCAGTAAGCCCCTGTTACTAGTATGAGGCACTGATTTGGGATCCCTGCTCAGAACAGAGGCCATTTCTTCACTACGCTGTTCTACTTTCCATCTCTTGTGGAATTCTGGAATTTATAGTTAAGGGAGGCCAAATTGCTCTCTGGCTAAATGCCCCTCCCTAAACTGCAAAGCCCAGCATTCCATAGGATGTTGAAAGTGGAGTAATAGCACTATAACAGTATAGGGCAGAAATGACCAGAATTACAAGGATGATCTGAACCACTTGCCATTTCTCAGTTCCAGGGCCTTACTTGTAAAATGGAATTATGAACCCTTACCCCACCATGTGGTGACTGTAGAGATGACCAGGAGGTTACATCTTAAAAAATGTGACAGCACAAAAACTGTCTAAGACAGGTAAGCAGACACAAAGGTTTGGAGGGCAACTCTATAGGTTTAGGAGCCATTGTCTCAGCACAGACCCCATTGCCACCATTCCCAGAAACTAGAAGTGATGTTGTGGTCTTTTGTGGTCAACTTTTCCATTGATTTTAGATTGTTTTAGAGAGAAACGGCATTCAAGGACCAGGTATGCTCTCTAGATTGTGTACACAAAAAATAATTTTTTCACTCATTTCTCGGGTTTGGGAGAGTTTTTTTGGAGTCAAATCACATGGGACATCCTTAAAGGTCACATTTAGCCAATAGATACATGATTCTAGGACACCATCCTCTAAAAGTATTACATATCGTACCACATGTTCTTGTCCAATATAAATCCCTGGCAACAATATGCATGTATAAATGGTTTCCAGTCAATCTGCCTGCTTTCCTCATATTCCTTTCTGGTTCCTCCCGTTCCCAGCTCCAATACACCCATTTTACACCCAACAAGGTAAAATCCCTTAACCATTTCTGGTTTTGTACAGTGAACCATTCTTCTGGCTGCATCTCAACAAGCATGACCTTGCCGTGAAAAAATTCAAATCCGGCCATCCTAGCTCACATGGAAAATGCGTTCACTGCACAAAAGTGTCACATCTACCACACACTGAAAGCACACAAACTTGATCTTCACTTGGCAAGTTGTCAGGAAAAGACAGCCAAAGAGAAGTGTTCACACTTTTAGCAAACGTTCTTTGCCTTTCACTGGCTGAAATTATAGAGAATATTACAGATAAAAATGCAACTAGGAGATAAAGCCCCCGCCATTGAGCCTCCCCATCTCTGCAGTTAAAGCTGACTGCAACGGATAATTCTTCTTGCGCAAACTCCCTTTAAATATCCTTGTTGACTTTCCAGATTGAATGACAGTCCCACACAACAAACAAGGCTCATAATTATCTCTGTTTAGGTTGCTCTGTTTGGAAAGACAGTGTAACCAAACTCCACTCCGGTTGCCAACGTAGAGCCCACACTCCCATCCTGCCAGTTAAGTGCATGCCTAGTCATTTCTGACCTTTGAGACCAGAAGGTATTCCACCTCCATTTACAAGCAGCTTTATCAGCAACGACGAACTCATCATGCAAAATAACTTATAGACAGCAATGCAGAAAGGTCTGATACAACAATGTCACTGAAAGATATGAAAATACTTCACCCCTTTTTAAATTGCAGGTTTTATTCATGGAGTGAGCCTGAACCTTCACACAAATACTATATACCTAAAAGCCATATTAGACCAAACCAATGGCTATATAGTCCAAACAGTTCACACAGTAGCCAACCAGTTGCTTCTGAGAACCCCTTCAGCAGGATATGAGGGATAACTGCACCCGGTACTGTATTTGCCGGCATATAAGACATACTTCTTTCCCCCTAAAATAACCTTTGAAAACGAGTGCCCCTTATATGCCGAGTGCGTCATTGTGAGCCCTCCTTTCACTAAGGCAAAATGCATAGGAAAGGGAGGAGGTGAAAGGAGGACTCCCATGAGGCTTCTCCCACTTCCTCTTCCCTTCCGTTTTGCCTCGATGGGGAGAACTCTGCACCAAGGCAAAATGCACAGAGAGGGGAGGGTCCAGGAAAGCCCCACATCAGTGCTGCCACAAGGTTTCCCTAGAGCTCCCCCTCCCCCAGGGGTCAAATCCCCACTTGGCCATGGAAAGACACTGGGTGACTTTTGGCAAGCCACACTCTCTCAGCACCAGAGGAAGGCAAGAGGAAATTACCTCTGAACAAATTCTGCCAGGAACCCCATGAGTTTACCTTAGGGTCACCATGAGTCAGAAATGACTTAAAGGCACACAAAAAATTGCATTTTAAAAAAAATGCTCCCTGACAATAATCAATTATGATACCCACAGTCTGGGTAATCCAGCTGAAGACACAACATGCATTTTCAGTCTTGACTTAAAGCAACAGTCTTCAAAACAAGCAGATATATTTGGGGACATGATCTGAATGAAGTCTGTAAAATTTAGATGGCTACTCAGGACACATACCTAGGAGAACCATGAAAGTTTGCCACTTTTAATTGGGCTTTGTCTTACTGTCAACACAATTCTATTCAACTTTCCCATTTAATAGGGCTTCAGTCCACAAGTATCACACTTCTTTCAGATTACTGATGTAAAACAAGGGTGGGCAATCGCTGCCACCTAATATTGGTGATCTGTGACTCCCATTGTTCCTCACAACTGGCAACGTTGACTAGCGATGATGGAAGTTGCAAACCAATCGCATCTGGAGGACCACTAAGCTGCACATACTCCAACATTAAACATCCCCTGCTCTGCAATTTTGCTTCATACATACTCATTTCAATAAAAACCAAAAGTATAACTGGCATGGATTTCCAGAAAAGAACCTTGAATATATACCCAAGCAAGCCATGAAGGACTGCAAAAGGTGGAGAGCTTGGACATTTGCTGAGGTTTGAAAACATTTTAATCAAACCACTTACTTGCCCAAGCAACAGGAGATCGTGTTTCTTAGAAGGGTGTTGTTCCTTGAACCTTTGCCCAGAAGCGACATGTCTCTCAGTACTATTACCCTGAGATATTACATAAAGGTGAAACCCTCCACGCCCTTACAAGGCATTGCAAATTATCTGTGGGTTAACTTCCCTTTAAATAAGATTTTTCACAAGCTCTTACAATTACTTCTTGCAATTTTCCACAGCTCCAATATAAATTTTAAATCAACAACAGTGAGATTAGAACAGCCACAGACTTAAAACTGACTCTCACATTTTCTACTTCATAAGGCACTAAGAAGCAAGACATTTCTGCTACCATCGCTCATGAAAAAGATCTACTTCCCCCATTCCCTGCTGTGGTAAGCTTTTGCCATGAACCTTTCATTTTCACATAGAAAACAATTTTTTAGTAAGTTCCAAAATTAAATGTGTGAGGAGCCAACACTCTGTACTAACAATATGACCCTTTCACTCAGATGCTTCCAGAGTGCTAAACTGTAGAAAACAAAACAAAATTCACTTTGTGTTCTTATATAACAGCCTCTGTCCAGAAGTCCTTTCATATGCATAGTATAGTGGAATTTTTAAAAGTTCTTTCCTGTAGTTTTTATGACAGGCTGCCTACCGCCTTTCAAACACTGAGCCTTGTGGAAGGGTGTCACTCTGTACAACACATTTTTCCAAACTGGAGGCAACAGCACCTGCAAAACACTTCCTTTGGATCATACTCCTGCCACAGTTTCAAGTTATTTCTGGCCATGTGTCATATGGGAAAAGAAGGCTGGGTAACGCAGTACAGTAGTATAAAACAACCTGCTTTTGGACCAAAACATGTAATGTCAATATCCTAAATTCCACAGCTCCAAAGAAATACTTTTTTCACCCAATGTGCTGCCTTCACGGGTTTGTTCAATCCCACATTGCTGTTGGCCACCCAGGGATTCCATACCTTTGCCAACAAAGCCGCCTCCAATCTTTCTCATCTGGAAACCATTTACTCTAACCAGACCAATTGTCCAGGTCCTCAAAATGTCACCTCCTGACACTCGTAAAACTTTCTTGCACAAATTCCCTACAGCTTTCCCCAATAAGCAAGCTGACTGCACTTCAGTGTCCCAGGTAGGGTCAATGTCAGAAACAGGAGACCAAAGTTCAGGGCCCACAGCGGTAGTAGGAGACCTGACTTCAAATCCCACCACTGGACAAGGATTACAAATCATATTCTCACTTTTGTGAGCATACCTGAAAATACAGGGGCTTCATCTGGAAAGCCCTTTAATATGTTTTATGTATATAACTTTGTGAAACACACTTGCCAAACCACCAAAGTACAGTAAAAACTCTTAGGAACGTACCAAAACCACTTTATACCTTCTTTGCCTATTCCAAATTCTCTTTTCAGTAACGGACTCTGACCTGTCTAAGAGCAGCCAACCCTCATTCCCATCTGTGAGAGGTGTCTTGAGTTCCAACCTTTATAACCATATTCAGCTGATACACAATTTGCTTCATCCCAGTTCCCAAGATGGTCCTTTCAAACTTTTTGTTATGGTGCCTTCAAGCCAACTCTGATCTATGGCAACCCTATCTTATGGTTTTCTTGGCAAGACTGATTCAGAACTGGTTTTCCACTGCCCTCCAGTAAGGCTGAGACAGGGTGAGTTTCTCAATGAGGCATTCAAATCCTACCCTCCCAACGTCTTAGTCCAATATTCAGACCACTACATCACACTGGCTCTCTTTCAAACTTTACTATGAAACAAAATGAACTGGTGCTCACCAGTAAAGCCTAAACAAAAGGCTATTTTCAATCCAAAAAGGGGTTTTTTTTCCAGATTTTTTTACTGGGTTGGAAAGGTCTGTACAGCTCCAGGGGCAAGTGCTGCAGGTGATCCCACCATGAAGGCCACCAGAAGCTGCACAAGTCCCACCCCTGCCCTAGCTCCTGCTGGACTGAGTGATCTCAGTGGCCGGTCCTTGAACATGGCTTCTAATGTTAATTTTGGGACACAAAGGATCCACCATACCACCCAAACCAGGCTTCAAAGGTCAGAAACAGCATCATGAATGGGGCCCAGAAGCAAACTGACAGGTAGGACAAGTATAAGACATCCTTAGCCCCACCAAAGACCATCTGTGCTAGCTTAAATTGTTGACATATGTTCAAGGACAGCCCCACACAGAACGCATTGCAGCAGTCCACTCTGGATGCATGGATAGCTCAAGCAGATCAGATCCTGTGCAGAAGCAGTAAACAGCATTTCTCTCTAGCAGCTGGTACTGCCTGTGCTCCTGCAGGCTATGTCAAATCTGGAGCAGCAGTACAAATTGTTTTATAGCCCCAGGGATAATAACACTTAATTGCCACAGCTCCACAACCCCAACCTGATGCCACTCATGGTGCATGCAGTCACCAAGGGCAATGTGGGAGGAAAGATCCCCATCTGGGCCTGCCCTTCTGTTAATGGAGAGGTGGCATAATTCCCTAACCCAGTGGTTCTCAACCTGTGGGTCCCCAGATGTTCGTGGACTTCAGCTCCCAGAAGCCCCAGCCACTATGGTCAATGCTCAGGGCTTCTGGGAGCTGAAGTCCACAAACATCTGGGGACCCACAGGTTGAGAACCACTGCCCTAACCCATCTACTCTGCTGTCTGCAGTCCCTTCTACTTCTCTACTCTGCTTCATGAGAGTAAGCTAGTTTCATGAGTCCAGAGCAACTACCAAGAACTAATTCTAAAAGAGCCTCTTTTATTCATCTTATGAAATGGACTCTGGCCCTCAAAAACTTTTACCAAAACAAAACCATTGCATCTTCAGGTTTCACAAATTCTGTCTTGATTCTGTTTGTCCTAAAGGAGGCCCAGCACACATGCACGCACATACACTCTGAAGCTTTGACTAATTCACTAGAGAAATTGCTCAATGACACTCCCTTAATTTATAAGGCATAACAGAGAAAGTGTGGTAAAGTGGTTTGAACACTGGACTATGACTCTGGAGAACAGGGTTCAAATCCCCACTTGGCAGTGGTCACCCACTGGGTGACCTTGGCCAAGACACACTCTCTCAGTCTCAGAGGAAAGCCATGGCAAACCCCTTCAAACCAAACCTTGCCAAGAAAATCCTGTGATAGGTTTGCCTTAAGGTTGCCATAGGTCAGAAATGACTTGAAGGTACAAAACGGCAGTGGTAGCAGGAACAACGGCAACTGTGAAATTGTTTAACAAAAGAGAGATTGGTGGCCGCCAACCTAGACATCTATAAAAGTGAATTAAGCAAATTCATGATGGTTAAAGCTATTAAGGTCTACTAGTAATTATGACAAATTGTTACCTCCACTATCACAAGCAGTTTATGCTTCTGTAATACTAGCTGCTAGAGATAAACAAGGCTGTCCTGCTGGTGAGTTTTTCAAATTCTTCTAGTTGGCCACTGTGAGGGGAAATTTTTTGACTAAACAAGCCTTTGTTCTGATCTAGCGTGGCTCTTATGCCTGTCTTAAACATCACTCCTGAGACAAATACTAACTGCATAAAATGGCTACAAAGTACATATGCAGGCTTCACTTTATATGCTATCCTATGCTAACATTTGATAATATTTGAGATTTAATTCCATTTAGCAATCTAGATTTGGCAAGGATTAAACTGGAAGGTCAAATTGTCATTTGCTGAATGGATTCCTTGCCAAAAAGCCAGCTTAACCCCTCAACAGGTACACGCTATGCAAGGCCACAGTCCCGAGATGCATGCACTGTATCAAAGTCCCCAAATAAATACACACATACAGATGTTATTACCAGGTCCCACTACCACCCCTCATGCCCCATTGTTGTGTCCATTTAAGTTGTTTAGAATTTATGGTGACCCTGCCATGGGCGCTTCTTGGCACGATTTGGTCAAAGAGCCTTTGCCTTCCTCTGAGGTTGAAAGAGTGCGAGTTGCCCAGGGTCACCCAGAGGGTTTCCACAGGGATCCAAACTCCGGTCTCTAGCATCATAGCCCAACACTCAAAATGCTACCCCATGCGGGATCTCACATAACCCAAGACCAGAGAGTAAGTACCAAAAGTTCTACCATGAGTAAAACAGTCCTGAACACAGAATGAAACTTCTTATCAAACAAATAATTATCACATAGGATTAAACTGCAAGGTTATGATCCCTGGTGGGCCCTTTTCCCACAGCAGACCTTGGCATGTACTTTTTGGACTAGCCACCACCTACCTACACCAGCTATGGAAGTTCTTGACTTTGGGGTTCAAAACCAGGACTTTTCAAAGTCTAGGGGCAGCCTTCAACTGTTGCAATGGCCACAAGCTTAAATGGCCTTTAAAACGGGTTAAGTCACAGTCACAAAAAACTCCATCAACCGCCACAGGTCACAAAATTCAACAACCATAGTTCTGAATGCCATCTACTTTTGGAGGATTTCTGGTTGTATCAAGAACAGTGTGGGACACAAAGGAAACTCATCTGCATGAAACAGAAAACGGTATTTTTCCCCCCTCTACAACTCCCGTAACATCCCCGCTGCTGCTAAACTGAAAGATTTTGGGAACTGAAATCGACCTAACAAAGTCTGTATTTCACTAGTCAAGCAGGACACGACTTCCTGCTAGTTGAACGATCCTGGAAGCTGGAGTCCCTTAGCAAAGTGTATACAGTTGGCCCTCCACATTAGCTATGGTTAGGGACACAGGACCCCTGATAAAGTGGAAAAATCGCAAATATCAAAGGGCATGTGTGTAGTATGTATCTGTTGGTGGGAAGGGGGCTGAGGCATGGTGGGGAAAACAATCACTCAGGGTCCAAATCAGGTCAGGGAAAGAAAAGAGAAGGTCCAGGGTAGTGGCCCTAACTTTCCCCTTTGCCCCCCTCCCTCCTTGGGTGTGGGGTGGCACTGGGAGAGGATTTGTGGTGCTGAGAAATTGGGCTGCAAGCAATCCTTAGCAGCTGGTGGAGGAGGAAGAGAGTTTTTTAAAGGGCTGCACGGCCTGATCGGAGCCACCAACAGGGTTCCTCAGAAGAGCAGCATCTGAAGTATGGGGACAGGGATTGGCGGAATGTGTAAATACAGCCAGCCCTCCATATTTGGGGGTTTCACTTTTGCGGGTTTGATTATTCACCGATTCTTTGCTGCTTTCCTGTGCCATTTTTAACAGGGACTGCAAGCCTGGTGAGGCTGAGAAGCTGCCAACAACGCCTATAAGTCCCTCTTAAAAATGGTGTGGGTCAGCTGTGGAGGTAGCCGTCAGTCCCCACTTCTGCCTTGTGAAGGAACCCCGATGCCTCAAAGGAATCCATGGTGGACTGAATAGGGTGATCATACTTTTTGGGGGTTAAATATGATTTGGGAGGACCTAAGGTTATTCACGGTTTTTCCACTTCACTGGGGTCCGGTGCCCCTGACTGCAGTGAACGGGGAGGGAAGACTCAAATCAATTTCCCCGTCAGTAAAACCCACAAATGTGGTGGGTTGACTGTATTCCGTGAGCAGCATGACCCACGCTCCTACCAGCTGGGGGATTCTGGGAGGCACAGTCCAAAAAGACAGGCCATTTCTACACTACTCTGATATACTGCTATTATTCCACTTTCAACCTCCTGTGGAATTCTGGTGTTTGTAGCTTCTGAGGCTCAAGAGCTCTCCGGCGGAGAATCCTCAAGGCCCCTCCCTGAATTGCAAATCCCAGGGAATCCAGAGGAGGTTGAAACTGGAATCATAGCGCTGTAACGGTGCAGTGCAGAAGTGGCCCCAGTCTCCCGAGCTCTCCCGCTCAGCAGAAGGAACCTTCTTGTCTCCTCCCCGCCACCGAAGGGATCCCCCCTCCCCGCGCCCCGCAAGAGGCCCACCTCCTCGCTCCTGGCCCTCTCCTCGGCGGCAGCGGCGGCGGCGCCCCCTCCTCCGGCCGCCCCTCCGCCGGCAGCGGCTCCCCCCTGGGCGGCGGCGGCGCCGGCGGGGGGCCCGGCGCGGCTCTCGAGGGCCTCGCAGAGCTGGTCGAGGCTGACGGAGTGCTCGCCGCGGCCCAGGCGCTCCTCCAGCCAGCGGACCAGGGCGGCGTGGTGGCGTGAGAGGAGCGGCTCGGCGGAGGGCGCCTCGCGGAGGCGGGCGGCCGCTTCCTCCCGCAGGCGGGCCTGCCCCAGCAGCACCGCGGCCGGCGGCAGGGCCCCCGAGGCGGCGGAGGACGAGGGCTGCGGGGGCGCCGCGCTGGCCGAGGAGGAGTCGCCCTCCACGGGCCCCGGCTGAGGGGCCTCGCCGCTCCCGCCGGGGCTGCCGCCGCCGCCGCCGCCGCCGTCTCCAGCTGCGGCCGCCGCCGCTTCCTCCTCCTCCTCCTCGCCCTCGCTGTGGCTGCCCACGTTCCCCATGGCGGCTCCCTCCTCGGCCGCCGCCCGCCCGGCTTCTCTTCCCCTCAGGTGGGGTGTTCGCGCTCCCCTCACGGAGCGCCCGCGGCCTCTTCCTCCTTCCCTCGCAGGCAGCCGCCGCTCCACTTCCGCCTCGGCGTCGCAAAGGGCACCCTCGCCCGACGGCGTTTGGCGACTCTGCCGCAAAGCAAGGCAGAGAAGCGCCCTCTCGCAGAAGGCGGAAAAGCAAAGGCAGTGCAGCGGCGGTGATAGTCCCTCTGTCGTAAAAACCAGCCCTTCAGGAAGACGGCGTAGGTATTGAACTCTTACCTCCGCCGTAAAGCGTCGTAGATATTCTTCTCCCTGTTAGAATCCCCTATTGGCGAGGTTGTGCCGTTTTGACGACAGCGTCGTAAAACCAGTCGCGTTAGAAGAGTATCCTGGGGACTCGAGCGGCCGGTTCACAACAATGTCGTAAACGCCGGCTGTCGCTTTGCGGCAGCTCCGGTAAACCCAACCTGTGCGGGAATACAATAGCCGTAAACCAGAGGTAAAAATAGAGCGCCGACGCTTTACAACAGTGTCGCAAGCAAAAATGCCAGGGGTCGCTTTACGGCGCGAATGTAAACCTAAATTGTCACCATGCTCTTGGGCAGTTTGTTACTTATAATCCTTTTCTGGGAGGGCGATTCTGTGAATTGTTGTCCAAAAAAATAATTTAGCAAGCCCTGAGCTGGTCCTTAACATTGTTGCCTACAAGACCAGCGCCTTAATACAACAGAAAAATGCAATTATTTATAATTAATAACAGTTATGTATTATAATGGCATATATAAATATATCAGTATTATACATATAAAGTGTGTATATTAAAATTATAATGTGTGTGTATTACAATTATATTACTATATATTGCAAGATAGGATTGTTTTACAATATAATTATGCAATGCAGTGTAATTATGCAATGTAATTGCAATTCTGTCTTGCGATTGGAAGAAATAGAATCAATGCCAGAAAAACGGTTTACAAATAGGAAACTTTTAAAAATAGCTGCTGCATGGGGTGTAAATTTCTGAGCCCAATTAGAGCTTTTTTTACTTCTTCTTGTGGGCCGTATGTGGGCTTTTTGTCGAAATCAATAAAGAAATGCAGAAGCTATAATTGATCTCCTCGATACAGAGCAAGGCAGGAGAGGTCCACCAAGAGATGTGGTTGTCTGGGGAGAAAACGTTTCCAGTTCCTTTAAAAAAAAAAAAGCAGGGAGATTACAGACTTTTTATTTCAGAATGATGTATAAAGTGTTTAAGATAAGGTGTTCCGATGTAGCAGATAGGCTTCTCCATACAGGTACACCTCAGTTTACAAATAGATATTTTCCTGGGCATGACTTCTGTCTGAAATTGCTGTTAAGACTCATAAAACAATTTAACACAGGATCGGCTGAAGCATCAGATGTTTATTAGAAAAAAATATGTTTCCGCAGAACCGGGTGCTTCCCAGAGAGAAGGACACCCCCACCGCGAAATCACCCACAGTTTATCCCCGACGCAAGCTCTCCCCTCCTTGGGACCTAATTGACCAGGATCCCTGGAGGTCACAACCTATTAGAATCGCCTAAGAAGTTACATGCCCCCTTCCCCATATTTACAATATATATATGACCACGCACATAATCATGCTTTTCCCTCGTGGTCTCTTAATTTTCATTAGTAATTCCAAAATGCCCATCAAACAGATCTTAACCTCCCATTTTGCTAAATAGTGCCAAATTCCTGCCTTGTTTCTCTTATCAACTTTTGACTCATTACAGTTAGGCAGACCTTCAGAAGTTCAGAAGAACAGAAGGGAGTATCTTCTCAAACACCCTACTATTGAGTTCTTACCTCTTTTTGTCTGGTTCTTTTTGCACCAAGGTCTCTTTCAGCTGCCAATTTCTAAAAATAGACTTCATTGTGTTAGAAAAGCTCAAATACAAAATATACCAAAGCATGTGTGTGTGAATATATTTAAAATGTGTTTATACCTATAAGCTAATACATCCATGTTAGTACTACTATTAATAATATTTGCAAAAGCTAAAATGTATTTCATTTCTCTCGCTTCTTAAACTGAAAATATAAGAGGCGGAAATAAATAGCACATATTATCCTGTCCGAAAATCGAGACGGAAATCTTAGCTTACATCAAGGTGAAATGAAGGGGTTATTCTTTCTCACTTATTTAGGGAGCTGGGTAAGGAACATTTCGTCTAGCCTACGTGATTCCTTGGCTCAGTCATTTGTCAGAATGGAACCGAAGTCAAGAAATCAGGAGAGGAATAGGACTTGGAAGGGCAGCTATGATGGAACCGGACAAAATTTGGAAGAGTAAGGATATGTCACCGAGTACTACAGTTAGGATTGCCCATGCCATTGTACTTCCACTTTCTACATATGGTGGTGAAAGCTTGACAGTGAAGAAAACTGATAGAAAGAATTATAGAGTGGGAAGAGACCCCAGGGGCCATCCAGTCCAACCCCCTGCTATGCAGGAAAACCCATCAAAGCACTCCTGACAGATGGCCATCCAGCCTCTGCTTAAAAACCCCCAAAGAAGGAGACTCCACCACTCCATGGAGGCAGCAGATTCCACTGCTGGACAGCTCTGACCGTCAGGAAGTTCTTCCTGAGGTTCAGGTGGAATCTCCTTTCCTGCAGCTTGAATTTATTGCTCCTTGTCCTAGTCTCTGAAGCAGTGGAAAACAAGCTTGCTCCCTCCTCAACATGACATCCCTTCAAATATTTAAACCTGGGTATGAGGTCCCCTCTTAACCTTCTCTTCTGCAGACTAAATATGCCCACCTCCCTCAGCCGCTTCTCATAGGGCTTCATGGCTTCCAGACCCTCCACCATTTTGGTTGCCTTCCTCTGGACACCTTCCAGCTTGCCAATATCCTTCTTGAAATGAGGTGCCCAGAACTGGACACAGGATTCCAGATGAGACCTAACCAATGCAGAATAGAGTGGTAAAATCACTCATTGCAAATCAACTCGTTGGAAATGTGATGCTGGAGAAGAGTTCTATGAATACCCTGGATTACTAAAAAGACAAATGAATGGGTCTGAGAGCCAAATCAAGCCAGAACTCTCCTTAGACTCTAAGATGACTAAAGGGAGACTGTCATACTTGGGACATATCATGAGAAGATCTGACTCAGTAGAAAAGACAATATTGCTTGGAAAGGTAGAAGGCAGTAGGAAAAAAGGAAGACATGTCCCTGAAGCAGGGTGATGGATAATAGAGTGGCTTGGAAGCCTCGCATCCATAGGGTCACCATAAGTCATGATCAGCTTGGCTGCTAACAACAACATGATTCTAGCTGGAAGGTGGATGCAGAGCAGAATAGAGGGTGAGCCCTGGAGCTTCAACAGCTGGCAACAAAGGAGGAAGTATCTAAGTAAAAAACATATACCCTCCTGGAAAGTCTTTGCAAGTTGCAGCGAGAAATCAGTTAAGCCTTGCCAATTGTAGCCAGCTGCAGCTTTACGAGCTGAGCTGGAAATTTCAGCACTACCTTTTCCTCTGATCTGGAGCTGAGCTCCCTAAAACAGGAGACTTTGCACCCTTGTCTCCTGTCAGGAGATGACCCACCAAAACTCAAGTCCAGGCCGTGAGATCTGGCAACTAATTAATTCAATAAGTTTGCTCTACTTAGAACTGGCAATTAGATGTCTGAATCCAAACAAATGTATATACCTGAACTAATATTTCAGTTAGAGATGCTCAGATCAAAAGGTTTGAATGATCTTTGGCCAAAGATTAGATGATATCTGGGACTTTTCAAAGACATACAGAGTGTGTTTTTCACAGTTTTGAAAAAGAGTGGCACTAATGTAAAGTGATCCTAAGCATGTTTATTCAGAAATAAATCCCATTTTCCCCCAGTGGGGCTTACTCCCAGGAAAATGTGCATAGGATCCCTTATGTAGATTTAACTGAGAGTAAGTCCGACCAAAAGCAACAGGACTGTTGATAGGATTGCCCTGTCAGCATTGTAAAAAGCACTTGCTTCTTTCCTCTGCCAACGTCCTGAAGAGCAAAGTACGTTTTGCCACTTTAGCAGGAGTGAGGAGTCTGTTGACTCTCTCAGAGTCGAGGCACCAAAAAAGAGCAAGATCAGCAGCATACTAAGATCCGGCAGAGTGGCTGAGTGTGACATTTCTTCAGCAGGGCTGCTGTACGCAGAGACAATGGCCACCCGTTTGTTCGAAGACAGAACTCATGCCGCTTTCTATCAGAAATACAGGTTCTCGCCTCAAGAAAATCTACAAAGAGTTATCTTCTCCTATCTGGAAAAGAAGGTAAGGGGTTCTATCTCATACCTTCCAATTGTTCTGCTTCGACAGGGAGAGTCCCGGCTAATGCTCTGTGGTGCCACATTTTCAGCAACTTTGGCCATTTCTGCACTACACTGTTATAGTGCTATTATTCCACTTTCAACATCCTATGGAATCCTGGGGTTTGCAGTTTAGGGAGCGGCATTTAGGATTCTCAGCCAGAGAGCTCTTTAGCCTCATGAAACTACAAACCCCAGAATTGCACAGGATGTTGAAAGTGGAATAATAGCACTATAACAGCGTAGGGCAGAACTAGCCTTTTAAAATGTTCTGGTTTCTTTCTCACACGTCTCTCCCTTGCTCTCAGCTTACTGCAGTTGCTGCAAACTGGGTTCAGAGGGCAAAAGTAGTTTGCACTTATTTAACTCATCAGTGGGGGACAGGAGAGGAGGAGCGGAGTCTCGCCCTTCCCAGTGGGCTCAGGCAAAAGCAAACTGCTGCCGCCTTTCCTAGCTGGTATTTTCTTCTTCCATTGATACCTTCCGCCATGTTGACCACACTCGGATGTTGTCTGCCCAGATGTGTCATGGTTTTCATCCATGAAATGTTGGAAGGTGTGTTAACTAGGACTGTAGGGGAGTACTAATGGTGTCTAAGGGAATGCAGGGGAAGTGTAGAGCAGAGGAGAGACGTATCTAGGGTGGGGCAAGTAGGGCATGTGCCCTGGGTGCCAGTGCCGGGGGGCACAAAAAAGCCATGCTAGAAGATTTAGTGATGGAGAAGGAGGAAGAGGAGGAGGAAGCAGGAGGTAGAAGTACAACTTCCAGTACATGCCCTAGCTGCTGTTTACACTAGATATGCTTCTGGAGCAGCGTGTAAGTGGCAGAGTTTGGGAAGGGTCGCTCTATTTTATATTCTACTACAATTATCAATTATTGTATGTCCCCTCCTCCCCCTACAGAACCTTTACCAAGCTACAGTAAGGGAACAGGTTCATGGCTAGCAGTCTCAAAACCCAGGTGCAACCTGCAAGGGTTGGTCATTTCAAGACAAGAGATTTCTCCTAAATGTGAGGAAGGTCTCCGTCGACAGTAAGAGCTGTCTCAGAGAATGGTAGACACTGCTTTATTCAAGGTCTTTGGACAGTGGTGGGTGGCCATCTCTCAGGTTTTTTAGCTATGGGTTCCAGCATGTCACGTGGCTGGACTAGATGGCCTTTGTGGTCCCTTCCAGCTCCATGATTCTATGATTTACTGTTTAGCTGTGTGGCCTGGGAAATGCCCTCCAGATATTATTGGACTACAGCACCAATAGCTCGTCAGGGCTAGAAATGGGCAAATCTGTCAAATTGGCTGTCTCCCGCATTAGAATCTTGCTTTTAAAAACTGATTTAAAAACAAAAACAGAAACAATGGTCTCACCCATCCCTTCCTGCTGGTGGGACTGATGATGTCCACCAATCTCTGGAGGGCTACTTATACTGATTTAATCAATATGTGATGCTCATTGTTGAATGCCAGAAGGCATCAGACAGGATCACTGAAATCCAAGGTGGGTACAGACTCTCACACCTGCCAACATTGCTCAGATAAAAACTGGGACATGAAGTGGCCAAGCAGCATCAGCGTGTGGTCAAGATGGCAAACATGAGGAAGAACTCACAAGCTAGGAGAGGCTGCGGCCATTTGCTTTTGTCCGAGTCTACTGGGACAAGCGAGATTCCACCCTCTCCTCTCACAAACTCCTTTTGCTCTTTGAACTCAGTTTGAACAAACTGAAGCAAGCTGAAGAGAACGGGAAAAGTGGGAGAAGGCAAGAGAAAAGTGAACATTTTAAAAGCAGCTGGAAAAGAGGGATGGCAGAGGGATAATTGGGACAATTGGGAGTACCCTGTCAGGCTTTGAGCATAGGTAGGTAACTCCAGTTTCACCAGTTTCCACTGAAGCCTTTTTAATATTATTCAGAAGTTATAGTTAAAAATGTTAAAGTGCTTTAGCAATACACTAGTTAAGCATTAGGATCGTTTTGTTTTGGTGCAAACATTCCTTTTTCTCTTGCTTGGTCTCTGTTGAATGTGTGTCCCGGAAACTCTGTTTTTTGACAGCAGCTGTCTTCGTGAATTTCAGGATAATACCAACAGTCTGCCATGGTGAGATAAACTTCAATTTGGAGAATACTGAATTAATCTAAACTAACCTGGGAAGTAGGAATGAAAAGGCCCTGATACTGTAGAGTAGAGGAAAATGTCGCATGGCTCTCTAAAATAAAACCCATGAAGGAGCAGAATCTGGGATTTCCAGACATTTTCTTCCAGTCTCTAGGGCAGTGGTTCTCAACCTGTGGGTCCCCAGATGTTTGTGAACTTCAGCTCCCAGAAGCCCTGAGCATTGACCATAGTGGCTGGGGCTTCTGGGAGCTGAAGTCCACGAACATCTGGGGACCCACAGGTTGAGAACCACTGCTCTAGGGGCTCTCAGAAGAACCTGAAATGTGAACTGGCTTCCAGACATTCTCTTAACTGATTAGAGTGCCAAAGAACACTCTGTGGCATCACAGAAGCACAGCCAGTGACAGAGGGAAGGTCTATATCGGGCTTTCTGAGAGAATGAACACTGCTTATGTACAGAACATGAAAAGGGAGGATTTTGTAAGAGACTTGCTGATATATTTTTGGGATATGTTTCTGTCTTTTCTCCAAAGATGAACTCCTTTCAACTGGCAGTCGATGTGGGGTGTGGCTCTGGGCAGAGCACACTTTTCCTAGCAAAGCATTTTGAGAAGGTGGTTGGAATAGACGTAAGCCCAGCACAGATTGAGGAGGCCAAGCGAGTCCCCCACCCTCCAAATGTCTCTTATATGTAAGTAAAATGAGACCCTGTATGCACTTCTGATGTCCCCATCCTTGAAACACTCTTTTGCCAATTGATTACGAAGCATCAGGTGGAATTTCCCTGATGTAACACTGATATTTGGGAAGACAACCCTAATACAGAATCATCCTGAATTAATCTCTAATACTAACAAAAAGTGTGGGAGGGAGACTATTTTTCATATATAAAACCTCCCCTCTTTAGGGGCCTGTTCACTCGACACATTTATAGGGCTATTATTCCACTTTGTCTGCCATGGTTCCATCCTGTGAAATCCTGGGCTTTGTAGTTTGGTCACATGCCAGAGTTCTCTGGCTGAGAATTCTAAATATCCCTTCCTAAACTGTAAATCCTAGGATTCCATAGGACAGGATTGTGGAATAATAGTGATATAACCGTGTAGTACGGATGGGCCCCAAGCACTGGCGAGCTGATGAAGACTTCCTCCCTGACCCACCTCAAAGTCCTCCCAATCTTTAAAATGAAAAAACTCGCGAGCTTCAGAGTAAGGCACTGAATCCCCCATTAAGCGTGCCCTTCAGGTATTTCCTAAAAATCACTTGTAAAAGCCAGGCCCCAGAACGATGATCGTGCTGTTTCCTCGCACAGCATTTCCCCTGCCGAAGACCTCCCTTTCGAGGCCAGCTCTGTGGATCTCATCACAGCGTTTGCTTCTGTCCACTGGTTCGACACCCCTCGCTTCCTGAAGGAAGTAGACCGAGTGCTCAAGCCGTCTGGCTGTGTGGTCTTCAGCTCCTACAACCAACACATGCATGTGTGTTACCGAGATCATACGGAGAAGCTGACGGAGATCTTCACGGAGGTGAGTCACCAGTTCAACCATTCCAAGTGAGGGCTGGTGTGGTACGCTAGAGAGGGATGAAGAACCTCAGGCCAAATCTGGCCCTCTAGGGTTCTCTGGGAGGTCAAACCCTCTTGATACCACTGATACCATGATATCATGTAGTCTTCATCTCATTCATAGAATCATAGAGTTGAAAGAAATCCCAGGGACCATCCAGTTCAACCTCCTTCTGCCATGCACAAACCCACCTCAAAGCACTCCCAACAAATGGTCATCCAGCCTCTGCTTAAAAACCTCCAAAGAAGGAGAGTCCACCACACTCCATGGAGGCAGCCTATTCCACTGCCGGACAGCCCTGACTGTCAGGAAGTTCTTCCTGAGGTTCAGGTGGAATCTCCTTTCCTGCAGTTTGAATCCATTGCTCCTTGTCCTAGTCTCTGGAGCAGCAGAAAATAAGCCTGCTCCCTCCTCAACATGAGATCCCTTCAAGTATCTAAACATGGTTATCATGTCCCCTCTTAACCTACTCTTCTGCAGACTAAATGTCCCCGGCTCTCTCTCAGCTTCTCCTCATTGGGCTTCATGGCTTCCAAACCCTTCACCATTTTGGTCCCCCTCTGCTGGACAGGCTGTTATCAATATCCTTCATGAAATGAGGTGCCCAGAACTGGAGACAGTATTCCAGATGAGGTTTGACCAAAGCAGAATAGAGTGGTACCATTACCTCCCTTGATCTAGACACCATACTCCTATTGATGCAACCAAGAATTGCATTGGCTTTCTTGGCTGCTGCATCACACTGCTGACTCATCTTCAGCTTGTGGTCCTCCAAGACTCCTAGATCCCTTTCGCACATACTGTTCTACAGGATTGAAATGCCTCTCCTATGCTTTGATACTGACATTGTGATCTTTCAGATAAAAATCTGAAAACATTTTGGCCCTTCTGTTCAGTTCTGTACACTGTGAAACATGTTACTTGAGGTATTGTCCTTTACGACATCTCCAGGGCTTGCCTCTTGTGACCTCATGGGAGCTGCTCCTTGGTCTGAAGTTTCCCCCTAAATCTCAGGGGGCAGAGATATTCTGGACCTGGCAGTCCAAGATGATCCAGTCCATGAAACTTTATCCAACAGAATCAAAATAGCTGTCCTTTTCAAGGGTGGTTTAGAGACCACAGGTGGACAGAACCAGAAGTAGAAGCTGGCTCCAGGTACATCAACCCTTAGATCAACAAGGATTGCTGACTCCCAGTTGTTTTAAGTATAGCAGCAACAAGATGGGTATATCTTGCCCAAAATTATGAAGGAAAGCTTGGCGTAACCAGGAATAGGTGTTATAAGATGTGGGCAGCAGATGTATAGATATAAGAAAACAAGTTTTTATAAACACTGCCTCCCCCCAAGCAAGATCTATAGCGTATGCTCACTTTTCCCCTGGTTTATTCACATTTTAAACTCATAACAGTGGGGATGACAGACACAGCCTGGCCCCTCCAGACTTCAGGGTTCCTTTGGACCTCCAGAACCAACCCCAATATGGGGTTTAAATCTTCACCTTCATCATATTTTACCCTAGATTCTCCCTCCTCCAAAAACCACACAACTAGCATTTTCTTTCTTTATTGGCTCACACAAATAGTAGTGAATTTAATTTTTAAAAACGGTTTGGAATAAGGTTAAAGCCCTCCATAGTTATATGGCCAGAGCCCAGTCCAGTGATTCCTTCCTTCCTTCCTTCCTCTCCTTCCTTTCTGCTTTTCTTCTTCCTTTTTTTCACCTTTAGCAGCCCAATGTCCTCATATTGTCATAGCATGCTTTGTACAAGGACGTTTTTTAAAGGTCTATAAATGTCTTTTTGTCTTTCATACCTTTGTGGGTTTTTTCTCCAACAGACTCGAGATTGGCTTTTCAACTATGCAGATAAGAAGGTCCAAGGTGTTGTGAACGATTACCAAGAAGTATTTGACTCCTTATCGTACACAGACAAGGAAAGGCAAGTGATATTACAGCTGTGTGCCAGCTCAGATCTAACCCAGTCTCGATCCTGCCGCTTAGATAGGTAACTAAATGAAATATAAACCTATCAGCGGAAAGGGCTCTTGAGGCAAATCAGTATTGGCAATGCTTCAGAGTCAGCCTTCTTAGACATGCAGATTTCTTTTATTTGGGCCATTTCCGCACTAGACTGTTATATTATTAGGCTGTTATTCCACTTTCAACATCCTATGGAATCCTGGAGCTTGAGGTCGCTCCCTAAACTGCAAACCCCAGGATTTCCTAGGATGTTGAAGGTGGAGTAATAACACCGTAACAGTCTAGTGAGGAAATGGCCTTGGTTTTATTATTAATATCATACATATCAGCTGCCTTACTGCCCAAAGCATTGAGCAAAATAAAACAATCCACATAGATCCTGTTACCCTGTTAAATGGGGGTCCCGGGAGGGGCGCCCAAATAACCAAAACGCAATAACACAAAGATGGGGAAATTAACTGGAGAACTTGCTTAAGCTAACGAGAGGCAGGGTAACTTAGCAGGGATCTTGTAACCCAATGTCTATGGGGTCAGGTCAGTTAAGCAGTCAGGCAGTTTTAAAATAGCAAAGATGATGTTTTATTAACAACAGACAAACACTTAAGACAACACAACCACACAACTAACTAGGAAATAAGAAATAAGAGCTTTTCAGGGGAAATGGGTGATACAACACCTTTCTTGTAGCCCTGAAGAAGTTGCAGAGGAAGAGAAGAAGCTCAGCGTGGTTCGCTGAGGGGAGCTCGCCGGGCAAAACGGCAGCAGGGCGGTCTGGAACTCGGGAGCAATCCAAAGAAGCTCTTGGAACTGGGGGTTCTTATAGGGAAAGTATGACTGTGGGCTAGTCTGGACTTGGGAGAGAACAAGGAGGTTTGGGCATGAGACAATGTCTCCAAAAGGTCAGAATTTAACATGATGGGATTAAGTCCAAATCGACAATGGAATGGCCAGTATGCAGATGCAGCGTACTTGACAGTCAAGCGTCTAGCTGGGCAAGTTACCTCCTCGGGGCAGGGAGTTCTTTGTATTAGCGTGCATCTTTAATGAGGTGTTTGTCTGGGGAGGTCTCCTAAAGCAAAGATCTGGCTGAGTCTGGCTTGCCTCGGTGGAGAAGGGAATGTTCAGCAATTAGGAGCCATGCCTAGCTCTGTGCTTGTTCAGGGGCCTCACAAACACTTGGCCGAGGGTGGCAAAACGAGACCGAATTGTGATATCAAACGATATCTAATATCTTCTGAAGCCAGGCCAGTTCACGGTGATAACAATCCAGTACTTGTTATTAGAATTACAGCTGGCCCTCCACGTTCACTAGAGTTAAGGGTGCAGGATCCCTGCGAAAGGGAAGAGGTCACAAATATCAAAGTGTGTGTGTGCGTATGTATCTTTAGCTGTGGGAAGGGAGTGAGGCATGGGGGAGAGAACAGACACACAGGTTCCAAACCAGGGCCATTTCCGCACTAGCCTGTTATACCGCTATGATTCCAATTTCAACGTCTTATGGAATCGTGGGATTTGCAGTTTCGGGAGGGGCCTTTGAGGATGGCCTAGAATGGATGGCCAAAGGATGGCCTTTGAGGCCCCTCCCTAAACTGCAAACCCCAGGATTCCATAAGATGTTGAAAGCGGAATCACAGCGCTATAATAGTCTGGTGCGGAAATGGTCCAGGTCAAGGAAGGGAGAGGGAAGAGGGGGTGGGCATGGGTTCCCTCACCCATCTCCTTCTTTGGGTATGGGGAGTATCAGGAGAGGGTTTGTGGTGCTGAAAAATCAGGCTCTGAGCCATCTTACCTGGCCAAGCAGCTGTTGGTGGAGGAGGAAGAAAACGAGGGGTGGATTTTGAAAGGTCTGTGCAGCCTGATCAGAGCTGCTGAGAAAGGAAGGTTCCTCCAGAAAAGATGTGCTGGGGTGGGGGCAGGGGTTGAAGAAACTCGCAAAGAAAGAAATCCATGAAGGTCAAACCCACAAATGTGGGTAAGGAAGAAACTGGCAAAGCTGCCTCTGAGTATTCCTTGCCTAAGAGAATCCTCTGAAATTCATGGTTGTCGCCATCAGGTGAGAGGCAATGTGGAAAGAGGCACGCACACACAGAGTGATTACTTTATATTAAAAAATATGAATGTCATAAGCCATTGGTTTGTAGTATAGAGCTTTTGCAAAGTTACTTTGTTGGACTTCAGCTCCCAGAATGTCTGAAATACTGTGCTGGCTAGAGACTTCTGGAAGTTGTAGTCCGACGAAGTAACTTTTTGCTCCAAAACACAGCTCACTATCACAGGCGACTGAGACAGGATACAAAAGGAGTGAAATTATCTGTTGTTTTGTTAAGATCGTGTAATGCTTTCGTTGTCGCACAACTGACTTGTTCTTTGCATGTAGTTACTTCAGAGCTCTGTCCTGGAGTCACCCTTGCCTCTGCATATGACTGGGACCATTCCACTCAGCTGGGCAGCAGAAGGCAGCCAACTAGATTTCCCAGCTTAGAGATTCCCTCTTCCTCACGGTGTTACATTTCATTCCAGGATGACCGATATCACCGATAAAGTCCCCATGAGTATTGCTGACCTGAGGGGGTACATTCAGTCACTCTCCATGTACCAGACTTTCCAAAGAGCCCAGCCGGAGGCAGCAAAATCTCTCCTGCAAAACACAGAACAAAGGTGAGTAGTAACGGAGGAGGCCTAACTGGCTTGAACCAAAGAAATGTTTTGCAGACCCAGCATCATCCAAACCTCTGCTAGGCTGAGACTGGAACCTATAGGTGTTGTGCAAACTAATACTTAGTTTGGCAGCTATGGAGACCTCAGTTTGCTGCCTCGTAAAAGTTTTGGAAGCCTCACAAGCTCGTCTAGTTTTGTGACATTGCAGTGGGTCTTGATAAAGATATTCTCCAAATGTGAATTTTCTTTTCTTCTCTGCTACTCTTTCCCCAGGTTCCTAGAGACGATGGGTGTTTCCTCTTCTGGAACCCAGGTAGAGCTCCAAGTGAAGCATGTGTGCATTTTGGCTTGTAAGACATCTTGAAAGAGGCAAAGGAACACAAAACAGGCAGAAGCAGTGTCAGGTTTTGATCCCAGAACTGTTGAGCTTAAAAAAAATACCATAAAAGGAAACGGCCCATTGATTTCAAGAATACAGGAAAACCAGTACTGCCTCTGATCAAAGGCCAAGAATGGCTTCTTGTGGCTCAAGCTCTCCAGCCGCCTGAGACATCCCTTTCTTGCCACTCCATTACAGTTTCTACATAACTTTAAGGTTTTGCTTGTAACATTTTCTTAAACTAAACAATTTTATGAATACTACAACTGCAAGAGCAATATTTTTTTCTGTATTCTTAATGGAATAACAGTAGACCACACCACAGATTCTGAAATTTAGCAGAATTACCCATCAGGAGGCTGACTGTGCTTGTTATTTGTACTGAAAAAAAAAGTAAAGAAATCTCTAAAGACCAGTGGAGACCCCTTTTCCAATGCAGCAATGGGAAATTTTGGAAGAACTGGGGACCAGTTTTCAGTCCTTGGACCCCTCAGGGGGTTGCAAGGACCACTGAAAATGGAACTGAACAAGAAATGGTTCAAAACCTGCTTCAGGTTTTGAAAAATTGACTTTTTCAAAGCGAAAGCCTATTGGAGACAAGTTTGCAATACAATTTTGGAGACTTTCCAGCGTGTAATTCCTTTGTTGCTGGAATTTTATCCATGATAAAATTTTACCCACAAATTAGGCTTAGCCTTTTCAAGAAAATACTGGAGAACCTTGCTATGCCCAGCTGGAATCACCTTCTCAAAAGTATGGAAGAAAAGCGACAGTCCAGGTGTAGAGCAATGGCTCTGTGAATTTTCTGAAATGAAAAACATGGATGTTTTAACACAGGGGATTAAAAGCAGAGCTGAGAATAAAATAAAAGAAGAATGGGCTCCCATAATGGACGGGCTTACTGGCTTAATCTCCCAATTGATAAGAGATGAGTAAGAGAGTAGCAGTGGAAAATTAGGCAGAAATTAACAATTGTACGGGATAAATTAAACACGTTTATGGGTATACATATAGAGTCTGGATTTATCAATGAAGAACATCTTGTGGATTTCTTGGTGAAGGTCAGAGATGGTCGGAAGAGAAAAAGAACACTGAAAAAAACATTAAATGTACAAACCCAGTCTCCAACTAGGAGAGAAAGGAAGTGTTAAGTATTAAGGTTTACTAATTATTCCAAAGAAAAAAACCTTAAAGAATGTGACATTTTGGTTTAGTGGATAACAACTGATTATTACGTAAACAAATTATTGTAATATCACATATATATGTCAAAGCTCCCTCCCTAAACTGCAAATCCCAGGATTCCATAGGATGTTGAAAATGGAACAGCAGCACTATAACAGGCTAGTGCGGAAACGCCTTTGTCAATTCCATCGGTGAGAATTACTTGTCACTGTACTGGTGCCCAAGTACATAAATAGTGATACTGGTTTTTAACGCAGGAGTATAATACTCATTTGTGTTTTCCTTTTCTTTTCTTTTAACTATTACATTTACCTGTTTTTAATTGGATATGTGTTGAAAATCTCTCTGTGTGTATGTATGTGAGGGAGACTGACAGTATTGTACACTCAAGTTTCAATAAAGATTACTCTTTTAAAAATGGATCCACACACTTCCCTCTGTTTTTTGAATTCTGCTTGCTGGGATGGTCATGATGTGTGTCTATCCTTCCCAATCTGCTACAGCACCACCCTTTAAATTTGAAAAAAGAGGCTACATCAAACTTTATTATACAGTCTTTAGACCCAACATAGCGAACCATCCAAGAGCACAGGGTAGAGAAAATACACCTACTAAAACCAGAATGTAAATATAAAACTGGGGTAGACTATAAAGAGAATATGAAAGCATAAAATAGGACATAAATGCGTAAAATAGTATAAAAATACATGAAGTAAATTAAAATTGTAGACAATATAGATAATTAGGTAAAATGCAAGTAGGTGTTCATTAATGCCATCTCATTAAAAAATTGATTTCTCGTTAATTTCCTGGTTTTTGAAACACCTCTTCTGGATCAAAAAGTGCCAAGGGAAATGGTGGAGGGGCATATCTTTAGGTGTTTTTTAAACTGGGAAAAAAAAAATCCGCCAAAAAGGCTGGTCACAGAGGCCACATGTGGACCGGGCCATGGGTCACACCTCTCCACCGTTGCTTTGTAATGCCTGGCCCCCTCTATTTTGCATGGCTGGCAATCTCGCCACGCCAGTGATAGTAGAAGGCGGCTGTTGACATTTGCCAAAGAAAAAGGCAGTCATTCTTTCTGACGATCCATCACGCCGGACTATAGAAAGCGGAGCAGGTTGTGCCTTGGCCGATAGCGGAGTCGCCAAGCAACAGCAGCTGGACCGGGGAGGGCAGGTGGAAAAGGCAGCATTCAGCGGCAGAAGTGCATAATTTGCTCTTCCTTCTTCGACTGTCAGGATGCGTAAACCTGAGCATTCTCCTCCCCTTGCTCAGATCCACCACCTTTTGTCCAACCCTGGCCTTGGGCAGCCAACAAAGAACCAGCATTTTAAGATAGATCTGGCTCTCTGGAGGAGACATTCTGGCCAGCTTCGAAAAGGCAAAAATGAGAAAGGAAATCTTCTTCCGGAAATACGGAAGCTGAAGGAGAAGGGCTTTGGACGTCAGGTGAGTAAAGCTAACTCGTACTCTAACCGTGAGCAAAACTACGCAAAGATTCTTAAAGCTATTTGCATTTAATAAGACAAAATTTAACGCTGAAAGTTCAATGGTCAGCATTCAGCTCATGCTAAAATAAATCAGGGCTTTTCTGGATTAGTTGAAGGAAGTGTGAATTCTCGCACTATACCTCATGGGAGCTTGCCAGGATAGAATCATAGAATCTTAGAGTTGGAAGAGACCCCAGGGGCCATCCAGTCCAACCCCCTTCTGCCATGCAGGAACCCACACCAAAGCACTCCCAACAGGTGGCCATCCAGCCTCTGTTTAAAACCTCCAAAGAAGGAGACTCCACCACACTCCACAGAGGCAGCAGATTCCACTGCTGGACAGCAATTACCATCAGGAAGTTCTTCCTGAGGTTTAAGTGGAATCTTCTTTCCTGTAGTTTGAATCCATTGCTCCATGTCCTCATCTCTGGAGCAGCGGAAAACAAGCCCACTCCCTCCTCATCGTGACATCCCTTCAAATATCAAATTGTGGCTATCATGCCCCCTCTCAACCTCCTTTTCTGCAGACTAAACATACCCAGCTCGCTAAGCCACTGCTCATAGGGCTTCATGGCTTCCGCCATTTTGGTCGCCCTCCTCTGGACACGCTCCAGCTTGTCCATATCCGTCTTGAAATGAGGTGCCCGGAACTGGACACGGTATTCCAAGTGGGGTCTGACCAATGCAAATAAAGTGGTACCATTACCTCCCTCGATCTAGACACCGTACTCCTATTGATGCAACCAAGAATCGCGTTGGCTTTCTTGGCTGCTGCATCACACTGCTGACTCATGTTCAGCTTGTGACCTATTAAGATTCCTAGATCCATTTCACATGTCCTGCTGTCCAGCCACGTGTCCCCCATCCTAAAATTGTGCATTCCATTTTTTCTGCCTAGGTGTAGGACTTTACATTTCCCTCTGTTGAAATTCATTCTGTTAGCTTTGGCAAAGCTCTCCAATCTGTTACGGTCATTTTGAATTTTGATCCTGTCCTGTGGCGCATTAGCAACCCATCCTGATTTGGTGTCATCTGGTGTTTGTTTTCACCCCTGTGTCTGCTTGCTCCATTCTTTTTGCAGACCATTAGTAATGATTTCTAGGATTTACGCTTGGGTTCCCCCAAAGTTCTTTTTCTTAATTCTGGAACAGGTTTGCTGGGGCAAACTTTGAAGGGCAAATTTGTTTTCTTAGAATTTCTTAGAATTTTTTTTGAATGCACTATAGTTCATTCAAAAAATCAGAAAGGAAAAGAGAAGAAGAGAACATACTGTTACAGCATCATTTCAACTGAATAAAGAAACCCATGGACCGTGGAAATAAAATAATACATCTGGTTCTGGGAATTTGCGGAAAATAATCTAGGACAACAGAAATATCGGTTGGGTATTTTTTGAAAAGACAAAGAAGTGCACAAGAACTAAAGCAACAACCTTGTGATGTATTTGCCTCACCTCGAGGATCTCTTGAAGGTACAACTAGATTGTTCCCTGCCCTCCTTTTCTTTTTCATTCAGGTCAGTGAGTGGCTTGAAAGTGGAACAGTTTCTTTTATCCTAGAATAAAGTTGGAGTCACCTGGGTCCAGGTTCACACTACACAATTACAACATTATGATTCCACTTTTAATTGCCATGGTTCTGCTCTCTGGAATCCTGGAATTTGCGGTTTTTGCTTTTGTGTGCTTTCAAGCCATTTCTGACTTACAGAGACCCTAAGGTGAACCTCTCGTGGGGTTGGCAAGATTAATTCAGAGAGGTTGCCTTTGCCTTCCTCCGAGGCTGAGAGAATGTGACTTATGGAGACACCAAGGTGAATCTCTCATGAGGTTTTTTGGGGGGCTGGATTAGTTCAGAGAAAGCTGCCTTTGCCTTCCTCTGAGGCTGAGAGAATGTGACTTACAGAGACACTAAGGTGAACCTCTCATGCGGTTTCCTTGGCAGAATTAGTTCACAGAGTTGCCTTTGCCTTCCTCTGAGGCTGAGAGAATGTGACTTGTCCAACATCACCCAGGGCTAAAGTTATTAAAGGGAAAAATCGTTCATAACTGCTGTTTTAAGCAAAGAAGTCCTAGAATTTAGGCACCCAGTTTTGGAAAGCCCGAAGAAAAGAAAACCCAGCCACCCTACTGGAAAGAGCAAGACTCAACCCCTTCCTCTCTCTGCTACTAATTTTATAAAAATAATTCTTAGGAAGATTTTTTTTAAAAAATACATTAAGAATGACAGAGAGTTTTAAAAAGATAGAAAATTGGAATACAATAAAACCAGGGCCATTTCCGCACTAGACTGTTATAGAGCTATTATTCCACTTTCAACATCCTATGGACTCTGGGGTTTGCAGTTTAGGGAGGGGCCAGCTGGCCCCTCCCTAAACTGCAAACCCCAGGATTCCATAGGATGTTGAAAGTGGAATAATAGTGCTATAACAGCCTAGTGCGGAAATGGGGGAAAGCACAGAGCAAAAATCCTACTGATTTAGTTCAGTGCAAACAACTTTTGCGCTTTGATCTCAATTTGCAGCAACTGAAGTAAGCCAAGGGACGAAGGAGGAAAGTGAGAGGAAGAGGAGGGAGAAAGCAGGACATTTTAAAAGCAGTGGAGAAAGTGGGACAGCAGAGGATTAACCGGGACAGTCGCTGCCAACTCAGGAAAGCAGGAAGGTCGGTAGCAAAAGCTACGCATTTCCTGACCGTGCGTAATTTCTTCCCTGTCTTTTCACAGCAAGACAGCAACTGCAAAGCCAAGGCGAAAGCAGAAGCAGGACGAGTGATGAACAGAGGACCTTTCTGCCCCTTGAGCCAGTGATTTCCAGAGCAGGAACCCCAAAGGCTATAGGTCTGGGGTGATTCTGAAGTGTAAGCAGCATCGGCCATGCGTGGGAAGAAAAGAGCCCCAGGACTTGCCGCCGATGTTCTTCAAGAAGTCCAAAGGACTTTAGCGTATCTTTTAATCCTATACACTCTCCTCTTAGGAGGTTTTATCTGTGTCAAGTTGATGTTCCAGTTTCTAGCTGCAGAGTAAGTGCTGGGCATGTGCCCGTGATAAAAAAGAAACCTTTGTACTGTAGTTGTGTTTTCCGAGCTTGATCATAGAACCATAGAACTGAAAGGGACCCAAGGAAATCTAGTTCAACCAGCTGCAGGCAGGAGTTCTCTGCTAGATATATGGCCATCCAAGCTCTGTTTGGAAACCTCCAATGAAGCAGAGTCCACCTCCTTTCAAAAGACGTCCATTCCGCTGCATCAGTGGGATGTGTAGTTTGGCAAAGGGGGATTGGAATTCGCAGCTAGAGAACTCTGATGCGGTAGCCCAACAGAATGGACTAGTGCTTTTCCAGCAGAGAATTCCAACTACCATCCCTTAGTACCTTCCCTAAGCACCTTTGAAAATCCTCAAGCTCCCACAGTTCCTCTCCTGAGCTTGGCTTCTCCCAAAGGAGTCAGTACATAGCTTAGGGGTTGTGCTCTGTCCAGATTTATCACTAGAGGTCCAAGGGATTTGGAGTGCATTGGGCTACTTTTGGCTGACTCATGAACTGCAGCATTTTCATCAACAGGAATGGCTTGCCATTGTGATTCACGCTCTATTAACCTCCTGGGTTGACTCCTACAATATATTCTACGTGGGGCTGCCCTTGGAGACTCCAGCAAGCACAAAATTCTGTTAGTTTGTCTAGAATGATTAGGAAGGTACTACACCCGTTGTGCTATTCAGTATTGAACCATATCAAAAAGGTGCTGAGATTGCTTTTAAACAAGAGTGGGCAGCTACCCATGATCAGAAAGGGGCTTACTTACATCTCTTAGCGGACCTCCGGTGCCCACACCTCTCCATCTTTTATTCCCCCCTCAAAATTCCATCTTTGGCCCTATAGGAGAGAGCAGTGGAGCCTGATGTCTCCCATGTCAGTGGAGCGGTGACTCTGTTCCAGGTTTTAGTTCATGCTATCCAAAGTGCCAAACCTATCAATCAATCAGTTTGTTTATTTACGGTCACAGACCAAATAAAAATATGCAAAATATGCAAAAAGGTTATTATAAAATAATACTAGTACTCATAACAGACTAGTGCGGAAGATTCTATTAAAGTCTATTCGAGGCCCCTTCCTAAACTGCAAACCCCAGGATTCCATAGGATGTTGAAAGTGGAATAATAACACTATAACAGTCTAGTGCGGAAATGGCCAATTGCAGTTACAGCTAAAATTCATACATCACACGTCTATACATTAAAGACAAGTACTCTAAGTGCATTGCATTTGTATTGAAAGCCCAAATGTAAAATTTAAGACAAGTGAGACTTCAACTGCAGTTTAAATATATCTAAAGTATCTAAAATTCCTAAATTATACATGTTCCTGTAATACTTGCCTACATATAGTAAAGTTAGAGGCACAAAACCTAGCCACTTTCTCTGTAATTTGTACATCCAAATCGACAAGCAGGAGAGAAAGGTGAAAATCTTTCTGATTTCCCTGGACATTTTTGTAAAATTGGAGCTATTAATATGGAACGCACACCTTGATAAAACGGACAATACAATAAAACATGATCAAGAGAGTCTATTGTTGCATTTGAGCATAAGCACGTGTGTTTCTCATACGGAATCTTTTTGTATTTGTTTTCCAAAATGGCTGTTGGAAGCGTGTGAAAATGTGCCGCAGTTAAAGCAGATCTAAAATTGGGAATTGTTAATTTAGCGAGATAAGTGGTGCAATCAAGTGATACCTCTATACAGCCCAGAACCGGGATGCTTCTGATTAAACTCCAATGTTTTTTGCAGTTTGATATCCCAAACACAATGCCTCGAGACTAATTCAACTCTTGTGTATCCCATTTGTAATAAAAAAAAATTCTAGGGAAAGCCACATAGCAATAGTTTTTTGTTTATCATCTGTTTCCAAGAAGAGTGGCAAGTATCTACTATTGTCAGCGGGGCCAGCCCACAAGGAATAAACATGAGTTTCAGCCAAAAATTGCACAGAAGAATCCAGATGCAAGCCTAAATAGAAATCCAGCCTCAAGTTGTATAGCTGCATTAGAAACACAGCATGGGACTGCAAAGATACTTCTCTAAAATTTAGTCCTGATTATCTCAAACAGATGATAGTTGTTATAATTAAACGGTATTCAGTACCTTGGAGAGCTCTGTAAAAGCTAGTGAAACCCTGGAGTGAATTCACCGTTCCACTGACATGGGAGCCACCAGTCACCCCAGAGTGACGGGGGAGAAATTTCAACATGTTCGGAAGCGTTTCTATGCCCTGCAATACTCTGGAAATGCCACGGCATCAGACCATACTTCAGACTGAGGACTGTTTTGCAAGACACAGTCATACTACTATGATTCCACTTTAACTGTCATGATGCTTTGGAATTAAGAAGGAAAAGAGTAGATACAGAAATCACAACTTCTCTATTGTTCAGTGCAACCGAAGCAAAATACTGGCAGAGTTGCCCTCCGGGATGGAAATGTTCAGAGAAGCCTTTTCCTCTGTGTTCTGCTAGTAACATAAATATAAGAATGGAATTAGCCTTGACTCTCCTTTTAGTACAAATTCAATGGTTTGGAACTAGTTGTCTCTACTTATGCTTTCTTCGTATGTTATCCACGCTGTTTTGGCCTCAACGTGTTTGGAGAGTATGAAGGACTTGAACAAATGGATGGATAAAACACCTGCACGGGTACCAAACAGCCCATTTTATCTTCTAGAAAACATGTATATATGATAACAATTCCCCATCATCATTAGGACACACTTCAGTGCATCTCTCTGCCAATCTCTCTTTTATCTATCCAAATATGTTTTTATATCTAAAATGCTTCCTTTGCTTCAGCTAAAGGAATGGATGAGTTCAGGCTTGGTAATGTGCCAGCTTTTACACAGGGCAGGCATGGGTGGAAATTTTGCAGCCTTCCAGCAAGTCCCAGTTAAGGAATGCTGGGAGCTGCAGTCCAGCAACACCTGGAGGGCTGCCTGATTCGTCTAAAGAAACGTGGGAGCCAAAACTAGAAGCTGTTCCACTTGCTGTATCAAAGTAATTCTACTCGGTAATACTAAACGTTCTGAAATATGGGAACAAAAGGCCATTATGTACAAAGGAGCACAATGTAATAAGAGTGGCCCACCAGATGTCGTTGGATGGTAGGTTCCATCAGGTTGTGATGGCCAGTGCTGATGGGAGTTGCAATCCAGCAACATTAAACAAGCCACAAGTTGCCCACTCACAGACCAGAAGGGACAATCCTGTATTTCAGCTCCGTAGTCTTTAATGTAGGGCCAATCTAGGAAAGAGCTTGGAACATTGGCCCAAATGGTATCCCATGTCCGCACTAGACTGTTATAGTGCTATTATTCCACTTTCAACATCCTCTGGAATCCTGGGCTTTGCAGTTTAGGGAGGGGCCTCAGGCAGAAATGGCCATATTGTTGGACTACACAAGACCCATATAATCCGTAGGATTGCCCCGCACATTGGCTCACCATGCAACAATTAATTTGGTGAGTCCATACCAGTCAGGACGAACAAATAGTTTTCAGGCCACAACTAGACTACAACTCCCAGATTCCCCTGACCAGCAACACCATTGGGCATGCTGAGCTTCAAAGACATATTTTGCTGGAAGGATACAACCCCTAGATTCTCCCAGACAGAATGATCCCTTGTCACAATGCTTGGGGATTGTGGGAGCTGTAGTTTCCCAAGCTCTGATCTATATACGCGACCTTTGCCAGGTAATTCTGCAGGGTTTTGGCCTCCCATTTCCTTCAGTCTTTCACACATGGAGGGACGCTGGTCCGGATCAGGACCCGAACATCAGAGTAAGGCAACTAACGCTTTGTCCCCTGCTGCATTCCTGGACTAGATTTCCCTCCCCTATGGCTACACTTTACATAACATAACTCAACATTCAAGAGTTATTTTTCACTGGTCCTGCCCAAATCTTACCCTTCTTACCCTGCCCAAATCTTACCCAAATCTTTCTCTTCTTAGAAACTTAGAAGCCAAATTTAGAGGGCTAAAGAGGTGGGATAAAATGCAATCTTACCAAGGTTTAATTGTTATTTTCCTACTTTTGATTTTGACCTCTCTCTCTCTCTCTCTCTCTCTCTCTCTCTCTCTCTCACACACACACACACACACACACAGAGTACACACTTGACTTTGTCCTTAATTCCAGGGACAAGCTCCTCTGCACATGCTCAAACTCACTTGCTTTGTGGCCTGCGGTTTTTTAATTACAGCCAACAAAAGTGGTTCTCGCTGGAAAGAGGGAACAGGGGAACACAAAGCAAGATATCAGAATTTTTGAATTTTTTCCCCCAAAATGGTAAACAAGTAGGTGTCCACATAATTAAGTGATGCCCAGCTTCGGCGAAGTAAGACAAGCATCACGGATCAGATTTTTCCAATTTGCCTCCACTCGGGACAATATTTATAAGAGGAAGATGTTCAGCTCTGAGCAGCGAACTGGGATGCACAAATCAGCTCTGCCTCTAGAAAGACTGTTGTTTGGAATAGTGTTTATGGCCATGTCCACACTAGCCTGTTACAGTGCTATTATTCTGCTTTCCCCATCCTGTGGAATTCTGGGGTTTGTAGTTTCCTGAGGCCAAAGGGCTCTCCGGCTGAGAATTCTCAATGCCTCTCTCCAGACTGCAAATTCCAGGATTCCATAAGGTGTTGAAAGTGGAATAATAGCACTACAACAGGCTAGTGCAGAAATGGCCTATATTTCATGACCAAATGCCATTCTCCCTTCCCAGAGAATTCTGGGAACTGTAGTTGGATGAGGGCAGAGACCTGAGGATTCTCAACCCCACCCAAAACTACAATTTCCAGGGTCTTTGGGGTGGGGGAGAGAAGCAGATATGGGTTAAATTGATGCAAAACCACTAAATGTATTTACTGTGGCTAGATCCCGGAATAGATCATCCTGGGACATAGGAGACAGCTATGCCCACCCCTCTTAGTTCTGTTGGGAAAGCAGAGGTCCAAAGATCTTCAGGCACGTCCATTGTGAGGTCCTTCTTGTGAGCACGAGACGCAGCGGAAGGAACTAAAATGGATGCTGAGCGTGGCGGACAGTCCCTGATGGAGAAGCGCGTCACAACGTTTGGGTCGGCTGATCGTAGATATGGTGGGTGGTGTAGCGCGTTATTGTTGCCGAATCCCTCACGGTGACGGTACCGGCATTGCCGCAGACATCGGTACTGTGGGAAAGAACGACAGAGAGAGAAGGAAAAAGAGATGAGGTTAATATGAAGTGTGAAGATGGTTAGACTGGTCCAAAACCGACTCAGTGCCTCCAACACCCTTTTATACTAATATCCAGAGCTGATCCACAATTGCACCGTTCTCTGTTTCTGGAGCAGCTTTCCCCAACATGATATGCTATATATGTGTTGGACTATGACTCCCATCATTCACAGACCCTAATTTTCATGTTGGATGGGAGTTGCTACTCCAATACACCCTGAGGGTACCAGATTGGAGACGGCTATTATAGCAAGGAATAGAGAGAGGCTTACATGCCAGAAGTCACAGGATGGTGACTTCTGGCCCGTAAACCTCGGGATTTCTGATCCGAACCCACTTTGGATAGTGCTTTAAAGTCTGGACTAAAAGCCAGAACAGATCTACAGTTTGGAGGCCCTCTTGAACGAAGCATCTGCTTCACAGAAGGAGAGACGTAGTGTGTTGGCCAAGAGAATTGTTCAAGCGGCTTGAGTAACTAAGGGCCTTTCTGCACTACACTGTCATAGTGCTGTTATTCCACTTTCAACCTTCTACGGAATCCTGGGATTTGCAGTTTGGGGAGGGGCCTTTTAGAAGTCTCAGTAAACTACGAACCCCAGAATTCCCAGGATGTGGAAAGTGGAATAATAGCACTACAACAGCATAGTGCGGAAAGGCATTAAGTCAACCCAAAGTCCAAAGCAAGGGAAGCAAACCGAAGAGGGCCGTGGTCAGTCTCAGTGGCATTCTTGGGAGCCATATTCCAGTGGTGGGGCTGGAGCCAAAGGCAAAGGGGTGGAGCCAAAGGCAAAAGGGGTGGAGCCAAAGGCAAAAGGGGTGGAACCAAAAATACCGCCATATATAATCCATGAGTTCCTACTGCCAGTCCCTAAGCCTCAGGAGATGGATTTCTGCCTCTCAAGCTTGGCGATGCAATAGAAAAGCCAGGAAACCTCCAAAAAATGATGCCACAGGGAAGAAGCTATGGGTCAACTGGAGGAGCCCAGAGAGCCACATTTGGCTGCTGAGAAAACTCTGCCCAGCCCCTGAATTCAAGATTCCCCATCCCTGGAGTCAAGGAAAAGGCCGTTGTCCATGGTGGGGATGTGGTGTTTGGTGCGCCGCACACGACATCGTGTCGGTTCCAGATGCTGCTTTAGTTGGTTTTATTTTGTTCATTATATTCTATTTATTTGCTTGTTTTGAGTTTGGGCGGGTGGCAAGTGGAGGAAGTGAGCTGCCGCATTTGCAGCCAGATTTGGACAGATTGGGGGTGAACAATTGCCCGAAAATTGGCACAATTTTTTAAAAATGGAGGGAGGTCCAAGAGCTTTGGAGGCTTCATGGGGTTGCAAGTTTGGGGTCCCAAAGGCTTCATGTTGCCTGCAGGCTGCGCTTTGCCCACCCCTATTTTATGACAAGAAAGCACAGTCTGCCCTCCATATATGTGGATTTGACTTTCACGGATTTGATTATTTGCAAGTATCTCCAAGCCCTTTTTCCCTAATTTAGGTGGGTCTTTTCCAGGGCAACCTTTCCTCTCAGTGGCTCCAATCAAGGTATGCAGCCCTTGATTGATTAATTTCCAGGAAATAATAGAATAGAGTAGCATTAATAGAATTGAAGTTACTGAAGAAATAACAGAATCAAGCTGATCAGATACTGTAAGAAAAATTAATCTGTGTTCAGCAAGGAAGAAAATATAAAGAAAACTTGGGAGAAGTGAATGGAAAGTATGTAAGAAGACATAAATAAGTGTGAAGAAGAAAGTGAAGAGTGTAAATGCAATGCGAGTATTATTCTAGAAGGTATGAGATTATTTTAAAATTTGTGATGTTAAAGGTGTAGATGTTAGTGAGTGCAAGTATGTATGAATAGATGCATCTTTTCTGCTCCTGTTTTCTTTTCAAAATATTGATTTTTTTTGGTCAATCCTTTGTTTCTTTGTTAGTAATATTTTAATAAAAAGAAATAAAAACCTGACTCTGGTCCTCCTCCTCCTCCACTGGCCACTTCTTGGCCAGCCAAGGACAGCTTGCACCCCAATTTCTCAGCACCACAAACGCTCTCCCAGTGTCCCCATACAGACCCATGGAAGGAGATGTAGAAGAGAGAGGAAGAACAGAGAATCACAGAGAATCATAGAATCCTAGAGCTGGAGGAGACCCCAGGGGCCATCCAGTCCAACCCCCTGCTATGCAGGACACCCATCAAAGCATCCCAACAGATGGCCATCCAGCCTCTGCTTAAAAACCTCCAAAGAAGGAGACTCCACCACACTCCATGGAGGCGGCCGATTCCACTGCCGGACAGCCCTGACCCTCAGGAAGTTCCTCCTGAGGTTCAGGTGGAATCTCCTTTCCTGCAGCTTGAATCCATGGCTCCTTGTTCTGGTCTCTGGAGCGGTAGAGAACAAGCCCGCTCCCTCCTCAACGTGGCATCCCTTCAGATATTGAAACTTGACTCTCATGTCCCCTCTTAACCTTCCCTTCTGCAGACTAAACATCCCCAGCTCCCTAAGCCGTTCCTCATAGGGCTTCATGGCTTCCAGACCCTCCACCATTTTGGTCGCCCTCCTCTGGACACGTTCCAGTTTGTCAACGTCCTTCTTGAATTGAGGTGCCCAGAACTGGACACAGGATTCCAAATGAGGCCTCACCAGTGCAGAACAGAGTGGTACCATTACCTCCCTCGATCTAGACACCATACTGCTGTTGATGCAACCAAGAATCGCGTTGGCTTTCTTGGCTGCCGCGTCACACTGCTGACTCATGTTCAGCTTGTGATCTACCAGAGCCACCCTGCCAACTCACCCCTTTCCCTCTTCTTTCCCTAAGTTTTGGACCCTGGTGCCATTTCCCCCACCAAGCCCCAGCCCCTTTCCCAAAGACACACGCATTTTGACATCTGCAATTTTCCCACTTTTGCAAGGCTCCTGCGTCCCCAACCCGAGCAAATGTGGAGGGCTGGCTGTAATAGAACCGGGAGAAGTTCAAAAGCCAATTCCTCCTCTTGGTTTGGCTTGACACATACTATTTATAGACCAAAGCGGCGATCAGGGCAGCCAACAGGATAGCAAAGAGTATGGAGAGAATTGAGGCAATGACGATCATCCCAGCGCTCCGCCGCCCAGGTGACGTGTCGATGGTCTCCGGGTCCTTCGCTGCAGAGGAAAAACAGAGAATCCACTTGACAGGTCTCATTTTTTAATTCTATTTTATTCTTATTGCAAATGTGAACAAAAACAAAACATCAATAATTCTATCATAACATCATGTCATGTGCATAGACCTTATAATACAGTTTTAAACTTGTCACAGATACGTTCCTTGGTGTTTCTCAATAAAGCTGAGTTAAAACAAAACAAGACAAAAATTGTGTTCCTTCCTTCCTATCCTGCCTTGGAACCCGTTTCTCTATTTGTATCGTACGCTTCCTTTTGCTCCACAGTTTTCTTAAATTAAATTTAGTTTGTCCTGTGCGTCTTGTTGTATTTCCTCCTATCTGTACACCACTTATCTATGTTATCAATATTATTATTTCAAACATGCATCCAATTTCCATTATGTTTCATTAAAAAGAAAAGGAAAAGAACCTTACACTTAAGTTTTATCATGTTTTTTTATCAAACTGAAAGGTATCTAGTCTATAATTAAATCCCTCACTTATGTTGGAGGAAATTCCAAACTGGAAACCAAACTTTATCCACTTTCCCTTTTATCTTAGATGTAAGAAGGTCTCTTTCTTTCATTCTGAAGATTGTTAACATCCATTAGCATCCATAGTTCCAATGTGAAAATATCTTTTCTTTCCATGCACTAGCCAAAAGTAGTTTGGCAGCAGTGATTGGATAAAGAAAAATTCTCCGATATTTCATTTGGATCAGCGGGTCTGGGTGTTGCATCCTGTTTAATAGCAAAAACTCCAGTATCAGTGGAATTTGTATTTTGAAAATCTCTGTTATGATAGCTCTCATCTTTTTCAAAAAGAGGCATACAGAAGAGCAAAGGGTGCCATCTTAGGAAGAGCTGACAGAGGGGGAAAAATGGCCCCTGAGGGAATTGAAATCATCGATTCCGAAGCGTTAAAGAGCTTCTGAGATCATCAAAAGGCTGCCTGACTCGTTGGCAAAAATAATTAATCGTTAAATACAAAATAATATGCAAATTAAAAATGAAATGTACCAAAAGGGTCCAAAACAACCAACCCCCTTCAAATCATTTGCAAAGTATCCAATGAGAAATACGAATGAAGTCTTGATGAGCTTTCGAAACATTAGCATTCTTGGCATCTAAGGTCATTTCCGCACTACACTGTTATAGCGCTATTATGCCACTTTCAACATCCTCTGGAATCCTGGGATCTGCAGTTTAGGGAGGGGCCTGACAGTTGAAACAATGCATTTTAAATTTGTCACTGAAAAACTGAAACATCGAGGGGTTAATTAAACAAATTGTTTAATTATTTGGGTAGCTCTATTACTGTTACTATTACTACTACCACTATTATTATTATAAAAGAGCTACCCAAGTAACTAAACAATTTCTTTAATTAACCCCTCATTGGTTCATATATATATATATATATACCCCCACACATACATATTTATATATATGTATTTATATATTTATATATGTATATATTATTCCATTTTATTAATAATTTTATTATTAATTATTTCCAGATTTCAGTAACAAGTTTCCTCAACACTGTTTTAAACTTCCCTCTACCTGTCTGCACTGGACTGTTATAGCGCTATTATTCCACTTGCAACCTCCTATGGAATCCTGGGGTTTGCAGTTTCGGGAGGGGCCGAAATGGGTCTGTGTGTGCTGATCCCAACCCATGGGCTTACTCGGAAGTAAGCCTGCGTGCAACTCTCCCATTGAATTCAATGGGACTTTCACGCGCTTGAGTGTGGCTGGATTGTGTCCCACGCACCCATACCCCTTTACCTTGTGTCAGGGTGATGTCCGACGACCATTTAGATTCGGCTGTGGCTTCACCTCGGGAATTCACGGCCAGGAACTTGACTCTAAGAGAAAGGCATAATAATTATATTGTATTGCATTTTTGCTGGTCAAAGGATTTTGGTCTGAGGCCCGTGTCAGGAATCGAAAAGGTTGCCCACCCTTGCTTTAAATCACATTTTGCAAAATTAATAGTGAGCAATTCATTGGTTTCCATTGTATTGGCCACCAATTGTTGTTACTTGTTCAGACGTTTAAAAGGTAACTCACAGGGTGACTTAATGTGTTGCATTCTACCTTTTTAGTTACTGTTTGAAAACAAAATGGCATAAAAACTTGGACGTTTCCCAGCTCAGTCACCTTTAAAAATAACTTTTGAAAGTAACCGGAGAACATTGCTTATTATGGCAATAGGATTCCTTTTCCCCAATCCTTTAGTTGCTTTTGAACTGTAACATCATTGCAGTCTCCTTAGAACAAAAACAAAAAAGCAGCTCCTTATAAGTAGTTAAGTTACTTGCAACTCATTGGCCTGAAAACAATTCCTAATCCCAAGGAGAGATGGAAAATCCCTGAAAATGTTTAGCCATGCCAGGGGTGGGCGGTCTGTCTATAACCTTTTCTGAAGAAAAATGAAAGTTTTGGCAAAATTGAAAAAAAAAGTGTTCTCTGCAATCTTTACAGGTTGAAGAGAAGAATCTTTAAAGTCATGTTGTTATTTAGAAATACAGCCTGTATTATGTGCAATTTAGTTGGGCATAAAATTATGTTTGATATAATAAAAGTACAGGTCATTCAGAAAACTGAATTTACTTTCTAAGAATTTTTATTCTTGGTTAAAAATGGAGCTCTGTAGTTTTGAAATAGGAGGAAGACACGAACTTCTGGATTTTACCAGAAAGAAAGAAAGAGAAAGGAAGGAAGGAAGGAGGAAAACAAACCATGAAGATTAGGAAAGGTTTAGCTGGAAATCCTGCACTGAGCAAGGAGTTGAACCTTATGTCCCATGAAACCCCTTTCAACTCTATGAAAAAAATTATTTTATCTCCTCCATGCAGACAAACAGCTTTTATTTTCATGAAAAGAATAGAAGAAAGGATATCAAGACCAGGAAAAGTAATCACCTGATTGCTTATCTAGTCTTAAATAAAAGTCTTCCAGTTACATGGTTTTAGAAATAACTGGGAGGAGACAGTGAATATTTTATTCATCATTGTAAAAGAAATTGCCCAATAATCCAGTTTTTACCAATTTTGCTATAGAAAAAAGTATTGAGAATTTAAGAAAAAAGTCGACATTTTCCCAGAATTTTAGGTTCTTCCCTGAGCCTTCATATCTCTAGTTCCAACTACAGAAGACCCATTGAATCAATCGCCCACTAGTGAGTCAACACCATGGCCATTTCCGCACTAGACTGTTATAGCGCTATTATTCCACTTTCAACATCCTATGGAATCCTGGGGTTTGCAGTTTAGGGAGGGGCCTTTGAGGATTCCATAATAGCACTATGCGGAAATGGCTCATGAACTTCAGGGGGATATAAGTCTGCGGGAACTTCTAGCATAGTTTTCTCACCGGTAGGGTCCCGGCCCAGGGAGAGGACCGTTGCAATCGGGTCTCATGGAGTTAAGCACGCAGTTGACTTCGTTTCCCACACGTAGGACGGTGAGCTGGTTGCTTGGTTGCGCTGGGTCCGGGCAGGGGTAGTTGGATGGCACGGTGTTCAAAGTCATGTAAAGGGAATTCCTCCCAAACTGCTGATAAGGCAAATCATCCGGGGAACGAGAACTGGTGAAATTGTCCCGTGCTGCAGAGGCAAACGGGCAAAGCCATTATCCGTCCTGAAAGCCACCAGGGCAACACTTACAAAAACGGTGAATTGCGGGAGACGATTCCATCACCTTTCAAGATGACGGGATCACCCATTCAGAATCGTCGAAACTGATACAGCCAGCCCTCCAGATTTGTGCGCTCTGTCCCGGAATGCCCTGAACTGGAAATCGTCCTCAAAGAGACTTCAAGGCAGTGGTTCTCAACCTGTGGGTCCCCAGATGTTTGTGGACTTCAGCTCCCAGAAGCCCCAGCCCCTATGGTCAATGCTCAGGGCTTCTGGGAGCTGAAGTCCAAAAACATCTGGGGACCCACAGGTTGAGAACCACTGCTTCAAGGACTTCCTCACACTAGGGAGGAAAACGTGGGAAGATGATTTCTTGCCGCCCGTGGAAGCAAAGGGCCTTCCCACCCTTCACTCTTATCGCGCTATTACTCCAGTTTCAACACCCTGTGGAATCCTGGGATCTGAAGTTTAGGGAGAGGCACTGAGAATTTTCAGCCAGAGAGATCTTGGGCCTCAAGAAACTACAAACACCAGAATTCCAAAGGAGGTTGAAAGTGGGATAATAACACCATAACAGCGTAGTGCGGAAACAGCCCTGAGAATCATGTGGCGGTTCCGCTGGCTGCCACAGGAGGCCACCCTTGAATCAATCTCCCCAGAAACTGGCAGTACTAGTAGGAGAATCTAACATACCTTCGCTGAGGGCAACCAGCAGCCATATCCCATCATTGGCATAGCGAGCATCGTTGAAAACACAGCGTGGCTGATCCAGGACGAAGGTGGAAGCGGTGATCTTCCCTTCTAGGTTCTCAGAAGTCAGGTGAGGGGTGTACTCCAAAAGCTCTAGAGAAACCCAAGAAGAAAACGAGAATGAGTCTTCCCCTCTTTTTTGCCCCCTTGCCTCAAAGAAGCTTTCATCCACACAGTGGGTCTTTCCGCACTGCACTGTTCTAGTGCTATTATTCCACTTTCAACCTCCTGTGGAATCCTGGGGTTTGCAGTTTAGGGAAGGGCCTTGAGACTTCTCAGCCAGGGAGCAATTTGGCCTCAGGAAACTACAAACCCCAGAATTCCACAGGAGGTTGAAAGCAGAATAGCAGCACTATAACAGCGTAGTGCGGAAAGGCCCAGTGTTATTTGCCACGATGGTGGCTCCAAACAGAAAGTGGAGGCACCTCAAAAAAGGAGTTTGGAGGACAGGTAGAACAGCTCCTCTAGAAAGCCCCAGGTGCAGAGCCTGGCCTCTCCAAGTAGAGTTGAGGAAGGTTCTCATCTGAAACCCTGAAGAGCCGCTGCCCGCCGCTGGTATAGACCAGTCTTTCCCTGGCAAATTGCAGCCCTTCTGATGTTGCCGGAATGCTGTGCCCATGAACCATAGCCGGATGCTGTAGAGTTGCAGCCTCACTGCCACAACTTGCCCACCTCTTCTGCATAAACTTTGGCCCTTTCCGCACAAGGCTGGTGAATCGGTTCGTGCCGTTTCTTACCGGATTTTCTGGGCTCGAAACAAGGCGGACTTTCCCTCATTTCCTTCCGCACAGCTATTGCGTATGTTCCATTCTGATTTGGAGGAGTGCGAGTTCATGAATCCACACTGCCTCCGCCGTGGCCGCTCCTGCTACTCCCCTCACCCTGCCCCGTCGGCTGTGATTCGCCCTTTTTGGGGGGGGGCATGGTTTAGTACATCACTGCGTATATGCGTACGTGCAAAAGTCCAAACTACCCCCTGCCCCCTCCCATGAGCCCTCCCCTGACCACCAATTCGCATTGGCGTGAGTGTACGTGTCTGCACCACTGTGAAAGTACGAATTGGCTCGATCTGGAAAATTGGAAAATCAATTTCTTCTGGTTTCAAATAGCGCACTTTACCACCACCTGCGGGTGCATTTAGTCGGAATTACATGCGGAACGAAGGTAAATAAACCAAACCTAAGCCATTTCCACACTAGACTGTTATAGCGCTATCATTCCACTTGCAACATCCTATGGAATCCTGGGGTTTGCAGTTTCGAGAGGGGCCAGCCGGCCTCTCCCAAAACTGCAAACCCCAGGATTCCATAGGATGTTGCAAGTGGAATGATAGCGCTACAACAGCCTAGTGCGGAAATGACCCTAGTCTGCTCCAACGTGCAGAAGAGCTCCGTGGCAAGACACATTGACCCGCCTTAATTTCCATGTGCAGAAAGGGCCATAGACAGACCATTAAAATATCATTCAAAACAAGCCATAGGTTAAAATACACTAACCATTAAACCATTTAAATACAAATATATAGTAATCAAAATACGTCCTAATTAAAACTAGACTATCCCTGTTGGAAGGGATAGGTCCTTAGTATTTTTGTTTTTTAATTCAGACAGCACGTCTCTTCTGGCAGGTCATTCCATGGGGTGGCCAATGAAAAGGTCATCTGGGTGACCGTTGCCAGTCTAGTCCTGGCCGGTTGAAGTCAACGGCCCCCAGAGGTCCTGAGTGTCAGGGGTGTATTGTATGGGAGGAGGTGATCCTGCAGGTAACTTGGAGCGAAACCATGCCTGGAAACTAATAGGCAGCCACCGGAGTGATTTTAATATTGGTGTGATATGTTCACTCCTCAATGTACTTGTAACCAATCTGGCTGCCATGTTTTGGACCAGCTGGAGTTTCCAAGCTTGGCACAAAGGAAGCCCAAAGTACAACGCATTGCAGCACTCCAACCTTGAGGTTAACAGCGCATGCACTACCATCTTTAGGTTGTCCAATTCTAGGAAGGGGCACAGTTGGTGTTATCCACTGAAGCTGATAATAAGCGCTCCCGACTGTGGCATCTAAGTTGACATTCGGAGGGACAGATCCAAGAGCTGCGAACACAATCTTTCAGGGGGAGTGTGACTCATCCAGAACTGGTTGACACACCCCAGATTAGGACCCTTAACAGTAGGCACCTCTGTCCTGTCTGGATTTAATTTCATTTTGTTTTTCTTCAATTTGCTTCCATTTGTTTTGCTTCATCCAGCCCATTGCTTCTTCCAAGCCTTCATTCAAAGAAGATACGCTGTCCTGAGCAGAAGCTGTTTTCGAAGGCATGGAAAAGTGTATTTGGTCCTGATAGCACCCCTCCCCATGCCTCTGGATGATCTCTCCCAACAGTTTCATGTAGATGTTAAAAAGCATTGGGGATACAATGGCACCCTGTGCTATGCCACAAAAGAGCTCTTTTTTCAAGCAACAGCTATCCCCAAGCACCACCATCTGGAATCTACCTGAGAGGTAGGACTGGAACCACTGCAACACAGTGTCCCCAATTCCGAACCCCGCCAGGCCTTCTGGAAGGATAGAATCATAGAATCCTAGAGTTGGAAGAGACCCCAGGGGCCATCCAGTCCAACCTCCTTTCTGCCATGCAGAAACCCACATCTAAGCACTGCCAACAGATGGCCATCCAACCTCTGCTTAAAAACCTCCAAAGAAGGAGACTCCACCACACTCCATGGAGGCAGCAGATTCCACTGCCGGACAGCTCTGACCATCAGGAAGTTCTTCCTGAGCTTCAGGTGGAATCTCCTTTCCTGCAGCTTGAATCCATTGCTCCTTATCCTAGTCTCTGGAGCAGCAGAAAACAAGCCCGCTCCCTCCTCTACATGACATCCCTTCAAATATTTAAACATGGCTCTCATGTCCCCTCTTAACCTCCTCCTCTGCAGACTAAACAGCCCCAGCTCCCTCAGCCGCTCCTCATAGGGCTTCATGGCTTCCAGACCCTTCACCATTTTGGTCGCCTTCCTTTGGACACGCTCCAGCTTGTTGATATCCTTCTTGAAATGAGGTGCCCAGAACTGGACACAGGTTTCCAAATGAGGTCTAACCAATGCAGAATAGAGTGGCATCATTACCTCGCTCGATCTAGACACCATGTTCCTATTGATGCAACCAAGAATCACGTTGGCTTTCTTGGCTGCCGCATCACTCTGCTCACTCAGTGAGAAACGGAAAGCACCTGGAATTCAAGTACCTAGGTATGTACAAAGCATTTGAACAAACCATTGGAACAAAGTCAAAAGAAAGCTTAAGAAATATTTTTTTAAAAAGGAGCATTGCCAAGTGTCAATCAGCCAGGTGGTGCAAACATTGCAAAGAGGGAGGAGAGTTTCTGCTTCCTAGGAGAACTGGATAAAACCATTCCCCTCCTATATCTTGGAAAACAATAAAGGGGAACAGCTTGAACTTTTTCAGTATGGCCACTGGCAATAGGGGCTGTGGATTCTGGCAACTGAGTCCCCAGAAAGTAATTTTTCCCCCTAGTCTCTAGATCAGATAATTTGTTCATCTAACTTACTGTAGTAGTGTCTTTACAGAGACTGCAGCTGTTCTTCAAGGTTTCAGTCAGGAGATGCTAAGAGGCTAAATTTTAATGTTCTTCAATTGAGGGAGAAGGTTTTCCCTATGCCTACGGTAAACTTGTAATGTCCGTGGTTTGGCATAATGCTCTGATTCTTATCCTTGGAACAGCAGAAGACAAGCTGGCCCCATTTTTTACATGACATCCCTTCAGATATGTATTTAGTTTCCAGATGCACTGAGTTTTAAAAATGGAAATTAGTGAGATATTGCTCATCCCAGATTACAGCATGATAGACTTCAATCACGGTTCTTTGCGCGTTTCCAGATGAAAGATTTGCTGTGCAATCGTTGTGCAACATTCACAAAATTCCCTGGGTAGAAGGACCCAAACAACCTTGTGTCTTATTTGTAACCCTTCTGTGTTTTCCTGCTGCATCCTTCGTTTTTCTGACTGCAGAGAATCCATCCAGAAGACAGAAAGGGAACAGTAGTTCTACAAGCTTGGGGAAAAAAAATTTTTTGGACTCCATGCTGTCTGGAGGATGCTGGGAGTCACAGTCCAAAAGTACTTCTGAGCCCTAGCTATGAGCCTTCTGTCCTGAAAGCGCCCATAGAAAGTTAATATCCTGTGAACTCTTAGATTATGAGATAGCTGAACAGGAGTTCCTATGGAAAACTGGCTGTCAAGCCAGGGCGTAACAGAAATTATGGTTTCTTTGCATGTCAGCAAGATTCTGCATAACTGGTACTATTACTGGTTGCTTTTTGTCAGCTTACGACTAACTTCTCCACCCTTAGAAAAATCACAGACGTAAAAGGATTTGTCATAGGATGTTTACTCCATTTTGTCAAAGCTTGGAAAAGTTAATTTTAGGTTAGAACTCCTAGAAACCCAACCAAGCATAGCTAGTAGTCAGGACGCTGGAAGTAAAAACAGAATAATTCTTGTGTCTGTCACGCACATGTACATGAATTTATAAGCAAAATATAAAAGCTGCCTTGTGTCAGCTGAAAGTATGATTCCCCTAACCCAGTTGTGTCTACACACACTGGGAGTCTGATGAGTCACTGGAGCGACATAGCTGAGTACTCCTCCTTAAACTACAAATCCCAGGATTCTATAGAATGTTACCATGAGAGTTGAAGTGGAATCATAGCACTACGATTGTGCCGTACGGAAGGGCCCGATGGAATTTCTTCTTCTGCAGTCCCATTCATTTACACACAAACCTTTCCCAGTAGTTTGTCTTCCACCTATTCTAACCATTTCCGCACTGCACTGTTATAGTGCTATTATTCCACTTTCAACATCCTGTGGAATCCTGGGATTTGCAGTTTAGGGAGGGACATTGAGAATTCTCAGCCAGAGGGTTCTTTGACCTCAGGAAATTACAAACCCCAGGATTCCACAGGATGTTTAAAGTGGAATAATAGCACTATAACAGTGCAGTGTGGAAATTGCCTTAATGTTTTCAGATGCGTTTTTCATATCTTTTTCAAAACAGATCACATTCCATTAGAGAATGCTGAAGCCAGCGGGGGGGGGGGGGGGGAACTGAAGAGGAAACCTGGTAAATTGATATAATTTGGAAAAGTTCATTTTTAAAAAACTGCCACTCCCAGAATCCCCACTTTACACAGCCAGGGAGTTGCAGCCTCTGGAAAGAAAGAGGAATTTTTCAAGCTCTGTCCAGCGAGAGGCCGAAGCTGTGATCTTTGCTCAGCTCTCTTTGGCCTGTGGGAGCCACTTGTCAATGTCCAGAGAAATTCAACCAAACTGCAAAAGCAAAGACGTACCTTGTGCACCCGCAACTCTCAGTGCCAGGCCTATCCAGATGACCGCGGAGAGAGCCATTGCATCCAGAACCTCCTGTCCTTCCCTGCAAGATGGCAAGAACGAGAAGCAGAGAAAGGAGCAGAAAAACCTCTTCCCCACCACCCTCTTTTGTGTTGCCGTCTCAGGAGGCCTCGCCCACATCTGTCATCCATCTTTTGGACACCTGTACATTTTTAATGTTCTCCCCTCCCTTCCTTCCATCTCCTACAAAGAGGGGCAAAGGCTGGTACCAGAAAACAGGTCTGGCTAGTTTTGGAGAGCAAAGGATAAATTGAGCGTGAGTGAGCGGATCAGCCGTGCCGGAGTGGGGTGGGAATGAGGAGAGTTTCACGTGGGCTGGCGTTCTCCGGTGGTGTCTTGGTGGTGATTCATTTTGAAAGGTCAGCGGACAGGAATTCAACCTGAGCTCAGCCTTCTGTCTTGGGGATTCTACACAGTGACGGACAAATCAATCATCATTAAAGATGGAAAGAATATTTTTCAAAAATCCTCCAAAAATGTGTTTCTGACATGTTACAAAACCCTGATGAGGAGAAACCTGGGCAGATGAGAATCTTCAGCGCTCGGGATTTATCTTGCGCACATTCACACCTAGGGCCTGTCCGCACTTCACTGTTATAGGGCTATTATTCCACTTTCAACCTCCTATGGAATCCTGGGATTTGCAGTTTCAGGAGGGGCATTTAGAATCCTCAGCCAGACAGCTCAGTAAACTACAAACCCCAGCATGCAAGAAATAAGGAAAAGTGAAATAAAAGCTATGGCCAGTTTGCAGTCCTTAAATAGATTATTAAACTACAGGTACCCAGGTTCTTTACGCCCTATTATAAATATTTTTAAAGCAAAAGTAATTCCAACACTTATTTTTGAGGCAGAAATTTGGGTCTTTGCAAATCTTGCAAAAATTGAAAATATCCAATCCCAATTCCTGCGTATGATTTTAGGGGTTTCTAAATTTTCTCCGTCTTATTTAGTTAGATCTGAACTTGGGATGGATAGGATTGAGGGCCTAATTTATTCCAGGATGGTAAATTTCTGGTGCAGAATAAGTAATTTAACAGAAGATAGGCTCCCCAAGGTTTGCTTAGAAGAACAAAGGACTTGTCAGCAAGGAACATTTTGGCTACAGAATTTTTCAAATATGTTACTAACCTTTGGTTTTTCTTACCAGCTATTAAATCCAAGGTTGCCTGATACCAAAAAGATGGTTAAACAAAGCGTGTCCGATGTGAATGCTCAGTTAGACGTTGCTGCCCTAACATCTTGTAGATCAACTAAATGGCTAGCTAAACTGAAATTAGAACACGGATTTGAAAAATATCTGGCATTCCCACTGTCCATGGAAGCTCGCAGAGCCTTTACACGCTTACGTTTTGAACAAATGGACACAACGATGAAATGGGGTAGATTTCGTAACATCCCAGTCCAAGAAAGGCTGTGCATATGTGGTGAGCTGGTGTTAGAAGATTTAGCTCATTATCTACTTGAATGTCAGATATATTCAGAGACAAGGGAAAGTTATCTAGCGCCTTTCCTAAGAAAATGAAATACTGGACAGCAAAGGAGAAACTTGCTTTTTTAGTACAACCAACAAATCAACATGTGATTAGAAAGGTTGCTGCATTTGCAGTGAAGGCTGCTAGGGCAAGAGAAAACTTCTTAGAGCTCATACCAGATAAAAAGCATCAGAGTCTTGCAGAATAAGAGATGGTATTTGTAAATTGTAATTATGTAATTTATGTAATTTTATATGAGAATATGTAATTTACGTTTTAACCTTGTGTCTCAATTTTATTATGAAAACGTTTTATGGTATTGTTTTAATTATGCGATGAGGGCGATCTGTTTTGAAGAGATTTTGGATGTTTTGTTTTGTTTTTTGTAGTTGTTGGATTGCAATGGTCTTTGGACTGAGCAAATAAATAAACTAATAATAATAATACAAACCCCAGCATTCCAGAGGATGTTGAGAGTGGAATAATAGCACTATAACAGTGTAGTGCGAAAATGGTCACAGACTTTGGGGTTTTGCGGGAGGGTTGCCCAAAAGATCCTGTTTCCTGTGCAGAAAATGCTGATTATTGTTAACTGCCATCAAGTCAACCCTGACCTACCGATACTCCATGGATGAGAGACGTCTAAGTCACCGATCCTCAGCCACCCTGCTCAGGTCTTGCAGATTCAGGAATTCCTTGATTGAGTCTATCCATCTGTAATGCAGTCTTCCTCTTGTCTGGCTGCCTCCTACCTTGTTATTGTTGCATGCCTTCAATTTATTTCTGATTTATGGCAATCCTAAGGTGAATCCATCATGGAGTTTTCTGAGGCTAAGAACGTGTCACACACAAGGTCACCCAGCGGGTTTCCGTGTCCAAATGGGGAATCAATCCCTGGTCTCCAGGGTCGTAGTGCAATGCTCAGATAACTCTACATTTCTATGATTCTATGATTCTATGCCAGCTCTCTGACTTCTACCTTTCCAAGCAATATTGTCTTTTCGAGCGAGTCAGGTGAGTCATGTAGGGTCCTGCATGTGGTCAGAAAAAATGAAAGTCACAAGTATAGGATGGGGACGTGTGGCTGGATAGCAGTCCGTGTGAAAAGGATCTAGGAGTCTTGATAGATCACAAGCTGAACATGAGTCAGCAGTGTGACGCGGCAGCCAAGAAAGCCAATGCAATTCTTGGTTGCATCAATAGGAGTATGATGTCTAGATCGAGGGAGGTGATGGTACCACTCTACTCTGCTTTGGTTAGACCTCATCTTGAATCCTGTGTCCAGATCTGGGCACCCCAATTCAAGAAGGATGTCGACAAGCTGGAACGTGTCCAGAGGACGGCGACCAAAATGGTGAAGGGTCTGGAAGCCATGAAGTCCTATGAAGAACGCCTTAGGGAGCTGGGTATGTTTAGTCTGCAGAAGAGAAGGTTAAGAGGGGACAGGATAGCCATGTTTAAATATTTGAAGGGATGTCATGTTGAGGAGGGAGCAGGCTTGTTCTCTACTGCTCCAGAGACCAGGACAAGGAGCCATGGATTCAAGCTGCAGGAAAGGGGATTCCACTTGAACCTCAGGAAGACCTTCCTGACGGCCAGAGCTGTCCAGCAGTGGAATCTGCTGCCTCCATGGAGTGTGGTGGAGTCTCCGTCTTTGGAAGTTTCTAAGCAGAGGCTGGAGGGCCGTCTGTTGGGAATGCTTTGATGGGTGTTCCTGCATGGCAGGGGGTTGGACTTGATGGCCCCTGGGGTCTCTTCCAACTCTAGGATTCTATGATTCTCATGATATGGCCATAGAGCCGGACCTCTAGTTAGCGCAAACCCCACAAGTCCGAAACACAGTGGACCCTCGGCATCCGCTAGGGTTTGGTTCCAAGACCCCCCTGTGATAACCAAACTCTGTGGATGCTCAAGTCCCCTTATGTACAATGGCGTAGTAAAATGGTGTCCCTTCTACAAAATGGCAAAAATCAAAGTTTGCGTTTTGGATTGTTTTTAAAAAAATATTTTTTTGTATATTTTTTATTAAAAAAAATCAGTTGAAATACTTGTACATTATATAAACATGAAATAACATGAAATAATTATATCTTTCACATTACATAAAATTACATTAAAATCAGCAGTATTCTTGCACTGTTGGTATAATATGAATGGGGGAGTCTGTATGATTATTGATTCACTTGAAAAATGATTGAATCATAAAATATCATACATGTACATAATTAATATAATTAAATATAATACATCTTGTTGTGTATCTGACCATCTTTAAAAGTTCTTCTAGTTGTGTCCCCTCATTATATTTTGAATGCATTTCTTACTTCCAACAGACTCTTGCACAGTTGATATTTGATATCTTAAATGTTACCTCTGCTTCTATCTTTTTACTGTTGGTTTGTCTGCTCCTACAATGAAAAAAGTAAGAAAACAATACTAACAAAAGGAATAACAATTTCTGCTCATTTCTGCTCATTTGTCTCATTTATCTACAAGATTCAGTTTATCACAGCATTCATGAAATATCATGACATATCAATACCCAGTTTTTGTTTGAAATAGTTTTTAGTTGGAGATCATTCTCTATCTTTTTTTCTTGTAAATTTCCCCTTAATGCTTGTGTAAGATTATCTAATATTGAAAATTCCGTAATTTTAGATAACCATTCTTCTATTTCAGAAGTCGGACTATTCTTCCAATATCCGGCAGAGACAATTCTAGCCGCTATAACCATGTAAAGTAATAGTCTCCAATACTTTGCTGTTAGTGTCTTCTCTATATCATGCAACATATTCAACAGAAAGATTTTGCGGGAAAATGGAATATTTATCTCTAAAATTTCTGTCATGCATCTATGTATGTTGTTCCAATACTTTCTCGCATCAGAGCATGACCACCACATGTGAGAGAAAGTGCCGTTTTCAACCACGCACTTCCAGCATTTATTTTCTCTTGTTTTGGAAATCTTGCATAATTGAGCTGGATCTAGGTACCACCTAGACATCATTTGTAAATGGTTTTCTTTTCAGTTTTGAGCTGCTCTAAATTTTGGGGTATTTTTCCAACATTTTCCCCAGTTTTCTAAACTTATTTCGTATCCCATATTTCTTGCCCATTTTATCCTTACCTCTTTCACCACTTCTGTTTCCAACTCCCGATTTAGAAGAAAGTTGTAAAATTGAGAGGTTGAGTGTTGGGGTTTCTCAAAAACAACCTTCTCGAATTCCTTGAATTGTTTACTTGAGTCAATCTCTTCAAGCTTCATATCCATCTTAAATCTTTCTTTTAATTGTAAATAGAGGAACCACTGACAATTCACACCCTCTTGCTCTAATTCCTCTCTCATCTTTACTCTCAGATGAGTTTCTCTTTCTTCAATTATTAAGTCTTTATATTTAAGCTTTATATATTAAGCTTTATATTTAAGCTTTCGTTCGGATCCTTCCATGTACCATATAAGGCTTCATGTAGTGACAACCATTGGGGCAATCTTCTGTAAGTCTTATGTTTAAGTTTTAGCCAAATCTGCAATAATGGACGTCTTATGTAATGATGCATAAATTCTTTATCAATCTTTGCTTTGTCGTACCATAGGTACACATGCCAGCCGAAACGTAAGTCTGGACCTTCTAAATTTAGAATTCTGTCACTTTGTAACTTAATCCAATCTCTGATCCATGTCAATCCGTTTGCATAGTAATAGAGTTTTAATTCCGGGAGTCTGCAACCTTAAAAAGATATTTTCAAGCCATGGTTGTTTGAATCTATGGATACAGAATATGTGGATATGGGGGGCTGAAAAGTTATAACTGAAAAGAGTAAAAGAGCAGACTGTCAAAAATATGACCATGCATTGCTTTTTCTCTAGATGCCATCTTTTGTGCAAGTCGACTCATGATGCTTCTCTTTGAAATTTTTGCAGTGCGTCTCTTATACGGTGTAGATTCATTGTCCACTTTTGTTCATTTTGCTGTACAGTGGTTTGTGTATTTAAAAGTAGCCTTTTGTTCCTTTTAATATACTTCCCCGGAATCTAAAAAAAGACTGGTTCCGCGTTTTGATGACGTCTGCTTTTTGGCAATGCTTTGGTTCCCCCACCCGTTGAATAAATGGAAGATGTCTGTAAAAGATACAAAAGCATACATAAGATAGGTAAGAGATCACAAAGACACATGGTCATAATGCTAAAAGTGAAAATAAAAATAAACAGGCACAGTAAAAGGGTCTGATATGTTCTTGTTTGAAGACTTTATTTCCAGAGTCCAGGCTGATGAGCAGAGAAGTTTATCTACTTCTATGGGCCTGCCTTGCTTTAAGATCTACGGGGAAGGCTTTGACCATTTCCACACTACGCTGTTATAGCGCTCTGATTCCACTTTCAATCTCCTGTGGAATTCTGGGGTTTGTAGTTTACTGAGGCCAAAGATGCTTCTCCCTAAACTGCAAAGCCCAGGATTCCACAGGATGTTGAAAGTGGAATAGTAGCGCTATAACAGTCTAGTGCGGAAATGGCCATAGTGCTATTATTCCGCTTCCAACCTCCTATGGAATCCTGGGATTTGCAGTTTAGGGAAGGGGCATTTAGGATTCTTGGCCAGAGACCTTCTTGGATTTAGTGAACTACAAACCCCAGAACTCCACAGGACGTTGACAGTGGAATAACAGCACTATAACAGTGTAGTGCGGAAAGGCCCACATTTATAATTTTCATATTTATCAATGAATATAAAACTGAGGCGTGCCAGGTTATATTTTAGCTGCAAATTTAGAAATAATTGTTGTTATTTTAATCAAAATGCAATAGATCTTGCAGTAGCGGAAAACACTCTGACCAGTGCCTCTGTTGCTGGGGAACTTTTGGACTCCGGTTGCGTTCCTTTCTGAAACCAGGTTTTGGGCGGAACGTTCTTTCCAGTACAGCAGTGGTTCTCAGCCTTGGATCCTCCAGATGTTTTAGGTTTCATCTCTCCTCTTCATCCTGGAAAGAAGCGACTACTGGGGTGCCACAGGGTTCTGTCCTGGCCCAGTGCTATTCAACATCTTCATCCATACCTTGGATGAAGGAGTGGAGGGCACTGTTACCACCGTGTCCTGGCCTGGCCTTTGGTGAACCAAAGATATCATTTTGATATTGCAATTCGGCCCTACTCTGCCACCAGCCAAGTGTTTGTGAGGCCCACCGAACAAGCGCGAAGCTAGGCACGGCTACTGCTTGCTGCTCCCACCAAACCGAGCCAGATATTGCCAGATCTGCTTTAGGGGACCTCCCGAAACAAGCAGCTTCATTACGAATGCACGCCACCACAAAGAGATCCTCTGCCCTGCGAGGACACCCCGGCGAGCTAGGTACTTAACTGCCGAGCTAGCCGCATCTACATACCGGCCATACCATTGTCAACTCGGGCTCTAACTCAATCATGCAAATCCTGACCTTTTGGAGGCTTTGTCTCCAACCCAAAACTTATTGTTTTCACCCGAGACCAGACTAGCCTGCGGTCATTCTTTCCCCTATAAATATCCCCCGCTGTGAGAGCTCTTCGGAACTCTCGCCGGATCGCTTGGACTTCACTTTGCCTTGCTGCCGCTCGGTTCAGCAGATTCCCCTCGGTTGCCACGCCGGGTTTCTTCCTCTTCCACAATTGGCTTCCCCAGGACTACAGGACAGGTGGCGTATCACCCATTCCCCTTGAAACTCAATTTCCCTTTTCTAATTAGGAGTGTGTTTGTGCTTTTCTTTAATAACTGTTTAATAAATCTAATTGTTGTTTGAACCAGTTGCCTCCTCACTGACCTGACGCTGTAGACATAGGGTAAAACCTGTGGGTCCCCAGATGTTTTTGGACTTCAGCTCCCAGAAGCCCTGAGCATTGACCATAGTGGCTGGGGCTTCTGGGGGCTGAAGTCCACAAACATCTGGGGACCCACAGGTTGAGAACCACTGGGGTAAAAGATCCTGCTGCATTACCCTGCCTCTCATTAGCCAAGAGAGTGCTCCAGCTAATTTCCCCATCCTTGCTTGTTGTTGTTTGGTTATTTGGGCGCCCCTCCTGGGACCTCCAAGTCACAGGGTAACAGCACGCTGATCAAATTTGCAGCTGACCCTAAATTAGGAGGGATGGCTAATATCCCAGAGGACAGGATCACAATTCAAAATGACCTTGACAGATTGGAGAACTGGGCCAAAGCTAACAAAATGAATTTTAACGGGGAGAAATGGAGGGTACTACACATAGCAAGAAAGAATGAAATGCACAGATATAGGATGGGTGACACTTGGTTTGAAAGCAGGCCGTGTGAAAGGGATCTAGGAGTCTTAGTGGATCACAAGCTGAACATGAGTCAGCAGTGCGATGCAGCTAAAAGGGCCAATGCAATTCTGGGCTACGTCAATAGGAATATAGTGTCTAGGTCAAGGGAAGTAATAACCCCACTCTATTCTGCTTTGGTTAGACCTTATTGGAATCCTGTGTCCAGTTCTGGGCACCACAATTTAAGAAGAATATTGACAAGCTGCAGTGTGTCCAGAGGAGGGCAACCAAAAGAATTGTGAAGGGTCTGAAAACCATGAAGCCTACAAGGAGTGGCTTCGGAGGCAAGGCTTGTTTAGCCTGAAGGTTAAGAAGTGATGTGATAGCCATGTTTAAATATTTTAAGGGATGCCATATTGAAGATGGAGCCAGCTTGTTTTCTGCTGCTGTAGAAACTAGGATGTGGAGCAACGGATTCATACTACAGGAAAAGACATTTCACCTAAACATCAGGAGGAACGCTGACTGCAAGAGCCTTTTGACAGTGGAATACGCTGCCTTGGACTGTAGTGGAGTCTCCTTCTTTGGATGGCCATTTCCTGAGGTTGTTTTTGTGTGTGTTCCTGCATGGCAGAAGGGGATTGGATTCGATGGCCATTGTGATCTCCTCCAAGTCCATGATTCTGTGATTCCCAAAAACCCCAGCCAGCACAACCAACAGTCAGGGATGCTAGGAGCTGAAATCTAAAACAGTTGAAAAGCAAAGAAGTATAGGGTTTTTTTCAAACAAGAAGGCTGCCCGGTGCAAAGGAGGACACACAGCCATCAAAGGAAAGAGTCCTTGTCCGGTTGCAAGACTTTGGCATTTGATTATCTGAAATAGATTGTGTCTAGCCCTGGAGGTTCCACTGAACTCATATGGCTAAGCAATGTTGACAGACTTCTCATCCTCTTTAAACTTCTCCTGTCACCTCTTAGAGCCATTAGGAGCTAACGTTAATTACTGTGGTGTCTAAGAACTTAAGAATGCCTCACCAGTTGGATTTTCTGGTTGTTAAAGAGTTGCCCCAGGCAAAATGACAGCCCCTCCCAGAAAGAAAACCATGACGGACAGAAACCACCATAACTTTGCCGGAAGAACACGGCTTTGCCTGCCGCAGCCCCACCCAACATTGTGATATTTTGCAAAAGAGAACACAGAAACCAGACCTTCCACCATTTTGGTCCCCCTCCTCTGGACACACTCCAGCTTGTCGATATCCTTCTTGAATTGAGGTGCCCAGAACTGGACATAGGATTCCGGATGAGGTCTGACCAAAGCAGAATAATAGCACTATAACAGTCCAGTGCGGAAATGGTCCGGGAGTTCTGTGCTGCACAGTTCATCTCGTGATGTAGTTCAGAGAAACGGAGTAAAGAAACAGTGGTTCTTAAACTCTGGACTCTCAGATGTTTTGGACATCACCTCCCAGAATCCCTGACCATCAGCCAAGTTGGCTGGGAGCTGGAAACATTTGGAAGACCAAAGATTGAGAAGCACTGGATTAGAGCCACTAGCAGAGAAATCCAAGTTCACTACCAATCTACATATCCCTGATGGTTAAAATGGTATCAGCCCACTATAATCAGTTGGTAGAGTTATACTCCATGTGTGAGTATAGGATTGGTGGGCAAAAGACCTCACGAAGATCCCAAGGGCATTTTTTTATATATATATATATATAATTTTTATTGAAAGTTTGACTCAAAAATTAAAAAAACCCTCACACTTCCATGCTTAAATCTTCCAGTTGAAATTGCTTATTTCCATTCTATACAAACATAATTTCCATCTTACAGAGAGAAGAACAGTTACATTATTTCTTTGATTTCTTATACATTTATATCCTTACCCAATCCAATACTCTTTTCCATTCTTTCTCAAAGTTCTGGATAGATTTATTCTTCAAAGAACATGCTGCCTTTTCCATCTCTATCATATCCAGAACTTTTAACTTCCATTCTTCTATATCAATATGTTTCTTGTCTTTCCAGTGCTGCGCATATGTCAACCTTGCTGCAGTTATTAGATATAATAATATCTTCTGATGACTTTTTATTAAGTTCCCAAGGGCATTTTTGAGGGGTCTAGAAGCCCCAATAATCCCCCTCCAATTATTTTTTTTGGAAAAAAATGTGTTGATTTTATTAAAAAATTAATATTGCACCTAAGGCACCCAGGCTTTACCTTGGACACACGAATCAGCCTTCCTCCGCTCCCAACAAGCCCTGGCCTGACATTGGTCTCCCTGCCAGAGAAGTTCAGCAGTTCTCTTGAGACTCCAGCCAGGCCCCTGAGACTTGGCAACGGATGGGGAATCATTTGCAAACAGTTCTTAGGCATGTCTTGGCATGCGCTAGTTGGAGCTTGAACATGTCCAGGGGACGGTGACAAAAATGGAGAAGGGTCTGGAAACCATGGCCCCTGAAAAGCTGAGTATGGCCCTTTCCGCACGTGGGAAAGGAACCGCGAAAAAACGCTACTCACCGGACTTCTTCAGTGTCCGGGCGAGTCCGTTGGGACGAGGAGCAGTGCCAGCTCGTCGCTCTGCACTGCTCCGGCGTCCAAAATGGCAGCTTCCGGTTGGTGGAGGCTCTCCACCAACCGGAGGAGCTCGCCAGCCCAAAGCCCGCCCCTGGAAGATCTGCAGGCACGCGCTTGGGCGCGCCTGCAGATCTGCACCGGAGCGCGGGGACGGAGCGACACGGAGTTGCGCGCTCCGTGCTTTTTAAAAACCTCTAAAAAGAGGTTTTTAAAAAGCACGCTGCGCGACCAGTTCTGGTCGCTCTGAACCGGACTGAAGTGCGGAATTACAAAAAGTAGTCCGCCCCAGTCCACTCTACGGTGCAGAAGACCTCTGTCGGAGGTCGCTCTGCACCGTTTTAATGGCCCGGTGTGGAAAGGGCCTATGTTTAGCCTGGAGAAGAGGATGTTAAAAGGTGACGTGATAGCTATGTTTCAAGATTTGAAGGGATGTCCTATAGAGGATGGAGCAAGCCTGTTTGCTGCTGCTCCAGTGACTAGGACATGGAGCAATGGATACAAACTTCAGGAAAAGAGCCTATCAGACATTAGAAAGAACTTCCTGACAGTAAGAGCAGTTTGACAGTGGGATCTGCTGCCTCAGTGGAGTGTGGTGGAGTCTCCTTCTTTGGAGGTTTTTCATGAGAGGGATGGCCATCTGTTGGGAATGCTTTGATGGTCTGTTCCTGCACAGCTGAATGGGGTTGGACTTGATGGCCCTTGTGGTCTCTTCCAGATCTATGATTCTATGAGTCCATGATTTTCCATGCTTATTTTTTTGTTACTAAGCAGCCATTGTTGGGGCTGAATCCTCCTTTTCCTTGCCCTTACTATAGTCTTGATCTCAACCTGGTTCCATTTTGCATCTGATATTTAATGAAAGCCAGCATGGTGTAGTGATTTGAACATTGAGCTACATCCCTGGAGACCAGGGTTCAATTCTCTGCTCAGCTATGAAAACCAGCTGGATGGCCTTGGGCACATCACACACTCTCAGTCCCATGAAACCCCATGATAGGGTCTCCGTAGGGCCGCCATAAATCAGAAATGACTTGGAGGCACACAACAACAACAGTTTAATGAACCAGGGCCTAAATACCCTAAAAACACCAATGATCCTGTCTGATCTTGAAAGCTAAGCAGGGTCAGCCCTGGTTAATACTTGGATGGGAGACCACTAGTGAATACCAGATGCTATAGGCTGTATTTCAGAGGAAGGAACTGGTCAAACTGCCTCTGAGTATTCCTTGCCTAAGAAAACCCTATGAAATTCACCATAAGTTAAGCAGCAAATGGAAGGTACGTGCACAAACACGTTGAGTGAACCAAAAGCAAACCCACAAGCCTCCTTCCTTAAGCTGCAGCTTAGTCAACACACCTTCTGGAAACACCTTGCCCTTTTTTCTTCAGGCTTTGATGAGTGTGAGAGAGACTCTGTTGTCAGCAAGGCCATTCCTCCAGTTCGTCCCATCGTAGCAGATTGGGCCAACGTTTTGGGGGAGGAGGGAAAAGGGATTGGAACTTGGCACCTCCCTGAATATCAGCACCTACTTCTGTGTACCCAGGGTGGGGCGGACGTGTCCGCACTGGCTGACTCACCAACTCGCGCGCTCCACTGGTCAGGAGGTATTTTCAGCGTCAGACTGTCCAACCTACCTCCAGAGCCATTTCCACACAATGGTGCTATTATTCCACTTTCAGCGTCCTATGGAATCTTGGATTTGCAGTTTGGGGAGGGGCCTTTGAGGGGCCTCAGGAAACTACAAACCCCAGGATTCCACAGGATGCTGAAAGCGGAATAATAGATCTATAACAGCCTAGTGCGGAAATGGCGTTAGATGCACGCAGTAAAATGCATGCACAGCGACACACAGGATTAAGCTGGGCGTAGCATTTATTTGACCTAAATTTTGGAAGCGTATTGGTGCAGAGTACAACTCCAGGCTTGGCTGGGTGATTCTGGGACCGACAGTCCCTAAAAGTAACTGTTCAAAAGCTTGGATAGAATCGGCAGTTATGAAAAAGTTTCGTAGCACAGCGCTGATAAAAAACACGATGAATTTAGTTCCCCGTTCCATCTCAAGCATAGTGGAGTAAGAGCATCTCTAGAAGGAGACCACGGGATAACACGAGATAGCTTTCTGGGGGAAGTGTATTTTGCAACCCAGAGTCACCACCACCTGCTTCCGGTAGAAGTTAATTTAATCCTTCACTTCCTAAGATTTCTATTAGGGAAATAATCTGCATTGGAAGACAAAATATTTATATAAATTACACAGCACTAAGATGTAGCCTATGGATACAGGCTATCCTACGTTCAGAGTAACACTGTTATCTTGGTGGGCACACAAGATGGGGGATTCTGGGAGTTCTACTCCAAAAAAAAATGTCACTATTCCGAGCTGTGTCTTCCCTGAGTGTCTGCAATTTTTGTTTCTGCAAAAAGCAAGCGCTGGGTGGAGAGAATGGCAAGTTTCCTCTTTTTAAATTTTGTGAGCTTGCAGGGAGTATTGGTGACTCCAATCAGAAGGGTGTTTATATCTTGGCAAAGGCTAAAAGTCACACCCTCGTACATGTTGGGCTCCGAATCTGGCGCTCCCATCCCTGGTCTGGATGTTGGTTTGTTTTTTGAAAAAGAAGCAACCGTGCAAAGTCAAATCGCATGACAGATGTGACACATGTACTCCGATCCACCCAGCCATGACTTTACTTTGTGTCACGTTAGTTCTGAACACTTGCTTCACAATTGTTTTTCTAGTAGATAGCACAACCAAAACAATCACCGCCCTCTTGATTTTTAAGTCTGGTTGGGGCAGGACTATTGGAGTGTGTGTGTGTGTGTGTATTTGCCTGATTCATGACCTTTAAGAGTATGCAATAGTGGTGAGGGTGAAATTCTGTCCTATGGACTCCTGGGATCTGTATTCGAATGAAATATTTAAAATTCTTTGCTAAAGAGTGCTAATCCATTTCCCTGAGCACTAGAGCTTTCTAGCACAGAAGTCTATACAGTTCATCAAACTACAAATCCCAGGACTCCTTACCATAAATCCCAGGATTCCATAGCACGTGTCCAGAGGAAGGGAAACAAAATGATAAAAGGCCTGGAAACCATGAAGCCCTATGAGGACCAGATTAGAGAGCTGGGGGTGTTCAGACTGGAGAAGAGAAGGCTGGGAGATGACGTGATAGCCATGTCTGAATATTTGAAAGGCTGTTATTATGGAAGATGGAGCAAGCTTGTCTTCTGCTGCTCCAAAGATTAGGACACGGAGCAATGGCTTCAAATGAGAGGAAAAGAGATTTCATCTAAACATTAGAAAGAACTTCCTGATGGTGACAGTGGAATACACTGCCTGGGAGTGTGGTGAAGTCTCCTTCTTTGGAGGTTTTTAAACAGGGACTGGATGGTCATCTATCAGGAAGGCTCTGATTATTTATTCCTCCATGGCAGAGGGTGGAACTGGATGACCCTTGGGGTCTCTTCCAGCTCTATGATTCCATGAATGGAGACATGGCAGTTAAAGTGGTACCAAACAATGTAGGGTAAATACAGATCTGGGAGGAGCATCATTCCTGATATTGCTGGACTACAACATCCAGCATTCCTCACCATTGGCTATGCTGGCTAATGCAGGTCCCAGCAACACCGGAGGGCCCCATGATTCCCACCCCGTCTTTAGAGAGAGAGAATTTATCATAGCGGTGTGATTGGAGGCCTTGGCTATCACCAACAAAAGATGGATGGCAGCATACAGAAGGACAGGCAGGGAGGAAACAAAGGGGTTTGTGCGATCGTGGGTCTAAGAAGAGGTAGAAATGAGTGGAGGACTGGGCACGTCCATAGCGGGCGGAGGTGGTGGCACAGGTGAGGCCGGGGGGATGTGGTGGGTGTCGTAGCGACTGCCTTGAAAGGAGGGCTCGGGGTCTTGGCGCTGATCCTGTTGGTTTTCAGGTGGGCCTTGCCTCCAGGCCTTGACGCTGTCCGAAGGAGGAAGTGACATTAAGATATTCCATCAGTCAATCAGTCAATCAAATACCCCACACAAAGACCAGAGCTGAGTGGCAACTCAATTGAAACATCCTGGCCATATCCGCACCAGACTGTTGTAGTGCTATTATTCCACTTTCAACGTCCTATGGAATCCTGGGGTTTGCAGTTTAGGGAGGGGCCTCAAAGGGCCTTGTTACTGAATTTGAGTTTCAAATACTGACTTTGAGGCCCCTCCCTAAACTGCAAACCCCAGGATTCCATAGGACATTGAAAGTGGAATAATAGCACTACAACAGTCTGGTGCAGAAATGGCCCTGGCTGTTTTCTTTTTGGCATAACTAAAAGGCGTTTGTTCATGTTCGTATACAATTTGCACGTGTTCATGTCCCTGTGCACAGAGAGGAAGGCAAATCTGGAAAGTCTGCAGTTTGGCAACATGTAGCTCTGAGTGCGAGGCACTGGCTCTTACCATTCGTAGATGACGGTGCCAAGGAAGCCGACAGTGACGACCCCGCAAAGAGCGGAGAGAATAACGGTAATGACAATCATGTCTCCTTCACGTCGTCCCGGCCACGTGTCCAGCGTTTTCCACGCCATAGCTGAAATGGATAAGAAAGGAAGTTTTCATTGCCTTGCGTTTTTCAGCTGCCTTGCCTCTTCTTAATTACGACTGGTTTGGAATATTAGTATCTCCCCAGTTTTTTAAAAAAAGGACGCAATTGGACACAAACTGTGCATTTGGAGGGCACATTTGGAAACATGGGAGGGAAACCCAACATGTGACATGTTTCTTAGGTTTTTAAATTCTAGTTGCTCAGGCAATCTTGGTAAAATCTGGAAAAGCCCAGTTTTTGAAGAGGTACCAATTAGAGTCGTACAGATTTAACGAAGCAGCGAGAATAACTCTTGCACTGATGTAAACATCAATGAGTCAGGATTGATACTAGTCTTTAAGCTGTTGGATGGTCCTGGTTTGTTTCCGCACTACAATATTATAGTGCTATTACTCCTCTTTGAACACCCTGTGCAATCCTGGGGTTTGCAGTTTAGAGAGAGGCATTGAGAATTCTCCGTCAGAGAGCTCTTTAGCCTCGGGAAACTACAAACTCCAGAATCCAACAGGATGTTGAAAGTGGAACAATAGCACTAAAACAGTATAGTGTGGAGAAGCCCTAAGACAGATCCATAAATGAATAATTGTTGTAAAATAAAGGGTGTTTTTTTTCCATAGCGTGGGGAGATGCATGCAGTTGGAGTATTTAGTTTAAGAAATTCTGATGCTGTCAGGACAGAATGCAGAGACAGAGAATGGTTTTCCATTTGCAAAGGGGTCAAACGAAAGTACATTTTATCACCCTTACTGTTTAATTTATATGAAGAACATATTGAACAGAAAGCAAGATTAGACTCAAAAGAAGGTGGTGTGAAAATTGAAAGAAGGAGTATCAACAGTTTAAGATATGCAGATGATACTACAGTCACGTCTCCGCATTTGCTAGGTTTAGGGACACAGGGCCCCTGTGAAAGTGGAAAAACCGTGAATAACTCTAGGCCTTCCTAAATCATATTTAACACACAAAAAAGTATGATCACCCTATTCAACCCACCGTGGATTCTTCTGAGGCACCAGGGTTCCCCCACAAGGCAGAAGTGGGGGGCTGTGGGGCTGAGAGCCGCCTCCATTGCTGCCCCTCACCATTTTTAAGAGGGACTTACAAGCCTTGTTTGCAGTTTCTCAGCCTCACGAGGCTTGCAGTCGCTATCGAAAATTGCACAGGGAGGCAGCTGAGGGGACAGCAAAGAATCCATGAATAATGAAATCCACAAAAGTGAAACCTGCAGATGTGGAGGGCTGACTGTATATTACCAGCAGAAAATAGCAAAGGTTTGGAACGGCTGTTAGTCAAGGAAGAAATTCTCCAAAGGATAACATTTTATAATTCTGGTAGATACTGATGTCAAAAGACAGCTGCATCTTTTTCATATAAAATCGGAGGTCTCAGTCCCACCCAATAACTCTTTCCATCCGTCTCTTTTCCTCTAACGTACGTTTCTCCAGCATGATAGGAGCGGACCACCTTGTTTCTGCTATGGACCCTCTAGTGTCCATGGCCAGGAATTTCACTCTGTGGAAACACAGGCAAAAAGGAGAGGTTGGTTGGATAACAGAAACTGCCCACAAGAGCCTGGAAATGTTTCTCGCTTTGGATTAAAGTTTGCCAAATCCCCCAACCAAGAGAGCAGGGGCTTTGAGTTTGCCCACATTTAGCAATGGGCCCCAAGAAGGCACAATGCACAGTCTAACTCACTATGGTGAGATGGATTGTTTTTCTGTTTAAAGGACAGGAATTAGTTTTGTTTAAATGATAAGCCATTCTTTCCATATTGTTTCCTGCACATACAGCCTATGGAAATGTATGCACATCTATCTTCCTTTTGTGTGTGTGTGTGTGTGTGTGTGTGTGCGTGCGCATGTGTGTGTGTGTGTGGTGTGGTTTGAATCATAGAATCATAGTTGGTTTGAATCATAGAATCATAGTTGGAAGAGACCCCAGGGGCCATCCAGTCCAACCCCCTACACGCAGGAACCCCCATCAAAGCATTCCCGACAGATGGCCATCCATCCTCTGCTTAAAAACCTCCAAAGGAGGACACCCCACCACACTCCATGGAGGCAGCAGATTCCACTGCTGGACAGCTCTGACCGTCAGGAAGTTCTTCCAGAGATTCAGGTGGAATCTCCTTTCTTGTAGTTTGAATCCATTGCACCTTGTCCTAGTCTCTGGAGCAGCAGAAAACAAGCCCGTTTCCTCTTCCATACAACATCCTTTGAAACATTTAAACATGGCTATCATGTCCCCTCCTAACCGTCTCTTCCTCAGACTAAACATACCCAGCTCCCTAAGACGCTCCTCGTAGGGCTTCATGGCTTCCAGACCCTTCACCATTTTGGTCGCCCTCCTCTGGACACGTTCCAGCTTGTCAATGACCTAGAGCTGCCTAGATCAGCCTGGAAAAGTCTGTAGCACTTCCTCAGAGAGTTATCTGAGCATGTTATCAGTACCAACCAAAATAACATTGCTCAGAAATCTATCTAGGACTCGGTCTTAAGCCCAGGATGTACTGGGGTATACATCACATCTTCCACTTGAATCGGCTACCGAACTGTAGCTTCTGGACTTGGCTAGGCCTAGAAGATTTCCTTGCAGCTTAGCCATCTATTTTTGCAGAACCTTTGGGAGTCTACCCTTCCAGTTCCACATGACTAGACGTTGCCAGCACTTCGGAACAATTGGATTTTTGTGGAGCTATTAGGTTCTGGCGTGGCTCTGTCTCTGCCATACCCTCCAACATTTCACAGAGGAAAACTGGAACACACGAGTCAAGGCAACAATTGAGCATAGTCAAGATGGCAAACGTTACTGATGAGGCAAAAACATACAAAGTAGGAAAGGGTGGAACAGATTGCTTTTGCCTGAGCCTGCTGGGAAGGACAAGATTCAAATTCCTCCTCTCCTCTTCCACTCAAATTAACTGAGGCCATTTCCACACTACACTATTCTAGTGCTATCATTCCACTTTCAACCTCTTGTGGAATTCTGGGGTTTGTAGTTTCCTGAGGCCAAAGGGCTCTCTGGCTGAGAATTCTAAAGGCCCCTCCCTAAACTGCAAACCCCAGGATTCCACAGGAGGTTGAAAGTGGAATAATAGCACTATAACAATGGAGTGTGGAAATAGCTTGAGTTCACACTACTTTGAACTCACTTTTACACTTTGAACTCAGTCTGCAGCTGAAATGGAGGAAGAGGTGAGGGAAACCAGGATATTTTAAAAGGAGCTGAAAAAGTAGGACGACAGCAGATTAATCAAAACTGTTCCTGGCAAAAACTGGGGCAGTTGGAAAGTATGCTTTGATGAGGTCTTCGCTATTCTTACCTGTAAGGACCTGGAGAAGGCAAGGGGCCATTGCAGTGTGTTCGGCTGTCATCGTTCTTGCAAGACGACTCATTGCCAACCCGGAGGACATTCCTCGTCTTGTCTTTCTTGCAGGGGTATTTCTCCAGGGTGGCCTTCATGGTCATGTAGCCATAAGTGGCGTACAGTTCTTCATAGGGTGGGACGTCCTTAGGAGTTGCTGGGTTCTTGAATTTGGAAGTGGCTGTTGGGGCAGGCAGGAGGTAGGCAGAACAACAACACTGAGCTCAGGTGAGTGGAGGCACCAGCATTTTAACAGTTGCTTCAAAAACTGAGAAGAGTCCTTCTGGATCAGACCAAAGGTCCATCCAGCAGATCTTCTAATGTAGGAATCATGAGTTTCATGCACCCCAGGATGGTTCTGCAGCTATCGGCTCCCTGCCAGATCCAGAAAGCTTCCCATAGCTTCAGCCCGCCTCCATCAAATCAAATCAGATGAAAATGGAGAATTGAAACTTCAGGACAGAAGTTGCAGTCCTCCTTTGAAGCAATGTAGGGATTCTCCTATGAAGCAAGGGGATCATGGTGTCCAGATCAAGGAAAGTAATAGCGGAAAGTAACCGCTCTATTCTGCCTTGGTCAGACCTCATCTGGAATAGTGCGTCCAGTTCTGGGCACCTCATTTCAAGAAGGATATCAACAAGCTAGAACATGTCCAGAGGAGGGCAACCAAAATGGTGAAGGGTCTGAAGCCATGAAGCCCTAGGAGAAGTGGCTTAGGGAGCTGGGGATGTTTAGTCTTCAGAAGAGAAAGTTAAGAGGGGACATGACAACCATGTTTTAAATATTTGAAAGGATGTCATATCAAAGAGGGAACGGGCTTGTTTTCCATTGCGCCAGAGACTAGGACAAGGAGCAATGGATTCAAGCTGCAGGAAAGGAGATTCCACCTGACCCTCAGGAAGAACTTTTTGATGGTCAGAGCTGTCCGGCAGTGGAAGATGCTGCCTCCGTGGAGTGTGGTGGAGTCTCCTTCTTCGGAGGTTTTTAAGCAGAGGCTGGATGGCCATCTGTCAAAGGAAGTGCTTTGATGGGGGTTCCTGCATGGCAGAAGGGGCTTGGACTGGATGGCCCCTGGGGTCTCTTCCAACTCTAGGATTCTAAGATTCAGGCCTTTACTTTAGTCTCTGTGTATGTGTGTGTGGAGGAACAAGTGGATTTCTACTTCTTCCCCCTCAATCTTAAATAAACCTCTAATCCAGGGACAGCTGTAGTTCCCCTGCTAGGGGTGCAATGAATCCACTCCAGTTTTTGGAATACTTCCAGGAGCTCTCCAGGGTGCTGAATCCATTTTGAAAATATGTTTTAGCCCATTAGAGTTCCTTTAAAGCAGTGGTTCCTAAACTTTGGTCCTCCGTGTGTTTTGGACTTCAGCTCCCAGAAAGTTTACCCAGCTTGGTCAACAAGCAGGAACTCTGGGAGCTGATGTCCAAAACATCTGGAGGACCAAGGTTTGGAAACCACTGCTTTAAAACCTGGAGTGGATTGCCTGCGCCAGTGACATGAGAACCATCAGCTATCACTCTTCCAATCACTGATAATTTTTGAGGGGGGGAAAGGCTTATTTTTAAAGAAATGAGTGGGCTATAGCGGGTCCCAGTGGGCATGGAGGCAACACCAGTCCTGGTTCCAAGGAAATTGCCCCGTCCTGTACTAGTGCAGTGTTCACTCAGTATCTGTTTCCAACATGGTGTGGGAAGATACTCCAGGAAACTATGGCCATTTCCACACTAGACTGTTATAGTGCTGTTATTCCACTTTCAACATCCCTATGGACCCAGGATTCCATAGGATGTTGAAAGTGGAATACAGCACTATAACAGGCTAGTGTGGAAATGGCCTATGAAAGCAATAACTCTGACTTCCAGCTGCCACTCCCTGACCCAAAACTAGTCTTCAGAGGTAGCTCAACGCAAATATTTTAGCAGCGACTTTAAGACTAACTGGTTTATTTCAGCAAGAGCTTTCACAGATATCAGTCCACTTCTTCAAAGACACGGATGGAGTGATATTAAAGCCACAGGTATTTGAGTACAGTAACATAATTGGGTTTGGGGACAGGGTGTAATAGGATACAGAAAGATGTCAGTCGTGACTTTGTGAACCTTCACACAGTTGTGTAAGATGCAACAGGTTTGACAAGTGATGAGCCTGTTGGCCCTGAGATGTGAAAGCAATAACATATGCATTCCCTGGACACACATATATCTTCTGGAGAAAATTGTTGTGTTGCATGTTTAACTGATCTCAGAAAAGAATTCAAAGATTGCAGCCATGTGCTATTATTCCAGTTTCAACCTCCTGTGGAATTCTGGGCTTTGTCGTTTCCTGAGGCCAAAGAGCTCTCTGACTGAGAAGTCTCAAGGCCCCTTCCTAAACAGCAAACCCCATTATTCCATAGGAGGTCAAAAGTGGAATAATAGCACTATAACAGTGTAGTGCAGAAAGGCCCTTAGTTCATTAACAAACCAGGACAATCCAACAGCTCACGTGCCAGGGTCAATCCTGACTCATTCATGGGCAGAAATGTCCTGCATTAATTTGGGTCGGTGTGCAAAGGGAAATTGTAGCACCTTTGATACTAACTGAAGGCCTGCTGACTATAGACTTACCGTTAATAAAAGTAACCACCACCCAGATGTCATCTGAAGCATTGGCAAACTGGTCAAAGACACAGTTTGGTGGCTCCAAGGCGAAGGTGCTGGCCGTGGTCTTCCCTGCCATGGAGAGATCGGTGACACGAGGAGTGTAGGAGATAACCTCTGAAAATAACCAGAGAGCCCCAGTGAGTTCCCCGCCCCAGGTGGCCATACGTGGCCACAGCAAATACCAAAACATGATCAAATGTAAGCAAGCAAATAAAGCAACTACATTCCACCATCGAACCAGGAGAAAGTGCCTGCGGCTGGAACTGTCTCAATAGGGCCACCGGCACGTGACCTGGAGATGGTGGACGTTGCTTGAATTCACGCAGTAGGTTTGCCAGCGCTTGACCCAGAAATTAAGGGAAAAGGATGCCACCTAAACATTAGGAAGAATTTCCTGATGCTAAGAGCTGCTCAGCAGTGGGATGTGCTGTTTCGGAGCATGGTGGAGTCTCCTTCTTTGGAGGTTTGCAAAGAGAGGCTGAACGGCCATCTGCCGGGAGGGCTTTGATCGCATGGCAGAAGAGGGGTGGACTGGATAGCCCTTGGGCAAGCTTTCTGCACTACACAGTCACAGTGCAATTATTCCATTTTCAACCTCCTATGGGATCCCGGGGTTTGCAGTTTAGGGAGGGGCATTTAGGATTCTCAGCCAGGGAGCTCTTTGGCCTCAGGAAACTACAAACCCCAGAATGCCACAGGCTGTAGAAAGTGGAATAATAGCATTATAGCACCTGACCTGGGGACAATGACAAATGATATTGACTGAGCTGCCTTTAGAGCCACCCAGAGGCAATGGCTAATATTTCAACAGTCCAGGGAAATATTTTGTTGGCCGTGGAACTTAACTTTTCTGGTGCACAACGATCTACTTGTTCTACTTTCTGTCAGAATCCCTGACCAAAAGAGATTAGGAAAGCTTCCTTTTGTGAACGGAAGTTTACTCACTCCAAGATTCCAAATGTCTTTTAAACCCATCGTAAGAAACAGCAGCAACTAAAGATCAATTAAAATGATAACAGGTTGATCTTATTGAAGATCTGGTCTGGTTTGATCTAATAAGATTAAATTTATGTTCCAATCAAGACCAAATTCAGTGAAATCCTTGAGACTTACTTCTGAGTAAGCATAGATAGGATCCCACTTGCCAGTGAAAAAATCAATCAGACTATGTAGGCCAAGGGCCATTTCCACACTAGACTGTTATAGTGCTATTATTCCACTTTCAACATCCTATGGAATACTGGGGTTCGCAGTTTAGGGAGGGGTGTTTTTGACGTCAGCAAACTACAAACTCTAGAATTCCACAGGATGTTGGAAAGTGGAACAATAGCACTATACAGTGTCGTGTGGAAACGGCCGGGCTTCAAGCAGCAATATTACACACAGTGACCTGGAAGTAAGCTTGGATAAATTGTGAGGAACTTTTGTCTCCATGGGCATAATTCTCTTTAATGTAGTGTCTAGTGTGGAATTTCTCTTTAATTTAGTGTCTAGTGTGGACCCTAGGCATTGCCTAGGGTCTGCTTTATAAATCTTATTGCTTTCCATGGGATCTAGTCACACAACTAAATTTTGGGGGGTCACTAACTGTAAGAAACACGTCCAGTGTTTCTCCTTTGAAATATCTGAATACTGTAAATTATTCCATGCATTAAGGATCCGTTCCAGCTTGTAAACCAATACCTTGAGAGCAGACATTCTCCTTGCAACTTCACCAGGAGTTGGTCAGGTTGACAGAAAAGGACTGGACCACCAAACCATGAAAATTGGTTAGATGACCCGGAGTTTCAATCTGGGTCATTCTGGTGAAAAATCAAACACTAAACCAGAGGTGGAAAACTTCCACCGCCAGCCTACCAGGGCAGCACCCGACTCCAAGGACGGCAGAATGCACCATTGCCATGGCAGTAGCAGTGAACTTTCCCCCTTGTAACTTTTCCCCATGTAAGCAGCCAACTTTTTATTCTTAAAGAGAACTATGACCACTAAATCATCTGGAAGGTGACGTTCCCCTGAAAAACAAGGTATGCAACTCATGGGCACTTTGTTTAAGTCTGTTAAACAAGTTTTGTAAAGTCTGTTAAGCCAGTTTTATCATAGAATCATAGAAATGTAGAGTTGGAAGAGACCCCAGGGGCCACCCAGTCCAACCCCATTCTGCCATGCAGGAACACCCTCAAAGCACTCCTGACAGACGGCCATCCAGCCTCTGCTTAAAAACCTCCAAGGAAGGAGACTCCACCACACTCCGAGGCTGCGTATTCCACTGCCGGACAGCCCTGACCGTCAGGAAGTTCTTCCTGAGGTTCAGGTGGAATCTCCTTTCCTGCAGCTTGAATCCATTGCTCCTTGTCCTGGTCTCTGGAGCAGCAGAAAACAAACCCTCTCCTTCTTCTACATGGCATCCCTTCAAATATTTAAACATGGCTATCATGTCTCTCTTTGGAGGTTTTTAAGCAGAGGCTGGGTGGCCATCTGTCGGGAGTGCTTTGATGGGCGTTCCTGCATGGCAGGGGGTTGGACTGGATGGCCCCTGGGGTCTCTTCCAACTCTTATGATTCTATGTCCCCTCTCGACCTTCTCTTCTGCAGACTAAACATCCCCAGCTCTCTAAGTCCGTCCTCACAGGGCTTCATGGCTTCCAGGCCCCTCACCATTTTGGTCGCCCTCCTCTGGACCTGCTCCAGCTTGACCAGGTCCTTCTTGAACTGGGGTGCCCAGAACTGGACACAGGATTCCAGATGCCCATCACGACTGCTGTGGTGAAGTTAGGGGCCACAAGATGGGGCTACAAAAAGGCTAGTGCAGTATCACGTGGCCCATGTGTCACCCACCCCTCCTCTAAACACTACATACATTATATGCATGTAATAAAATCTACCACAGCCCTGTCATTTTTTAGATTACGATAGCTCAATGTGTTAAGGTCAGCATTTGGAAAAATACTTTTGGTGGGATTATAACACCCAGAATCCCCCCGCCAGCATGACCAAGGGATTCTGGGAATTGTCGTACAAAAACTGAATCCTGTTCCAAACTCTGGCCTTTCCGCCCTACATTGTTATAGTGCTATTATTCCACTTTCAACCTCCTGTGGGATTCTGGGATTTGTAGTTTACTGAGGCCAAAGGGCTCTCTGGATGAGAATTTGAAATGCTCCTCCCTAAACTGCAAATTCTGGGATTCCATAGGATGGTGAAAGTGGAATAATAGCACTATAACAGTCTAGTGCGGAAATGGCCACAGACTGACTATAACGGGCTACATTGGGAAGAAACAGTGTAACTTTTACACATTTAAAAAACCTTTTTCTTTATTTACAAAACATAAAAACAGCCTTTTTACATTGCCTTGGGGAAGATTTTTTCCCCCTCTGGACTGTTTACCTCTGAAAGCATAGTCCTTTCCAAAGACGTAAGATCCCTGCCCCAAGGAGATGGCAAAACTTTTCATCAGTGGAGAGGATGACAGCAGGGGAAAAAGGCAGAAGAAACAGAGTTTGAAATAAAACTTTCAGACTTTCTCTACTGCCTGTCGGATTCTGAGAGTTTGGAAAAGTTGCTTCCCTAGACATCTATGATAAGGCAGTGAAAATACTGAAGGAGGAAAGACACACAAGGGGGTCAGGATCTTGCAATACACCCAAGTATCCAAAATCTTGCAACAGAGCATATAAACAATTTTTTAAAAAAACAACTTTCAGTATGGTATAAATATTTAAATGTTAACAAGCTTAACTAAAAAAAGAAAAGAAAAAAAACCCCTTTGAGAACTGGTGGCTGTGTTTCTTTTCCCCCTCTCCATTCTTATTTCCTTCTATCTTCCTTGCCTTTTTCATTTTTATGGGTGAGGTCAGGGACTGCTCTCGTTTTATTAATCTGTCAGATGTTCTGGAAGCCTTTCTGCCTAAGAATGGGATAGTAACCCTTTAAATATGGACATAAAATCCACAGGGCTGATTTAGAGCACTGTGGGTTTAAAGCATAGGTTATTTATTTTAAGCCAGGCTTGGCAAGCCCAGCTCTTGGTCCACGTACAGCTTCTCATAGAATCGTAAAGTTGGAATAGACCACAAGGGCCCCCAAATCCAACCCAGGAACATACCATCAAAGCATTCCCTAAAGATGGCCATCCAGCCTCAGTTTAAAAACCTCCAAAGAAGGAGACTCCACCACATTCCCAGGCAGTGTATTCCACTATCAAACTGCTCTTACTGTCAGGAATGTTTAGATGAAATCTCTTTTCCTGAAGTTTGAAGCCATTGCTCCATGCCCTAGTCTCCAGAGCAGCAGAAAACAGGCTGGCTCCATTCCCCATATGACATTCCTTCAAATATTTGAACACAGCTATCACGTTGCCTCTTAACATTCTCTTCTCCAGGTCGAAACATATCCAGCTCCCTAAGCCTCTCCTCACAGTGCATGGTTTCCAGACCTTCTACCATTTTGGTCACCCTCCTCTGGACACATTCCTAAAATGTGGTGCCCAGAACTGGACACAGTATTTCAGGTAGGGTCTGACCAAAGCAGAATAGAGTGGTGCTATTATTTTACTTGACCAAGTCCCTATACTCCTACTGATGTAGCCCAGAATTGCATTGGCTTTTTTAGTTGCCGCATCACACTGCTGACTCATGTTCAGCTTGTGGTCTACTAAGACTCCTAAATCCTTTTCACATGTACCATGATCAAGCCAGGTGTCACCCATCTTATATCTATACATTCCATTTTTTCTGCCCAAGTGTAGGACCTTATACTTCTCCCTGTTGAAATTCATTTTGTTAGTTTTGGCTCAGCCCTCCAATCTGTTAAGATCATTTTGAATTCTGATCCTGTACTCTCGGGTATTAGCTACCCCTCATATTTTGGTGTCATCTGCAAATTTCATAAAATGCCCTCTATTCCCTCATCCAAATCATGGTATTTCTCAATGGTATTTCAATGGCCCTCGTTGACTCAACGGTATCTCAGTATCAACGGTTTTTCTGTGGCTCTTGTTGATTCCCACTGGCCACCCTCATTCTGCAGGAGGAAGGGTGAATTCACCTATTAAATAGATGATCTTTGTTAACAAGCGGCTGTAAACCCTGATCCCTTTTAAACATTAACAATCCCTGCATTTCAAAACCAAAAGTACATTTCTAGCCAATCCTAGAATTATAGAAACATAGAGTTGGAAGAGACCACAATGGGCATTTAGTCCAACCCCCTGCCATGCAGGAACAAAGCACCCCCAGCAAATAGCCCCCCAGCCTCTACTTAAAAACTTCCAAAGAAGGTGACTCCACCACACTACGGGGCAGCATATTCCACTGTCAAACAGCTCTGACCGTCAGGAAGTTTCTCCTGAGGTTTAAGTGGAATCTCTTTTCTAGTAGTTTGCATCCATTGCTCCTTGTCCTGGTCTCTGGAGCAGCAGAAAACAAGCCTGCTCCATCTTCAATGTGACATCCCTACCATGTCTCCTCTTAACCTTCTTTTTGTCAGACTAAACATACCCAGATCCCTAAGCCTCGTAGGGCATGGCTTCCAGACCCTTCCCCATTTTGGTCGCCCTCCTCTGGACACATTCCTGTTTATTCCCCCCCCTCATTTTGGGGTATTTTTTTAGACGCCTGTGTGGCTTCCAATGGGTCCCAACGGGCTGAAAACTGGCCTCCAGAGTAGCCAAAGTCACTTTCCCTCATTCTGAGTATTCTCTTCGCTTTAACCAACACACAAAAGTCACACAGAACTCTACTAAACACTTTATCATATAAAAATATTGGAGGCACAAAGATGGGCTGAAAAGGCTCTAAATCAATAACTGAATATTTCTTTAAAACGAAATTTTTACCAAACAGGCATCACCTATTTGTGCGGCGGTCCTGCCGGCAAACCCCAACAACAGAAGCAGAAGGAAAGATGCCATTGTGGTGCAAAAGTTTCTGGTCTCCAAAAGTGGTTTCCTCTCTTCTAAGAGGTTTCGAGCCTCGCAGAACAGCTGCCGTCACGGTCCTTGGGTGCAAGTGAGGAAGAGCAGAGGACCACTGTGACCAAAAAAGTCTCCTCCACCCAACCAGACAACTCTTTATCCCTTTGCCCTAAAGGGCGGCCCTCGGCCCTTCCCGTGCCAACTTTTCACGTTCTTCCTGTCCTGTTTCAAGATCTTGACCCTGATAGCAAACAGGTTTGTCTTGTTCTTTCCAAATAAAAATCAAAAACAGAGAGAACTGACATGGGCATCACAGGCAGGCAGGGGGAACAACATGGCTAAGGATGGCTGACATTTTATTTCAAATATTTTTAAATAGGAATATACCTAAGTCGAAGGCTTGCACGGCCGGAATCCATAGGTTGTTGTGGGTTTTCTGGGCTTTGAGATCGTGTCCTATTAGTATTTTCTCCTGACGTTTCGCCTGTATCTGTGGCTGGCATCTTCAGAGGATCAGATTTTTTTCAGAGGATCATCCATTTTTTCTGCCTAAGTGCAGGACCTTACATTTCTCTCTGTTGAAATTCGTTGTGTTAGCTTTGGCCCAGCTCTCTAATCTGTCACGGTCATTTTGAATTCTGATCCTGTCCTCTGGGGTATTAGCAACCCCTCCAAATTTGGTACCATCTCCAAATTTGATCAGCTTGTCCTCCGCTCCTTCATCCAAGTCACTGATGAAGATGTCGAATAGCCCTGGGCCCAGGACAGAACCCTGTGGCACCCCACCAGTCACCTCTCTCCAGGATGAAAAGGAGCCATTGGTGATCACCCTTTGGGTTCGGTCGGTCAACCAATTACCAATCCACCTAACAGTAGCCCTGTCCAGCCCGCATTTTACTAGCTTCTTTGCAAGAATGTCATGGGGAACTTTGTCAAAGGCCTTACTGAAGTCAAGAAATGCACAGTTAAGGCACAGTTACACACTACCTAAAGTTGGTATCTACCTGGGCCTGCCTTCCCGTGCCATGGCCCAGGGTTTTTGAGAAAAACTTCTGGGGGTCCCGCAGGGCGCCCTGCTGGCAAGCAAAAACCGGGGCGTGTGGGGAGAAGTGAGAAGAAACTGGAAAAGCAGAAGCACTTGAAAAATGCCACCAGGCTTGTTGGGTTGGCAGAAGGAGAGTCGCAGCCCTTCGACCTGCCGCACAGGTTACAGGCAAGGAAGGTAGAAAATGCTGCCTTCCTGGTTTGGCAAGATGGGGCAGGTTGTACTGACAAAGCCATAAGGGGCAATGGGCAAGACTTGGGTCACACACACCCCACTTCCTAACCTGGACATTCCCAAGGGAAATGGAATTAAATTTGGCTGAAGGGCAGAGTGTAAATACAATAAATAATAAACTGCCCGGCCACCCTCGTGAGCTGAAAGCACCCATCCTCAAAAGGAGGTCCTCAATATTTCTGTTTGTTCACTCCCTTGGCCTTCTTTCTTCGGCAGAACTAAGCACTTTTCCGTACTACACTGTTATAGTGCTATGATTCCACAGTGAACGACAAAGCCCAGAATTCCACAGGACGTTGAAAGCGGAATAATAGCGCTATAACAGTGTATGGTGGTGTAGTGGCTCGAGCATTTGGCTATGAACCTGGAGAGCTGGGTTCAGTTCCCTGCTCGGCCTTGGCAACCCATGAGGTGATCTTGGGCATGTCACACACTCTCAGCCCCAGAAAACCCCGTGATAGGTTTGCCTTAGGGTTAGCATAATTTGGAAACAACTTGAACGGACACGAGAAGAATAGTTTAATGCTTCGACATCTTCTTTTTTTTTTTTTGGAACAAATTTCCAGGCACCCACTGAATTGCAGGCTTTGGTCTCCAAGGGCTCTTGTGCAAATTGCCAGGTTAGAGAAGCAACTTAAAAGGACAAAAAGAGCCGGTTTGATCATGAAATTAGCAGATTGGCTTCCCAAGAGTCAATGAGGTCAGACACAGAAACATTGGCTGTCTTCTCCTGGCATTTATTTCCAAACTGACCAGTGACTTGACAATGAATTAATGGCCATCTCTCTCACAGAGTCCTTTCTAACATTGTGTTGATTCCTCCTTCCTACAGTGTGGTGCCTGGAGTTGGGCACACATTCCAGCCCAGCCCAGAGGGAAGCAGAACTCTGTCTTCCCATGACTTGGAAACCATGGTGCTGTGAATGCCTCTTAAAGCCACACGAACCAAGCAGGCTGCCTCCAGAAACAGAGCGCACACAAAATCCAAAGATTTCTCTAGGACAGTGGTTCTCAACCTGTGGGTCCCCAGATGTTCGTGGACTTCAGCTCCCAGGAGTCCCAGCCACTATGGTCAATGCTCAGGGCTTCTGGGAGCTGAAGTCCACGAACATCTGGGGACCCACAGGTTGAGAACCACTGCTCTAGGAGATCATAGAGTTAGAAGGGACCTCAGGGCCATCGGGTCTAACTCCTGGCCACGCAGGCCTCCAAGGTTCAAGCTCTCCCAAGACATAGCCGCCCAGTCTCAGACCGACAAAGAGAGAGACCTGCAAGGGAGTCTTTCCACTGTCCACTGTCATTCTGTTTAGAGTGGTGGGATGTGAGCTCAAAAAAAGGTTACGTTGTCACAGACATTATAATCCTGAGATGAATCCATTAAAGCAGTTTCTCCACCAAGTCTGCTTTCCACACTGAGCAATTTGCCGGGGAGAGGAGGCCAGAAATCATAAGAAATGAGATTCCACCGAAACAGTAGGGGGATCTTCCTAACTGCAGCACAAGAGCTACCACGGCTTGTTCTGCTTTTGTCTCTGAGAATAGCTAGAGGGGATGCCCCTTGGAAATTCAGCCACCCCTCCCTGGCTCAGCACCTGGCTAACAGAGAGAGATGGTTCTTGCACGCAGGTGGACCTCAGCGAACAAAAGAGACTGGGCAGGGGCGTTCCTTCTCAAGCAGAACATTTGGTGCCAGAGGCAGAAGTCCACAGCAAAGGGGCATCAAAGTTGACTTTGGAGTTGACTCCAAAGTTGGCAGCAAAGGGGCATCAAGGCTTGTACAGAGGGATTAGTGAGAGGGGGAACTCTGGACAGCGCGCCTGCCCTTTTGTTTCACCTCTCTCTTTCTTTCTTTGACCGATCTACCCAAGCCTTTTTGCTGCTTGCCCGCAGAGGTCACGTCTCCCCTACTGTTTGGGCAAGTGGAAGCACCTCTGAATTTTCAAAAAACAAAAGGAACTCATGGGACTCATCTGCTGAAAGATCTCTGTTTTCTCGCTGCAGTCTCCGTAATGCAGCTGCGTGTCAAGATCACACCGCCGGATGGCCCGAGCATTCGGCCCGCTTCCTCCATGAACCGGGGGATGTCAAACCAGTGGGCTGCAGTGAAGGCCATGATGAAGTCCACAGAGCGATCCTCAAAGGGAAGCTCTTCCGCAGGGCGGGCGCTGCATGAGGGAATGGCAGCGAGGCTGCTAGGATGATTTCTCACTCATAAGAACGGCTGTGGTTGGACTTCCAAGCAAATCCTCCATGGCTGCTTTCCTGGTTCACCTGCCTGCCAGGGGTCCATAAATTTAGGGAAGTCCTCAAATAAGCAACTTCTCAATACTAAGACATTCTCAGCAAATTACAGTGGGCTCTCCACTTTTTCATATTTTGCAACGCATGGTTGGTTGAATCCAGGAATACGGAATTTGCAGATGTGGAGTGTCCCTAGAGAAGTGTTCTCAAGTAAAACAAAAATGACATTTGTGATTTTTATTTTTGTTTCCGTTTATTCCACTTTCATGTGGGTCTTGCATCCTTAACCCCCTGTGAAAGTGGAGGGCTCACTGTACAAGCATTTTCATTAGAGACCACAAGGACAGCGGTTCTCTCTGGATGGAAAACAATCCAGTTGTCAGGGCATTTGTAACCTCTGGGCTTGTGAGAAACAGCTCAGGGGCAGGATGCATTTTCCCTGGAGAAGACAATGACTGAGCAGGGACATGAGAGCCATCTTTTGGCATTTGAAGAGACTTCTGCTGAAGATGGAGAGAGCCTGTTTTCTGCTGTTCCAAAGGACAGGACATTAGCCAAATGGACTCCAATGTCAAGAAACAACATGGAACTTAAACATTAGGAAGAATTTCCTGACAGTGAAACAGTCTCCCTCAGTAGTCAACTTTCTTTCACTGGCAGTTTTTAAACAGAGGTTAGCTGGCCAATTCTCTGGGTCATTTGACCCTGGATCCTTGCATGGCAAGGGGTTGGACCATTTATGGTTCCAACATCTGCTTCTGAGATCTTTCCTTGTTTTCTTGGATCCTGGATCATGCTTTCCTGGGACTTTAGAACACATCAACAGAGTTTACACACGCCATCCTTTAGGCAGGAGGAGTCAACCAGATGCCAGAGTGAAGGGGATGAATGAACCAATAAATTAGAATGCTGGGATTGACAGTAAGGGAAAGTGCTGACTTCCCTTTTTGCAAGGCTGCAGGCTGCTGGGATAATTGGTGTGAATTGCTCCCCCTTCAGTAAGTGAAAGTGCTAATTGCTTACGCGTGTGTTAGCTCTCTGCGGCCAGCAGGTGCAACCTTGAAGGCTGTTTTGCAAAAGGCTTGCTTTGTACTTTTGTCTAAGAATGGCTGGGAGAATTTCGGGAGGATCGGTGGAATGTATGAACCGGCGGTGAGTTATAACTTGTATCATCTTCTAACTAACTCTTTGTTCTCTTCTGTACACGTGTGTGCTAAGTTAATGATGTAATGGAAAGTTAACCAAAGATCTTTGTTCTTCTGTGATGGGTTGGCTAGATGAATGATTGATTGCTGACATGGTAGACCAAAGGTATATAGTGATGCTGCCTTAATTAATCGGGGCTACAGTCCTGGAAAGAGCTGTCGTCCTTGCGCAAGTGATTGGTAAAATAAAAGGCTTTTTTTGATTTTTCCCTGGAAACCTGGTCTTCGTCTCTTTTTCGGCCACAACAAGAGAGGACTCTGTGTGTGAGTTTACTTACGGGTAGGAGACATGGGCAGGAGGGGGCTCCCTCGGCCTCCTCAATCTGAGCGTGGATGATGTCCCTTCCAACCACCCTCTGGAAATGCTCTGCTAGAAGGGGAGCGCATTGGCCAGAGCCACATCCCTCATGCACCACCGGATGGAAGGAGTTCACCTTTGGAGGAAAGACAGCGACACATTGTAAGAAATGCACCAGGTCATTCACAAGGCCATATCTTTCTAAACTTCATTCATGACCAAGCTCTTCAACAGCAGGACTTTAACAGGAAAACCCTGAGAGTTGGGTGTGTTGGAAAAGAGGAGACTCGGAGGCGATACGATAACCAGCTCCAAATATCTGGAGGACTGTCATGTAGAAGATGGGGCAAGCTTGCCTTCTGGTACTCCAGAGGACAGACCCCAAACTGGTAGATTCAAACTACGGGAAATGAGATTCTGACTGCCCATTGCCAAGTGCTCCCTGATGGAAAGAGCTGTTCAACTCTGGAACATCTGAGCTTGGAAGCTGCTGGTCTCTCCTTCACTGGAGGGTTTTAGGGAAAAGTTGGAAGGGCGTCGTTCAGGGTTCCTGCATTGGCTGGGGGTGGACTAGATGGCCATTGGGAACCTCCCTACTCTACAGTCCTGTGATTCTCTGAAATGCACCTCAGCCTTGTCCTAGGTATTAGAAGAAGAAATCTGGTATGTCTACACCGGACTGAGAATTCAGGTTTAGGCGGACAGTGAAGTCTCCAAGGTCAAATTCCTGGTGAGAGCATGAGAACAAGGGGAGGGAAAACAAGCTTAGGAAATGAGGCAGTGATACTTAGCCGACAAATGGGATCATTGCATGGGCTAAACCTGAAATGTATTGCTGTACGATACTGCAAATCCTTTGTTCCTTCAGTTCTAGAAGCCTTTGCAATACGCACTGTGGTTTTCTCTTTGGGTCACTGAAATAAATCGCTAAAGCAAATAAAATAGTAAAACACTGACAACGATTCATTAGCTAGGTAACTGATGATATCAACCAATAATATTAAAACGTCTATTAGCATACTCCAACATCTTTAAATCTCTCTCTCACTCAGAAATGCTGTTTCACAAGATCCCACCTACCTCTTTCTCTGCCCCTGTCCAAGAAACCAACTGCCTGTTGAAAGAGAAGAATGGATAAGAGTTGAGGAGGACACAGGGAGGGGATGTTGTCCTGCTAACCCCGGCCAGGCTCACCACATCCCAAGGAGAGCAGATGGCCTCACCCATGTCCCCTCTAGAAAAAGGAGTCCCCACCTTTCCAGGGCCTCTGGAGGTCTGGCTCCTCCAGCTGCCTGGGAGGGTGAGGATTCTGGGGGCGGAGGAAGAGGCCTCTTGGGTCCAGAAAAGAGGACTCCTGGACCAGTCCACGCCTGGGGGGCTCCAGCAGGCGCTTCCTCTCGTGCTCCTCCCTGGCCACAGATGGAGATTGCCTTGAGGAGATGGGTGGCAGTGGCCCAGATGTCCTCCTCGATGCTGGTGGTGCCGCTGGTGGTGGCGCCGCCGGTGCCACCTGCTGTTGGATCAGAGGCAGGTAGCACTCATGGCCGCTGCTCACAACCACAGTGTGCCGTAAGGTGCCCCGCAAGGGAGTCGGCAGGTGCTGGGCAGTTGTTGGCGCCAGCCACGCTGACCTCCCTGGTGTCAGGGATGACCCCGACACCATTAGGGCACCGCTCGCATCCGTCCCCTGGCTGGCAGTGAGGGGTGGCAGCTTGCTCTGGCCCAGCAGTCTCCTCTTCCTTTTAAGGTCTGGAAAAGAGACAAAGGGGGCATTGGGTCAAAAGGCGGTAAAGAGGACCCCAAGGAATCCAGATGGTTTGGACTTCGGGCCCCGGCAGTCCCAGACACCTTGGTTGGTGGTAAGGGATTATGGATCTTGTAGCCCAAAAGTAACCTTTCTGCATTCTCCTCTCTTCCTATCTGCCCTGCTAGGGAAAAGGAGCTTGTTAGAATTTTTGCCTCACGCGTAACTGGCCGTGCCAGAGGCAGCCATCTGAGCTTGACGTGAGTGGGGTGAGCGTGGCACCATTTGCTTCTCTCTCTGTAGCCTCGGGCAGCAAAATGTTGAGAGTCCACCCCAAACCTCACTTTCCCACAAGCCGGGGGGAAATGGAGCCCGGGTCCTTCAGCAGTGTACAAAACTAAATCATATTTGCAAACAAACAAATATTAAGTCTTATTATTTTTAAAATTTAAAAATGTAAAATGTGTTTGTAAGTTAAAAAATGAGCTCAGCGACAAGGATTGACCAGAGCAGAATCCTTGAACCAAGGGCTGAATGGAGAATCCCCACTTTCTCCCCTTGACTCAAGGTCTCTCTGCCCTAGAGGGACCTGACCCAAAGATTTAGCCGCACAGGAGGAAAAAGTGTCCCTTTAAATCGCAGCGGGAATGCCAGCCATTGTGAACTGCAACGACCATCTAAATTCTCCTGAAATTGAACATTATGTCACGTTCGGCAAAAATGACTGCTGTGGACGGATGGGATGCCCCTCTTGCTTTTGGGACAAACCGGTCAATTCAGATCTTACTGCTTTTAACATCATGTAAATGTCGATTTGGCACACCTTGGCTTCAACTAACAATGTTTTTGGTTATATGGCCAGCTGATATTAATTTATATATCTAGCCCAACTTCCCACCTGCTGATCTTCCCCTCTCTTCTTTTCTTTTCCCCAATCCACCTTTCCGATTTTAAAAAGTTGTTGCTGTTCGTTGTTTGCTTTATTATTAATTATTTCATTTTTTTAAAAATGTATTACTATTTCCAAGTGATGGAGCCCTGCCCTTCCGGTCAGCTTCCTTGAGAGCCATCAGAAAAAATAACCAGGAGTGTCTTTCCAATAACTGGATGGTGAATATTCCTACCTGCCATCCTCAGGTGAGGCGAGTCCCAGTAATATAGGTAAACACAGCACAAGAAAATGAAAACTAAACCTAAACTTAACTGAACTACACTAATATAATTCAACTAAATTCAAGAAAACCTAAGCTTAACTCAGTATAACTCAAACCTACACTCAGTATAAACTAAATTGAAATCAACCTAAACTTATCAAAACTAAACTGAATCCAAGCCAGCCTCAACACCACCTAAACGCTTCCCAATCGCTGTGATACGCACTAAACAATGAGCCACAGATCTGAGATGATGCAAAATCGTATATTGCCGTCCCTATGGCAACCTAAGAGGCTGTGAGGTGGAAGCAAAGGGAAAATGGGATGATGAAGGATGATGTCATAGTGGAAGCCAGAGACCTGAGGCCGGTCCTAAGATAGGAAGCCCTCAGTTAGGCCGTCTGTGATGTTTTCCCATGCAGATTTAGAAAGGGGTCCCTTCGGGAATACCTGTGATGAATAGAGGGTAGTTTCCCTTTCACTGGGGTGTAACGTTGCCCAGAAAGCCATCAAAACTGCTTGGGAAATAATTTCTTAATTAATTTCAGAAGATTTTGGTGAATTGTAAATGTTACCCTGATTTCTGGGGTCCCTTGGGGGACACCTCAATGTGCTCCACGTGATGGGGAATGGAAACTAGCCAGGGCACGAGCGATAGCAATGCGAGAGGCAGGGTAACCTAGTGGGGTCTTTTTACCCAGTTTTTACGGGGTCAGGCCAAAAACCAAAGGAAAATGCCCAATAAATGATTTTATTGAATGAAAGTCTCACGCAGCAACGCAATCACTCACACACTCACTCAAGACCTATTAAGAAGCAAAAGAGAGGAAACTGGATAGGGGAATATGGAAGGGGTTGTGGCTGGGGCGATACTGCACCTTTTCCTGAAGTCCTTGGTCCGGGAAAAACAGCGAAGAAGGGGGGCTCAGCACGGAGAGGGCTGAGGGGATCACTCAACGGACGGAGAAACGGTCTGCTGGGATGACCAGGAGTGATCTAAAGAACTGCTCAAAAACTGGGACTATCTGTAGGCAAAAGAGTACCTGGAGGGCTAATCCTTTCCCGGGGAGAACGATGGGTGTTGCAAGGAGAAAGAAGCTCCACAAAGGTAACTTCCTTTGCGTGATGAGATTACAAGGTGTTGCCAAAGTCTCAGGTTCTTCGGCTGCATTCGGTTGTGGTGTGACTTCATGTAAGTGGTCCTTACCTGATGGAATATTTGCTCAACTTGGGGCAAACACGCTAATCCCCTCAAGTCGGCTTCTCAGGGGCTGAGGGACCTTTGTCTACTGTGGGTTTGCACAGCTTGAGGTCTCCTGGGGCTACGTGACGGGGGATTTTGCTGGCCTGACCTGGTTTTCGATCGTTTGACCATTGCTGCCTACGTGCCCATCCGGGTGACCTCTCAAGCACATGGAATCATATTTTAATATCAAAATTGTAGACCCCGGGACAGGGTTTTCCAGTGGGGTAACATTAAGAAAGTTTGCACCCCAAAACTCTTTAAATCAAGAATATGGACTGTGTTGTTTCCATCTGTTGCTGGAATGCAACTCCCAACAACCCTAGCCAATATAGCAAAGGTGGGGAATGACTGGAGCTGTAGTCCAACAATAGCTGAAGGGCTGCAGGACTCCCCTCTTGCTTTAAGCCAGTCTGCCCCAATGTTTGGCTGTTTCTTCCCCCAAAAAGTAACAGGGGCCCCTTTGTCTGGCTGCTGCAAGCTAGTAGCACTTCCTCTCCCAAATTTGCTCAGGCATCTTCGGGATATTTAAAAAAAAAAAAAAACCTTCTTGAAGACACTCTCTCCAATCTGATCTTGGAAGCTAAGTACAGTCTGCCCTGGTTACAACTTGGATGGGAGACCACCGGTGAATACCAGGCTCTATTTCAGAGGAAGGAACTGGCAAAAGTGCCTCTGAGTATTCTTGTCTGAAAAAGCCCTAAGAAATTCGTGGGGTCACCATTAAGTCAATAGACAATGTAATGGTGCGTGCACACACACACACACACATAGATAACAAAATCTGCCTAAAGCCTCTAACTGGAGGTCACCTCTAGAGCAGGAAGCCATGAAGGTGGAAAACCCGGGAAGGAACCTTTTAAATAACCTTTTAACGTAACAAACAAAACACATCATTAGATCCCATTTCTATACTTGATGTGCAATAATATAAATTTGAAATTTGAGATTTAAAAAAATATTACCAAATCAGATAGCCTTCGTTCTTTTTTCCCCATTCAGCCAAGATTATGTTCTGCCATTAATCCTGTGGATGAACTTCTATGTCTCTTCCCCCTTAGGAACAAAAGAACCTAATAAATTTATCTAATCTAATAAATTAATTAATCTGTTAATACAGCTTTACATTGGCCAGACTCCTGGTGTCATCTGTTCTCGATCTCTTTTCTTTAATTCTCTTTCGCTAGGTTGTAATTCACAAGGCTGCCATTCCTTAACAGCTTTCTTTGATACGCAACACGTGCAATCCCCATTTACGGCTTAGGGGCTCCCTAGCCATACATAATAAATCACAAGTTGATTGCTCTGCTTTAAAACAAACAGTTAACCCAGCTCTCTGTCGCAACAGCTGAACTCAATGCTCCCTACGATAAACTGAGTTAAAACACTAAGAAGATAATCTATAACAAGAATTGCCTAATACAATAATATTTTATGCACAATCATGGATGTGTCATACTATCTGTTATGTCATGAAGCATATCTGACATGACAATACATAATTCTCTATTATATTCTCTTTAATTAATTCTCTTTCACTTTTCGGTTTCCTTTTTGCTAAACTCCAAAATCCCTTCATTCGTAGTGCAATGATCCCAGTTCTGTAAGCATTCGGCATCTGATAAACCTGGCTGCAGTTTCTACCTAATCCTTAAAGGTATTTAAGGTAACACAACATCCTCCCTTATTTTTACTAAAACAGACTGACTTTGCCCTCCTCAAAATGTTGGCCTTCATTTCTGCACTTTCTCAAGCCCTAAAGTTTCGAGTCTCTGGCCCTTTCCACACGGGGGTAATAAAACGTTTTAGCGCACTGTAGCGCGATATCTGACGGAGGTCTTCCATACCTTAAAGTGCGCTGAGTCGTCTTTAATTTCCAAGTTCCACACGTCAATCCGTTCAGAAACGGCTCCAACTGTGCTTGCACGTGCTTTTTAAAAACCGGAAAAAAGTGTTTCTTTTCCCCCTGATCCGCGCAATCACGTTCTTGCTCACTTGTGTGGAAGCGCAGATACGCGCTGATTCGCCCCTGAGATGAACGGGGGGCGGGCCGTGGGCGTGGACAGCTTCGGCGGTTGGCCCGCCCCACAAAGAGCCGAACGGCGCCATTTTTTAATCCTCGCTAGCGAGAGCCCACAGCAGGAAAAAGAAAAAAGCATTGCAGGTACGCTAAATTGGAATTATTTATTTACAGTCCATCTTAAAATCGCCTTTTGATGTTTCCGTGGGGATATTGGAGCTTCAGGGGGACTGTGGATTTATTGCCTTCATCTGGAGTGGCCTATCCGGGGTGGGGGTGGGGGTGGGGGGGAATTTCTTGGGAAGTCGCCTCTAGTGACACCGCCATTTCGCAACCCACCACAAACCGCTGCATGTGTGAGCCGGGGGGCAAGGGGGGCCGCGGCGGCGGCGGATGGGGACCCTTCGGCGCCCTGCCAAGAGGGCGCTGAACGGACAGGGCAGCATGGTGGCCGCCAAGGGGTCCCGCGGGAAGCCTCGGAGTAATGGCGCCTTCACTTTGAAGAAGCGCTGCGGGGATATCAATTGCAGGTTTGGCAAATTGGGATTATTTCTTTGAAACCCCCCCCCCCATTGCTACCGCGGATGAAAGCGAAAGATCCACAGCCACCTGGAGTTTCAGTGGGGGCCTGGAAGCTTCAGGGGGCTGTGGATTCTTCCGCGGCGGCATATTGGGGGGGTTATTTTTAGAAAGTCTCCCCTAATACCGTCATTTCGCAACCCGCCACAAAGCGCTGAATGTGTGAGCCGGGGGGCAAGGGGGGCCACGGAAAGCCTCGCCTTCACGTTGAAAAAGCGTCGTGGGGCTACCCTGACTGTCCCCCGGAAATGCTGCCCAGAACATGAGGGAAAACGGGGCAGGGGGCCATGTCCTGCATTGGGTAGAATGGACCGAAATGAGTGTGGAGGGGTGGCTAGCTGGGGGGCCTGCAAACCCCATGCATTCAGCCCGACCAGTTATCTCCCTGAACGGCGTGATTGATTAGCAGTTGGTGTCACTTGAGGCTGAGAGAGTGTGACCCGACTGACATCCCTTGCTCCAACGGAACTAGAGCCTGATTGGTGGGCGGTTGGTGGGGGCCACGACAGGGACGCGGTCTGGCAGGATGGGGAGGAGGGGGCTAAGTGGGGTGCTCCGGACAGAAAGATGACCATCTGCTTTGTGTACACCAGCCTCCCCAAAACCCACTATTTCCTCGCAGGTGGATCCCCGGTGGCCCGTCCTTCGAGGCTGAGAGAGGGATCAGACAAGGAACACTCCGTGGCGAAAACCTCCATCCAGTTCTCCAAAATGGATTTCAGTGGTGGTCTCCCATCCAGGTTTAAATCCTAACGCACCCTGCTTAGCATTCCAGGTTAGCATGGGATTTGGGGCCTGTTCACATGATCTTCAAGTGCTTTCCACACCTGCCTTGCTATGGCGGGTGGATGCAGGTCAAACTGTAGACTGCTTCCAAGGGTGAACTGGTTATATGCAACCATTGAAAACAAGTCACAGGAAAGCTTAGAGAAATATATTTTATTAAATAACTAGATAAAATTATCACCCAACATAACAGAAAAACAGAAAACAAAGGTCAAAAAACATTATAGGAGGTTGCCCCTCCTCATCTGTCTCTTGAGGTCCCGCAGCTCCCTCCTTATCTCTGCATACAAATTATCGAGGGCAGCTGACACCTCTGAAAGGCTTCTCTGTGCAGACTCATCTGTGGGTGGGAGAGTAGATATTAGGACGCCATGCTGACACGCTTGGTGAAAGCACCGTAGCCAACCTTCCAGCATGGCCACCCGTGTTACTAACTTACACATCTTGGCAGTTTTCCTTTCCAGCGTGGTCATCCCCGCCATCAAGGAATTTGCAATGGACCTCAGATCCTGGGGGATGGACCTGGAAAGAAAAGATGACATTGGCGACCAGGCACTCCTTGGAGTGGGCCTCCATGTGTGCCACCTTCCGCGGAGTAATTTTTTGATACTTGCCAGCTGTGCGTGAGGATGGTCTAGGAAAGTCTTCCTGTCGCTCCTCCACCGCGGACAGTGCGCCAACTGCGAAAGGAAGGAAACTGTTCAACATCCCTGTCAGCAATTGTGCATCTAATCTCCACATTTTCTCCCACATAGGTGGTTACTGTACCGTCAGCTGCTTGCTCCTCTTCCCCTGGCACATCAATTACCAGGTCACCGTGACCAGGGGAGGAACCAGCGGGGCTCTCTGCTTGTGCGCCTGTGGCTGAAATAGAAACAAGCGGGAAACAGGTGTTGCCCCGGAAACAGATCAACTTCCTAGCTGTGAATAAAGTTTTCACGCCAAAGCTGTTGCACATGTTTTACCTATATCTTCCCCTGCACCTCCAACGTCACTTTCCTCCCCAGGGCCCAGCTGTCCCCCAGCACGATTGTTTCAGGCTCTGGAGAAACAGGAAAAAGCAAAGCTCTCAACCTTTGCAAAACAGTGGGCAGACCTCCTGTAAAACACACCAGTTCCCCACGTGTTTGCATACGCAGGGACAGGGCTGGGAATCTCATAAGAAGTGGAGGTGTTGCACTTGCCTTCCCTCTCTGGGGTCCCGGCAACATCAACATTTTGCCTGGTGGCACGGCGTCTGGCACCTGGAAAGGGAAGTGGCACATGCTGCTGTCAGTGTGTGCTCACATAATGGGGGAACCAGGAACCCCCCACCGTTTGATTGACCATCACTTGTTCATTGGGAGGGGGATGGTTGTCAAGGGTACTCACGTCCTCTTCTGCGGCCACGCCAGGAGGGGCGCCCGGCAGACTTCCACAGCCGCAGCATGGTGCGGAAGTAGGGAGGCTTGGCTGCATGGGGTGGGTGGCCATTGAAGTGTTCCATGCATTCGTAGAACGCCGCCTTGATGGCCTTGAATTTGGAGTTGACCTGCGCGGCCGTCCGGTCGAACCCCTGCCGTGACAACCCCCTGGCTATGGTCTCGTAGTACTCCCTGTTTGGGGCATTTGTACTACGGAGGAGTGCATTGACCCCTCCGCACCACTCGACCATAGCCAGCATCTCCCTGGTTTCAAATCTTCCCAGAGGCACCCTCACGTTCCATCTCTCTCTCTCTCTCTCTCTCTCCTCCTCTCTCAACACTCCTATCTATCTCTCTATCTAGCTATCTAGCTATGTATCTCTCTCTCTCTCTCTCTCTCTCTCTCTTTCTATCTATCTATCTCTCTATCTATCTCTCTATCTATCTTTCTATCTATCTGTCTCTCTCTCTCTCTCTCTCTACCTATCTATCTATCTATCTATCTATCTATCTATCTATCTATCTATCTATCTATCTAATAAAAGTATCTTAAAAACCAAAATCCACAAACTCTCACGCTCCTCCACTCTCCTAATCTCTCCTACCTTCCGCCCCGACACGCCCACAGGAAGGCTGCAGTTCCACCGCCTTCCTGTGGGGGTCCTGCGGCCCCAAAGTCCTGGTGGCCGCTGCGCATGTGCGAAGCGTCGCCGGGAGAAACTGCGCTGGGGCGACAAGGAGGGAGCCATTACTCGGAACTAGCAACCTCGTGGTCAGCCAAACTTTGCGGAAGAGTTTTGTTGAAGGTGGCTATGGCGACCCAAGATGCAAGCCAGGGAAATGTGTCCAGCCCTGGAGAGGGAGAGGTCAACCCGAGGAGAAGCAGGGCAAAAGGCAGGGGGGTCGCGTGGCGCCACTCCGAGGTGAAGGATCTCCTTGAAGTGTGGGGCGAACAGAAGTACCAGGCGGATCTTCAGGAAAGCTACCGCAATATCGAAATATTTGAAGAAATAGCCAGGGAAATGGAAAGAAGAGGGCACAAAAGGACAGCGGAAGAATCCGCACAAAAACCAAGCGGATGCGGCTGGACTCCGTCATGCGGTCGCTGCAAATAAAAGGACAGGCTCGTCCCAGGTTACCTGTCCTTACTTCGAGGAGCTGTCGCGAATTTTGGGTGGTGACGCGGGTGCACACCCACCCAGGGTCATCGCGAGCCTACAGATTGCAGAGGACGGGGATCACGGAGTGGAGGGGGCTGCAGCATCAGAAGGTATGAATGTTAAGAGGTGTACCCTCATCTTGGTTTTGTATCACTAACTCATCTATGCATGGAAATTCCACCCATTCCTTTCCCTTTTTGTGCTCCAGAGCGTGCCCATAGCCAGGAGCTTTTTGGGATTCCCCGGATACCTCTGATGCGGAGACATCAGGTAAGGCAGGTTGTTAGTGTGGCAACAAACGTATAAGCTTCGCTTTATCTCCCTGGGTCGCAATAGCCCTTGGGCATGGCTGCTATGAAGCGGAAAGAATGCTTTTGCAATATGCATGCTACCTACCTTTCAATTCCTACATCACTACTTACTCAGTAACTCAATAGCAAGCCCTTTTGCTCCCCAAAACGGCCAAGTTGTCTGAACTCTTGGATTCCTGTGGGTCTCTGGGTATGCTAACGGTGTGGGAGCATGCAAACGGAGCGCAGTATGTGCCTGGTCCCTTCCAGCTGGATATCAATGTGCATAGGTCAATGGGGGGAAGGCCGGGAAAGGGGGCCGCCGGGAGCCATGCAGAATGCATTCTCAGCAGACTTATTCTTTCACACCTCGCAACCTATCCCCCGATGCAGGCATGGACGACACCAGCAACACGCCAGTTCATCCCGGGACATCTAGAGCGGAAAATGACAGCACCACTGGTACAGGTGAGTTTTTAACCACCACCCTTACTCCACACCTTGTCACCATAGCACTAGAGGTGTTGGCCGGAAGGTACAGGAACCTTCCTGCTGGACCTTTTGCACAACAGTCAAGCCTGGTGTCTCACGAGTGAGCAGGATCCATGAAACTAGACATATAATTGTTTGCATGCACGGTTCCTGTTGCTTCCCTTCTCCCTGCACACATTTCTCCTAAAGTTAGGTATTCGCTGTGGCTGTCACTCCTCAGTGAGATGTGACACGAGAGGTGATGTTACATGGGATGATGAGAGATGTGATTGGCTTTGCCGCTGCCCGGCATGCAGTTTTGTGCGGCCCTCACAGGAATGTTGTGTTACCTTTCAAAAATCACATCCCATTAACCAGTACAATGCTACTTCCATTTTGCTTTCACTCTCCCTAGATGAGGCAAGCAACGGTACAGCAGAGGTGACACGCAGCACTACCGCCGCGGGCCTGTCTCCCCGGTCCAGACTACGCATGTCGCGCCATAGGACCACTGCAGCGGGGCGTAGTGAGAACCTGCCCGCTGCTACCATAGCTACCATGGATCTCATACGGGAGCAGCAGGAGCTCAACAGGGACATGTGTGCCAGGGAGTTCCAGCATGAGAGTACCACAGCGACAGAAGAACGCAGGGAGCTACTCTCCCTGCTTAGGGAATGTATCAGGGTTATGTCCGCAATCGCGGATGCAGTGAATGCAAGAAATGCTGCAATCCTCCCCAGGAATGATGGTAGTGTGGTTTCCGAACAAACTGAGCCCGAACCAGGCCAGAGCCTTGCAATGGGGGGAAGCCCATCGACTTCCTCCCAGCAGCAGGTGGCAAGACAACATTTCCCAAGGGTCAAGAGACCCTGCCACAGGTACAGCCCTTGAGAAATGCATCTCCCCACCTACCTGCCCATTTGGATGGGTACAAATATGGCCCCATTAACTTGTTAGCAATATCCATGATCTAACTGTTTAAAGTTATATGTTTCCTATTTCTCCTATGAAAGGGGAGTTGCCATATATCTTGTTTTCCTTTGAAGTCAGTACTATTGTTTGCCATTCATGTTGTTTTTGTGTTTTTGAAATAATAAAAGCAAACCTGTTATTTTTGCAACAAAACCAGTGTAAAGTTTATTTGTAAAGGGGAAAGTATTTACAACGGGGAGGGGCAAAACACCTTCTAATTGCAATTACAAACAAGGGAGAAAACTACAAATCTAGGACTGAACATTGTCCTCGGCAATAAGGCTTGCAATGGCATTCCTGTTTCCCCTTCACGGAGCCTCCTGGCGGAGGAGTGGGATCGGAAGTCATCCCGTGTTTGTGGGAGGCGCAGAGGTGGGGGGAGCAAGGTCGGGGTGCAGGATGTGGCCCTTTGACTCGCAGATGTTGTGGAGGACCACGCAGGCGGATATAACGGGAAGGTAGTTCTTCTCGGACACGGTTAGGGGAGCTGAGAGGCAGCCCCACCGTGCCTTGAGCCTTCCAAAGGCCCGCTCCACCACGTTCCGACAGCGGTTGAAAACCCTGTTGTAAGCCAACTTCCTTGGGTCCATGGCCCCTCCGTATGGCTTCATCAACCACCTTGACAGGGGGTACGCCACATCTCCGAGGATGACTGGACCAATGGAAACGCCATTTATGGTGATGGTAGGGTTCCCAGGAACATACCGTCCAGCCTCCATGGCGTGCCACAAGGAGGAGTGACGGAAACAAACGCGTCATGCGTTCTGCCCGTAAAGCCAAGGACAATATCCAAAAAGCGTCCTTCATGGTCCACCATCCCCTGCAGGAGAGTGGAGAAGGAGCTCTTGCGGTTTACGAACTCTTCCCCTCTTCCTTTTGGTGGCCGCACAGGAATGTGTGTACCATCAACCGCGCCGATGCATTGGGGAAATCCCATGCGATGGAATCCATCCATGACCTGCAATGGGTGGCAACACAAAAAACAAACATTACTCCTTTCATGTCCAGTGCAAGGATAGCGGCGGGACCGGTCTGGGCTGAGATAGCGTCACCGGGAGACGTCGGGGCGCGGGGGAAGGACGAGAGGGGAGAGAGGGCGGGAGGGGGAAGGGTGGATGGAGGTGGGGAGGGGGGACGGAGGGCCGCGGATGGCCGCGCGCGTGGCGTGGCCAGTGCAGGGATGGTGGCCGGAACGGTCTGGGCTGAGATAGCGTCACCGGGAGACATCGGGGTGCCGGGGAAGGACGGAAGGGAGAGAGGGCGGATGGATGTCGAGTACTCACTCTGCGATAGTCTCCAAGGGAAACGGTGGACGACAGGAGGACCTGCTCTATCGCCAGACACACCTCAATGACAATCACAGCGACTGTGGAGATTCCCCAAGCCAAAGGTGTTCGCCGTTTTGCGATATATAAGCGGCGTTGACAACCACCACACGGTAATCGCCACTCTCTCCTCCACAGATATGGGTTGACGCATTTCTGTGGCTTTCCTCTCAAGTGTGGGACGCAGACGGTTGGCGATCTCGAAGAGGGTGGCTTTCGTCATGCGAAAGTGGTAGAGCCGCTGGTCATCGTCCCACTTAGCAAGCACCTCCTCAGCCCACCATGTCCTCCGCATCCTCTCCCTGACCCACCACCTTCTGGGGCGTGGGAGACGCCGCGAGTGTCCTCTCAGAAGGGGCGCATAGAAAACGTCCTCCTCCTCATGGTCGCGATGGAGCCTGGACCTCCTCGCTCGATCTCTGGTCCATTGTTCTTGCATGGTGGCCACCACTACACCCAGGACCGCAACAAAGGGCCCCAGGAACCTGACCAGGTCATCGAGAACCTCGCCCTCCATCGCAAAGCCACGAACAAGCCAGGAAATTGGCGAAGCAGGAAGCACAACGACCGGCACCAACCGACACACTAGCCAGAGGTGGGGGGTGGCGGCGAAAGGCGGGAGGCGTTGGGGAGGACCTTGCATACGTACGTGCGCACATGCGCGGGTACGTACCGACGCAACGCGCCATTTCTTCAAATCGAAATCAGCCTATCACAGCCATAGTGGGCGAGGTTATGTTAATAGCGGGGGTGGTCAGGACGGCAACGTGTGGATCTCTGAAACCGCGCTAAGCCGGATCAAACATAAGACGTATGAATAGAGAGCGCGCATTAGCGCGGATACAAAAAAACCCGGTAAAAACCGTCCGGAACCCTCACTACGTGAATTCCTCTTCTCGTGTGGAAAGGGCCTCTGAGATGCTTTGATCAAAACTGTCCGCCCTGTTCCGTCACCCCATAGAGTTGTGTAAAAGCGTTAAGATGTTGGCAGTTTTATTTTCCACGGCTTCCCTAAGAATCACCATTTGTCAATTTGCCTTTTTCGTAGTATTCATGGCATGGGTCAAGAAAAAGGTGGAATGGCAGAGGCTTCCATTTCCCTGGCCCTTTCCTTGCATGGTCTTGAAAAACTATCAGAACAAATTCATGGAACTGGAGGAGGTCTAGTCTAACTTCTTCCCAGTGCAGGAATCTTCTACTACAGCATACTTAGAGGTGGGATCCAACCTTCTATAAAGAAAAAAATCTCCAATAAAGAGAGATTTCACCACCTTCTAAGGCAGTGTTCCAACCTGTGGGTCCCCAGATGTTTGTGGACTTCAGCTCCCAGAAGCCCCAGCCACTATGGTCAATGCTCAGGGCTTCTGGGAGCTGAAGTCCACAAACATCTGGGGACCCACAGGTTGAGAACCACTGGTCTAAGGGAAGCTTTTCCACTGTTGAATAGTTCTTAGTGGCCATTTCCACATTAGACTCTTATAGTGCTATTATTCTGCTTCCAAAACCCTATGGGATCCTGGGGTTTGCAGTTTGCCTTTGGAACTCTCAGCCAGGGAGCTTTTTGGCCTCGGGTAAACTACAACCCCCAAAATTCCACAGGATGTTGAAAGTGGAATAATAGCGCTCTAACAACATGGTGTGGAAATGGCCATTATTAGGGAGTTCTGCCTAATGCCCAGTCAGAATCTCCTTCTACTGATTTGGAACCTTTTGGTTCAGACACTTTCCTCCTGAGCAGCAGAGAACCAGCTCACTCCGTCCTCTCCATGGCAGATATCTTCTCATCTCTAGGCTAAACATATCCAGCTTTCTTAACTGTTCCTCAGGGGGCTTCAAGACCTTTTACCATCTTGCTCACCCTTCTGTGGACAGAAAAACATCCCTCAAGAGTTAAGAGCTTTCCTTGTTCTACGATCAAAAGCTATAGATACTGGTCTGAAGTGTTACCCCGAAACGTAGGTGCCACAAGGGCCGCTCTGCAATGCCAAATACCTCCTTGCAAAAGTGGGGAATTAATTAGCTCAAAATCAGGAGGCTAACGAGAGGGGGGCAATGTAGCGAGACCTTTCTATCCATGTGTTGTGGGCTCATGCAGGAAAGAACCAGCCAGAGATTCAAAAGCAAGCTAAAAATGTTTTTTTTATTGAGGGGGAATTCATTCATGCATGCACACAAGACACAAAGAGTCACACATTCACACAAGAGCTAACTGAAGGATAAAGGGAGGAAAAATTATGGATAGAGAGGCTGAGGGTTTGGGGTTATAATTACCAATCCAGAAGAATAGTGAAGAAGCTGAAATGTGGCTTGGCTTAAGTAGGACCTAAGGATGGTTTTCGTTCAGGAGCCACGTGGGCAGAGTGACGGGCAGACCTTCAAGAGACTGCACTGGGCATCCTGGAATCAGGGGTATTTGTATCCAAAAAAATAACCTGTGGCAGTGGAAGATATGCGCAGTTCCAGATGTGGAATAATGGGAGTTGCAGTACAGACAATGGACTATCAACCCACTGATGTTATCAGTAGTGTTTGGGTGACAAAGACATAATGTGTGTTGTAATAGCGGTCTATTGTGGGTGCTGTGAGGAAAGAGGAAGGAGTCTGGGTGCACAGGGGACGGCTGTCTGTCAATCAGTGCCCTGGTGGGCTTCTCACAATTGCGTTCTCTGGGAAATTCCAGCTTCTACTTTAAGCTTATTGTCCGCAAGAACAGCGATCGCTTGCCTGACAAATGACTTAGTCCTACCTGGAGGGTGTTTAGGCTGACCTGCCTCTCCTTCTCACGTTCACAATCAGAGTTCTCGGACGGTTTGACCTCCCAGTCACTTTCAGGTCTGATTTTGATATCAGAGCCAATTAAAGCATATTGCCAATTAGATATGGTGTCCATCCAAACCATACCATTACTGGTATCCAGACGTGGGTCCTCATAAAGGGCCATCATCCTCCATTCCTTGCTTGTGGGCTTCTCCGGAGCGTATAGCTCAGTGGTTCTCAACCTGTGGGTCCCCAGATGTTTGTGGACTTCAGCTCCCAGAAGCCCCAGCCACTATGGTCAATGCTCAGGGCTTCTGGGAGCTGAAGTCTAGAAACATCTGGGGACCCACAGGTTGAGAACCACTGGTATAGCTGGATGTTGGGGAAGCAGTCTTCTGGGCTCTTTCAACATTCATCATATAAACAAAACTGTTGTGTTTCAACAACAGTTCACAACATTGGTGGTGTTCTTAAAGATCACCAGCCGCTGACTGACCTTTAGGGCTTTCCTGAACTTTCCCTAAAGGGAAGTGTTTTCTTTTTTCCAGCTCAAAACAGCAACATGACTCACTTCGGACAAAACGGTCCCAAAATATCAGTCAGCCCAGCTGCATGAAGAAAACATGATGACTTCAGGTGATGATGAGGCCACAGAGCCTTGAGATATGGAATAAGGAAAATCCCAGCCCAGTTCCTCCTTTGGCCGCTTGCACAGTTTTCAAAAACGCAAGTGTTCAGCCCATGCTGTATCTGGTCTGGGGAGAGCTTGGAAATGTACTTTTTGACATGACAACTCCCACAATTCCCCAGCCAGTGTAGTGACAGAAGCTACGTATGTAATTAAGGTCAATCTGCTTATCAGTTAAGCTATGGATTACACTGGAGTTTTGGTAGCAAAAAAAGTGCTGAGGCAAGAGTTGGTTGCCTGTCCCACCGATTAATACTCTGTAAACTTTCCTCTGGTGTTGACTTGCTTATGTGCTTGTGAATTTCTTCCTCCTTTGCCGAGACTTTTATGCAAGAAAATTTTCTGGGGACACAATAGCGACAAACCAAAAGTGATGTCCATATTATTTCCTGACTGTTGCAACCGCTGTCCTTTACCCAGAATTGCCTACGCAACTTTCCCTTCCCTAAAAGATGACTGGAAATGCTATTTCAGATTAAGGTCTTTATTTAGCAAACATGTGTACATATTGCATATACATATCACAACCGCGGTCATATTTCTCTCGAACACACCTCATATAATCACTATATTACATAACTGTTGCAAGAAATATTGGTACAATCCAAACTTCTCCGACCTTTCTGTCTCTCTTTCTAAAAAAAAAGAAGTTATATTTAGATGATAGAACCAAGCCAGTGGCCCCAAAAAAGCATAGCTACAAGTATTATGCTTTGCCAAATACATTTATTTCCCCATTAACCAATGACTACTCAAGGCTTGAACAGATATCCATGCCCGCATATCATGATTTAGAATCATTGGACACAACTGGAGAAAAACAACTCGCTAGTCCGTAAGTTTTTCAATTATGGGGGGGGGGGAATGATGAAGCACTAGTACAGCATACCTAAACAAACCCTGCAAGTCTTCTATTGATTTTGTGATATTATGCCCAAACACAGGCTCTACGTCATTGATCCGAACTCCGGTGTGGATGCCAGGTTCAGGAATAAGCTGACAGACACGCAGGAAGCTTCCCCCTTCATAGGGTCCATTCTGGCCAGCAAGTTCATCAGAGATGTTGCGGCGCACAGAAAGAGAAAACCATGCGCTCCTTTCTCACTTGATTTTGCTCCTTGTGCTCTCCGAGCAGCGGATCAGAATCAAATCTTTACTGGGTCTTGGCGGGATGGCAGGCTGAGGTTTCGACTGGTTGCTTTCCAGCTCATCCTTCTCCACTATAAAGAAAAAGGACATAGCCAAGTTTTAAAAACCCACAGGCTTGTATGGTGAAGAAAGCTACCGTTAAAACAGTCTTGCTGGATCAGATCAAAAGCGTATCTAAAGTGGGGCAAGTAGAACGTGTGCCCTGTTGGGAGCGGCAACCTTTGCATGCTTAATTAACTGGCTATTTACTTTGCATGTTTATTGTAGGCATAGAGATAGCCTAGAGAAAACTTCCTGTTTGTTTCTGGTCAACACCTCTTCCTCCAGCACGTACCCAATTCTTTGTTCTTAAAAAGGTTCTCTTGCCGTTTACTCCTGCCTTTGTCTTCGCCTTTTGTCCTGAAAGCATGCTCTGAGATGTCCCAACAGGGATTATTTTCAGCAAGCATGTGAGTGTTTAATTTTCTTCCTACCTTCTTCAAGAATTGAACCTGTGTAGACTAGGCACAAGATTTTGTGAGTAAACTCTTTTATATTTTAACCAAACTGGGTTTTTTGTGTGTGTGTTTATTTTGAGCTAGATTAAGTGTGTTTGGGATGGCGTGATAGAAGTGGGGCCGGTAATCTGTTGAACTTCTGTTTTTGTGCAATTACTAAGATACTCTGCTGATTGAGAGTCTCGTTACCAAAATCTCTCAGTTCCCCAACATGCCCCAGGCGCCAGTGCCAGGGGCCAAAAAAAGCAATACCGGAAGTGGAAGAGGCAGAGGAAGAATCATAGAATCATAGAATCATAGAAATGTGGATTTGGAAGAGACCCCAGGGGCCATCCAGTCCAACCCCCTGCCATGCAGAAACACCCTCAAAACCCTCCCTTGGACAGATGGCCATCCAGCCTCTGCTTAAAAACCTCCAAGGAAGGAGACTCCACTACACTCCGAGGCAGCAGATTCCACTGCCAGACAGCCCTGACCATCAGGAAGTTCTTCCTGAGCTTCAGGTGGAATCTCCTTAGCCCTCTCCTTCCTCTACATGGCATCCCTTCAAATATTTAAACATAGCTATCATGTCCCCTCTTAACCTTCTCTTCTGCAGACTAAACATACACAGCTCCCTAAGTCTATCCTCACAGGGCTTCATGGCTTCCAGGCCCCTCACCCTTTTGGTCACCCTCCTCTGGACTTGCTCCAGCTTGACCAGGTCCTCCTGGAATTGGGGTGCCCAGAACTGGACACGGTATTCAAGATGAGGTCTCACCAAAGCAGAGTAGAGTGGTACCAGTACCTCCCTCGATCTAGACACCATACTCCTGTTGATGCAGCCAAGAACTGCATTGGCTTTCCTGGCTGCCGCATCACACTGCTGACTCACGTTCAGCTTGTGGTCTATGAAGACTCCTAGATCCCTTTCACAGGTACTGCTATCCAGCCACGTGTCCCCCATCCTCTATTTCTGTATTCCATTTTTTCTACCTAAGTGTAGGACGTTACACTTCTCTCTGTTGAATTTCATTTTGTTAGCCTTGGCCCAGCTCTCCAATCTATCCAGGTCATTTTGAATTTTGATCCTGTCCTCTGGCGTAGTAGCAACCCCTCCCAATTTGGTGTCAAGCAGTCCTGGAGGTAGGGGCACAACTTCCATGCTTGCCCTAGGAGCTGCTTCTGCTAGATACGCCTCTGCCTATTACACTCTGCTTAGACATTGGCCTATTAGTTGGCTCTGGGATGCCCACCAGCAGGACAGGAGTGCTCTACGTCCTCCATTGTAAGATATCCTTGCAGACTGACATCTGTATCTCTCTAAGCTTGAGGCTAAGCAAATGGATCGGTTCTTACTGAGACCGCCAAGCTGCTCAAGTTCAGATTGCAAGTAGAGCCTCTCGCTATTGAGACGACAAAACCTCTTGCAGGTAGAAAGCAAGTGTCACCGCATAGGGCTCTTGACCTTCGCCAATGGAATACATTTTATTGCTTTTATTGCATAAGACAATACCGCCCTATCAACACCATATTCACCAATTTGTATCATGTTTATGTAGTTTTGTTTTGTACAGGGGTGAATTTCATTTTTTTAGGGCCCCCCAACACACACACACACACACACACACACACACATTCAGTGAGACCTGGGCCAAGTTAACACCTGCTGGAAGCATTTGGAAGCCCGGAGAGGAGCATCCACGCATGCAAATGTTTTATTTGGAATCTATCCCCCCATCTGTCTCTCTGTCTCCTCCCTTGCATTCTCAGAGCAGCTTAGATTTTGTGATCTGACGAAACAGGGGGCTTTGGGAGGTCCTAGGAAAGACCTGCCGAAACTTACGGATGGCGGTGCCTTTGTTGAGGAGGTTGCCTTTCACCTTCCTTCTGCTCTGCAGGTATTTCACGCTGTTTCGCCGGTAGGTCTCCTGGCTGATCTGCTTGCGGCTTTGGTTGTGGATGCTCTTGATGTTTCGAATGGTGGATCTGCCCAGTTGGAAGAGCGGAGGAAGAGAAAGAGGGATAGGGAGGGAGGGAGAAGAAGGAGTTTTGTAATATTTCCACTGTGCACATCATTATAACCCCCAGCGGATTCCATCAGGACAGGCCTTTAAAGGGAGAAGTCAAAAGGCCTCACGGCACACACGCAGCGGAAAGAGGAGACGGACACCCATATGCCACAAGTCTGGTTTTGAGACGCTATCTCTGCTTTTTCTGAAAAAGGCTGGCAATCAGTTTCATTTTGGACTTGGACTCGAGAATTCTTTAGCACAGAACCTTCACTTCTCTTACCAAGCTGCATTTCCAAGGTGTTCCTCGGGAAAAAGGAATGGCTATTAATCCACCACACACGTATGGGGTAGACATACTTTAATTTCATTCCTGAACCTAAGGCTATACCTTCCAGCTGTCCCAATTTGGAAAGGATCAACCCTATGTTGTCTCACTTTTCAGCTGCTTTTAAAATATCCCAGTTTCTTTTCTTTTTTTTAATATTTTTATTACGAAAGAGTAAAGCAAAAATAATGGTACACGATACTATCTACAGTTATCTGCAATTATTCTTTCATGAGTTATCTTCCATGGCTTGTTACCTTAAATTATTTTTATTAACTTTGCATTTTTTGGTTTTCTAAACTTTCTAATTCTTCTAAATCAAAGTACAATAAAACATAACAAATTATATGGGTACTTCCTTTTTTCTTTTTAACCTCTCCTTGGAAAATGATTAACTGATTACGTAGATGGGTAATCATAGCCCTCTTTTTTTGTCTTCTCTGAGCTATTTGATCTTATTCCTCCATATTTAATTAACTATTAATTAGTTGTCCACGTATAGATGTTCTGAATTTCCCGTATAAACACTCCAAATAATTTCTACAAGGCAGAAAGAAAGCTATTGCATAGCACCTAATTCTAACACTTCTAACACGTTCTAACTTGGATTTCAGATCGTTCAATTTACTCAACAATTAAATTACCCCATTTCTGTCAGAGGAACTTTGTAACTGGATCCCATTCTTTCATTATCTTATCAGATTTCCCTTGTACTTTACAGGTGAGCAGGTCGTTTTCTTTCATTTCCAAAATTCTTACCGAAAACATATCCCAGTTTCTGTCTCCTCTCATCTTCCTCTTTCGTCCTCAGCTGCTTTCAATGTCAAAGCCCAGTTCAAAACGCATCCAGTTAATTCAGCAGCGGAAAGAGGAGAGTTTGCCTTCCCTGTAACTTTAGGCAAAAGCAAATTGCTGCAACCACTCCAAAACTGTCTGTTCTTCCTCAGTTCTAACTTTTGCCATCTTGGTCACATTCTGAGGTTGTTTGGCCACATATGTCCCTGTTTTCAGCTGCGAGGTGCTGAAGGGTATGCCCAAGGCTAGAGAAAATGGCCATTTCTGCACTGCACTGTTATAGTGCTATTATTCCACTTTCAACATTCTACAGAATCCTGGGGTTTGCAGTTTAGGGAGGAGCATTTAGTAAACTACAAATCCCAGGATTCCACAGGATGTTGAAAGCGGAGTCATGGCATTATAACACTGTAGTGTGGAAGCGACCAATGACTTCAACACACACGCACACCTACCTTCGAGGTGGGGCTGCTTTGTTCCTTAGCTGGCTGTTCTCTGGGGTTTTCTCTTCCCCTGTTTTTTGCAGATACATAGATGGGTAATAGCCGGTTGCTTCATCCTTCCTGAAATTTAAGGAACCACATTGTTTTCTTTTTCAAGACAAGAGCAACTAAGTTTGCCGAGGTTTCTTAAGAACTATGGCCACTGCTCTGGGTTGATTTGTTTTTCAGATCAAGAGAAGTGCCGAGTGGGGTGCGGCAGGGTTCTCTCCCGGGCCCAGTGCTGTTCAACATCTTCATCCATGACTTGGATGAAGGAGTGGAGGGCATGCTGATCAAATTTGCAGATGACACCGAAGTGGGAGGGGTTGCCAATATCCCAGAGGACAGGATCAAATTTCAAAATGACCTTGGCAGATTGGAGAGCTGGGCCAAAGCTAACAAGATGAATTTCGACAGAGAGAAATGTAAGGGACTACACTTCGACAGAAAAAATGGAATGCACAAATATAGGATAGGGGACGCGTGGCTGGATAACAGTACATGTGAAAGGGATCTAGGAGTCTTGGTGGACCACAAGCTGAACAGCAGTGTGATGCAGCAGCCAAGAAAGCCAATGCGATTCTTGGTTGCATCCATAGGAGTATGGTGTCTAGATCGCGGGAGGTAATGATACCACTCTATTCTGCTTTGGTCAGGCCTCATCTGGAATCCTGCGTCCAGTTCTGGGCCCCTCATTTCAAGAAGGATACGGACAAGCTGGAGCGTGTCCAGAGGAGGGCGACCAAAATGGTGGAGGGTCTGGAAGCCAAGAAGCCCTATGAGGAGCGGCTTAGCGAGCTGGGTGTGTTTACTCTTCAGAAGAGAAGGTTAAGAAGAGGCATGATAGCCATGTTTACATATTTGAAGGGATGTCATGTCAAGGAAGGAGCAGGCTTGTTTTCCGCTGCTCCAGAGACCAGGACAAGGAGCAATGGATTGAAGCTGCAGGCAAGGAGATTCCACCTGAAGCTCGGGAAGAACTTCCTGACAGTCAGAGCTGTCTGGGAATGGAGTATGCTGCCTCCATGGAGTGTGGTGGAGTCTCCTTCTTTGGAGGTTTTTAAGCAGAGGCTGGATGGCCGTCTGTTGGGTGTGCTTTGAGGTGTGTTCCTGCATGGCAGAAGGGGTTTGGACTGGATGGTCTCCATGGTCTCTTCCAACTCTATGATTCTATGCCTCTAAGATAATTGAAATTCCACGAGTTTTGTTTGTTTATTTCAAATATTTACAAGCCTTTGTCTGGAAGTAAACTCTCCCAAGGTTGCATACAGCAGAACCCAGAAAACACAGATTACACTAAAAGAATGATAAAAACAGATGAGCAAAACTAACACCAGATTAAAACCAACTGGTACCATACGTACAGTGATGCCGGGAGAGCCTCTTTCTATTATTTTCCCCCAAATTAACAAAGAGAGGCATACGCTATCAATCACCTATAAGCTATCTGTGTATCCATCCATCCATCCATCCATCCATCCATCCATCCATCCATCCATCACTAACAGGACAAGAACCTGTCCAAGAGAGACTGTCCAAGTATTGAGTGAGGCCTCACCTGACAACCCACCATCCATCCAGCAATTTATGGATAACTTCAATGGTTTCTCCTTCCTTCAGTGTGATCTCATCCTCCTGGGCAGCAATGTAAGCTTTTCGGACAATGTGGAGCTCGCCTTATGGGTGAAGAAAACCCAGTTGAGATTCGCGTTGTGTTAAAAATACTTGTAGAACATTTCACTGCTATCCGTAACTCAGTTTTCGACCGTTGGCCCAAACAGAGGAAGTCATAATACCTGCGTAATTGGGTTCCTGTTCCTCAGATTCATCAGGACCGTCCATGGGTTCGAGGTAGGCAGCTGGGACCCAACCACGCTTATTCTTTTGCTGACAGAACCACCAGCCTGGAGAGCAATTGGAGGGGGAAGAAGAGAAATAAAATGTGCCTTCATGGAGAACATTTGTGAAATTATTATTGATGGAAACTATCGTCCTTCAAAGCTTTATTGGTTTAAGTCTAAACTGGAGAGCCAGTAGTGGTGGACTAGCATTCCAGGGCCATTTCCACACTAGACTGTTATAGCACTATTATTCCTCTTTCAACATCCTGTGGAATCCTGGGGCCTCTGGGTGCCCTCCCTGAACTGCGAACCCCAAGATTCCTTAGGAGGTTGAAAGTGGAGTAATAGCACTATAACAGTCCAGTGCAGAAATGGCCCCGGAGTCCAGGGTTCAAATTGCCACTTTGGCATGGAAACCCTCTGGGTCATTTCGGGCCGGTCACACTCTCTCCAGCCTCAGAGGAAGGCCAGGGCAAACCCCTTCTGAATAGGAAGAAAACCTTGTGATAGATTTCCCTTTGGGTCACTGTAAGTGGGAAATGACTTGAAGGCACATGGCAGCAAGTGTAAACTAAGTAAACTGAAATGTACTGATGCACTTAGTCATGTTTTGAAATTCAAGTTGCCTTGAGAAGGAAAGTACCTATTTGTCCATTTCGGTCCACCCAAGTAGACAGGGCCAGGACTTGGCTTCCCCAGTGTTTTCTGGCTTATCGTAAGGCTTTCCTTGGGTTTTCTTGGAAAGATCTCATCCGAGGAGGTTGCCCTGGCCTTTCTCTGAGGCTGAGAGCGTGTGACTTGCCCAAGCTCACCCAGTGGGTTGCCATGGCTGGAAACCTTGGTCTCCAGAGTTCTAGTCCAACACTCAAACCCCACAATGCTACACTGGCTCTTCAAATTTCTTCATACAGCATCATCATCATCATCATCATCACCACCAGTATTACTTCTACTGCTACTGCCACTACATCCCACGTTAACCCTCAGAGCTCAGGACTCAAGGTAGCTTATAGTATCCATTTATTGGCTATACGAGATTTGAACCTCCGGAACAACATTTGAACTTTTGGATGAACCCATTTTAACCATCTAAAACTAGAAAACAGACATGTAATCCACACATTTCGACCTGCTGATACTGAGTTGACTCGATGCATATTCTTGCGACCACGTTGAATGCTATATTGTTTATTTTAGATTTTATCTTTCTATTTCTGTTCTTTTTCACCACTGTACTCAACCTGATTTCTCCTTTGGCCATTAGGCAAATGTAATTTTCTTAAAAGTTAAAATAAATTTAAAAAAAACAACAACTAGATATGGTGGAGATCAATGATGTTAAAAGATAATCCTTAAATTTAATTAAATGCAGGTCCAGCAGGCAGCCAAAGAGAGGGTTACTGCTGCAGTCACTATCATCCATTACTGTTGTTGTTGCAGCTTATCTTGAAAAGTGTGCAGCGCAATTGCTGGGATGTGGGAAAACACATATTCAGCATCAGTTCTGCTAAGTTCTTGTAACAACCGGCTGGAACGGGAAGAGTTTCTGCTGCGGGTGAGCCCAACGTCGGCCGAGGCAATGGAATGATGCTCTCCCCTTCCTTCTCTCTGAGGCAGCCGGATGGAATGGTGGAGAGAGAAGCCTGTTAGAGCTGGCTTCTCAGAAGACACCATATTGAAAGGCTTAATGACATCCTTCCCGTTCCACTCCTGTTGCCACTGAAGCTGAGGATTCGTGGCTTGCTGTCTGCCCTTTTCTAGAAGTCCCATCATGTTTGTTTTCCAGTGTTACACCAGCAACGGTGGTGCTGGCTGTCTTTAAAGGCCTCACTCAAATCAAACCTCTTGGGCAAAAGTTGGCCGCATTAAGTACTGATCAGATGTTGGTATGAAACCACTGGCTCCGGAGCCAGTGTGGAAAAAAAGCCCAACTCTCTTCTTACCGCTTTCACTTTTCTCCACGACATCCACACTGTCCCCTATCTTGACGCTCATCTCAGTGTTGGAGTTCTTTTCATAGTCAGCGATGGCCCGGTAGGTTTGTAGGATGATGGGCCCTGTGATGTCTGTAAGAGGAAAGTAGCGGTGAGTAGGGAACTCCCAAATACCAGATTTGAGTCTGGGGTCTCTGGAGTGCCCCTCCCCACATTTATTTAGGGTGGTATGGATTGTCTTGGGCCAGGACTCAACTTCCTCAGAAGAACAGCAACCTCAAAGGAGGATGAGTGGATATAAGTGCACCAGGAGCTAATCAGGCTAGGATGAGAGCCAGCTGGCTCCAGCCGTCTTAAGGAAGGCAGAGGGAGGTGGCTCGACACCAGAACAGTCTGACCTTGCTGCCTCTGGATTCCTGACCTTTGGACTGACACTTGACTTTGCTTCTGTTTTGCCCTGACCAGGCAAGCTTTATTGGACTGCTAAGCTGTATCCATTTGCTTGCTGAATATCCTGGCACGCCATTGCCTGACAACAGACAGCTGGTGCCTATGACATGGATCTACTCAAGGTAGCATATGCTTAACACATGGGATTTGTGATTCCCTTGCGCCCCTGGAAGAGGATGATACAGAAATTTAATGACAGAAGATGAAAACTAAAAAGACAGGCTTTAGCTTAGCACACCTCACCTTTAGAAGGGTTAACAATGTCTGTTTTGGGTTAAAATGCAAAAACTTATTTTGAGTGCTCACAAAAGCTATGCTAAGGGGCAGTCAAGAAGAAGAAAGTCTGTCTAGTCCAGCTTTTTGTTTCTCATAGTGGCTAATCCATAGCTTGGGAGACTAGTATTTTTATAATGTATTCAGTTACAAATATACTTCCAGCTGTAATGTCAAGGAACTACACATTCCATTGTGTATCAATAACCGATTTTTTCCCCAAAAGGAATTAACTGCAAGGAACTGGCTACAAATAAGTAAAGAGATGGGCTGAAGTCCTAGCAGTCTTTACTTTTTAAAATTTATCAGTTTGAAATGTAGAAGCATGTTTTCAGTCCTCATGGTTAGTTGTTTGTGGTTAAATAATATTACTTAACTCTTATAGTTATATGTAAGCCAGTTGCATAATTAGTTATTGATTAATAGCTCTCTTAGTCATACTTAAAATGGTTCCATTATTAGGGACAGGTAGCTAATGAGGCAAGTAGTTGTGGACAAATTGGATGCCTCTTAGGAAAACACAAGAAGAACATTATAAGCTGAGAGCACTCTGTTGATGTTGTTCTCTAACAACTGATGCTCAACGGAGCAACAATCTCGAAGTGGACGTTCTGCCTGTCCACTTATTCATTAGAATCATAGAATTGGAAGAGACCCCAGGGGCCATCGAGTCCAACCCCCTGCCATGCAGGACACCCATCAAAGCACTCCCGACAGACGGCCATCCAGGCTCTGCTGAAAAACCAACAAGGAAGGAGCCTCCACCACACTCCATGGAGGCAGCAGCAGATTCCACTGCCGCACAGCTCTGACCGCCAGGAAGTTCTCCCTGAGGTTCAGGTGGAATCTCCTTTCCTGCAGCTTCAATCCATTGCTCTGCGTCTTAGTCTCTGGAGCAGAGGAAAAAAGGTGAAAGATGTCACTGCATCGCCTTTCTTACCTTCTGCTATCTTCTTGGAGTCCGTTGGCATTAAAAAGGTTTCTGGCTTCTTGACACTGAGAAGAAAAAGTAGAAGGGGAAGATGAGAGCTTTTGAAATGTCAGTTCTTGCGGCTCAGCTGCAGGGTCAAAATAAGTGGCCTCAAGCAAACATTTAGTAAGACCTGGGACATTTCTGCACTAAACCGTTCTACTGTTATTATTCCACTTTCAGCGTCCTATGGAATCCTGGGGTTTGCAGTTTGCCTTGAGGTCCGTCCCTAAACTGCACACCCCAGGATCCCATAGGATATTGAAAGTGGAATAATAGCGGTATCACAGTCTAGTGTGGAAATGGCCCTGGCGTTGGTTAACAGCAGGTGAGCTTTAGGCTTGAGGAGGCCTTCAGGAACGTTTGTTCTGGTGGACACCTGGCTGCTAGTGCCAGTGAAAGGTGGCTGTGGCTGTCCGTCTCCCACAAAGCCCCAGGTCCATGCCACATGCCACAGGGCAACACCGCCAGGGCTCCCAGGGTCAAAGCTTTGGGACTTTTTGACTAGCAGAGACTGACATCTGCCATCCCTTTTGGATTCCTCTGCTCTCTCTAAGTTTAGCTGCAACCCACACAGTAACTGGAAGGAGAATGTATTTCTATGACCTATCCCAGTTGTCATCCAAAGTATTTTGGGCTAACTGGGTCTTCACACTCTCCAATTGTCCCAGTTTGGCGATGCGATCTTAGTTAATCCTGTGCCATCACACTTTCTCAGCTGCTTTTAAAATGCCCTAGCTTCTCTCTCCTCTTTCCACTGTCCCTTTTGTCCTCAGGTTACTTCAGTGGATGCAAAATCTGTTCAAAGGGGAACTGGGGATGTTTAGTCTGCAGAAGAGAAGGTTAAGAAGGGACATGATAGCCATATTTAAATATTTGAAGGGATGTCACGTTGAGGAGGGAGCGGGCTCGTTTTCTGCTGCTCCAGAGACTAGGACAAGGAGCAATGGATTCAAGCTACAGGAAAGGAGATTCCACCTGAGCCTCAGGAAGAACTTCCTGATGGTCAGAGCTGTCCGGCAGTGGAATCTGCTTTCTCCGTGTTGGAGTCTCCTCCTTTGGAGGTTTTTAAGCAGAGGCTGGATAGCCATCTGTCGGGAATGCTTTGATGTGGGTTCCTGCATGGCAGATGAGGGTTGGACTGGATGACCCCTGGGTCTCTTCCTTGCTTCTATGATTCTATGTTTAACTCAGGAGAGGATTGCCTTTCCAGGAGGCTCATTTGATTTTTCTAGGGTTCTTTTTCCAGGCTTTGTTGCACTCAGTAACAAAATTCTAGGGTTCCTCTTTTCGAAGGAGTAGTCTTGTGTCTTCTTCTTTATTGCTAACTCTTTCTCTCTTGTTGCCAAGTTACACCCTTCTGACCACAATCAGATGTGTCGCAGCCACATATGTTTTCATCTGGGGAAAAAATGCTAGAGGGTATGGTCTTGAGCAACTTTACAAAACCTCTCTTCCTGTCAGTGATGAAAACTGCTAGGAAACTAACTCTCTCTCTCTCCATCTATATACATGTATACGGATTTCTCTTTCTTCCTCCTCCTCTCTCTGTACAAACACAGCCTGCTCATTCTCCCATAAAAGTATCCTTAGATTCCAATATTTAAGTGGAGGGCTGGTGTTAACTTTGTCTGTCTGGATTTTGCCATGGATGCCCAGACAGCCAGAAGGTGATCAGAGTATCCCCAGGCTGATTCAGAATAGCTGACAAATGGCAAAAACAAACAAACCTCAGTCCATTATCCTAAAGAGAAAGGGTGGAGGGCATGTCATGACTAACAATATTCAGTCTCGGGGGCCCTGCTGCAGTACTGGTCTCCTAGCTATTGCCCCAAACTTCCCGGTGCTGCTGAAAACAAGCTTGACATCATTCAATCAATCTGTTCTTCCAATGCCCTGTCAATTAGAGTCTCCTTCTTTGGAGGTTTTGAAGCAGAGGCTGGATGGCCATCTGCTGGGAGTGCTTTGATGTGGGTTCCTGCATGGCAGAAGGGGGTTGGACTGGATGGCCTCTGGGGTCTCTTCCGACTCTAGGATTCTATGAATACTCACTGGCCTGCCGTAGGTGGATTCAGATCATCTGGTCTAACTTTGAAGAAATTCAGGATATGCTCACAACGGGAGATTTTGCGGGGAAGATTGATCAAGGCAGAGGAGTATTCAGAGAGTGTGTTTTGTCGGTTTTCGGTGGATCGTTGGCTGTCAAACCACCTTGGGGCTAGAAAGGATAGGCAGAAGGAAACACAAGACAGATGTTTAATATCAGCTGACCAGTGGTATACACACTACATTATTATAGTACTTTGATAGCATTTTAACTGCCATGATTCCACTCCGTGGAATCCTGGGATCTGTAGTTTCTTGAAGCACTTGGCATTCTTTGCTAGACAGCTCCTGTGCTATAGTTCGAGGAGGTGCCCTGGAGAATAGCGCTCAGAGTGGTGGTCTGTGGACCAGTGCTGGTCTCCAAGCTGTTAGCTCTTGATCTCTGGTGAGTTCCCAGGAAGGAAAGAAACAACGGGCACAACACGTTGGAGAAAAATAATGGCTGCTCACCCACATCAGCTTGAGAAGCACAGCTTTAGAGCTCATTAGGAAATAATACTAAGCACCTCAACAAACTACAAATCCCAGGACAGTTACAGTGCTATCAAACTGCTGTAATTATGTGGATATATCCCTAGTCAGACTGTTCCTCTATCTAACCCAGAGGTGGAGAGCCCTGACCAGTCCAGTCCAGTCTAGTGGGCGAGCTGTATTCCCACCTCACTCCAAAAAGTTTCCTCTCTGCCATCAATTGTTCAAAACTGGAAGCAGAGTTTGGCAAATGGACAGGAGAAAGGTTCTGAGAGATCCAGAGCCTACCAAAAAAAGATAGGTTAGATGTGGCCCAGTTAGGTGGGCCAGTGGCTCTATGTTCCCCTGGATCGAGCCTAGTTTGCCTACTCTGATCAGCAGCTGCTCTTCAGCATCCCAACAGGAGGCCCAGCCAGGGGCCCAGGGCTCAGAGGAAACGCTACCCATCATCACATTTGACCACTTGTCACAGTTTGGTTAACCACCTGAAACGGAACTAGTCTTTCAGTTCCTCAAACCTACGAACCCGCTCTGAAGGCGTTGACATGGAGAATGCAAACTTTTATTTACATTTCAAGTTGACCCCTTGGGAAGGAAGCTCCTCAGGCTGTAGTAACACGTAACAGTAAACAAAGTAGTGCCAGTAACCTAAGAAATGGATCGCTGATTTCCCAGAGCTCGGTGTAAATGAGGGCCCCTGCGGGCATGCAAAACTCAGTTTGTAAAGGACTTTGAATCAACTCAAGTAACGTAATAGGAGGCTGTGAGAGAGTTTCTTCAGGCATGCAAATAATGTCTGAACTCCTCCATGACTAAGAACCAAAGACTGGGACACAGCAGAAGAAAGGCTTGCTAGGGGACGTGAAACTTCCAGACAAGTTTGAGTCCTGAGGTGATAAAAGCAAATTAAAAATGTTTAATAATGCTAAAGAGGGAGGGATCTGAGGGTGAGAGCATTGCTTTATGACATTGTTATGGGCCAAGAGTCAGCTTCTCCAGGTGAACAGCAGCCTCAAACGAGGACAAGCAGACACAAGTGAACCAGGAGCGAAACAGGCTGGGATGAAAGCCAGCCGGCTCCAGCCTTTTTAAGGAAGGCAGAGGGTGGTGGCTCAATGCCAGAAACAACATGTATGTTTGCCGGCCCTTGCCTTTGTGTGCTACAGATTCCCTGCTCACTGTCTGCCTAGATTCTCTGGTCGTCAGACGGTCTGACTTTGCTGTCTGTTGGATTCCTGAACTCTTGGGCTGCCTCTTGACTATGCTTCTGCTCCACCCTGAACAAGGCAAGCTCTGCTGAACTGCTAAGCTATCTCTGCACCCCATTGCCTGGCAATGGACAGCTGGTGCCTATGACAGACACTGACCTTGAAAAGTATGCAAGTTTTTCTCAGTCATTAGAGTTTGGCTTTTTTTTAAAAAAAATTGACGGCATACTCTGAGCAACTGTAGCCATGGCTTAACATGACCCAGCGACATCACTAAGGCCCACCACCGTGCAAAGGGCCTCCCCTAGGTCTCAGGTTCCAGGCTTGAGCAAGTCATAACCTGGTAACCCTTGTTCTAGCTACCACTCCTATATTTCTCCCATACTGACACGAGGGGAGGCCACACACCCCATGGGCAGGTGCTAATCCCTTATACAGAGCTCTTCCACACCACAAGGGAACCTTGGCCGACCAGGCTTTCTCCTGATACGGATCAGACCGAGGCCTGCGATATCTCTAGTTTTCTTTCACATGCAGTCCCAAGCGTGCAACCCGATCAACAGCAACCATTCCTGCTTAGGATCTGGGTTTTAATCCCTCGCTGAATTATTTGTTACCGAATAGCATAAATCTAAATATTTACATTTAAGGAACATGTTTTATTGCCGACATTATGCATGTAAAAAGCTTTACATATATTAATCTTCACATACATCATCAGGCCAGTTTACTATACAGTTTCGTTTAATGTTTAACAAGGTGGGCTTTCAAGGAACGTAGAAGTTGTTACTTTTTGAACTATACCTCCTAAAATCCCCCCCAAAAACAAGGCCATTAGGAGAGTCTAGGAATTGTGGTAAAAGGAAAAATCCCTTTGGGTTTGCATCCCTCAGTCCTTATGGATTGTTTGGGGAAAGGGAAGGAATAGATCCCGTCCACTTGGTCTTTGCCGCATAATTATGGGGCTTTCCACTTTCAGAGCCTAGGGTAACCCCACAACCAAGACCCAGGGATTTGCAATGAATCCACTTACCTGGCAAATGAGGGATGATCCTGTTCTCAACATTAATATCCCCGGATTCAATCGGAAACATTTCCTTCAAAGCTTTCTAAAGAGGGAACAGAAAGCAACCACATTCTTTAAAACTAGGTTAAAGTCTTTGGAAGAACAGAAACCAGTCTCGAACTTTCTCAGACTTAAACAGGATGATTTGACTGAAATAAATCTAGTAGGCTTTTGATGTAATCATGCATTACTTATAAAACATAAGATTGGAAGTTCTTAATTGTTTTCAGTGAGATGAGAAAAGACGGTATCGCCTGTTTTGTAAAGCTGCTCTGAGAGGCTTTGGGGCCAAATAAATGCTTGGTTAATAGTTTTGACTTCTTTGGCCTTTTCCGCACTGGAGTGTTATAGCGCTATTATTCCACTTCCAACATCCTATGGAGTCCTGAGGTTTACAGTTTAGAGAGGGGCCTTTGAGGATCCTCCTCATGTGATCCAGAAACCTTTGAGACCCCTCCCTAAACTGTAAACCCCCGGATTCCAAAGGATGTTGAAAGTGGAATAATAGCGCTATAACAGTCTAGTGCGGAAATGGCTTTTGTCTACATGTGTTAAAATGTTACCTTTTTTGCTAAGGAGGTATCAGACTTATTTAAGGGCTCCTCCAGATGGGGCAAAAGCATCAGGGAATTCTATTATTTGTTGCTGTAATTATGCTTTTTTTTTTTTTAACACCCAAACAATATTTCTGTTGTGATGATTTTCTGGAAATTCCTAGCACCATCTGCAACATTTTATTCCCAATCTGGAGTGGGTTTCTGTTTAATTCTGAGATGTATCAGAACAAGATGTTCTCGTCTCTTCCTTTCTTTAAAAAGATTGTTCTGTATAATTACAGTGCTCTGGTGCATCTGTAAAAGGGTGTTCTTGCACTATGACTCTAAGAAAAACTTCTTGAGCTTTCACAGAAGGAAAAAAAAATCACCCTTCAAAGCCCAAGGAGCCAAATTGCAAGAACTCGCACCTTTTTAGAGGAGTCTGGAAGAATGTTAGGTTGAGATTGTGATCCTGTCCACTCACTCACACCTTGTTAAAGATGTTGGGTGTTACTTTCAACTAAACTTGCATAAGGGTTGGGCGCTAAGCTGTTACCCTGTCCCTGCTTTCCTTACCACTCATGATCACAACCTAATCCTCCAAAGTTGGCACAAATCTGTACTTACGTGGAACTCGTAGATCTCTGTGAACTTCCGGTACACAATTTTTTCTGTAAGGTCGTGCCACTTCACCAGAAACATGTAAACCTGGCAAGAAGAACAAGTTACCATTCAAAACCGGCAGCAGCGGAAAATGGCTTCCTTCGGCCCGATGCGACACCCACGCTGGAAACCACAGACTGGAACCAGACCATTTTCGACCTCGGTCTGACTGGTCTTAAGAGAAGAGGAGTCTTTGGCCATTTCCGCACTGCACTGTCATAGTGCTATTATTCCACTTCCAATGTCCTGTGGCATTCTGGGGTTTGTAGTTTCCCGATGCCCAAGAGCTCTCTGGCTGAGAATCCTAAATACCTCTCCCTAAACTGCAAACCCCAGGGTTCCATAGGAGGTTGAAAGTGGAATAATAGCACTACAACAGTGTAGGGCGGAAATGGCCTTTGTATCAAAGGCGAGGCATCTGTGGCCCTCCAAATGTTGGTGGAAGCCAACTCCCATCAGCCCTAGCCAGCACGGCCCACGGCCAGAGTAGATAGTAAAGCAATCAATATTATTTGAGGGACAGACATTCCCCAGGCTGATATTAGTAGACCATACATTTCTTCACTCCCTCCAAAATGTGGTCCTCCAATTCTAGACCGCTTTATTCTTTTCTGTTCATTGTGCCGAGTGGGACCATCAAGACCTGCCCCGGAGTCCTTTCCTAAGGACAGCACTGCTGTGCACGAAAATAATTTTCAAGGCAGGGGCAAAATTCCACTTAGAGGGAATTGATTATTTGCCTTCTCTCATCTACTCAGAGAACTCCCTTTCCTATCACCCGTTGGGTTGCCGGATCTCAGGGTTTCTGCACAGAGTCTCCAGTTTTGATACGTCAGCTCTGAGCAGCAAAGAAAGGTGCCAGTTCTCCACTTTCCATGGGTTCAGCTCAGTTCCATGACCTCCAGCCAGGCAAGAAGTCTTCTAGCTGGCTGCGAAGCCCACACTGAACGTCCAGCCAGGAAGTGGTGTCCCATGTATATGTCTGAATGACAGGCTGTGGGCAACTGCTGTCGTTGCCCAATGCATCACGCTTAACGGCGTCACCACATCCTGCCCCCCGTTACATAACCAGGGGGGCTCCCTATGACTCAGGATTTGTCCTGGAAATCTCAGGTCCTGGAACGATCCTGACCTGGCCACCCTACACTATTCCCTAATCCTTTTAACGCAGTGATGGGCAACTGGGAGAGACTGGGTTGGCTCTCACCAGGAGGCCTTGGAGGACCGCACCCCGTGCCAAGCCTCCACCACTTTTATAGCACGCCCAGCAAATGGCCATCCCACCTCTCTTTTAAAACCTCTGAAGAAGGAGACTCCACCACACTCCCACGCAGCATATTCCACTATCAAACAGCTCTTACCACCAGGAAGTTCTTCCTGATGTTTAGGTGAAATCTCTTTTCTTGTTGTTTGAATCCACCGCACCCTGTCCTAGTCTCTGGAGCAGCAGAAAACAAGCTTGCTCCATCTCCAACATAACATCCCTTCAAATATTGAAACATGGCTCTCATGTCACCTCTTAACCTTCTTTTCATCAGGAGCTAGCTCCACAACCAAAGCATCCCTGACACCTTGGTTTAAAAAATTCTAGCAAAGGTTTCCGTCCCATATTAAAGTTCCAAAAGAGAAATTCTGCATTCACCTAAGCCCTGAAGCCGGAGTTTGGGAATATGGCTTTCGACAACAACTCACAGAATCCCCAGACACTGGCTATGCCGTTTGAAGAGCTGTAGTACAAAATGTAACTTTCCCCCACTGCTTCCCAAACAGATCCCCTACGACGCCAGCCCTCTTGAGTCAACCTTTTCAAGTAAGCGCGCTTAGGACTGCAGCCCCACAGTCGTTTCCCGTTTATGATGCAGTCATAACTGGTACAGGATAAGTCCCCGTCTTTCGGGTAACCAAAGAAGTCCTTCATTAGAGGTTTTTAAGCCGTGGTTTGTCTGGGTGCTTTAGCACCAAGTTTCTTGAGTGTCAGCACGAGTTGGAATATGTGGCTTTTTAGACTTCCTTTCAACTCTATGTTTCTAAGGTTAAGAGGTAATTATGAGTGCTTAAAAACATTGTTATTGGTAATTTGATTCATACCCTGCCATCCGTCAGAAAAACTCAGCTAACGATCAACATAAAAACACAGTTTAAAGTCACAGAATTTAAGAATATCCAAGAATAATAAAAAAGTGGGATAAGAGGGGCGGGGAGGGTTGCACCTTTCAGACTAACCAATTTATTTTAGCATGAGCTTTCGTGGAATCTAATCCACAATCTAATCCGGCTGGCCCCTCCCGAAACTGCAAACCCCAGGATTCCATAGGATGTTGAAAGTGGAGTCATCGCGCTATAAGAGTGTAGTGCGGAAATGGGAAGCATTGCACTGAAGTGCAAGAAAACTGTTCAAGCAGCAGCAGAAGACAAGAGAAATATTTGCTTATTCTCCCAAAGATAGGTACATATCTGGCACCTGCAGCCTGTCTCCGCTCTTCCGCCCACCCACACACTGTGAGATGCAGTGGAGGCTGAACCTCAGAGAGCAGCAGAAACGTGGCGCTGGTATCACACGGAGGCTTTTTTCAGTGCCGCCCCAGATCCTCTTAGGGGGGGATTCTGGTTCTCGAATCTGAAACCCTCTGCTTGCAAAAGCAGCCCTCTCCTTCGGAGAAGGGCTGCCTCCCACATGCCTTCACACAAGCATGAGCATCTTGATCACACATATATCTGTCCCACCGCACTAGCCCATTGCCTGCCACCCCACGAGAAGACCGGGGGGTGGGTGGGGATGACTTCCCTGGATCAGCCCCTGGACAGCATGGGGATTCTGGGTGTTGCAGGGCAACAAAATCAACACTCTTAAGCTCTGTGTTGGGAGTAATCAGGTGTGTGGGCATCCATCCAACATAGAATCCTTGAATCATAGAATCCTAGAGTTGGAAGAGACCCCAGGGGCCATCCAGTCCAACCCCCTGCCATGCAGGAACACCCATCAAAGCATTCCCAAAAGACGGCTGTCCAGCCTCTGCTTAAAAACCTCCAAAGAAGGAACATCACACCACGGCATCAAGTTCACAGTACTTACATAGTGTTGGCTTGGGAAAAACCTCTTTTCAAAGCCAAGAAGCTCAATGTGTCTTATATAGGGACCCGAGTCCCCCATGATGGCTGCTGGATCCTTTCAGGTGCTTTTTTGGCTACTCTTCAAGGTGGCTACTGACAGCACCTCTTGCGCGCTCGCTCTTTCTTTCTCCAGACAGGCGTGCCAAGTGGCCGCAGCTTTTATCTTCGGCAAAAAGGGAAGTCCAGTTTCCCCGCTTGTTCTCCTATTATGTAACTCACCCACTGCTCCTTCTACCGCTTTTCTTTTCTCGTCAGATGGGGCTTTCTGTTTTCGGCACCTGTCGTGCGTGTCTGGGGCAGAGAAGACGACTCAGTTTTCCTAGGTAGCAGCCTGGGTGATTTTTCACGTCACCCAAATATAGCACCGTGGCCCCACTCGAACCGAAAGGCCCAACAAAAATCAGCAATGAGTCCGAAGAGCAAACACAAATGAGGCAAGCCCGTGCATTAGTAAATATAAAGTAAAGTTGAATGCTATATGCACCAAGATTAACAATATGGAAATGAGTAGAAATAATTTTACACTGGAAGTTTATGGAACATTGTGAATGGGTTGGAGTATTTGATACATTTCCTATAAGCCTTTTCTACAATACATTGGATCCTCAGGACTCCTCCACAATTTTGTTCACAGTATCTCTGGATGCCCTTTGTACCATCATTTTTGTTCTTGATAGCATTACTATACATCTTTGCATTGCTTATTCAATGCCCTTAGGGTTCGTCGTTGTTAGCAGTTGTGTAATATAGTTGTCGTTGGTTTTTTTGTATAATTTTTATTGAAAGTTTATCTCAAAAATAATCCCCCCACACACACTTCCATGCTTAAATCTTCCAGTTGAGATTGCTTATTTCCATTCTATACAAACATAATTTCCATCTTACAGAGAGAAGAACAGTTACGTTATTTCTTCTTTGATTTCTTATGCATTTATATCCTGACCCAATCCAATACTCCTTTCCATTCTTCCTCAAAGCTCTGGATAGATTTATTCTTCAAAGAAAATGCTAACTTTTCCATCTCTATCATATCCAGTACTTTTAACTTCCATTCTTCTATACTAATATATTTCTTTTCTTTCCAGTCTTGTGCATATGTCAACCTTGCCACAGTTATTAAATATAATAGTATCTTCTGATGACTTCTTATTTCCCTTTGTTGTCCCTAGGATATTTGACAAATAAAGCTCCGGTTTCATTTCAAAATTCAGCTTACAAATTCTTTGGATTTCATCATGTACCCCCTTCCAAATTTTTTTTGCTATCTTACATGTCCACCACATATGGAAAAAAGACCCTGTCTTTTCATCACACTATAATATATAGTGTATATATAGTAATATAGTTGTTAATAGCAGAGTAAAATTATTTCCCTTCATTTCTATATCGTTTATGTTGGTGCATATAGCATTCAATTTTACTTTATATTTAATAACACACAAGCTTGCCTCATTTTGTCCCACTACAACCCCCATGACTGCATCTCACTGAATCCTGGAATTTATAGTTTCCTAAAGTACTTAACATGGTGTAATGGTTCAAGCATTGGACTAGGACCTTGGAGTCCCTGCCCAGTCACATCACACACTCTCAGCTCCAGAAAACCCAGCATCAGCAAACTACAAATCCCAATACTGTTAAAATAGTATCAGAGTGCTATGCGTGTGCAATTGGAAAAAAACCCAAAGTCTCATACAGGTTGAAACTGAGAACATGCTGTTAATTTTAACTAGTGATGACCTAATTACTTATCGCCTCTCCAGATGGGGTTTATTTACTAGCAGGACCCAATATGAGTACTTGCTGGCACGCTGAATTCAATTACTTCTGTACTTATGCATTTTCCCCTCTCCCTGATGAGCGTTTACAGCTTTCAGCAGCCCTGTGGTTCAGCAAATCAGCAGCTTTGCCTTATTCTTTCTTGCAGCAAAAGTGATCTCAAGAGGAGGAGGAGGATCACATGGCTCAGTGATGGTTTGTTTTCTCTAAATAAGCGGAGAAACTCTACTTGCCTCCAAGGGAAAAGAGTCTAAGCAACAGGAAAGAGACACAAGAAGACTGGATGGAGAAGTCGACCTCTAAGATCTGACTCAGTTTTGCCAGCCTGGACATGCCCTGAACTGGACGACCCGTTCTGCCTTTCGCTCTTTCTCGTATGTAACTTTCTTTAGTTTAAATGTATTTGTGACAGCTCCAGGTCCTATTGCTTACAGTCATTTTGACACGGCAGGAGTTAATACCCACACTGGTCTTTAGAATGGCATGGTATTGTATGATGGCACTGTTAAAGTGAATAAAGAAACCACACCTCACCGTATCCCCAGGTAGATGCGGAGCTGACTTGAACCCCCCAAACACAAGGAAGGAAGGAAGGAAGGAAGGAAGGAAGGAAGGAAGGAAGGAAGGAAGGAAGGAAGGAAGGAAGGAAGGAAGGAAGGAAGGAACTTTGGCCAAGGTATCCATCCAAGTAAGAAAGGATGATTTATTCTTTCGGGCTTCCCTTCATATACCATTTTTATGTAAGAATGCTTACAGAAAGAAAAGAATCATGCATCGGGGTCAGCAACGTTACAGATGAAAAGATGGATGGATGTGGACTGTCCTTGTGAAATCAGGGCAGTTGGAGAGTATGCTCTTGCACTCCTAATTTTTTCTCTCTCTAAAAAGCAGCAAAACATAACAAAAGGAATGACTGATGCACTGAGTTAATTTTCCACATAAAGGCAAAGAGCTGCTTTTCAATCACAGAGATGAGTTAGGAGAGAATATTAAGTGGGGAAGTAACTTCCCAAGTGCTGCATTCCAGTAAGTTAAAATAAAGATTACACTTTGCATGACTTGCCGTCATTGCGATGATGCCCCATTCCCCGCCCCTGTAATGAAACAAAGCCGAGGCAGGGAAAAGCTAGAGCATGAGGGCCTTTCTGCACTACACTGTTATAGTGCTATTATTCCACTTTCAACACCCTATGGAATTCTGGGATTCGCAGTTTGGGGAGGGGCACTGAGAATTCTCGGCCAGAGAAGCAGGATGAGAGCATTAATGTGGACTATATTGCCACTTCTCTTTCACCCGTCTAACATGCTGGACAAAATCCATTCCCTGCCCTATCCTTGGAATGTCCCTTGCTCCTTTCGTGCCCTCTTTCAGTGAGAACTGGGGCCACAAGACCTGGAAGTCCCCATCATCAACAACAGATTAGATTTGCCATTGAACCTTTAAAACACATTCTGGAAAATTAGGAATGAAAGGGTCTTTCCAATTGTCCGGTCATAAAGTTGGCACTTGTTTACGTCACACTTTTACCACACTTCTCCACACACACACACACACACACACACACACAGACTGTCAGGAGGCACGGTTCCTGTCATACGAGTGGGGAAACAATAGCTGTTTTAATATAAGTAACTAGCGTACGATGTTGGCCGGGATTTTTATTTTCTCGTAGGTAATACTTGTTAGAAAGATTTGAGATCCTGTGTCTCTAATTCCCCAAACTGTCTTGTCCAGTACCTGTAACTTTTCCCCGTATTCCCCAATCCAATCTGTATTCAGAGTTGTTAACATACAGAGGTTGGGTTCCTGAAGGAATGTACTGCCCTCCTCCTTGCTGCTAGGCCTCATCTCCATAGCATCCAGCCTATTCAAGACAGACAGTTGACTGAGGCCCAAGAGCTCTCTGTCTGGGAATTCTAAAGGCCCCTCCCTAAACTGCAAACCCCAGGATTCCACAGAATCTTCTTAGGCAGCCAATCATATGACGTCTTTGCCTGACACAGACCAACAAACGAACTTTGACTTTTATATGTAAGATAGATGAAAAAGAAGCAGAGATTGCTAGCACTGCCGTGTATCCATTGCTAGTTGCTGTTTGAACCTACATATGTGATTATGAGTCCAAAAGGCACCCAGGCACCCAAAGGGTTGATCTTGCAATGTTTGATGTCCTGAACATCCAGCAAGAGAGGGCGGGAGATCAGAAGGGCAGAACGTAAAGCTAGCAGGGAAGTGTTATGGGAACAGACATGGCTAAGACAAGAGGACAGGAACTGTTTCTGATTCTGAGGATGAAAGATACGTAAAGATCAGGAATGCTTCGGAAACTCTGGTTTTGGTGGGGTGATACGATGTTTACAACTTAGAATCATAGAATCATAAGAGTGGGAAGAGACCCCCAGGGGCCATCCAGTCCAACCCCCTGCTATGCAGGAACACCCATCAAAGCTTTCCCAACAGATGGCCATCCAGCCTCTGTTCAAAAACCTCCAAAGAAGGAGACTCCACCACACTCCACGGAGGCAGCAGATTCCACCAGTTGTTGCCACGCACGCCTGGATTTGAATGTCAAAATAGAAAACCTGTAACCATCTAACATTTGCTAGTCTCAGCAACTTTTGGAAAGTTGCCTGCTGACTCCAAACTAACATTTCTGTTGAAGCTCGTGGTGTTTTCTGCGAGGGCAAGTTAGCTGGCACATCACGCGCACGCACAGACACACAGGGACTTGAAATAGGGATACAATGCAATGACTGTGCCGCCCAGTGCACCTCCGCCACCACACCCCATTGACAACCTACACAGGATTGGCTTGGAGTTGGGCGTGAAGGGTGCCTGACACCCCAACACCTGACTGGAGTGAAGGTTGGGCAACCCCGGTCGGGTCCTGTTCCCTCAGCCGATGAATTCAAACCAACACCTTTGAATTCGTCGGCTGCTCTTACAGCTGTCCTTCAACATTCATGGCTTTCTCTTTCGTGAATTTGATTATTTGAAAGTTTGTAGGTCCTTGTCTCCCCCCCGCCCCCCGTGCCTCCATTCCAGGAACTGCATTTCACACCCGCAGGCCGGATTCCAGCATTTTGCAGCCACCCAATTCAATCTGATTTAGAAAGCAGCTGCAGCCCGCTGGCTGGATGCTCCACACTCTCCCCCTGGTAGCCTTCCCTCCATCTCCCATGGTTTAAACAAGGATGCTGGGGATCTTCCACCCCCTGCCCCTCCTCGCTTTCCTTCCATCTCTCATCCTCTATACCAGTGGTTCTCAACCTGTGGGTCCCCAGATGTTTGTGGACTTCAGCTCCCAGAAGCCCCAGCCACTATGGTCAATGCTCAGGGCTTCTGGGAGCTGAAGTCCACAAACATCTGGGGACCCACAGGTTGAGAACCACTGCTCTATACAGATCCATCTCCTAGCCGCTTTACACACATCTGTTTATCCGGCATATAGAAGCCACACAACTCAGTGGGATCTCTTTGAAACATGTGAGATGGAGGGAAAGTTGGAAGAAGAAAAAGGTGGAAGATCCACAGGCAGTTGCCTTCAAAATCTCATTGAGTCGTTTGGCTTCTAAATGCTACATGACATTTTCCATTTCTGGTTGGTTCACTGTTCTGGTAAAATACTGTCGTCAAGAACTGCTACTTTGTGTTGCTCAAGGAAAATATATAATTTCCATGTCGTTTATTGGAAACACAGGAGGCAAGCAAAACAAATGTTGCTGGAGTTAAAACCTTGCTTCAGCTACTTTGTTCTATAGTAAAACACATTAATCCATCAGCATCTCTTCCTGGCGCTCATTGGTGATTCTTCCAGGTTTACACTCCCCTTCCTATAATTTCCAAATGGGCTTTCTTTGGTTAAAGGAACTCCTGTCTACAGTCACTTTGATCTTTAGACATCCTTCCTTGGTCTTTGATATTTTAATTCTAAACCCCACTATTTTATCCGTCAGCCTAAACCCTGTAAATCACCCTCTGCTATAATTTATGCACAAAATCAAACTTTATTGACCTAAGCTGGCCAACTGCTGCCAATAAACAATATTGACCATTTGGTCTCTAAGATGCCAGCCTACACTAATTCTCAATTATATCCCTGCTGTTCCTGTTATTCTCAGCATTTCTACACAAGTATAGACACTCTCCCTGCCATTCCACAGATCTCTACATGTCTAGAAGAAATAACAACACAGCAATTCTTTTCCAAACATTTCCTGGTGCATCAAAACAGCAAAAAGGTCTGTTTAAAGACTAACAAAGTTTATTTGGCATAAGCCAGCTAGTAGATTGCAGTCCACAAAAGCATGCTTGATATAAAACTAATTCATCTTTAAGTTGCAGCTAGATTTTTTGGTGGTGACGTTTTGGCTCTTAAAACTGTCTCGGATAGACCGAAGCGTTCCTGTTGTTCTGCTTCCCCTTCGACTCAATATGACAGAAGTCTGAGCAATGTTGCCAAACATGCAAGCAAGAAGTGATCATCTGTATACGTGCTACAAACACAGTCGCTTGGCTTTCACTTGAAGGGACACAGGAGAGAAATTGCAGAACAAATGAGAAAGCAGTGTTGACCAAGACCATGCAACATGTTTACTCAGAAATAGCTGGGGTGGAGGCTAGGAGAGGGGAATTCTGGAAGAATGACACTTTTATCTCAGATCATTTCATAGAATCGTAGAATCGTAGAATCATAGAGTTGGAAAAGACCCCAGGGGTCATCCAGTCCAACCCCCTGGCATGCAGGAACCCATCTGAGAGCACTCCCAACAGATGGCCATCCAGCCTCTGCTTAAAAACCTCCAAAGAAGGAGACTCCACCACACTCCACGGAGGCAGCAGATTCCACTGCCAGACAGCTCTGACCATCATGAAGTTCTTCCTGAGGTTCAGGTGGAATCTCCTTTCCTGCAGCTTGAATCCATGGCTCCTTGTCCTAGTCTCTGGAGCAGTAGAGAACAAGCCCGCTCCCTCCTTAACATGACATCCCTTCAAATATTGAAACATGGCTATCATGTCCCCTCTTAGCCTTCTCTTCTGCAGACTAAACATCACCAGCTCCCTAAGCTGCTCCTCATAGGGCTTCATGGCTTCCAGACCCTCCACCATTTTGCTTGCCCTCCTCAGGACAAGCTCCAGCTTGTTGATATCCCTCTTGAATTGAGATGCCCAGAACAGGACACAGGATTACAAATGAGGTTTAACCAAAACAGAATAGAGTGGTAGCATTACCTCCCTCGATCTAGACACCACACTCCTATTGATGCAACCAAGAATGGCATTGGCTTTCTTGGCTGCCACATCACACTGCTGGCTCATGTTCAGCTTGTGATCTATTTATTAAGACTCCTAGATCCCTTTCGCATGTACTGCTATCCAGCCATGTGTCCCCCACCCTATATTTGTGCACTCCATTTTTTCTGCCTAAGGGTAGGATTTATTGCTAGCAAAGCCAGCACTGGGACCTGGCATTCTTGGGCAACACTTCAGTCCAAATGTCAGGACTGTAGCTAACAGAGAAGCTTCCACTCACAAAAAGGAGAAAACAGGGGTTGGGATTCAGCAGCAGACTTGTGTCTTCATAAGTAGACCTGAACATACAGAAAATAGAATTGATTAGTTTTGCAACATTCATATTCACCGAGATGTTGATATGACATTATAACACATGGATGGCCATTGCTCAGAGGTAACCGGCAGAGTGACTGATGTTCCACTGTCCTGATGCGCAATGGACACTGAGGCACATTGGGGGTTTCCCAGTGTGCTTCCAGACATGGGTAGAAAGTGCTGGAGGACAAGACGAGTGCCCGACATGTATCAGAACCGCTCAGTGCTCATGAGAAGTGCACACTGTGCTTCGCAGGTGCCCAATCCACATGACAAGAACCCAATCCATGTGACTCATAGAATCAGAGTTGGAAGAGACCCCAGGGGCCATCCAGTCCAACCCCCTGCTATGCAGGAGCACACACTCAAAGCACCCCCAGCAAGTGGCCATCCAGCCCCCGTTTAAAAACTTCCAAAGAAAGAGACTGCACCACACTCCAAGGCAGCATCTTCCACTGTCAAATGGCTCTTACTATCAGGAAGTTCTTCCTGATGTTTAGGTGAAATCTCTTTTCCAGTAGTTTGAACCCATCGTTTTGTGCCCTAGTCTCTGGAGCAGCAGAAAACGAGCTTGCTCCATCTTCCATAGTGACATCCTTCCAAACATTTAAACATGGCTGCCACGTCCCTTCTTAACTCTCAACAGCTTGGCAGCGTTTCTACCATGACAGCCAGGCCGTGTATCCACTGCTGCTTACGAAGCTCAGGCACCGGTTTTCCTTCGGTTGCCATTGACGTCTGAATTTTCCTTCCAAAGCACAAATCACAAATCTCCAGCCCCGATTTCCAGCTAAGCCTTCACAAGAGTACCGCAAGTCAGTAGTCCGCCTCAGCCTTATTTCCCCTCTTCTGCATAAATACCGAGGATGCACTGGAGAATTCTACACGTCTTTGCTGCTTTCAGATACCAATATAATGTTGCCAGATTCTGCGCAGCAACTCATCCGGCACTGACCTCTGCAGTAGACTAGCTCCAAGCTTGCCTTGTTATATGGGAGCTGTGCAACCCGAAGGAGAATTTCAATGCTGTTTTTAACCTGTGTTTTTATCCCTTTCTGGACCCCCTTTTACCTGTGCTGGTCTATGGCCATAATAAAGATTCTATTCTATTCATATCCTGAATTATGTGCTGGAGGAAGCTTTAAAGCTTTTTGATGCGGGTCACAGACATCACTGTTTCATTATGAGGGGCTGTGCACACATGCAGCACACTATGGCTCTGGCACGGCCTGCACCCAAATGGGCCACCTGGTTTTCATCAGTGTCACAAACCTTTCTGCGTTCCAACACAGTAGGTGCTCCATTGGTTGCAAGGCTGCTCGGCTTCTCCAAACGCGGGGGCTGGTTTTGCATAACAGGCTGAACCTTTTGAAAAATATCTTCTCCTCTACTGGTGTCACAACTGCTTAACAAGCAGGCATTTCTTCTTGAGCTCCCAAATCAGCAGTGACGCCACAAACAAATACTGCTGTCTGGGAGAGCATGGGCGATATCCGAAGCGGGACAAGAGAATGCAAACTGAGCGACATTTCCTCCCAGATCTCTCCTCGGCCACGTCATTTATGCATTCTTGAAACTCTTCTGCAGGACAAGCTTAATTTTGCAAACGTTTTCACATTGCCTGGTTTGCTTGGATGCCGGGTACCAGGACTGTTTTGCTCCTTCCCATCACTATCACAATGCAGTTTCCTTCTCAGACAGGAACTGATAGAATAACTGGTATGCACGATGTGTTCTCCCATTGTATCTTTTTTCCCCTCCTTCTTTTTTTGGTGAAAATTTGTTATGTGCTGTCACATTTTGGCTAGCCACATCTGGCCTCAAAGTTTCCCTGTTTTGCTGAACAGTGCCTTTCAAGGCCGGGTTTGTCCATCACAGCCAAAGACAAATAAGACACAGGCTTTCCCTAAAATTCCACCAAAAGTGCTCCACTGTCCAAATCTCCTGTATAACCTTGTTCCTTTTCCCATCTTCCTCTTCTTGGCAGGAAACATTTTTATGGCAGAAGCAGCAAGAGGTGAAATACCTGTAATGGCTTCTCCATACTGTCATGACTTCAATAACTCTCCGCATGACTCCGCCAGAAGATTACCCCCATCGCTAACACTTGAACAATTACAATTATTACAGAGTAATTGTTAACGTATTAATGCATTTCACTATATTTTACTGACGGTTAAATCCCTTAATTTTATTAAATGATTAGAAAGCAATTGTAAACCAAATTGACAGTTATTCAATACATCAAAACCAATTTCTGGTTCTTTGACGCAGTTGTAAAAATCTTTAAACTTAAGGTGCACCTCAATTGAGGAAATAGATGTGCTCGTGGGCATTACCCCTTTGGCCAAAAACTCGGTGCCAGAAGTAGAAATAACATGGCAATAATGTACATTCCTACACCATAAAAAAGCAGTTTAATGTGTTTACAGTTTTTATTTTAAAACTAACAGTACACACATGTAAAATGAAACAGTGAAATCAGGTAAATCTTCTATATGTGAGAGGGAGGAGACACGTTTTGAACCTTATACAGACCTCTCGAAGGCTTCTTCCAAGAAGCTTCCAGTGTTGACTTCTTCTTTTAAAAGTTTCATTTTCAGAGAGAGTGGAGAAATGTGAGAAAGAAATGTAAGGTCCTACACCTAGGGAGAAGAAATGCACAAATATAGGATGCGGGTCATGCGGCTGGATAACAGTACGTGTGAAAGGGATCTAGGAGTCTTGGTGGACCACAAGCTGAACATGAGTCAGCAGTGTGATGCAGCAGCCAAGAAAGCCAGTGCCATTCTTGGTTGCATCAATAGGAATGGTGTCCAGATCAAGGGAGGTAATGATACCACTCTATTCTGCATTGATTAGGACTCATTTGGAATCCTGTGTCCAGTTCTGGGCACCACAATTCAAGAAGGATATTGACAAGCTGGAGCGTGTCTAGAGGAGGGGGACCAAAATGGTGAGGGGTCTGAAAGCCATGAAGCCCTGTGGGGAGTGCCTTAGGGAGCTGGGGATGTTTAGCCTGGCAACAGGAAGATTGAGAGGAGATATGATAGCCATGTTTAAATATTTGAAGGGATGTCATGTTGAGGAGGGAGCAGGCTTGTTTTCCGCTGCTCCAGAGACCAGGACAAGGAGCAATGGATTCAAGCTGCAGGAAAGGAGATTCCACCAGAACCTCAGGAAGAACTTCCTGACAGTGAGAGCTGTCCGGCAGTGGAATCTGCAGCCTCCATGGAGTGTGGTGGAGTCTCCTTTTTTGGAGGTTTTTAAGCAGAGGCTGGATGGCCATTTGTCACAGGGAGTGCTTTGATGGGTGTTCCTGCATGGCAGGGGGTTGGACTGGATGGCCCCTGGGGGTCTCTTCCAACTCTGTGATTCTATGACTTTCCTTATGATTTCCATTTTGATGGCCAAACTTACAGCTTACAATGCTTTCTACCATGCGGGGGGGGGGAAGCTGTTGAATCAGGCTTATCTGTTCTCCCCCTTTCTCCCCTCTTTTGCTGTTCATGCATGCATAGTAGGGGACTTTGGAGGCAGCTGCGTTTATCTTCCCTGTCGCAGGAAAGCATGTATGAAGCTAAAGCGGATTTGGCTGGAGCAGAATTCCTCTCTTTCCCACCTCATTGCTTGGTTTACTGCAGAAACATTACTGCAACCTCAGACTGAAACTCTGTGTTTCTCCAGTCCCAACACTGATGCTATTGCTGCTAAAAGAAAAAAAATTAAAGAAAAAAATCCCAGCTATACACAGAATGAAAAAAAGCAGGGGCTCAGCAGACACAAAAAGCCTTCGTGATTTGGGATTTCCTGCCCAAGGCTTTGTGAGCTGAGGGATGTCTGTAGATGGAAACCTGAGACAGCACATTTGGAGGCCTTTGGGTTTCCCCTGGTTTTTCCCCCGTTAGCTGTGATGGGAGAGCTCATGCTCTTAACGTTTATTTATTGCAATTATCTCTGCGTCATGCTTCAGGACAGAAATCTTTTCAAGGCGCCTTGCTCAGAAGAGGAAAGGAAAGCATTAATAAACACAGCTATGAACAAGATTAATGAGAAGGTACGATGATCAACAGGGTAGTAGGCTTTCTGGGGGAGGTAAGGAAAAGCAGTCTGCCCGGTTGAGGGGCAAAGATGGCTTTTTTTAAAAAAAAAATAAGAACTTTTAAAACATATATTTTACAATCATTCTTATAGTGCATAAATGAACAAAAGTCAGAACTAAATAAAGGTAAGCCAAAAAAAAGGGAAGGGAAGGGAAGGGAAGGGAAGGGAAGGGAAGGGAAGGGAAAAAATTATATGATCCAACAAACCATTAGTCTGTTAAATCTTTGGCTTCTTTCTTTCAAATAACCACATACACAAATAACCTGATGATTAAATAAATTGTGACTTAGTTTTACATTCAGCCTAGTCTGAGCTCAAGGTTATTTCCCATTTCTCCTCAAAATAGTCCGTTAAACATTTCAATTGATTTATGAAATTATCATTAGTTTTATCTTTTAGGAACCTTGTTAATTTCTCCAATTCCATAACTTCATATAACGCCATCATCCATTCCTCTATTTCAGGAATCTCTTCTCTTCTCCAGTTAATATCATATAAGATTCTTGCTTTCGTGGTCATATATAACAACATTTTGTTGTTTTCCCACGTACTCCTCTATCACACTAACCATATTAAGTAAAATTCTGGCTTCACTGGAAAATTCTTTTTTATTATCTTGGTGATTTCCAAACGGATATTTTCCCAAAATAGTTGGGCTTTTTTGCAATGCCACCAGCAGTGATAAAAGGATCCTTTTTCTAATTTACATTTCCAGCACCGTCATTATCTGCCTGGTAAATTTTTGCAATTTTTGCTGGAGTTAGGTGCCATCTGCACAACATTTTAAAATAACTCTACGCTTGTAAAATTTAACTCTTTCCAGGACCTTTGCAACAAGGGTCAACGTATGCCCAATATCTGGAGCCCGTTTCACTGTAGAATTCTTAATAGTCTCACCCTCTGTTTCCCACCTTAGAAGTAAATTGTTCAATTTCGATGTAATATGGTCACAAAGATGGCTTTCACCTGCCTCTCCCTATCTCATAGAATCCTAGAGTTGGAAGAGACCCCAGGGGCCATCAAGTCCAACTCTCTGCTACGCAGGAACACACATCAAAGCACTCCCTTGGATAGATGGCCATCCAGCCTCTGCTTAAAAACCTCCAGAGAAGGAGACGCCACCACACTCCATGGAGGCAGCACATTCCACTGCCGGACAGCCCTGACCGTCAGGAAGTTCTTCCTGAGGTTCAAGTGGAATCTCCTTTCCTGCAGCTTGAATCCATTGCTCCACGTCCTGGTCTCTGGAGAGGCAGAGAACAAGCCCGCTCCCTCCTCAACATGACATCCCTTCAAATATTTAAGCATGGCTCTCATGTCCCCTCTTAACCTTCTTTTCTGCAGACTAAACATCTCCAGCTCCCTAAGGCGTTCTTCCAGATTCTTTCTTGAAAAGAGGTGGTTGGTGGAGGGAAGCCTGGAGCTGAGCTGGGAAACAGCACGTTGCTAGCAATGTTAGTTGCGTTGCTGCTGGTGGCGGGTAAGAGTGTGACACAGGGCTTTCCAAACGGTGTGTCGCGACACGTTAGTGTGTCACCCGAAGCGTGTAGGTGTGTTGGCTCCCCGGGCTGAGAAAGACCCCCTCCACCCGAGTCTCTCCCACTAGGGGGAGGGGGGCCGCTTTTCCCGCTGCCCTCACTGGGGTCTTTCCTTGGTGAGGACAACAGAAGCGAGCCAGGTTCAGGTGTGGGGTCTGCCTTTTCTCCTGCTGCCACCCTCACCAGGGTCTTTCTTTGGTGAGGGCAACGGCACCAAGCCAGGATCGGGGCAGGGGGCTGCTTTTCCCGCTATTTAACCTCCGGTTTGCTAGTAAAACTGAATTACTGTGTCGTGAAACAATGCGTGTCCAAAAAGTGCGTCACCAACACGAAAAGTTTGGAAAGCTCTAACAAATTTTACAAAGAAGATAGTAAGGAACAAAGATTCTTTGCTGTAGCAACAAGAAACAGTTTGTAGCCGTTTTGAAAAACCGCTCTTCAAGGAATCTTTGGAGGCATTTTTGACAGGCCTCCCCGCCCCCAAGTTTATGTCATTCTCTTGGTTAACAGAAAGGAACAAAAAACAAAAAGGAAGAGAGCACCAGTGACTTTTTGAGGAAGGAGCAAGATTGCAATGAGGAACGACCAATGCAAACATTGTAATAAAAATGAATTGTAATAAATTTTAATGCTGTAATGAATTGTAACAAAAAGGAATGGAGGAATGGCTTCACGATCTTCCAGAAATGAAAAACATGGACATTTTAACGCACAGAATTAAAGGAAAAGCCAAAAGAAGAATTCAAAAAGAATGGGCCCCTGCAATGGAGAGACTTTGCCAGTACAGCCTCAACAGTTCCAGTGATGAATAAGGGTTGAGAAGCTGTAGCCAGGCAGAATGTTATAAATTTTCAGGAAATTTAGAATGTATTATGATATATAGTCTGGCTTATCAACTAAAAATAATATAAGTCGACCTAAGATATCTTGGTAAAGGTGAGGAATGACTGCAATGTGACACAAGTATGAAAGAAATTAGATATTAAATATGTATACTTACATTTTTTAATCAAACAGGGGAAGAAAGAAAGTCTATTATGCTACACCAAGTTATACTGTGACAATTCCATTGAATCTCTGCTTTAGTATAATTGTTTATTAATGAGCAAACTGCTGCAATATGGTGTAATATATTCTGGTGGTGAAGATACTATCATTCCATTTTCGTTGTACTAATACAATGACAAGAATAATGTTCCCCCCCCCTTTTAAATTGTATTAAAAAATGGAATTGCTTTCAAAAAAGTGTATTTCCAAACATTGAAGGGGACGAGCACACAGTTGGGGGATCCTTGTTTGCCCTTCTTTTCTGCTTAAATACAAGTGCTTCTAAGCATGTGCCGAGTGCCTTTTGCAACACCACAACTATTCACATGTGGCTAGGATTAAAACGCATGGATCGCAGCTCCAGAGGGGCTTCCCTCGGAACTCTTCCTGCCTTGTTTCTGAAGTCATTTCTGCGAAACTGACAAAACTGTTCCCCCAGAGCATGGACTCAAAAGCTGAGCAGATCCCACAAGTTTTTAAGAACTGAAAGCTCCCCCGCCACTTGCCCTTGCCTCTTTTCTTGGGCTGCCTGGGATCTCTAAGCAAGCTTGTCCCAGACTTCATGACAGCCCAACCTGCTGGGAAGTTAAAATATTTTAAGCGTGTCTTCTCTCATTTCCCATTATTTCATAAATATCAGAAATGAAAGTAATTGGGCTCTCATTCAGAAAGCACATTGTGTGCGGGGACCTTCTGCAAAAGGAAACAATGTGAGCATTGTGTTCTAAGTTGTCCTAAGCACATGTGGGGAATTTCCAAAGTCTATAGAATACATAGAGCTCATAAATGGGGCCAGAGAAAAGAAAGAGAGGGGGTGGGAATCTGCTTAAGAGTTGGAAGTCAGAAAGGAAGAACGAGTAACAAGAGCTGCAGAAAGAGATCGGAGCCGGTTTCCCAAATCTCCTTGCCTTAATACCTTACCCAGAATAAGTTCTTATAGATCTCTACGCTGTGTATAATGTAAAAAATTAACACCTTCCATGAAAAAATGGCATCATGATGATCCTATTACTGGAGAGACCCTTATATTGTATAAACAGAAAATGTAAATAATGGGATGCCTGGGGGGAAGTTACAGTATATATGTATATATGTGGAATATGTAGATCTAATTCTAGGTTGTTAGATTGGCTGTATGTTTTTGATGTAATTTTAGTATTGAAAATAAATTTAAAAAATCTTGTGTTTTAGAAATCTTTCCAGGGCTACAACCAGGGTGGAGCTGGCTTACAGAGAACATGCTTCAAATAAGGCCTGCAATAAAATATTGCAGTGCCAATGGAGGCCAGCCAGGCCCTTTTCAGGACATGGTTTGCAGCTCAAACCATCCAAGGGAGCAGCATATGCAAGTCTTCACCAGATGTTCTGGGTTTCCCCAGAATCTCCAGGTCATGTGCGCTCCCCTAAGACACCATCAACAGAACATTAATGTAAGCACGGAACAAGTCCCAAGTGATAAGACTCCTGCCTATTCGTCTTCTGAAGATGGCAGCTCCCTTCAGGTTAGTAGGGGAGAGAGAATGCCATCCTCCACAGATGGACTCCACGTCCTAGCAGCCTTGGCCACAATAGCCAATGGAGGATACTGAGACGTGCAGTTCAGCTGGAGCTACGGACGGCCATCTCTGTCCTTACTGAAGAAATAATTTGGGAGCTGAGTCTGCCTTAGGCTGCTGAGTGTTTGATCAGCTGGCAACTGTGGTGGCAAAGCCAGCAGGCTGCCCAGGAGGTGAAGGAATAAATCACTCTTGCCCGAGGTCTGAACTGATCGCTTGCGAAAGGATTTTAAAGTCAGACCAAGAGCTTCAAACTTCCCACACCCTGGATTGCACAGGAATCATCACGCTTCCAGGTGTTGTAGATCACCCTTTGTAAAAAAAATCTGCACATTACCCCTTTCGAGTGAGCAAAACGCCTGTTTTAGCCTTGCTGATAGGAGCCAAAGCTGTGTGACAACATGGGCCTCTGGTGTATTTTGGCAGGGCTTAACTGCAGGAGGAGTTCTTGCAGAGGCATGTCCTGTGCTTGCACATGAGGCAGAGAGACAAGAGGATTTAATTCATAAACAGAAGAGCAATCCACAGGAGCTGAAAGGGCACGTGTTGCTGGTTCTGAGCATCGCTCAAAAGCCTGGGCTTGATGCTTACCAGAATTCCTGTGGTCCACCTGTGTTTTCCCCACTCTGCAAAACACGACAACACACTCTGGCTCTCTGACAAAAAGACACGATAAAGCTGGATTTTGCCATCATGAGCGCATGCACGTTTTTGCCTAAGTGTCTTTCCACATCAAACTCAGGACAAGGCAAGGGTTGTATGGAAAGACTCCAGCCATCTGCAAGAGTTCACCATTCCATTCAAAAGCTGTGGCCTACAGTGGGCTTCTTTTCTGCTCAGCCCTATCTAGTTTTAGAGACTTTCTAAAGGGCCTCAATAATGAATGCCCTGCACCATCTCTTTGTCTGTTACAGAAACCCTTCTTTTTGTTTCTCCAAATCAGGGCTGAGGAAAGTGCACCCCTTTGGCTGCATTTTTTTGCCCTCAGATGCCTCCTGTGGAGCATGATTTTGCCAGAATTTTGGCCCCTGGACCATTTTAGCCCAGGAGAGCTTTTTGGCGTTATTTTTAACTAATAGGAAGTGACCCACAAGCTGACTGCCAGTCACTTTCTATTGCAAAAGAGGCCTCCCAAAGTTGAACATTTGGGGATATTTCAGGGCAAAATATTTCGGCATTCCTTCTGGCAGGGGTTGACCCTCAAGTCTCCTGGGGAGGAAACGCAGCTGCCCAACTATACTTTACATCTTCCGTAAGTGATTACTGCTAAAAAAACGTAACAGAATGTTGGTTGTAATGACACTAAAAGGTTATAAAAACATGTCCAAACACTGTGGCACTAAGAATTTTTTTTGATAGGTAATAACCAAATGTATTAAGGCATAGCTCTTGTTTGTCTTCTAGATGCCACAATACTCTGTTCTTTGCAATAATGAACCTAACTCACTTACCCCTTCTGGAACTCAAAATATTAACTGTCTCTGAGCTGTGATAGATTTATTAAGTGGTATCCAAAAGAAGTTTGAGATTTCTTCTTCACAATTCAGGAATTTAGACTCACGGGGCCATAAGAGACTCCAAGAGCCATCTAATCCAACCTTTCACCAGTGCAGGGATTCATGGCTAAAAAAACCCTCATTAATGTCAAGTAAGCTATCTTATTCCACAGCTAAACGGTGTCAGGAATTTCCCTCCTACCTAACGTTCAGTCAAAATCTCCTCCCTTATAATCTGAATCCCTTTGTTTAGGCTGTCCTCTGAAACAGCTGAAAACAAGCTTGTTCCATCTTCTGCATGACAGCTTTTCAGGTATTTAAAGATGGCTATATCACCTCTTAGTATTTTTCACTCCAGGCAAAACACATCCATTTGGTTGCCCTCCTCTAGATATATTCCAGCTCATTATTATCCTCCTTAAACTGTACTTCCTAGAACGGCACAGGTGTGGTATTATGGCTTTCCTGTTACTTCTGTTGATGCAGCCTAGAACTGCACTGGCTTTTTTTTTTAATGGTCTGTTGACCGTAATAAAATCAAATGAAAAAAAATGGCTTTTTTTGCCACTCCATCCCTGCCTGTATGTCCTTTAGCATCATCTCCTTCTTATTCTTCCTGCCACCAACCCTAAAAACAACCGAACAGAACACCAGCTCATTAAGACATGCTACCCGTGTCAGGAAAACCAGTTTTTATTTATTTATTTATTAAAAACATATGAGTCGAGAGATATATCATAGGAAAAAAATTATTTCAAATATACAGATACTATTATCCAATTAGCCATTAAAGGAGAAAGAGAAATAAAAATTCAGACAAATTGCAGTTCCTGCTCCCACCCCCACTTGGGTTCCCCGCAGGGAAAAATAAAATAATAAAATAAAACCTGAACTATGGTAGACATTGTTCTTCTTCAGTAAAGGCCAAGATGCATCTAGGGGCTATTATCTGGAAAGGTATTTCTGCAAGTCCCTGTAGATTTTAATTAACAAAAAATGAAAATATAACACCTAACAATCATAAGTCATATGTCCAGCATTTCCTCCTCCAATTAGGTTCTTTGAAATAATAAAAGCCATAGTGAAGACATCTCCCTGCTTCATGTCTATTCCCAGGACTTTTGAACAGAGTAGACATTTCTATCTAAAAGTAGAAAAAGGGGGCTGGGGAAAGGGCAGGGGTGGATGAATAGAAGGTACTTCTCTTATACAGTTATATTACACAGCCCAGGGCCGTCCCAGCACACTCTTCGCAATCCTGGATGCTTTGACTAGAGAGTGAGGAGGAAAAACAAAATGGCAGAGGTTGAAGTTAAATCAACTGAAGCTAGCCATCCTACCCCCCAAAAATAAAATAAAATAATAATTACTACTTGATACTTATATGTTGCACATATTTTAATTTGGCTCTTTTGTTATGTCAAAGGTTCAGCTGGGCTAAAATTAAGCTAAAGTGGACCCAGGGACAAAATGAGCACAACTGGAAGATCACAACAGGGATACTGCCAAGTTAAGTAACCTACATCATGACGGGCCAATATAAATGGAAGTTGGATCGTGAACTCTGCATTAGCTGTGAGCTTTAGGGTCCTTCTTCTACCTAAAAAAGCATCTGAATACCACCCTCTACTCCCTCTTCTTTATGACTATCCTTTTACCCAAATGCTGGCAAGGTCTACCACGTTGACTCCGGCTCCTGTTTTATTTGAGTGCTTTCTTCAGTCTGTACTGAATCTGTGGAGAAAAAGGAAACGTGGTTGCCTTTCATCATTTCCAAAATAGAAAGACAGGAAATTCAAGAATGCTGTCAAGTGAAGACAGCGATTTGCAGAAGCAAGCAAGAAGAAAAACAGTCAGCTTAATTAAGAGGAATGGTTGTTTCACAGGTGACAGAAACTTTGTCTTAGCTGCGGGGAACAGCTGCCTTTGAAGCAGAGCAAAGTAGCAAACGGAAATAATACATGACTACTTGAACGAACACAGAAGACCAATGAAAATCCCATCTTGTCATTTTAAGATGGAAAAAAACCTTAGTATTATGAGCAGCATGAGCCATAGAGCCAAGAATAACTGAAATAACTACATGGTTATAGAAATGAATAATACCTTCACAGCGGCTGAAAAAACTGATTTGGCCTGTTGTTTTGCTTGTTTTTATGGACAGGGAATATATAGTCAGTGGACAGCTGCTCTTTTTTCTCATCGGTTAAACATATACTCACCTTCTTCCACGGATACTTGTACTATTTGGTCTGGTTCAATTGGCTCTAAGAAAAAAATGTAAAATTATTTGCATTATTTTGATTATAGAGAGGAAAATGGGGAACATAAAGTTGTCTTGAAGTTGTTGCGTGGCTACTCCTACCACCCTTTACATTTGGCTATGCTGTCTAAAGCTGATAGGAGTTGCTGTTAAAAAAACATCTGGAAGTCCTGCTCTTTCTCACCCTAATCTGGAGTTAACTGTATCAACAAGATCGTGTGAATATGCTCGCTTGAGCTTGTGAATGTTAGCAGACACATCTATTTTCTGAAACCAGGAGGGCGGGGGAACCAAACTAATGACCAGGTCCTTCAGAGAGTCAAGCTACATGAGTAGTGAGATATACTTAGTTCCACTATGGCACCACAGATGATGGTTTTGCTAACCCTTGACCTTTGTCCATTTACCTTGTACCACTTGCTCAGGTACAGGCACAGCTGCTGCCGCCGCCGCTGCCGCTTCTGGTTCTGTCTTCTCAGGAATTTCTGTAAGAACGAGCAAGGAAAGCACTCAGTTTTTACAAGGTTAGTTCCCTACAGTAGTAAATATGTTTACGTTTAACGTTTTACTCAGTTTCAGTGTGTAATATGTGAAATGAAACCTGGAACAAGGACAATATAACATCCAGATTTATTTTTTAAACTATAGGTTCTTAAAATACTTTGGGCTTACTTTGTGTTGCATTCAGACTATCAAACTTTTAGGCATTTGCAAACCTAGACATTTGCAGACAACTCAACCTAGACATTCGCAGACAAATGTCAACCCTGTCAAATGTCAACCCTGACATTTGCAGACAACTCAAACTTTCATTAAATCAAATAAAAGGTGCTACCCCTAAATGAAAAATTCCTACAAGAATAGGCAAAATGAGCACAAGATTTAGTTACTGATATGTGGAGAAATTTAGCTAGCATTCTTTCCTACACATTTCACTTTCTTTGTAATGTTTTAGTTTTTGTGCTGAGCCATTATGGATTCTCCTTCAACAAAGGGATAATATGGTACAAAAAATCAGTGGAAGCACTGTGATGCCCCCCCCCAATTACAGAGAATGAAGCACTACTAATAAAATACTTACGGTTATTCATTACAAGTCCAGGGAATGGTCTGTTGGAAAAAGGCAAAAGGTAACACTTCAGTGCCAAAAGATCTTTCACATAAACCTAAGACTACAGGGCAGTGTGAGGAGACTGCAGGCCATGGCAGAATTTATATGTTGCCTCTTCTCCCAAGATGACACCCAAGGCAGCTCCAGAACACTCCCTAGGGGTTGGTGGGGATATTTTGCTATATTTCTGGTCCTGTTCGGCTGTTTTCGGCCCAAGAGAAGCCTTTTTTCCTCCAAGGCCATTTCCACCCTAGACTGTTCTAGTGCTATTATTCCACTTTCAGTGTTCTATGGAATCCTGGCGTTTGCAGTTTAGGGAGGGTGGATGAATGGAGGGAGGATGTTGAAAGTGGAATAATAGCACTAGAACAGTCTAGGGTGGAAATGGCCCAAGAAAGATCTCTCCTGGGTCTAAAATAACACTGGGAACATTTGGGGGTAAAAGCTCCAGGTTTATCATTTTTTTTAAGAAGTGCAGTTGTGTGTGTGTAGCCATCTAAGGTCACGAGGGGCAGTACGTCCCCATAGCCAGCGAAGGACTACTTGATATGCGGGCTTGGGAAGTCAAAATTCACTTCCTCTCAGTGACCAAGAGCCAATGCTGCTTACTCAAAAGCTGGTGATCCCCCTCTCTCTTTCATTCACTGTACAGGTCAAATCTGCTGGGTTGATAAACTTTCCGAAGCACACTTTTGTGCTCCAGAGGGCTGGGAAAAGGAACAAATTTGCTGGAGCTGGATAACAACGTATATCATTTGATTTTGGATAATATGTATACTTTTATTCTATTTTGTATTCTCCTAAAGCAACCTTGAGAGCCAGCACTGCGTAGTGATTTGAGTGTTGGACTATGACCCTGGAGAGCAGGGTTTGATCCCCTGTGTGGCCACAGAAACCCACTGGGAGACCTTGGGCACATCACACACGCCCAGCCCCAGAACACCCAGTGATAAGTAGGCCTTGGGGTTGAAGCCAGAAACAGCCTGAAGGCACACAACAACAACAACGTAACTTTACACAATGTGGAATATTTGTGATCTATTTGGACTACAGCTCCCCTCATTGCCAGACAGCATGAAATGCACAGAGCCAAAGATCTAATATTCCTGGAACACCTGTCACTACAAAAATCTCCAGCAGTGTCCAAGATAAGCAATAATTCAGTATTAATATAAGTGATTTTGTTTTATACTTTTCTGCCCAATCCAAATATTTAAAGAATTCCACTGTGAAAAATCTTCCACCTTCTTTGCATCCTTTCCAATATCCATTTTTCAAGAAGTTTCTGTATTCTGAACTATTGCTAATTCAATGGCAGATTACCAGCACACGTCTCCTTTTCCAAAACACTGCTGCCTCCTTCCCAGAAGCAATCAAAGGTATACAATTAGCATGCCTGTTGCTGCAGACTTCATCATACGCCATAACACAGACACTGGTGAAATCTCATGTAATAATGTCTTTTTGATTCTTTCTGCTTTCAACAATATCTCTCTAAATCATATCCATCTCGCACTGGGTGGACAGGCATGGAAGACAAGTGCTATTTCTTGAAGTCATCATACCATACATTAGCTGATTTTCAAAAAATGTACTGCTTACAGCAGCTCAGAAACAAGAGCCTTGAACATGAAGATTCATGGGATGGTATTTCCTCAGTTGTAGGCCAGAAGAGAGAAGGCATGCTTCCAACTCCTTGAAAAACTGTGGCTACAAGCATGCCATTCCTCAACAGCACCATTCTACTGGATGACCTGTCAACTGAGCAGTGGCAGTAGAAGGAAAAAGGTCCTCTCTTAGGTCTCTTGGATCCAGGCCACGAGTGCCTGAGGAAGCCAGTCTAAATGCCTGAGGAAGCCAGTCTAGATGCAGAAATCATAACAAAACAAAGACCCACACCTACTGGAAGGCAGAGGACACTGCAGATATATGCTTCTGGGATTCATCTAGATGACAAGAATCACCAAGTTTCATTTTTAGTTATTGTGTCTGCCACTGACAGGTCTATTGGCTACGTTGTGTTCACTAAATCTTCTTTTAAGATCCTTCTGGCCACATCCAAGAGGACTGCAGAAAATGGAAGAGAAGACAGGTTTTGCTGGTTGCAGGGACCAGTCTTCATTCTGATTCTAACTGAAAAGAGTGGCTACTTGTACCCACATGTTCTGAACTCTAGGCCCAACCCATTACCAAGGGAACCAAGAGCCTGAGCCTAACAGATGTCTTCCGCACAGGCAAAATATAAGATCATATTAGATACCGTGGATAGTCACATACCTAATGACAGTAAATTTAATGAACTCTGCTGAATCCAAAATCTTCCTCATAGAACTGATTTCGAGGTAACTGGGAGCTTTGAACGACACCCCAGGGGGCATCCCATCCACCACCACACAGCCAGGGTTGACGGTGATTTTTCGATATGGGACTTTCACCGGATACCCCATACCAATGGCTTCCCCTGAACAGGCAGAATTGGGAATTAAACCAGGAGAGGAGAAGACAGTTCCAAGCGAAGATACACTTCCTGAAATACTTATACAAAATACAGTACACTGTCAACGAAAATATACCATAACAAATATATGATGGAGGCAACACCATAAGCTAATAAAAATAGCTAAACCAACAGTTAAAACAAAAAAGATGCTGTGAGAGACAATTCTGGCTAGCTTTTCCACAATGTATAAGAAAAGCCTCTCAAAGCATAAGCACAAGATTACATGCTACAGTTTATTGCCCCTCAAGTGCAAGCAGTCAATAGTGTGGCAGGGCAGCCAAAAAAGCTAATGCAATTCTGGGCTGCATCAACAGGCATACAGGGTCCAGATCATGGGAAGTAGTAGTGCCATTCTACTCTGCTTTGGTCAGAATTCATCTGGACTATACTGTGTCCAGTTCTGGGCACCACAGTTCAAGGAGGACACTGACAAGCTGGAATGTGTCCACAGAAGGGTGATCAAGATGGCCAAAGATATGGAAAACAAGCCTTGTGAGGAATGACTGAGGGGCCCGGAAAGGTTTAGCTTGCAGAAAGGATGACTGAGAGGTGACATGATAGCTATCTTTAAATACCTGAAGGGATGTTACACTTGAGCAAACTTGTTTTCTGCTGCTGCAGGGACTAAACCATAAACCAACAGCTTTAAATTACACAAAAACATATTCCACATAAGCAATAGCAAGAACTTCTCTACTGTAAGAGCTGTTCAACAGTAGAAAAGGTGGTGGAATCTCCATCTTTGGATGCCTTTAAGCAGAGGTTGGATGGGCAGCTTTTAGAAATGCTGTAATTGTGTATTGCATGGCAGGGGTTTGGTCTAGATGGCCCTTGTGGAGTCTATTATACTCACTGTTAAAAGGCCAGTTATTTCTCTACGAATTCAACATATGTATTTCAAGCAAGTAGATCAATGGGAAAAGCTCTTTGTTCAAGTAGCAAGCACAAAAGATTAAGTTATTTACTAACAAATCAATATATATTATTATACAATTATATAGCTATGGATCACTTTTTTGCCATAGCTGTTGTATAACAAAATTTCAAAAAGCAGGTACCAGTTTGGACAAATGTACTCTGCATGTCTTTGTGCCAACTCTTCCAAAGTGCAAGATGAAGTGCATCACTTCAGTTACCCTGTATGACCAACTTGTTTTTTTTTTCCCTTCAGGTGGTCATATTTCATCTTGTATTCAGACAGTGGTGATCAATTGCCTTTGGTACACTGTAAAAATAAAAATTACCAAACTTCCGACTGAAGAGATCATTCACTTGCTCTCTCAACTGCCGGGCTTTCTCTACTTTGGAGGTTCTTTCATCATCATCTGTAAGATTTGAAGAAGCAAGTATTAAATATCATTTCTATTGTGACTAAAAATAGGAAATAGAGTTCTTTAAAAGGTTTGTGTTGGCCTGACGCTTAAATGAACCATTGAAAGGACTGCCTGCTCAGCCTTTGTCCACCTGATCGGTACTACTGCTCCCAGCTACTAACACGACAAGAACCTGTAACTGTTGAATGGCCACATGTGAATTCAAACACAAAGGTCATTCTGTGCCTTTGGAAGTTTCTAGACCTGTGTTCTTTTGTGATAACTCCAGCTCCTTGCTACCACGCATAGAAGCCACATTTTCCTGCTGAAACCCAGTCTCCGAGGCCACCGCTGGGAGACGTGGAGGAAGGCATGAAGAGGGAAAGAGGGTGGGTTGTGTGGGTGCACAGATGACCACTCAAAGAATCACAGTTACAGGTTTACAGTTATTCTTCCTTCATGGTCTATGAGTCGCACAGAAGCTCACAAGGAGCTAAACTCACTGAAGCTGGGTGGGTCATGCCAGGACTGACAGCACCATCCTACCACACGCCAGAAATGGCAGAACGGAATACAGACAGTTGGGACCACCAACTGCTCAGCAGGGCTCTGGGACAGGGATCGCTTCTGAGATATACCAATGAGATAGCTGCCACCCAAGTTGGGTGAGCTTTGACCCTTTGAGGAAGACCTTTCACAGCAAGGTGGACAACGTTCACCATCCAGTGGGAGAAAGAGACACTGAGATGAGATTGACTTGAGATCAACTTCCCTTCCTAAATTGGTTCATCCAAGATATGCAATAGAAATGCCTATCTAACATCTAGGATAGGAAGGACACACTTGAGATCAGAAGATGGGGATTAAATGAAGGTGTAAAGCATTAGCGGCTGGTTAAGATGGAAAGCAGAAACCAGTTTTGGAGGCTGCGTTGAAGGAGGTTGGAAGAATGCTTGCTTGCTGAGGAAAATGGCTGTAGCCACCTGGATTATCCAATATGAAGGTGTTGAATTAGTCTCTGGAACACAAGAGAATGTTGGTATGACACAGCTTCTTAGTACTGGACCAGTGGCTGGTGACTGTCACATCCAGGGTGTGGGAACTTCAACGTGAAACTGACATGGCTGTAGTGAAGACAAAATAAACTGTAGGATATGCAAAAGGCAAGCCTCTCATGGTGCTGGAAAGACTGGTCTATCAACAGAGATTGATCCACCAACAGTGAGCAGAAGTACCAAGTGAGGTACCGAGAGAAACATGCTTGGACTGTGCTGCTCAGGATTGAAGTGCTCCGAAAACCACTTCTGAAGAGATCTCCTCTGGAACTGGGTGAAGGGAATGACCATGGTAACTGCCACCACGAGACTGAGGAGAATCTGAATGGATCTGGCTTTGACACAACAAATCCTTTAGAGCTTTTATACCGAGGACTTCGGTGTCCTGTGGCAGAAATGGACTCTACGCAACTGCGCACTGCTCTTACTGTCAAGGCCCAGGACTTAATACTCCAAGGAGGATGATCTTCCAATTCAACCTGTGGATTTGCAGCCATAGCACTCCCCTGAGACTGATCAAACACCAGCACTGCCAGGACAGCTGGAACAATCAGATGAGGAGGTATGGTCCCCCAGCCTGCAGTCTTGATGACTTTTGAGACTTGGAAGGGAGTTTAGGAGCCTCTTTCAATGTTGGAGCCAATGATCCCAATCTGTTCTCCAAGGAGGCTGGAAGAGGAGCAGGAGGAGTCCAGGTAATTAAGCACCCCAGGTGTTGCTCCATAGCTGAAGAAAGGTGTGAGGATATAGCTACCACAACCATATGAAGCACCTTATTCTGCAATGGCTGCACTCTAGAGGGCTTTTTCTCATTGAAGAGATTTAAGATGGGATGCTATGTTACGCCTTGTTTGCCATGTAAGGGTCTGTCAACTTGGACAAGAGTCAATCATGTGGTCCTTGCGCAGGCAGAGGAGACAACACATGTCACCATCAGAAAACAGAAGCTTCATCGCACATCTGAGACACTTCTTGCAGAAAGTCTTTAGGGCCATAAGCCCCGGGACAGCAAAAAGACAAAACTGATGAATTAAGAGATGCCCAAACACTGAGATTTCTGATCATCCCACCTTGACGGTGAATGCAAAGGAACTGGGTTTCAGTGGGAATGCATGGATCATATGTGTTCAGGCAAGAGGGTGGAGTTACCACCAAAACACAGCTCTACAAGTTTCAGAAGATCTCTGTGCAGGTGCAAAATGACCCATTTGTGTAAATGAAAGAGACCATGAAGATGAATAGTCACGTTTCTGGTCTGATCCACTTCAGCCTTGAAAGACAATACTTTGAAACTTCAGGTGGGGGGGAGACAACCTCAGCTGTGTATGGACTCATCTTGTCCCTTCCTTCCAGTATATTACTACTGAGGCAGCTGAACTTGCTGCACCCACATCTGATATTCTGGTAAACTTTCAGTTCCCATTCCCTACCATTCCCTGCCCTGGGAAATGAAACTAAGGGACCCAAGGCTCCTTCTCTAATCACGGCATACTGAATGTACAAAGGAAAGCATATTTAGACAAGAAAAAGAGATTCCTTCCCTATATCTGGCCATCTGCATATTCACATATAGGGATTTTTCATGCACAGAACTGCCTTTGGAACATTCTGGAGCTGAGCTTTCGAAAGAGAATCTCAACTTCCAGCCACACAGTTGTAACAGCTTAAAAAGCAGGGCTCCTGATGAGCTGTTAAACCATCACAGCAACAAAGCAAAGAACAGGTAAAATGAGAAACCACTTCAGAGCACCTGAAGTGGTGTGAATACCCAGATGACCACTTCAAGAATCAAAGTAGAACTATCTTTACAAATAAGGAACTTGATCTTCTTGGTCTCTGAGACTCATATATCTGTACGGTTAGTAAGCTGATCTACTGGAGGCGGGATAAGTCCTCATGTCAAAACTAAAAAAAAAGTTAGTTTTCCCTTCGTCCAGAGGTGTTATTAGCTCTGTTGTAGATGTTAAGCCTGTAGCAGTGCTAATGGCTAAAAAGCTGTCTTTGGTGTCCACTATATCTGTGCAACTGGGTATGTATGCCAGAGAATGCAGTGTAGAGGCAATCTTAAATTACAATGTTGATATGGATGATTCCCTAATGCTGCCTCTTTTTCTTCTTTGGAAACAGACAGATCAGCATTTAACTTGGGCTTTCTTCTCCATATCCAAAGGATCTCCCAGATGTAAGTGGTAAACCAATTTACGAAGTTAAAACATTAAACATTATAAAATTTAAAAGACTACATACAAACACACAAACCTTAAAACAGCACCACACAGCATTACAAATCCACCTCAATCAGTTTCTAAAAGCTAGACAGCATAAAAACATTTTGACTTTCTGACTGAAGGAGAGCAAGGAAGGGCTTGGGGGGAGTTCCAAAGTCTGGGAGCAGCCACTGATAAAGCCCCCTCCCTTGTTCCCATTAAATGAGCCTGACAAGGTGTTGGGACAGAGAAATGGGCCTTTCCAGATGATCTCAAGAGCTCTAATGGACTCATTTCCAAACAAGCAGTGCAGAATATCAGGATGAAAGGCAGAATAGGACAAACACAGAGAAGAACAAAGAAAACAAAAATACCAATAAAATACTAAGGAAGAAGAAAGAATGGAAGGTCAAATAACAATAAGCAGAGTCCTCGTTCACACTCTGAGGAGAAGCTGCCATCAGAGAATGCTGCATATGTTGCTTTCCACTGTTGAAAAGGATCTGAAGTGAGCAAGAGTTGGACCCAGGTCCTTCAGCATATACAACAAGCACAAGGAAAGACAGGCTCCCTGCCTAACAACTAAAGCGCTAAGACATTTTGAATAAGGCACTGAGCAGAGGAACAACTGGTATGCGTCAGTCACAGAGATCATGAAGAAAAACATCTGCCTCTTCCCTCTTTGTTTTCAACCAACTGACAGGAAATTTATGTTGTGAACAGCACACAACACAACGGCCGATGACCATCAGGATTTTAAATCAAATCCTGAAGAAAGGTGTTTGGCAAACAAATGAGAACAAATCAGTATCTCAAGAAACAGAAATATTAAACTGGGATTAGTTACAACTGGACAGAGTACCTGGTATGGTCACTTGAATGATGTTAAGATCTTCTACTCCAGCAGCTGTGTTCACTACAGAATCAGGCACACCCACAGTGTTTATCGCGGTGTTAGATAAGCTGGTTCTTCCTTACAAAAAACAGAAATTCAAGCCATTAGCACCAATGGTCTCAAGTAAAGCCCACACCTTTTTTCTGGTTACAAAAACCGCATCCAAACAAAGTATCAAGAAGAAGTAAAACTGAACCCAAGACGGGTCTACACCCTAGTCAAGATGTGAGCAGCTAATAGAACAGATGCTGACATCACCTGAATACATCTGAAGCAAAACAATGCCTATTGTCCATGACAGGAGAGCCATCCCTTACTTGGAAGTGACTATGTCACAGCACTCCAAAAGGGTAAATAATGCTTCTAAGATAGACTCAAACACTCTAACTGAATTTCAAATGCACCCACATGGTTTAATTTTCAGCCATATTAGTCCACTGTAGTAAAAACAAAAACAAAGAGGCTTGCGGCACATATAACAGACTTATTGTAGCACGGGCCTTTGAAGACTACAATTTTCTTCCTTGGATTCACAGAATACAGCAGTACCTCCTTATCTGTGGGTGATAGGTTCCAAGATTATGGACACCTGAAACAATAGACAGTACCAAACTCTCTAGCTTTACAGGGACGACAGAGAGACTTCATGCTATCCAGTTTCATGTGGCAATGTTGGCAGAGGGACGGTTAAGTGGGGGGCAGACAAGCAGGCAAAGTGTGGGTGGCAGGACCCAGGGGAGGCATCGTGGGTGCTATCACCCAGACGCTGATATTTTCTATTTGTTTTCAGCCTGCAGGTAACTAAAACCATGGAAAGCAGTATCATGGAAGGGGGAGGGTTCTTGTACAATTTTTAGAGTTTTAGTATGTACAATATATACAGGATTTTTGGGGTGCTGATGGATTGCTTCCAAGCAAAATGAACTGGTAAACAAGTATCGCTGCCCTTACTTACTGGCAGGATGTTTGTGTGGACTGACTGTGACTAGTGCTAATAATACAATTGTCATTTTCTACATCCTGTTTCACCCTGATCCAGTCCACAACCATGTACACTCTGTATATATAATGGTAGTCCACACTGAATTTAATGACAATTTCAAAGGTGCCACAAGATTCCTTATAATACACTTTGCAGCTTTTTTGAATTTTTGGAGAACTGTGATACCATGACATTCTGGAGGGGAAAGGAAGGAAAAAAACAAACAAACAAACAAAAACAAAACAGAGCAGCACTCTTAGAAAGGCAAGTAGTTAGAAATTTTCAATAAAAATTGGGAGGAGAAAAGAATATCTGTGTTGTTTATCCCTTCTTTGTAGCTGCAAAGTGATTTTGAATCAAGCCTGATGCATGGTCAACTCAAAAGAAGTACAGCGGAAATCTCCCACATTTAGTGAACCCTGCAAAAACTTACTTCCTTATGACAAACAGAGCAAGCAGGAGAAAAAAGTCAGTGTTGCTATACCAATGCGGCAAGACAACACCACTTTCCAAAGTTGGAATTCATTATTTTTACAGGGCAGAGTCTTAAGCTGCTTGGTTTCTATTTGTGCAAGGTGTTTCCAGAATTCCCAGACTATATTTGAATTCCCAATTCTCAGAGCAGCCAATCTTGATGAAGCATCAGATGAAACTCACTTGGAGGAGTTGGAATAGCAGTGGAGCTTTCTTTCACTGCGGCCTCAAACATCTCAGGCCTGCAGACAAACAGTGAAGTTTTGACATAAGAATATATAAAGGAGTAAACCCCAAAAGGAAGCATAATTACAGTCTCATTTCCCTCCAAAGCCAAAAGAATTTACAAAACATTAATATAAACATCAAATACAGTAAGTGAACATGAAAGAAATTACACAATCATCATTGCAACACTGCTTGCTCCAAATTCCACTTGTGTGACACTGCTCCCCTAAGCCACCAGAGGTTTAATGTAACATCTTCACTGAGGTGTTGTGCACACAGGTACTTCTGCTGGTCAGAAAGTTATCTTTCACAACTCTCACTGACCACCTTGGAAGGCGTCAGAATGGACTCTTCAGTAAAATGGCACACTGAAGCAAAAAAATGTGCTTCTTCCAAGGACTATCTAGTCCAGCCCTTTGAGAAGCAAGAAAGCGACTGCCCTTCCTTGTCATTTCCTGCAAGTATCTGGTCCTCAAAGGCGCACTCACACTTTTGAAGCCTTCCTCTATGACCGTGCTTCACAAGCTGGCAATTATTTTTTCCAGTGCACCAGGGACCAGTACCATATTTGTGTCCACTGACTATAGCTGTTTCTTCTTTCCCTGGAAATTCATCAGGAACCAGCAGCCAATTGTCCAGGGCCTTAAAATGAGTCTACAGACTGCCACCTTGAGTAGCGCTGCTCTATAACGGTGCTTCTCAGTGTGGTGTTCTGAGGAGTGCTGCCAGTCTAAGAGCCAGAGGCTGCCAAACCATGGAGTTTCCTGGTAATTCTCACACTATTGGATAAATGTGGCACCATCCCTGGCACAACGTTTTTGTTTAAAAAAAGCCAATTCACCACATGAGACAGCTTGAGAAACACTGTTCTATGGACCTTGACTGTAAGCTGTCCTCAAGTATACTGAAGTCATAAAGTCATAAAAGGAATATTCTGCCCAACCTTCCCCTGCTTCCATTAGAAGTGCAAATGCTTCCCTTTCCTCATCAGACTCAAGCACTATCAATTAGAACACTACAGCCAAGATGGGGCACAGAGAATCACCGTTCCTGGCATGCAGTTCCTGGATGCAAGATAGTGGCAGGGAGAACAAGACGGCAGCTCCCACTATACAATCCCTTGCTTCCTTGCCTCCCTCTCCCTCACAGCAGTAGCCTCATGGAGTTAGCAGCTGCCTGGGAGCAAGGTGGTTTCAGACAGCGCTCAAGGAGCTAGAGACCAGCCCTTTGCGTCCTGGTCAAGACAGGAAAGATATGTGTTAAGCACACATCACCAACAGAATTCCGACCTACATATTGCTGGATGGGTATTGTATTACAACCCCCATCATTCTCACCATGGTTTGTGCTGTCTGGGGCTGATGGTGGCTGCAGCCAAACGTCTGTTGAGTCACACCATATCTGTTTTCTTGATCTCATAATACAATACATAGATAATAAGAAAACCCTTATTTTCTGCTATCCGTCACCAATTCAAGTTTAGTGGCAGATACAGATCTCCTGCCTTATTCCATTGGCCTGATGCTCTTTCAGTATGACTGTCCTTGAGACAAATGTGGGCAATAGCAGCTCTCACACGTGCCTTTACTTTGCTTTTATTGTTCTTCTGGGTAAAACAGAGGCATGGAAGGAATACTATACGGATAACCACTGAAACAATGTTGAGTCTAGCTGGGCTCAGAAATGGGACGTGTAAAATACAGCCTTATTTCAAATGGATTGAAAGTTTTCATGATAGATTCAAAGGCAGCCATACAAAATGAGATTAAAGAGACAAATATAGAGTAGGAAGTCAGAAGGGAGTGGCAAAGCAAGAGAGGACACCTCCTAGTATTATTTCTGAGGAACGGAGACCTGGATGTAGGGACTGATACAGACAACTATGACATATGCAGTTCTCCCTACGACAAACCATAAAGTTCAGCAGGTCTTTTTAGTTATATTTAGCTGGCCTGCCTTCTGGTGTATTGCAAAGTTCACTGTACTTTCCAACTAGAATCAGAATCCTTTCCAATATTCTAGCTGGGCTTTCCAGTGTTCAGTTCTTTACTTTTATTCAGTTCTGCTTTCAAATAACAGGTGAACCAAAGTGCCTAGAGTCATTTTATTATTTTTGACAGGAGTTTGTACAGCAATTTTCAACATCACATCTATCAAGGTCATCCAGTTTAAAAACTATTGTGTGTGTTATCAGTGAAACTGCACATACTTTTCTCTGGTGGTAACTTCCCTTTGTGGATCTACGGTTAGGAATAAGATTTTTTTTATTCATTCACTAGTCTTCTCAATGTATGGAACAGTTTAGCTTGCTTGAGAGAAGCCTGACACAGATCTAAGCACAGTTAATTTAAAACACGTTCCTGTTGCTTTGACACAAGAATCCAGCACTTGTTGGGCTGAACTCTGTATTCATTTGAGCTGTGCAGAGGGACCACTCATATGGTACATATTTGCATTTGGCTTACTTTTTAATGATAAATTTTATCTTAGCTTTGTTTCGGAGAATCTTTTCCAATCTTGGAATGCCAAATGTAGACGGGCGACGGAATGGCACTCCCTCAGGTAGGCCTTCAACATAGAAATCTTCCGGGTAAGACTCAAAGAGTGCAAATGGGACTTTCACAGGTTCTGTCAGTCCAAGCGCTTCCCCTAAAATGAAATGCAACTTTAACATGTTTGAGGAACTTTCCTCATAAACTGACTTTTCATACTTGGTTCCACAGTGCGTACTACGAAGATGAAAAAATGAGGTGAGGTCCTTTTGGGAGTAAGTTTTGTGGCCAGAAAACGTCCACCATTTAAAAAGGGATGAAATTCACAGGGTTGCCGTAAGCCAACAGGTGACTTGAAGGCACATACATACAAATAAGAGAGACACAGAACAAGTCCAAAAATATTTAAAGTATTCCTTGTATCGTACTCCTTTAAAATACAATAACCTGTAGTCTTAAGAAGTAACTGGCTGAGGGATTCTCACAGTGTGGGACTCTAAGCTAATAATTTCTCCATTCTGGGCCAGGGTATTTTCAGAAATGACAGTACTGCTATACGTCTTTCTCCGAATATATAAGTCTTTCTCCGAATAGGTTTGGGTCCGTGAATTTTGATCTTTGCAATTTGCATTAAGACCATATTGCTGTGAAATGGGAATTTTATTCCAAACCTAAATGATGCTTACTGGAATTTGTTGCTATTTTCCTGCTAAAGTTCTCATCTGAAGTGCAAAACAGTACATTGTAAAATAAAAAAAGAAGAAGCTTAGCATACTTACCACATTTCTCATTAAACAGGTTTTCAACTTTTTGTTTCAGGTCAGTGATCTTGGCATTCCAGGCCTCTGTCAAAAGACCGAAAGGATAAACTGAATTATTTATACACTGTCTGGTTAACAAATCTGCTAAACAGACTGTTCTCAGCAACTGATTTTCTTTGGAAGAAATTCCTTTTCAAAAACCTACTGAAATTCTAAGTGATGCACCTTTTACAGGCCTATGAACACTATACTAAAGAAAATCATGATAACAACATTTTAAGAAAAATCATAAAAAGAAAAATTTCATAAAATCACAAAAATCTGAAATCTGAAAGTGCTGTTCAATTGCGGTAACCAGAAGCTAAAGTGTACACACCACAGCAACAAGATTTTCCCAGATGATCACTAGGAATGCTAAGAATGTTGCTATTTTTCTGGTTTTGCTTCCAAGCTACATATGTCCTTTAAGTAATCAACTCTCCAAACAAAGCTGCCAACACAAAATTAGGATTTAACTACTTGGATGATATTGAGTTTCAACATCCAAGCAGGAGAGTGTAAATACTCTTGTTTAATTAACACATCTAAAAACTAATACACAAATGATTGAAATGGATGTAAATATATGGCTGTGGGATTTAATAATTTCTGAGTTCAGAAGCCAGGCTTTTTTCTACATTAAAGATTTTTTAATAGCTGAAAAGTACAGTGTCCAGAGAAACAAAAAGAAGAGTTTGTCCAGTTCACTGAATATAAGTACAGGTACAGGACATGGATACGAAAAGTCATGTCACACTTCCAGTCCCAGCACTCTGTCCGCAAAAAGGAATGAATTAATTAACACATCACAACTGTGAAGTACTTTGCACATGCAAACAGCCACATATAGAAATACTGGTACAGACAAAAAGACAGAACCTCAGCAACATAGATAAGCACCAGACGTGGCATCACTCATATTTTAAGTAAGATGGCTTTAATAGAGAATCAGGCTTATTAACATAGTAAGACAGATTCATCAAAGGCTGATAGCTTCAAGGAACCTCCAATTTCAGATGATCATGACACCAAATATCCACTGTGAGAGAAGACAGCAAGAGAAGGAAAAACTGCCACTGAGAAGGTTCTCTCGTGGGTCCCACCACCCTCACAGCCTCATTTGATGAAGATACAGGAGACAGCTTTCCCTGTGAGTGGTCCTACGTTATGGAGAGAAACTTGGTTGGCTACCTCTCTGCTCTCTTCCCACCAACACAGAAAGAACTTGGTACTGAAATAGGCCCTCACCTTTTAACCAATATGGGCAGATGGATGTTTAATACCTTTTACTATGTGATGAGTGTGCTTACATTGCTTAACTATCTTAAATTAATATTTTAATTGGATTCGTTTAGTCTTCAAACCTTTGTGCTATGAACTTTGTACTTGCTTTAGCTATTTTGTTTAATTTACGCTGTAAGCCACTTTGGGTCTCATACTGGGAAGAAGATGGGATATACATTGTATTAAACTGACTTAAAAGAAAATACATTTTAGAAAATCTTGAGTAAGGGCATCTGGTTGGCCACTGCAAGAGACAGAGTGCTGGATCAGATAAGCTCTGGACTTGATGCAGGTACGCATTTATGTCATAAGGACAGGTAGTATGAAGCACCAAAATTATTCTTTATCAGGGATGATAGATAGTGAGCCAAGTGCAGTGGATGTGCTAACTGAGGACAGGAAGCATAGTACTGCTCTTCTGCATATATAAAAATGAGGACCAAAACCAATGTGACCTTAATTTTGTGACCAAAAGAGATGTTCACACTTTTCATCACCTAGAAGCAGTCATGCAACCTCCTGAACTATTTCAGGATGTGGGTGGGAGCGGTAAGTTTAATTTTCCCCTCCACAGCACTGACAGAAAACAACTGTCTCAGAATACTACAGTCATCCCTCCCTGTTCACTAGGGTTAGGGGCACAGGACCCCGTGAAAGTGGAAAAACCATGAATAACTCTAGGCCCTCCCAAACCATATTTAACACAAAAAAAGTATGATTACCATGTTCAGCCCACCGTGTATTCCCTTGAGAGATCAGGGTTCCTTCACAAGGAAGAACTGGGGGGCTGGTGGGGCTTATGGTCAGTTCCACTGCTGCCCCACACCATTCTTAATAGGGACTTACAAGACTCGTCTGCAGTTTCTCAGTCTCGCAAGGCTTGCAATCCCTATTAAAAATGGCCTAGGGAGGCAGCAGAGGCAGCAGCAAATAATCTGTGAATAATCAAATCCACAAAAGTGAACCCGCAAATGTGGAGGGCTGACTGTACTTACATTTCAAGAACTATATTGAGAGAAGTTTAAAAATCAACAAGAACTATCATCATCATTATTGTTGTCATTGGAATTATGAATAAGGAACAAGGATTAGGTCTTAAAGTACATATAAACTGAGAGAATGATACGCTGATTACAAATCGTGAAGGTCCATTCTAGATTGCAGGGAAGGAACCATCCAGAAATGATTAACTCCCATTGCCATCCAGGCTAGGGAGGGGAGGGTACTTATTTAACCTACTGAACCCCTGGTTTTTCCCTCACTTCTTTCTGTAGCCAAGGATACAGAAGAGAGGACAAACTCAGGGTAAAGGGGGAAAAAACCAGGAAAAGAGAAGCAAACTGGATGCACACGAGATCACAAAACATCAAATTAAGAAGTACACCATAACTGTGTTCAACTGCTACCAAGACAGGATTTCTTAATAATTCTAACTTTGTCTCTATTTCTAACATGTCTCTCTCCCTCAATCTCCATCTTTCTTTTAGTAACAAATGGCACAAGGGACCAGGATTTCTGTTTGGCTTTCCAATGACAAGTCCTGAACTAGCAGTGAGAGCAACTGAAGGCAACAAGCAGCTTCCAGAGGAGCTGTTTAAAATCACTCTGGTGTCTTTAACTAAAACAAAAAGTACAGGGAAGCAGGGAAGGTGGGGCAGAGAAATAACAATTGACAGAACAGAAAGATGAAAAGGTTTTGTCTGTTTCTTAGAAGCAGTACATAGAAGACATTAAGGAGTCCAAAAGAATGGAAGGTCAGTAAAGCTGAAGAGGACCAAAGATCTGAGCTGGGCTGCAGCAAGTGGGAGTCTTGAGGGAGTAGCTGGGGAAATACATCAGATAAAAACAAATTTTTAAACTTATGTGACTCCCTGCCTAGCAGGGTGCTAAGGGAGTTAATTCAGTTCTTGGATGGCTGCTTCCTGCAATCTGAGAACAGTTCACTCCTGCAATAATTTTGCTCAAAACTTACCAAAAGAAAACTCTCTTCCTCTTGGCTTAAAGCCCACATTAGATCCATTGGTTTGAGGATTAGTTCTGACTTCTGGGGTTGGTGTCTTTTTAGCAAGGCCTGCATCAGAAGACACACACAAAATCCCATCTCATCAGTGTCTGGAACAACTCCAATAGCAATTAAGTGGTATGGATTGAATTTCACAGAATATATCACAATATGCAAGTCTAGAATTTGCGACGTAACTAAAAAAAAACTCCAGTCATACACAGAACTCTCTGAACAGTGTGTAAAATGAATGGCACAAGCAGGAAGAGCAGGCTGCCTACCTTAACTGTGGTACTTTGAGTGGTCATCTGTGAACTCACGCATATGGGTCATTTTGCACCACTACAGAGATCTCTGGGAGAGAGGATTTTGCTTGCTCAAAAACCCTTACACTCACAGTGCCCACAAGTAGCAGGGAGATACAGACATTTCTTGATTTGAACACCACCAGGAGAAATTGTTCCAGACCAATGAAAGAACGCATAATATCTGTGCTGGAGTAATAAAGTTTTGCTAATTGTTCTTCCTTCTCCTCCTCCTCCAAAAAGCTTTAGACAGGCAGAGATTCACCTGATAATTTGTACAATCCAAGCTACCTATTGCTAAGTAAAAGGACATAGGGAATTCCATACCTTCATCTACAGTAACTTCGATCTCTGGAACCTTTGGGTTGCTTGTAGGACTTAGTGCAGAGTTTGAGCTGTTGGGACTCTGGGATCCTACAGAATAAGACATAATGTTTACTGGTTTGATCAAAGACAACCTGCAGAATAATCACATAGAATCTAACATAGTTGGCCTCTCACATAAAATGGACTATTGAGTTCAGGATTACACCATTCCTGAAGATACAGTGTTATTTCTGTCATTAAATCTGTGTGTGTATAGTGCACAGATCCACAATAGCACAAATCCCAGCAGAAGTAGGCATCAGATGTGTTCCTACCCTAGCAGAATGATAGACCAGTCTTTTGAGCTTTTCTGGTAGTACAGTCAGCCTTCCAGTTTCACAGGGGTTAGGGACACAAGACCCAGGGAAAGTAGAAAAACTGTGAATAAAAATAGCAAATAGCAAATGCTATTTTTTTCACCCGAAAACACTTCTGTTGGAATCTCTTAGGTCTATAATCATGATTCTATGATCCGCTTCCACTGGAAGTGGGCCACAGAGTCACAGTGGAGGACCTACCAACGCCTAAAAGTGTTCTCCTAGGAATCTAGGTTCTCCAGTGTGACTCTAGAATCACACAAGAGGACCTAGAGATTCCTAGAGAAAACATTTTTTTTTCCTGAGGCAGGGGTAAATGCAGTTAAGAATTTTTTAAATAAATAAATAAACAAATTCATGATTGCTGAACTCACAGAAGTGGAGGGCTGGCTGTACTTCCATAATTTAGAAAGCCGCTCAATTTCATGATGTCCTAGACTGAGATGGGGTTTACATCTGTTACAACAATGTAAAAGCTTGTACATTTGTCTACTGGCAAGTTTATTTTTTTCTCAAGATAATCCGTCTACTTTAAATGTTATTTCAAGCAACATATTCAAAGCAACTCTAAAGCTGCAGAGATAACATGCCACCATTTAAAGGCATCACAATTAAAACATACTGGCTGGTTCCAGGTTGTCATTTTTCAGATATTTAACATCAGAATTTGCTAATTTCCTAAGAAAACAGATAAAGTTTTGGAATGTGCACTGTGTTGGATTAATGTCCTCTTTAGCTTGTGTTGAGCAATATTTATCCTGCCTTTATTTGAAAAGCAGAAAGAAGAAAACAACAATAACCTCACATGAAAGTATTTGTTTCAGACAGTTTCCCCCATTGCAACTTATCAACGCTTCTATATCACAAAGGCATTTATAAAAAGTGTAAGCTAATAGTAAATTAAGACAGAAAAAACATACAAGGGAAGTATGTGAGGACACCTACTGGAGTTCAACTATGTTGCTTTTGAATCTGTGAAGCATTGTGCAGTATATGAGGTTACTTACCTGAAGTGTTCACTTTACTAGCCAGCCCAGGGGGCAAATATGAGGTAACGAGTTCTGGCCTATAAAGTAAACAAAGTATTTTTAAGTACACTGATAGTGTAACAGTGCAAGCACTTTTCACTTCTTAAAATTTATTTTTAAATTTTCAATGCACCACCAAGATTTTTGCAATAGCCATAAGGACTGGGCAGAACACAGGAGGCAGGCCATGGAGCCTGTATGTTGCTACCCGTGTCTTAGAGATAACTCACCTACCATTTAGTAATGAAGGAGATCAGGCCCCTGGGAAGGGAGCTCAAGTGCTCAAAGTGGAATCTGGCAATGGTAACACCCACCCCAAACTTCACGCTTCAGTCATAGCCACGTTGCCATCGTAATTCACACATGTGAAAAGCAGAGTTTATAAAAATGACAAAATCTATTCTTCTTGAAGGTAGCTAAGGTCTTATGAATGACTTCTTGCATGAGTATTTTATTATTATTTCAAGCATCATCAACTGAAACATAAAATCTTTTAAGCATTTAAAAATAGCATCAACTGCTTTTTTAGAGACAGTCTGTAACATCCCTGTTGCATACATTACCTGTTACAGAAAAGTTCCAGGTTTACAAGCAAAGTGAGCCCTCCCAGCACCTCTCTCTCAATAGTCAAATGAAATGTTTCATTATTTGGGAACTTCACCTTATTGCAATCAAGTAACCAAGTCAGCAAGATAAAGATGAAGTTCAAGAGAAACCATCAATAACTTTTTTTTCAGTTAAAAATGCAAACGACCAGCTTACTTCTTCACGATGAATTTGATCTTTCCACTCCCACGAACAATTCTTTCCAGTCGCGGGATTCCAAACCATGTAGGACTTCTAAAAGGGATGCCTTCAGGCAAACCTTCTACATACAGATGCTCAGGGTTTGATTCAAAGACAGGATAAGGAACCTTCACTCCTTCACTGAGACCTAGGGCTTGTCCTGGAAAAGAAAAAAGAAATCTGAAGAATTTACTCCATACCACCTGACATGCTGATAAACACAGTTCAACTTGTCCTGCTTGCCTCCTCTCGCTTGCAGGAGGGGCTAAATAAATTATGGACCTTCCATCTGTGTGTTTCTCTCTTTGTTACATGAAAACCATGCAAACATTCTATTGTTATATGAAACTCTACTGACAAACTAAAATCATCAACTATCCTTCTTCATTGGCTTATGACCCTCTTATGTTAGGAAAGAGACATTTTGCACTCATGACAAATAAACCATGGACACAAACTCTTTCTTTATAAACTCTCACTTACAACAGGAGCAACTGGGCACCACACACAAGCACACTGCCTGTAAAACAGTAAGCCAGTGTTGTGTCCAAATTGAGCCAACTGAACAGTTGAGGTCAAATTCCAGCCTTAAAGACAGGTTACTTTAAAACATTTGCCTCATCCTGAAGACTGCGTGTTTTGTGGACTGTTAGCACAGTGTGAGCACTTGCACACATGGGAAAGTAGTGAAACCTCATCACAGCGGTCATGATTCCTTCCTGCCACTGCTTTAAGTGTGGCGATACATCCAGTCTGTACAGTAGAAGGCCCCTTATTTGAAACTCTTTAGGTAAATTCCAAGCAAATTCCCCCTTGGATCTCTTTTTTTCCCCCTTTCCCCTGGGGAACATCTATGGTGAGTTCACGGCTTCCCAAAATTGCAAAGAGCTTGAAAAAGAAGGCAAGATGCTGCATCTGGAAAGGGCAAATGAGGTAAAAACCAGCATGAGCAAAATCTCATGGATCAACTTCTATATTTGATTTGTATAGCTTCTACAGAAATAGACAAAAGGAAATAGCCAAAACGCCATAGCAACGGAGAAACATACCTGCATGTTTTTATTTTGCCAAGCACCAGTCCTATACATACACATCTATACATACACATCCAAACAGTTAACTTACCAAATTTCAGATTAAATATCTCTTCCACCTGTTTCCTCAGTTTTGTAATTCTGACATTCCAATCTTCTTTGACTGGGATTTTTTTAAAAAGAAGATACAATTAATAGTGTTACCATTATTTAATAACCATGCAAACAGTCCATTCAAATTTATCTTCTATAAATTTTCATACATTCTGTTGAAAAACAGGAACTAAGTTGATATTAACAAATTCATTGACTACTTCTACAACATTTATACATACTTTATGTTCTTTTTCTATATAGATTTATTGTTCTGAAATATTTTGACACATTAAGAATCAATATAACATATCCTCTCGTTGCTTCAATTTATAGCGACCCTATTTGTGAAGAGCTGTCTAAAAGAGTCTTTTTAGAAATCCCTGCTCAGGTCTTGCAAACTCAGCTGTGGCTTCCTTGATTGAGTCTAGCCATCTGCAGTGTGGACTTCTCTTTATATGTTAAATGACCTTTATTAACTTGCTGCACTTGCAGAAACCTGATTTACTGCAATGGTATGTCTCTTAGGAGCAGGTTTGTCAGCCTAGAGCTCTCCAGGTGTGTGGAACTACTACCTACATGGTGGCTGAAGAGTTGTGATCCAAGACATCTGAGGGTGACCAGGTTGGGGAAGGCTGCTCTAAAGACATCAAAGACAAAAAGAAGCTTTTAATCATGCTAGAATACTGTCTGCATTGCCATAACACAGTTTGCGGTGAGCAGGAAAGCTAGGATTTGATACTGTGGCTGGAGGTGTTTTTCACACCACTTCAGTGAGGTCTGATGTCCTGAATTGATAAACCAGCAATACAGGGAAGGGTGGGGTTTCTACATTGGGTTCTCAGGGCCAAAAACTGGCTCCTGGACCCTTTGAAATTGTCCATTCCTGACCTAAAGAATGAACGGATCAGAAAGAAGATGAACCCACACCAACTATGATTTGCCTACATGTAAGCAAATTCACATCATAGCTTGGGTTCTGAGCTATGATTACCGCAAAGCACTGCTTGGTGTAACAACTGAACTGAGCTGACATACACATATTTTATCTGAATTAACTTCTCCTCTCTTTATTGATGCTCTATATTTTCATCATGGTATCTAAAAGAAACTATAATGTATCTTAAAAAAATACACTGTATACTATAATGTAACCCACATGGCACTACCTTTCTGTGGTGGTAGGATAGTGGGCTCCTGTGAGACAAAAGGCTATGCTGACAGTAGCAGGACTGCTGGGAGGGTCTCCCATGTCAGACAGCCTGTTGCTGAGCAGACAGACTACACGTGCCAAACAGCTACTGGGTAGCAGCAGTAGTGTGGGTGACACTAGCAGAAAATCTCTCAGAGGCAGCAGCAGTGCCACTCAAGCTAACACTTGTTAGTCCCGTGCAGAAGGAGGCATGGCGGATGCATTTCAAATGTCCTTTACCATGAAAACCCTACGATGAGACAACCAAAATGAAACAAGAGATAGTGCCAGAAGAGAAAACTTCCAGGGTGGAAAGCATTCAACAAACTACTGGGGTACAGCAGAAGACAACAAGTCGCACTGTGGCTAATGACACAACTAGACTCAAGGCAAAAGAATGTTCAGCTGTTGAGGTGCTCAGAGGTGAAAGGAAAGCCCAAAACTACGCAACACATATTATGGGAACATGGGATGTGAGAAGCATGAATCAGGGGAAGCTAGACATAGTAAGAACAAGAAATGGAATGTATGGACATTGCGATATTTTGGATGAGCAAGCTAAAGTAAACAAGAATGGGATGTTTTGGCTTAGACAATTACACAGTGTTTTACTCAGGAAATGAAAATCCAAGAGCAAATGGGGTAGCATTAAGAGAAGAGATGTAACTAAAGCAGTTAACAGACATAATACAAAGTTTGACTGACTCCTATCAATGAAACCTCAAGGAAAACTTATATCAATATAACCATAATCCAACTTTATGCTCCAGCTACAGAGGCAGAAGAAATTGAGAGATTCTGTGCTTGAGTCCAGGAGGAAATGGATGATACACCAAAACAGGACTGCTTGTTAATCATAGGAGATTGGAATACAAAACCAGGAAACAGAGCATAATCAAGGATTATAGGAAAACGTACCAAAACAGGACTGCTTGTTAATTGTATGCAACTGGAATGCAAAACCAGGAAAAAGAACAGAATCAAGGATTATAGGAAAAGACACCAAAACAGGAATGCTTGTTAATCACAGATGACTGGAACAAAAAATGACAAAACAGAACAGAATCAAAGATTATGGGAAAATCTGGCCTAAGTTCAAGAAAGCAGAAGTGTGAGTGACTGAATTTCGTGAGGCCAACAGTTTGTCCATCACAAATACATTCTTCAAGCAACCAAAAAGGCAACTGTATACATGGACATCACTTTATAGCCAATATAGAAATCAAATAGACTACATAATTGGAAACAGAAGATGGAGAAGCTCCATTCTCTCTGCAAAAACAAGACCAGGAGCAGACTGCGCACAGACCATGGACCACTGATAATTAGAATAAATCTAAAGAATGACCAAGCTATCAGTGTGCCAAAACAGAACCTGCAGAACATCTCCGTAGAATTAAAAGATAATGTAAAACATAGATTTGCACTATTACACTTAATTGACCAGGAGCCAGCAGAACTCTGGAGTGAAGCGAGGGAAACTGTCAGGAGGAATGCAAAAATACACTATCTGTAGCCAAAATGAAAGAGAAGCCTCAACGAATGACAGCTGACACTCTTCAAGCAGTTAAGGACAGGGGAGAATCAAGAGTAAAAGGTGACAGAAATATGGTAAGAACCCTGAGTGCAACTGTTCAGCAACTTGTGAGCAGTGACAAAGAGACCCACTATAATCATCAATGCAGAAAAACTGAAGATAACAACAAAAAAAAAGGGACAGCAGGAAACTTCTTCCACAGGAGCTGAGAAACCAAAAAGAAATTTAAACCAAGAGCAGGGACACTATATGACCAGCAGAAGAATGCATTGCAAATAAAGTAGAAATGAAGTACAAGTTACAAGTACAAATACAAATAAAGTACAAGTACGAATAAAAAGACAATGGAAACAATATACACAAGAACTCTATAAAACTGATGAAATGATGACAGATTCATTGAACATGAAGCATTTGAAGACGAACCTACAATTTTAGAAAGTGTAATGGAAAGACGTGCAAAGGCAGGTTTACAGTTGAACATTAAGAAAACAAAAATAATGACCACAGCTGACTTATATGTAAAATAGGCAAATAATTCAAAATAATTCAAGATTTTCCATATCTTGTCTCAGTCATTAATCAGAACGGATACTGCAGTCAAGAAGTCATAAAAAGGTTAGGACTTGGAAGGCAGCTATGAAGGTATTTGACAAGATGCAGAAGTGTAAAGATATATCACTTTAAGTTAGGATGGTCCATGTCGTTGTATTTCCAATTATGGATGTGAAAGCTAGACAGTGAAGAAAGCTGATAGAAGAAAATCAACTCGTTCAAAATGTGATGCTGCAGAAGAGTTCCATGGATACCCTGGACTGATAAAAAGACAAATGAATGGGCCCTAGAGCAAAACTGCAGAAGCCAAGATGAGTAAACTGAGACTGTTGTATTTTGGATCTATCAAGAGAAGACAAGAGTCACTAGGAAAGACTTGGTAAAATGTAAAAAAGAAGGCAGTAGGCAAAAAGAAAGCCCACAATACAGATGATAGACTCAATCAAGGAAGTCACAGCTCTGAATCTGGAAGATCTGAGCAGGGCTGTTGAGAATATGGTGAGCTAGAGGTCTTTCATTTATAGGGTTGCCATAAGTCAAAGCTGACTTGACAGCAACTAACAACAACTATCAAAAAGATGTTTCACATATATATTTAGACTTCATCTCTAGCTATAACAAAAGAGCCAATGGCAACATAGAATATTCTTGCTCAGCCTCATCTCTATATTCTGTTAAACCAGACACGAATCTGACTTGGACAAACTGCACAGCAAGGAAGATATGCTAGGAATAGACTACGTTCTTATGTATCTTCAACCACTTCAGAGGTGCACATCTTACCAGGCATGTTTGTCCTCGGCTGAGTAACCTCTGCAGGAGTGACTGTTAGTAGTTCTGGCCTACAATTAAGAGAGAGAAAGAAGGAAAGGAAGGAAGGAAGGAAGGAAGGAAGGAAGGAAGGAAGGAAGGAAGGAAGGAAGGAAGGAAGGAAGAAAGAAAGAAAGAAAGAAAGAAAGAAAGAAAGAAAGAAAGAAAGAAAGAAAGAAAGAAAAAAATTAATTGATAGTGATCATATAGTGTTCTTTACCCTACAAATCTTGATAATTTATTTTGTAAAATAACTAATCTGACTGACTAACCTACATGTTCCATACTATGAACATGACTTTGAAACAAACGCATCAAACAGCAACTAAAAGCAGCAAACCTTAAAATGCAAAACAAGACAAGACTGGCCCAAGAGGGAGCTTTGATACGTTCATTTCAGATACGCAAAAGAGTCATCATCATGGTAAAAGGCATATATATACATACTAGACTACTGGTAGCTCAATTTAAAAACATGGTAGTACCTAAATCCACATTTGATTGTTTAAGTCATCATAGAAAGCATCCCAAAATATCCTTAGTCTGGCAATCCAGAATCAATTTTGCAGAAACAAAGCAACACTTGTTATCTAAATTGTTATCTAAATCAGCTCAAGGGAGAAGGAGATATTTTCTAATAAACTATCAGAAACAGCAAACTGCTGGCATTGCACACCAGAAATTGTATTGGCCCCAAATCTGTACAAACTGTGGCCTGCCACAAGTACATTCCTATGGAATTACAGCCTATAAACACTGATCAAATTAAATTATCTAATTGTGGAGTTGCATTTTGGCACTGTCAAACGTAACCCCAAAATACTGAAATGCAAAGCTAGTTGATCTTACTTTTTTATTACAAATTTTATCCTGTTGCCCACTTGTAGAATTTTCTCAAGCCGAGGAATTCCATACCAGGACGGACTGCGAAATGGAATATTTTCCGGCAGACCCTCCACATAAAGATCAGTGGGGTGTGCCTCAAATTTTTGGTAAGGGACAGCTTTGGGTTCAGTGCTCCCCAGTGCCTCAGCTGTTAGAAGATAAAACACACAACTGATAAATTCATAGCAAGAGCAATTTTCAAACATGGAATACTCTGATCTTCAACTCACTTTCTTAGCTCTTACCTTCTACATTACACTTGCAAGTAAGAACATTGTGCTGGCCACTGAATCTCCTCTATTTTTTTTTTTTTAAGTGTGCTGCAGGAGTGAGCATTTCACACCTAATCTGGGATCCTTACTGGATTTTGCTTACTTAAATTGCAGCAGGAAAATCTGGGAGATGCAAGACCTTGTTTTCTTCCAGAACTAGTTTCAGGAGATCACATTCTTGGCCTCCCTTTTTCATAAGAGAAAGAAGACACTGGGATGGTATGTGTTCACATTGCTGCTCTGTGTGTGCCCTTTGCTATTAAAACAGTTCTTGCTGTTATTCAGCCAGATCCACATTTAACTACTTGATCTGCCACTGTCAAATCTGAGAAGACCTCCTTTTGATTGGCCCATTTGTGCTCCTGATTCAAACCACAAGGGTATGTTGAAAGGGATTCTCTGCACATTCTTTGCCACAAGCGTGAATCAATCATCATGTTTTCTTGGCTGGTAAACAGAAGGTGAACTCGGTATGAAAGCATGTCAGTCCTCAACTTACCTTATGCCCTGCTTTCCAAACTGCTGTTAAGTGAACTCACCAAATTTTCTGCAGAATAACTGATCCACCATCTTCCTTAGCTTGGTGATTCGAGCATACCACTCTTCTTTCACTACAATTGGCAATAAAAACAAAGACTTGATTAAAATAGTTAACATATCCAAAACAAATGGAAAATTGGACTTACTGTGAAGTTCTTTTTTCAGCAGTGGAAGGGAGGGTAGTCTAATGCAGGTTATTCCTTTTTCCTGCTCCAATAGGAAGGGTGAATCAATCAGATCTTTCAGCCTTTGTGCCCTTAGAGGGAAATAACCCTCTCCAAGCCAGTTTCAGGTGAACAAGGTCCACCATGAGAAGCAGTAAATCCAACACAAAAACAAAAAAAGGAAGAAAGACAGAAAGAGCTCCAGAAGAACTAGAAAACAGTCAGGAAGATGGACAAGAACTGTCTATATTTCTCCCCACCACAGTGAGAATGCATGATCCCAAAAAAGGATGGGACACACTGCCTTCTCTTCTACTGCTGAAAAAAGAAATTCATGGTAAATCTGACTTTTCATTTTCCAGCAGTGGAAGAGGGTAGTCTGGAGTGGCCTATAGCAAGTTGACAATCCCAAGTGGGTACTACTTGCTGAACCTATGCTATGACAACTCTCTGATGCACGCCACACTCAAAAAGAACCTCAGCTGAGACATGCTTATCAATCTTGTAGATTCTTGCAATCACGGAGCACTGCAGCCTTCCAGCTGGGAAGGAGCTGACATATCAAATGCAGCAGTAGCTGCAGTGCTTCTCGTGGAGTGAGGATACCATACAAAACCTCTGCGGTGATCTCTTGTAGCAGAGAGCAATGCAGGCCTGAGACATTGTAGACAGTGTGGAGGCAGACACTTTCTTGATCACTGAAGCTGGATGAAAAGATACAAAACGAGCACCAGACAAATCTGAAATCATTAGACTTGGACTGGTAAAGCTTAACCATTTGCCTAACATCCAGCATGTGCCATTGCTTTGCTTTTTCCTCTCTGCCTTCCGGTAAGGATAAAACGATGGCAACACCACATCTTGTTGGTAGTGAAGAGGCATACCTACTTTGCGCCTAAAGGTAAGGTCTAAACCAAAGGTCACAGTATCAAGAGTTAAAAATAACAAAGACTTCTCCTCTCCCAACTCACAAATCCTATGGTCTGATGTTATAACGATGAGGAATCAAGTCTTGTGAGATGCTTCAACGAGATTCTCTTTAAGATTTTGACAGAGACCTTTTTGGCCTTGCAAAAGAGTAGATTAAAAATCTCTCCTGAAAAAGGCCTGATTTGCCGGGATATGGGAGGAGAGACATCCTCACCTGAAGATAGTTCTCTATCTTCTCTGTCAGAGTGCAAGGGACAGACAGAAGCATCACCACATGGGCATCATTGAACCTGCCATGGGCATCATCCCACCTGCCTTCAGAACCCAAAGATGAGTGATGTTTGTGCGGAGGCCATCCCTTATGAAAACAGGCTGAGTTGCTAGACCACCTAGAGTCAGAGGATGAACAGCAGGACTCTGCTGAGGAATGATGTTGCTTATTAGATCTTGTGGAAGAGCAAAAGCTAGAGGGCACAGACCCACGTTGCAGCCACGACTTTGGCTGCTGAAAAACCATGGGCCTTTTTTGTGCACATTTCCAGCCCCAAAATGTCAGTGTGAGTGCCTTCAGCACTGGAAATTGCCTTCCCCTGGCATGTGCCATAAACTGCAGCTTCCACTGCATCTGCTAAAGAAACAAATGCCATCTGGCAAACCACCCACCCCCGGCCACATCTGTAGCTGAAGATGTCCCCCTTCCCCACGCTCCTGCTTCCTGATCACCACTTGAAGGATCCAGTTCAAAAACTCCAGACAGAAGGAGAAACCTTCAACAATGGGCAGTAGAAGTATGGGGGAGGGCAAAGACATAACCTCACTCACCAGAGTTGAGAATGAAATGGTGGCTTGAGATTCAGCAACAGCAAGAGCACAACCCAATGCCACCTCTCTCCCAACAACGCAGAGCCTCAGCAGCAACCATGAGCTATCCGGAGGTGCAGCCAACACTGGAGAGGGTTCCTTACCCAAGCAGATGGGTCTGCTCCCTAAATAAGGCTGTGGAGAGGGACTCCTCCCTCTATGCCAGCCATCCCAGTCTGAAATGTCCTTAGAGGAATCCAGTGACAATCCTGAGATGTCCTCCACACATCAGGAAGACATTTTGCAAAGCACAAAAGAACAAAACAGAGCAGGAAGCCAGCCCTGTGAACTGGAGTAGGTAGCAACGAAGAATAGGCTGGACTCAAAAGTCTAAAGAACTGATTGGTTGGCTCTGCCTAGTGGAACAGCAAGGAGGAGTAACCCACTGTCCTCCTCCACGGCTGGAAAAAGCCCTGTTTACGAGGTAAGCCCCCAGTCACTTCTTCATCCTTTTACTTTGAGGTCAGGAGGGTAAAGGATTCTACAAGAGGCTATAATAGGCTACCAGAAAAAGCCAGTAAGAGGAAAGACAGTAAAAGAGGGACCCTCATGAACTACCAGCAGCAGGCATCAAGGACAGAGAAGATATAACGAGAAGCAGGGACAACTAGAACAAAAGCAGAGACTGCACAGAACTGGAGTATAGTAGAAACATCACGAGAACAGAAATAGGGTGAGGGGGTTAAGCAAGTGGTAACTGTCTTCAAGCTAACAAAGAAGCAAAGATACTACATTTGATAGGGAAGAAACCTATGTAGCTTAGGGTTCAATGTAAACTTAGGAAAACTTACTAAAAACTAAGAGAACTGCTTCCCCAATGCTTCCTTCTCTATATAGCTACAACAGCAGACTGTCAGGCCTTCCCCAGCCTTTCCTAACTGGAGATTCCAAGGATTTATTTATTAAATTTATATCCCATCTTTTTGTCAAAAGTGGTGTGCAAACCAACCAACAATAATGATAAAATTCAGAAGCAGTATACAAGCAAAATTTTAATTAAAAAACAAATGAACACAATGAAAGTATCCATTATAAACAGACAAGCAGAGGTCAAAGTTACATCCGCTGATTCCTGTAAGCCACTCTGCATCTTGATCTAAATAAAACACACACCATTTACAAAGTGGCTAATATGATATACCTAGTAATATTTCATTTTCCTGAGTTTACAGTACTCAGGTCTCCTGTTAATATTTAATAATATATATTTTTCTTACACATGTGCATAACCTTTTGGGAGCACCGTGGAGGTTGCTATTCCATTCTTCCTTCTGCAGTGTCCACAACACTGCCCCCACCCCGTTTCCCATATAGCCTCTGAAAAATCCCTGCACAGACATTTCTGTGCCTTGTGGGGAGTGGCCAGGCTCAGAGAACCGAAATGGTCACAGCAGAGCCGAGACCTCCAGAGGTCCCTGGCAGACCTCAGTATGGCCGCAAACATTCTGTCTGGCCGTGGGAAAAAGCATGCAGAACTACCACGCCACTCTGAGCCATACAGGATTGCAGCCATGACCCAATAATAACAAGCGGTATTAACATTTGTTAAAACAAAGTCACAAAAGAATAAGAGAAGAAAGCTTTTGCTGGACTTGAGCACAAGCGCATACATGCCCAAATGCACATCACCACAGGTAAGGCTTCCTGAAGAGAGAATTTCACAGATAGGGCACCCAGATTGCCAGGACACCAATTGTCATCTCCCTCACCTCAGAGACACAAGTCAAATGTAATCTAAAAATGTTACCCCTCAGTTAGGGCCATCAAATTCATTAATACACTTACCTCCTGCTACAGGTTTGTCTAATGGTAGGTCTTCTCGTGTTGAATTTAGCAGCTCGTGCCTGCAAATATACAAGCAAGTATGTCGTACTCACTAGTTTTTAATTAGCTGTACCCTTCAGTGTACAAAAAGCCATCCACTAAAACCGCAGAATACACGCCCCTGTTTTCATCAGGAAAACCAAACAGAACAGACAGTAAACCACTGAAGTACTCTCATTTTTATCATTTTTGGATCTTTGTTATAAAAATGGCTGTTGACAAGAGTTCTGGCATATTCTCGAAAAAACACTACCTTCCACTCTGGACATTTATTTGTAGCCTGACATCATTTCTACAATTTATTTAAACAGGCCTTTTTCATATCTCAGTCAGAGAGGAATCGTGTATCATGCATTTAATTCCCCAACTCACACAGTCCACCAGATTGGACTACTTGGTAGTATCAATGAGAGAAACAAAGCTTTTATCATGTACTGTTCCTCTTCCACGTTTCTCTTCAGATGAGCATGAGACAGTGCACACAGTTATCCTATCTTACCAATACAACCACACCGTGAAGTAAGCCAAATTTAGAGATGGTGACAGGGCCAAATGGGAAAGCTGTACTTCCAGATCTAATCTTCAACTTCACACTAGTACATGTCAGTGTCTTACAATTAACTGACAGTAGGTCTGACATCAATGGTTGGCACTCCAGGAGAGCTGCCATGCCCCAGGCACCTTGGCAGGACCTACCAGCACTGATGCTTGCATATCAGTCAGATGCATCTGGGAAGCTATCATTTAAAATCTTCCATAATCTTGTAGTGTCATGTGCTCTGAAGTATTGAGGGAAATAGAGAACAGTAGCTTCCTAGGCCCAGTGGTTGCTGCTCTCAGGTTCTCTGAGTGCAGGAGGACCCACCAGATGGTACTGTGACAGGACAACCCTCAAACTTGTGCCAGTCTGGGCAGTATGCTGTGCTTCATCTAACCCCTGGAGCTCTCTCAGTTTCATCTCCCTTTGTGTGACTTCAGCCCAGTAACATTACCACACCATGAAACAGGAGCAGAGCATATTCTGATATAATGGGCTAAGCCTGCAGGACATCAGCCTAGCTTATCTATCCGACCAGAAGGGGAATGATATAGTTGTCACACTGAAAAGACACTGTTCTGAGAAAACCAAGAAGAAGCACAAATAATTTAAAACTGTATTCATATTTAGCTACAATGATAATTCTGATATTATTTGTATTTCTTTACCTCATCTATTTTGCCTACTTTGCAGATGATGTGTAGAATCCAGGCAGCATTCATCGAGTATTTACTGCCTCAATTTATGGGAGGCCTTTCAGCACAAGCATTTCCAAGAAATAAACTGGGCTGAGCTGGGCCTCTCCTCTCCATTCAGGCTGTCGGCTAAAATACTACTACGTAACATTAAGAACTGTTCCCTATCCCTGGCCTGTTTTCCTTGTGCTTCGTTTGTTTTGTGTTTTGTCTTTTTAAGGCATACAAAAATCGGCTTATTTCTTTTTGCCTGCCACATGGAAATATTATCTAGCTGATGTTTACTAGCTGTTGATACACAAAATCCCTTCAATGAATTTTTCAAACCCCTTCACCACAGTCTCACTGCAGATAACCACATACTATGGACTAAAGCTGACTTTTTTGGAGGGTGTGGGGCAGTTCTGCCTTAACTCTGCAAGTGATCAGTTTTCAGCAGATGATTGTGCATTCTAGCATTATGGAACAGAGAAGTCACCACAGCCAAGGAATTGTAGAGAACAAGAAGACTCCTGCACTTGCTCATGCTCAAAATTTAAACAAACCTACTTACTTCTTGATCACAAAGCGTATCCGTTCCTTTGCCAGCAGAATCCTTTCGAGGCGAGGGATCCCATAAGTGGAGGGTCTCCGGAAGGGAATTCCTTCTGGCAGTCCTTCCACATACAGATCTTCAACGTGGGACTGGAAGAGTGGATATGGAATAGACACGGGGCCTTTTGCATTAATAGCTTCAGCTTTAATATAGAAGAGAAGAACAAATTAAGCAAAGCTTAGTATAGCACGCCAAACTATCTGTTTTTAAAGCACACTGAATGCAATACATTTTACTTAAGCACTATGCTTGGAACCTGTTTTAAATAAAAGAGGGACTGACTCATGTTCTTGATTTTGAACTTCTAATATATAAACAAGCAAACTGCAGGTAGGAGCAGCACACTGGAGAACTTGCCATGAAGATCCACTCTAGTCAAGGGGAAAGAGCCATTCAGTCTTTTAGCTATGATGGCAGTAACAACTGAGAGGGCTGAAACAGTCAGGGGATCTCTAGGAGCATCAGTCAAAAAAGTTACAGTTATAAACCTTAAGCAAGGCTCTGTGTAGGAATATCTAGGTCCAGACTTCAAAAATATCTTGGACCCAGAGCACAGCTGCTCTAGAAATAAGGGATGCTGTGGGAGATGCACAAATAGCTAGAGCAGAGACTTCATGAGAGTGCTTAAGGGATGAGTCAGCCCTTTTCATCAAGTCTTTAAGGGTGCTTTGGCATTTTTTAAAATTGGACCATCTATGAGAGCAGGTCTGAGAAGATTCATAGCCCCTGGAGAAAGTATAGACAGCTTTTGTGCAACATTAATGCCTTTTCTACATCGCGAAGGAATGTTCCATTCTGTTCTTACCAGGTCATTTAAATCAGATGGAACAGGCACAATTCATAAGGTCTGGGAAACATAGTTGGGCTCCCAGTTGGAATGGTTAGTGATTTTAGAGCTGTTGAACAATCAGGTTGGGAGTCCTATAAACCCAATGCTTCTACTGCTTTAAGTAAAAGAATAAAGTCATTTTTACTATCTCTCTCTGGCTAGGCCTTCCTGTTCCCCTGAATCTGACCCATCCTCTTCTTCTGTCTCGGACAAGTCTCAGAGAGAAGCTGAATGAAGGGAGCCGACACCAACATCTCTCGAGGACTGAGGAGAAAGGACAGCAGGAGCCCCTGAACTGGTTCTTTTGATAACTGATTTACCATTCACTAACAGAAAAGTTTCACTTGCGGAAAGTCTCTACAGGTTATTTTTTTGGTTATTCTCCTTCTTTTCAGCAAACACCACAGGCTCATTCAATTCACCAAAGTCCTCAGTCTTTTTTCGCACCATTTTCAGGCTGCTAGAGAAGCAGCCATACGGACTGAAGCCTACTTCTGACAGCATAGTTGCATGCACCTGAATTTGGATCCAACCACATATTAGTGCTGGTTGTTGTTGTTGTGAGCCCTCAAGTTTTTCTGACTTAGGGTGACCCTAAAGCAAACCTACCATGGAATTTTCTTGGCAAGCTCTGTTCAGAGGGGGTTGCCTTTGCCTTCCACTGAGAATGAAAGAAATGTGACCTGTCCAGCACAACCCAATGAGTTTCCATGGTTGAGTGAGGAGTCGAATGTTGGTCTCCCACAGCTGTAGGCAAATGTTGAAACCACTATACTACGCAGGCTCTCGTTAATGCTGGTACAAATCTCGCATACCTTTCAGAACCCAAACTAGAAAAATACTGGCCTGAAGAACACCCCATAATAGTCCTCCCAATAAGGAGAGATGCTGCACCTATTGCTACTTCTCTAATTCTGCAAAACCAAGACGGCTACAGACACCCTTTGGCACTGGCAGTCCTTGGACAATGGTAGGACAACAAGATGAAAGAATTCAGACTCCATGCGATGTGAAATTCAACACTTTGGTCAAGAATTAGAGTTGCTGGGAGCTTCCAAATGTTACAGAATAATTGTTTGGAGAAGAAAATTAGAGCGTGTGAGCACATACCATATTTTCTTTCAAATAACTCTTCAACTTGTTTTCTCAAGTCTGTAATGCGGGCATTCCATTTCTCTGAAAGGAAAAATAATGTTAGCCCAATATAAGATATATCAAGCTTCCAATATATCAACTGAGGAATTCTGGAGTTTTTTTTTTTTCTTGTTGCTCATGCATAAATATAATAGGTAAACCCTTCAAAAGAAACATCTGGATATCTTCTGGAGACTTTCTTTTTTAAATCTGTGTGAGCATGGCCAAAAGTAGCTAAAAACTTTTTTCCAAAATTGGTTTCTCTTCAACAAGTCAGTCAGCAGGTCATTACCAACAGACTAAAAGTCTATTTGCAGCAGCTGTTGACAAATTACTTTAATGAGAGCCTGAACATTTTAATAGAAAGAAGTCTGTTAAAATGCCAGAGTTACAATGAGTGTATGAAGCCGTATTGGCACCTAACTTATCTAAAGAGATCACATAAGAACAATACAACTCCCCTTTCAGCATTACTCTAGTGCTTCCAGTGCTGACTGATCTGTAGATCTATTCACATCTTACTTTATTAAAATGAAGGCTGCAAGACACAAGTCATCTTACTTCAAGGTGTTGACGTATCAAGACCTGAAATACTCTCCATATTTATATACCTATATTGTTTTCATTAGATACCTTGAGTTTTAGGAGACAGCTACACAAGGAGGGGGTGCCAATGGACGCTCAGCTTTTCACAAAAGCAGAACTCAAGACTTGTTCAGATTCCTCAAGCCACCCTTCCAACACTGACACAGAACCCAATTATGTGGCAGATTCCAAGTATATCCATATAGCTTCATGCCAAACCTGAAACTGGGTTATTATTAGCTATACGTTTGTCGATGTGTTTTACCCGCTGTCCAGTTATTGGACGGTTTGCTCAGCCAAAGCTGCAACTGACATCCAAACTCAGAAAATCTTGGAAGTGTTCGATAAAGTCTGCAAGTAGGTCTCCTCTCAAGTGATGATCTCAGGACTTCAAGGTAATCCAGGAAAATTTTCAACTGTAAGTCTTTTCTGAGAGATAAGATTTAACCATACCAAGGGCAAGGCTTTTCTTATGGTGGCACCACTTATGTCCTGGAGTCCTGTGGTCCATCACGTGTTTCTAGGCAAAACTTCCTAGATTAAGCCCCTGGCATTTATAGCTCAAAGTCTATCAGGTAACAAGTCTAGAGAAGATTTCTTCTCCCTTAGAACTAGGGTGAACTGGTGCCAATCTGATTTGACAACAAAAAACTGAAACAGTGGTCAGGTTTGCTTGTGGTTTTTTTGGAAAAAAAACAACCCAGATTTGCATGTTTTCCCTCTTTAGGGTCCAAGTATAACTAATAACACTGTTTCTGCGTGAACTAACTGAACTGGTCCAAAAAATGGTGAAGAAAATTAAGAGCCACTTCACTCTAAAACTTACCGAAATTGAACTCCCGGGCTTTTCTTCTTCCAGCGTTTGCGGCATCATTGACGGGCTCTATGCTCTTTGTCTTCTTATGGGGTGGCAAATAGTCGTCGTCGTCTTCAGACAGAGAAACACACAGAGGCATCACAGCTTCTGTTAGACTATGAGTGAACGTCTTTCAAGACACCATGATTCCAACTCAAATTCTTTGATACCGGAGGAGGTAAACTATGCCAGAGTGAGGAATGCCGCATGCATTAGGTTTGCTGGCCAGAGACTGGCATCTAACTTTCTCATTCAATTTTCAGATTATGCTAATGGAATCAGAACATACAATATAGCTCGACCCACTGAATTTTCAGGGAGGCTTTTTCTTGCTCTTAAAGGACACCCAGCAGCCCTATTGTGGAGCTAAACACATAGAAAGATATAATACATCAAACAAGATGAATTAGAAAAAAATTAATAAATATCATGAAGCATTTCCTAGATCCAGGGGTTCAACGAAAGGGCTACATAAAGGATACAGTGTGTGCAGGATTGAGGGCGGGTAGGAGTTGGAAAATTGGTTTTTATTCCACTAACAAACACATGAGTAGAAATTGCAAGCAACAAGGAAAAGATTGGAAAGGACTGGAAAGACTTTAGCAATGATTGGTTTTATGTGCACAGTAATACTAACGGACATGGTTAAATCTGCAGAGATGAATAATTTCTTCCAAAAGTAAAATTAAATGGAAACCTATGTACGAGAGGAATGCCCTACAGGAAGAGTGTTAAATTGCATATTTAATTATGCAAACATTATCTATAAGATTATTGTAAAGACTTGAGAAAGATGGATGCCAGATGTCCAGAGCACACAGCGGACTGTTCTATCTCTTTTGCTTTCAGGAGCCTTCCTGTTCGGATTCCAAACTACTACATATCCCCCTCAAAGTTTAAAACAGTCAAAAGACTACTGAAAGCCACATGGAGAGATGCTCCAGTAAGTGAATGGTGTTGGTCAACAAACATAGATAGGAAAGTGCTATCGCAAGACTTGTACTCTTATGTTTCTGTTGGTTTATTTTAAAAAATTAACCGCTTGGTTTAAGACTGAAAAGAGACAAAAATTCGAAGGACAAAGAGCCTGAAAGTTGATCTGTGCTTATACCTCCATTCCTGTATCACATCTCTTCTTACACTGGCACTTCAAACAGATAATGCAAGACAGACATGCAAACAAATACCCAGTCTCACTAACTCAATTCATAAAATCTACCATGACATAGAGATTGTGGTTCATTTGCTACTCATGTAGGAAAAGCTATCAAAATAGCATATGGAGAAACATGCCTACTGTTTTGCTGTTGGAATACCCCACTACATAAGCAAGAGAACTGGCAACTATCATCTAAAAGCTCTCTCCAGAGTCTTATCAACAGCTACTAACTGGCAGCCCAAACACAAACCAAGCCTTCGCAGAAGGCTTCCCCAAATTTTCTCAGCAGAGTTCACCAACTTTGCTGCTAAACTTGCAGTTCATAGCACAGAAACTAGTAGCATGTAGCAGCAACAGCAAACTCTAGACAGAGAACAAGACCTTCTAATTTAACAATCATTTCAATGCTCCCATCATCATCATCTCACTTGCATTGTTTTTGCTTCTGGTTTTATGTGACTACAGTGGTCCCTCAACTTTCGCAAGGGTTTGGGGCGCAGAACCCTTGCGAAAGTCCAAAAAACACAAATAACTCCCTTCCAAGTGAGTGCTCCTCCTCCCATCCCCATCCAGGGCTCCCTCCGAATTCACCTGCGTTTTGCCTGGGCATGCTGCCTTCTAGGTGCCCAGACGATAGGCAAGCAAATGGGAGGGGGTGGCAACATGACCGAAGAAGGTGGGGCTGCCCTGTGCCATTCACTTGCCTTCTGCCCAGGTCCATGGAAGAAAGATACAGGCACCCAGTCAAAAGGCAGGGGAATGAGAGCGGGAGAATGGGCGGGAGGAAAGCGGGCGCCTCATGACTGATAAAGTTCGCAAAGGTCAAACCCACAAATCTGGAGCGAAGATTGTAACATCATTTTTGACACCAATCCACTATCAAAGATACCACATGCTGTTGTCCAGAACAGTAAATTTATCAGGGGGAAGGTAAAGTTAGGGGAAGAAACATATTTGAGACACAAGATGTATCACCAAGAATTCAGATGCTAGATTTTAAACTTCACAGTTTACTTTCTACTTTCTAAATCCGACACTGGATTTGCCAACTATTTTGTTTTGCCTGTCTCTCCTATCTCTCTCACTACAATTGTTCTGCAAAAACAATATTGGAGATCTCAGTAATTTCTAGTTAGTTCCACTATCTATAGTATGGTATCCAGCTTGTCTGTCTCACATTGATGATCTAACATCCCTAGAAGAAATCTTTTTAAATATGGCAACTTGCTTCCAGTATTTTCAAAGAATTAGTTTGCTCAATAAAAAAATGCTGTGAGATGAGACGTTTTCGGGGTTTTTTTTTAAGTGGGGGAATGGAGGAGATGCACACAACGCCACATGACTGAGATTCTTCTGAAACAAGTGAGCAAAATAAAATTAGTTGAGAAAATGGCCAACCTTCAATGGTCACTTCCACTTCAGGATCCTCACTTGTTTCAGAAGTGGCATGTTGAGAAGAATCTGAAAAAAGCAGAACAAAAAACCAAGTCTGAACGGCGCAGGCACACTGTAAGAGTGGCTTCAACTCCACAATGGTGAATCAACATGTGTTGTGTACTATGAATAAAACACATCCACAAACACACAGGTCAAATACTTTTATCACAAACTTTAATTTTTATGGAATGATGGAAGGAAAGTGGCAATTACTAAGGACTAAATTATGCATACAGCAGCTGCTGAAAGCTGCCTTCCTTTAGACTTACTAGGATTTTCGCCATCAATCATTTTCTCATTCTTACAGTGTGGGTCACACAAGACAACTACAATGGTTAAGGCAAATTATAAAGATTACAATACAATAGTATTTGTCTGGGGGTAAAAGGTGTTTTAACACCAACAGCCTCAATGTTAAGGTGGTATTTTCGAAGGGCATCTTCTTCAGAAGGTCAGGTTAATTCCACTATTTTCTGGAGCAAGCAGATGTCTTATTTTCATAGAATCAGAGAGTTGGAAAGGTCTTTAGGACTATCAGGTCCAACCCTCTGCTTAATGTAGGATCTCCAGCTAATGTTAATTTAATCCATTTTCACCAGTAAGCTTTTCACAGTACAGTCAGATGCCAGTACAAGGAAGGTGTTCCCACAAAGTAAATGGAGTCTTAGCAGATGCAAAAGGGACCACATCAGGGTTTTGTCATCCTGGAATGCACTGCTGTCAACTCTCTTTCTTAACGTTGATGCCAGTCAGAAAAGACATGAAATCCCAAGTTACCAGAAGGATGATTCTCAAAATGTTCAAATGGCTCAGGGAGGAAGGATACAGGTTCCAAGGCATGAGGTCACTTCAACAATTGTACTCTAGTTCTACTGCTGGCTCCATCAATGAATCAGATTGCTTGTTCACCTTCTACATATTCATCATTCTGCTAGGAGAGATCAAGCATAGAACATGCTGAGATCCATCTTCGTTATAAAGTAGATAAGAGGGCTCTGACAAATATAGAAGAGAGGCATGGTAGGATGCAATCTGTTTCCGTCTCTTCATCGTAATGTAGGTATAAAAGCTCAAATGACTTCTCTGGAAATATCTCCAACTGGATTTTTGTTTCCATCACATCTGTCCCTAAATTCCACAAAGGTTTATGTCTTGATGCCCAAAAATATATTAACAACGGAAGAAAACTGGGTTGAAAAGGAAATTAATTCAAGAAGATGATTATCTTTCAGAAGAAATGAGAAATGATATAAAAGATGTAGCTATAAAAGCCCTGTATTGGGAGCTTTCCTTGTACAGTTTCAGTTTGGCTTGCCCTTTGAATGTGTTTTCTGGCACTGTAACTGAACATATCAATTCCAACATCACCTACAAACTTGCATGCAGAAGAGCACAATTAGATAAGTTACTGAAAACTAACAATTATGTAAGTTACTGGAAACCTGCAAGAGACCCTGGCTTATACCAAGGCACGTATAAGCAGGTCTACATATAGGCATTTATCCGGTTGCCACGGCTACACTTTCATCTATACAACCTAACAGCAAAGGTTTGGAAACCCCAAATAAATTCTCTCTCTCAGACTGCCAGCTGAAATGAATGACACAGCCATGGGTTAGCATTCTGGATGCCAAGCAAGTAAGTGGACACTAATGTAGCTACATTAAAATCTAAATTTACTGGCCTCCAGTTAGGCACATTTTTGCATCAGTTGTATTACATCTTTCTCTGATATTTCTCTGAAATTTTGATAGTCATGTGGTAGTCTATATTAGCTGGATTTGGACCCAACTTTCAAACCTGGTTCAGGAAATGATGAATCTAGTGTTTACTAATCCATGGATTAATGTATTACTTTTATTTCTGCTCTGCTCACATGCAATTCTTTTAGAAATGATTAAGATGGGATGTTTTTCTTCTACCTACTCACAACATATACTGGGAGACAATTTCCATAAATTACTCCCCTGCTGATCAAAAAGTCTGCTAATCATCACATTGGCAACATCAAGTTTCCAGATCGGATAATGCATTCAGAGTTAACGTTAGAATACAGTTTAACATAACGAGAACAAGCCTGAAACAAGCGTGAAATTTCCATGCTTTCCTCTCCCCCTTGGTGGAGATGCAAAGGATCTGAAAGTTCATCTGAAGAAATTCAACTTTAGATTACCCTCCAAATTTGGTGTGCTGCCTGAAACCTCTGACTTCTAATGTGTTGAAAAGAGCCAGACTCCCATCCATGACTTGAAGCTGGCTTGTTTCAAAGAAAGTACACTTAGGAATAACCAGTTTACTGGGTTCAGACAATACAGCGCACTGGAATCACTCGAAGAAGAGAAGCAAAACATTTGAGCTCCTCCTCATACCTGCACCAAAGATCGAAGGAGGTAAATTGCATAAGATCAAACAGAAACTTGCGGAGGACACACAATCAAAGTGAGGAAAAAGGAGACAGAGTACACAAGCCCAAACTGAGACTCATTCCTGTAATACTAAACAGTGGACTGAACTGTTTCACTACAAGTCACACACCAATAAGAAAGGGATCTACGCATTCACAGTACAGCATGCTCACAAAAGATTCAAGACAAAGATAGAAAAGAAATGTTTAAGACAGAAAATTAAAAAAAGTTGGGAGAAAATCCAAGACATCTGTCAACATTCTATGAAGCAAGGTTTATCGTTGAAAAGACTTACAAACTAATATTTTGAGGCATTCAGGGGGTGTATGTCCAAGAAAGCAAGTCTGCATAAATTTCTGATGAAAGAGTCTCTAATACAACTTACTGGTCAGTGAAACATATGCTCCAGTCATGCAGGGGCCCAAGACAGTAAAATGTTACTTTCTAATCCGCAGAACAGAGGTGCCTTCATTGGTCTTCTAAGAAGGCACACTCTCTAATGCTTTTTTAATTAAAATTTATTAATCCACCTGGTGAACGGCTGATCTTGCCCATCATTTGAGGAACACAGATGGATTTTAAGTTTTTAGTATGCCATATCTGCACAATTTTCATTTGCAGGTGCCAATTGGGCAAAAGGTTATTTGTTTTCATATGCCGCTCAACAAAATATTAAACAATAGCAACAAAAACACGATTCTGAACAGAAAACAGAAACATCATCAGACACACAAACCACTTTTCAAAAGTAATGCTGAATGAAGCAGAAGTAGTACAAGCTATGTTTCTGAACTGATAAAGTGAGAATCATAATCAGAAAAAAACACTTCCTTGTCTTGCCATTTCCTTGGCTCATGAAAGCAAGACAGGGACATTTCCAGGGTTTATTTCGTAAAATATATAGTCAAACTCAATAAGCACACTGCACCCTAGTTACTAAGCTAACAATTTAACTTTCTGCAGAGTTTTTCTTTTTTAACAAAACTCATGCCTCACCAAGAGCTCCCTCATCCATATATTTCCCAAATACATACTTCATATGACTGTACACAGCAGCGTGTGCTGATTCATGGGCTGTGTCATGTGAAGATGCTTCTGAGGCACAGTTCATACCCAACCAATTCAGAAACTGCACTCAAATCAACTGAAGACTCAACATGTTCTTTGTTAAGGACAGAGTGGTATTTCCAAGAGCAGAAGTGTCTTTTATTTCAAGAAGCATTCAAATTTGTCACCTTTCACATTTTTTTCCTATCAGCCTGACATCTGGGATATGAATTAATCCCTGTCCCATTTCACTACCTGGTGCATTCCTTACCTAAGCTAACCCAAATAGACGTTTGAACCCTTTTAAAAAAATAGTACAACAGGCTTAATTAATTCACAAACTCTTAAGTTATGAATCTCCGGCATTTAGTCACAACCTTATTTTCAAAATCACAAACTGTCCTTTGTGTTTACAAATCTATCAAATTGTGCAATGGTATTATCTCCTTGGAGCTGCTACATACAGAAAGAAGGCACTATAAAGCAAAATCCACTGTAAAGCAAAATCCACCATAAGTCATGGATGCAGAGACAGGAATCAGAAGGCCAACTTTGTTTGCTCTTGCTTCTGTGGCTTACTGGGAGATATGGGAAGGGGGAAAGACCATATTTCAAACGCCTCTCTACAGCTATTTACAACATACATGCGGGATCACAACTCAGGGAGGAAAACAAAAATACAACCATGTGGAAAATGGAAAAAAGAATGCAAGACACAGATACAATGGACATGTTTGCACTGAGTGCCCTTTTAAAATTTTAAATATATATACACACACACACACACACACACACTTTTCCAAAGTTTATTTTCTAAAATTTAAAAAGATATACATATCTCTAACCTTCTACTGGCAATTCCACATCTGTTCCTTCACTGCAATCGGAACCATGGTTGTTCCCTTTATAAACATAAATATAAACACACCATCATACAAAAAAGGAGGATGCTAGTTAAAACTAGAAATTTCAGAATCAGTATCTCAGCAGAAGCAGAAATTGCAGGGAACTGTGACACCCAGGCCAACTGCACCATTATTTCTAGCAGGATCATTTCAAAAAGGAGTCCACAGGTAGAGCCAGTCCACTGAGCTCTACTCCCACATTCACTCTCACATAAAACTGAAGGATGTTGAGCTCTCAGCAGATGTTGCCCACTGTGAAATGAAAAAGCATTCAAGTTTGGACGGTACAATGTTTGAAGCAGATGAAGCTCGAACAAAATTCTTCCATTTTCTGACATAAAGCCTTCAATCCTTTTTTTTTTAAATGTAAAAACTGTTCTCCCTCTTGACCTACCAACATGAACTGTTACTGAAAAATTAGATACATGATTCAATGCGTCTTAACCAATTTCATTCTGACAGGCAACTGTATGCCTGTATGAATTTTCCCACATGGAAAAAAAGATCACAGGATCCAAAGAAAGGATATATGTCTGAATGGAGTCTCAATCTAGGCAAAGTACAGGCCAGAGAGAAATTACCGGTCTCTTTCTTAAAATCTGGGTCATGGACGTAAAACCAAGTTTAGAAGACTAGTACCACTGGCAGGAAGAATATGGCTACTGAAGTGTCAATGTTGTTGTGAGAAATAGCACTGTGATGATGAACAAGTGAATTGCTGTACCTGTGTAAGACTTTGCCATGGCGATTTTCTCATCAATCGCCGAAGTTTCTGAAGGACCTGCTTTGGTAAACAAAGACAGCCATAAAAAAAATCATTTTCCAAGATTTTCTTCTTTCTATTATGAGAGAGCATGCTCAGCTGAATCAAGCAACTGCAGAAACAAACGGTTTGTTTCACAGAATTACAGCATGACGAAGAGTTCCGAGAGATATCTAGGTCTGTGTCGTGGAACAACAATTCAGTTTGTACATATTGCCAAATCCATGTCAGGGTTTCTAAAAATTAAGGTAAATCACAGTGTAGGAGCTGCTTTGTCTGTTTTAATTTTCCCATGTGCTCAGCACTTTGGTTCTCACGCATACATTCACTGAGATGCGGCAACTGTCATAATTATGATTTGTCAACTCTTCACATGAAACCGTATCTTGGAATGTGTAAGTAACTAGCTCCAAAATATGACATATTTGTAATTAATTTCTTTACTAATGAAGGTATAGTTAAGTTACATCATGACTGTAACAAAAACAGGATCACCCCTTTTGCAATGTTACTCTATTTTTTTTTTAAAAAAATTATCACTACTGAGTTTAGTAGGACTCTCCCAAGTTAAGCTAGCACAGCACAGTGGCCTTAATCAGTAATCAATGATCAGCTGCTGGTGTATTTATGCTGCAATATAGAAGATTTTTTTTAAGGGAAAATGAAAGAAAACAAAAATTAGAGAACCATGACAATTTCTCTTGTAGAAAGAGAATTCTTGTTCTTCAAGAACAAATTCTTCTGAGACAGAACAGGCTTTTATTTTAGAAGTAACAATCTAGGTATAATTTTTTTTGAAAAACACGTGTGCATTTTTCTGAGATATCAAGCCTCTGGCCATGCAGTTATGCCATCCTCTTATTTGGCAGTCGGTCAGTCAGATTTCCTTCTTATTAATCCTATGGATATGTGTTTCTTTGCATGTTAAGATTTAATGTTGCCTTAAGCAACTCTGTGAGGTTTGTGCCACACGGGCCAGCAACTTGTAACATTTAGAAATATCAGGCAAATAAAGAGAGAGTTTTAATTAAAAAAAATGATGACTATATTGGCAGCTAACTAGATTGGTAGGTGGGGAATCTCTCAAACATAACTGAAATAGATTACTGTATTTGCTGGCATATAAGATTCATTTTCCCCCCAAAAAAACTGTTTGAAAATGGGATGAGTCTTACACGCTGGTATGTCTTGCACGCCAGCAAATAGTATTTGCCAGTGTACAAATGGGGTGCATCTTATACACGGGTGTGTCTTATACACCAGCAAATACAGCACTTTTTCAAACGCATCTGTAAGCAGGCCATGCAATATGCATACTCAGTGCTCCAAAGCAATCTGTGACCAGCCATTTGTTTATCCAGTTGTAGTAGATTAAAAAAAATAAAAATAAAAAACTTTTAAACTAGACATGCAAATTGCTGGTCATCATCTTCTTGTTTTTAATTACTTTTTGAAAATAACTCTCCAAGCTTTGCCACTATTAGATCATGTTATACGTCCACCCTTCCACTTCAAACCAGCTGTTTCCAGTTCGACACCTGACCACAAACAACAGTTATTAGTTCAGTCCTCATATCAAACTACTGTCAAACTTCTACAGTCAGGCATTATTTTTGAACTGAACCAAAGGGTGTCTCATCTATTTCCTTTTGCAAAGACAAACCACCCTAATCCATTTACATTTTGACCAATTTAGAATGCAACAGGAAGGGTATTTACTAGCAGTTTCTTACAATCTCTTCCCACTCAGCACACTAACAATGAAGGCAGATCTAGATTCTAAAAACAACCTTGCAATATACTGCAATATCACCACTATACCAGTCTGCAGGAGACCGTCTTCTCCACACTGCTGTTGGGCCATCTCTATTTTGAAAATATCAGGGATAATATAAGTCAATCTAAAATGATTTCCTAGTCCAGATCAGATTTGTTTCAGGATTCAGCTGAATATGAAGGAAGTTACATCAGAACGCAATTTCTGATGAAACAATCAATGCTTCTTGACTCTTGTTGTCATCTCAAGAGTAAGGAATCATGTAATTAAGAGAAACATTTTTTCCACTTCAATACATTAGGGACAACAGAAAAGTAGAGCCCATCAATCTGGTGTTCTTTGCGTGTGCCTTTACAAAAAGGAAAATAATCACACCAGGAAAACTTTTTTTTATCAAGTTTCTGACTTTCCATTTCTGTTACAGTCCTCTTTTTCACTTTTAAGGATGCAAGAGAGTTCACAGTCCCTCCTGCGATACACACCACTTGCTTCTAAAGGCAGGACATCACTGCTGATACTACCACAGTTGAAGGCCTCAATAATAAAGTAAGAACCAAGCTAAAGAAAACTTCCTCACCAGCTTAAGAAAAGAGCAATGTGAGGTTTTCACCCAGCGATAGGATGCCAACTGTAAGACAAGCCACTGACTACCTAAATGAAGCCACACGTGCCTCTGCCGGGAATCACTGAGCCCTTCTTCATTCTATTTACTCTTGTTTCTACTCCACATTAGCCACTAACATCAACTGGTTCTGGTATTCTAGCAGCCACTCACCATTCTGTGTTCACTTGTGCTTGCCACTGCTAGTATTAGGCGACGGGTTGTAACACTGACTGGTGCCCAGTTAGCACACCTTGTTCTCTTTTGGCAGAGCAACATTTGTAAGTGGACAATTAAAAAAGGAAGTGCAACTCAAAGAACTCACAAGAAACTGAGGGGAAGGGAAGTGAAATCCTGACCATATTCTGTCACATTCAGGTTGAAACCCTTCTCAGTTAATAAGCCACTAGGAACTGAACAGGGAAAACAGCAGATTACCATTTTGTTTGGCTTTTTTTAAAAAGCAGTGATTGCTCTGTGACACACAAATGTTAAGGGAAGTGGGGGGGGGGTAGGACTACAATTTAAACCATTATAAACCACTTTTCTTCCATGAGAGAATTCAGTGTGGCACACAAACGTTCTGGGACAGCCTTCATCCAGGGAACAACTGGGCTCAGACCTGTTCAACATCAACAAAGTTACTGAAGCATGAGTATTATAGGTCAAACTGGGACCCGCAGAAATATTAGAAAAGACTGGAATTATTTAGCAAAGAGGCTGCCTATGAAGCAGCTTTTCAGGAAGTCTGCCTACACTGACAACAAAAGATAAACTGGTCTTTGCTTAATATGGCCAATTAAGACTGCTTCCACTAACTACTCATACGCTTAACTGTGCAGTTAATTTTAGCAGGGAGTTGGGTTTGGGGCTGCAATTAAAGACATATTACATCAAAGATACAGTTACCAAATATTTCTTGTGTTTATTCAGTGTTTGTATTAACAGTAACAGCCTTAACATCAACAGTCATGCAAAGAAGTGTGTGTCTTCAGCATATCAATTTGTTACCCAGGCCCATTCAATTTCTTAACAAGAATCGTTCGGTAGATACAACTGGTGTTGGTCAGTGATATAAAGCAATTTTAGGAGGGGATAATTGTGCATAACTTGACATTTCTGTCTTCTCCCAAGTCACCTATTGAAAATACATCACAGCCTGTTTATTTTCCAATGATATTAGGCTGTGATACTGATAGGATAGGTATCCCACAGACTTTTTAAAGATATGCAGTTTTTCCCAATGCCTAAAACACATTTCTCAAGACCATGAGAGATGAGAGGGAGAAATAAAGGGAAGCGGGGAGGCACAGGTAATGGCAGCTGACAAAACAGTAGAAGCCATGCAAAGGAGTCCCCTGGCCAAAGTAAAAACAACATAGCATCAGGTTCACAAAAGAACTCAGGCCCTGGACAATTTTATACTTCCTCTGACACTTTTTTTTACTACTTTTTACACCATTTTAATATGCTAGATTTCAGCCTGTATAATAGAAGTCTTACACTCAATGTTACCTGGAATGTTAAATTGATAGTATTCAGGATCCTCTGATTCTTCTTTGACTGTTACCATCTCGAGTCCTGAAGAAAAACAACATTAGATATTTATATAGGCAACCTCATTGTTAAAGGAAGGCCCCATATTCTAATATTACAGATACGTCCAGAAAACAGGTTTGTTTTACATAAAAAGCATTTAATATAATGGATTACGGGCTTCTCTTTCAATATAATCGAATTAAATGAAGGAAAAGCAGAACCTCAGAAGCAAACACTTGTACAGATAGCCTGATTTCGGAATATATTTTAATAATAATGTGTGATGATGGCACACTCCCATCTCATGTCCCCTGACCATTCCTAACAGCTATGCAGCTGTCAGCCCCTATCTGGGGCTAATAGCCAAAAAAAAAAAAAAAAAGACCAAATCAATCAATAAATCCAAAGCTGCTACAGCCCAGTTCAAAGCATGAATGTGGCAGAAGGTGCCAATCTGCCCGCTTGATCAGATAAAGGCTCATGTACATTGGCATTCCAAATGTAACCACGGACTAATCCTATGAATACAGACAAGCTGATTCAATCTACCCGGGAATGATGTACTTAATAAGCACCTATGTAGCCACTGTAATTTCTTAGTTGTACCTGTAACCAAACAGGTGTTTTTGGAAACAGGCCTTATAAGCGATGTACACAGTTTTATCTAGATTATGAATACCCAGCTGAGGCCTCAAACACTACAAGTAGATACACAATGACAAGGAGAAAAACTGGTTCAAATCAGAAATGTAAAGCAAACCCGGGAGCAGAAAACTGCACGTAGCTGGCAACCTCTCTTCCCCAAAGTCACTTACTTAAAACACTAATTCTGCAGTGATGTTAGGTTGGGTAAAATTTCCTATGTAATAATATTCTCTATCATTGTGAAAGCCAGAGTAAAAACCCACTAAACACTCCAAAAGGGTACTCATCCTTGATTAAAAGCTTAGAAGGGCTCCACTGCAAAAAAGCAACTTCTTTCTGCAAATGACTATTTACATCTCTTCCCTAATATATTAATTATAAACATTCAAACACTGATTAGGTCAGTTAAGTGGTCTGTAACTTTTCCATTACCCTGGTATATAAAATGTAAGGAAGACCATTTCTTCTGGAGGCCTCGCAACACCCACTTGCAATGTTTTATTTATTTTTTTAATTAAAAAGATCTCCCTATACTTTCTATAGAGAGATGGGGGACACAGTCACTATCACCACATCCCAGTTATTTTAAGCTCAACAGAAGTTTCTATTCAATCAGAAATTTACGTCTAATTTACTTCCTGGCTGAAAAAGCCCCCTCTCCATTTAAAATGGACAAGAGAGGCCTAAAAATATGGTTAAATTGTCCCTCAAGCTTGGATGTGTGTGTATGTGTATTAAATAGCACAAAAAAAGGTAAACAGTGGCAGGCCTAACAAGGGAGAACAATGTAGTCCCTCTGTCCCTTGGAGCTGCCCACCCCTGGACATGCAACTTAAACGATTCAGTGTATGGTTGTAACTGTTTCACAAACACAAAATTGTGTATTCACACTTGGTCAATACAAAACTAAATGGCACCAATGATTTAAAGCAGGGGTGGACAACAGTGAAAGGCCAGGGGGCCACACTGTTCCCATAGGAACAATGCAGAAGATAAACAATTAAAGACCCAACCAGTCCCCAAAGGCTTCTAGGGAATATGAAGCATTTTTACCTTGTTTAGGCCCTCCTAATCAGACCAGGCGGGCCAAAAAGAGTGGGAAATGCATACCACATCCCAGTGAATGTTGGGGGCAAATAAAACTTTTTTCAAAACATTTGCAAAAAAAAGTCTTCGGTCCCGGGGAGGCAGGGAGAGGTCTCCAAACATTTTCTGCATTTTTTTAAAATCTCTTAGGTGCCACAAAAACAGCCTGGGGGGTGGTCGTGATACCCATAGGCCACACTTTCCACACCCTTGATCTAAAGCACGCATTAGCTCGTGGCTTAAGTTCTTGGTTAGGAACATTTCCAGTTGACAGTGGAGTGCTAACTGTTGCTTCTGCACATAATGTACACTGAACACAGCAGCTCATGTATCTGAAATGTCCTATATGTAAAGCAGTGAAAGCAATATCTCATCTGCATAATATATAATATCTCTCTCTCTCTCTCTCGTATATAACATACAAGCTTCAGGCAATGCCATCCAAGTCAATTCCCACTTGCTACACCAACCAGTTATCCCCATAGTGCAGAGGAAGGAATCACTGGGTGTTTCATGTTCACCTCACTCAAAACACGATAAACATGGTACATTGATGTCTGTAGGGAACTTTCAGCCAGGTCAGGCTCCAGGAATGCTCTAATTTGGGTCCTCAAGAAACACCTGGTAATTGGACAAGCGATTACTCCCGGTAGCATGATGCTTTTTTGGTCTGTGTCCATAGCTTCAGCTATTAGGGAGGAGGCGCTAATCAGCATCATGACTGGGCTCTGAGAGAAGGCAAGTTGTAACAATGCAGCCATGCTTTAGTTTTGCTGCTGACTTCTTCAGAGACTTGGCTGCTGCAGACATTTTCCTTCAGGACAGAGGATAAGAGGAAACAGAAACAGAACCTTTTTTTTAAGACAGGGCCCACAAAAGGACAGAGAAAAAGGACTAAAAAAAATTGAGAAAAAAAGAACTAAATTTCAGTGAGAATGAAGGCAAACCAAGAGGCAAAGGCACAGAAAGCCAAACGAGTAGAGCCAAAGGACAACCAACATTAACAATCACGTGATTCCGGTGCAACTATCGTGTGATCTCTCATTTTCTGGATGGCAACCCATCTTTTCAGATGCCTCTCAGTAGCAAGTGAGGTAGCACAGAGAAACGTCCATTAAGGTCCCATACATACAGCCCACCACATAATAATTCCTTTATCAAGAGTAGGGAACATGTAGCTTCCAAATGTTCTTAAGAGTACAACTCCCATCAGTTCATAGCGGCATGTTCAATAACGAAAGATATGGTAATCTAACCGCATCTGGAGGTCCAAACGTTCTTCATCTCTGACTTAAACCCTGAGACTAAGAAATATATAGTAATCAGCCTCCATAGACTAAAGATGTAAATATTTAAAAAGAAAGATGACATACCAGAATCTTCACTGGGCTCAGTCTTCACCTGGATAGGAGGGCAACTAGAAAAACATATGAGACAGAAAATGTAAAACATACACAATAGGTGTAGCAGCAACAATATGGAAATGCTATTTGTACCTGGGACTTTCTATGCATAAACCATCTGCTCTGTCACTAAACTCTACCTATGGGGTTTGCAAACCTGTCCAATTGTAACTCCTAGTAGCCCTAGCCTGGCTATGGTGAGAAGAGCACCACGAACTGCAATCTAAGAACATCTGGAGGGTCACATGTCATTGTCCAATTTTGCTCTAATTGCTTCCCATCAGCCAGAAAGCCACACAGAAATCCCAAACATATCCATAACATAGCAGTACGAAGATGAACTCTAAAAATAACGATATAATAAAGATTTGGACTCTATCAAGAACACTGGACTGGTTTCAAGCTTTTCTCAATAATCAGAAAGAATGGCAACTTACATTTTAGCTCAAAATGGCATCTTTGACTCTCAAAACTGTAAGAACAGTTCATCACCATTCAAGCAAAAATAGAAGGGAGTGGCCATGGCATATGTTTGGAACCTACTTTGATAGTCTGTAGACACCAAATAAAAAATATTCCTTGGCTTTTAATGTGATTGATCTTACTGTTGTTTGAAGCTGTTAACGTCTCTGACTATTCTAAAACAGTGGTTCCCAACCTGAGGCATGCATACCCCTCAGGGATACACATCAGGACATTTAATAGTATGCAAAAAAAGAAAAAAAGAAAAAGAAATAATGCTAGAAAAATGCTCCAGTTCTCCTCTCCTTCACGGTGGTGGAAGGGCACACATGCAGAGAGAAGCCGCTCCTCTTCAGAGCTGAGCCCAGCCTGCTTTGGAAGTGGGACTTGAATGGTATTGTAATGCTATACTCTGCCTGACTGGCAGGGGAAAGTTTCAGCTGTGTTTGAGGTTGGCAGTAACTATGTCAGAGTGGAACCAGAGTGGGAAGGTGGTGGAAGGAACTCCGACAGGACAAAGCTCCAAATACAAATGTCGCCTGAACACAGGCCAAGTGAGGGGGAACTGAGCAGAGAATCATGTGGGCTGGGTGGCTTTTTACAGCAGATTCCCTGGTTCAACGCCAGTCCTGCAGCCACAAGGTTGTGAGTTCGATCCTGCCGGGCTCCAGGTTGACTCAGCCTTCTGTCCTTCCACAGGTCAGTAAAATGAGGACCCAGCTTGTTGGGGGCAATTAGGTAACACATTGTGAACCACTTAGAGAGCACTTAGCTGGTAAGTGGTACAGAAATCCACGTGCTACTGCTGTGCTATTCCCAGGGATGAAAGCTAGGTTGCTCCACCTCCCCAGGCCCCCCTCACTGCTCTCTTTCTTAGTCCTGAGGAGGGACCTGCACAGCCCACCTCAATGTGGTTCACAGCCAAAATGATGCTGGTAAGTGTGTGTGAGTTCGCATGAGAAAAGTGCAAGGGAATGGATGGTGGTGATTGTGATGATAGTGGTCACCTCTGCAGGAATGATGTCGAAAAAGTGGGAAGACGAGGCCAAAGGCTTAGTCTGTATCTGGATTTTGTCCTCTTTGGGTATCTATGTTTTCCTTAGGTGTAGGATGGATGGGGCTGGTTGATGACACTCTTTTCTCCCCATTCAACTTCCCTGAGCGAAAGTGAGCGGAGGGGAGAAAGTTGGAGAGAGGGGCTTGTGGTGGAAATATTAAGCTATAGGCAATTGCAGGTTTCATCATTCGCTGGCATTGATGCTCTTATCTGGGGCGGGGAAGGGGCAGCACAGACAGTCTCTCTCGAGAAATCTAAGATGGAGCAGTTCAAGCTAGAGAGACACAGGAGAATCAGGAAATGGGAGTGGCCATGGTGCCTGTTTTTCACAACAGAGCACATTAAAAAAATGGAGAGCTGAGCTATTAGAGGCTGGCACTTCAGTCAGCCCTGTGAGCAGTGTTCAATGAGTGAGTTCTTCTGGATCTTCTCGAAGTCTCTTCCCTTTGTCATTGTTTTTAAGTTTTAAATGAATTTTTCCATTTGTGCATTATTGGATATGGACCAGTGGTTGAAAAACAGTACAGAAAAAAAAAAGGCAAAACATAATGTGGATAATAACCAAAAATTTCTTAGGACATCTCTAATACAGCAAAACAATATTAAGTAATGCAATGGATTTTTCTATATAATCTGTGATGTATTTTCTTGAATTCATTGTACCTTTTGAGTTTTGAATGTAAATATACATGCATTGTTTGTTTACTTTATTCCCTTGCTTTTTAATCCCATTATTGGGCTATTTACTTACAATTAACAACATATAAATTTGAAATAACAGTAACTATATCATTTCCAAATATGTTGCAAACATGAGAGATACAATTTACAGAAATGGGTTGCCCACAGGTATGATACAAGTGAAAAAAGATTGGGAACTAATGTTTTAAAATATCGTTTTGAATATACTGTCTAAACAGACTTGCTATATATATTTACAAAGCACGAAAAAAATTTACTTATAAATGAATGGATGTCACTTTCCTCATGATCTGCTGGGGAAAAAAACCTTGCAAATCTGATGCCAAAAAATGCTAATGAAAAAAATTAACAGTCACAAAAAGGGATAAACATATAACGTACCTTCCACCTGAGGATGTTATTGTGTGTGAGGAATCCATAATGCGAGGTCCTAAAAGAAAAACATGCCATTTAGCAATCACCATGTAACACTGTCAGTAAAGTCAGTTTAAACCCATGCATCCTCTGTATATGTGGGGATTCCGTTCCAGGAGCCTCTGTGCAAAACAAAACGTGTGAGCATCACCTCCCATTGTAGTCAACGGACAAAACATGCATGTATTGATGCCCATATGGGTGCATGCCTGTTGCATCCGTTGACTATAATTAGGGATGGGCCAACCGAATCCTTGGATCCTTGACAAGGATTCAAGATTCGCAGACCCAAATCCCCACACCAAAATAGCCAACCGAATCTTTCAAATCCACCAACCAAAATATAGGGGTTTTTTTTTTTAAAAAAAATTGGCACCTCTGGGGTCAGTAGAAGTGCGTTCTTTCCCTTGCTTTTTAAATCCCTTTTTATAAAAAAGGTTCGAAAGATTCAAGATTTGTGAGATTCGTGAATTCCCAGAACCTTCCAGGGATTCGGATCTGGATTCGGATAATTCTGGATTCACCCCATCCCTAACTATAACGCATTCATGTACATGGAGGTCATGCCAGAAGACATTGTACTGTATGAATGAGAGAATATATAACACAACCATATCCCACACTGCACTGTCAGCACTTGTTATATGGCATTGCACAGCACATGGCACACTTTTCCAATGTACTGATTTTATCCAGAACCACTGGATAAGGTTAAGGAGGAATACTTGATACAAGCTAATACTGTTCCCCTAAGATATATATTAGTGACAGTGAGAAACAATTACCAGGAATAAAGCACTTCTACAATCTGAGATCTAAGAGGATGTTGAGCGGAATCTGCTATGTTGGGTGGGGAGGAGCAAGGCACACCCGAATGTCACAGACTAAGGAGAATCAAGAATTACTTTCAGTGTCTACAAAGGGTTCTAGGTGAATCCAGCTTGCATCTCTGAACAATTACAGAGTTCCACATCCAACCATCACCTACCTTGACAGAAACCAGGTGTAAAACTCATCAGTAATTGCTAGTATAAGCGACAAGGCTCATGGAAGAAAATTTTCAAACATACTACTGTAGATGGTCAAGTTGGTAATCTACATTCTCTCTGAAACAGCCTACAACTGGAAAAACAGAAGTGGATACCAGCTGCTTCCTGTTTTAATTTTTCTGGTGATTTTCAGGATTTTTCAGGACTGGTAAGACCCCTAGTGGGTCCTTGAGACAAAAAATTTGCCCTCAAGAGGCCAGGAAACTGGCTAGCCCCGTCGAAGGGATTTATAAATTACAGATGGCCCTCCACATTTGCAGGTTTCACTTTTGCAGATTTGATTATCTGAGAGCTCCTCCAATCTCTGACCCCCACCCCAGCACTTCTTTTACGGGGAAATCTTCCCTCTCGGCACCTCCGATCAGGCCACTCAGCTCTTTAAATACCTGCCTCTAGACAGCTAGAAAGCTCACAGCCCAATATCTTCGCACCACACACCATCTTCTGATGCCCCCCATCACCAAAGAAGGAGATGGACAAGAGAAAGGACGTACAGAACCACCATGCTCACCTACCTAATGGCCCACTCCTTTTCCTGACCTAGTTTGGACCCTTGAGTGTACATTCTCCCCACTATGTCTCAGTTCCCTTCCCACAGAAATGGATGCACATTTTGGAATTTGCAATTCTTCCACATTTGCATGGGTCCCTCTCCCCTAACCCTAGTGAATGCGGAGGGCTGACTGTATAGCTGTACCACACGTGGTAATAACTCATTCATGCCACTTCAGGCTACTCAGAATACGCCACATGCTGGTTTTTGTGTTGTCTGCTATTTCAAATTACATTTTTAAAACATAGGGAGATTCCTTTTACATAAGAAATTCTTCAAGTAAATTCTTCTCCAAGTTTTGCTGATTTCAGCACAAAAGAATAAATCTGTTGCCACAAGAGTAAAAAGCCTGAAATACATCCTAAATCTGCTTCCAGAGTAGAGTGCTTAATTAGGAAATAACCAGTTCTGCACATTAGTATCTAAAAACAACAAGACTACTGGGACAGCGTATCAACCCAAATTTTAAACATTTTCATTGATAGCAAGCCACTGAATACTCACCTAAATGTTTTTTTGGCTCAAGGAAAGGCCTAAATTAGAAGAGAAAGAATTCTTTTATTATAAAAGCACACCACACGAGATTTAACAATGCCTGGGCATCCCAAGTATCTCACATACTTTCTCTTAGTAATCTGTACAATCACCCTATAAAGCAGGACAGTATTCACATGCCCATTTTAGATTACAGGATGAAATGGGCGCACAGCAAAGGCAAGATGTACATCAGGATTCACAGCTCAACCACAAGTTAAACATCGGTTGATATAGTTATTATAGGCAATTAGGGCAGCTAGAAGAAAAGAGTGAGGGAAGTGAGAATTAGGCTTAAGAGTGCCATCGTTTGTCAGGTGTAGGAATGGTGTTTAAGAGTCTGAACTACCTAGGAGTGTGTGATAAAGTGAGCTGTGTTCTAAATGTATCAAATATCTAATCTGTACTGTTACATTCAACTTATGTTAATGATGCATTGTTTTTGCATTTACACACTTTTGACATCCAGAAATGCTATACCTTATAAAGCTTGGATTCAGACAAACTGATTGCAGCAGTTGTAAAGACGGGTGGTGCCCAGTGGGGATATAAGTTGCATAATATCTATACAGGTACCTCACAGGTACCTCGAGGGTGTTTAGGAGGTCCCCACAGAATGAGGGAAAGCCTCACTCTCAGTGGTAACCACGAGATTTGTGGAAGTCTTCATATCTGGTGGCAGTGGAAGTTTTGGAAGAGCCTCATACCTGGTAGAAAAGTGATTGGTTAAGTGGTAAACCCCCACATTTGGTTAAATGTAAATGTATCTAATAAACAAATGTGAGGCTTACCACTTAAACGTGAAAATTTCCTCAAATCTTATGGTTACCACCAAGAGTGAGAGCTTTCCCACATCTCCACCTCTGCCACCAACATAGGAACCTCCTCCTGTGGCCACTAATTGTTCAGACTTCCTAGATACCCTTAAGGTACCTGTGTAAGGTAACACGCATCTTATATCCCCATGAGAACAATTCCTCTTTATTCACTGCTTCTACCACAGACACTATATATGAATCCAAGCTTTATAACACATAACATTCCAAGAGGCCAACCATGTATAAATACAAAAATAATACTTTACTAACAGAGTTTAAAAACAGATTAGATATTCAGTACATTTAGAACACAGCTCACACGTTCTCACATAATCCACTTCCAGCTAATTCAGACTCTTAAAAACCACTCAATTTCTAAACCTGTCTCCTTTAAGCCTAATCTCACATCACTCATTCCTTTTTTCTTTCTTGTCTATATCAACATATCAAGATTCTCCCCTGAAACATAACTATGGGTCAACTTTTTTTAAAAAAAAATGGTTAAACAGACAGAGAAGTTTCCTGCCAGTTCTTATTCCAAGTAAAGAAACAGCTTTTTGCAGAAAGCGTTTGCTGAGGCCCAGGTAGCCAGAACTGCAAGTGACATCAGTAAGGGATGAGGACAGGTCCATCCAGCTTTATCTGTGAGGACTCCAGCTACCAGCATGTCAGCTGAGTGGAGAACCATGTGTGGCCCAGCCCTGTCCTTTCAGATCCATTTGTGATCCGTTTCTGAATCTGAGCTTTCACAAAAAGACTAAAGGAAGAACAGAGTTTCCACTAATGTGTTATTCTCCAAGAACCAGCAAACACAATTTATTTCTTCTTTAGAAGATCTCCATATGAAAACCTGCCCTTGCAGAGACCGTAAACTGTCTGAAAGCCACTTTTTTGTATACTCTAGGAATCTTCTGTAGAGAAGCAGCATATCAATATGCAAAATAAACAAATCAAGGTAAAGGAGGGTCCTGTTACACCTTTTAATGACGAAGGAGATTCCAGATTTGTTTTCCAGAATCCACTTAAGTGTTGTGACATCATAATTGCTGGGATGCTTAAACGCAAGTCCTTCTGGGAGGCCATTTACCACCACAGCAGATGGATCCCTCTGAATCTTGTCATATGGCACAGGAACAACAGTTGACTTTCCTAAGGCTTTGCCTAGATGAGAAGAGCAAAACTCATCACCATGGGATCATGTTTGTTCAATAAAAACCTGAACTATGTGCATGTCCCTCTTCTTTGTTGCAAACACTCATACTACCTTTGTGTTCCCTAAAATTCTTGTGCTAAACACAATTTTTTTCAAAATACAAATTTATTTCAGTTGAATAGGACAGATATCAACCCTACCTTTTACCAGAGAATGAAAGAGGGGAGGGATATGCATTTTATTCCTTATTAAAGTAACTGCAGGGTTGTAGCAGAAATCTGGCTTTAACTGGGATTCAATGAAGTTTGATTATAAAATTAACTAATTCTTGTAATGCCTTACTAAAGAGAGAGCAATCTTCAGAAACTTGCAGCAGCCAACTAGTTACACTAGATATTAAATATTATTATATGTATGGTGAATTTGACTTATATAGCGTTTTTTAAAATGCTACATCATTCAGTTCCTAATGAAATAAAGCAGACAATAGGTTTGTTTACCGATATTAGTAAGTATTCAAGTTTAATGTTGTAACTCCAAGTTTAATGTAACTTTAATGTTGTAACTGTATCACATAAAACATCAGGAATACATAGTCACTAAAACAGCAACTTCAAAGACAATTATAGGTAAAAAATACAAAACAGAAAATTTGGCCAAAGATGTATCAGGTACAGTTCCCTTTCTTTTTCAAAACATAAAAAAAAGTAAAAATAGCTACTTACTAACTAATGTAGGAGAGTACATCTACCAGTAAATAGCTTCAGACCCACAGGATAGCACAATAATCTAGCTCAGAAGTCTCTTTATAAAACAACAATGTAAAACAGAATATTTAATATCTTCCATTTGACCAAATCCACAGGGACAAAATTGCAGTTCCGAAGAGACCTTATGAAATCTGACCTCAAGTTACATAGAGAGCATACTTTAGAAACATAAAGGTGTAAATGCCTTCTGTAACAGGGCACAAATAAGATCAATAAAACAGCAAAAGAATAAATTTACTCTTTTTAAATAAGGGCACCTCCTGGAAAATTCTGAGTGCTGGACCAAGCTGACATCTTGATTAGTACCCTGGGAAAACAGTGAATTGTGAATCTTTTTTTAATATCCCAGAGCATAATGACTTTTACTGAAGATAAAGAGCCTTTAAAACAGACAGCAGCATACCAGCCCACTTAAACCCTTCCCTGAGATGTCAAAAGCGAAGTTTAACTAAACGGACTCAAGAGAGGCCATCCAGCTTCTTAAAATAATTTAACAGTTTCTGGTGAACTCTTAAATACACTGAAGGGCAAACTTGTTTTCCGATGCTCCAGAGACTAGGAAATGGAGCAACAGATTTAAACTACAGGAAAAGAGATTCTACCTAAACATTAGGAAGAACTTTCTGATGGTAAGAGCAGTTCAACAGTGGATAAACTGCCTTGGAGAGTGGTAGAGTCTCCTTCTTTGGAAGTTTTTAAACAGAGGCTGGACGGCTTCTGTCAAGAATGCTTTGACTGAATATTCCTGCATGGCAGGGGGTTGGACTGGATGATCCCTGTGGTCTTTTCCAATTCAATGTTTCTATGATTCTAAGGCAACACAGCTTTCAGTCTTAGATGTGGAAAAGGAATGCCTTAGGAAGGACCCAAGATTGTCCTTAAAATTGTTTTGCACTGCCTCTAGGCAGTCAATCACCTTCTTGTATTAACCCGTATTTAACCCCAAGAAATGTGAAATAACTTTGGCCCTAGACTATTTTAACAGCACAGTCTATTAGCTGACCACTCTTGGAAAATAAAATATTAATAACTGCTCCTACTGACCATTGTGTTTGTTAAGGCTACTTTAAGATATACTTTCTAGACTAGAGATTCTTGAAATGCAATACCAAAGTATTTGAAAGATGGGCACTGTTCTATTTGACATATATTAATTAACAATCTATGCTTACTTCTGCTTCTCCCCAAAACTACAGTTGTAGTGTTGTCATAGTTAATTCTTAGCTATTCCTTTTCAAATAGTCAGCCAGTTTCATCATCATTCTTCTAGGTCCAACCTTAGCATAGAGAGTAAGCACCATATATCAGCATATAACAGAATGGAGATTTTAAGAGAAGGGAGGAAGAAAAAGACTATGATTCCATGCCTGAACAAGATCAGTAATGTAGAAATTAAATATAAAATACAGCATTTAAAATATATTTCATTAGCTCCCTTCCTGTGAAGTGATCAGAAATTTGCAACACAAACTGAGCTAGCTTAAATTTCTCTATCTTACTTACCTCTGTATAGTATTACTGTCTTCCTCAAGGTGAGACCCAACTGCATCTCAAACCAGGACTAAACACAGTACAATTTTCCTGTGAACAACAACTTGTCACCTAAAGATAAATTTTTACCATAACAAATGCAGAAGTAATCCTCCACAGACTTCCTGAGGGCTTCCAATTCCACAATATCCACTGTCATCCTGTTATCAAGCGATGTCGACTTCATTTTCTGTAGTTCTACAGCCTTTGCCTCTTCATTAACACCTACAAAGCAGGAAGTAGAAATCTAAGACACAGTTCCTCTTTAGAGGTCAAATTGTAACGACATATCCCATATGGACCTAGCCCATTATTAAGACATTTCTCAAAAGCCTTGCTGCGTGTACCCACACTGTAGGAATACAGGACAATGCAATGAAGAGTAGGGTCTTTTCAAGGACCCTCTTGAATCCTGCCCTGATTAGACCTCACATGGAATGCTTCATGACATTCTGGCACAATAGTTCAGAAAGAATATGGAAAAGCTGGAATTTGTCCAAACGAAGGCGACCAATACGGTAAAAGTTCTGGAAACCAAGCCTTACGAGGAACAGCTCAGGGAGCTGGGTACATTTAGCTTAGAGAAGACTGACAGGTGATATGACAGCCATATTTAAACATCTAAAAGGATGTCATGTAGAACAGTGCTTCCCAGGCTACCCAACGTTAGGGACTGTCATAGCCTGGGCAGAGCAGACAACTGATCACCAGAGCAGGATTTACTCACAAGGCAAGAGCATGAAAAAATGTCCAAACAGAGTTTAGGTTCCAAAGCAAACAAATCCAAAGGGCAAATCCAGGTTGTAGTCAAACAGGCAGAGGTTCAAGATAGTCCAAATACAAGAGAACACAGCACAGGGCTTCCACGACTGTAAAGATCAGCTGCTGACCCTGAAAGGAAAGGGCCAGCTGAAAGTTTTTTATCTAATAATGCTGTCGCCACAGATGTTCATTCATTTGGGCTCGTCTGGTAGTTAAATGTGCTAAGTGGCACAGACCCTCTCTCTGATGTCGTCTCTCTTGCACCGTAAGCATCTGTGTTGCCTCATCCTCTGATATTTTTTCCCCTTGCTCAGGCCCCTGCTGTTGCTTGTTATCTCCTCCTGAGTAAGCTTCTGTGGAAATTCCTGCCTGTGGGGAAACTTCTGTCTCGGATTCAGAATCCTCCTCCTCACTGCCAGGGTCTCCAAGACAGGGCACGACAGGGACCAGCGGTCATTGTTTTCCAATGTGCCAGAAATCATCACTAAATTCATGCCCAGCAGGCACAAAAATGTCTTTCTCTCTTGTATATCTGTGGTGAACAGGTGCCAATCAGTGGCATTAGAATGGGAGGCCGAGGGGGACGGTCTGCCTTGGGTGGCACATTTTGGGGGGTGCCGCCACTCCTTTCCTGCCCCCTGCCCACCATTGTCCCTCCCCCGCCCCTCCCTCGCTCACGCCAAGCTATGCCATTGGAGCCAATGGATCAGTGACTGGCACCAGTCCAGCAACCACTACTTTGAGTAGCACCGATGTAGAATATGGAGCAAGCTTGGCTTCTGCTCCAAATATTAGAAAACAAACCAACAGATTCAAATTACAAGAAAAGAAGTTTGACTTAAACATCAGGAAGGTGTTTCAAATAAACTCCTTTTCTTGCAGATCGCTCCACAGGTGATATTTCGCATCAATGTACCTGGTACATGAATTAGCCCTCCCAGTCTGTGAGAATTTTACACCACTCTGATTGTCCTCTAGAAGCTCTACAGTCTTTGGTTCAATTGTTCCAAGTTCCTCTAGCAACTGGCATAGCCACACAACTTCCTTGAATGCTTGAGCAACTGAAGCATATTCAGCTTTACTAGAAGAGTGTTACAGCCCCTTATTTCTTGTTTTTCCAGCCAAATGCACCACCTCCAAAAAAAGAACAGTTTTCCACTGGTAGATTTATGATCCATAGGATCTCTGACCCAATCTGAATCTGTGTAAGCCAACCGTCCGGAACTTCTGTAGGCTTGCAGCTTTAACTAAATATGCAGTTCCCTTTAAGCATCTGCCCAATTTTTTCATTGCATTCCAGTTCCTTTTATTTCATGAATTGTTCTTTCTACAAAGAACTCCAAATACTGAGGCAATATCTGGTCTCATTGTGGTGGCTAGGTATAGCAGCTTTCCTATAGCACTTCTGTATTGGTTAGTATTTGGTGGAAACTCACTGTGTTCTGTCTTGAGGTACACCATTGGTGTGGCCACTAGGTTGTCTTCCTTGAGTCCTGGGTGTTTTAAGAGCTTGTGTATCTTTTTTTGTTGACTGAGGAGATAGAGTCTATCTTCTTCTCTTTCTGTTTGTGTTCCCAAATAATAAGTGATGTCTCTTAGCTTTTTCATGTTTAGTTATTTAGACGGCTTCTGATATCTTCAAAATCAGTTTCATCTTAATAACATAAAATCAAATCATCGACATAAGTCAGTATGTAAGTTCATTTATCAGTTTTGTACTGTGTAGAGGGAAGAATCAGCTTTACCTTGTGTAAAGCCTTCTTAGAATAGCATCTTAGTTTCTCATTCCAATCTCTTGCAGCTTGTTTCAGACCGTAACACTTCTCTGAAGTTTGCAAACAAGCAGTTTGTTTCCTGTTTCTCAAGTCCGTATGTTTGTTCCATGTAGCTATCTTGATTTCATTGTGTAAGAACACCATCTTGGCATCTAAGGGTTCAATATGGATTTTTCTGGATGCTATCACACTTCAAATGTCATTATTGTGGCATCCCTCACCGCAAAGACAAATATTTCATCATCCTCGCTTTATTTTTGTAAATAATTTTTTTGTGAAGAGAGTCTATTCTCTCTTGTGCAGCTTTTCTCCATTTTCTTCATGAGTATACAGAACTGTGTAGCTAAGTATAATGCCCTGCTCTTTCATGTATTGTTTGGACGTGGTGCAATATGTACAGCATCACCACTGTTATTGTTGGTCTGAAGAGACTGAGGTTTTCTGCAAAACTTGTTGCTCATCATTACAACTTATTTCTTTGGCAGCTGCATGGTATGGCTGAACTGGTCCACACAAGTCAGCATGTACTAGTTCTAGGGGCTGCTTTGATCAGTTTTCATTCTTCTTGTGAATGGAAGGCCTAGTGCCCTTCCCTTTTATATCATTTATACATTCTACACTGTCATTACTGCATAGTTTTATCTTTAAGTCTTTAGTCAAATTGTTTCCTTCCAGATCTAGTAAGGTGTTTGTGTCATGGTGTCCAAGGCATCTATGCCATAATCAAGACAATCTGCACTTGTACAGCATCTTGTCACATTTGCTTGCTCTCAAGTTCAGTCCAATTCAAAAACATCTTCTTTCTTAAATGTTCTGACATGTAATTCTCCATCTCAGGTTACCGTGTACAAGTTGCTACTGAAATTCACATCAAAGCCCTTACCTGTTACAACAGAAACATTTAGAACATCTCCATCTAACTCTGGAACATACAATACGTGTGTTTTTTTAAGTGGATTTTTGCCATACTCTGAGTTATAGTGTAAGACACCATCTCCTTGGTCCTTTACAGCCATGACATTTCCATTGCCACGTTCATATTTCCAGTTTCATACAACTTCAGATTATTGAAGAAGTCTAGCCTCAAAACCAGAGGTTTCATTGCTCCTGAATCAATAATATTACATTTTTTCTGGACTGATAGAAAGTTTGTATGATTGTGAGGGCCCTTTGACTTAAAACGGTTTGAATTACTTCTCTGCTGTTCCTCCTTTGTGCTGTTTGTAAGCTGTCTTTGTTTTCAAGCTAGAGCTGCCATTATCTGATTTTTCTGATCTCTTATTGGCTAAGCAGCCTCTTTGAAAATATCCTTTCTCACCAGAGGTGTGGCATTCAAGTCCATCCCTGCTTGCTAATTGGCATTTAGGTGGTTCACATGCCAATCTCCTCTTCCTTTCTTCTCCTCTAGCAGTATTATTTGAGCCAGTGTGTAAGGTAGCACTCAAGAGAATTGGATGCTGTTTTCTCATTTAACAGCAACTCTTCAGCCTCCTTTCTAAATCTGGCCATTACATCTTAGAATAGGAGTTACTTCATTGCATTAATCCGGAAATAAAGGAAGAGGATTCCTCTAGTAAAGATCACAGCAAAATTCTAACCTTTTTCTGATTATCTAGCTTCCCTCTTGCTATCAATCATGTACTTAGTAAGCAGAGGATCTTTTCCATATGTTTTACTGAATTATTACAATCCACTAACTGGAGAGCAAATAATTCTCTGTACAGCTCAATTTGATCTTGGATATCTGTCTGTCCATATAGATCTTTCAAGGATTAACTCATATTCTCAGAAAATCCTTCATTTTTTACATAAGTAAGGTGAACATACTCTAAACACTAAGCCCCTTTCCCTTATAGTTTCTGTCATCTTATCTGGAAATGTCTGCTTCATCCTAGGCTGGCCTTTCAGTTTTCAAAGGCATCTAAAATTCCTTCTTTTTTCCATCTGAGTCCCAATTCTTTAGAGGTGCATGTGGAAGTGGTTTGGTTGCAATCTGGAAATTAAAGGATGCCAATCTGTGCTGGCTTGAGCCATCTCTGCGTACTTAAAAACCTCCTGTTTTCAAAAGCTCAGAAAAAAATGCAGTAGTACAGTCTGGTGCCAATAACCTGTAGGAATATGTGGTATCTAGATCAAGCAGAGTACAGCAGAACCAGTGCAATATGAGCGTGTGGTAGAAACAGGAGAAATGACTCAGTATGTTCTTGTAAGATGAAAAAGGAAACTTACATTTATTATTTCAGGAAATGCATCTTGAGGTAAGAAAAGAGAAGGTAAAAGGTGACCTAAACTTTGTTAGAAGATCCCACAAAAGCTGGCTCTCGTTTGTAGATGTTAGCAAATGGCCATTATGAATCTCATGAACACTCCCTTCCAAATCAAAGGGAAACAAACTAACTTTTTGGGAGAAGGGAGAAGTGATCTCTATAGGCAGTAAGCAAGCAAAAAAACATAAGTATACAGATCAAAGAAAGAAATAGAGAAGTGCAATAAAAGGGCAGACATGCTCTCTGAAGTCTTCTCTCTCATAAATCACCTTATAAGTGTTGTCATCGCTTTGCTTCCAACACTATGATTCATCCAGTAGCTACAGCTGTGCAGAATGTTGCAATGAAGACGTTCAGTAGAGACCAGATGTTAAACCAATGCTAAAGCAGCAGTTTTGGCTGCCTATTAGGTACTTAACCAACTGGTACCAGTAGCTGCTTTTTAGCTACCAGTTCAAAGTCTTTTTGGTGACATATTAAGTCATAAAACATGGTTTCCAGCCACCAGACAGACTGTCTTCTTTGACAGAATCTCAAACTATAGCTAATCTAATTGAAGGAGAGCTTGCTATCTCTTCTGTGACCTGAGACCGCCATGGAAGTACACGTTACAAATGGTGGTTCCTACCTTTTGGAATCCCGTCCACCAACTGTGGCATTTTATAGATACGTATTTATTCCAATATGCTAAAATAAAAAAAAAACTGGCCAATGTGTCTATTTCAAAGAATGTTTTCTAAGCCAGCACTTCTCAGGCTATATGATGCAACTGATTTTTTTCAACGTACCAGGGAGCGGTACTATATTTTTTCAGTGTACCAAGGAGTGACCGCTGGCTATAATTGTTCTTTCGGTTTTTTTGGAAACTCCTCAGGGACTGGCAGACAATGGTTCAGGGACAGGCAACCTTTCCTGGGTCACCTCTTTGAGTAGCACTACTCTAAGAAGCAGTGGGCAAAGTACAACAAATCACAGGGGCCAGTGGATTGCAAGCAACAAAGCACACTTCAAACTTACAGTACTTCACGAAGTCTTTCTGAAAATCTTTTCTTGTATTGACAAAAGCTCTTCCTCTCTCAGTTCCCACAACAAATACATCTGTTTCATACACAGCAATGCAGGCAACTTCTGCTTTAGACTTGGCAAGCTCTTTGCACTGTGGAAGAAAAAAGGTTGCCACTTAGAAAGGCAGTAGTAAGACATACAGTTGGTGTAGCTGGACATGAAAAAAACTTTCATAGCACTGACTTATATTCACTTAGCCTCATCCACTCCTTTCCAGCATTAGCCCCCTCCAGAACTGAACGAGGTTTTTAAACAGAGAAGCAAGGAAATGGAATAGGGTACTTACACCACCAAGGGAGGTCCACACACAAGTAGAATCACAGAATCCTAGAGCTCGAAGAGACCACAAGGGCCATCCAGTTTAACCCCCTGCCATGCAAGAATACACAACCAAAGTACTCCTGACAAACGGCTATCCAGCCTCTTTTTAAAAACTTACAATGCTGGAGACTTTCACCACACTCCAATGCAGCATACCCCATTGTCAAACTGCTCTTACTATTAGGATGTTTGATGATAAAGGTATGATGATGATGATTAGGATGTTCCTTCTAACGTTTAGGTGGCATCTCTTTTTCTGTGGTTTGAATCCATTGTTTTGTGCCCTAGAATCCACAGCAGCAGAAAACAAGCTTGCTCCATGTCAATATGACATCTTTTCAAATATTCAAATATGGCTATCATGTCACCTCTTAACCGTCTCACCTCTAGGCTAAATATACCCAGCTTCCCAAGCTGTTCCTGATACGGCATGGCTTCCAGGCTTTTTACCATTTTGGCTGCCCTCTTTTGAACACATTCCAGCTTGTCAATATTCCTGAACTGTGGTGCCCAGAACTGGGTGCAGTATTCCAGGTGGGGTCTGAATAGAGTAGTACTATTACTTCCCTCAATTGAGACATTATCCACCTACTGATGCAGCTAAATCCCACTGGTTTCTTTAACTGCCACATCATGCTGTCAACTTATTTTCAGCTTCTGGTCTACTAAGACTCCTAAACCTCAGATGTACTGCGGACAAACTCCTCACATGTACTGTGGACAAACCGGGTGTCCCCCCTCATCCTATTTCTGTGCAGTTCATTCTTTTCTGCCTAAATGGTCTCTCTTACATTTCTCCCTGTAGAAATTAATTTTGTTACTCCCTATTGAAACTCATTTAATTAGTTTTGGCCCAGCTCTCTAATCTGTTAAGTCATTTTGATTCTCCTTTAAAAAAAAACTTAAATAGGCACCTGGGTGAATGACCCACAGTCTTAGATGTCTCTACATTAATACACAGAGCATGGGAAATAAACAAGAGGAACTTGAACTGTTAACACAGCAAAGAAAACATGATATAACAGGCATCACTAAAACCTGGTGGCCTGAGTCTCATGACTGGAATGTAGTAATAAATTAGTATACCAGGATAGGTGAAATCTCCCATTACTACTACATCTCTCCTTTCCAAATGGTTGTTCCAGTAAGGCATCATCTAAGTCCTCGGTCTGGCTTGGGGTCTGTTATAGATCCCTATAATGACATTGCTTTGTTTTTCTCCTCTTAATTTTTACCCAGATGCTCTTAACCTGGCTTCCAGGATTTAAGTCATCGATCTCTTCACAGATGTAAACACATGATATAGAATGCTACTCCTCTTCCCCCTTTCCTGTTTGGTCTATCCTCTGAAATAGGTTATATTCATTTTTAAAGGTTTTTTTTCCTCCCATTGTTGGGTTCTTGTACAATTCACCCAGATCTCTCAGTAATATTTGGGCTATTATCTTCAGTGTGTAATGAATTCCTGTCTGCAAGAATACTGTCTCCTTCCCCCACACAACTCAGTTTAAAGCCCTCCTGATCAGGTTCATGAGACTCTTGGAAAAACTTTAATGCAACTAAATGCGAGTATGCCCATATGAGAAGACTGAGCCATAACTTCCAATGATTTAGAAATGCAAGCTCTGAAATCCACAACTTTTCTCTCCATTTAAGGAGCATCTGTTGCAAAAAAGAGAAGTTGTGAACTTCAATATAGCTGCCATTCAACAATAATGGAATATCCAAAGCAACAAACACTTACTGTAAAACTTGCAATATGAAATCACCACCATTAAGGAAATGTTAATCCTAAAAGGTACTTGACCTCATTGGCCTAATATGATTTGTGGAAGTTCCCTATCACACGCAAAGAGGACTTGAGATCTCAACTAAATTTGCCATTTGGGTGCCCTAATGGGAACCCTCACTGTTTCTAATCAATTACTGGAGACAGCAGAGAGTCCATTTTGGTTTTGCTGCTGCTCTTCCTCCTTCCTCATACAAGAAAGAAAGTGTGAAGCTGCATGCACTAAACTGGCCTTTGCAAACACAGATAGGAAGTTCATTGCTCTTTCTTCTTCTTCCCTATATGGTGAGTGGAGAGAAGGAATGAAGCCACATCTTATTATCCCACCCCCAGAGAACTGCAATAAGCAGCCATGCGGCCAAACATAGTTCCCTCACCCCTGCTCTAATTAAAAAATCCAAATTCTTTGGACAGCTCATATACTGCAAATCAAGGCCTAGTTCTCACTATTTGAGCTATATACCTTCAATCTGTAAATTAGTGCTCACAGATTCCATAAAAAAAAACATGCTTATTCACAGAAAAGCAACATGTCTGTAAGAAGGCCAGGTTTAGACTACAACTCTACTCCTTGACACTAGTTTGGGGTTTTGGTTTGGTTTGGTTTTCGCATTTTAAAGAAAAATAGGTCATTTTTAATTATCTTAATATTAAGTACATTCATAATAATGTTCAATATTAAAAATACTGAAATTACAATTGGCAACCACTGATTTAAACTTCTCACACTTCTTCCAAGTAAACTGAAATGAAGCAGAAGCAATGAAACTGCGTATCTAGGTATTTAGAAAGTCAGTCACAGGGATTCTCCAAGAAACAAAAGGCAGACTACAATAGATATCAACATCATCTTACCATTGATTCAAGGGCTGACATAAGGAATGTAACCACCATTCTGCTTTCAGAGGAGTCCTCATCATGGCTGGATGCTGCTGCCATCGCTGCCTGAGCCATTTTTGCTAGACACAAATGAAAAACAAGACCAACATGAATCCAAATTAATTTACACACGCATGGAAGAAATTCTTTATTCCTCTGTAGCGCAGAACACAAAGTCAATAGCAAAAATAAGCTAGGTCACAGGAAAACCTCGCTACTCAAGGCATTCAATGAAGCCCCCCCGAGTAATGCTGTTTACGAATGTAATTCTGAAACCACCGGGTAGGTATTACTAAGGAGGTCTGGGCAATTGCCACATTAGATGTAAGCTCTCTTTCTGAGCCCCTTGCTAATTTTCTGATTAGTCAAAAGCCTGGCTGGAAAACATGGCTAAGACTTCAATGCTAAATGTGCAAGGCTGTGTCTCCCAATTATTTCAACTGACAGCACAGGAGAAAACTGAAATCAAATTTAAAAGATTCTCTCTCTTTTCTTCTTTACTGCCTTTCGCATACAGCCCTTCTGATTACAAGTCCTAGCACTCCTCAGCCTCCCTGGTCCAAATGCAAGAATTGAGACCCAAACTATTTTGAGCAACTGTAGTTCTTAGAAGTTGAGAAGCTGACTGAATTAGGCAGTAGGGGGCCAAAATGCTCCTCAGTAACTTTTTAGGAATACTATGCCCAAGTTCTTAACCCCACTTGTTTACAAAGATGGCAAAGAAATATTGGCTTAATTTTTCAATAGCTAAGAGCCATCATTAGTACCTTCTGCTTTAATGCTATTCAAACTAATATACCAGGTATTGCAATCAGTTAATTCAAATGCTTTGTACTTAAACTGTCATTTCATAGAACAGCACACTCAGAGAACCAACACAAGTAGATCCTACAACAAAATCTAAACAAAAAGAAGAAAACACTGGTTCTCACAATGTCTAACTAATGTACCACTTGTTGCTGTATCATTGGGGCACAGACTAAGGCTTTGGTGTTTTTTAAATAGGGAACAGACATGAAGGAGAAGTCAATCAATGGCCATTAACCACAACTAAATAAAAGCTTCATGTCAGTACTAATAATGTTACTGAATTCTAGTAGCTAGAAGGCAACATGGAAAAAAGGCCACAGCACTAAGCTTCCTGGAAACATCTGGCTGGACTCTGTGGATAGATGAACCTTTAGTCTGATCTGACTGGATTGCTTTTGTTCACCTCTGGCAGCATCAGACACTCTTTTTATTAACTGGCCCCCAGTATGGAAAGAACCAGTGTTACATAGTGGTTAACGTATCACTAGTCTCAGGAGAACGCAGCTTCAATACTTTTCCCAGCTATTGTGTTCTTTGGGTCACCTTGGAATGACTGCTCTCTCAAACTAGCCTAATGGATTTCACAAGACTGTTGTGAAAATAAAGAGGACAGATCAATGTTCATTGCCTTGAGCTCCTTGGAGGAAGAGCAGAATATAGGCAAATAAAGTATGTATTTTCTTCTGTACCACTCAAGCCAGCGTCTCTTTCTCCCATGCTGGAGAGGAAAGTTTATTTACTCAAATATGGTTGGCCATCTGCACATAACATGCAGCCTGTTAAATATGGACATATGAGCACATCCAAATTAGCAAAGAGGAATACATAAAGGCAGTAAGGCAAAGCCTCTCCCTCCATATTCCATGCCTTAGCTTTAGCATAGCTTGTTTGTGCAAGCCACTTAACACTGCAACCTCAAGTGGCAAAAGCAAACAGACAGAGAAAACCCAAGAGCACAGCATGTAGTAGATCCTACAGTCAGTTCCCAGGATCTACAAGTAGGGCTGGGAAAGGTTCCTCACTGAAACACACCCAGGCAGTGGGGACAATACCAGACTAGATGGCCAACAGTCTGACTTTGTTTAAGGTAGCTACCAGTGTCAACACAACATATCAAATGCTGTCTCCTGTAAAGAGGGGTCTCTCCATTCTGAATACAAAGACAACTAGTTGCTTTTTTCAAACTGCAGTTTGAAATTAAGTAAATTTGTTCATTGGGATTTTTTGCAATAACAACAGGATTCTGTCACAGCTTTCCATTCTGAAAATTCTGCACCATTGCTTTTGTTAACCCAATAACAGCTTTCTGTTTCACTGTATGTCCTTGAGATCAAAAGGCTCTCACTGTGGCACATACTTATTCACTATCTTCTTTTACACACACACGCACACACACTGCACCACTTCATTCCTGAGACAGTTCTTCCTTCCCTCTTCATCTCTCTCTAATTTCAGCTAACTGTGGCCACAGTAGGTAAGATTCTCAATCGCACTTCTCTTTCTCCTCCTCCTCCCTCCCTCTGATGCTAGCAGACTAACAACCAACACCTTAGGAAAACCTGGACCTTTACTGTGAGTAGGCCTATTATCAATAGAATGCAGAATTACTTTGCTCTCTCGCATCCATCACTCTCAGTAACACATTCTGGTGTCCCATACCCACCCAACGAGTTAGAGAAACATTCCCATATCTTAGTTTCAAGAACTAGCAAAAGTCCAGTTTGTATTTCCATACCTATTCTCTGCATTACAAGAATTCTGCCCAGCTAAAATGGAACCTGAAACAGAAAAATGCACAACTGAAAATGATCATATTTTCTTTAAAAAGGCAAACTTAAAGCATTATTCCTAAACACTCAGGACCTTTCCAGGCAGACACTTGTGGGAGAAGACAGGGGAGAAGAAGAAAGACAACTACAATTTAAATAAATGAGTCGCACTCACACTGGCTTCACGGAATACAACATTTATTCCCAGCGAGAGGAAAAGAACCATTTCTCTTACCTGTGAAACGGTCTTTTTCAGTGGAGAAGGGAAGAAGCGTCCTGAAACTCAGGTTGACTCCACCTTTTCCAAAATGCAGGAACAGAAGCTCTTGTGAGGGAGCCCTCTCCACATAGCCAGTTAATAGCTTAGAACAGAGCTTTCCAAACTTTTCATGTTGGTGACACACTTTTTTAGACATGCATCATTTTGCAACACAGTATTTCAGTTTTACCAGCAAACCAGAGATCAAACTAACCTCTTATAAGAGATACATAAATTGCAACAACATGTATGGGGACACAACGTATCTCATGAAAACCTTTCATATATTTTTAAAAATGTATGATTTATAAATAATAACACAACATTTACAAGATTGTAGGCGACACAAATACACACTTCAGGAGATACACTAACATGTTGTGGCACATCATTCCGAAAGCCCTGGCTCAGAAGTTCCACAAGACATTTAGGTGAGTTAACTGCTAGACATAACCCCACTGGCATAAAAAGGTTATTGTTCTCTTAGACAAGAAGAAAGAGGAAGACAGACCAGACTGATCACATGGTCGAACTCCATTTACTTCATTTTTTTGAACAGAAAAACAACAGAAGAACAAATGAAAAGAGCCACTCAACACAAAGGGACCAGATGCCCCCCACCTTGGGCATCTTCCCAGGAGACAGCCCAGGAAGTAAGCAGTCCTAAGAAAAGCAATGTGCCGCATGAAAGTAGAAGAGCTCTTCCAGGTAGCCACCCTACATATCTCCAACAGTGGCACATTAGTGGCCAAGGCGGCCAACATGGCATCGTTTCGGGTAGACCACCTGGGTTGGGCCTGGGAAAGGCACCCCCATAGTTCTATAGTACTCTTTGATATTGTCCCTGATCCACCTACTAAGCAGAGGTCAAAACCTTCCGTCCTAGCGAGCGCTGTGAGACGGCCATGAATCATCAGACTTTTTGAAGCTAGTGGACTTCTTCAGGTAGATCTTGACAGACTGATGTCTGAGGTATGCCAAATCCTCTCCTATGGGGTAGATGGTCTGAGGCAAAAGGAGGGAAGGATGACCTCCTGTTCCTGCTGAAAAGGAGAGCTGACTTTTGGAATGAAGGACAGATTGAGGTGCAATCGGCTGGAGTACTGTGTGATCTGGCATAGCTCTTGCCCAGCAGACAGGACGCCCAGCTCAGACACCCTGAGTGCTGATGTAACTGCTGTCAGCAGGAGTGTCTTCCAGGTGAGATGTTTAACAGGTGGCTCTCTGATTGGCTCAAACGGAGTGACAGTGATGGCCTTGAGTACTGTGTGCAAATCCCAAGAGGGAAACTATGCACCACAGGATGGCTGAGAGGGAGAGGCCCCTTAAGAACTCTTAACATGTACGTGTGTGGAGATCTCACTGCCCTTCAGCAGAGCAGAACTGACAAGAACTTGCAATGAGATCAGTGAATCAAAATGTGCAAATATGCCTCTGATAGACTGAGACAGGCCAGGTAGTTCCCCTGCAGAATGGTCTGAAGAATACTCCTCAGTGTCTCCATCCCAAAGTGGCACCTCCTGATGAACTTGCTGACCCTTCAGAAGTTTAGGATTGTCCTCCAACAGCCATTTTTGCACTTCCTGATGAACTTGTTGACCTTTGTGAGGTTCAGGATGTCCTCCAAGAGCCATTTTTTGGGGGGCAGGAAGATGGGGAATAGCACTCCTTGAACCAATAATGTAAGAGCACTTCATCTATGGCCATAATCTGTTTGAGATGGTTGCTCACCTCTAGCATCAGGCTGTGCTTCTGCAGTTTCTTGGACCTTGAGGATGGGAGGAAGAAGTTAGGAGAGTTTGGGGAGAACTTGAGCTTCTAACCATAGTGAGAGTACTGAGCACTCAACAGTCTAAAGTCAACTGCTGCCATACATCCACAAAGCTCTACAGTTGGCAGGAGAGCTGGCATCACACCTGCTGATGGCTTCCTTATCAGCTCCCTGGAAGACACTCTTCCTGGAGTGTGGTTGTTATCCACCTCATTGCTGTCTAGAGTTCCCAAAGTCCCTAGGCTTTGGGAGCTGAGAAGCTTTGGGAATAGCCAGATCTTGAGGCATGAAACGAAGGCTGGTTCTGGCTGAAGCACCTCTTGCCCTTTTCTTTTTTCTTCCCTGAATGAAGGCCTTCTTCTTGCCCTTAGTGTCAGTGAGAGCTGGGCCCAAGAATGCCCCAAACAACTTGGTGCCATGAAACAGGGTTGATGTAAGGTTGTGCTTGGCCCTAGAGTTAACATGCCAACTCTTAAGCCAGAATTGGCAACTAACAACGACAGTGGTGGCCTTTGTGCTGGAGCAGAACTGGATACCAATCAGACCTGCATCTGCTAGAAAGGCTGTGGTCTTAAACAGCTTGTTGGCTGTCTGTCTAGCCTTGACTAGCTCAAGTGGAAGGGACCTGAGGAACTCTTTGGCTCTGGACATGATGGAAGATGAGGTGGGTGCCCTTAGGCCCAATGAGGAGATCTCAGGGACCTTCTTGAGGGATACCTCTGTTCTTCTGTCCTCGGATTCCTTTAGGGAATGCTCTCCATCTTTAGTGTAAGCTGAGGAAAGCACAAGAGCTCTCAGGAGGCCACTGGCCAACAGGATTTGTAGTCTGGCTGTTAAAGTGCCTGGCTGTGTCCCCACCATGGCACACGGACCTTCCCTTTTGCATGCGGTGGTAAATAAATGAGAGTTGGTGTCCATGCATGGCCTGCTTAGGGGTTCGTGAGTGCAGCAAGCATGCCATCCACTGGTCATCATCAGAAGATGAGGAAGCACAGAAGGGAGGGCTAGCCGCTCATTCCCTGTTGGAATTCTGCAGAGGCCGTGCCTGCATGGTTTGTGGCAGTAGCAGAATGTCCCCAATTGAAAGTCTCTGGTGGAAACCTTGTGGGGAGATGGTAGGCCCTCGTAGGTAATGATGCTTCTAAGCATGCCAGGAAACTGGGTGCAGGGATATTTCCATATAGGAAAAACTTCAGAGTAATTACACCTGCTGCATTGGTCTGTGCAGAGGATGTGCCTTGCTCCACCAGACAGCTTCTGCTTGGGCCATACTTGGGACTGCTGCCTCAGTCACATCCTCCTGGGCCTCCAAGCCCACTTCAATGACTACCAAATAAGGGCCCCCCAAAGAGGCACCAGACTAGCTCAGATACTCTGCTGCCCTAAGGTTCCCAGCCACCCCAAAGATCTCCTCTGAAAGTCACTGCGCTTCCCCTCTCATGTGGTTGCTACCACCACGTGCAAGCAGAAGTGAACAGAAAAAGGTGTTGGGAAGCAAGGGGGAGCAGAGGAATGGAGGCTGTAGACGAGGTTGGAGGCTAAGGGAAAGGCAAAAACAAGAGAAAACAAATATCTCCTTTATAAAAAAGAAGGAGAGAACAGCAACAGAGAAGGACAGAAAGAGGAACAGAACTAAGCTGCTGAGCCGCTTGTCAGAGTCAAGGCAGAATGAAGACCTGCCACACGTATAGGGCTGCTCCACCTAGCAGGCTCCCTTGCAAGAACTCCTGTTCCTGCCTGTTGGAAAAGGTGGAGTCAACCTGAGTTTTAGGACACTGACGCTCCCCACTCAAAAATAGGATAGTAGAGATAGTATGCTGCAACTCAGCTATGTTGCCTGCGCGCATCCACATAGCCTCTTATTATTTTGTAAAACTAGCTGAGCGTGAAGGTCTGTCTCTACATCCACAAAGGACATTTTTTTTAGAAAACGGATAAGAATATCCAACATTTGGAGAAAACACACTTATCACATGGTTCATGAGCTGCAGGAAAAATAGGTGATATAATTCCACAGTTAATGGCCAATAGCGTCTGTGACGTAACTGTAACCACCATCCACAACACACTTGTTAAAACAGCTGAACCTGCATTCTTCCCACCACTTAGAATAGTGTTTTGAATGCTTCAAGAAAAAATACATCCTTTAAGACACAGAGGGCAGCAGTCACCAGGATCTCCTGCAAGAATTTTTAGATTATTGAAATCTGGGCCATTTTATTAACAGAGTTATCCAAAAATTAACACACCAAGCCTGGCCATGCAATCTGAAAAACCCATTTCAAATTTATTCTGAAAATTTTCCCACAAAGAATGACAAATTTGTGCTACCTCATGGGTGTTTGCATTCTTGAAATCTAGAACAGAAATAAAGACTATTAAAAATCAAAGAATGATTTCAAAAGGCAGATGTTTTAATGTGTGTGTGTATGTGTGTATGTATGTATACACACACACACACACACACACACACATACAGAGAGAGACAGAGACAGAGAGAGAAGGTACAGAATGCTGTTCTTAGATTGGAAAATACAGCCTAAAGTGCCTGGTATTCGTTGGTAGTCTCCCATTCAAGTATTAACCCGGGCTGATCCTGCTTAGCTTCCAAGATCAGACAGGATATGATGCCTTTAGAGTATTAAAGCAGTACGTGCCATATGTACATTCGTTCAAAGAACGACAGGATACAGATGTCATAAGTAAGTTTCCAAGATGGCACTAATGCAAAAGACTTTGTTTAAAAAAAATAAATAGATAGTGACCTGTAGAAATCTCTGTGCTATTCCAAAGGAAATAATCCTCAATAAAGACATGAGTGTAAACACAAAGAAGGAATTTGATGGAAAAAATTCCAAATGAAAGGTAAAGAGGTTTAAAAGAACAAAAAAGTAAAGGCATCTTGGAGTTGTGATGGACAGTTCAGTGTAGTCTCAGTGACTGTCAAAAAAGACAAATTCATGTTGGAGAATACTAGGATCAAAAAAATTCAAAAAAATCAGTGTCATAATGTGGCTGTTATGTACCTTTAAGCTGTTTCGGAGTTATGTCAAAACTAAGGCAAACTATCATGTGGTTTTCTTGGCAAGATTTGTTCAGAGGGGCCTTTGCCTTCTTTTGAGACTGAGAAGGTGTTACTTGCCCAAGATTACAGTGGGCTTCTATGGCTGAGTGGAAATCTGAACGCTGATCTCCAGCCAAATGCTCAAACCACTATACCACGTTAGCTCTATTTATAATGCCCCCCTCCAAATCACTGGTGAGACCCCGTACAGAACATTGTACACAGCACAGGTCACCACACCTCAAGACGGCCGTTCAAGGACAATCAGAATATAGAACGATCATGAAGGCCTGTGAGTAGAGGTTACAACATTGGATTGTAAGTTGTTTAGCTCACAAAAAAGACAGCTAAGGGGAAGCATAACAGAAATGTACGTAATTTGTGCACGTTACAGAGAAAATCAGTTAAGGAGGTTTTTCTCCCTCCCCATGACAGAATCTGGGGTCAACTAATAAAGCCAAGTGGCAAGAAATTCAAGACAAAGCTGCCTCTATACACACCTCACAGTCAAACTTGAAACTTGTCATAATAAAATGGAATGGTATTCATCAACTTGGGACAATTTTAAAAGGGAATTAAACAAATTCAAGGAGGGTAAGACTATCAATGGCTATTAGTGGTGATAGCAGTACCTCTCACATCAAAAACAGTTCACCTCCTCTGAATTATCAGCATGATTAGGAAACATAAATGGGAGAGTGCTGTTGTATTCCTGTCCTGCTTATGGACTATTTTTAGTTACAAAGTGAAATGTTGATTGATTGATTAATTAATTAGCCATCTTATTAAACAAGCATAGGATTAGCTACTCTAGGAACTTAATATTGAACTAGGCAGGTCTCCATAATTATTATGGAAGAGGTCACAGGACTCTCCTTATGCCCACTCATTCCTAGTTATATGAATCTTTCCCAACTCAGCAGCCTCCAGATAGGTCTTTTGGAACTCCTTCACCTAGTATTGTGTCTTAATGCTCAGAAATGATGGAAGCTATAGTCCAAAAAAAGCTGGAGGACACCAGCTCAAGGAAAGCTCTCTGTGTATATGTGCCTTCAAGGTGCCTGCTGACTTACAGTAGCCCAAAAAATTTCACAGGCAAGGAATATCAGAGGTGTTTTCACCAGTTTGTTCCTCTGAAACACAGCCTACAGCGCAAGGTATTTGTTGAGCGGTATCCCATCCAAGTATTAACCAGAGCTAACTGTATTAGCTTCCAAGATAGGTTGGGATCTGGTGCCTTTAGGGTAAGAGAATAAAGCATCTCTTTCTCTTGCTCAACTGAGCCTGAAATAAACTGAAAAGTTGTAGCAAGCATTTGTCCCCTGAAGCTTAAAAAAGAAATCCCATCATATCCCAAGAAACTGGGGCAGACTGTTATTTAATGACAGTTCTTTGGCTGAATAAATTATCTCAGGTTTCCAAAAGGTAACATCAAGGCTTTGAAATTACCAGATCTTCAGAGGGCTAAAACATGTATTTCAAATTCCAGAGTGTCTCTGAGAAAATTCTTGCTACCAGACTGGGATTCAGGCATCACAGAACTCACATGAGAAATCAGATTCAGAGACCAGATCTGAAACCTCCAGGTATAAACCCAACAACACCACGCTCAACTCTCTATTTGCTGAACCACACAAGCTAACTGTGGAAGAACAGCTGCATGGAAAAGCTTGGCCCTATCTAAAGAAAATGTAAAGAACACATGAGAAAATAGATAAGGAATGGTGGGTTGTATCCCAAGCCATCCAAAAGTGAAAAAAACAAGGAGAGCATCCTTCTTAATACATTTCTTCAGAGATTACAGGAACTTGCATTGGTCACCAAAGAACATATGGAATAAGTATTAGTATACCCTAACATCACAAAAATATGAAAGCCTTTACTCAAAACATGCTCCTCTCCCTCAAAATAGATTTTTAATACTGGGAAACTATGAGAAGATTCACAAAAGCTTTTCTTAAACGCACGGGGGGAGGAGGGAGTAAAAAAGACAGGAAAGCTTAGCTACAGATCTTCCCCAAAGGCTCTAACTGGGGTTGGATATCTACATTGTATTTAAAACAATTTCCTTGTCTTGAATGGATAATAGTAACAAAAAAATCTAGTCAAATTTAACAGCAGTAATGCTCCCTCTTCACTTGCCAATCAGGAACTGTGATTTAAGAATCAAAAATGTGGTGGACAGAAGAAAAATTACCTCTGAATTAACTGTATGAAATTATTAAATTCACAAAGAAATAAAAAGTAGGAGTTTTTCAGACGTCTCAAAGAGAAATGAAAGCAGTCAGACATTATCACCACAGAAGCAGAGCAGAAAGTGTAGGCCTTCTCCAATTAGGTTATTTGGAACTTTCATGCACACACCACCATAACAAGGAATGAGGTGGGAGAGAAGAAACTTAGCCTAAATAAACACAGAAGATATATTTGGATACTTTGGGATAGGAAACATGGTAAAGAGCATAAGGGATTTTGCAAAAAACATGCAGCCTAGGGGGAGGGGAAAGCTTCTACTTAGATGTCATAAAGGGAGAGGAGGAAAAGAAATGTACTTACATCTCCATTAGAAAAATTGAAAGGCAGGAAGAAAAGAGATAACAGACTTAGGCTACAATCCTATTAGATACTTGGGAACAAGATCAGTTGAACAGAGTGGGACTTATTTCTGAGTAACCACGGGTAGGGTCAGGTTGTAATCCGAAGCATACTTAACTTCTAGGTAAACACGCTTATTTTTATTTAGTGCATTTACATTACCATCTTTTGGGCAATATAGTGGCTGACACTCTTAAGATAAGGTTTACAGTCTAAAGAGGAACGTTCTAGTAGATATGCTTCTCATCTCTTTGCAGGACAGGTAAGCAGATTTCGTAGTAGTCATGCAGTGAGAGACTGAAAGTTTAATTTAAATAAGAAAAACAAGGCATTGTGAAGGAGGGAAAGAAGCAAAGATGAACAAAGGAGGGGAGACGGTAGACCTCTCCACACACACCTATAATTATTTTTTCCTGCTAGACCAAACATTCTTTATTTCTGTTCCTTATGTTTAAATCATAAACCACTTACGATTGAAAAATGCTGAAATAAACCATTTCACTCAAGACTTTACAGTAAAAACTATAGAATAGGAACTAGGAAACTTTTGGCCCTCTAGATGTTGCTGGACTACAACTCCCATCATCCATTATCACTGGCTGTGCTGGCCAGGGCTGCTGGAATTTGTAATCCAGAAAACCAGGTTATCAACCCCTACTGGAGCAGAGGGAAGGCTGGCTGCCCCATCACACTGTACTATTATAGCACTGCTGTTCCATTTTAACTTCAGTGGAAACATCGCATGGAATTCTGGGGTTCGTAGTTTAGTAGATCAAGTGAGATCCAAGAGACTTCTAACTGTCCCTCCCTAAAATGCAAACCCCAGGATTCCACATGATGCCGTCCCAGGAGTTAAAGTGGAATAACAGCACTATAACATCATAGTGTGGTAAGAGTTCTGGGAGAAGAACGTTCCTTGCTTTGAGGAACAGCTCTTTAGTTTAAAAAGTGACTACAGAAGAGGAAAAGGGGGACTTCTTTCAAATCCGGAGAAATCTGGAAAAGAGACCTTTTCTCTGGCAACTATGCTGCGAGCTCAGTGGAGAACAGGGAGAGGCATAAGAAAATTAATAACCCAGTGGCACCATTCTCAGTGACTGCAATGCAACAAACTACTTCAAAAAGATGACAACTACATGGATCGCGAATTTGTTTTTCAAGACTACCCTCTCACCGTCACCCCATGGGGAATTACAGGATGGAAGAGGAAAGAGGAACAAGGGACGGGGCCAAACTCTTCCCCTGCTCCTGCCCCCAATTACTGAAGTCCTTTCCTTCTTCCTGCCATGGGAGATATAGAAAGGGAATACCAATACAGGGAATACCTTGCCTCCCCAGGGAAATGGGCTAAGGAAGTCCTTCCCCACATGTCCAACATTAGTGCAACTCCCAAGTAGAAAACAGTGTTTCTATCCCCACATTTGCCTCCACCCCAAAACCTCCAAGATGAGAAGAACAGGAATTCTTGATCATTTTTCACTGCAGAGGGGGGAGAGTTCAGCTTGTGAATTACTGAAGCGCCTTCTTGGGTAACCATTATTATTTGTTGTTGTTGTTGTTGTTGTGTGCCTTCAAGTTATTTCTGACTTACGGCAACCCTAAGGCAAACCTATCACAGGGTTATCTGGCAAGATTTGTTCAGAGGGGGTTTGCCTCTGCCTTCCTCTGAAGCTGAGAGAATGTGCTTTACCCAACATCACCCAGCGGGTTCCTAGGAGAGAGTGGGGATTCGAATCCCACTCTCCAGAGTCACACCCAATACTCATATCGCTATACCATGGTGCCTCTCATCATTATTCTTACTGTCACTTACAAAAGACTCAGTCGTCGCCCACCCCAAAATAGGCTAAAACATTACCTTCATTCATATAAAGAATTGGGGGCAGGGACCTTATTATGAATGCAGTGACTTTATTATCAATAAATAATAGGGGAGCATAATGCAACCAATTTTCACAGAAGAATTAACTGAGTAAGCAAGATCTTCACCCCAAAAGTGAAAGGGGAGAGATGAGAAGATATAAAAAGTATATTTTCTTTCTATCCATTCATCCCAAATTTGGATAGGGAGGCCCTTCTTTTAGAAGAGTGCATTTTTTTTCTGTATTAATAGTACAGTATTAATACTGGTATTGCTATTATGGCTGTTGTCAGAAATTTAGAAACAACTGCTCACCCTTCTTTGGCCTATTTTCCAAAAGACTGAGCAACCTGACCTTTTGTATTATTATTTAATATAACCAACATGTTTATCACAGTAGCAGGTAAAACTACCACTACCATCTCCCTGGCAAAAGTATGAGGAAGCATGAGAAAATAATTAAATAATATTTGTTTTTGTATTTGGTTACTGCATTTTTGCCTCTCTCTTTAGCTGTAAAAGGATCTACGGGCAGCTTACAAATATCATTAGCAATAACAATGGCTGAATGGTCCCCTCTTTGGAAAATAAGTTCAAATTATTAAAAGTAATTAAAGGCTTAATCCCCCTGTGAAAATTACTAAAGTCCTTCTCCCACAGTGGAATAAAGTGAGAAATATAAGGAAGAAAACAATATCAATATCATCATCATCATCAAAGGTGACTTTATCTTCTCCCTCCAAAATATAAAATCTTCTTCCTTGCTCAGTGGACAATAAGAGCCATCATTAGGGCGGAAAAAAACTAAGTTTAGCAGGATCATTATCATCAATAATCATTTAGAAGAACTTCTTCATTCAATTTTTTTGGCTAGGGGGAAGAAAGAATAACTGAGCCTCTTTAAAAACAAATAAATAATGCTAACAAATGTGAAATCTTCTTCCTTGCTCAGTGCGCAATGAGAGGCATCATTAGGGGAAAAAATCTAAGTTTTAACATTATCTATAGAATCAATAATCATTTAGAAGAACTTCTTCACCTGATTTTTTGGGGGGTAGGGAAAAGAAAGAGGATCCAACCTCTTTAAAATCAGAAATAAATAATACTGACAAATGTGAAATCCTCTTCCTTGCTCGGTGGGCAATGAATGGCATCATTAGGGGGAAAAAACCCTAAGTTTAACATTATGATTATCACCAATAATCATTCAGAAGAACTTTCTCATCCGATTTTTGGGGGGTAGGGGGAAGAAAAGAGGAACTGAGCCTCTTTAAAAATAGAAATAAAGGCCTTCCAACGAGGATGAGATTGGATGAAAAAAATGTGTTGAGCTGACACTTAAGAGAAACCCCACGGAATCCATGGGTCTACTCTGTTTAGGACCAGCACTTGGACTTAAGCCAACAATATATTGATACTGAAGGTATCAACAATAACATGACTGTTCAGAGGCTTGATCCTCGTTCTTTCTGTGGCAAAAAGAGTCTGAGGAAGTAGGATTAAAAAAGAAAATTGCTTCCCCCCTCCCAGATCACCGTGTGAAAAATTTTAAATATTTGATATATTTTAGAATAATTTCTCTCTCTAAGACTCCCCCAGATCGTCGTGTGAACGATTTTAAATATTTGACATCTTTTAAAATAATTTCTCTCTTTAGAGGCTCCCCTAGATCACCGTGTGGAACATTTTAAATATTTGATATATTTCAAAATAATTTCTCTGTCTCGAGGCTCCCCTAGATCGCCGTGTGAAAAATTGTGGGGAGGGGACCTCGCGATAGAAGAATTATTTGGAAAGGTACCCAATATCTAAAAGTATATTAGAACGGATGGTCGAAATAATAACGATAACGGCAATAATAATAAATAACGGGGTCATGGGGAGGGGAAATGGGGTCAAGTGCCGCCCCCTCCCCCGCCCCACTGTGGAAAAAGGGGTCGGGACCTCCCCAACCCTCCCGGGGCCTTTATGGGGGGCTCAGGAGCGTGGGGAGGAAGGAATCCCTGAGGGGGGTCCCCTTTCTCCCGCCGGGCCCCCCACTCACTCGTCGCTGCGTCTCCACCGGGGGTGGGATGGGAAGAATAGGGCCGTCCCCGTCCCTCTCCACACGAAGCACCTCAGGGCCCCCTCCGGCGCCTGCCTGCTGGCCTCCCTTGCCTCGGCGCGGCTCCCCCGGGCCTGCTTTTCCTCTCTCCCCACCTCAAGTCTCGGGGCGGCGCGCGGGCCCTCCGCTCCAACGGCTCACCCTGAACCCAGAACCGAGAAGGGGGGAATCTTTTTTTCCCCTTTTCCCACCAAGGCGCTCCTTGCGCACGCGCGACGGCCGCGCAGCCCCACGGGCCCCGTAGTCCTCCCGCCCGCCTCCTCGCCCCGGCGAGCACGCGAAAGAACTACGATTCCCAAGAAACCCCGGGCGTGAGGATGAAAAAGGCTACGCTGTCTTCTTTTTTCCTCCCCCCCTCCACCTCCTTTAGGACCAAAGAGAGGGAGAGCGAGCGGGGAAGGAGGAAAACATGGCTGTGCGAAAGTGTGGAGCGGGAGGGAGGCGAGCTCGTCAAGGCCCCGCCAGCTTCCCAAGGAGCGTGGCCAACAAACAAACAAATAAATAATAAAATAAATATATATATATACACATGAGGGAGGGCTTTCATCCTCTTTTTATGTCCCAGCAGGAGTGAGCAAAGGCCTCAGAAGTCCTTGCCCTTCGAAAGCACCGTGGCAAATATTTTTAAACATATATATATATGGGCCTGCAAAGCAGCTGTTCATATCCCACAGGAGGCAGAGGATGGGGCGAAACAACAGTATCCCGTTTCTCTGATCCGACTGAGGCCTCTTTTGTCTCTTTCCTAAGGTGTTTGTGTGTCTCACACACACACACCCCCACCACCACAAATCCCGCCCCTTTCCCTGTGCACCATGAGGGAACCTTGCGGCAGAGGCCGGAGGTTTGGCAAGCGAGGGCGAGGTGGCCGTTTTGTGAGGGAAGCCGTCGCTTCCTCCTCCTCCATGGAGGGCGCCTTTTTGGGGGGAGGGGGACACGGATTTTAAAAGAAACGCTTCGCCTGCGGCACCCTCAGGACTGACACAGGAAAAGCTCTCCACAGTCCTGTTCAAATATTATAAATTCGGGGAGAAATCAAGTTTTCAGAGGGCGAAGAAGCGACGTCGCCCGTGGCCCAGATAAAGGTACAGCCCTGAGGGCAAGAATTATTTTAAAAAAATATATATCGCTTCTTCGAAATAAAACAACCCAAAGTCCACCACACTTTCTGGGATAACTATTCTCCAAAATAAAAAAATAAAAAAAAAATTACGGGTCAAACTTTGCAGAATTAATACAACTAAAGGTCCAGGCTACCCTTGAACAGGGCTTTTTTAAAATGTTTATTTATTAAAGATATGACACACAAAAAAGACTTTGCAGTATTGGTGCTACGAAAGGTCCAGGCTACCCTAGAACAAGGCTTTTTTTAAATATATATATATTAAAGATATCACACACAAAAAAGACTTTACAGTATTGGTACTACTAAAGGTCCAGGCTACTCTAGAACATGGCTTTTTTTAAATACATATATATATATATATATAAAAGATATCACGCACAAAAAGACTTTACAGTATTGGTACTACAAAAGGTCCAGGCTACTCTAGAACATGGCTTTTTTTAAATATATATATATATATATATATAAAAGATTTGACACACAAAAAAGACTTTGCAGTATTGGTGCTACGAAAGGTCCAGGCTACCCTAGGACATGGCTTTTTAAAAAAAAAAAAATTAAAGATATCACATAGAAAAAAGATAGCACACACCAAAGAAAAACAAATAATTATACAATGCAAAGAATACAAAACATAACTGCATAAACATGTATATACAAAATATAACTGCTTACATATATATAAATTTGTATGTACCTGTATATATGTACAAATTTATATTAAAAAATGAAATTTCGCCACGTGATAAAAGTACATCTAATAAAAAAAAAACTGAAGTCATACCTCTTTGAATTTGAAAGGGAGAAAACTAATATGGCTTTTTTTTTTGTATTTATACAGCCTACGTTTTAATTCATGTCAAAAATAGTAACACTTATGAGAGAAAGTCTTCGAAAATGGCTTTTGGGCTTAGTAATATCTCCCGCCAGCTGTTGGAGCAATACTTTCAGTGGCTTTTCAACTGTCGAAGAAAGAAATAATTCTGCTTTCATTATTAGGAAAAAAATATATATTAACACTATGGACCACAATGTTGTATGTAATGTTGCATGTCAGTGGTGGCAGCAGTGGTTTTAGAATAATAAATAAAAATAATTTTGTATAACCCTATAGTCGTAACAATAATGTGATATTGTTTTATGTAATATACCACATTCAATAAAAATAACCTTATTAAGGCAAACTACTATGTCTGATATAATATATTCTGAAATAATAATAAGTGGGTTTGACTCAAATCAGTCCTGTTTCCAGGACACCCACTGAAGTTGGTTGGATTTCAGTTAGGAACTTTCCGCACTTCACTGTTATACTGCTACTATTCCACTTCCAACTTCCTATGGAATCCTTGGGTTTGCAGAGAGTGGCTTCAGTACTACAAATCCCAGAATTCCACAGGAGGTTGGAAGTAGAATAATAGCACTATAACAGTGTAGGGAGGAAAGGTTCTTTATTATGATTAAGTGTGACTAAATCAGAATCTAACCGAGAAAATTAATTCTTATAAACTATTGGGGGGGCTGTTAGACCAGAATCCTATCAGTGACATACACAAGGGTTACGCCTGCCTTATACCTGTATATACTTTTTGGGGAATGATTGTGGAGTTTGCTATTCTCTTCCACCCTCTGCAATTTTTAAATTCCCCTCAGAAGATCCCCAAGGGGGGTTTGCCACAAAATTCTCCGTGAACAACCGTTCTGTGGCTCATGGGGAGCGAATCAAAGAAGTGTCCAGCTTTGCCCCAGGTAACATCACCTGCTGCAACCTGAAGCACAGCCAGACACTTCTGTGATCCTTACTCTTCCCCAGCCACGCAATGGCCACGCAGGGGGGCTATCAAGACAAAATCATGAGTCCTGGGATGATAAGTGGAGCACCATAGCAAAGTTCCACCTGCAGAACTCTTATGCTGCACTGGGCAGTATAAGAGCTTGGGCATATCTGCTGCAGCAAAACCTCCAGTGGCGCCCTAAAAACTAAGTTTTATCTGGCATGAGGTTTTTGCGGGCTGTGGCTCAGAAGGATGGAGCATTGACTTAACTATGCGGGTAGGCAGCAGTAGGGTGTCAGAGAAAAGAAATGCAAAAGCTACAAACATTACTGATTATCTAAATATATGGGGTCACTGAACAAACAGTCCTTAGGAGGGGACAAGGACATCTCCAGCTAGATAAGCAGATTCACACATGTGTATGGGGATAACAAATCTTACTCTAGCCCCTGTGTGAGAGAGAGAGTTCAACCTCCAAATGAACTCTAGTGGGCTACAGGATTGTTATCAAAAGGGCCAGAAGTAACAGAAATGCAAAAATGACAAGTGATGGCAGTTAACTAAAGAGGGGTTGTTAAGCAAACAAAATCACTGGGCACTAATGCAGACATCTCTGCATAGATGAGGTGATCAACACACGTTGCGAGTTTAAAAGCTTTTGCCCTATTTAGGCCATTGAAAATAGAGGAGAATCTCTCCATGAATTCTTGTTCAGCAGTGCTGGACTCTTATTTTGGAGTTCTTTCTGCAAGGATGACCACCTAGCAGTCAAAAACAGTCTCCTTGCCATTTTTCCTATTTTGCCATTTCCGATAGGAGATTTCTGTTTTTTTTCTTTTGGAGAGAAAATTAACCTATATAGAATGGAAGAGGGCATCGCTGGCAAGCTATGCAGTGGAAGATGAGGATTATAAATCCCTAATGTGTGTGACATCATTAAGTACTGGAAGCATGTCTTAAAATAAAAATGGGGTAGAATTGGCATCTGGAGCTGGTACTGTGTACTTCTCTGTCGTTGCCAGCGGTGGCTAGGAGCGTATGTTTGCAGAAGGTGATTTTGCAAAAAGCCAAAAAGTTGTGCTAACTTCATTTACTAGCATCATACACATAAATGCAGGCCTGTTCAATTTGAGACCAAGAAAATTCTCTCCAAAACTGAGACTGGAGAAGGTAGAATTTCCAACGACCTCCAATATCTGCTGGAATCCTCTTGGGGGCATTACTCCAGCATAATTTCTAGCATCTTTCATATTTCACAGTTACATATTCAACTTTAACCACTATGTTGCTTTTGATTGCCATCAAGTCAGTTTAAGACAACCCTATGAATAATACAGTCATCCTGTTATCAACAGCCATGATCAGGTCTTACAAATTTAGGGCTGTGGCCTCCTTGATTGAGTTTATTCACCTGCAGTACAACCTTCCTCTGGTTCCACTCCCTTCTACTTTCATAAAGCATTATTTTCTGATAAGTTCTTCTCATGAGATGTCCAAAGTACAATTGTCTTAAATGTAGTCACTTTAGCTTCTTGAGAGGGTTCAGGATTAAATTTCTCTAAAAATCACTCATTTGTGATTGTAAGTTGTAAGTATTATGGCATGGACAGTTCTGGCCTTGGTATTCAGTGATATATCTTTATGAGGATCTTGACCCAAGGCCTTTGGAGTGCTAGTTTTATTCTAATTTCTTGACTGCACTCTCCATTTTGATTTACGACCGATCCAAGGTATAGAAAATCTTTGAACAAGATCAGCGTTTAGAATTTTCTGCCGGAGAGCTCTAGTGTTTCAAACAGGGTACAAACCCTGGGATCCCACAGGACGCTGCCATAGCAATGAAAGTGGAAGCACTGTGTTGTAGTTGAGTAGCGTGAAAGGACCCCCCCCCCCCGACACTGGAAGCTGTGACAAGACAAGATAAGACAATTGCATAAAAAGGTATCCAGTACCATTTCTCATTTACTGGTGACACAACAAGCTGGGCTCTATCAGAATGGCCACCAAAATGTCCTAGCTGACTGGCCCCTCACTGGTATTACTCAGGGTCTGAACTCATCCTATTTTTAGATTGGCCACTGTATTAAACTAAAACTACGCATAAAAAGCTGCTCCCCACAACCTGTACATATGGCAGGGATGCCAAAATACCCAAGGGCAAAACCTGACATTTGAATATCTGTTTTATGACATGGAGAAGCTCAGTGCTGAAATGTGCCCCTGTTGTGCCAAATGGGGGCTGGGAAACCCAAATTCATTCAATTTCCTCCCCAAGTATTTAATCAATTTACAGAAAGTGTGTAGGTTAACTGTTGGAAGATCCAATCAAACAGTATAAAAATAGAGGCGCTAATGCTTTCTAGATGGTGTGGAACAACCCTATCTCACTGATGTACACATCATGTTTCCCATTGTGTACACCAGACGCATCATGATGGCTTGTGATCATGTTTTGATTCTCCCACACTCTGCCCAAAAACTGAAGCACTACTCCATTCATCTGAGGAAATAGATTAGAATCTACCAAAGCTTATTGCTAATAAAACTGGTGAGGCTTTAAGGTAATGCAAAGCTCCCTCCTGCTTTTCCAGTCTGCAAATGCATTGGAGGTTATTTTTTAGAAAGTATTTGACAAGTTGACCATTATGATGTAGAATCTAATACAAGGGAGTTGGAAACCATTTTCAGAGTTTTGTTTCTGTTAGTAGTTACAATTGTATTTTCCTTTTTTCTTTGTGTGTGTGTGTGTGTATATATATATGATATATATGATATATGCACCAAGAAAAAAAAACAGAAGCTTTCAAGTGATCTGTAGAATTTTCAAAATGCTTTTGTTTCCTTTTGCAAGGCTTACCTGACCTGGTTGTTTCTTTTCACCTGTGCACACTGTTAGTTTTGGATAAAATACCTGCTGAAACCTATTGAACTGCTCTTCTTTTCTGCTCTGTTTTATTTGTGATTCCAGCTAACAAGTTTCCTGTTAAAGAAATAATGCCCGAGAATGCACCTGCTTCACCAACTGAGGTTTGCCTGGAAAGAAAAAAAAATGAAAATTATCAAAGCAGTTTAAAACACCAGGAGAGCCTAGGAGGGTACACATTTCTAAGTGTAAAGCCTTGGAAAATATAGATCATATGGAATGCAAGATGGAGAACTACATGGCCTGGAGCCAAACCTATCATCCCCAGGCTTTCCCCAATGGCCACACTCCTTCCCCCATAACCCCATTATTGGGTGGTTTCCCCATCTTATGTATAGGACTCTGCCCACAAAACAGTTTAAATGCCTCTCTTAAGGGTAAGTTTCCGAGTGTAAGAGCTCTAAGCTTCAAAATATTGCCATTTTAGCCTCACCCATCATTGCAGTGCAGGCCCAAATAGCTTCTCTGGATTTCAAATCAGCCTTCATGCTGACGGAAGTTCTCACCAAAAGAAGGCCTTGACCTGGGGTCTAGTCACGCTACACAGTTACGGCGCCATAATTGTAATAGAGAGCCAGGGTGGTATAGTGCTTTGAGCATTGGACTATGGGCCATACTGCACTACATAACTATTGCACTACGATTCCACTTTAACTACCATGCTGCCTCCTGTGGAATCCTGAGGTTTGTAGTCTTGGGAGGTCCTGGAGCAATTTGGCTGAAAATTCGAAATATCCCTCCCTAAACTGCAAATCCGATGTTTCCATAGAACAGAATCGTGCCCCTTAAAGTGGAATCATAGTGCAATAGTTACATAGCGGGAAAGGCCCTATGTTTCCGGAGAACAGGATTCAATTTCCTGCTTGGCTGGAAACCCACTGGGTGATATTAAACATGTCAAATGCTCTCAGCCCCAGAAAATCCTATAATAAGTTCATTTTAGGGTCTCCATAACTCAGAAATGGTTGAGTGCCTTCAAGTCATTTCTGAGTTAATGGCCATGGTTCCTTGCTGTGGAATCCTGGGATTAGCAATTTAGGGAGGGACATTTCGAATTTGCAGCCAGAGGTCTCCTATGCCTCGCTAGGCTTAAAACCCCAGGAGACCATAGGATGGAACCACAGGAGTTAAACTGGAATAACAGTGGTATTATTGTGCAGTGTGGATGGGTCCTCAGTACCTGAAAGACATGAGTGGTTTAGCTTCCCAACAGAGGCGTATTGCCTCTATTGGATAGGCAGGGACCTTGGCTGGAGATGCAGTGATAATGGAAGACTTCCTACAATTGCCTCTCCCAGTCCTGACAGATAAGATTCTGCATTCTATTCTGCATTGGTCAGGCCTCATTTGGAATCCTGTGTCCAGTTCCGGGCACCTCAATTCAAGAAGGATGTCGACAAGCTGGAACGTGTCCAGAGAAGGGTGACCAAAATAGTGAAGGGTCTGGAAGCCATGAAGCCCTATGAGGAGTGGTTTAGGGAGCTGGGTATGTTTAGTCTGCAGAAGAGAAGGTGAAGAGGGGACATGAGAGCCATGTTTAAATATTTGAATGGATGTCATGTTGCAGGCTTGTTCTCTACCACTCCAGAGACTAGGATAAGGAGCCATGGATTCAAGCTGCAGGAAAGGAGATTCCACGTGAACCTCAGGAAGAACTTCCTGACGGTCAGAGCTGTCCGGCAGTGGAATCTGCTGCTGCCTCCATGGAGTGTGGTGGAGTCTCCTTCTTTGGAGGTTTTTAAGCAGAGGCTGGACGGCCATCTGTTGGGAATGCTTTGATGGGTGTTCCTGCATAGCAGGGGGTTGGACTTGATGGCCCCTGGGGTCTCTTCCAACTCTATGATTCTATGATTCTAAGATGTTAGTGGAGGCCATGTGTGGGACGCCATATACTTCTTGCCCCAGGGCTCCGCTTCATACCTGTTTGGGGAAGGTGTTTTATAAACACCTTCAGGTGCTATCCTTCAGGTCACCAACTGGCTTATGGAGACGCTTTGACCTTCATAGGGATTTCATAGGCAACGATTACTAAGAGATGATTTTGCCAGTTTCTTTCTCTGAAATATAGCCTACAGCACCTGGTATTTCTTGGTGGTCTTCCATCCAAATACTACCAAAACTGACCCTGCATAGCTTTCAAGCTCAGATGGGATCTGGTACCCTCTATTTAGGACTAACTTTTTTAAACTACATCCCCACACCTTTTCCATGTTTACTACTTACCTATCCTATAATGGGAGGCCAGGGTCAGCCCCAGATATTCTGCTGCCAGGATTCAAGTGCATCAGAGCAAAGTTCCATAGCAGGAATCTGGTTGTTTCTCACGGAGTTTAAGGGTGCCCATAGGCCTAACTAGCTTATCCCCCTCCATCTCTGAGCCCAGCTATTTCTTGAGCATGAACCATAACAAGGACAGCCTCTGAAGCCAGTTAAACAGAAGAAAGTGGTGATAAGTCAGTTATACAGACAATATCACATTGGTGGGGACTGTGCCGTCCTGCAGAGCTTGTTGGATTACAACTCCTGGCATTCCTCATGATTGACTATGCTCTTGGGCAGCAATTCCCAAACTCTAGTCCTTCAGGTAATTTTGTACTTCAACTCCCAGAAGTCCCAGCTGCCTTGACCAATGACCAGTGGTTCTGGGAGCTGAAGTCCAAAGCACCTGGAAGACTAAAGTTTGGGAAACACTGCTCTAGAGCTTCTGGGAGTCCATCAATATCTGGAGGGCCGTTTGTACTTCTGTACTGTGTTCAGGGCCATTTCCACACTACACTGTTCTAGTGCTATTATTTCACTTTCAACGTCCTATGGAATGCTGGAGTTTGCAATTTAGCCAGAGAGGTCTTTGGCCTCAGTCAACTGCAAACCCCAGAATTCAACAGGATGTTGAAAGTGGAATAATGCCACTAGAACAGTGTAGTGTGGAAAAGGCCCAAGTGAGGAGAAGCCTTTGCTTGGAACTATGCTAAGGACATCAGGGCCAGTGCAAACACTGGGCATCCTTGGGCAGCTGCTAGGAAGGGACGGCAGCTCAGCCAGGGCAGTGCATTTACCACAGTACCCTCCGGTGACATAAAATGGGAGCCTTCCGGGAGAGTAAAGGGCAGCTCAGCTCATCCACCCAGTGTTACTTTGAACACAGCATGCAGACAAAGCAGACCGGGAGAATCCAGATGGAGAATTAATACCTTTTTGCACTATATTGTGATAGCGCTGTTATTCCACTTTCAACATCCTCTGGAATCCCAGGGTTTGCACTTTAGGGAGGCGCAATTAGAATTCGCAGTAAATGATTCCACCGGATGTTGGGAGAGGAACAATAGCACTATCACAGTGTAGTGCGGAAATGGTCTTAGTGCCAAAATCAACCAAGCGAGAGTCTTAGCAGAGAGTGACATAAGCCAGTTGAGGAGGATCCAAAGACAACAGTCCAAGGGCTAATCCAGCAAGTTCCAAGCAATAAACAAGGAGATTCCGGGAGTCAAACAAACTCCAGGGCCAGGCACCAGCAGATCAGTTGGAGCAAGATTTCAAGTATTCAGAAATAGCACTGTATCCAATTTTTCTAGTGACCCAGGGGTGAGTCTTATATAGCTGAGCCATTGAAACTCCACCCAAAGCTCAGCTGCGGACATTCTGGCTCTTAAACACCGTTAATCATTTCTAACTCTTCTTCCATTTCTCTCCATGGAGTGTCAGTGTAGTTCAAGGAAGCTTTAGCAATCTATATACAGCATTATGTAAAGAAGTTAGAAGAAAAGGTCCAAATGACCAGATAGCACCTCACTTGCTGTTGCTGTTATGAGAAATGTCGACTTAAACAGCCAATTTCCATGATCAACTGTTACAACTGCTATTAATATAATATTCTTAATTGATTTTTGTTGGATAGTTCTGATTTTGTAAATAAGATGGTGTTTTTAAGCCAGTAGTTTAAAAGACATAGAATCATAGAATCACAGAGTTGGAAGAAACCACAATGGCTATCAAGTCCAACCCCATTCTGCCGCGCAGGAACACACCGTCAGAGCATTCCCATCCAGCCGCTGCTGAAAAACCTCCAAAGAAAGAGACTCTGCCACACTCTATTGAGGCAGGATATTCCACTGCTGGACAGCTCTGACCGTCAGTAAGTTCTTCCTGAGTTCAGGTGGAATCTTTTTTCCTGTAGTATGAATCCGTTGCTCCATGTCCTAGTCTTTGGAGCAGCAGAAAACAAGCTTGCTCCATCTTCAATATGACATCCCTTCAAATATTTAAATATGGCTATCATGTCAACTTTTGGCTTTTTTCCCCCATGTGATGAATATGACAATAGGAGGTTATGTAAAAACATAGAATCATAGAATCCTAGAGTTGGAAGAGACGAGAGGGGCCATCCAGTCCAACTGCTGCCATGCAGGTACCCACATCAAAGCACTCCTGACAGATGGCCATCTAGTCTCTGCTTAAAAACCTCCAAAAAAGGAGACTCCACCACACTCCATGAAGGCAGCAGATTCCACTGCCAGACAGCTCTGACCATTAGGAAGTTCTTCCTAAGGTTCAGTTGGAATCTCCTTTCCTGCAGCTTGAATCCATTGCTCCTTGTCCTAGTCTCTGGAGCGGCAGAGAACAAGCCCGCTCCCTCCTCGACATGACATCCCTTCAAATATTTAAACATGGCTATCACACCCCTCTTAACCTTCTCTTCTGCAGACTAAACACACTCAGCTCCCTCAGCCACTCCTCATAGGGCTTCATGGCTTCCAGACCCTTCACCATTTTGGTCCCCCTCCTCTGGACATGTTCCAGCTTGTTGATATCGCTCTTGAACTGGGGTGCCCAGAACTGGACACAGGATTCCAGATGAGGTCTAACCAAAGCAGAATAGAGTGGTACTACTACCTCCCTCGATCTCGACACCACACTCCTATTGACGCAACCAAGAATCGCATTGGCTTTCTTGGCTTCCATTTAATGAAGTTTAAAGGTAAATTAGCTCACTTTCACAAGCCAAGAGAACAGACTTAGCTGAGGTTATGATGTGACCAGTCTAAGCAGAGTTTCAAGCATAGCCTTTTGAAGCTTGATTTTAAAAACTGGTGAGAAGGAGATTAGTTGCTAACAGCAGGCACGAATGCACCAGAGCGTACTCCGGTCTCAGATGATCTCCAGTGCTGGAGGGGTCGAATCCTCCCCTTCTAAACACCTAGCTCAGCTCCAGATGGATATACGCGAGTCCCAAGAGTCCCCTGTCCCGAAAGGGCTTTATCCAGCCAGTCTGAGAACTTAATACTGACGCCAGTGCCTCTGATGTGAGCCTCCCCGTGAAGTTCCCTTAGGAAGGCTCACTGCTCTCCGCCATTGACCGGAAGTTATCTGACATGCAATGTTTTGAGGTCTGCTTTCATATAGCGCCCTGTAATTCACCATGCACTATCATACCAGATTATTGCTGTTTGATGCCATGTAAAAGGCTGGAAGGAAATGATGGAAACTACAGGATAAACCAGTGCTTTGGGAATGAGGATATGTCATTCTAACGAACCTTAGGAAGACAACAAAGGCAACTAGAAAGTCAGGACGTTGGCAGGTGGGAAGCCAGCTTGGAAAGGAGTTGTTTTAAGCAGCTAGCAAATAAGGGCCTTGCACATGCAAATTTGTAATGTCGCTGCTTATAAGGCACTGTAAGACCAACAGGGCTTTTAGTGCTGGCAGTGTCCAGAAATGTGCAACTGTTGTAAATAAAGCTCTGCAAACTTCTAAGCCGAATTTTTTGGGACTGGAGTTATCCTGTGCGTGACAATGCATAACAATGAATGAGAAGTGAGGCAGTGAAATGCTGGTGGAATGTGTGGAAAAGTGGAGTCGGGAGAGGAATGTGGTGTTGATGCACAGGAGCAGCTGGACATGTGCACACAGTATGAACAACAACAGACTCGGGCCATCTCCGCACTACGCGGTTATAGTGCTATTACAGTCGTCCCTCCACATTCGCTAGGGTTAGGGGCACAGGACCACTGCGAAAGTGGAAAAACATGAATAACTTTAGGCCCTCCTAACCCATATTTAACACACAGACAAGTATGATCACCCTATTCAAGCCACATAGATTCCTTTGAGGCCTCAGGGTTCCTTCACAGGCAGAAGTGGGGGGCTGGGGGGCTTCCGGCCACCTCCACAGCTGACCCACACCATTTTTAATAGGGACCTACAAGCCTCCATCACAGTTTCTCAGTCTCACGAGGTTTGCAGTCACTATTAAAAATGGCACAGGGAGGCAGCAGAGGGGACAGCAAATAATCCGTGAATAATCAAACCCACAAAGGTGAAACCCGCAAATGTAGAGGGCTGGCTGTATTCTGCTCGGCCTGAGATAAATTTTATAGTTACTGTTCGCTTGGCGAACTATATATAAAGTCATCAATAATCAAATAGTTAAACCCAAAATAGATATAGAGAAATTACATAGAGAGAAACCTTATGATTTCTACAGGCTGGGCTGACGCAATGAATCATAAAGTCATTACATAGCAACTTCCAATGGGAGGAAGAACAGTGTTGGCTACTCAGGGTTGGTAGTCCATAAGCACGGTCAAATAGCCATAGTCCTGTGGCTAATCCAATGCTTGTAAAGCACTATTGAAACATCTCCTGAAAGGAGGAAAAAGCTTGGTTCCTGTTGGTTGATATGGCATCTGAATGATCTAAAAAGCCAGTTGCATTCCATTGTAAACTGTCTTCTTCAGTGGCCGGATTTTTCTTCAAATCTCTTAGGCCTCCCACAAATAGATTATACAGTAGTTGCAAAAAGAAGGAATCTTCCTTAACTCCTCCAGTCTTAGGAGGCCGAAAGTGGAATAATAACACTTTAACGGTGTAGTGTGGAAATGGCCTCAAGTGGAGGAAGCCAACACTTTTTTTGCAAGACTTGTAAACTCAAGGGACTGTCATAAGTCAAAGGGGACTTGACTTGAACCATCGCATTGTTCTTTATTTAAATCCCATTGAGATGCCATTTGCTTAGGCTTTAATAAAATAAAATTTTAAAAAAATGTTGCCATTTCATGTTTTGCCACATCTAACAAGGATTGCGATTGGGTTTAGAATACAGAAGTGCACGCACGAAAGCAAATAAATACATGGTCAAATTCTTTCCAAAGTTATAGGAAGCAGGGGTGGAAGCGGGGAATGGGGAGAACTGCAGCTTAAGCATCTTAATTGTGCTGGAACAAAAGCCTGCTTTGCATATCATCATATTCTATACAGAAGATTTGCATGGCAAGTGAAAAAGACGGCTGATTACTGAAAACAGCAAGTGACAGAATGAAAACAGTAATAAAGCAATCAGAGGGTTTTTGTGTGATTTAGCAGAGACAGAATCTCCTTATAAAAGAAGCCACACTACACATAGACAGAGCATGGGCAACTCTGCCGTCTGGGACTACAATGCCCATTATCCAGGATGCCATTCTGAGTGCAGTCCTGTATATGTGTTTCAGGGATCACAAGCCTGCAATCTTGACTTGGAAGCTTCAACAACTAGATTTAACTCAGAACACTGTAGCTTCTCCATGTTTGCAACATGATTTCTCCATGTTTGCAACTGAGATGGCAACTCTTTCAAGTATTTCAGATACAAAAGGGAGAATTTTTGGATCCACAGACCTAGAACCTTAACACCGCTGAGTCTCAACCTAAGGCCCTTTCATACCATACAATTATTATGTGATAATTTCACTAAAAATGCCATGATGCCATCTTATGGCATCCTGGGATTTGCAGTTTAGGGACAGAGATTTAGAATTCTCAGCCAGAGAGCTCTAGCACTTCATCATACTAAAAATCCCAGGATTTCATAGCATAGTGTGAAGGAATAATACATAACAACAACATCCACTTAAGAATGCAATACAGTGTTCTCAGAGGTCACCTTGCAGCACATTTTCTGAGCCACTGAAGAAAGAAAAAGCCGTATCTTTTTTTTTGGCTAATATGTTAAGGTTCTGTTGTCTCCAATTAAGGTACAGTGGGCCCCCCGCTCATGCAATCTCCTCACCATAAACGTGAGGTTGTGCAAAGTGTTGCATCCCATAATAGTCAATGGATGTGGTGGGCATGCACCTGGGTTCCCGTGGGTGCGCGCATGTCATGTCCATTGACTATAATGACAAGTGAGCATTCACATTTTTTTCTCTTATGCAGGTACTTCTGGAATGGAACCCCTACATATAACAGAGGACGCACTGCGTTCTTTAAATTATTAACAGCATCCTATTGAGATCCAGGCAAACTTATCAGAGGGTTGTTTGCTTGCTTTTGCAGCGCATATATGATTTAAACAACAACATGAAGTGGCCCTTCTCTTCCAGATCCTGGAAGGATGCACTTAATCCCTTTCCAATCATCGGAAGCCTGTTGGTATGTTACAGATTCCCTTGCATTGCAGAAGCGGTAGGACAGTTTGGCCCTTTGTGGAATGTCCTCGTTCTCTTGTTTCAGGTTGCCAAGTGCCCAGAAGAGTAGAGCTCTGTTTCAAGGAACAAACAGTAGAGAAGCCCACCAGCCCAGAGTCAAACCCGGAGAGCCCCTTGCAGCAGACATGTACTTGAAGCAGTCCGGCACCTAAGCACAAAAGCAGTTAGGCACAATTCACCACATGTGGTGGAATGTCATAGAGCAGCAGTTGCTAACCAGTGGTCCTCGGGCCGCTGATGGTCCACAAGAAAATTTTGGTGGTCTGCAGCCTGCGAGGGGGAAAAGATTGCTCCCCTGTCCTCTCCCACCCACTCCGGACAGGATTGCTCTCGCAGAGAGGGGGTGGACAGTGAGGAGGACCAGATTGCACCCCCACACACAGTGTCTTCTCCCACTCACACCAGGTGGGATCACTCCAGCAGTGGGGAGAAGGACAGCGAGGGGGACGATCTGGTCCTCCTCGCTGTCCTCTCCTGCTCACACCAGGCAGGATTGCTCCCACACCAAGGAGGTGGACAGTGAGAAGGACCAGATCACCCCCCATCCTTCTCCCTGCTGCAGCAACAAATATCACACAAATGATTTTGTTATAACTAACCAGCTTTAATAATATTGCCACAATTAAGCAAGTGTGTTTCGTATTAATACAATGGAACTTTTACAATCATTATTTTGTAGGTGTTTGTACCTTTTTGGAAAAAAATCAGTGGCCCGTGGGATTCAAAATTGTGAGTTTGGTGGTCCTTGAGGTCATAGAATCATAGAATCATAGAGTTGGAAGAGACCCAGGGGCCATCGAGTGCAACCTCCTGCTATGCAGGAACACCCATCAAAGCACACCCAACAGATGGCCGTCCAGCCTCTGCTTAAAAACCTCCAAAGAAGGAGGAGACTCCATCACACCCCATGGAGTCGGCAGATTCCACTGCCGGACAGCTCTGACCATTAGGAAGTTCTTCCTCAGGTTCAAGTGGAATCTCCTTTCCTGCAGGTTGAATCCATTGCTCCTTGTCCTAGTCACTGGAGCAGCAGAAAACAAGCCCACTCCCTCCTAGACATGACACCCCTTCAAACATTTAGACATGATGTCCCCTCTTTAACCTTCTCTTCTGCAGACTAAACATACCCAGCTCCCTAAGCCGCTCCTCATAGGGCTTCATGGCTTCCAGACCCTCCACCATTTTGGTCCCCCTCCTCTGGACACGTTCCAGCTTGTCAATATCCTTCTTGAATTGAGGTGCCCAGAACTGGACACAGGATTCCAGATAAGGTCTAACCAAAGCAGAATAGAGTGGCACCATTACATCCCTTGATCTAGACGCCATGCTCCTACTGATGCAACCAAGAATCGCATTGGCTTTCTTGGCTGCCGCATCACACTGCTGACTCATGTTCAGCTTGTGATCACACATACTGTTATCCAGCCACGCGTCCCCCATCCTATATTTGTGCATTCCATTTTTTCTGCCTACGTGCAGGACCTTACATTTCTCTCCGTTGAAATTCATTTTGTTAGCGTTGGCCCAGCTCTCCAATCTGTCAAGGTCATTTTGAATTTTGATCCTGTCCTTTGGCGTGTTAGCAACCCCACTCAATTTGGTGTCATCTGCAAATTTGATCAGCGTGCCCTCCACTCCTTCATCCAGGTCATTGATGAAGATGTTGAATAGTCCTGGGCCCAGGACAGAACCCTCTGGCGCACCGGATCCAAAAGGCTGGCGATGGCCGTCGTAAAGCAAAGAAATACGGGGCTAGGCTACATAAAACAGTCTCCTGGGGTTTGCAGTTTAGGGAGGCGCATTTGAAAGTAGTATATAATAGCACTGTAACATTCTAGTGCAGGAAATGGCCAAAGTTGTAGCTAATTTTAATGACAGGGATAAAAAGCAGCCCAACTCAGAAAGGCCCATGAGAATAATTGAAATGAATTGTTCCTTTAAGAAATGAAATGTGGACTCAATAATTTGTAAACACTGTATTTGTATATTGTAGTGTTGTAATGTACTTCTGATATATCTTTTAAGAATTTTCAAAATGTGTGGTTTTACCTTTTATTATTGATTTTTCTTTTGGCTCTAACCTGTATTTGGTTGTCCAGTTATAAAACTGAATTAAACAATAACCTTTTCTATGTTTTCACTTACGTCTTTGTCTGAGCTTTTATCCATATTTGTTTAAATTTGTACACGTCAAGTTAAGTGTTCTTTGGGGGAGAAAGGCACCATATACATGAATTAACAATTAGCAAAGAAAAAAAAAGAATAAGAAGACAAAGAAACTCAGAATGTATAAAAAGCTTTGCTGGATCAGACTCAAGCAGGGTGTTACTGCAGTTTAGACCTCCTTGGGGACACCCCTAGGTATCATTTTGATATCAAACCATTCGGCTTTCCCTTGCCACCCTGCTCCACTTGTTTGCGAGGCCACCGGAGCAGCACGCAAACGGGCACGGCCGATAATCGCTGGACATTCCATTCTCCACCCAGGCAGGCCAGACACAGCCGGTTCGTGGCTTCAGGGACCTCTCCGGCAAACACCTCATTACATATGCGCGATACTAACAAAGGCTTCCTGCCCCGAGCAGGCTACTGGACAAAGGTTGTGCCGTCCACTGGTAAGCGCTGCGCATTTGCATACTGGCCACACTATTGTTAATTCGGCTCTGATTCCATCATGCAAAGTTGTGACCTTTCCGAGACGTTGTCTCGCACCCAAAACTCATTGTTGTTCCCCAAGTAAGGCATAGCCTGCAGTCTCAATTCACCCTATAAAAACCCTTGATTCCGAGACCTTCCTCGGATCGCTTAGCCCGCTCTAGAGTTCCATCCCACCTTGCTGCCGTTTCAAGCACCCCTCAGCTAATCGAGCTGAGCTTCTTCTCCGCATCCCCGGCTTCTCTCCTAAGGTCCAGGACTACGAGACAGGCGTCGTATCACCCATTTCCCTCTGAAAACCCCTCTCTCTAACTCAATTTCTGATTCCTTAGTTATCTGTGTGGCTGTGGTGTCTTCAACATTTGTCTGTATTCAATAAAACATCACTTTTATTACTTTAAACCCATCTGGCTGCTTGACTGACCCGACCCCATAGATGCTGGGTTGCAAGATCCTGCTAAGTTACCCTGCCTCTCGCTAGCTTAAGTGAGTGCTCCAGCTAATTTTCCCCAAGGTTGTGTTATATTGTTTGGTTATTATGTCCCTCCCGGGACCCCCAGAGAACAGGGTAACAAGGGTTCCACGATCTTAGGCTCTTCAGCCCTTGGGATGAAGACGAGAAATCTCAGGGTGAGAGCAATGCCGTGGAAAGTGTATGTTTTCTTCACGTGTTAGACTCGGTGTTTTTACTTTGAATGGGATTCTCTGCGAAACTGGGACTGAATCATGCTTAACACCACCCCAGCGCTTACTGTCTGTGCTATCATAAGGTATCCCTGGGGGCTTTTGGGAGCATTAGTCATAATGTATTGTTTCATTCTTTTTCATCCATCCATTGTAGGCTCGTTTTCATCCATCCATTGTAGGCTGTGTTTGGTGATACGGTGTGCCAGCATGTGCCATTGAAACTTGAGTTGCTTAACAGGAATTTCAGAATTAAGTCCTCAGCTCAGAGCTCCTGGATCACCAAATTTGAAATGATAAGGAAGAGTCAAAATACCTCAAACCCTGCACTTAATCCAAGGAGGGCTGAATGATAGAACTTCTTGCTACAAGATAATCACTCTGGCAAAGAATTTAGCAATTTACAAAGAAGGTTTATGTAACTATTAAAAATTAGATTAACCATTCTCAGAAAAATATGCCAAAGTCATAGAATCATAGAATTATAGAGTTGGAAGAGACCTCCAGGGGCCATCCAGTCCAACCCCTTTGTGCCATGCAGGAACACACATGAAAGCACTCCCCTTGACAGATGACCATCCAGCCTCTGTTTAAAAACCTCCAAAGAAGGAGATTCCACCACACTCCATGGAGGCAGTAGATTCCACTGCCGGACAGCTCCAACCGCCAGGAAGTTCTTCCTAATATTCAGATGAAGCCTCTTTTCCTATAGTTTGAATCCATTGCTCCTTGTCCTAGTCTCTGAAGCAGCAGAAAACAAGCTTGCTCCATTTTCAACAATGACATCTCTTCAAATATTTAAACATGGCTATCATGTCCCCTCTTAACCTTCTTTTCTGCAGACTAAACATACCTGGTGCCCTAACTCGCACTTCATAGGGCATGGCTTCCAGACTCTTCACCATTTTGGTTGCCCTCCTCTGGACACGTCTCACCTGCTACCCCTTTGCAGTTGACTCTGCCAATCCCCTGCCATTTTGTGCCTGATGGGCCTCAGTCACTGTCAGCAGTCTAAAGGCAAGCAAAGGACCGAAAACCCCTGGTTTTGAGTGTGTACTGATAACACCGAGGTGATGTATTCAATCCCTATGCAGTCCAAAAGAGGGGTTTTTTTTGTAAATCTTTGGCCCTTTCTGCAAGAGTCCTTGCATGGGGATGGGAGAGGAGTGGGACCGCAATGACATCTCTGTCAAGACATCATTGCAGTCCCGTCCTTCTCCCATCGTCAGCTGGTGCAATTGTGGAGTAACTCACTGATGCGATTTCCCTGTCAATGACCCACAATCACGCAACTCTCCTGTACCTACGTGCCCTGCGGAAGGCCTGGAAATGCGATGGAGGTGCTTCCTACCCTAGCGCAGCATGGGAAAGAGCCCACTGCGCTGCAGAAGAGATGTGTCCTTTGCGCTCCCTTCCAAGGGAGCCGGTCCAGTGCAGAGGGGAGCATTCCCTTCGCACTGCCTTCCCAGGAGAGGCGCTGCTGGGATTGCAACCGGAGGACGACGAGATAAGGTAAGGCATGGAAACGGCCTTTGTTACTCCACTGGAAAAACCCTATCGCGGGGTCTACAATTTTGATATTAAAATATGATTCAATGTGCTTGAGAGGTCACCGGATGGGCACGTAGGCAGCAATGGTCAAAGATCGAAAACCAGGTCAGGCCTGTAAAATCCCCCGTCGCGTAGCCCCAGGAGACCTCAAGATGTATAAACCCACAATAAACAAAGAGTCCTCAGCCCCGAGAAGCCAACTTGAGCGGATTAGCGTGTGTGCCCCAAGTTGAGCAAATATTCCATCAGGCAAGGACCATTTACATGAAGTCACACCACAAACTAACACAGCTGAAGATCCTGAGACTTTGGCAATGCCTTGCCATCCCAGCACGCAAAGGAAATTATCATGGTGGAGCTTCGTTATCGCTCCAACACCCATTGTTCTCTCCAGGAAAGGATTAGCCCACCAGGTACTTTTTCCTCTAGTTTTTGAGCAGTTCTTTGGATCACTCCCAGTCATCCCAGCAGACCGTTGCTCCGTCCGTTGAGTGATCCCCTCAGCCCTCTCCGTGCTGAGCCCCACTTCTCCGCTGCCTTCCCAGACCCAGGACTTCAGGAAAAGGTGCAGTATCACCCCAGCTACGCCCCTCCAATACTCCCCTATCCAGTTTCCTCTCTTTTGCTTCTTCATAGCTCTTGGGTGCGTGTGAGTGATTGTGTTGCTGCGTGAGATTTTCATTCGATATTGGACATTCTTGTTTGGTTTTTGGCTTGGCCTGACCCCGTAAAAACTGGGTAAAAAGGCCCCGCTAGGTTACCCTGCCTCTCACATTGCTATTGCTCGTGCTCTGGCTAGTTTCCATTCCCCATCACGTGGAGCACATTGAGGTGTCCCCCAAGGGACCCCAGAAATCAGGGTAACACCTTTGATTTTTATCTCAGCTTCAAAAGAAATTCATAGGGACAGCAAACAGGATAACATGGCAGACGATCAGTGTGAAACCATGTTGCGCAAATGGGCCATTGGCCATACGAACTATGACAAGAAAAGAGTTCATCAGAGCATGGGCAGAGTATCTATCCCTTATTACTGACACCTCTCTTGTTCCACCTGGTGTCCCAGCCCCCTCCAATTTTCCATCACCAACATTTCCTCAATTAGGGATTAGATTTGCCCCAAAGGGATCGGTAGCAGCTTTGAGCGTCTGCTCAGGAACTTGACTTCATGTATGGCAACTTCCTCTGTTTGCATCAAATATCCAATATTATCCCTAGTCCTTAAAAAGGCTGAATCAGAACGATGTTCTACGGATTCCAGAGGTGTGCTGGTGAGCAACCGAGGTCAGTAAAAACCGGAGAAACGTTTTATTTTTTCAGAGCAAGGCAACATTTCCCTTTTTTTTTTTTATTCAAAAAGGCCCTGGTGGCAGGAATATAGTGTAAAAATCATTGGAAAAACTAAAAGGCATCAATACATATTGGAATATACACTTTATACAAAAAAAATTACACGTCGTTAATGATTTGCTTCTGTTTTTGTTTTGAGGTTCTGATTCGGAAACTGAGGTCTCAATAATTCATGGGTCCTGGGATCTGAACATTGAGGCCGCTGTAGTCCAACATGTACATGGGCCACTGCTGGAAGGAAGGAAGGAAGGAAGGAAGAAAGGAAGGAAGGAAGGAAGGAAGGAAGGAAGGAAGGAAGAAAGAAAGAAAGAAAGAAAGAAAGAAAGAAAGAAAGAGAAATTTAAATCCTGCCCCAAATTAGGAAATTAAAACAATACTGCAAGGTTATAGAGCCAAACTAGGACAAAACTAGATTTTTCTTTTTAAAAAAGTAATACTCCTCCAAAACCCTGTTGCCTGATAATTAAAGGAACTCCCCACACTTGTAACTAATTAATAAATTGATTAATTGACCAAACATCAATGCATTTTGTAGCATTTATTTTGCATTATGGCTTATTTTCTTTGAATGACATGAACCCCATTTAAAAAAAATGGACAGGAATCCTGTTGGTGCCTAAAGATGTAAAAATGTCAGAAAATTTTGAAACCACTGGGAAAAATTTTAATTTTTTTTCCTTGAAAACAAAAATTTTCAGGAAAACTGAAATAATGCATTACCAGCATGCCTTGAAGACTAAAAATCTTACTTTAGGAAAAGAAAAACCTTATATGCAGCTTGGTTTGGTACAGAATTATCATGTATGACATATCAGAGTTCATTAAGAAAATAATTGCCAATTGAATTCACTTTTTAAATACACACACACATATTGTTAAAACAGAGCTATACAATCCTCAAATTGAAATAAGGAACCTATCTGGTTTTGCGAGTCTATGAGGAGCTGGTGGAAAAAATATTTTTTAAAAAATTAAAAAAACTCAATAAAAACACAAAGGCAAATCAGAGTCAAAATAACATTAATAAAGCAAAGAAAATTATTTTGTCTCCTCCATTGTGTCCAAGCACTCCTACGCACAAAAGACCAAGAAGTGACATGATGTGAAATACTGTGCATAGTTTTACCGCAAAGCTCAGCTGAGACATAGTTTTAAGAAATAATATGGGTAAGTAAATATAAGACACCTTGTCTTCACCACTGTCTTCATCATTCTGAAAAAAGTAACAGAATCCCACAATCCATTTTTCCATTTTTTTTCCAGAAAAAAAAATGGTTTTGGATAAAAATGGGAAAACTGTGTTATTCCTCTAGATTTTTCTGGTTTGGGGGCTTTCATATTGTTATTGTGGCCTGGGCTAGCCATTGCCCTTTATCCCAATGCCAGACAGCAGCCGCAACGGAAGCCACAGAAAAAAAAATACAAGGCTCAGAAAATCAGCTTTTTCTCCAAGCCCTGAACTTCTTCCATGCTCGCTGTCCTGTGTGGTTTTTCCGTCTGTCACCACAGCCTATGGGGACATTGTAATGACAGTGGAATACATCAACAGCATTCCCGGAAGAAAATCTCAGTTTGTCCCAGCCCACCTTTTTCCCTGTGATCCCAGTGAGAACTAAAAACCAAACGGAACCAAACCAGGGAATTCCACAAATTATGGATGCCAATTCAACCAATTATGGAAGGCAAAGCCATCAAATTTGCAGAGGGCACCCAAACTGGGGGACGGGGAGCTAACACCCCAAAGGACAGGATCAGAACTCAAAATGTCCTTGACAGACTGGAAAGCTGGGCCAAAACTAACAAAGTGAATTTCAACCGGGGTAAATATAAGGTGCTACACCAAGGCAGGAAAAATGAAACGCCCGGATACAGAATGGGTGACGTTTGGCTTGAAAGCAGAAGATGTTGAAAAGGATCCAGGGGTGCTAATAGACCGCTAGCTAAACACGAGCCAACAGTGTGATGTGGCAGTCAAAAAGGCCAATGCAGTTCTAGGCTGCAGGAGCACAGTGTCCAGCTCAAGGGAAGCAGTCTCACTCTATTCTGCTTCTATTCTGTGTCCGGTTCTGGGCACCGCAGTTCAAGAAGGATATTGACAGGCTGGAACATGTCTAGAGAAGGGTGGCCAAAAGGATCAGAGGTCTGGAAACCAAGTTTTATGAGGAACAACGCAGGGAGATGGATACGTTTAGCTTGAAGAAGAAAAGCCTGAGTGATGGCATCTTTAAATCTCTGAAGAGATGCCATGTAGAAGATGGAGCAAGACTGTTTTCTGATGCTCCAGAGACTAGAACACAAACCAGTGGATATGAATAACAAGACACGAGATTCCACCTAAACGTTATAGAGAACATCTTTACTGTAAGAACCGTTCAGTTACAAAGGGATTCACCTGGCATTTCAAGACTATGCAAACATGTCCTATACAGTCAGCCCTTCCCCTTTGCGGGTTTCACTTTTCCAGATTTGATTATTCACGGATTCTTTGCTGTCCCCTCCGCTGCCTCCCTGTGTCATTTTTAATAAGGACTGCAAGCCTCGTGAGTCTGAGAAACTGCAAACAAGGCTTGCAAGCCCCTCTTAAAAACGGTGTGGGGCAGCATCGGAGGTAGCTGTAAGCCCCACCAGTCCCCCACTTCTGCCTTGGGAAGGAACCCGGATGCTCCAAAGGAATCCACAGCGGGCTGAATATGGTGACCATCCTTTTTTGTGTGTTAACTGCGGTTTGAGAGGACCTAGAGTTATTCATGGTTTTTCTACTTTCACGGGGGTCCTTTGCCCCTAGCCCTAGCAAATGGAGAGGGATGACTGTATAAGCATTGTCAAAGCTTTTGTTTTGCTGTTCTGCCTTTTTCATGTTAATCTTTGTTTTAAAAATGAATTCTTATTATCGTTATCATTATTATTATTACTATTATTATTGAATTTGGCAGTGGAACGGCCTGCCTCAGAGGATAGCGGACTCTCCTATTTTGGAAGTTTTTAAACAGAGGTTAGATAGATGTGTGGCCCGTGGGCTCCCCACTGCAGCCACCATTAACAATATTTTGGATTTTAAAGTGGATCACTGCGCCTCCAGAAGAGGTACAATTTGCCATTTAAATGATGTCTCTCACCCCCAACTTAAAAAACAAAAAAACTGCCCTATCTGTCCGTCCGTCCAAATCCATCCATCCATCTATTTATCTATCCACCCACCCATCCATCCATCTATCTATCTTAGAAAACTGAAAGTAACCTTCCAGCCACCACAGCAGGGATCGAAGGAATGGTGGAACATGGTTGGACGTAGGAATACCTTTCAGGGATGTTGGACAATACTGTTGCACCGGCTATTTTGAAGTAAGAGCGAAGGGCCGGGCCGGTCACTTTCTGTCCATGGAACGGGAGAGAGGGTGCCATTGTGTTCTTTGCCTCAGGCAACCAAGTGCCTTAGGTTGGCCCTGTTCTCGCAACAATGCTCTTCTGGTCTCTTTTGCATTGGAGTAGGAAAACAGCCATCATCAGCGCCGTCACAATCATAACCTGTGTTTGGGCTGTCCTACTTCAGCTTTTCTACTCAAGGAAAATGCTTGGTGGGGGAAAAACATTTGTGCCTGGGCTCCTTGCCGATAAGCTCACTTTCTGTGTTCAGGGAACTATGTCTGCAGAGAGGAATTACCGTCTGCATTCCAGAGTCGGAATCTCCCATTTTCAGGTGGTACAGTCCCAGCACGGGTCGACCCCCTTAACATCCCTCCCTGCCACAAACAAAGCGTGCCACGGTGAATATACTTACCACAAGCGAAATCTGACTGGCGGATGACGTGGCCTCTAGATTTGAAGAGGAGGAGGAGGACGATGATGAAGAGGAAGAGACGGAATTCCCTTCGGAGATCCTCTTCCGCTTCCTTTTGGGAATGGCAACGTCATTTTCTGGGAAGATTCAAAGGGAAAGAAGAGTGGGATTTAGAAAGGCTCCCTCTCCTGTCTCCACCATCTTCCCCTGCAGAGAGGCCTTCAGAGCCCCAGCTAAGCAGAATCTGGGGAAAGGGGAAGGGCAAGAAGGAGAAGGTTCAGTTCTCCTCATTCTCCACTTCAAACTGCAACCTCACCCTCCAATTGTGTAGCTGATCAACGGAGGCCCAAGTTGGAGAGATCAGTGGAGGGATCTTGTGGCCCTCCAGAGGTTGTTGCACTTGTCAGGGTAATGTGAGGTATGCACCTCAGAGCATGTGCAGAGTACTAATAAGGAAGCGGCGCCCAGCTGCAACCAGTTGCTCCAGACAGAAGAAACAAAAAAGCCTCGCAGACTCAAAGCAATAAGTCTTAGTGCTGTTTAACCAACAGAGCACATAAGATAAGCGTTAGGGCTCCTGGCAGCAAGCCTAGAAGCAAAAAACATTCCAGCACAAAATCAGCAGAACGGAGGACAGGCTGACAGCATGTCCAGAGGCAGCACAAAAATAGCTTCACAGCAGCCTGACCAAAGGCAAATGACATTGCCACACCTAAGCCTTTTTAAAAGGCTTAACCACATCCCAGGCCATACGGGCGATCCCATTGCACTCACAGCATGCAACCTCCTCGTGCTGGGTGCTCTCTGGTGAGGTAAGACCATTCGAGGCAGGCTAGCCAAAACACTCCCTTGCAGCTATGCCTCCTGGTCATGCCGCACTCACACTCTGGCAGCATTCCTCACCTTTGACTGTGGAATGCCAGCTAGGGCTGACGGGTGCTGCATTCAGCAAAATCTGGACGGCCACACATTGCCCACTCTGACTTACAATGTGTTATTTTGTGCCTTCAAGTCGCCTCCAACTTTTGGTGAACCGACAGCAACCCTTTCACAGAAGTTTAGTGGCTATGGTTTTCCCCTGAGGCTGAGAGAGTGTGACTTGCCCAAGGTCACCCAGTGGGTTTCCATGGATGAGCGGAGATTTGAACCCTGGTTTGAGTGTGCAACACTCAGACCACTACATCAGACTGGTTCCAAAAAACTATTACAGGGTTTCCTGGAGAAGATTTATCCAAAGGAGATTTTCCATTGTCTTCCTCTGAGGCTGAGAGTGTGTGATTTGCCCAAGGCCACCCGGTGGGTTTCCGGGGCTAAACAATGATTCAAACCCTGGTCTTTCAGAATCCTAGTCCAAACCACTACACCACAGTCACTTAGATCTCGCTGTCTCTCAAATATCTTGCACAGCCTCAATAATTCCTTTTATAACTCAGTCCTAAACCATCACTCTCATGTTGGTCTGACATTACAGGGCAGGCAATCTGGTGACCTCATGGAATTTTTGGATGGTGCCGGTCTGCCTATTTTGTCCTAAATTGCTGAACAAAACAACTAAGGAGTATGTCGAAGAGGAAAGATCCTGAATGGAGATAACTAAGAAAATGTCCATTTCATTCCAGTGTCTTGTCTATAGGAACATATCCTTAGAATAAGGGTGGAGAAAGTCCAACCGCAGGGCCGCTTAATTTTTTTAAAAAATTTTTTGGAAAATATTTTTCCCCACAAATGCTCCCCCAGGGGTTGTAGGGGACAACTTTGTCACACTTCCCTCCCCTCCAAGCCGTTTTTGGTTCCTTCAACTTGATCTCTGGGCCAATTTCTTTCTTTCTTTTTTTAAAAAATGCTTCCTCCTGCATCTAAAATTGCTGGAGGGTATCCAAGACGTGGCAGAATGGTCCACTACAACCCTCTGGCAGCATTTGGGAGCACAAAATTATTTTCAATGACTAAATTATTTTCAATTCAATTCTTTATTTGGTCTACGAATGTAAATAAACAGATTATTTTCAACAGCGTTGCCTACTAGGAAGTAATATGCTTCAGTTGCAGAGTGATTGTTCCCAGACCAGGGGTCCATTCACATTAAGAAATTATAGCATTATTTTAGCTGTTCTGCTATGGTTCAGTCCCATACAATCCTGGAATCCGGAGTTTAAGGTCTTTTGCCTTTAAAACTCTCAATGAGGGAGCTCTCGTGCCTCACCGGACTACAAACCGCAAGATCTTACAGGACTGTTAAAGTGGAATCATAGGGCCATCTAGTCTCAACAGGCTCTTGCAGAAATGAAGGGAGCCACTGTGAAGTCTAACTAGAGAGAACTAGGAAATGTTGCTTTTTAGAGTCCAACAGCTAGAATCCTCTGACCAAGCATGGCCAGTGGACATGACTGAACTTTCGGCAAAGCAAACAGGCTGTCCTTTTCCAGAAGGGCAGGCTGGGAATGTTTTCACACCTAAATAAATGATGAATAAGGACCAAATCTGGAGAAAATCACTTTTGGGACTGCAACTTCCCTAGCCCCTAGGGATTCCAGGAGGTTTTGTCCAAAAAAAAAAAAAGTAACCTTTTGAAGTTCTGCAAAGACCATTTCCCCACCCACATTAGACAAAATCAATTTCTGGGTTCCAGCGATCAGGGGGAAAGAAGCACATGAGAAGAAAGGGCTTTAAAATGTCTGTCTCACTTTCTCTGGCCTTCTTTTCCATATTACAGCCTCGAGGAGCTGCTGACCCAAAGGTGGTTTCAGTCCCACTGCCAATACTTGGCATCCTCAGCCCTTGTTCTGGTCCCAGAGTCTGGCAGAGCTTTTCTTAAGTTTTTACAACTACTGACCATTGATCAAACTCTTTATACATGTATTTTTTTAAAACTTTGCTCCACCTAATTTTTTTTTTTCCTTTGCGCTTACCTGGTTGCTTGGCTTCAGCACCGAGATCTGCAAATGGCCTGCATTGCAAAAGAAATAAATGAAATAATGAGGATGTTTCTACCAAATGAAATGATGGTGGCAATTCTAAAAGCAAATCAACCAACCATGTTGCATCTTCATACGGAGGATGGAGCAAGCCTGTTTTCTGGCTGCTCCAGAGACTAGGACACGGAGCAGTGGCTTCAAACTTCAGGAAAAGAGATTCCATCTAAATCTTAGGAAGAACTTTCTAATGGTAAGAGCCATTCAACAGTGGAATATGCTGCCTGGGAGTGTGGTGGAGTCTCCTTCTTTGGAGGTTTTTTAGATAGAGGCTGGGTGGCCGTCTGTCAGGAATGCTTTGATGGTATATTCTGGCTTTGCAGAATGGGGTTGAAGTCCATGGCCCTTGTGGTCTCTTCCAACTCTATGGTTCTATGATTCCAACAAGCCTCCAGAGAGGCAATTTTCCATTTTAATACTACTTCCACAACCCCTTTGCTCCCCCCAAAAAATATTTTTAATAACTGGCAGTGACTCGAAGGCTCCATTCCACAGAATAGGTCTAGACTCCCAGTTCTCTAGACTTGCCCACTCCTGTCTCAGGGCCTTTCAACTGCCATGGCTGCATCCTTTGGAATCCTGGGGTTTGTAGTGTATCAAGCTATTAGAGCTCTCTGCCAGAGCCTGCTAAACTGCAAATCCCAGGATTCCACACGACGTTGCCCAGGTAGTTGCAGTGGAAGGTTCGTCTACATGGCTGTGTCGCGTGAAAGGCCCGTTAGACAAAGCCTGATCTCGGAGGGAGAGTGTGGCATTTCCCACATTGCTCAGGAAAGTGCAATGTGGGAAAATATTTCTTTAGCAACATGGAGGTCTTGTGGTTCGAAGATGGCACACTCCCACCTCTGATCTTAGAGGTCTGCTTCCCATCATTGTAGCATTATGACTCCACTTTAACGGCCACAGTTGCATGCTATGGAATCTTGAGGTTTGCTAAGGCCTTGGACCTTTCTGGCTGAGAATTCTACCTTTCCCTAAACTACCAACTCTGAGAGTCTCGTGGGATGGAGCCATGCCAGCTAAAAGTAATAGCAAGCTGGTAGGGTGGGGAGGATCAGAACTCAAATTCACTCAGACATTTAACCTTGGGCTTTCTTTCTGCCTATCCTACCTCACAGGGTTGTTAGGAAGATAAAGTAGGGTAGTCTATGAATACCACCTTCAGCTTAAGAAGAGGAGGGAAGGGACCCAAAGGTGAATACTAACAGTATTACACTGGCAACTGATCCCCGCCAGTGCCTGTTCCAATTCTACATTATCCTCACATTCCCTGACCTTCCCTTGACTGATGAGAGGCCAATTTGATCTGCAACTATAGTCTTACTGATCTCTGAGCAGTAAGACTATAGTTCACTGTAGATCACAAGCAGAAGGTCCCAGGTTCAGTCGCTAGTGTCTTGAGGCACGGCTGAGAAATTGCTCAGCCAGAAGCCCTGGGGAATTGCTACCCATCAGTGCAGACAATGCTAAACTAGAGGGGCAAAGCATCTGGGTCAGTATTAGGAAGGCTAAAGCTCACTGCTAGAGACCATAAACTGCAGGTTCATTTTCCAACATCTTTAGGTAGGCTTGAAAAAGACTCCTGCCTGAGACTCTAGACAGCTCTTACCAGTCACTACTAAGCCAGATGGGCCAACAGCTTGACTGGGTTCCTCCATTCTAGTAACAATTGGAATAGGACTTGTCAGGTCCTGGTGTTGCATGCGAAAGGCTCCTGGGTTCAACCCTAAAAGTGTCTCTCAGGTAACAAGAGACAAAGATGACTTCTACCTGGGCCTACCTCTCAGACTGGAAGGGCAGGTGTTGTCCCTATATTCTGAAATACAACTCCCATTAAGCCCAACTTCCAGTGTTCAAAGCCAGATGGACCATGGCCCAATGTTCAACTTGATGAACCAACAGTGGGACACTATAAGGCAGCTTCATCTCAGCATGGACTCCAGGTTTCAGAAGTCATAGAATCATAGAGTTGAAAGAGACCACAAGGGCCATCCAATCCAATCCCCTTCCGCCATGCAGGAACACCCATCAAAGCATTCCCGACAGATGGCCATCCAGCCTCTGCTTAAAAACCTCCAAAGGAGGACACCCCACTACACTCCATGGAGGCAGTGTATTCCACTGTCGGACAGCTCTGACCATCAAGAAGTTCTTCCTGAGGTTCAGGTGGAATCTCCTTTCCTGGAGTTTGAATCCATTGCTCCTTGTCCTAGTCTCTTAAGCAGTGGAAAACAAGCCTACTCCCTCCTTGACTTGACCTGCCTTCAAATATTTAAACATGGCTATCATGTCCCCTCTTAACCTTCTCTTCTGCAGACTAAACATCTCCAGCTCCCTAAGCTGCTCCTCACAGAACTTCATGCTTTCCAGACCCTTCACCATTTTAGTCACCCTCCTCTGGACATACTCCAGCTTGTCAATATCTTTCTTGAAATGAGGTGCCCATCAAGAGGTTCTCATCAAGAGGCTCACATTCAAGTCTCTCTCCCAGTGGGCTTTCTCACCTTAACCCGTGGCAGTGACCATGTCAGTGGGGAGATGAATTCCCCCCAGGTTTTAATCCAAGCTATTCAGGGTACTGTACCCTACTCCTAAACAGGTTCAGGACCTTGGAGAGTTCCTCTAAAACCATACAAATCCTGGAGTGGCTCCTCTGCTCTGCCGACATGGGAGTCACCTCTGCTCACATGCTCGCCTTGTTCTCCTGGGCAAAATCCACAGAAGGAGAGAGAGAGAGAAAGGCACATGAGGACATCTTGAATACTGTGTCCAGTTCTGGGCGCCCCATTTCAAGAAGGACCTGGTCAAGCTGGAGCAAGTCCAGAGGAGGGCAACCAAAATGGTGAGGGGCCTGGAAGCCATGAAGCCCTATGAGGATAGACTTCGAGAGCTGGGTATGTTTAGTCTGCAGAAGAGACGGTTAAGAGGGGACATGTTTAGCCATGTTTGAATATCTGAAGGGGTGCCATGTAGAGGAGGGAGAGGGCTTGTTTTCTGCTGCTCCAGAGACCAGGACAAGGAGCAATGGATTCAGGCTGCAGGAAAGGAGATTCCACCTGAACCTCACGAAGAACTTCCTGACGGTCAGGGCTGTCTGGCAGTGGAATCTGCTACTTCCGTTGAGTGTGGTGGCGTCTCCTTCTTTGGAGGTTTTTAAGCAGAGGCTGGATGGCCATCTGTTAGGAATGCTTTGAGGGGTGTTCCTGCGTAGCAGGGGGTTGGACCGGATGGCCTCTGTGGTCTCTTCCAACTCTACATTTCTATGATTCTATGACATTGTTACATCACCTCCCCTGTTACTGCTCACTTTTTAGAGGAAACAGGTAGCAATAATAAAAATAAAAAGCGGAGGGGACCTTAGAGTATGACTAACACTATCTACCCTATGGGGTACCAGCCCTGCACTGTATGTTCAGACAGGGCTCCTTCATCATCATGATAGGGATAAAGCAGTTCTGATGTCACACCAGCAGAGGACACTGTGGCCTCACAGGTTTGAAAGGAAGGTTATAAAGATTGGTTAGAAAGGCCGTGGGGCTGAGCTTACTGAAGCTGGTTAGTCACCACCATGCGGATACGGTCGCGTGCTTTGAGGATCTTCTCCAGCCGGTGGATGTCATAAGTGTTGGGATTTCGAAATGGGATGTCATCCGGTAAGCCGGTGACTTCAATGGCCTCGGGGCTGTCCCGGATCAATTTATATGGCACCAGAACAGGTCGATTCAGGCCCAACGCCTCTCCTGTAACAAGACCAAAGGGTCCCAGGATAACACCGAGCTCTATCACAACAGGGTAAGACTGTCAGCATATTTTAAAACACAAGTTTTCAAAAGGAAAAGAAAGAGAGAGAGAGACAGAGAGACAGAGACAGAAGCCTGCTCAAAGTTGCCCAAAAATTTCATTCCAATGCATATCCAAAAATCATCACTGGGTTAACCAAGAGCTGAACTCAGGCTGGGCCCACCAAGATTCAGCGCCAGCTGCAGCATCAATATGTTGAGGATACATTTCTGTTTTCTTTCTTATTTATGCTCTTGCACAAAAATCTTCAACCCCTTCACACCCAGGCATCGCTTTTAATCAAAAGTTGCATTTGGGGACTCATTGCTTAACTTTGTTTCTACTACGTTTTTGTGCCAGTGCGGTCATTTACAATTCACTTTTGATCAGAAGGTGACACAGTAGCGCAAGAGTCAAATAGTGGGGGCAACTCACCATATTTTTCATTGAACAGTTCTTTCACTTGCTCTCGGAGAATCACTTTCTCCCCCAACCTGTTAGCATCGTCCTCATCTGTACAGAAAAAGGAGGAGACCCGGAGCCACAAAATGAGTCCCTTGTTCTTTGTCATCTCCCAAGGATGTGGTTACCAGAAGCTATCATACACAACTGAAACCCAAGGACTTGGTAAATATCTGTAACTGAAAAATAGCTTATAGGATGAGGAATAATGAACTTGATGAAGCTTACGCAAAACAGCGGAGATCCTGTGGGCCGATTGTTGGTTGCTCATAAGTAAAGTGTAAGAGCCCTCCCTACATTTACTTGACCATTGGAACTTCTCCGTACTTGGGTATAAACTGAACTACAATTTCCTTGTGGTGCATCTATTGATCCAACTGAAAGTTTTCCACACTTTGATGAGGACTGGATTATCCATAATACTTGAAGGTGGTTCTAATCCGTCATTTGAAAGTTACATCTGAGAAGCGTTCTCCAGAAAAGAAGCGCAGGAGCACTTCCCAACCATCAGGAGTTTAATTGTGAACAAGTTTGGAGACTATAGTTCATCAGGACTTTGTTACACACTCATTAACCCCTGCTCTCACAGGTTGTGCAGGATTTCTGTATACCCTTTTGTCATTTCCTGTCTATTACCTACTATAATGTGCATACTATATTTATAGCACAAATGTATTTGTATTCACTAACTATTTTTTAATTATCATTAGTTCATTAGTCTCATCATATATGTGTATTTGTTTAATTTTTTTCTTCCCATATTATTCATTATTTATTTTTAGCTATAGGTTTTTCCATTTATTTCAGCCTTGGGCCAGTTTGTCGACTAGTGGTTGCACCCAAAGACTTGTGTCAGAACAGGATGAATCTCCTCAGGTCTTAGTTCTCCCTGGCCATTTCCACACTACACTGTTATAGTGCTATTATTCCATTTTCAATGTCCTGTGGAATCCTGGGGTTTGCAGTTTAGGAATTCCCAGCCAGAGAGCTCTTTGGTTTCAGGAAACTACAAATCCCAGAATTCCACAGGACATGGAAAGTAAAATAATAGCACTGTAACACTGTAGGGCTGAAGGAATTCCAAGATGTCTTTTTTCAGTGAAGACACATACTTTCCTTGAACTTTTCTTCCTCAACAACCAGCAGACTAGGAGCAAAGACACCCAGATTCAGATCTCCAATAAGGCATAAAGGTTAACTAGTATCTCCACCAAGGAAGAACAGTTGGAAAAAAACCCTGTCGAAATAGTGGAAATGGACAAACCCACCTACATCTTAGCAGGGAAAACAAACATCAAATTTTGCAGAGATTGGAAGCTGTTTACAGAGTCCCTACAATTGAGAAGATCAATCACCTGGAGTGTGGAGAAGTTGCTTCTCTGGACTACAACACTCAGAATCGTCTAGCCAGCTTGGCCAGTGGACTATGTTTTATTTGGACTACAGCTCCTAGAATTGGCAACTGGCTGGGGGATTTGGGGAATTCTAGTCCAAATAAAATATAGTCCCCCCAAAAAATGAAGCCGGTGTACTTTGGACATATCATGAGATGGGAAAAGTGGAAAGCAGTAGAAGGCACAGCAGTTAATGCTTGAGGATCGTGGCGGTCTCTTATCTGTAAGGTCACCCTACACCGAAGTGGACTGGATGGCAAACAACCACAACAAAGTCAAAATATAACTCAGCCAGTGCCAAGAGTCCCAATATAGGCTGGAGTCTCAGCAACTGCTTTTAAGAGGTGGAATCAGAAATGCCAGCAGAGCAAATCACGTGTCTCCTGCATCCTTCCCAAGTAGGTGTAGGGTGAGGTTCTTTCTCCGGCTGTCCCCCAACATCGTTCCATGCGACACCCGCGGAGGCCTGTCTGTAATGAAGTCCCTGTAGAAGGACCCATGCTCTACCACCATCCTTCAGGCCACAAAGCTGAATGGATGGACAGGATGGGAAGGGGGTGGGAGTCGGGGCAGACAGAGAAGAGTAGGGCTTGACTTCCCCGACCTTCCCGCAAGCCTTACACTGTTAATGCTCAGTCTGAGAGATGGAAGTTGTGCAGATGGTAGCAGACAAAGAAAGGAAACTGATCTGGGTTCCTGCATGGCAGAACGGGGTTGGACTGGATGGCCCCTGTGGTCTCCTCCAACTCTAGGATTCTATGAAATCGGGAGTACGAATGTAGGCCCTTCTTTTAAACGGCACTGATCAAAATGACCTTGCAATGAATAAGAGGAAGGGGCTATCCAACCCAAGAAGGTCTCAGCTAGGTGTGGGAATCATGCATGTGGAACCCAGGGCTGTTTTTATAGTATCGGTCCCTTCCTGGGCAGCCACAACCTTCAGCACCCCCATTAGGAAGAAAGAAATGAATTGATGCTTCTGGACAGCTGCAGGGATGGAAACTTGTTTTGCTCTGATCCCCGGAAGTTTTTTTAACAAAGCAAAACAACACTGGATGTGGGCTTTTGGGCGCTTTTAGTTTTGTTTTGAATGGCTGGGGTATCCCTAGACTCCCAGAGTCTTGACTATTGTCAGCAGATCTTGAAGTGCTGGAGACAGAAGAGGAACCAGGGAGTGTCATTTCCCACCCAGTTCCCCGGGCCCTTTGTTGCTACCCAGTTACAGCACTTCCAGTCCACTTTAACTGCCATGATTCCATCCTACGGAATCCTGGAATTTCTAGTCTGGTGAGGCACTAGAGCTCTTTGGCAGACAATTTTACATACCTAAGGAAACTATAAATCCCAAGATTCAACCGGATGGAGCCATGGCAGTTAAAATAGAGTCAAAGCGCAGTGTGATGGGGCCCTTGGAATGCAAAGGATGGGCTCTATTACTGGGACATTATGCGTGTCATATACACAGATGGAAACTTCAGCTAAATCTAAGGCCGTTTCCGCACTACCCTGTTATAGTACTATTATTCCACTTTCAACCATCCTGGAATTTGCACTTTAGGGAGGAGCATTTAGAATTCTCAGCCAGAGAGCTCTTTGGCCTCAGGACACTACAAACCCCGGAATTCCACAGGATGTTGAAAGTGGAATAATAGCACTATAACAGGGTAGTGCGGAAATGGCCTGAGTTAATCTTGTTCAGTGTTCTGGGAAACCAGACATGTCCCATTCCTCCCCACTCTAATTTGCCATCCACCTCACCCTGCATGTTAAGTCAGCCTTTTGAGGCTATTGAGCAGACTCATTTCTCACTGAGCTGCTCTCTTTGCTCATTGCTTTATTTTTTATTTTGGGTTTATCTGCAGATCTCATGGCTCTCTTCTTGGAGGGTGTTGTTTTGCCTACGGAAGAACCAGAACTCACAGGCTGAACATGAGAAACCGTCTGCAAGGATGTCCAAGAGGCCTCAGTAAGATCAAGGTTACACTTGGCACAGTACAATCTAACCTGCGTTGCAGCTCAATTCCAGCATCTCCCATTGTCCTGGCCTTGCAGTTTAAGAATCGGCAGAGCTTGGAGAGTGGCCATGCTGGCTGGGGACTTCTGGGAGTTGTAGTCCAAAGAAGTAACTTCCCTAAGCTCTGAGAAATGTGGCACATCTGGCTTGCTGTTAAAACTGAGTATAATATTGACTAAAATGGGATAACGAACAGCAACCTGTCATACATTTTAAAGATCCAGATCAAAAGAAGTCCAATCTTATCCAGGAAGTTTTAAACCGTTGCTCACATTGTGACACAAGTTACTCAGATGCCTTTCTGTGCACGTCTCACCAAATGATTCTAGCAATCCAGTGTCACAACAGAGTGGAACTCTGGCCGGTCTTTTAATCTTTCATTGTCGTTCAGTTTTCCTGAATTTGGCGAGGGATCCTCACGTGGGAAGGGATGGGGACCAAACTTCCACGCTCCTTTTGTACCAGCGTTCCAGCTGCGGAGACTGGTGGCAACGCCTGGCTCACCTACCAACCCGCTGGCCTGACTCAAAGCAACATGCTGCTCGGGGCAGAGGGAGAAAAATGGCATTTCCACCTTTCCCTGCTCCCAACCAACCGCCAACTATTCTGACCCCTAAAGCAAAGCATCCTAGTAATGTCTCTTCCCTTCCTTGGCGGTAAAATACACTATTAATTAATTTCCAAGTGTGGTGGGTATATTGGACTGTTGTGGCAAAAATATTAAAAGGCTAATTCATTTTATTTGGCATGAATTTGCATGGATCTTTGGGGGAAGTCATCCCCTTGGTCCTGCCATCCTCACATGGGGGGGGCACGAGAGGGCCTTCTCAGTGGCTGCCCCCCAAATTCTGGATCTCTATTTCCTCGGGGGACCCTTCCCCATTGTCCTCGCACCAGGCAAGAGGCATTCAAGAGCTGGCTTTTTAGATAGTTTTTTAGAAACTTGGATCACCCAAAGAGTGATCACCCAAAGAGTGATCACAAATGGTTGCTTCTCATCCTGGAGAGAAGTGACTCGCGGGGTGCCACAGGGTTCTGTCCTGGGCCCAGGGCTGTTCAATATTTTTATCAACGACTTGGATGAAGAAGTGGAGGGCACGCTCATCAAATTCACAGATGACACCAAATTGGGAGGGGTTGCTACTACGCCAGAGGACAGGATCAAAATTCACAATGACCTGGACAGATTGGAGAGCTGGGCCAAGGCTAACAAAATGAAATTCAGCAGAGAGAAGCGTAAGGTCCTACACTTAGGTAGAAAAAATGGAATACAGAAATAGAGGATGGGGGACACGTGGCTGGATAGCAGTACCTGTGAAAGGGATCTAGGAGTCTTCATAGACCACAAGCTGAACATGAGTCAGCAGTGTGATGCGGCAGCCAGGAAAGCCAATGCAATTCTCGGCTGCATCAATAGGAGTATGGTGTCTAGACTGAGGGAAGTACTGGTACCACTCTACTCTGCCTTGGTTAGACCTCATCTTGAATACTGTGTCCAGTTCTGGGCACCCCAGTTCAAGAAGGACCTGGTCAAGCTGGAGCAAGTCCAGAGGAGGGCGACTGAAAGGGTGAGGGGCCTGGAAGCCATGAAGCCCTCTGAGGAGCGGCTGAGGGAGCTGGGGATGTTTAGTCTGCTAAAGAGATGGTTAAGAGGGGACATGATAGCCATGTTTAAATATTTGAAGGGATGCCATGTGGAGGAAGGAGAGGGCTTGTTTTCTGCTGCCCCAGAGACCAGGACAAGGAGCCATGGATTCAAGCTGCAGGAAAGGAGATTCCACCTGAGCCTCAGGAAGAACTTCCTGACGGTCAGGGCTGTCCGGCAGTGGAATACACTGCCTCCATGGAGTGTGGTGGAGTCTCCTTCCTTGGAGGTTTTTAAGCAGAGGCTGGATGGCCATCTGTCCAAGGGAGGGCTTTGAGGGTGTTCCTGCATGGCAGGGGGTTGGACTGGATGGCCCCTGGGGTCTCTTCCAACTCTACATTTCTATGATTCTATGATAGTATATTGCTATCCTGAGAAAGATATTACAAAAATTAAATGTGTTTATAAGTTGTTCCTATTAATATGCTTAATATAGATTAATATGGTTAATATAAATTCGATTAGGTCAGAGTGAATTACAGAAAAATATTTAGTAGTGGAACTAAAGAACAATACTAGCCTGGAGCCAGAGGATCTTGTTCACTATATATTGTACTGTTCCCTATACAAATGGTCCAAGGGAACGATTTGTGACTCCCCTCATTGGAAATAGTTTTTGTCCAAGCCCTTAGTGTTGTTTTTTTTAATCTTCTAGTGGACACAGATGAATATGGGACTCGGCAAGTAGCTTTGTTTGCCACAGCTGCTAAAAAGATTAGAAGGAAATACTTAGCAGAGATAGCCATAAATTGTAAAGGAGATAATTATAGCTAGTAATCATTTATTGTCGTTTTATTTGTACATATTACTTTGAACTTTTTATAGCAAATTTTGCAAAATGTTTCACGATTACACGCTTGAGGTATGACGTCTATGTATTATGGATAAACCATACGTATTACATAGGGATGGGCCAACCGAATCCTCAGCAAGGATTCGAGAATGCCCGTGCCAAAATAGGCGACCGAATCTTTCAAATCCACCAACCAAAAAAATAGTCTTTTTTTTTAAAAAAAGTTCTGTTTAAAAAAGTTTACAAGTTTTTTAAGAAGTTGCTTAAACGAGGATTCGAGATTCGCGGATTCCGAGCACCTTCCAGGGCTTCGGATTCGGAAAATTCTGGATCCGTCCCATCCTTACTATTATATTTTTCTCTGTTTTTCTTCTTGGTGATATGGTGGTATTGTCTTATGCAATGGCCATTGGTCAAAAGCAATAAAGTTTATTCACTAACAACACTATTCTGTATTAATTAATACAATCGATTTTAATTCTGAAATAGAAACTTAAGAAACTTGGAAATTAAAATAATTTAGGAGTATAAACATAAGGAGCAACAAATTTAACAAGTAATCTTAAGAAATGATTTTAAGTTAAGTACATTTATACAAGTTGGAGCTGTCAGCAAGAAGGGTAGGAACCACTTTTAATTTGATGTCTTTTTCGTTAGTTTAGTGTAGTTTAATTGTTAATTTAGTTTAAATATGTTGTATCTTTTGTTGATTAATTGTAATGTTATATGTAATTGGTAGTTGAGTTGTATTACTTTTTTCCTACTCTTTTTCCTCTCTTTTTAGCTTTATTAATGTACTGATGTAATGGTTTAATTTTTTTGTACTGTTTATCTGTGTTAAAAAAATTCTTAAAAATTTCTAATAAAAAAAAAGAACTGACTGTTTTGGGGCAGCAGTCTTTTAAGACTGCTGAGCTTCTATGTTCTTTTTAAAATTTGTTAAAGGAATATTTTAAAATGCTTTAATGTTGTACCTGAATTGCAGCTGTATTTTAAAACCTGCAAGTTTTTAGCGTTCTCTCCATGGTGTCTCTTCCAGGGATAAGGGAAGATTTATTGTTTTGACAAGCCTTTTTGAGAACTGACTCTTTAGGAGGGGTACAGCTAATTGTCCCAAACTGCTTTTATTTCTCGCTTTTTAATGGATGTGTTTCCAATTCTGTAGATAGACTGTTTATATTTTAACCTTTTTGGAATTTTTGATAATAGCTTTTAATTGCATCTGTTTTAATCTCTGTAAGCTGCCTTGATCAGCAGGTCGGGTAAGAAAGGAAAGAGACAAGTAAGCTTTTAAATATATGGGATGGGTTTTAAAGTTATAGATCGCCTCAAATCCAAGATTTGGGAGGAAAGGTGGGCATTGTAAGTATATAAAGTGAGTGAAGGTTTCAAGCCAGGACTCCCCCAGCATATGTCCCAGTCCAGCCTCATGTCTCCCCTGCATACTTATAATTTTTTTTTTTAAAGAGTGTGAAAAATGTGGGTGTGGGTATTTTCTCCTTCTGATCTATCCAAGGGCAAGAGCACGATTACTTTTTAAAGACTAGAGTTTCCAATATCCCTCAGCACCATCTTGGTGGTTGGATTCTGGGTGTTACAGTCCCAAAGAGTAACTTTGTCACGCTCTTCCCTGGACATACTCATAGAATCACAGAATCCTAGAGTTGGAAGAGACCCCGGGGCCATCCAGTCCAACCCCCTTTTGCCATGCAGGAACACCCATCAAAGCACTCCTGACAGATGGCCATCCAGCCTCTGCTTAAAAACCTCCAAAGAAGGAGGAGACTCCACCACACTCCATGGAGGCAGCAGATTCCACTGTCGGACAGCTCTGACCATCAGGAAGTTCTTCCCGAGGTTCACGTGGAATCTCCTTTCCTACAGCTTGAATCCATGGCTCCTTGTCCCAGTTTCTGGAGCGGCAGAGAACAAGCCCACTCCCTCCTCAACATGACATCCCTTCAAATATTTGAGCATGGTCATCCTGTCCCCTCTTAACCTTCTCTTTGCAGACTAAACATCCTCAGCTCCCTAAGCCGTTCCTCATAGGGCTTCATGGCTTCCAGACCCTCCACCATTTTGGTCGCCCTCCTCTGCACACGTTCCAGCTTGTCGACATCCTTGAATTGAGGTGCCCAGAACTGGACACAGGATTCCAGCTGAGGCCTCACCAATACAGAATAGAGCAGTACCATTGCCTCCCTCGATCTAGACACCATACGCCTATTGATGCAACCAAGAATCGCGTTGGCTTTTTGAACCTCAGGAAGAACTTCCTGACGGTCAGGGCTCTCCGGCAGTAGAATATCTGCCTCCATGGAGTGTGGTGGAGTCTCCTTCTTTGGAGGTTTTTAGGCAGAGGCTGGATGGCCATCTGTCAGGAGTGCTTTGATGGGTGTTCCTGCATAGCAGGGGGTTGGACTCAACGGCCCCTGGGGTCTCTTCTGACTCTATGATTCTATGAGAATGCACATATAGCTGGCGATGTGTTAACTTTTCCCCCCTTTGCTATAGTCCTGACAAAAACTGTGCTTTTTAAAACTACTAATAAGCCACTGATGGTGGTGGGCATGCTTTATTATGTTGGATCATGGCGTGTGTATTGGGGGAAGTACTAAAATCCTTCTCTGCATACTCGCCTTGGATGAAATTTAAATTTGCAATGTCTGCCTTTGTTGCTCAGACATCTAGTTTGTTCTTTAGAGTTGAGTGGTCTAGGTCCAAATGCCCCATCATCCACAAAGCAGGGCCACTAGGCAGGCTCCCCTGGGCCAGGAGCCATTTTCCAGGCTAGCCGACCCCACAGAGCCCCTTATGTGAAGAACAGAACGTAAATTGGGGGATATCAATCTGTGGACCTTGAGATGTTTTTGGACTCCCAGGTCCCATCAGCCCCTGCCATGAGGGTCAAAGACCAGCGATGATGAGCACTGGAGTTCAGGAACAACAGGAGAACAACAGATTTACACACCCCAGTACAAATGCATAAAATACAGTAAACACTGCAGTTGGAAAGTACAGAAGAAAGAGGATTATATGTACATCAAGAGTTATATTTTTAATTTCTTTGGGAGCTGTCTCATCACTATTATTACAACTATTATCACTGCTGTTATTTGTTGTTGTTGCTGCTGTTGTTATTTAAATATGCCACATCTTTCTTGTCTGCTACCATCTACAGCACATCCGCTGAGCGACATACCGTTCAAAGCAGCGTAAGCTTTTTCCAAGGTGGATATCCGTCTAGGGGCTACAGCGGTCGTTAAGGAAAGAAAAAAGAGAAGAGTGAGTAAGTGATGGAGTGGGGTTAATTCCTTGCACATTTACCCCTCCCAAAAAGCTGCAGAAAATCAGGGTGCAATACCGTGACCAACACCCTCACCCATAAAAAGGACTGAACCGGAGATAAGCTACAAAGTTGGAGAATAACTCACTTAAATGGGCATAGAGGTATCCCTGGCTCTCAGCATCCATGCCAGTTATTTCCATGCTACTATCTTTCTGAGTAGGCATATGTTTTTAGAAGATGGCCATAGCCACGGCTTGGGAAAGTTACTCTTTTGGGTAGCAACTCCAAGTATTCCCAGTCAGTACGGCCACTGGTACTAGCACTGCCTGATGGATTGATGACTGCAGTTGCATTGGATATGAAAGACATCGTGGCCAGTTTGGAGCTACGAGCAGCATTTCCGTCCACCTCCACCACGACCTTCGTTGCCATTATTGGCCCAGCCGGGAAAAGATACAGACAGCCTCAAGGCCAACCTAAAGGTAAAGCATTGTGATCCTATGCCAGCCAACTGCCGTCTATTGCATGGAATTGGGTCTTTTCAGCGTTCCTCTCTGACACAAACATGTGTGCCTCGCATGGATGCCATATCTGTTCAGGCTCCCTTCCGCTGGTATCAGATTTAGAGAATAATCGGCATGTAAGGTTGCTTTCAGACGTTGTCTGAAGACCTAGGGTGGCAGACTGTGAGCATCTCTGATCAACCAAAGGGACTTTCAGATCATCTTGCTTACGTATATATGCTCTGACGGCAGTACTGTTTGTCTGGGCTTGAATTAGTTTTCCTTCTATAATGGGAGCAAAACTCAACTGTGCCAATCTTGCTGCTCTGACTTTGGGGAAATTCATACTGTGCCTTTTCTCTGAGGAATTCCACTTCCTCTAAACTGAAACTCTCTGACAATGATGTCCTCATCCTGACAAATTTGCATCTGATGTCGCAATCTGATGTATTATCTGTTTTGGAGATAAGAACGGTATCCCCTTCTCCAAGGTGGCCTTGTGACAGCGGTGGAGCTTGGAGTGTGTGGAGGGGGCGGGGCTACAGTGCAAGGGGCGTGGCCATGGTGCGAGGGGGGCTATGGCACACAGGCGAACGGCTACGAGCTGGGACGCCCCCCCAAAAATTGCCACCCGGGGCCAACCTCATCGCCCCCCATCCCTACGCGACTGCCCTGCGATTCCATCAAAGAAGATCTGACTTCAAATCTCTCAATATCTTTGATTGACAATGTCTCTTTCTCATTATCGCTAATTGATGTGATCCAGAAAGAAAGAGTTGAGGACTCTTTGTAAGAAAATGAGCCCATGGTATTCACTGGCTTGGCTGGGTTTATTACATCTGCTGATTTTAATGTTGGAAGGTGAGCAATCTCAGCATTTTTTCTCTCCTTACTTATGACAGAAATAAATATGCTCTTTTCATGTCTCTCTGTGTCCCCAGATGAGTAAGGCATTGAACTGTATTCTAAATGTAACTGAAAAGCAACATTTCCAGACTGTGGTCATAGCTCAGTGGGGAGCTCACTCGGTTAGTCCCAGGTTTAATCCCAGGCATTTCCAGGTAGGGCTGGGAAAGACTGCTAGCAGGCAATTGTGGGAAGTCCTCGCGGTCCGTGGCTGACCAAGGCCCTTTGTTCACTTCTGCGCTTCTTGGATGCTCCAGTGCTCCCTCCTACCACCAATGAACTTCCAGAAAGGTTCTGGCTGTGTAAATCTCCTATTTAATGTTACTCTCCTCTCTGAACTTTTATTTGGCAAAAAGGTCAGCATCACAGCATTAGAGGAAGTACGGAAGTCAAAGGCTAACGTTCCTCCAATCCACATATTAGCCTGAGAACTATAAATATTGGTTTGCTCAATGAAACCAGCGGTGGGCAAAGTGTGGTTGCTCTTTTCGTGGCCCCAAGGTTCAACTTTTTTGCTCTAAAATGCTCTCTATGAGCATTGGGGGGCATTTCTGCCACAGTTGCCCCCTCTGCCATTTGAGGCTCAGAAGGGGCCTTTAGAGCCCTGGTGGCGCAGTGGGTCAATGCCGGTCCTGCAGCCACAAGGTTGTGAGTTCGATCCTGCCGGGCTCCAGGTTGACTCAGCCTTCCATCCTTCTGTAGACTGATAAAACGAGTACCCAGCTTGCTGGGGGCAATTAGCTAAACGCACTGTAAACTGCTTAAGGAGTGCTTAGCACTGGTGAGTGGTATAGAAGTGTAACTGCTATTGCTATTTTTCTTAAAATAGGAAATGAACAGGAAATAATTTCTGGTCGTTTCATGTTGTTGAAAAAGGCCTCCTATTGCTCCCTATGCCCCTTAGAGAAAAAGTCTCAGGGATTTTACGTAAAATAGCAATTATTTATTTATTTTTCACTGGGGTACAGCCTTCCAAGTTCTCCTGGGTGGGCTAATGTGGCCCCCTCCCTACTCTGGCTTAGACTTAGAACTGAACTTAGACTTAGAACTGAACAAACTCCACGGCATGCCCAGCTCTACCACCAAGTGGCAGTCCTCGCAATCTGGGAACAGCCTGGCTAGGAGACGACGTCATCAATCAGGACTGCCGAGGACAGGGTGAAAAAAGCACGTACAAAACAGTGTATTGTCCTCCAGCCATAAACTGCTTGAGAAGCCAGCCTCATCAAAAAAAGTGGGACACAAACGTAACAAATAGATAAACCCAACATAACAGTAATCTGAAAAAGAGTTTGCTGATTTTTTTTTAAAAGGCTGATTCACGTAACCAATTCTCTGTTTCAATTTCATCAGTTCTTTTACTTATCTGAACCATCTCCACCAGTCATTAGGATAAGAAGCCACTCTGGGCATTAAAAGCATAGGAACCCTATATTTGTGTGTATGTATGTGTGTGTGTACGCATACATTTAATTAAAGGGTATTTCTGACCTTGATCCAGACACCATACTCCTATTGATGTAGCCATCCTTGGTTGCATCAACCATTACCTCCCTTGCCTAGATCAAGGGAGGTAATGGTACCACTCTATTCTGCTTTGGTCAGACCTCATCTGGAAGACTGTGTCCAGTTCTGGGCACCTCCATTCAAGAAGGATATCGACAAGGGGGGATTCCACTTGAACCTCAGGAAGAACTTCTTGATGGTCAGAGCTGTCCGGCAGTGGAATCTGCTGCCTCCATGGAGTGTGGTGGGGTGTCCCCCTTTGGAGGTTTTTAAGCAGAGGCTGGATGGCCATCTGTCAGGTGTGCTTTGATGTCATGGCAGAAGGGGGTTGGACTGGATGGCCCCTGGGGTCTCTTCCAACTCTAGGATTCTATGAGTATGAAGCTGGAACATGTCCAGAGGAGGGGGACCAAAATGGTGAAGGGTCTGGAAGCCATGAAGCCCTATGAGGAGTGGCTTAGGGAGCTGGGGATGTTTAGTCTGCAGAAGAGAAGGTTAAGAGGGGATATGAGAGCCATGTTTCAATATTTGAAGGGATGTCATGTTGAAGATGAAGCGGGTTTGTTTTTTTGCTGCTCCAGAGACTAGGACAAGGAGCAATGGATTCAAACTGCAGGAAAGGAGGTACCACCTGGACCTCAGGAAGAACTTCCTGATGGTTAGAGCTGTCCAGCAGTTGAATAGACTGCCTCGGAGTGTGGTGGAGTCTCCTTCTTTGGAGGTTTTGGATGGCCCCTGTGGTCTCTTCCAACTCTATGATCCTATGACTTAGTTTGTTAACTAGAGAATGGAAGAGGATCTATTTGTGTAGGAAAAGCACTCAGGGAACAGAGCAGAGGCTGCCAGGCAGCGGACGCAGTCACAGCCTGGAGGGTGACCATGACGAGGCTTGGCATACGGTTTGTCTCTGTGTGCTCTTCTCAGTTATACCTAGACCTGTAGTTTATTACTACAAAGCCACAGAACCTATTCTGTACATGAACTTTACACTGATAAGCACAGTGAGTACAGTCCAATTAATGGTGATTCAATTTTAACTTTCAGTTTTAAAATTTAAAATGTCATCTTTGTTTCAGCTATTTTCCTGGATATTGTTTGTATAAAAAAACAAGTTTAAAATATCTATCCAATTTAATAAGGGCATCAAATGGGAACTCTGTTTTGCAGGTGGGTACGGGTGCATGTGCATGAGATATCTCATATATGAAAGTCAAAGTTTGTTTGTCTGTGTCAGACAAAGACCTCATATGATTGGCTGCCTAAAAAGATTCTGTCCAATCCTGGAGTTTGCAGTTTAGGGAGAGGCGTTTAGAATTCTCAGCCAGAGAGCTCTTGAGCCCCAGTCAACTGTGTTTGTCTTGAATAGGGCAGTTGTTATGGAGATGAGGCCTAGCAGCAAGGAGGAGGGCAGTCTATTCCCTCAGGAACCCAACCTCTGTATACTAATAACTATGAATACAGATTGGATTGGGGAATATGGGGAAAAGTTACAGGTAGTGGACAAGACAGTTTGGGGAATTAGAGACACAGGATCTCAAATCTTTCTAACAAGTATTATCTAAGAGAAAATAAAATCTGGGGCAATGGCATCAATCTCACCAGGCAGATGCACTAGAAATATCCCGAATGAACAAACCAGGCAACATTTCCCTCCATTAGGGATGCAAGCACACTGCTGATGCTCACATCGCAAGACAAACGGTAGAATATCTCAGAAATCAATTTCCACAGAAGTGAGGTCATGTTCTTCAAACAGTCACCAGAAGCACATTATCAATTCTCATTTCCAAAATGCCAAAAACACATTTAGCAGTTGGTGGGCAACTGAGGGGCACTTACCAGGTTTAGGAATGAGTCCTTGGAAAGGTCTGCAAAAGAAAAAACAAAGTATTGATCATGGAAGAAGCCTGAAGATGGGACAGGCCCTGTGAGCGATTCCTGCAAGAACTGGTTACGCACAGGGCTGCACCCAAAAGCTGGACCACTTCCTTCCCAAGAAACACTCAGAGTTTAGCAGCAGTGTTTATCTGAGTCAAGCAAGCAACTTAGCAACTTCAAAAGTTGCTAGGACTGAGGTGCATTGGACAAGGAGCAAGATTTTATACTTTGACATACAAATTCAGGAGCAGTGGTTGGTGAAAGTCCTAAATATCACATTAGAACCCCGAGTCTTCTCAGGACATACCAGTGTTTACATACTTTCATCTTGGGGACTCAAACATTTCCTGTGTTCTTATCTCGTTTATTCTGGTTGTTCTCACACTGCCTTCCTAAAGTTTCGCATTCCATCCCTCTGATCCTCCCTCCTTTTGCCGGACGTCCTTGGGCGTCCCCTATTGCAAGATCACTTCCACTGACCCCTTGAAACCTTTGAACCCACACCCATATACAAGTTACATACAGCAATTGATATTTACTACGTTGTTGTGGACCATAATTAGCACTGGATACACTTGTGGTGATAGTGATCTCTACTCCCTTTCAGCTACTGTCTAAACCAGAGTTTTACAAACTTTTCATGTCAGTGACCACTGGTGTATGGATGGGGGGGGGCGATGAGGGTGGTGAGCCCCAGGCGGCAATTTTGGGGGGCGCCCCACGCAACGTGGCCATGGCCCCACGCGACACAGCTACGCCCCTGCCCTCCGTACCCACAGTCCCAGCTACGCGGCTGTTGGTGACGCACTTTTAGGTATGCATCATTTTGCGACACAGTAATTCAGTAAGTAATTCAGTAAGTGGAGGCAGCCTCTCCGCCTGAGCCTGGCCTGCTGCCGCCCCCCTCGCCAGGGTCTTCCTTGTCGCAGGGTGGCAGTGGCGGGAGAGGCTACCCCTCCACCTGGGCCTGGCCTGCCACCGCTGCCCTCACTAGGGTCTTTCTAGGGTCGACAAGCTGGAACACGTCCAGAGGAGGACGACCAAAATGGTGAAGGGTCTGGAAGCCATGCCCTATGAAGAACGCCTTAGGGAGTTGGCAATGTTAAGAGAGGACATGATAACCATGTTTAAATATGTGAAGGGATGTCATGTTGAGGAGGGAGCAGGCTTGTTTTCTGCTGCTCCAGAGACCAGGACAAGGAGCAATAGATTCAAGGTGCAGGAAAGGAGATTCCACCTGAACCTCAGGAAGAACTTCCTGACGGTCAGAGCTGTCCAGCAATGGAACCTGCTGCCTCCGTGGAGTGTGATGGAGTTTCCTTCTTTGGAGATGTTTAAGCAGAGGCTGGATGGCCATCTGTTGGGAATGCTTTGATAGGTGTTCCTGCATAGCAGGGGGTTGGACTCGATGGCCCCTGGGGTCTCTTCCAACTCTAGGACTCTAGGATTCTCGGCCGCGTGGGGGCTGCAGTAGTGGCAGGAGAGGCAGCCCCTCCCTCTGGGCCTGGCGCACTGCTGCCCTCGCTGGGGTCTTCCCTGGCCCCAGGCAGCGGTGGTGACAGAGGCACCCCTTCACCCTGGTCTGGCCCCCTGCAGCAGCAGCCCCTCTACCCGTTATGTTTGCGTGACACATTTACACACTGCAGCTGCCACACTTGTCGTGACACAGTTGAGAAAGCTCTGATCTAAACTAAGCGTGCATGATTGTCTGTGGTTAGTATGACAGGAACAGAGCTTCCAGACAAAAAGCCATAGCCAAATTCTGTGCAAAGAGACTGGATTTTATGTACATTATGCGGATGGTGTTGATGATGGAAGGAGAGCCAACATGGTGTACTAGTGGTTTGAGTGCTAGGCTAGGACTCCAGGAAACGACTGTCTGAAACCTCCCTCAGTCACCGAAGACGCTGGGCAAGGCACCCTCTCTCAGCCTCCGAGGCAAGCAATGGCAACCCCATTCTCAACAAATCTTGCCAGGATTGCCATAAGTCAAGAGTCAAATTGAAGGCGCATAACCACAATTGATGGTGCAACCAGGGATGTCATTGGACACTGGCCCCTCCAAGTCAGTCTGTAAATGAAACAAGACCTGACGTTTGTCATTTCCGCCCTACACTGTTATAGTGCTACTATTCCACTTTCAACCTCCTCTGGAATTCTGGGCTTTGTAGTTTCCTGAGGCCAAAGAGCTCTCTGGCTGAGCATTCTCAAGGCCCCTCCCTAAACTGCAAACCCCGGGATTCCACAGGATTTTGAAAGTGGAATAACAGCATTACAACCGTGTAGTGTGGAAACGGCCATTCACAATAGTTGTGCATATTAAAAAATGCAACTAGCTGCTATGAGGGTATGCCGGGAGGAGGAATCAGACTGTGGTGGGTAGGGACTGAGGATCATCCTTCTTCCCTTTCCCACAACAAAAAAGCCCTCTTCCTAAAGAAGCTGTTAATCCTCCCACTGGTTCCTATGAAGCCCTCACTCCTCTTGCAAATAGCAGCCTGCTAACTTGTGGCACGAGAGGGGAATTTTGGATTTTCATCATGGGCTGTATTGGCAGTGAGAAGCGTTAACTTATCCTCCTTCTCTGTTGCAAGAACCGTAACACTGAGAAGAAGTGCCTCAGCTTGTTTTTTTCCTCTTCCTTCCCTTAGCTTTCTCTTTATGTCTCATTCTCTTTTAGGGCCTTTCCACACTAGCCTGTTATAGTGCTATTCCCACTCCCAATATCCTTTGGAGTCCTGGGGTTTGCAGTTCAGGGAGGGGCATTGAGGATTCTCAGCCAGAGAGCTCTTTGGCCTCAATAAACTACAGACCCCAGAATTCCACAGGGTGTTGAAAGCGGAATCATAGCACTATAACAGTGTAGGGTGGAAAGGCCCTAAGACTCCTCACCCCTGGGGCAAGGGCTCCCGTACTTCTTGCAATTCTTACATGCTGCTGATATTTATCAGCTTCTATAAAAGGCTATTTGGAAAAAGAGCAAATGGACTTCTAGGTTAGAATGGCATCACGCAACTTGGTCCTCGAGTGAGCTCCACTAAAGGACAAGGCACGGGACGTTGTAGGAGCTGGGAGTGACAGAATAGAAACTGGCTAAAATTGACCACTGGGTATGGGAGACTTACACGATTATCCACATGATCTGAATTCCCAATCCTGGCACCAAGAGGACCCAAAAGGGATCACTTCATCACTTCTGGTCCACTTCTAGTGGACCAGAAGAGACCAAGAAGACACACAAGCCCTGCCACATTCCAGCAGCAGGAATAGCTCCATAAAACAACTTTCTTGACTTCCTTACAATACAAGATTCCACGCTGAAGGAATCTTCTCAGCTGCTAGGAACGCCTAATTTTGTCATGAACACTCCTACAACTGTTACTTGTAGAACATCTGAATGATATTTTTTTTAAAATCAACAACGAGACCAGCCTGGTAGAACTGAATTAAAATAAAACCGTGAGAAGCTTTAAACAGAAAAAAAGTGAAGTAAAAATCATGTAAACAATAAATAAAATACAGGTGGAATCCAATTTGAATTCCAACTAGAATCACTTGGAAGCATGATTGGGGTAGAGATGCCATGTTTAGCTCCGACCCCTTTCTTGCAATCCCAAAGCCTCCTGAGACATCCCCCAAAATATTTGTGAGCATGTGTGTGTCGGGGCGAGGGAAAGGTTAACCACCACTCTTGAAGGCCTCCAGGAGTAGAATGCTTGGAATGACACGACCACATGAGCACACACAAAAAACCACAACCTGCCAAGGATCCCTGAGGAGAAATACCTTGTTACCGTGAACTTGATCTTGTCTGCAACCGCTAGTATCCTCTCCAGATTCTGGGAGCCGAAGGTGCAAGGTTTCCGGAAGGGGATTCCTGGGGGCAGCCCCTCTATGATGACTGATCCGGGGTTGCTTTTGATGCGTTTGTATGGCACTTGGACCGGGTATTTGATGCCCAAAGCCTCACCTGGAAAGTACAGCGCAACATTTAGCATTTTGGCTTTGGATACGGGCGTCCCACGTTTAGTTCTGCAAAGATTGCTCAGTGGCCTGGCTCAGAGGAAAGCCGCATTTAGCGAAGTCACTAGGCAGTGGGGAAAATTATCTCTCACTCGAAAAGGTGACGGTCCTCCTTCTTTGGATATCTTTAAACAAAGGTTGGATGGGCATCTTTCAGGAATGCTTTAATTGCATATTTCCGCATAGCTGGAGGTTGGACTTGATGGCCCTTGTAGTCTCTTCCAGATCTAACAATCTGTGAGTTTTGAGACTGATAACTGAAAAACATATCCTTCTCAAGCTCTGAACAATACTCACCGTACTTCTTATTGAACAGGTCTTGAACCTGTTCCCTTAGTGTGTTTGCGATATCTATTCTTGAAAGTCGAGTGTCATAATTTTCTAAAGGGAGTGGCAAAAAGAAAGACAGCATTATAGAATCCATCCTATTGCATTTTCAGGAAAATAAAAGCACCCAGCCACTTCCCAGCTGCTGTACATTTTGAAGACAAGAGAGAAAAACTACAAACTGACATTATTCCGGTATACATCATTTGTTTTATTTTATTACTTTAGCCTTTCAGGTTTGCAAACAATGGATTACCACTATTTTTGCAACACTGTAGATGCAATCCTTCATGCATCTGCATGAATGATACTCCATTCCTAGTAAATATGCACAGGCTCTGGCTGTGTTAGGCAGCTAACTGAGAAATCTATCAGGCCAGGTTTTACTGGACCAATTGGTCTAGCAAAATTAACAGAGAAACGCACAACAATGTGCTAAACCACCTTGAAACTAGGTGAAATAGAGATGGTGGCAACCTTGGTCCAGGGCATCTGAATTCTCACCTTGAAATCCTGGTCTTTTTACTGGTTCTTCCATAAGACATTCATTGGAGTCTCTCTCATTGACTGGAAGCACAAGAGATGGGTTCTTACTTATTTGTCTTCATTTTCTGTATCTGCTACCAAAACTGTTCAGACACTGTTTAAAGACTCATCCTCTTTCATTTACGTTTAACACAGGAAACATTTATTTTTCTCCACATATGTCCATTCCCCCAGCACACCCCGACATGCAGCAAATCCCTTTCTTCCCTGAATACAACATCTCCATTTTCAGCTGTTAGGGAAAACAGCATCTTCCCAGCCTGAGTTCTTTTGTCTTCCAAAGAAAACAAACATGGCATCATTTATACAGGTCCCTTTTTGATCCCGAACTCCCAGAAACTCCAACCAAGTGCTGTCAATGGTTTTTTGCAAGCTCTGGTCCTTCCTGGTTAAACAAGCCGACAACTGTAGCATCACAGATTTATACGGACAGTTGGCCCTCCACAGACATTTTGGTATTCATGATTTTTAGCATTTCTGAGGAGATCCTGTGCCCCTAAACTGAGAACATGTTGAGGGCTGACTATATATACAATAGACGTATGTTTTTTCTATGGGACAGTTCTCTGCCCCGAGGAGATTTAAGTCTGGTTAAGGAGACAGTTAGCAAAAACAAATAAGCAAACAAACTTTAATGGGAAATCCTTCTAAATTAAACCTATCAAGAAGTTTAATTCTAGCATTTCTGTCCAGAATAACAGATTTTTCATCCAATGAGTTCAGCCAGCTTACTGATGCCACAGTGTTTGTGCTACCCTCAGCATAGCTTTGGTAATTATTACTGTAATTATTTTACATGCAATAAATTCTCAAAACAATTACCACAGTGTATATATCTTATGTTTCATTTTCCTACGATCACTACAATTTCTCTCTCTCTCTCTCTCTCCATCCATGCACATACGGCTGTACTTCAGTTAACAAAGCAGATCTGTTCCTGGGCTTTACTTCGTTCACAAAAATAAAATTGGTAACAGAAGCAGAAATAACAAGGAAAGAATAGGAATAGATTTCGACACCCCAAGAAAGAAAAACCATCCAACTCATTTCAGCAAAGCTAACAATATGCAAATATGAATGAAACAAGCAGGGCAGGTAAACTTTGCATAAGTTTTAAAAAATTGGAACTTAATGGGGACTCCTTGAAGGCTTCCCCAAAATGCCTCCAGAGATGATTTTTAGTTTCTTTCACTAGCTTCCACTTTCCTTAGGATTTCCATTTTGATGGCCAAACTTATAAATCTATGGTGAGGCAGATATTTCTCTCTTTCTTTCTGTTTTGCTCCCACCTGTGCTCTGAATCAGCTGCGGTTTATCTTGCCTCCTGGAGGAGGGAATGTACAGCTACAGTAGAACTGGCTGTCCTGCTCTTTTTTATATCAAACTTTATTGCACCGCTTACTGAAGACATGCTGCTGCAACCCAGTCCCACCTGGGCACCTTCCCCCAATGCTGAAGTTGCTAAAAGTTGTTAACTGAAGTATGTCCGCATGCACCGGCCAAGCATCTGACGAAGTGAGCTCTGGTCGATTAAAGCTTGTACCATAAAAAGGTGTCCCTCTCTGAGGAGCCACAAACCTCTCACTATTTTTTAGAAAATGTTAAGTCTCTTGAAATACCGTATTTGCCGTTGTATAAGACACACTTTCCCCCCTCCAAAAATGCCTTCTGAAAATGGGGTGCGTCTTATACGCCACAGCATCTTATACACCAGCAAATACGGTAACCCCTGCCGGGCTTAAAATCCTAGGAAAGCGAGGAAGGGTGAAAGGAGTGCTTGCACGAGTGCTCCCTTAACCTCCCTTCCTGTCATTTTGCCTGGGTGGGGAGAAGCCCCCCACTGAGGCAAAAAGGAAAGGAAAGGCGGGGGGCTAAAGGAGTGCTAGCACCCAGGTAAAATGAAAGGAAAGGTGGGAAAAAGGAGCTTCTTTCGCTCCACCCACCTTTCCTACGCATTTTGCCTCAGCAGGGCATTCTCCCCACCCAGGCAAAGTGACAGGAAGGTGGGGGAGAAAGGAGCTCCTTTGGTCCTCCTGCCTTTCCTATTCATTCTGTCTTGGTGCGGTACTAAAAAAATTTTTCCTAAAAGATACAGTCTGAAAATAGGGTGCGTCATATATGCCAGTGTCTCTAATACGCCAGCAAATATGGTAAATATATTTACCTGTTGCTCCTGAACTGTCAGAACCAGCCTCCTTCACTCCTTCTGTAAGAAGTTCTGGTCTGAAAAATAATGGCGTCAAGATAAAAATAGGAAAACAGATGCTGAGGCAGACCAGTTATTCATCCAGGTCAGTTTTGTCTTCATGGACTGGCAGCAGATCTCCAACATTTCAAATATGAGCCTCTCCCAGCCCTGGAGATGCCAGGGGTTGAGAACAGGAACTTTTGTAAGCAAAGGACACGCTCTACCAAGCTATGCCAATTCCCTCTAAAAATGAATTTTCCTCTAATCCATTTATTAGCCTGAGAAATGCAAACAATATTGGTTTGCTGAAAACCAGCAGTGGGCAAAATATGGTTGCCATTTTCCTGGCCTCAAGGTTCATTTTTCGTAATTTCTGGTCACTTCCTGTTGCTGAAACAGGCCTCTCCAAGGTCTAAAAGCAGGTCAAAAATGTTCTGCATGCTCCTTAAAGAAAATGTCTCAAGGCTTTTAGGCAAAATGACACGTTGGGTTTTTTGGTTTTTTTTTGCAGTGGAGTATGGTGTGTGTGAGGGTTACCCTCTACGTTCTCCGGGGTGGGCTAACGCGGCCCCCTAGCTTCTCAGCTGCCTACCTCGGCTTAGATGTCTGAACTGAACAACTCCACACCACGCCCAGCTCTGCCACCAACCCGCAACCTTGGAGGCTGCTTCTGCGGATTAGCTGATACCCAGACAATGAATTTATCTGCAAGGTGAACAGCCTGGCTAAGAGACGATTTCATCACTCAGGATTGCCCAGTGAAACAAAGACATGCAAATATCCCCAAAACAGTGGATTGTCTTCCAACCATAAACGGCTTGAGAAGCCAGCCTCATCAAGAAAGTGGGACATCAACATAACAAACAGGTAAACTCAACTTAATAGTAATCTGAAAAAGAGTTCACCGAGATTCTTTTTTTTTTTTTTTGAAGGCTAATTCATATAACTAAGTGTCAGCCGTATGTGAACAGAGCATTGGACTATCTAGGTCAGTATTGTCCGCAGTGGATGGTAATGGCTGTCTGCGGTTGCAGACTGAGATATTTTCAATCAGAACAGAAGATGCTGACTTTTGTAAACCAAGGCACATATAACTGTACTACCCGCCACAACCAGTGGCGAGGAATTCTAGGAGTTACTATCCAAAAACATCTAGATGGCTGCAACTGCTCACTCCCGTTTGAAATGAAAATTTTATGTTACATAATTCCAATCGCTGCAGGGGAATTACTGGCTGGAAGCAGAATGTTCTGGGCTGCTATGTCAATTTATCACATGCAAGAGGCCAAAAGAATCAGAGGTGGGACAGCACAGTCCTCCCTCCACATTCGTGGGTTTCACCTTCACAGATTTGATTATTTGCAAAGCATGTGCTTTCCTCTGCCTTCTCCAATTTTCTGCCTCCCATTCCCCTGTATTCCTCACCCCAGGCTTGCTAGGCTTGTGTTTAAAATGGGCATTTTCTTGCTTTTGGAAAAGCACCACCACCACTCCTGGAGGTGTGTCCTCGCTGTCACATTCTGTTGTGTCATAGCCACTGATTAGCCAGGTGCTCTCATGGCTCCTACCCCCTCCCCTCCCGGAGGAATCTCAAGATGGTGACCAGAAGTAGCTAGAATGCCAGAACTCAGCACTCTGCTCTTCTCTGTCTGAGGGGAAAGTAGCAGTAAGCCCTTTACCTTGTCTTTTTTCTTCCCCTGGGGAGCGCTGGGGCCAGAGGCAAGGGAATGGAAGGGGGGAGCTCCAGAGGGGAATGGGTGGGGGATCATGGGAGGGAAGTTATTTGTAGTTTTTCCATTTTTGCAAGGGTTCTGTGCCTTGTACCCTCAGAAATGTGGAGGGGCCACTGAAATATCAGGGCAGGAAAGTGGGCACTATCCATCACTCTCTGTGCATCAAGAGAAAAGCAGACTAACTGGGCCTGAGTGAGAAGAAAAGTTATTAGTTTTGACCTTACCTCTTGATTACAAACCGGATGCTGCTGCTTGCTTGGAGAATCTTTTTAGCTTTGCAATTCCAAAGCAGTTTGGGCGCCTAAGCAGGATGCCATCTGGCAAGCCTACGACAAAGAGGTCTTCTGGATACATCAGGAATTTAGAATATGGGACTTTGACAGGCTCAGAAATTCCTATGGCTTTAGCTGCAAAAGCAAGCACACAGCTTCAACACGGATGGTCCAGATGAGCCATCCCTTTAAAGGAAAGATTTTCAGATATTGATGCATCACAAGAAGTCACGTGGCCCTTTCACACTACACTGTTTATAGGGTTATGATTCCACTTTAACTGCCATGGCTGCATCCTAGGGTATCCTGGGGTTTACAGTTTGGTGAGGAACTAGAGCTCATTAAATAGTAAATACACAAGAACAAAAATATACACAACAAACAAAGAATTTACACAATAAACAGAGGAAAAAACACAGAAATACTGATAGAAACTAATATTTAAAGAGAAATAAAACTCAACATCAAAAAATACAAATGTAGAAATATTATACGACTAAACATGATAGGGGATCAGGGTTTTTTTAAATAATAAACATGGATATAGCCCTTCCAACACTACAAAGAGAAAGGGGAGAAAATAAACTATCAAGTAATAAAGATCTTAATACGTTCTCTTTGTAATTTAATCACCTGCAACTGAGATACCAAGCCATAACTGAAAAACATCCCCCCCAATGGTGATATCTTTGAAAAATGAAAGGAAAATTTGCCAACTTAAGCTGTGTAATAGATACATAAGATATATACTGTATTTAATACTAAATATATACCTATGTATAAATATATATCTATATCTATATTTTATTTTTATATATATATATACACACACACACACACCCCTAAAGACATAATTAAATACCATAGAAACTTGATAAATATCCTTTCGGTCATTACTACTAAGACAATGAGTATTTTGGGTAGTGATCCAAACGTGTATAAAATGGATATTCATTAAATCCAACTATGACTGATTTATCAAATTTTGCTTGTGAGAATTCCTTAAACAGATCCCAGTCTTTACAAAATTTGCTGTTTGCTTTTCCATCTAGGATTGCATGTAAGCTTGTCCATTTTGGTCCATATATCATGTGGTGTTTTATTGTGAATATAATATTTTTATTAAAATAAAATACTGTATTTGCCGGCGTATAAGACGCACCAGCATATACGCACCAGCAAATACTATTTGCTGGCGTATGAGATGCACTGGCATATAAGACGCACCCAGTATTTTTCGGGGGGGGAAGTGAGTCTTATACGCCAGCAAATAAGGTACAGTAGAGTCCCCTTTATCCGACACTCGGTTATCCAACCATCCGGATAAACCGATGTCATGACGGCCTGGGGGCGTGGCTGTGGGCATTTCCGCGCCCCCAGACACGCCCCGACACGCTCCCAAAATGGCGGCCGCCACGGGCGTCCGGGTAATCCGACCCTTTCGGTTATCCGACCCTGCGGTCGCCCGTTTGGGTCGGATAACTGAGACTCTACTGCATATATAAAAACAGAACTACAGCTCCCTGGCTGAGAATTCTAAGTACCTCTCCCTAAACTATAAATCCCAGGATTTCATAGGATGATGGAACCATCGTAGTGGTCTGAGTGCTAACCTAGGACTCTGGGAGACCAGGTCTGAAATCCCTGCTCAGCTGCGGAAACACACTGGATGATCTTAGGAAAGTCACGCTCTCATCCTTAAGGGAAAGCAATAGCAAACCTCTTCTGAATAAAGCTTGCCAACAAAATCCTGTGATACAGTCATGAGAAGACAGGGTCTTTTTAAAAGTACACAACAACAACTAGAGTTGGGAAGGGCCTGTGAGGTCACGAAGTCTCTCTGCAGGACTTCCCACTATATCACTCCAACAGATAAGTGTCCAGGCTTCACTTTACGTACTTCACGGGGAAGAACCCTGCTTTGAATGGCTGGTGGGAAACTTTGGACACAAGAAGCCCATAAAAAGGACGGCGGAGGAAGATATTAGGCTGGGCGGGAGATAAAAAATAAAAGAAGTTATCTCACCATATCTTGCATTGAACAAAATTTCCACTTGTTTCCTCAAGTGACTTAAAACATCACCTAGGCCATCTGGAAAACAAAAGGAGCAAACACGATGATAAAAAAAATAATATCCATTTCTTTCATTTAAATAATTTACGGTTCTGCTGAACGTGTCGTACCTCCGCAGGAAGAACTACAATTTTGGAAGGTTGAGTTATCTGAAAAAGAACTGGCTCTGGGGATGGGTTCACGTATAGGGTTGGCAATGATATGTTTAGTAATAAGAACATATTTAGTAATAGTAAGAGGTTAAATTTAGTAAAAAAGGATAGAAATAAGAATGAAATTATTAATAGTATATTTTCCTAAATATTAATAATAAGAATAAATAATAATAACAGGTATAAAGTGAATGAGACTTAGATACACGTAAAAAAAATATACAAGCAGTATGATTTATAATGTGTGGAATAAGGATGTTATGTTAATAGATTAGGGGGAAAATAACCACGTAAGCATTTTTCTGTTACAAATTTTCTTTCTTCACTTTTATGTTTATCACATTATGTTTTTCTTCTCTTGTTCTTTTTTCTTGCTTTCTCTTTTTACAACCAAATAAATTTTTTTTTAAAAAAAAATTAGGGTTCTGCTGGTGAATACAACGTATTTTCAGGGTAGTGTATAAAGAACATATAGCAAAATAGAAAACAACACTTAAAAGGACCAAGAAAGTAAAAAAACAAAGATCTCTCTATCTTTGAATATCAAACGACACGAACTGCAGCTGCTGGACCAACATGTAGGTCAGAACTTTACTACTTGGTAGGTCCCATAGTTCTCCAGATGCCTCCAACACAGTTCTTACCAATAAAAACATATCTTTATGTACATCTGAATAGATATTTTGAGAAGATTTTTACATAGATGAATGTGGGCGTGAGGAATTAGGAACAGAGAGATATACGAGTTCTTAGCAATAAGATCTTATGTTTGGACACCTTTTGGTGTCCTTTGGTGACCTTTGGACACCCAGTCATCTGACAGCTTGCCCTTTTGATGCTTCCAAATTAAAGACAAGTTCCATTAAGGTGACGTGCTCTTTCGCCAGTTTTCTCGCCTTCAGAGGCTTGCTTGGGACCACTTGTGTGCCCGTGATCTTAAATCTTGCCTATGGAAAGAGCAGATCCCCTCGTCGAACTAACGGAACTTGTCTATGCTGCAAGAATGGAAAGAGCAGGCTTCTGTCAGGCTTCCGTCATTTTTAAAAATGCTTTAACTTCATAAATTGTTTAGCTGTTTAGACATTTCTATTTATACCCCTACTAGCGTGTACACCAGGCGTTGCCCAGGATTTTATTTTCTCATAGGTAATACTTAGAATCGTGGAATCATAGAATCCTAGAGTTGGAAGAGACCCCGGGGGCCATCCAGTCCAACTCTCTTCTGCCATGCAGGAACACCCATCAAAGCATTCCCAACAGATGGCCGTCCAGCCTCAGCTTAAAAACCTCCAAAGAAGGCGACTCTATCAGACTCCATGGATGCAGCAGATTCCACTGCCGGACAGCTCTGACCATCAGGAAATCCTCTCTGAGGTTCAGGTGGAATCTCCTTTCCAGCAGCTTGAATCTATTGCTCCTTGTCCTCGTCTCTGGAGCAGCAGAGAACAAGCCCGCTCTCTCTCTGACATGACAGCCCTTCAAATATTTAAACATGGCTCTCATGTCTCCTCTTAACCTCCTCTTCTGCAGACTAAACATCCCCAGCTCCCTAAGCCGTTCCTCATAGGGCTTCATGGCTTCCAGACCCTTCACCATTTTGGTCCCCCTCCTCTGGGCACATTAGAAAGGATCTGAGATCCTGTGTCTCCAATTCCCCAAACTGTCTTGTCCAGTATCTGTACCTATTTCCCATATTCCCCAATCCAATCTGTATTTGGAGTTATTAACATGCAGAGGTTGGTTTCCTGACGGAAATACAGTGCCCTCCCCCTTGCTGCTAGGCCTATTCAGAGCTCTCTGGCTGAGAATTCTAAAGGCCCCCCCCTAAACTGCAAACCCCAGGATTCCATAGAATCTTCCCAGGCAGTCAATCATAGGAGGTCTTCACCTGATGCAGGCAAACAAACTTTGACTTTTATCTATTAGACTGATGATTTGTATTGTTTTTAATTTGTACTGTTTTAAATATAGTAGTCACCTTGAGCCCCATTATCAGGAGAAAAGTGGGATATAAATGAATATAACACCTAGAATAACAACAACAGCTTGGGAAGGAGCGCTCTCTGGCGCACACGGCCATGTTCTTTTGGCAAGCCATTTCCGCACGAGACTCTTATAGCGCGATGACTCCATTTTCAACATCCTATGGAATCCTGGGGTTTGCAGTTTCGGGAGGGACGGCTGGCCCCTCCCGAAACTGCAAACCCCAGGATTCCATAGGATGTTGAAAGTGGAATCATCGCGCTATAAGAGTCTCGTGCGGAAACGGCCGCAGTGTCAGCCAACAGCGCTCCATAAGCTTTGGGGCAGCTGTTACTCTTCGTCCTGCCCCACTCTGAAGTAACCGTCCCCTTTTCAATGTTCTACAGGGCCTTTTTCACAAACCCGGGAATGAGACTTCCTCCTCCAGTCACTTCTTGATTTACAAACAAAAACGGCTTGGACGAGCCTTCATGGTGCAGTAAGGTTGGAACTATCTCCCGGAGACCAGAGTTCGAAACCCTGCCGAGCCACGGAGACCCACGGCCTGGCCAAGCCACACTCTCCCAGCCTCAGAGGTATAAAGCTTGCCAAGTAAACCCTGGGAGAGGACAGCAACAGGCTGGAGTCAACCTGAAAGCACCCAACAACAAACCAAGCCAAACAAAGGCCTTTAAAAGCCAAAAAGAAAAAAAAGTAAGCCTCGGGCAGGATCATATTGGCCATCGGGGGGCAGAGAAATACATTTTTGGCTCCCCAAAATTTGGATAGGGGAACCCCGGGGGTGCAAAAATATCCTCAATGGACATGATGATATTTTTGACATGACAATATATTCAGAATTTGCATCTGATATGCATGTCAATTAGCTCATGGAAATTCGACACAACCTGGTGTCCTCTTTTTTCCTCATTTTTGGTACTCCTTAGGCGGTAAATCTTATGCTGACATCCATTTTGAGAAGCCAGATAAACTCACCTTTGTCCTCCCCCTGTTTCTCACCACGTTGCAAGTCTTTGTTGGATCCTTTATCTAAAACCAGAAAAAAAAAACGCCATTTAGCGGGAAAGGAAACTTTATAAAGTCTTTTCTTTCCCTTCTGATTATGCTGCCTGAAGAAGCATTCTGTGTAAGTTTCAGGCTTGCATACACCGCACTGTGGAACTCTAAATGCTCCAAATAAAGCTAAAGTTTTGCAACCCCTGAGAATTTTATGTTATAGATATTCCCCCCTACCCTTGTCCGTTAACATATCGAAGCCACAGCCATCACAGATGCTTAAAAAACAACCAACCCTCCACAGATAGAACCTGTGTTGTTTTCTGCAGAAAGGGCTTTCTCTTTTGGAATGATCTAAAATGCAAAGAGGCTTAGAGGTGTCCACCAAAGTGGCCTATTGGCAGCTGGGCAGATGTGGAGTTTGCGGGGACCAAACCCTCGATGAGCGACCAATCACCTGCCAGCCTGTCGCACACGTAGCTGGGATCATCCGGAGCCACGTGGTTGGCCACCGCATCGCGCATTTCATCAGAACGGGGTGATCGATCTGTTGAGGGGAGAAAAACCAAGACTGTCCAACAACACTATCCCAGGGAGGATTTTATGCTTTTTGTGCTTCCCTATGAGAAGAGGTTAGAATCATAGAATCATGGAGTTGGAAGAGACTCCAGGGGCCACCCAGTCCAACCCCCTGCTATGAAGCAACACCCATCAAAGCATTCCCAACAGATGGCCATCCAGCCTCTGCTTAAACACCTCCAAAGAAGGAGGCTCCACCACACTCCATGGAGGCAGCAGATTCCACTGCCGGACAGCTCTGACCGTCAGGAAGCTCTTCCTGAGGTTCAAGTGGAATCTCCTTTCCTGCAGCCTGAATCCATGGCTCCTTGTCCTGGTCTCTGGAGCAGCAGAAAACAAGCCCACTCCCTCCTCGACAGGGCATCCCTTCAAATATTGAAACATGGCTATCCTGTCCTCTCTTAACCTTCTCTTCTGCAGACTAAACATCCCCAGCTCCCTAAGCCGCTCCTCACAGGGCTTCATGGCTTCCAGACCCTCCACCATTTTGGTCCCCCTCCTCTGGACACACTCCAGCTTGTCGATATCCTTCCTGAATTGAGGTGCCCAGAACTGGACACAGTACTCCAAATGAGGCCTAACCAGAGCAAAATAGAGTGGTACTATTACCTCTCTTGATCTAGACACCAAACTCCTATTGATGCACCCAAGAATTGTGTTGGCCTTCTTGGCTGCCGCATCACACTCATGTTCAGCTTGTGGTCCACCAAGGCTCCTAGATCCTTTTCACACATATTGCTTTCCAGCCACGTGTCCCCCATCCTGTATTTGTGCATTCCATTTTTTCTGCCTAAGTGTAGGACCTTACATAACATTTCTTACATAACATTTATATAGTCTTACAGATACAACCAGCCCTTTGCAGGTAACCATAATGCTGATGCAGCCGAAGATGAAATTGGGTTTGACACCCCTGCTTTAGGGAAAGGAGCAAAGAGGGATGAGACGTGCTACAAAGCTGAATGGAGGGAAATTCAAGAAAGCAAAAGGAAGTACTTCTTCACAAAGCAAAAAAGTTAAACTGTGGAACTCACTACCACAAGGAGGCATTAACATGGATGACTTTACAAGGCCAGTAGACAACTTCATGGGGCACGGGAAGCTATCCTGATTTTGGAAATGTTACGTTTGGGAGCCACAGCTCTGAAGTTCCTATTGACCACGTCGGCTGGGTGGATTCTGGGAGTTAATAGTCCAAAAAAGGCAACTTTCCTAAGCTCCAAGCCTGGTTATCAATGGTTAGCAGACTACTATATGAAATCTCCAAGTTCCAAGACGGCCCGAATTCGAATTATACAGACTGCTGGGGAACACCAGCGGGAAAATTGCTGTTACCCTCATGTTCCACTTGTGGGCTTACCAAAGGTACTTGGTTTACCATGAGGGGAAAGAGGATGCTGGACAAAACAGGCCCTTGCTCTGATCCAACACGGCATACAGGTAAAGGTGGGTAGGCAGACTTCAGGCTGCTTTGATTTCACTACAACCTCAGGCAGATGTAGCCAAGAGTGAAACAGTGTGTGTTTGGAAAGGGGCACAAGAATGAAGCCAATGATGACTTCAGCAACAAGCAGAGTCAGTTACCGGTTGCACCTTCTAAATCAGGGATTCTAGGCCTTTCCACACTACACTGTTTTAGCGCTATTATTCCACTTTCAACATCCTATGGAATTCTGGGGTTTGCAGTTGAGGCACGATCTCGCAAGGAATTATTGGCTAATGAAACATGAAAGCGGCAACCAAAAGCTTTTTTGGATTGTATATTCCTGAACCCCTCAAGCAGCTATGCTGGCGAAGGGATTCCGGGAACCCGAGAGTTTCCAAAAAAGGGAACTTTTCCAAGCTCTGCTGAGGACGCAGTGTAGAATTTTTGACTTGACCCTTTGGAATGGTGAATGTTTCAGCCCAAGCTGAGCGTCTGGATGAAACTGTCTGTACCTGGAGTGAGATGAGGCAGTTACAAAACCTATAACGGGGGGAGAATCACGCAGCGCTGCAGATATTACTGGACTGCAATTCCAAGCGTTCCTCACTACTGGCTATGCTACCAAGGTTGCTGCAAGATGCAATCCAGCAAGCTCTGGATGCCCAGACGATCCCCAACTGGGCCTAGATGCGTTGGTGCCAAGAGTTTCTAGGGTTTGGGGCATAACAATTACCCGGTAAGGTACAGCGGCTTTATGTTATCAATCAATCAATCAGTCAAAACACAATCTATATCTTGACAGCATCACTGGAAGTCGCTTGCTGTTGCTACCTGGCACGGTGATCTGAATGATATCTACTTCATCTGGCTCTATTTTGATGCGTTTAATGCCTCCCAGTTCTCCAGAAGTACCTGCTAAGGAAAAGGGAAGCAGCAGTGAGCAACAGGCCAGGGAAGGGACAGAAGAAGCTCCCCAAAATTTGACTCAGACCCTTGGTCTCTCTCGCTTAGGATTACCTTCTGTAGGGGTGCAGAAACTGCAGTTGTCCCTCTGCAAATTTCTCTTCTCCCCCCTCAAGCTATACTTAATATACACAAAACGTACGGTCTGTGGATTCAAATGTACCGTACACAATGTATTTGAATCTGCGGTGGGGAGCGTGCCAGCGGTCCTGTCCTGCCTTCGAGGCAACGGGGTTCCTTCACAAGGCAGAAGTGGCTGGCTGGCAGAGCTTGCTGCCATTCCTGTGCTATTTTAACTAGCAACTTCCAAGCCTCACCTCGCATTCGCAGTCTCTCAGTCTTGCCGGGCTTGCAGAGAGACTGCAAACACGAGGCGAGACTTATAAACCCTATTAAAAGTGGCATACGGCAGCAGTGGTGGCAAACAAACCATGAATAATCAAATTGGTAAAAGTTAAACGTGCAAATGTAGAGGGTCGACTAGACAGCCTGGGGGTGCACGTGGCATTTGACCCACCAATTTTGTTGAAAAATTGCCCTCATAGGCACTGTGGCGGTACTGCCATGTTTGAGTGCATCTTAGAATGTTTCAGCCCCAGAGAAAGACTTTTTTCTACCAGGATGTGAACTAGCAGTTAATTTCTGGGTCACTTCCTGTTTATAAGAAAAGCCTTTCTGGGGATCAAATTGTCTAGTGGGACAAAACTTGGCAAAATCACCCCCATGTCCCCCAAAGAGTGGCCCCCTTTTTTTTTACTTATATACATAGTCTTTATTATAGTGCAAAGACTCAATAATATGGCAAACATATAAACATATAAATACATACAGGATCACAGAATCATAGAATCATAGAGTTGGAAGAGACCCCAGGGGCCATCCAGTCCAACCCCCTGCCAGGCAGGAACCCACATCAAAGCACTGCCAAGAGACGGCCATCCGGTCTCTGCTTAAAAACCCTCCAAAGAAGGAGGAGACTCCACCACACTCCAAGGTAGCATATTCCACTGCTGGACAGCTCTGACCATCAGGAAGTTCTTCCTGGGGTTCAGGTGGAATCTCTTTTCCTGTAGTTTGAATCCATTGCTCCATATCCTAGTTTCTGGAGCAACAGAAAAGAAGCTTGCTCCATCTTCAACATGACATCCCTTCAAATATTTAAACATGGTTGTCATGTCCCCTCTTAACCTTCCCTTCTGCAGACTAAACATCCCCAGCTCCCTAACCCACTCCTCATGGGGCTTTATGGCTTCCAGACCCTCCACCGTTTTGGTTGCCCTCCTCTGGACATGCTCCAGCTTCTCGATATCCTTCTTGAAATGGGGTGCCCAGAACTGGACACAGGATTCCAAATGAAGATGTATAAAAGTGTTTAAATTGGTCTTTACATTTTGTATCTATATTCTGTCCAAGTATTTGATGTGCTTGTATCTGGTTTTATACATTCTGCATGTATTTTATATGTCTATATGTCTGCCATATTGTTGGGTCTTTGGACTGTAATAAAGACTATATATACTTCTTTTTTTTTTTTTTTACTTTATTTTGCATAGGGAGGCAACAGTATGTCCAGCCCCCTAACCCCTGCACGTTGCCCATCTCTGACCCACCGTGACTCTTATTTCAAAACTTCCATTTTAAGTGGAAGCTGATTCTTTGAGTTTTTAAAATGTAAGTCAGTCAGCAGCAAATGCAAACAAGCCCAGCCACTTTCTTTGCCACTATTGGCATACCTAAAAAGAGAGCAAGTCACCGTCACAAAAAGAGATCTTACCTGGTTCAGAGTCCCCAGTGACAGTGCACTTTTCAGATCTGGCAAAGGAAACAATCATCACTGACTTTTCATTTATAAAATGCTTCACATCAGCATTGCTAGATGCTTTGTACAGTCAAAGCGGGTATGAAAGACACAGTAATACAAAGGGCACATTTTTAGATGAATCACACACGCCGCCAGGTCCGTTTTTTCCAAAGTGCGGAAAGAGGAAGAGAAATATTTATATTTCCCTCAAATAAACTTTCGTTAAATTCTATTTACCATGAAGATGTTCTGCATTCAGCGGAAAGCTCCCATCAAGCTCCAGGTTGGGCAGAAGTGTTAAGCTTCGCTCACCCAAGTCTAACTCAAAAAGACTGATACCTGGTTTAGACCAGAATTCTATTTTATATCTGGCAGTACACACTATACAATTATAGCAGTTTGATACTGCTTTATCAGTCATGGCTCCATTGTATGTCATCATGGGAAATGTAGGTTGGGGAGGTGCTCAGAAATATCTGCTACGGAGACCTCTAATTCATTTGCACTAGAGCTCTCTCTCGCTCTCTGAGGGAATTCTAAGTACTTCCAGAAACTACAAATCTCAGTACATTCGACAGTCGCATGGGGCCAAGACAGTGGAAGAGCTTGCTATAACCTCTCACGTGGAAACTCTCCAACTCTCTATTTCCAACAAAGGCCACTGACAGCAAAGATGGGGAAAAAACAGCAATATTCTTGTCGTCCCCACACTGTCCGAGATTTGGCTATAAGGGAAAGGATCTATTTGGTAGTGATTACTGTACAGTCAAATGCTTTTCCCAGGGAGACTTGCCTGGAACCTACTTTGATAACAACATAAAATTGCTGGAATGTACCTGAAAAATCACTTATTTCTATTCCTACTCCTTAGGTCTTACTGTTTTCTGTTGTTCTTTAACTTGTAAACCACCATGCATGGCACGCTATAAGCAAAAAATTCCCAAAATTAATAAAGACAACTTTCTTCTTTAAGTTAGCTGTTGTGAATTAGATTGAGTGTAAAATAGCAAAAATGAAATTTAGAAGTTAATTCCTTCTAGCTGTAGCCTCTGGCTATCTGCTCTAGGAGCTATACCTCAGTTAACGAAATGGATGTGTTCCTGGATATTACTTCTGTAGCCGAAAACTTGGCACCGGGGTAGAAATAACAAAGGAAGAATAGGGATAGGTTTAAACACCAGAAAAACAGAAGTCCAGTTCAACACGTTTCACTAAAGTTTTCATTCAGAACAGTCTGCATACATAGAATCATAGAAATGTAGAGTTGGAAGAGACCGCAAGGGCCATCCAGTCCAACCCCCTGCCATGCAGGAAAACCCTCATACATAAAATGAAACAACCAGGTCCGGTACAGCCTTGCATAAAAAATAAAAAACTTCTACAGACCACTTGAAAGCTCCTTCCAAATGCATTAAGAGATTTTTTTTTTCTTTCACCAGTTTCTGCTTTTGTCATGATTTCCATTTTAGTGGCCAGACTAATGCTTATTTTAACATGCCGGGGGTAGCTGGCGAAGCCAGAGAGTTCGCTTTCCCCTTTCTCTCTGTTTTGCTGTTCATGCCGGTTCAGTAAGGGATTCTAGAGGCAGCTGCTGTTACTTCGCCTGTTTTCGACAGGCACAAACAACTAGAGTAGGATTGGTTGATGAGCATCTTGTTCTTTCCCTGCTCAACCTTTATTGCACTCTTTACTGCAGATGCTCTGCTACGACCCAGCAACCGAATGTCTGTGCTTCTCCACTTCTTAACCACCCTCTCAGTTCCAGTGCTGTTAAAAAAACTCCCAGCTAGAAGGAGGACAAGGAAGAAAAGAGGAGGGGCTGGCTAGGCCAAAAAGACTTTGTAAAAAGGAGCCTCTTTCTCAGACTTTATTAACCAAGGTATGCCTGTACTAACTTCAAGTACTGAGCAATATAAATTCCCTTTAGATAGTGAACTGTTTTCCTTTCCCAATGACAGTTAAACTGAGTTTATTGCTTTTTAAAGAATTCATTAATTTTAATTAATTTACACTTCTCTGTAGCCTGCAATACCATCTTCAGTCACTAGGTGGCATCACCAAGCAGTGGACTTCTGGAACGAGCAGAGAAGGAGCTGCAGCGAAGTCTGGCGTATTCATTTCTACAAAGTGCCTCCGGGCACTTCCATATGGGCCGAAGGTATAGTAAGGAAAACAACATGGCAGGCACAAACTGCTGCTTTCCTCTGCATAGCCCCCAACCTCTTCCAAAAGTAAAGAAGGGAGAGAAGGTCCCGCCTGGGAAATGAGCAGGGGAGAAACCTGAACGAGCACTTGGGAGGAGAAAAAAAGAAGAGAGAGAAAAATAAGGAGTGGGATACAGGGCGCAAAGAAAGAGGAGAATAAAAGCGAAGGATCAGAGTGGATAAAGTGAAAAAATCACCTAGGTGAGTGGGAGAAGAGAAAGGGCACCTAGGTTGAAAAAGAGAGAGAAAGTACACTTGGCTTTATGGGAGAAAGAGGGAATTGTGGCAGGCAGTGGTTGATGGAAAAGGAATACTGGGACAATGGGTGGAGGGGGAAAGAAAAAACAGCAAAGAAGGAAGGAAAAGAGCACTGAGTGGAATTGAAAAGCTTTCAAGGCATGCTGGGTACTTCTCTTAAGTCTTTTAAACAGGCCAGTAAAATAAAAACTGCTATGCTGCATCTCCTTCTCTGCTCGTTCCAGAAGTCCACTGCTTAGTGATGCCACCTAGCGACTGAAGATGGTATTGCAGGCTACAGAGAAATGTAAATTAATTAAAATTAATTAATTCTTTAAAAAACAACACTCTCAGTTTAACTGTCATTGGGAAAGGAAAACAGTTCACTATCTAAAGGGAATTTACATTGCTCAGTACTTGAAGTTAGTACAGGCATATCTCAGTTAGTAAAGTCTCTGAGAAGGAGGCTACACAAAAGAATGTGTAAGTGGAACGTGACTTTACCTATGATTTGTCTGTGAAGTCCCTGCTAGATCAAGAAATGCCATTCTGTGCGGTTCAGGAGAGATTTCCCCGGAAGGGCTGGATGGCTCAATCTTCGTTGAATCTTTGGTAAATTTATTTCCTGCTCGAGAAGATCAGGAGCCATAAGAAAATGGGAAGAGAAGAAAGAAAGAAAGAAAAGAGAGAGACAGAAAGAAGAGAAAAGAAGAAAAATGTCCAGGTATTATTTTAGAAGAGAGGCAGGGGATCCTCGGCTTAAGGACGCCAGCCACTTTGCAAATGCCAACCGTCTTGGTTTGGTTTCAGCCACATTGGGCTTTTGCTCTGACCCCATCCATCGCTGATATGGACCCCCCAACAAATTATCCCCAAGGGAAGAGGGCTCTTCATAGCAAAATACTTTCCCACCCCTGGGTTAGAACTTCGAGCATAATTCCTTCTCTCCTGAGTGTGTCACCTACCAAAGATGTTTTAGTCATCAGCAGAGCTGGGCTAGAGGAAGGCAGGAATTTGCCCCCAAGTTGCACCGGAAAAAGATGTGGATACCAAATCCACCACTGAAAAGTAAAATGCTAAATACTTTCCACTGGATTTCAAATTCCATTGGATTTCAAACACTTCATTGCCCTTAGATGAGGCTCTGACTATTCTGCTCAGCTGCAAAAATCACTGAGCGAAGCTGAATTTTGGTATTTGGGTCAGAAAGTGGATGTCGTTAGAATCTCTCGGCTCTTCCATATGGAGTTGGTTTACGCATAATGCTATAATTTAATGTTATGCTGAGCTGCAATAAGCTCTGATTTATTCATTTCCCTCTAGCACAGCCATAAGGTATTTGGAAACTTTTCCTTCCAATTTTGATTACGTTATCCAATTCTGACTATATTAGGTTACGCAAATCTAACAAAATATGACTAGCTCTAACAATAGTTTCATTGGGTACAGGGCGACTTCAAATACGAATTCTGAAGCTGGTTTGCGTCACAAACCACAATTAGAATTAAGCATAATTTAGGGTGTGGTTTAAGGGTGTGTAAACTGTGGTTAATCTAAAAGGAAAGCAGAAGCTCCCAAGCTCTTCCTTGTGTTGCACAGAAGAAACAGGGAAGTGCAGGAGGCTGGAATTCTTTTTAACCCAGAGCTCCAAGCTAGAATAATTCTGCATTACGTGCAAAGTTTCCCATTCTGTTTTCACCTCCTTCTGAAGCTGGTCAGCCCAGGCCGTGATGACAACACTGGGGAGAAAACACTGAAGAATGTATCTGCACAAAATCATTTGTCACCCGTTTAGCTGCCATAGCTCCATCCTATGAAATTCTGGGACTTATAGTTTGGTACTTGGAACTCCGTGCTTAAGAACTCTTCTTCATTTCCCTGAACTACAGCAATAGAGGGCTCCGACAGTCAATTCTAAGTCCCTTACCAAAGCAGAAACTGTTGCATTCCATAAGATGGAGCCATGGCAGTGGTATGGAACTGCTTTGCTGTGTACCGAGATCTTTTGGCACGGGATGGGATGGGATAGAAATATTTTAGTAAATAAAGAATAAATGAACAGTGCAGATACATCCCAATTCTCTCATTCTCTAAGGTACGTACAACTGGATTAGGAAGCATTTTTTCCGTAGGTGCAGAAGAATTCAGGAAGATGTGTCACATACCTGTAAAAATTCTTTCATCAAACATCCTGCAAACAGAAGAGAGAGAGAAAAAATCACACGGAAGGAAAAGGTGTGGGCGACATACTCACTGTATACCACAGTTATAGACAGCCTGCAAACACTGAGCTTCTATTCAGGAACTGTGATCAACAGCGGCTGATTGATCCAGCCTTCTCTATATATTTCTCTAATCTCTTTTCAGATCATGTTAGGATCAGACGACACATTAATTATGTTGATTCAGATAGGGATCAAGGTGAGTGAAGAAGGTAACTCTGCATCTTTCATTTTAACTTTCAGTAAAGAAAAACAAGAGATCAGAGCTGGATACTACATAATTGACATAACAGTCTGAGACCATCTCCACACTACACTGCTATAGTGTTCTCATTCCACTTTCAGCCTCCTGTGGAATCCTGGGATTTGTACTTTCCTGAGACCAAAGAGCTCTCGGGCTGAGAATTCTCAAGGCCCGTCCCTAAACTGCAAACTCCAGGATACCAGTGGATGTTGGGAGTGGAATAAGAGCACTATAACTGTATAGTGCAGAAATGGCCCAAGACTCAGACCGTCTGTTATGTTAATCATGTAGTATCAGCTCCATCTCTTGTTTTTCTTTACTAAAAATTAAAATGAAAGATGCAGACTTAACTTCTTCACTCACTTTGATCCCTATCTGAATCAACATAATACACACACACACACACACACACACACACACACACACACACACACAAGCATATATACATGGCGTTGCCCAGGATTTTATTTTCTCATAGATAATACTTGTTAGAAAGATTTGAGATCCTGTGTCTCTAATTGGGGGACACGTGGCTAGATAGCAGTACATGTGAAAGGGATCTAGGAGTCTTCATAGACCACAAGCTGAACATGAGTCAGCAGTGTGATGCGGCAGCCAAGAAAGCCAATGCAATTCTCGGCTGCATCAATAGGAGTATGGTGTCTAGATCGAGGGAGGTACTGGTGCCACTCTACTCTGCTTTGGTTAGACCTCATCTTGAATACTGTGTCCAGTTCTGGGCACCCCAATTCAAGAAGGACCTGGTCAAGCTGGAGCAAGTCCACAGGAGGGCGACCAAAATGGTGAGGGGTCTGGAAGCCATGAAGCCCTATGAGGAGCGGCTTAGGGAGCTGGGGATGTTTAGTCTGCAGAAGAGAAGGTTAAGAGGGGACATGATAGCCATGTTTAAATATCTGAAGGGATGTCATGTTGGCTTGTTTTCTGCTGCTCCAGAGACTAGGACAAGGAGCCATGGATTCAAGCTGCAGGAAAGAAGATTCCACTTGAACCTCAGGAGGAACTTCCTGCCGATCAGAGCTGCCCGGCAGTGGAATCTGCTGCTGCCTCCATGGAATGTGGTGGACTTTCCTTCTTTAGAGGTTTTTAAGCAGAGGCTGGATGGCCATCTGTCGGGAATGCTTTGAGGGTGTTCCTGTATGGCAGGGGGTTGGACTGGATGGCTCCTGGGGTCTCTTCCAACTCTACATTTCTATGATTCTATGATTCTGTAATTCCCCAAACTGTCTTGTTCAGTACCTGTAAATTTCCCTATTTTCCTCAATCCAATCTGTATTCAGAGCTATTAACATACACAGGGTTGGGTTCCCGAGGGAATACGTTGCCCTCCTCCTTGCTGCTAGGGTTCATCTCCAGCCAGGTCCAAGAGCTCTCTGGCTGAGAATTCTAAAGGCCCCTCCCTAAACTGCAAACCCCAGGATTCCCTAGAGTCTTCTCATAAGAGGTCTCTGCCTGACACAGACAAACAAACTTTGACTTTTACATATTAGATATATATGTTCCTCATGAGTTAAGTTTGGTGTTTTTTTTTTATTTCAGCAGCATACTCTGTGCATATCTGGAGTGGATGCTTAATGGCTCTTGCTTAATGACATTCCCTTCGCAATAGCAATAGCGATAGCATGTGCATTTCTATACTAAGAGGTTTATAATGTTTTTTAGCTAATTGCCCCCAATAAGCTGGGTGCTCACTTTACTGACCTGCGGAAGCATGGAAGGCTGAGTCAACCTGGAGCCCGGCAGGATCGAACTCACAACCTTGCGGCTGCAGTGCCGGCATTTAACCACTGCGCCACCAGGACATGCTCCCCTTGCAATGTGGCCCTTGTGGCACCACTGTGGCTCCCAGCCTGTGGCATCACAACGAATCATCCCTCTCGCTCTCAGGGCTGGGATAGTCCTGACCTGGTCGCTCTACTGACCACAGTCTACTTATACAGCTGGCTCTGTCTTTCTGCCCACGCAGCTGAGGCAAAGAGTGATGAATTTCTCCCCTCCTACAAATTCACCCCACCAGCATCCCTGGCTTCCTTCCACTTAGATTCCGAGAGGGAAAAATAAACCTCAGGCATAAGGAAGGCTTCTGCACTGCTTTGAAGATGCAACTTTGCAACCCTGTAAGTGGAATTTTGCTATTGTAACTTTGCAGGCGAATTGTCAAAAAGGTCACCTGGTTTCATCACAACTAAGGAATTGCTGTATAGCCAAACAAGAGCGTGAACGGCTACTATTGTCTTCCACCCCAACCTCTTGCACAGGACTGTTGCAAGAATACAGTTACTTGACCGCCTTCTGGGAAGAAATGAATACACAAGAATGTTGTTGTGATCTTGCTGAAACCCACGAACCCGGACTCCAGAGCACAAACTTTTTCAGCTTGTAGTGCACTGCTACATTCTGAATGGATATTCAGATTATACAAACTTACAGATTATAAAGTGGGCTGTAGTCCATGAAAAATGCATGCCACATAAAACCCGTTAGGCATTATTTGTAGTATTTTTTCCTGCACTAGATCATTATCAGAACTCATGCAGCTTCATCCTTGCACTTGAGATACTAAAACAACACCCCAGGGGCGTGCAGCAAACCTGGGAAAAATCATTTTTCCATGTCTCAAGCTATTCATCTAGGAAATCCCTGCGTGCTCAACAACATTTTGCACCCCTATGGCCCAGTCAATAGGACTAGAGCGGAACAGGGCCTGCACTTTGAAATGAAGAGCAGCCATTTGGGGGGAAAGTAGGGGGCCTTCCACACTACGCAGTTCTACTGCTATGATTCCACTTTAACTGCTATGGCAACATTTGACAGAATCCTGGATTTTGCAATTTAGGGAGAGCTACTTAGAATTCTCAGCCCAGGAACTCTAGTGTTTTTTCAAAAGAGCAAATTCCAGGTTTCCATAGGATGTTGCTCTGGCAGTTAAAGTGGAATTATGGCACTATAACTGTGCAGTGTGAAAGGGCCCTAGGCGATTTCCAAACCTAGTGGGCGTTTGCCTATTGCTGGCTGAATCTCTTAAACATCCCAAATCATCCAAGTACCTTTTAATTACAAAGCGGATGTTGTGTCTCTCCTCCAATATTCGTTTGAGCTTCGGGACTCCGTAAGTGCACGGCCTTTTGAATGGGATTTTGTCGGGAATCCCAATGATTTCAACGGCTTCCGGATCACAAGCAATTTTCCGGTACGGGACAGGGACCATGTGATCTAGCCCCAAGGCTTCAGCTGAAAATGACAGAACATTCAACGCTTAACAGTAAGAAGACTCTGAACACGATTAATTGCAGTTTTGCAACTTAGCCATGTGCAAAAACCTATCAAGTTAACTGCGACAGTTGAAGTCCCTGTATTGAGACCATTCATGTTTGCAAAACAGCTCTCAACAGTAGGTGTGATATTGTTACCGAGAGTGAGCCAGTCGTACATAACAAAGCATACAGAGAAAACTGAGATTTCAAGATGTTAGGTGCTGTATTCAGTGTTTGTAAAGTGCCCAATGCGTTTCAGTCTAATGAATATTTTTTTCTTTTTTTTAATTATAGGTACTGTTACACAATATATATAATATAATATATATTATAAATACGCTAACTTAATATGCATACTTACATATAGATTTATATCAGCTTATCTTCTTTAACTGAATGGTTGAATAACCGTCAGAGACTGCTAATCCGTCCATATGACAGTTGACAAAGGACCCCAAATATTCTCCAGATAAGTATATACACATTCCCAATCTTCCTTAAACCTTTTCATTGATTTGTCTTTTAACAATACTGATAACTTAATGAAAAGTCTAATGAATATTCTGAACACTACTTAAATGGCTGAAATAATGGCAGTAAAACAGCCATTTACAAATATAAACATGCATTAAAAAGGTTTTTCTTTAAAAATAAATTTCATACTTCCTTGCTGGAGCAATCTGCAAAAAAACAGTCTAGGCCAGAGCTTTCCAAACTGTGTGTTGCGACACGTTAGTGTGTTGGCTGAAGTGTGTAGGTGTGTCACCACCACTGCTGTCACCGGGGCGAAGAAAGACCCCAGCAAGGGCAGTGGTGGCCCTAACCCACCCTAGATACACCTCCGGGTGCTGTGCGTGCATAATCGGGTTGAAACAGTGGAAGTGAATGTGAGAAGGCGCGGCCGCGCAATGCAAAGCCGCCTGTCTGTCGGAGTGTGCCATGCGGGACCGTTCGCTCACTTTTTCACTGTGGAAGTGGAGCGCTGGTGCTGTTATTTTCACGTTTAGTTGCTAAAATTGCAGTTGAATTACTCCTAAAATGCGCAAGTTTCCAATTAACAATTTCGTTTCTTGTAATTTCCTCATTGCAATTTATGTTATGTGTCCGTATCTCTTATAAGGGGTTAGTTTAACCTCCAGTTTGCTATTAAAATTGTGTTGTGAAATGACGCCACGTCTCACCAACACGAAAAGTCTGGAAAGCTCTGGTCTAGCCGCTAGCAAATACAGTGAGTCTTCCTTGCCTGCCACTTCCACATCCACGATTTTGAATGACCGTGGAGCATTGCATCCTAAACCTAACATGAGGGTGATGTGTGCACGGAGGTGCTGAAGCATTCCTGCAGACATTGCCACCACTGAATGTGATGGGACGTGAGCATTTGCTATTTGCATCGGTTACTGGAATGGAATCCTCCGCATATACGGAGAGCCAACTGTGTATTTTATACTCTACTCAGTGGCAACTGGGATCCAAAGACAATGGTAAAATTTATCTACCACTCAGCTGTTTCTAAATGTCAATTTATTTAACTTTTCCTTTAAAATTAGGAGGCCTTAGGGAATTCCCAGCTGAGCAGAACAGTTCAAGAAGGTTCGTGCAAAGAAAATCTGAAAAGTTCACCAAAGAGGTTCAAAAGTTCACAAAAGAGACGGAATGGACCTTAAGCTAAAAATGTTCAACCTCACAGGGCTTAAGCAGAATTTGGATTTTCTCCCAAATAATAGATTCTCCTTTTAAAAAAAAACCCAATTAGGCTCCCTAATTTCTGGATTGGATACGGTTTCTAGAATCTAGTGCAGAGACACTTGTATGATTGGATATAGCTTCTACCATCTTAAGATGTAACCTCCCTTTTGTGGCCTGTACCCAAATGTTTTTGGGCTTTTTTCCTTCTTATGTTTTATACTGATTGATACAATGAAATGCAGTCACATGCCAAAGGAATATAATTCCCATTGTGTATAAATAAAGACTACTTTTCCATTAAACGGTTCTCTTTGTTGTCTATTTTCTCAGTCTATTAAATAAAGTTATCAACTTTACTGTATGTGACACACCTCTGGGGATGTCAGGGGGCTGTGCATCCTCAAAGACTCCTCGAAAATCTTTGAAGTTTTCTTGGACCAAATACCTTCCAACAAATAATATAAACATTCAGCCCCAATTCTGTGGCCACAAGGGATCCTGAGACCCCCCTCCCGACCCTAAATTTTATATGGCCAATTTCTCGGCACCTTTGGCTCCGTCTTGGCCTTTTTTTTCCAACAGAAAGTGATCCAGAAGTCCATGTCCAGATTGCTTCCTTTTGGATAAAAGCACTGTGGTCCTAGAACACCCCGGGGTGCAAAAAACACGTCAAAATTTCTCACTGCAACTCCAGATCATTTGGAGACATATTTAGGAAAAGAAAAATATTTCAAAAAACGAGGAGGGGGGCTGCGGGGTCCCTTTGGGCTATAAATATATCTCTGGGGGGCAAATGAATGCAAATGCAAATCTCTGGGGGGTCACACCTTGCCCACCTTTGCTGTACACGCGTGCCGTTTTCATTGGAGTGAAAGAACTTTCTTCTGTTACTAGAAAGGAACATTTGTGCAGATGATTCCACCATCCATTTGCACAGCTCAATAATATTACTAATGGCTCAAATGGCAAAGTAAGCCACTGTATTTTGTTGTGGGCTCTTGTTTCTGTAGAGTGGAAGTTCCTCTCCCACCCAGTGCTGACTTCTGCCCTTGAACAGGAGACAGGAACTTCCCTCCGAAATTCTCTGAGTTCCAAGCTGCCACCACCCATCGGATTAACCCAACCCTTCAGCAACACAGTGGGACGCTGCTTGGGAAATTGCCAGTCCCTCTGCTTAGAGATCCCTTTAGTCCCCCTACCTCCCCTTCTGGGTGAGAGAAATCCTATCTACGCGTGTTACGGAGAAGCGTGTGGGAATGGAGGGGAAACAGAGAGGCTTTCACAGAAAAGCATTTCTTTTAAGACATGTAAGGTAGACAAGAGAAATATTGCTCATGAGAGGTACCTCCTCTCAGGTACAATTCCTCAGATCAGCCAAAACTTCCAAAATAACCAAAAAAACAAGACAAAAAAGACTAATGCAACCAACTAGAAACATCCTAACTACTTACATCAGTTGGTCATTTCTAAGGTGGTATGCAGAGATGGCAAGGAGATGGGGCTTAGGCCTGTCTGCCACCGGCATATTTGCCCCTTCGTTGGCGTCTTGGGATGTTTCCCTTTGTTCTCGCTCTACCTCGCAGCCTCTCGAGGATTTTTATAACTTCTCCATCGAAGCATCTCGGAGATTCTCACCTCTCTCCCCCGATGGGGCAACTCTCTCTCGTGACCTATGATGCTAACCCCAATAAAATCTAGCCCTAGCAGTTCATTAACCCTTCATATGCCCAAAGGGAGAACTATCTCCCTGAAGTACTGCTACCTGGATAATAGGAATCCCCATTATCCGTTTCTATAGCTATTCTGGTGACAGCCAGCACGGTCAGTTGGCCAGAGGCTGGAATTCGGCTGATGCAGTACTCTTGTGGTCACACTTTTTCCAGCAGAGACAGTGGGGGAAGGCAGACAAAATCTTCAGTATGAAGCAATTCGTTTCTGCAGTTCAAATGTTTTAAGCTGCCAGATCTGAATGGTTTACTTCTCCAAGACCTTGTTTCCTTCATGGCTGCTCCATCCTGCCGCCACCATCTATATCAGGGTAGCTATGCTGAGTTAGCAGGCTAATAGGATTCTCATCAGGGTACTGAGCTAGGCCTGGGAAGCTAAACAAGGGGCTCCTTGCCCAGCCACCGTTTCACAGCCCCACAGCCCAATTTCCTTCAGAGACTGAAGATAAAAGAGGAACAGCTAACATACTATTCGCACGCACAGACCAAGTAAAGATCACTAAGGCAACAGGGGCCATTTCCGCACTCCACTGTTATAGTGCTATTATTCCACTTCCAACGTCCTGTGGAATCCTGGGGTTTGTAGTTTCCTAAGGCCAAAGAGCTCTCTGGCTGAGAATTCTCAATGCTCCTCCCTAAACTGCAAACCCCAGGATTCCACGGGATGTTGAAAGCAGAATAACAGCACTGTTGCAATGCAGAAACGGCCAAATACTTCATGGAAAGCAAAGCAAGAATGAAGAATCTGTATCTTTCCAGAAGGAGTTGGACTCCAACACCCATCAGCCCCAGCCAGCATGGCCAATGATCAGGGCTATTCAGACTTGTAGTCTACACAACCTCTGGAGGGCCACGGGTTCCCCTACTTCCAAGGCAGGGTGTTGTTTTCCTCACAATTTTGGCTGCAAGTGAATCTTCCTTTGAGGGAGCTGGCGAAGCAAGTCGTGCATCAGGGCAATTATACATTTACTGCGTGATGAAAGGGGACGTTCAAAACAAAAGAGGGCTGCATTAATTAGAAGCTGTGGGACAAGAAGGTGCCATGCCAAGAAAGCAATTAAGAGAAGGGACACATAGCATATGGCATTGGCTTGCATTGGCAGAGTATTTTTTTAAAAAAAAAAGCACCCGAAGGAAACACCCACAAGATCACACTGTAAGGATATGCAAGCCACAAGCGCCGCAGATGACAAACAGCCGTTTCACACCCACTCACCATATCTGCTGTTAAATAGAATTTGCACACATTCCCTCAGGGTGTTGATATCTTCGGTTTCTTTTATAAAACTGTCCCATTTATCTAGCAAAACAAAATAAGAAAAATTTCCACATGGCAACAGATTTTTTTCCCCTCTCGCACCTCACCTGTCAGGATCCGCTTACCCGCCACCCTCCGCCTATTCCTCCCCTTGTTAGGAGCGCGACGGCACTTGAGCGAAAGACGGGAGGATTTTTGGTTACGTCGGCCACACCGGCAATTTCTGCACTAGACTGTTGTAGTGGTATTACTCCACTTTCAACATCCTATGGAATCCTGGAGTTCCTGGGCCTTAGGCCTCTCCCTAAACTGCAGTGATGTATTTAAATCTTTTACTCCAAGTCTCAAGTTAAGTCTCAAGTCTCTACCCTCAAGTCTTAAGTCAAGTCTCAAGTCCTTGCAAGATACTTCCAAGCCAAATCTCGAGTCAAGTCTCAAGTCAGGGAGCCAACTTCATACTCCAACCTCTACGCCAGAATTTTTGGACAGAGTCGAATAAAGTCAGTTTTAATTTAAGTAGAGTTGGCCCTCCACATCTGCGATTTTGCCAGCCGCACCTTTGGAACTGGGGAATAGGATCCTTCTTACTCCCCATTACTGTAGCTCCAAAACCTTTAGAAGGAAGGATCCTTTTTTTCCAAGCCTAACACACTTTCTGTTTCCCTCTGGGATACGCACCCTGCACTCTGGGCACGAGTCTTGCCTTCTGCTCTTAGGAAAGGTTTTAGAAAGCTCCTCCTATATGTACCAGGGACAGGCTACCAAGCAGACCCCAACTTCACCTCAAGCCCACCTCAAGCCCATTTGCTGTTCCCTCTGAGAAAAGTGTCCACACTTTGCGCTTCAGACAGACCTTCATGTGGCCAGTAAGTCATAAGGTTTCTGGATGGATGTGTTATGTTCTGAACCAAGGGCTGCAAATCAGTCACTAAAAATGCGCAAGTCTCGAGCCGAGTCAGTGTGTAATTTTTGCCAAGTTAAGTCCGAGTGGAGTCACTGAAGTGACTTAAGTCCAAGTCTACCGACTCGAGGCTACCTCACTGCTAAGCTGCCAAGCCCAGGATTCCATAGGATGTTGAAAGTGGAATGATACCACTATAACAGTCTAGTGCAGAAATGGCCACTGACACAGCAACTCCTGCTGGGTGTCTCCTAAGAGCTATGGACGGATTCCTCTCTGAAACCCTGGAGAGCTGCTGCCAGTCAGTGCGGACCACACTGAGCGAGGTGGACCCGTCGGCAACAGAAAGCAACTTCCATAGGAAAGAGCCACAGCTCAGAGGTAGAAAACTGCAACGTTCAACCTTTTCATTCTGATCCACCTCTGCAGAAGGAGAAGCTAGTGCCTTCCATGTCAGCAGGGCAATGAATCACCCTCTTATTGCAACATATTTTTTTAACATATCCTGTTTTTTGTTATTAGTAGAATAATTTGTCTAAATAACTCTTTGAGAGGCTGAAGGAAAAAGATTATGTCTATTTTCGGTTGTTAGCAGTCATTTGCTGTGGAGAATAATTAGGATAAGAAAGAAATGAACAAAATTAGTCTTAGTATAGCTATTAGTAAAGACATTTTTTATTATTATCATTATTGTTGTTGTTGTTGTTTTCTTTTCTTTTCTTATTTTTGTTTCTCTTCCTTTTTTGATTTAAGAAGGTTGATACAGCAAGTATTTTTATTCACTTACGGCATTTCTGCACCACACTGTTATAGTGCTATTATTCCATTTTCAACATCCTATGGAATCCTGGGATTTGAGGTTAGGGAGGGGCCTTGAGAATTCTCAGCCGGAGAGCTCTTTGGCCTCAGGAAACTACAAACCCCAGAATTCCACGGGATGTTTAAAGTGGAATAATAGCACTATAACCATGTAGTGAGGAAATGGCCTTAAACCTAAGCTCATCATATGGGGAGGTCTAACTTCTCTTGTTTTTGGGGGGGGGGTCTTGCTTTATCTATATTTGTTATTAGTGTCAATGCTATGGAGACAAACAGTTATTATATTTTCAAGTCATGTCTGTTATGAGTTTGTTACGACTCCTTTTTTCCAGGTTTGTTTCCTTTCTGTTATTTTTTGTGTGTGTGTATATATATATATATATATACACACACTTGTATATATTTTGTATTCTGTTACATATTTTATATATGTTTCCTTGTCTTTTATACATTTATATAAAAATAAATTTCAGAAACAAGGTTGAGGAATGTAGCATGGGTCTCAGTTTCAGCTCTGAATGAGCTGTCTAACATTTTTAAGCCTATTCCCCCAAATAGGTTCAGTACCTTGGATAGCTCCTTTGGAACCGAGGCCATTTCCGCACTACCCGGTTATAGTGCTGCTGTTCCACTTTCAACATCCTAGGGCAGTGGTTCTCAACCTGGGGGTCCCCAGATGTTTGTGGACTTCAGCTCCCAGAAGCCCTGAGCATCGATCATAGTGGCTGGGGCTTCTGGGAGCTGAAGTCCACAAACATCTGGGACCCCCAGGTTGAGAACCACTGTCCTAGGGAATCCTGGGGTTTGCAGTTTAGGGAGGGGCATTTAGATTTCTCAGTAAACTACAAACTCCAGAATTCCACAGGATATTAAAAGTGGAATAATAGCACTATAACAGCGTAATGCGTAAACGGCCCTGAAACAGAAACCTAGGGCCCTTTCACACTACACAACTGTAGCATTTTTAACTGTCCGTAGAATCATGGGATCTGTAGTTAGGGAAGGGTATCTTTTCAGCCAGAGAGCTCTAGTCTCTCACCAAATCACAAATCTCATGATTCCACAGGATCATAGAATCATAGAATCATAGAAATGTAGAGTTGGAAGAGACCACACGGGCCATCCAGTCCAACCCCCTGCTATGCAGGAACACCCTCAAAGCATGCCACCACGGAAGTTAAAGTAGAATTATAGCACTATAACTGCATAGCATGGGAGGAGTGGATTCATCGTCACACTTACACGGGAGCCACCAGACGCCCCGGGTTTATAAAAGTCTTTTTTCCAAATCATGCAGGGCATCCCATAAAAAAACTGGGCTATTATCTTATTTTGTTCACGCGCACAATAATGTCACAGCCAGCAATTCTAACTGGCCTGTCACAGGCTGAGGTTCTACCCATTGCTGTTCTCCACTGACTTTTTTGCTCTACAGATCTTAAGCTAGAAATCTCCCTGCTCCTCCCCCAAAATTTAAAATTCAGACATCTAACCCTGCTTTTGAAAGGCCAGCAAGCAAAACGATACCTGACTTGTCATGGACGATGGAGAACAAGATACGTTTCGAGGAATGGATGTTTTGAATGAGTGGACCGCCTGGGAGAGTAGATTTCTGACCTGGACAGAAGGAAGGAAGGAAGGACGGAAGGACGGAAGGAAGGAAGGAAGGAAGGAAGGAAGGAAGGAAGGAAGGAAGGACGGACGGACGGAAGGAAGGAAGGAAGGAAGGAAGGAAGGAAGGAAGGAAGGAAGGAAGGAGGGAAACAAAAATGAGCGTTGGAAAAAGTGAGGGAGGACTCGAAACTAACACAAGGAAAGAGGGCTGGTACAACATTCAGCAAAACAGCTGCACAGGTTAATTTAAAGAATGAGTAAGGAAGAAGCTGCAGCTCAAAGCCAGCCTTGAATCAATTTCTTCTGACTTTGTTGCCTTCATCTTGATCCAAGATGTATCAGGATCAGCAATTACTTCTGAGTAAGATGGGCAAAGGACTGGTTGTGGCTCCACATTAAGACCCCAGGGCAGCTCCCCAAAGCCAACCCCCCGCCAGTCTTGCCCAAACTCCAGAAAAAAGTTCATTCCAAAAACAGCAAACCGCACTCCCAGAAACCATAAGTTGTATCCTTTGCCATTTAAAGGGTCCTGTATTTGCTGATGTATAAGACACACCAGCGTATACGATGCACCCATTTATATGCTAGCAAATACTATTTGCCAGCGTATAAGACATACTGCCCTATGAGATGCACCCCATTTTCAAACAGCATTTTTTGGGGGGAAAGTGAGTCTTATACGTCAGCAAATACTGTATTTTGATCCCCTTTCCTCCAGGCTGAATTCATGCCTGAAACAGCTCTTTTAAAGAAGCCAGAAGTGATTCTCTTTTCAAAATAAAAGGAGATTCCTAGCCTTAAACAGGCGTAGGTTATCCAAAACAACACTGAAATGGCAAATGACTTCCCAGGTGATCTGGGATATCCAGAGGGGCAGCATGTGTGCCCCCTCAGGTCTGAAAGGCAACAAATAGCCCTTAAAGCCTCAGAAATTGCCCACCCTTGGGTTGGAGTCAGGTATAGTATCGGGGGGTACAATTCTCAGGCAGAGAGCAGAGCCCCTGTGTGAAAGTGCTATTAGGATATCTTCTGACTCCTTATCTTCAGGGGACAAGAGCTGAAGATTCAGATGCTGCATCAGAGCAGGGAGAGAATATTCCTCTCAGAATCTGCATCTGACATGCAGACTGCTACAGAAGATCCAGTACCACACTCCAACCTGGGCGTCTGTGTTGCCGTCCTCAGATTTCAGCCCAGAAACCTAAGCAGGCTGTTACCTTTCTATCACAGAGATTTTGCCACCAGTAGTGGAACTGGTCACCCAGATAAAGCTGCAATTCTGTTTAATGTCAAGGTCAAATTTAGCACATATTTAGAACACTGTCCCTTTCAGTGCTAAAAGACATCTGTTTGTTCTAGTATGTGCTTTCTCTCACCCTGTATCTTGCATTCCAGCATGCCTTGCTTTGTGATTGGACACTGGAAGGTAAACATAGCGTTAATTTTGCAAGTTGGACTGTTGAGGCATTTTAAGGAAATTCCACTTTTGGAGAGAAAAATGTGAGTTGCAGGGAATATGTAATCTCCTTAATGTCTAGCATGACCTCTGTCTGTTGCTGAAGCAACATTTGACCCTACCAGCAAGATTTTTGCACTCCAACCTTCACCAAATGTGCTACCCACTTTCCTTAGCAGAACCTTACCTCTGCTTTGCTTAGAATTTGCTTTGCTTCCTGGGCTAGAAGTCAAATTTAAGCTTAGCACACGACACACAAATGCTCAGAATCTCACCCAGCAAAGACTATTGCTCAGAACCAACCACATAGCACGGCCACTGTTGCACTTTCCTCAACACCTCTTCCACCAGTGTTCCAGTCCAGTGAGTGCTTGGCAGCTAGATAAGGGGACTACCATTTTAAGTCCCCACCATACCCCTGATGCAACATTGTGCCAGGACATTTGAGGAAATTAAAAGTCCAAAATGAGCCAAGGAGGCGTCAGCTGTTAGCAGCTACTGTTACTCAAAGATATCAATGTAAGGTGGCATATGGTCCAACTCTCCAAAGAGAGGGATCATCTTAGAATCATAGAATCCTAGAGTTGGAAGAGACCCCACGGGCCATCCAGTCCAACCCCCTGCTATGCATGAATCCACATCAAAGCACTCCCGACAGAAGGCCATCCAGCCTCTGTTTCAAAACCTCCAAAGAAGGAGACTCCACCACACTCCCAGGCAGCATATTCCACTGCTGGACAGCTCAGGAAGTTCTTCCTGAGATTCAGGTGGAATCTCCTTTCCTGCAGCTTGAATCCATTGCTCCTTGTCCTAGTCTCTGGAGCAGCGGAAAACAAGCCCGCTCCGTCCTCCACATGACATCCCTTCAAATATTTAAACATGGCTCTCATGTCCCCTCTTAGCCTCCTCTTCTGCAGACTAAACATCCTCAGCTTCTTCAGCCGCTCCTCAGAGGGCTTCATGGTTTCCAGACCCTTCACCATTTTGGTCGCCCTCCTCTGGACACCTTCCAGTTTGCCAATATCCTTCTTGAACTGAGGTGCCCAGAACTGGACACAGGACTCCAAATGAGGCCTGACCAATGCAGAATGGAGTGGTACGATTACCTCCCTCGATCTGGACACCACACTCCTATTGATGCAACCAAGAATCGCGTTGGCTTTCTTGGCTGCCTGCGAAGAGAAGTGGAAACACATTCCTGACAACCTCCCCCTTTCACTTTCCTTGACCATTACCCTCAAGTACGCTCTTCCCTGACCGTTACCTCAAAGCGGACCTGGCAGGGAGGGAGGGAGGGAGGGAGGGAGACATGTTTGCTGCTGTTACCTCCTGCCTAGGAGTGGTAGACCCATGACCCTGTCAAAGCATCTCTGACACATTTCCTCTTCCCACCCAACGCAAGCATATCGGGGCCTTTGCATGGGCTTTGCACAGCCACTCCTTGGACAGCAAACATTAAGGTCATTACCACAGCAGTCACCGAACTCCTGTGGCGAAGGCACCTTCGCTTCTCCTGACGGGTGGGACCTCAGCATCTCGCCGACGGCGCTCATCCCGTGTCGACCGGCGGGACCTTCCTGCTTTATCTCCATGGCAATCTGCGTGGGAAGCGACACGCCGTACAAGAAACTGTTTGCGGTGACCCCGGGAAGGGCATCTTGGCTGGCCAGTTTAGCGTGCACGTTGTTAAGGCCTGCTTCTCGGCTCCCCTTTGACACGAGGGCAGGAGAGGTCACCTCGGAAGTAAGGTTGGGCTCCCGAAAGGAGTCCTCAGGTGGCCTAAATAAAGCGAGAAACTTCAGGTGAATTGCACAGAATCATGCAAAGAGTCCTGCTGGATTATTCCAAGAATGGTCTACAGACTACAGTCTATAGTTTAATACCATGGCCATTTCCACCTTACACTGTCTTCCACCTATTCTAACCATTTCTGCACTAGACTGTTATAGTGCTCTTATTCCACTTTCAACGTCATACGGAATCCTGGGGTTTGCACTTTAGGGAGGGGCCCTTAGAATTCCCAGCCAGAGAGCTCTTTGGCCTCAGGAAACTACAAACCCCAGGAGTCCACAGGAGGTTGAAGGTGGAATGCTAGCACTATAACAGTGTAGTGTGGAAAGATCCAGAATATGAGAAACTGGTTTTTTGGGAGCACAACACCTAAAATCCCTGAGCCAGCATTTTCTGAGAGCTACAGTGCAAAAATAAAACAAAGAAAAATGACTTTCGCAAGCCCTGGTAATTATGATATTGAATTGAGAAGAGAGCAACAGAGAGAAAGAATGAGAAGAGAGATGGGATGAAAGCTTTATGCTGCAAGACCCGTTGCTGGGATCTTAGCAGGCCCTGATACACAAAGAAGAACGAGCACCAACGAGGTAAGAATCAGGCACCATGTTTATTCTCCGGGCAGGCAAAGCCTCACTCTGTACAGGAGGTGTCCATAGTTCTAATGTCTTCTTACCTTTTTAGCCTGAAACGCATGTGGTGGCTGTGCTCTAAAATGGCCATCAGAGACTTTGCATCGTACTCAGTCGGCTTCCTCAAGGTGAGTCCATCAGGCATCCCAGCAACTGTCAGCAAGCCTGGCTCTTTTAGGAATTTCTCATATGGCAACGGTATCACACTGCTCTTCCCCAAGGCCTCACCTAGAATAAGAAGGAAAGATAATAAACTGGATGACAGTACGTGAGAAAGGGATCTAGGAGTCTTGGTGGACCTCAAGCTGAACATGAGCCAGCAGTGTGATGCAGCAGCGAAGAACACCAATGTGATTCTAGGTTGCATCAATTGGAGTATGGTGTCTAGATCAAGGGAGGTAATGGTACCACTCTATTCTGCTTTGGATAGACCTCATCTGGAAGACTGTGTCCAGTTCTGGACACCTCAATTCAAGAAGGATATTGACAAGCTGGAGTGTGTCCAGAGGAAGGGAACCAAAATGGTGGAGGGTCTGGAAGCCTTATGAGGAGTGGTTTAGGGAGCTGGGGAAGTTTATTCTTCAGAAGAGAAGGTTAAGAGGGGACAGGGTAGCTACGCTTAAATACTGAAGGGCTGTCATGTGGAGGAGGGAGCGGGCTTGTTTTCTGCTGCTCCAGAGACCAGGACAAGGAGCAATGGATTCAAGCTGTAGGAAAGGAGATTCCACCTGAACCCCAGGAAGAACTTCCTGACGGTCAGCGCTGTTTGGCAGTGGAATATGCTGTCTCCATAGTGTATGGTGGAGTCTCCTGCTTTGGAGGCTTTTAAACAGTGGTTGGATGGCCGCTGTCAAAGGGAGTGCTTTGATGGAGTGTTTCTACATGGCAGAAGGGGGTTGGACTGGATGGCCCCTGGGGTCTCCTCCAATTCTAAGATTCTATGATTCTATGAACTGTGAATGGGAGCTAGAAACAGAATTCAAGGTCTGACTCAGGCCCAAAGAGCTGCTGGGTTTGGTCTTGTGGTCTCATTGTGTCATCACCAAGAAATATACCAGGGGTTGCCAACTGCATGGAGGCCAACTCCACCCCCCAGAATCTCCCATGACCTCCATCCTCTACAGAAGGCTCAAATGCCTACATTCTCCTCTACATTCCCTCTCAACATTGCAACAGGAAGCGACATGTTGTCACCGTTTTGAGAGGAATCACAGAAAAGGCAAAATTATGAGAGTAGTATAGGTGTAGGAGGTATTTTTGGGGACGTGGATGAGGGTATTTTTCACATATTTTCACGCACTGGGGTTTTTTGCATAGTTTTAGGGCAAATGTGCCATCAGACCAACCTTTTTTTTTTTTTAAATGAGGGGTTAGATGGCTTTAGAGGACTAGTGGGGGACTTCAGCAGCCTAAAAGTTGGGTTCAGGGGCCACAAGCAGCTCTCTTGCCCACCCTTGGACTAGACCTCACGGCGGGACTACGGAGATGAAGTGATGGGGAATATGCAGATAAGATGAGGGCCTTAGCGGTTCCCACTACGTTTGATGGAATAAAATCAGCGTTTACCTGTAACCTTTTTTTAAAGATACGAAGCACAGCCAGCCCACCACTTTGCAAGTTCAGCCTTCATAGACTTGATGATTCACGGGTTATTTATTGACTTTTATTAAAGCAAACAAACAAACTACTGTATTTGCCCTTGCCACAGAAAAACATATATGTTTTCTCTAGGAATCTCGAGGTCCTTCACCCCAATTCTATGGTTGACTTCTGCTACAGATTCCTAAAAAGAACTCTTCTCTAGGCATTGCTAGATCCTCCAGTGTGATTCTATGGCCCGCTTCTGGAGGTCGCTGCTCACAAAACTGTGCCGGAGGACCTAGAGATTCCCAGATAAGTGTTCTCAGGTTTACAAAAACAAAACAAAACCCGATTTTAATTTTTATTCACAATTTTTCCACTTCTGTAGGAGTCTTACACCCCCTTTGTAGGGGTCCTGCACCCTTTTAGGGAGGAAAAAAAAAGCCATAAAATGGGATGGGAAAAGGCAGAATAGGACTGAGCAAACGGACAAGGACGATTGCCGGGGAGGAAAGCGGGTGCTATTAAACAGAGTGCTCTGGAAAATTGCAGCGCTCTACTCTGCAACATTTTGTTAGTGACACCATTTTGAAAACAATAAATTAATTAATAGCGCCGGGAGCCACCGAGGGCCTCAGTTCAGGGACTCTTGACAGGTGTCTTAAGCTATATTCAAGGGTGGACAAAGTATTGTCCATGGACCCCACACAGCCCCCAAAGCTTTTTTGCATCCCCGAGGCTGTTATTGCATCCCCTTGACATCGGTCTGAATTTTCTTCTGGACAAAAATTGGGATTTTCAGTTCCCGAAGGCCTCTAGGAGCAGTGGTTTTGCAATAAAAGAGGACGCACAGAATCATAGAAACATGGAAATGTAGAGTTGGAAGAGACCCCAGGGGCCACCCAGTCCAACCCCCTGCCATACAGGAACACCCATCAAAGCACTCCCTTGGACAGGTGGCCCTCCAGCCTCTGCTTAAAAACCTCCAAGGAAGGAGCCTCCACCACACTCCATGGAGGCAGCAGCAGATTCCACTGCCGGACAGCCCTGACTGTCAGGAAGTTCTTCCTGAGGTACAGGTGGAATCTCCTTTCCTGCAGCTTGAATCCATTGCTCCTTGTCCTAGTCTCTGGAACAGCAGAAAACAAGCCCACTCCTTCCTCTACGTGGCATCCCTTCAGATATTTAAACATGGCTATCATGTCCCCTCTTAACCTTCTCTTCTGCAGACTAAACATACCCAGCTCTCTACGTCTATCCTCATAGGGGATGGCTTCCAGGCCCCTCACCATTTTGGTCACCCTCCTGTGGACTTGCTCCAGCTTGACCAGGTCCTTCTTGAATTGGGGTGCCCAGAACTGGACACAGTATTGAAGATGAGGTCTAACCAAAGCAGAGTAGAGTGGCACCAGTACCTCCCTCGATCTAGACACCATACTCCTATCGATGCAGCCGAGAATTGCATTGGCTTTCTTGGCTGCCGCATCACACTGCTGGCTCACGTTCAGCTTGTGGTCTATGAAGACTCCTAGATCCCTTTCACACGTACTGCTATCCAGCCTGTTCCCCAAACTCCAAAAAAACTCAAAGAAATAGACTTCTGGCTATGGTTGGTTCTGATTCTTCATGATTTGAGAGCATATCTTAGGGTGGTGGGGGTGAAAAACTGACCCCAAAGCCCTATGAATGACTGCTTGTTTGGGCCACCAAAACTGACGATGGGCAAAGGGCAGTACTGTAGTCCTGAGCTTAACAGTGGTCAAATGACCCAACTGATCAACCAGGTTTCATCAGGCCTTGTAGAATCGTAAAATCATAGAGTTGGAAGAGACCACAAGTGGCCATGGAGTCCAACCCCCTTCTGCCATGCAGGACAAACACTCAATGCACCCCCAGCAAATGGCCATCCAGCCTCTGCTTGTAAAACACCTTGACTCCGGTGTGGCTCTGCCTTCCAGCCAGTTTTTTGTTTGAATGGGTAATAGGGGAACCTACTGAGCGCAGTCACTTCAGGTACCTTTTTTTTTGTTGCCTGGCTTATTCCATCTCAGTTTACTACAAGCAATTTCCTCCCGCAGACAGACATTTGGGTGCCTTTTTAGGGTGCCTTTTTCAAACATACACATTCCAACAGAAAAGCATCTCTTCCCTTAAAGCACGTTGGTGCCAGTTTAGAATTGTACAAATATTCTTTATGCATTTTTCAAATATGAGTACAGCCATCCCTTCCCATCCACTAGGGTTAGGGGCACAGGACCCCCATGAAAGTGGAAAAACCATAAATAATTCTAGGCCCTCTCAAACCATATTGAACACACAAAAAAGTATGATCACCATATTCAACCCACTGTGGATTCCTTTTAAGCACCAAGGTTCCCCCAAAAGGCAGAAGTGGGGGGCTGGTGGGGCTTCCTGCCGCCTCCACTGCCGCCCCACACCATTTTTAAAAGGGACTTACAAGCCTCTATCGCAGTTTCTCAGTCTCACAAGGCTTGCAGTCCCTATTAAAAATGGCACAAGGAGGCAGCAGAGGAGACAGCGAATAATCCATGAATAATCAAATCTGCAAAAGTGAAACTCGCAAATGTGGAGGGCTGACTCTATATTCTTAAACATATCCCATCTGCTTTTTCTGGAACATATGGAAAGCTCAGAAACGTACACATTTACAGTCACAAATGATGCTTCGTTCCATCCGGGGAAGTGCACACTAGGTAGACACAATTAAGAGAAGCTGACAGAGAAAATGTGTCATCCACCCCTATTTCAAGATAAAGACCAACTGCCATCATATCACTTTACCCTTTGCAAGCCTGAGAGTACGTCAGGTCACCCATCTGCAATGTTTCCTCTCCTTGAGACGCCCCCCCCCCAAAGTTTCCTAATACACAATCTTGCAAATATTACTTTTTGGGGTTACAATTCCCAAAATCCCCAGCCACAGGCTGCAAAGGTTATTTCTGGGGCTAAAGTTCCCCGAACCTTCTGGCTAACATGGCCCATTTCCAAACCGACTGGGGGATTTTGGAAGCTGTAGGTGACAAATAAATTTTACTAGCTCAGGGGTCAGTTCAACAGGTCTAGGCAACTGTTCTGAGGAAAGCAACCCACGTGTGACACAGAAAGCAACCGTAACTGAGCCAAAGCTGAAGGAAACCAAGGCTGTTCCTTACTATAAAGTACGTCAAAAACTTCTTCCACCATCTTTCTGAGGAGGTAAACATCTGATCCCTGATCCGGGGAGATCCGGGGAATTGTCCGGCCAAAGTCCTTGATCTTCCTCTGGCCGTCCAGATCTTGTTCTTTCCTCTGTTGGACTCCTGCCACCAGGAGAGGAACGGGAAGGGGAGAAAACAGATGATAGTTTACGAGATGAGATGCCTTCTTGGTATCAGTGGCTTGGTGATGCTACTGGAATCCACAATCACCTGTTCATGACAGCAATATTCAGAACACAGAATTGCTACCTGGTGCAGAATTCTTCACCCGATTCGGAGTTGCCCTGTGACGTCACCCACCAGGTATACTCATACTATTAGAAAATACCTCCCAGTTAGTCACCTTTCCTTCTGTTCATAGATCAAGGTTAGGCAGCTTGGTGGCCTCTGTGCACTACAACTCCCATCCACCTCAATATGGACAGTGGCTGGGGATTATGTTTATTGCAATGTAAAAAAATATTTGGAGAGCACCAGTGTGTCAATTCTATGGCACAGAGTACGAGGACAATATCCACAGCTGCCAACTTTTTAAAATTTTCTTAATTTAAGCTGTATAATTTAGGATAGTTTAGGAAGTTGTTTTGTTGCTGGTACTGTTAAACCAGTGCAAGTCAGAAACCCTTCTCAATCTTAGGGATATGAAAATCCTTCAATTTTAATCTCAGAATCCAGCCTTCCTTTCTTCGGCTATTTCCACACTACGTTGTCATATTGCTATCACTCCACTTTCAACATCCTGTGGAATTCTGGGGTTTGTAGTTTACTGAGGCCAAAGAGCTCTCTGGCTGAAAAATCTAAACTGCAAACGCCAGGATTCCATAGGATGTCGAAAGTGGAATAATAGCACTATTACAGTATAGTGTGGAAATGGCCTCTGTTTCATACTGGGTTATGGGACTTAGGAGCTAAATCCTAAATTCCACAATAGTAGACCCATTGCTTCAGTGGGAATTTAGCAACTCGGCAGTTATACAAGTCCCAGTGATACCGTGGGCCTCCTTTACCTGGGACTAGCAATCAGTTTTAAGCCTTTGAGCATTTTTTCTTGCACTGAAGTTCTCACACACTAAACACATTTTTCCCTAACGTGCATAATTATTTGCACCATTTACCTAATTTACACTTTTCTCCATTGATTACAAGAACAATTTTTTATTGCGCTCAAACAACTGGGTCAAATCATACAGGCCGAACTTACATCAGATTTTTTCTCCTACTACAAAAGTTAACTGTTCTCTGATTCTGATCTCTTCAGACAAAAACATGGCAAACTGGAATTTATATCTTCCAATAAGAATGTGGCACAAAATTGGGCTGATTGTCCTGGCATGCTCGCCAATAATGGATTAATCATATGTTGTCGAACCTGCTTGTAAAATCCATAGGATGGATTCTACTTCCTGGTTACTCCAGGGACATAACCTTGTGGTGTAAAAGATAACGGCAAATCTAATTTGGAGCATTTCAGCGGGGAAAACATTAAATCTGGCCTTTGTAAAAAGTCTGCGATGATTAACGACACATTTCTCCATTCATTAAAGCGTGATTATGCATATTTTTCCAATCGCGTGATTTTAGCTATCTGCATTTTAAAATATGTGAAGTTTAAAGCCATTGCTCCATGTCCTAGTCTCTGGAGCAGCAGCAAACAAGCTTGCTCCATATTCAACATGACATCCCTCCAAATATTTAAATATAGCTATCATGTCACCTCTTAATCTTCTCTTCTCCAGCCAAACACACCCAGCTCCCTAGGCCATTTCTCATAGGGTTTCATGGTTTCCATGCTTTCTACCATTTTGGTCACCCTCCTCCGGATACATTCCATCTTGAATGGAGAACATCTTTCAGCCCAAGGGCTGATGTCAATTTCAGAGAAGTTCTAAGGGGCTACATGCCAAGTTCTAAGGGGCCCCTCCTGGCCAAAGGCAAAAGGATGTCCCAAAAATATAAGCTGATTTTAGCTCAACGCTCTTCATACCAGCTCTGGAGAATGGGGGAAAGCACAGAAAAGCTGAGAAACCACTAACAATGGTGTCACAAGAAAGAATGTGGCCTTCTTGAGAAGCCCAAAGGGACAGATAGGAACCCTTGGAACTGCATTTAGTCCCACAACCTAAGGTTTTGGATCCTGGAAGTCGTCTCATGGAAAGCTTTAAAAAGCTAGGAAGGGGGACATCTTATATTCATCACTGTCACCGGCATCATCATCTTGACAATGTAAAACCCAAGGCCATTTCCACACGACACTGTTATGGTGCTATTATTCCACTTTCAGCATCCTGTGGAATCCTGAATTTTGCAGATTAGGGAGGGGCGTTGAGAATTATCATCCAGAGAGCTCTTGGGCCTCAGCAAACTACAAACCCCAGAATTCCACAGAATATGGAAAGTGGAATAATAGCACTGTAATAGTGCAGTGCAGAAATGGCCTAAACCTACAATTACGAAATAAACATCTGAACGAATTTACCAGAAATAAGATCACCACGGTGCAATTACAAAAAGTGGTAATTCTTGGAACGTGCCACACGATCTGATGATACCTCGCTGATTTCTAGATTCTGGAACAGAATTCAAAAATCATGAACCCTCCCCAAATTCCAACCGGTAACTTCTGGCAAACTGTAAAACCTAGATGGTGAAGATGGCAGTGATGATGGAGACACAACATAAGAAGTTCCATCTGAAGCAAACCGCCCTTCGGGCAGAAGCCTCTCTGCTGAATCCTCCTCTATACGAAGCAAAGAAAGAGGGCAATGTAGCAGCAGCAATATGTATTTGCTAATGCCGAATGCTCACAAATGGATTAGACGTAGGGCAAAAATATACAGCTGGCGCACACTCAACAGATAATCCAAGCAGGCACTGACCTTGACAGGCTAGCAGGGCTAATATTTGCACGAGAATGAACTGTTCTTGAGCAGTTCCACCAAGGGGATTAAATGCAAACATGCTCGCTCCCAGCATCCAGCAAGACGACAGTCCCCCACCTGGTTTTTCTATTGCAGCGAAATAGAATTCTAGCTAAGCAAACAGGTTCTACTTTAACCCAACACATCCTGGGCAAAAGCTTGGCTAGTAAGGCCCTAATGTCCAAATCTCACATGCACTCAGGATCCTAAATTGCACGGGGAACCAATAGTGGACTGCAAAGGCCATGTCTGCACGACATTGTTCTAGTTCAGTGGTTCTCAACCTGTGGGTCCCCAGATGTTCATGGACTTCAGCTCCCAGAAGCCCTGAGCATTGACCATAGTGGCTGGGGCTTCTGGGAGCTGAAGTCCACAAACATCTGGGGACCCACAGGTTGAGAACCACTGTTCTAGTTCTATTATTCCATTTTCAACCTCCTGTGGAATTCTGGGATTTGCCGTTTACTGAGGCCAAAGAGCTGTCTGGCTGAGAATTCCAAATGCCCCCTCCCTAAACTGCAAACCCCAGCATTCCATCAGATGTGGAAAGTGGAATAATAGCACTATAACAGTGTAGGGCAGAAATGGCCACAGTCTCCTGATAGCTCTCCGGGTGGATTATAGTATATCAACAACTAAGAGACTTTCCCACTCACTAATTCAGTTTTTGAAATAACAAAAGGTAGGGATAAAGAGTGAATTTTGTGGGCTGCAAGCTCAGCGCCGGTACTGAAAACTGAGCACAGCTGAGAGACACCTTGCTCCACAGTTCTATGTCTCACTTCACATTTTGCTTCTGGTTCCAAATAGTGAACACTGTGGAGTTCCAGAAAAAAATAATATTATAATTGGTGGAAAATTCTGCAGCTTGCCTGCCTGTGCGCTATGTAATCGGACGCAACTGCAGTCACCACGGCTACTTCTGACTTGAGCTGATTCTCCACTTCAGGGACGGGAACTGTTCAGCCCTCCCGATGTTGTTGGAATGCAAGTCCCAGCAGACTGAGCCAGCAGAGCCAGTGCTGAGAAATGCTGGGACATGCACTCATTCTGGAGGACTGAGGGGTTCCCGCTCTCGTTCTGGGGAGACAGCACATCAAACATCTGAAGCCAAAGGAGAGATGTTGGTCTTCCAAACTCAGGTTCCTGAGATAACAGAAAGCTGAAGGGAGAAGTTGCGCTGTGGGTAAGACGAGCCAGGAAATCTGCAAGCGGAAGCACAAATCACGCAGCCCTCCAGATGTTGTTGGACTGCAACTCCCAGCATGCCTCAACATTGCTTATCCACTGCCTGGTTCCCAGCCGTGCGCTACCTTATGTCAGGCACGCAGCAAGCAGGGGCTGACTTCAGACCCTTGCGGTCTCCCAGGTCAAGACGGCCCAATACTTACTGCAGAACTTCTTGAAATCCGCCTGGACCTCTTTCCTTGCACTCAGGAAGAGCCTCCCCTTTTTCCGTCCCCACAACAAAGGTATTTTCATCATGGACCGCAATGCAGGCAACCTCAGCGTTGAGTTTAGAAAGTGCTGAACACTGGAGGAAAGAGAATGCGGGGCAGCAGTCAGGTTAACATATCTATTCTTAAATAAAAGATTTTATGCCTGACTTTCTTGTCCAAGGAGGTCACCAAGGCAATTAACATCACAGAATCGCAGAATCTTAGAGATGGAATGGAGCAAAAGGGTCATCCAGACCAACCTCCCGTCAAGCAGGAATACACAACTAAAGCAGTCCTGAAAGATGTCCTTCCACCCTCTGTTTAAGGATACAATCACAGAATCTTAGGCCACTTCCACACTAGACTGTTATAGCGCTATTATTCCACTTTCAACATCCTGTGGCACTCTGGGGTTTATAGTTTCCTGAGGCCCAAGAGCTCTCTGGTTGAGAATTCTAAATGTCCCTCCCTAAACTGCAAACCCCAGAATTCCATAGGACGCTGAAGGTGGAATAATAGCACTCTAACAGTGTAGTGCGGAAAGAACCCTTAGAGTTGGGAAGGAGAACCTTAGAGCTGGAAGGAAGAGGCATAAATTAACAACACCGCTTCAAGATATCATTTAAACGTGGTGTGATAAGTGGTATATTTTAACTGACTAAATGCATTAAAATAATAAAAGAAGTGTGATTGAGCATCATCCAAAAATACTTCAAGGAGGATATGAACGTCGCAACGCATGCACCAGTAGATCTCTCCCCTGGGTTATTCCAATAGTATTCTCTGCCCAGGAGAAATGTTCACCAAGAATGCTTGGAGAGTATTTAAAAACTACAGCTAGCTCAAAACCCAGCAGCTAAATTAAAATCCAGACCTGGCCATAGGGAGCAGTTTTCTAGGACCTCCACTGTCGTCTGATCTTTTTCGGGAGGCTAAACTCAAGGAGGTTGCTTGTTTCTTTATTTAACTTATATGCCACCTTTTCTCCCAAGATGGGACCCAAGGCAGCTTCCAAAAAGTTTTTTTAAAAACTGAAAAGCTTCAAAACAACAGAAACTTTAAAAGACGTATAAAATGATAAAACTAACAGTGGATTTTTTTTAATGCTTACTAACACCTTTAATACCCTTCAACAGCTGCAACCAGACACTTGACACTATACTATATTCTCTATTTATTTTTATCCTTCTTGAAACAGAGCTAGTCAAAGTGCCGCCCGGCACCTTCATTTGCCTGCCAAAGTTCTGCCTCCTCAAATCCTGAAAAATCTTGCCCTCAAAATGAAGGCATGTATCCCCAGAAACGGAGAACCAACGTGATGCAGTGGTCTGAGTGCTGAAAACCCACTGGGTGACCTTGAGCGGGTCACACTGTCTCAGCCTGAGAGGAAAGCAAGGGCAAACTCATTCTCAACAAATCTCGCTACGAAAACCCGATCGTAGGTTTGCCTTTGGGTCACCATAAGTTGGAAACGATAGGAAGGCACGCAATAACAACAAAAATTCCCGGAAGCCCTGGCCAGGTACGATCTGCAATTTAACTGTGCCTCCCCCAAGACTGTTTGAGGTCAGAAAAAAATTATGTAGGAAGCCAAAAGTGACAAGCTAATCGTTTCCTGCTTATCAACCAATGCCTTTTCTGCAATGAGAACTTTTGGTGCTTTTCCATATTCTATTAGGGTAGCAACCAATGGAGAAGGGATTAACCACTGGAAGCAGGTTCCCGCTGCGAATTACAATTGCGTGAAAGTCTAAGGATCAATACAAAGATCTATCTTACTGTGTGTTGAAGTGAATTGGCCCTTTTAGCTCAGTACTTTTTACGCCGACCGGCAGCAGTGATCTCAGTTTTCAGCCAGTGTTTCTCCCATGGCTACAGATTTATGAGTCCCTAGAATTATATTAAAAAACTGTAGAATTGGAAGGGACTCCAAAACTCATCCAGCACAACTCCTTGCTGAAATCCACAGCCAAAACATCCCTAATGGACGGGCAACCAAAGGTGCGTTGAAAAACTTCAGTGAAAGAAAACTCACCAGTATCTGGAAGGTGCCTTTCGAGAGGAGGAAGAACGCTAAATGCAGAGAAAAACACTTAAAAGAATGTGGCACCCAGAAGCTGGACAATCAGGAAGCCTGCTCTGTCTCTGGAGATAGGCAGCTGATCTCCAGCCCTCTTCTTAGACAATTCCATAGAATCCATCCTAACTGAAAACCATGCCAGTAGGGTTTGGAAACCCTATATGGAGAGGCTTAGGGAGCTAGGAAAGTTTAGCCTGATGAAAAGAAGGTTAAGAGGGGACATGATAGCCATGCTTAAATATCTGAAGGGACGTCATGTTGAAGATGGAGCAAGCTTGTTTTCTGCTGCTCCAGAAACTAGGACACGGAGCAACGGATTTAAACTACAGGAAAAGAGATTTCACCGAAACATCATCAAGAACAACTTCCTGATGGTCAGAGCTGTTCGATAGTGGAACAGGCTGCCCCAGAATGTGGTGGAGTCTCCTTCTTTGGATGTTTTTAAGCAGAGGCTGGATGGGAATGCTCTGACGGTATGTTCCTGCATGGCAGAATAGGGCTGGACTTGATGGCCATTGTGGTCTCTTCCAACTCTACCTTTCTGTGATTCTATGAACCAGTTCCAAACAAGGGTAAATGTCGAGGAGAAATCTGCTTCTCTGAACAGCTCTTTAAAAATGAGGGGTGGGAATGTGCGCCCCACATGCGACTGCTTGGGCCACTTTTGTGACTTCCAGGGCCCCTCAAACTCTTTTTTTTGCATGGTGGAGGATGGATTTTTTTAGGAAGCATCCTTCCAAGGTCCCCCATGCGGCCATAAATCCTAATAGTTGCCCACCTCTGATTTAAATAGATTATTTTGTTGTTGCTGATAACATGTGAACGCATATGCTTTCTCTCTCTTTTCCTTGTCTGTTATTTCTCAGTTAAAAATACGATAAATTTTGTCACGGATACCTCACCCAGTAGATAACAGCGTGCTGGGGAAAAGAAAAACCGACTTATGTAATATTGTTACTGCAATTTTCTTTAAAAAAAAAAATCAAAAAGTTGGGGAAAGAAGAGAAGCTATTTTTGAAAAAGCCATTCATGTAAATTGTTTTCTTTGTCGCGGGAGATCAGAACCGTCGCCGTCTTGTTAGGAAAAGCTCACGCTGCGGTTGGCAATTCATGAGGGATGATCAAACCAGCAGATTCCGACATAAAGGTTAATAGAAACGGCAATATGTGTTTTTAAAGATTGACTTCAAAACCTTCTCCGGCTGTGGATGCGGGGAAGCAATTTTCGCTTCAGTACTGAAGCTCTTAAAGTTGCTCCCTCCGTAACAGCAACGGAAAATAACGGGAGCTCACTGTCCTTTCCCTGACAATACCGTCCATGTGTCTTCAAAGGAAACCCACCGTCTTTCTGCCCATAACACCTTCTGCAACTTTTTTTTGGTATTAGCTGTACTGATCCGCCAGTTCCCCAGCTCCATGGCACTGCAACCTTCCACAATTGAACCTTTCCCCCTCAAATGCACTAAAAGCGTCTGCAAACGTGCCGTGGCACCAACTGCACGCTGCGAGCAAAGGGCCAGGGAATGCTCAGGAGTGGCGGAAAAAAACATGGACATTTTTCACAGGAACCAGAGGTGGAGCTTGGAGTGTGTGGAGGGGGCGGGGGCTACGCATGTGGGGTGTGCCGACTCGTGGGGTGCCACAGGGTTCTGTCCTGGGCCCAGGGCTGTTCAATATTTTTATCAACGACTTGGAGGACGGGATAGAGGGCATGCTCATCAAATCTGCAGATGACACCAAATTGGGAGGGGTTGCTACTACGCCAGAGGACAGGATCAGAATTCAAAATGACCTGAACAGATTGGAGAGCTGGGCCAAGGCTAACAAAATGAAATTCAACAGAGAGAAGTGTAAGGTCCTACACTTAGGTAGAAAAAATGGAATACAGAAATATAGGATGGGGGACACGTGGCTGGATAGCAGTACGTGTGAAAGGGATCGAGGAGACTTCATAGACCACAAGCTGAACGTGAGCCAGTAGTGTGATGCCGCAGCCAAGAAAGCCAATACAATTCTTGGCTGCATCAATAGGAGTATGGTGTCTAGATCGAGGGAGGTACTAGTACCACTTTACTCTGCCTTGGCTAGACCTCATCTTGAATCCTGCGTCCAGTTCTGGGCCCCCCAATTCAAGAAGGACATGGTCAAGCTGGAGCAAGTCCAGAGGAGGGCAACTAAAATAGTGAGGGGCCTGGAAGCCATGCCCTAGGAAGATAGACTTAGAGAGCTGGGGATGTTTCGTCTGCAGAAGAGAAGGTTAAGAGGGGACAGGATAGCCATGTTTAAATATTTGAAGGGATGTCATATCGAGGAGGGAGTGGGCTTGGTTTCTGCTGCTCCAGGGACCAGGACAAGGAGCAATGGACTCAAGCTGCAGGAAAGGAGATTCCACCTGAACCTCAGGAAGAACGTCCTGACAGTCAGGGCTGTCCGGCAGTGGAATTTGCTGCTGCCTCCATGGAGTGTGGAGTGTGGAGGCAGCAGCAAACCTTCTTTGGAGGTTTTTAAGCAGAGGCTGGAGGGCCATCTGTCCAAGGGAGTGCTTTGATGTGGATTCATGCATAGCAGAGGGTTGGACTGGATGGTCCCTGGGGTCTCTTCCAACTCTACATTTTCATGATTCTATGACTGTGGGGGGCGTGGCTGCAGTGCAAGGGGTGTGGCCAGGGCATACAGGGGCGTGGCTACGGGCCAGGGCACCCCAGAAACTTTGCCGCCCGGGGCAAATCGCTCTCCCGCCCCCACGTTCCTACATGGCTGACATAAAAACAAATTATCTGGAAGACTCAGAAAGTATGAATGCTTTTCCATGGTCTCAGTAGCAAGAGTCAATTCTGCTAAACTTTGGAAAAGCAAAAAAATCCTGATATAGACCAATGGCCATTAAGGATAATAGAAATGAAGGCGTACAATCTACTTACACACGGCATAGATGGAGAACAATAAACTGGAACAAGAATGGCAGCCAGTAATGAAGTACATATATAAGAGATGGGTTGTCAAGATTAAAGACGTATAAAATACACATGTAAATCTATTTATTTGCTAACTACTTTTATTTATTTATTACCATTATTACAAAGCACAAGACGTATTTTTTTGCACGGGGGGGGAACAAATAAAATGCTATTTTATTTCAATCACTTTCCTTACAAAGTATAAAATTAGTATAGATATTAACAGTCAAATGTTTTGTAAGGATAAACTGAACAAAAAAAAAAAGGGGAATCCAATCATGGATTTTACTCAAATAAAAAGGTAAATGGAGAGCTTTGGAAAAATATGGGTGAACATAGTCCAAGGCTGAAGGCAAAAGCAAGTTGATATTGTTTTTCCTTCTTCTCTTATGTTTTTTTCTCTCCTTCTTCTTGTTAATCTTGTTTCTTATATTGTTGGAACTTATTTTAATTATACTATTTATACTAGGTTAAACAGACAATGTATAGGCTATCTACAATCTTTGTTTTTTCTTGTGATAGTATTTTTAGATTTAATAAAAATTCAATTAAAAAAAAAGAAAGCAAGAATGCCTTTTATAAGAGCTGAGAATCACAATGGTTGATTGCAATGCAAAAAGGAGACGGTGTCCCTGGATTCTTACAAACTGTTCACGGAGTCCTGCCGATCACAGCTCTACAGGGCTGTGCATTTCTGTTTTAGGATGCATTGGTGCTTTTAAAAGATTCCATTTAATTAAAAAAAGGGCAAGGCAAAGCAGTTAGTACTGTTTTAAAATTGTTTTAGACCACTCCAAGCTGTTTCAAAGGGTTCAGATGGCTTTAAACCATTAAATGCTGTGTAGAGTCAGTGGGAGCTGGTGTGTCCTATGTCAGCGGGGCGGCAACTCCGCTATGGGTTTAAGTCTGAATTTTACACCACTGAGCAAAAGATGCTGCCCCTGTGATGATCAGGAAATTAAATCTATATCACATGTACTTTTTCGCTGTACAAGGGGCTAGGGACGATTTATCACACCCCATCACACAACGCTTCCCTGGGCGTCCCATAGAGTCTCTAACGGCTATCTCACTGCAAGGTTCTGACAAAGAGGTTACTCTTCACGTGGCAAAATTTTTAAACTCAGCTATTTTAACTAGATCTTCCTTGTCCATGTAAATGAAATATCTGCTTACCTATATTGTATGCTCCCATTATCACCCTGATTGTATTTTCTCTGGTACATATGAGCCACCGTATTTATTTATATTTGTACTGTTTTAAAATGATTCTAATACGCTGTTTGAATGGTCTGTTGGCCGTAATAAAATGAAATGAAATGAAAGTCTGAATTTTAAAGGAAACATCCAAGGTGCTGCACCTATTTGAGGATAGGGCTCAGTACCTTGGATTACTCCTTTAAAGTTCAGCTTCTGTGCCCCATGATCAATTAAGATACCATCCATTACCGGCCCCGAGATCTTTCGCTACAGGGCAAGATATTGCTGTAAGTCAGTGGTTCTCAACCTGTGGGTCCCCAGATGTTTTTGGACTGAGCATTGACCACAGTGGCTGGGGCTTCTGGGAGCTGAAGTCTACAAACATCTGGGGACCCACAGGTTGAGAACCACTGCTGTAAGTAATGAATGAGAGCAATAAATCCATAGTTTGATGTTACTCTTGTGTGCCTTCAAGTCAACTCAGGCCATTTCCGCACCCCACTGTTACAGTGCTATTATTCCACTTTCGACATCCTATGGAATCCTGGGGTCTGCAATTTGGGGGGGGGGTATTTAGGATTCTCAGCCTGAGAGCTCTTTGGCCTCAGGAAACTACAAACCCCAGAATTCCACACGAGGTTGAAAGGGGAATAACAGCACTAGAAGAGTGAAGTGCGGAAATGGCCCCAGAGTTATGGTGACCTCCATCCTACAGTTTTTTTGGCAAGATTAATGCAAAGAAGGTTTGTCATTACCGTCCCTTGAAGCTGAACAAGCAAGCACAAAGTTTATTGTAATTTAGCAATTTGTACGTAAATCATTTGTACGTAAATCATTAATACGTAAATCATTATACATAGTTTAAAAATCTGCCCATGGACCGTCAGTCGCTGGGTGATTGTGCTTACAACCTTTATTGCAAAAACGGTTACAAAGCATGACTTTCCCTTCAGTGATTTTAAGAGTGACTGGATGAATTTTCTTCTGCAACAGTCCAAAAGTACACGTAAGTAATATCTTCAATAGACAAAGAATCACAACTGCATACTCTGTCTCTCTTAGGTAACTCCTTTTGCTGAACAAACCAATCTACAAAAAAAGAGAACATTTAATCTTGCCTGAGTAAAAGCTGTTCTCCTCTTGATATCTGACAAATCTACTAGATTTGGAAGTAATAGATATGGAGGAATCAAAGACGCATAAATTATTGGACTGACAAGCCTTAATCCCAGTTGTCTGAGATTGGCTGTCCATATCCTTAAAATTAATTTAGCCCTATTATATTCTTGAGCAAAAAGAAAAGGAGTGAAAAATCCCAGGTCCATGGTGCATTTTATATTTGTTTGTTTGTTTGTTTGTTTCGCTTTCATGCACTTCGGTCTATGTTCTCCAGTACCATCATGATAAGTTTTGAAGCTTGCTTGATAAGAATATTTAACCAGAAAAACAAGCTAATCTGAGGGCTTTGGCTTTAACAGTCATTACATCCAGTCATTACATCTGCAAAAACCTATTCCGATTTAGTGGAAAAATCAGAGCCTCAAAGAACAGTTCTGGAATATTTGCAGCTCTAAGACGGGTTGAGGCTGAGAGAGTGTCACCTGCCCAAGATCACGCTGTCATTTTCCAGGGCTGAACGGGAATCTGAACTCTGGTCTCCTGGAGTCTTAGTCCAATGCTAACAAAATGACTTTCAACAGAGAGAAATGTAAGGTCCTATACCGAGGCAGAAAAAATGGAACGCACAAATATAGGATGGGGGACACATGGCTGGATAACAGGACGTGTGAAAGGGATCTAGGAATCTTAGTGGACCACAAACTGAACATGAGTCAGAAGTGTGATGCGGCAGCCAAGAAAGCCAACGTGATTCTTGGTTGCATCAATAGGAGTATGGTGTCCAGATCGAGGGACGTAATGGTATTCTGCTTTGGTCAGATCTCATCTGGAATCCTGTGTCCAGTTCTGGGCACCTCATTTCAAGAAGGATGTCGACAAGCTGGAACATGTCCAGAGGAGGGCAAACAAAATGGTGAAGGGTCTGGAAGCCATGAAGTCCTATGAAGAACGGCTTCGGGAGCTGGGGATGTTTAGTCTGCAGAAGAGGAGGCTAAGAGGGGACACGATAGCCATGTTTAACTGTTTGAAGGGATGCCACGTCGAGGAGGGAGCAGGCTTGTTTTCTGCTGCTCCAGAGACTAGGACAAGGAGCAATGGATTCAGGCTGCAGGAAAGGAGATTCCACCTGAATCTCGGGAAGACCTTCCTGACGGTGAGGGCTGTCCGGCAGTGGAATGTGCTGCCTTCATGGAGTGTGGTGGAGTCTCCTTCCTTGGAGATTTTAAAGCAGAGGCTGGATGGCCATCTGTCGGGAGTGCTTTGATGTGGATTCATGCATAGCAGGGGGTTGGACTGGATGGCCCCTGGGGTCTCTTCCAACTCTATGATTCTGATTCTAGTCCAAAACTCAAACCACTATACTGTGCTGGCTCTAGGTTCCTAGTTTATGCACCTGATATTGTGCTAGCAAGTGAGAATGTAAGAAAGTGATTTGACGATTCATCTAGGATTGAGTAACGTAGAAAGACAGGTGACAAATTTTTTAAATGACTCCTTCTGTTCCCCCACATCTCCGCTTTGCTCCAAATCACTCTCTCCAAATATTTGAGGGAGCTGGCTCTCAGTGGGAGAGGGGTATCTTGGCAGAAAGGAATCAGCGTAAGAAATGCCCTCCTGCTGAATCAGATCCACTTACTGCCAGTGGCAGCTGGTGGCTTCCATATCTGTGGAACAGTGAATCCATGCTGGAAAGAGAGCATCAATACAAGATGCTGAACTCCGCCTGTTCTTAAAACAGCTTCAGCCAATCGGCCGAACTTTAAAGTTCGGACCAAAATGTTCAGAATGAAAGTGCAAAACCTGGAGTGGATTTTCCGCTCCGCTGACATGGATGTCGCCCTCCACATGGCTTCCTGTTCCCTACAGTGGCCAAGCAGAGGTCTCTAAAAAGCCCACAAACAGCTCCCCAGCCCAGCCTCATGGCTCCTCACTTGCAACTAGCCTAATTTAGGGATGCAACCCCTTACTTGCCTTCTCCTCAGGCACGAGAACAAAAAAAACATAAGATTTTTCTCCTTGCCTATGAGATATTTTCTGCCAGCATCAAGAAAAGTTTCTTGCGTTTGCAAGAACAATTTTTGCACAAATTCTGAAAACTGAGCAACATGGGCAAATCGCCTAAATTGCAATCACTGCTGCCTTGTTGCATGGACTTTTTAAAAAATCGATGGAAGCTGCGTGGGTGTTTTGTTTCACAAATGGAAAAGACACCAGTTCTGTGCAGAGAAACTTTGTGCATACTGCAGTGGTTTCTATAGGAAAAAGTCCTTATCCCATTCTCATGCTGGAGCCAAGAAATCCCACAAGGGACAATGATTTCTTGCCAGGTTACCTTGACATATTGAAACAGCCGGGCTCATCAAGAACAAGTAATTTTGTGAGAATTCTTGACATCCCTAGTATAATTCAGACACACACTGTCTTTGAATGTGAGGACTACATATAGCAAATCTATTAACAGTATGGATTAGCTGCCTTAGCAAACTGATGGCATAAACTTGCGGGTGGTAGTAACTTCAGGAAATCTGGGATCAGTGTGTTCCTCTGGGTCCCAAACACAGACTGCATCCCTCCAAAAGTATGTTTCTGTGCATTTTCCCCCTAACAATGGAAATTACTGAATGCTCATTTTTGATTCCATCCCCCTCCCTACATTAAAGCATAGCACTTAGAGGAAAATCACTGTTTCTGGAGGAAGGTGGACCACAGAGTGACACTTGGAGACGTAGAGATTCCTAGACAGAACACTTCTCTAGGCATTACTAAGCCCCCCAATATGATTCTATGGCCAACTTCTGCTGGAAGTGGACCACAGAATCATACTAGAGGACTGAGAGATCCAAGAGAAGTGTTCTCATATTGGAAAAAAAAATAGCACTCCTGATTTTTACTTTTATACCTGCAGTTTTTCCACTTTTGCAGTGCTTTTGGGCCCTTAAACCCCTGCAAAAGTGGAGGGCTGACTGTACTTCAAATAAATAAGCACTCTCCATAAATTTGTCTAGTCTTTTTTAAGATGCGCTGGTGTTACTGGCTATCCCTGCAATGAGGGCAAGTGAACAGCAAATTAAACAACAACCACCATATAGAATTATAGAGTTGGAAGGCTGCACTACAGCAATGCGGAAATGACCTAAGTTGTTGTTGGACCACAACAGCCATCTAGTCCAACCCCCGACCACACTGGAACCTGCAATGAAAGCTCTCCCCAAAGATGGCCATCCAATCCCGGTTTAAAGTTCGCCAGAGAAGGAGAGTCCATGGCCATTTCTGCACTACATTGTTGTAATGCTATTATTCCACTTTCAACCTCCTGTGGAATTCTGGGGTCTGTTGTTTCCTGAGGCCAAAGAGCTCTCCGGCCGAGAATCCTCAAATCCCCCCTACCTAAACTGCAAACACCAGGATTCCACAGGATGTTGAAAGTGGAATAATAGCACTATAACAGTGTAGTGCAGAAATGGCCATGACCCACTCAGACTGTGTATTCCACGGCCAAACAGTTCTTTCCATCAAAAAGTTTTCCTAGTGTTTAGATTGAATGTTTTTCTTCTAATTTGGACCCATCAATTCATGTTCTAGTGTCCGGAGCAGCAGAAAACAAGCTTATTCCACCTTCTACATGACATCTCTTCAAATATTTCAGCAACAGGAAGATCAGACGGAGGAGCAGGATGGGGGACAAAGGCCTTATGGGGCTCACTGGAGTCTGCTTTGGACCTGGAGGTCCGCTGACATTCATGCAAGGTTGCCCTGCAGTCTGCCTTGGTCACACACCCTTGCAGTTATGAGTTCAATCTGTTGGAGGTAAGGCTGAAAGCTCGGAGGCCATTTCTGCACTACACTGCCATAGTGCTTTGATTCCACTTTCAGCATCCTATGGCATCCTGGGGTCTGCAGCTTAGGGAGGGGCCTTTAGAATTCTCAGCCAAGGAGCTCTTTGGCCTCAGGAAACTACAAACCCCAGAATTACAGAGGAGGTTGAAAGTGGAATAATAGCACTATAACAGTGTAGTGCGGACATGGCCTAAGTCTGTACGAGACCTGGGAAACGATGCTTTTTTTTGGACTGCAGCTCCCAGAATACAATAATTCATAATATTTTTAAGCTCTACTCTAGATATGCCTCCCTCATAAAGCGCCTGCAAAGAATGGGAGCATCCCATTGTGGGACTACCTCTTCCAGAATCCTGCAGCTAGCATAGCCACTGGGAGTTACAGTACATTTCCCAAGCTCTGAGACTCTACCAAAGCCCGTCCAAGGAAAATCCCACATTGTTTCATTTCGTCTTATTTTTAAAAAATCCAAACAATCTTACCATAGAATCTAAGGCAGATATTAAGCTGGTGATGACTTCATCTTTCTGAGAGAACACCAAGTGCCACTGATCAAGCCTGGAGTTGTTTGGTGGCCCGTCGGAGGGCTTCCCCAGCAGTGCCATAGTCACCTGAAATCAGCAAGAACGAGCTTAGGGTTAATGCAAGGACTTCCCACTTACTGTAACAGCATGACTAACGTCTCCTCCAAACAGGATGAAGACATTTCACTACCAGCGCACACCCTGGCATCGCTGTGTTGAATATTACAAAATAATTTTATAGCCAGAAACATGAATTGGGAGTGGACTAAGGACATGAAGAGGCAGACAGGCAAGTCTATGTTTTCCCCCTCTAGTCTCTTCTAGATCTACGTGTAAATCTCAATGCTCAGGATTAACTTCCTTCCGTCCTTCTCTAAGCTCGCCTTCTGTTTCTTCTTCTCCATAACAGCTACCTGGGCACACAGGGATGGGAACTGTGCAGCCCTTCAGATGTTTATGCTTTCCACACTACACTGTTATAGTGCTATTATTCCACTTTCAACATCCTGTGGAATCCTGGGGTTTGCAGTTCAGGGAAGGGCCTTGAGAATTCTCAGTGAACTACAATCCCCAGGATTCCCAGAATGTTGAAAGTGGAATAATAGCACTATAACCGTGTGGCGTGGAAAGGCTCGTTGTTTAACCGCAACTCTCAGCAACCCCAGAGCAGCAAACGGTGAGAAATTCAGTGAGTTGCATTCCAACAAAATTTGAAGGGCTATACCATTCCCACCCCTTGCTTCAGGGGCTTCTGTTACCCGGCGTGGCAACTCTCGTGCTATCTTAGATTGATTTTATGATTGAAAAAATAAAGAGTTTTCCTTCCTTTTCAACTTATTAGCAACATCCAGAGTAGTTGCTCCGGTTTCATAATCATAATCGCAAAGCCATAGACTGCTGTACTCTGCTAGCATCAATTCAAAACATCCTTACAGCTGTCCCGTTTGAAGAATGAACTCACACAGACCGGGCCTTTGCACAGAGTGAATTACAAAGCCAGGAGAGGACCAAAGGGCCCTTTCCTTTCCTTTTAATTACTGCTAGAAGGCTATGGAGTGGAGGGGCACGGTTTGCATCGCATGCCCTGTAAAAGGAACACAAAAGCATTTCTTGCTCCAAAATGTTCCCACACTCCCTCCAGAGGGCATGGGACCTTTTTTGGAGACCTGACAATCGTTTTAGGATCAGGAGAGACCTTTATTAGCAGAAAATGACCTCTGGTTACTTTACTTTGTTAGCACCAGGACATGTTAGCACATTCCCTTCCTGTTTTTCAAAAAAGCCTCTCCTGGTTTTCAAATGGTGGTAGTTGGGAGGATGGAAATACAGCGGCCTCTCCACATTCACGAGGCTTCGGGGTGCAGAACCCTTGTTAAAGTGGAAAAATGGGGAATACCCCCCCCATGATCTCCTCCAGGGCTCCCTCCTCCCATTCTCTTACCTTTTGTACTGCTGTGCGAGCCTTCCTTCTCTGCAAAGGGATGGGAAGGGGAGCTCCAGAGGGCAGAAGGAAAGCGCACACTGTCTTCCCGCCTTCTCCAGTCCCCTTCCCTTTTGCCTTGGCATGGGGGGCAGCACGCGCTCTCCTTCTGCCCTGAAGAGCTCTTCCTCCCATTCCTTTTCCTCTGGCCCCAGCGCTGAGAACTCGCGCAAAGCAAAAGGTAAAGGGATTGGGGAGGAGAATGACGGAGGGGGGAGGCATGGGTGCCTCATCAATAATCAATAATCACATCCACGACGCTCAAACCTCTGAATGTGGAAGGAGGACTGCATAGTGAAAATGCCTTTCCTCTGCCACTAGAGGTCATCTGGGGGCATCCCAGGGATAGAGAGTTGCGCTTGCCCACCCCCCAAATAAATTCTACTCTCTTTCCGCAACGCAGGGCAACCGCCTTCGGCTTTACCTTTCCTTTATTCACTGCCACCCAGACTTTTCCACAGCTCCACACGCCTCTCCTCAGACAAACGCAATGAATGCAGAATTAGCCCGCATACATTCTATTGGGTTGTAATAGCAAAGGTCTGGTAGGCAAAGATGATATAAACCAAAGAATATTTCATTTAATACAAACCTAAGGTATACGATTCTACCCTGTGCACTGGTACATAAAGAGTCAGTTGTGTAAAAGAACATAAAAGTATTCACACCCACTGGACAATAGATTATTTCCTGTTCCTTATTATAAAACACCTCTACCCCATCTTCTATTTTTCTCCCCAGTAAACACAAAAAAACTTTTCAAATAGCCTGTATCTGCTTGTCACCATAACAACAGTTTTCATAGCACTGTAATTCTCACGGTTCCAACCTAAGGAATCATGGGATATGTAGTTCTAGTGCTGCAGACCACAGAAGTGAAGACCCCCCCCCATACACACATATATATCCACTAGTAGCAGTTGTGGCTTTCCAGTCAGTGGAGCAGTAGATCCAATCCAGGTTTTAGTGCAGTCTTTAAAGAAGCTCTCCAAAGTTCTGAACCTACTTTGAAGACAGTGCTCAGCACCTTGGATGGCTCCGTCACAGTCCGGCGGAAAGCCCACACTTCCCCATTGATATAGAACCCACTGTGCACTACCGACAAACACACATACCATGCAGACAGAGTGGCTATTTAATTTCTTTTTCAACCTATACATTATTATTTTTGGTCACACCGACTGGGAGAGTCACGGGGAACTGCAGTTTCAGTAAAAATTTCCAGTCTCTTATCCCTAAATCCGAAAAGGCAGTGAGACAAGGTAAAAGAGACTAGCCGCTGGCAACAGGCCAGAAGTCCACAAACCTATCCTGCACTGTTATAATGAGTGATGTTCCCAAACTGAGAGCCCCCAGAAGGCTTTGGAGGAAAGATCCCGAGTCAATGGCTAGAGATATAGGTAGTTTCTTTAAGGACCAGCCGAAAAGGGATGGCTGTATGCTGTAGCTTGGACCTAGAAACAAGGACCTGCAATCAAGGTGGGCTTCAGAGGCCGTGGCCAGCTATGATGGACGTGCATCACCACAAAAGAAGACACCCATACATCGTTTAAAGGTGCTTATTTATTACATGCCTTTCCTTCCTTTCCCCCAATGATCTTCAGGCAGCATGCATAACTCCCTTGCTTCCCATTTTATCCTCAGAAGAGTGCTGTGTGCCTGGGAGTGATTAAGGAGTGTGATTTGTGGTGTGTTGGGAGAGGTTGGAGATTTGAAGAGCTCTGTGGAGGAGAGAACTGAGAAATTGGGTCTACGAGGGATACTGAGTGAATTAACAGACAGAGAGAAGAATGGTGTGCTGTTTGTAAACATTGAGATACAAGATAAATTTAAGCAACAGTGTTATAATAAATGTTTGAAGTTCTGTGTTCCATATAACAGTCTCCCAGAGTCTCATTCTGCATCCTGGAATATACACACTACCATTAATATCATCTATATCTTAGTGCCAATAGTACCATAGTCCGCTGGTCCTTATATCTGGGAGAGGGGCAGATTTAAGGAAAGCAGTAAAGGGAGATCATCCTGGAAGGAAGACGCCAAGAGGGAACAAGAGTGAGGAAGGTGCTGCATTCTCAGAAAGGGAGAACTGAGGCAGACCTATTTGTCCTAGCCCTGGCTTGATTCGGAGATCTCCCTGGCTGTTCAGGCCTGAACACAAAGAGGTGTCAGGCTGGGCAGGCCTTGAGTGCGAGGGTTGGGTGCGCCTTTCACACACAGGATCGGCACTGGCGGTGGTTTTCCACGCATAACATGCCGCATGGTAGCCTAGGAAGACAGAGGGAGTGGGAGAGAGAAAAAGAACAGCTTGCCCAAGGCTACCTAGAGTTCTGTATCTCAGTGGAGACTAGACCTTGGACTTCCCAAGTCCCAGAAGAATGCTCTAACTACTATCCCACGCTGGGTCTCACTTAGAAACCACCAGTGAAATAGAAATAAAATACAAAACATCTCATCCAGGTGGGGAAGACTGTGACCAGATCTGCTGCGTACAACAACTGTGGACACGTTACCAACTGTGGACAGGCAACTTCAAGGCTCTCCTTCTTAAGAGCTCTTCATCTTTGGATTAGATGAAATAGTCACTTCTATAGAAAGGATCCCCTGAAGCACAGGATTTTACGATATGCATGTATCCACGTTAGAATCAGCATCAAGTTATCATGCTGATATCAGAACCATGTCCTTCCTTCTCAGGGTACTAAAGCCAACGAAAAGAGACACGCCCCTGCAACAACTCCTTTTCTTGGAAGACTGATTTTCTTCATGCAAGGAATAGTGCATTTTTTTAAAAGGAGGAGCATTAAGTCACACGACTGTACATCTGCAGTCTAAACAGGTATAATCCCAGTGGAGTGAAACACCGCAATCAAAATCCAGAATGTCAGGAGCAATGTCATGTCTACCCTTCTCCATGATACATCCGTTTTCTACAAGCAGTGAATAATTTTTTTAGTAGATGCCATACAAGCTCCACTCCACATGCCTGCACTAACAAATTCCAAATACATCTTTTGGTAGCTTGGTGAGAAGTTAGGGCCCTAGATGTGATCAGGCATTCTGATCCCTTTCATCCATATATCCCATAGATCAGAAAGTTATTCTTTTTAAACGACAACTCCTAGAACCTACCCAGCCAGCATGGGTATTGTTAATCAAAGTAACTTTTCCTAGCTGTCACTAACGCAGTTAACTCAACGCCAGAAAAAAAAGAATTAAGAGGAACTTTGGAAAAACAACAAAATGATTTTTGTTGGGCTAGAGAAATAATATTTAAAGAGAGAGACAGGGTTCCAAGCCATTAAAATCTCATTACTGTGAATTCAGACTAGACGTGTGTTGGCATCCAAGGCTATTTCCTTACGACTGATCTTATCATACGATGTTCTTGTGAACAATCTAGCTATTGAGTTTTGCACTAGCTGCAACCTCCCACTCATGACCAGAACTAGTGACTAACAAGTAGCACATGGGTTTTTAGTGTTATCATTCCAAGTTCTAGGAATCACAGATCCCGCTTTTCCATCTGTTGTTATGTCCCTTCAGGTCAACTCCAACAAGGGGTAACTTTCTCCCCGGGTTTTCTTGGTAAGTATTTATTTAGAAGAGGTTTGCCATTGGCTTCTTCTTCGGCTGTGTGATGTTCTCACAGCCACCCGTTGGGATTCGGATCACGGTCTTCCAGAGCTTTAGTCCAGCGTTCAAACCACTATGACTCTCTTCCTGATTTGTTCAATCCCATCTGAAAGGCCATTTCAGCCTAGGAGTGGTGGTTGCATGACTTCAAGGCATTTCTAGCTTATGCCAACCCTAAAGTGTACCTATCATGGGGCTTTCTTGCCAAGCTTTGTTCAGAAGGGGTTTGCCCATGCCTTTCTCTGAGGCTGAGAGAATGTGAGTTGCCCAAGGTCACTCAGTGGGCTTCCATAGCAAAGTGGCTACTTGAACTCTGGTCTCCAGAGTCCAATATTTAAACTACTACACCCCACTGGTTCCATCTCTCCGTATGGTCACCATGAATCCCTTGAATGAAGTTGTCAGTGGAGGAACAAGACATTCTCAGAGACTGGGGTGGGATGAGGAGCAAAGACGGAAAATCTGCAATGAAACACGATTCAGAGGAAAAGCGGCAAATTGCTGAGACTCAGGTTGTCTGCCTGGAGAATAAGAAGGAAGCCAGTTCCACTTAACTCAGTTCGCAAACCACACAACAATTGCCTTAAAGGTCTGCTCTCAGAGCTTGCAGCAGCTTGGCTACGAGATGAACGGCTGCGACGAAACTCCGTTCCCCACCATGGAAGAAGAAGAGACTCAAATGGTGATGAACCAAAGGGAGTTAGGTAACAAAGGTGAAAAGCAAGGCGATCCAATAAGTCCAAGAACTGCTACCACCTTTCCTTGCAAAGAATTGCTTGCACATCTTATTGCCGCCATGCAAAAGTGTACCACTTACACACAGGGTGCTGTAGAATGGCACTCTGTCCTTGAACAATAAAAATTCATTTGGTTTTATGTTTGTAAGCTATCCTAGCAACTTTTTCTTAGAGTTCATTAAGGTAAGATATAAACTTAAGGCTGTCTTTTTAAACCATACCTGGACCAAACTAGATATTCTTATTTTGGTAGGCATTTAATACGTGATTATTGTGAAGAAAGGTGCTGGGTATTCTAATTGTGATTTGTTTGTTGGTTTTAGTATGTATTTGAGCAATAGCATACAGCAATAGCATGTGTATTTCTATACCGCTTATCAGCTAAGTGCTCTCTAAGTGGTTCTGGGCACCCCAATTCAAGAAGGGCATGGATAAGCTGGAGCAGGTCCAGAGGAGGGCAACCAAAATGGTGAGGGGCCTGGAAGCCATGCCCTATGAGGACAGACTTAGAGAGCTGGGTATGTTTAGTCTGCAGAAGAGAAGGTTGAGAGGGGACATGATAGCCATGTTTAAATATTTGAAGGGATGTCATGTCGAGGAGGGAGTGGGCTTGTTTTCTCCTGCTCTTGAGACCAGGACAAGGAGCAATGGATGCAAGCTGCAGGAGGGGAGATTCCGCCTGAACCTCAGGAGGAATTTCCTGACGGTCAGGGCTGTCCGGCAGTGGAATGTGCTGCCACGGAGTGTGGTGGAGTCTCCTTCTTTGGAGGTTTTTAAGCGGAGGCTGGATGGCCACTTGTCGGGAGTGCTTTGAGGGTTTTCCTGCATGGCAGGGGGTTGGACTGGATGGCCCTTGTGGTCTCTTCCAACTCTACATTTCTATGATTCTATGATTCTACAATGTTTTTTAGCTAACTGCCCCCAACAAGCTGGGTACTCATTTTACCAACCTGCGAAAGGATGGAAGGATGAGTCAACCTGGAGCCCGGCAGGATCGAACTCACAACCTTGTGGCTACAGTACCGGCATTTAACCACTGCACCACCAGGGCTCTATTTTCACATTGTTTTAACTTCTACTGTTCATTTGACATGTGTTTTAACTTTTATACATTACAGTTTCAACTATACTTTCTTTTTAAACTATTGTAAGCCACTTTGAGTCCTTTCAAGGAGAAAAGCAGGATATAAATATTATAGTAGTAGTAGTAGTAGTAATAATAATACAACCCTTCTGAGACAGAACCATTATCCAGGCAATTCCAGTCCTAGGATTCCTATCTCTTGCCTTTTTACTCTTCAGATCCCTCCCTGAGTCAAGTACTAAGGCAGTGGTTCTCAACCTGTGGGTCCCCAGATGTTTTTGGACTTCAGCTCCCAGAAGCCCTGAGCATTGACCATAGTGGCTGGGGCTTCTGGGAGCTGAAGTCCACGAACGTCTGGGGACCCACAGGTTGAGACCACTGTACTAAGGCCTCCAAGTGTCCATTATACCTGACAGGTGTCTTGAGCTGATCGGAGCGTTAAGTGAAATGGTCCAGTTGTCCATGTTAATTATTAAATTCTTTAGACGACTTGCAGAAAATAAAAGCTGTAACTATTTATTATACAGCAAAATAAAATATACATCAAGCTACAGGCCGGCTCCAAACACAGCACATAGTAACACCTCAGCTTCAAACAAAGCAGCATTTCTCCCTGAACATTCTTTATATTCTCATATCCTATCAAAACTATTCAGATTCACTCCATTTCTTTCTTCCATACTGGTCCCAATTCTATTTCTAACAGGCATCATCTTTCTTTCTAACCAGTCCCATCTAACCCTTTGGCCATTTCCACACTACACTGTTATAGTGCTATTATGCCACTTTCAACATCCTATGGAATCCTATGGAATTCTGGGCTTTGTAGTTTACTGAGGGCAAAGAGCTCCCTGGCTGAGAATTCTAAAGACCCCTCCCTACACTGCAAAGCCCAGGATTCCATAGAATGTTGAAAGTGGAATAATAGCACTATAACAGTATAGTGTGGAAATGGTCCTCCTCCTGCTTTGGGCAGGGCAGCTGTGGCTAATCCTCTTCCCACGGCACCCACCAGAAGGGGGAAGCAGGAAGTCTTGTCCAAAAAAGGGACTTCTGCACATGGAAATCGATAACTCTGCTCCCCAAAAGGGTGGCGGGGAATCAGGAAGCACTGTCCAAAAAGTGGTTTGTGCACATGGAAATCAATAACTCTGCTCCCCAGAAGGGATCACAAAGGACTGTCCTGAAAGGGACTCGGTGCACATGGAAATCAAGTCCTGTGAGGTTCTAGCGACCAAAAAGGTGAGGGGCCTGGAAGCCATGCGCTGTGAGGATAGACTTAGAGAGCTGGGTATGTTTAGTCCGCAGAAGAGAAGGTTAAGAGGGGACACGATAGCCATGTTTAAATATTTGAAGGGATGCCATGTAGTGGAAGGAGAGGGCTTGTTTTCCGCTGCTCCAGAGACCAGGACAAGGAGCCATGGATTCAAGCTGCAGGAAAGGAGATTCCACCTGAACCTCAGGAAGAACTTCCTGATGATCGGTGCTGTCCGGCAGTGGAATACGCTGCCTCGGAGTGTAGTGGAGTCTCCTTCCTTGGAGGTTTTTAAGCAGACGCTGGATGGCCATCTGTCAAAGGGAGTGCTTTGAGGGTGTTCCTGCATAGCAGGGGATTCGACTGGATGGCCCGTGTGGTCTCTTCCAACTCTACATTTCTATGATTCTATGATTCTAGGGGAAGGCTTGGAGATCAGGGGAGGCCACAGGAGTTCTTCAGAGGCAACCTTTGACTGAGGCGATGGCACTGGGCACCAAACAGCAAAGGTAGTAATGGGCACAGCTGTTGGCAGCTGCTGTAAAAACCTCCTTCGGTGTGGCCTCCTTCTCTTCCTTCTCCCCAAGGAGAACGAAGACACCGAAGGAGATTTTTGCGGCAGTAGAGCCTGTAGCATGCAAAGTTTTTTTGAGGGTGGGTGAGTAGAGAAATTCACAGTTTTCTACCTTTGCAGGGATCCTGTACCCATAACCCCCGCAAACACTGAGGGCCCACTATGCCTACTTAGTCAAGCCATCTTTGGAGACCTTTAATCAGAAGTCGGACGGGTACCTTTCAGGAATGGTATAACTGCATATTTCTGCTCAGAAGGTGGTTAAACCAGGGCCATTCCCGCACTACAGTGTTGTAGTGCTATTATTCCACTTTCACCATCCTGTGGAATTCTGAGGTTTGTAGTTTCCTGAGGCCAAAGAGCTCTCTGGCTGAGAATTCTAAATGCCATTCCCTAAACTGCAAACTCCAGGACTCCACAGGGTGTTGAAAGTGGAATAATAGCACTATAACAGTCTAGTGCGGAAATGGCCAAGGAGGACGGAGGAAGGCAGAGCCAGTGGGCTAGGAACTCCCCCCTGTCATTATGGTACAGTGTTATCACCACCTCCACCTACATTGTTAGTTACGCAGCAGCCACAAACCCACAAACAACCACAATCGTGGAAGTTAAACCTGCAAAAGTTGATGGCTGGCTGCGTACAAACCCCTTCCTCCCTGAATCTCTGGGAGACTCTGTGAAATCAATTGTAGGAAGGCACTGTGGGAGGTTTGCACGTAGTCCTTTTCTCTTAACCATCACTGGGTCCAGCACAACTGGAGAATGTGGACCCCTCTCTCCCACCTGGTGACGACCCCTGAAAACCTGAGACTCAGGGCTAGGCCCGGATATCTGACAACCTGACCATTCAGCCCTGAAAACACAGGGGGTGACCTTGGGCAAGTCACACTCTCTCACCCTCAGAGGAAGGCAATGGCAAACCTCCTCTGAATCAATCTTGCCAAAAAAAAAAAAAAAAAAATAGGAAAAGGTTGCCATAAACCAGAGGCAATTTGGAATGCACGTAACAACAAACAAGAATTCAGTAAAATCAGCCTTCTTGTTGTAGAAAAAAAGAACGGATAGGGAAGAGCAGGGCAGGTTCTTCTGTACAGCTACGAATCTTTTTATCCAAGCCGGCTTATGCAGACCTGCTCCCTCCCAGCAAAACTGTCTTCTTTTTTTCCCAATCAGATAAAGGCCAATGCAAAATGCAAAACCCACCAGTCTGGCCAGAGGAAGTGAAGCCTATTTAAAAACCTTGCTTTGCGCGTCATCACAACAATACTTGGTGGGTGGGACTTGCAAGCAAATTGGGAAGGTCTAATTTGAAAGGGTGACATGGGTTTTTGGGGGGTTTTTTTGAACAGGGATAAATTGTTGGTTAGAAATTCGTCTCTTTTTTTAGGCCCAAAACACACAATATTCCTTTTGCTTTTGGATCCTCTGATCTTACCCAGATTGTATTTCAATTCTGAATCCCCTGTTTGCTCTTCTTTTCTTTCCAAAACTGAGTTGGTAACACTCAAGCCGAATCAATGTTTATTGACTCCCTTTTCACATAAAGAAAAGGCTCTTTTATGCGCCAGAATTTCTGCCTTCCTTCAAAATCAAGGATCTCCCCCTTTTTTTTTAACACACTAATTCAAAGCAGCTCCGGGGCCATCTTAACTCTCATTGCTGCAGGAAATAAATAATTGGTCTCACATGGCCATTAAAAGCAGCGAAGCAAACGAAGCCATGGGGAGGATCCATCAGGTGGAGAAAAATGCTAAGACTCCAGCATGTCCTTTAACCAACTGCATATTTTAAATGAAAGTTTTAATCAAAGAGGGGGAAAGGAAGGGATGGCAACTTTGACAAAAAGCGGAGAAAAATGTCCTATATCCTCCAGCAACTCTGGTCACAATGGAAAATCTTATTATCCAAAAAGAGAGAGAGGGAAAAAAAAGGTCCGTTTGAAGTACAGCCAAGAAGCAATTAAAGATTAATCTCTCTCTCCCGTTCAACCATCTCCGCTCCCGTTGCTGCCGCCACACTGATCCAACCCCAAACTCGGTAACAAAGCTCCTATTGATTTCAAGGAGGGCAGGATTTGACCTTCACCACAGCCTTGCTGAGAGAGGTGGAGGAAGAAAGCCTCCGAACAGCTACCATTTTAAAAGGAACACGCACACGGGCACGCTCTTGCAATCAAGGCAACCCCATTGGGGGCAATTATGTAATTGACTGCTGGTCAATTGACGAGATTACACATTTATGCTAAAAATATAAGCGGCAGAAAGACACGGGCTGCTAACATGGATCAGACAATCCTGTCCTCCAACAATTCCATTGGCTGCCTGTCTTGTTTCCAGGCACAATTCAAGGCACTGGTTATGACTTAACAAAGCCCAGCTTAGTCTGGGCTATCTGACGGACGGTGTCTCCTCCTAGGAGCCTGGCCAGATCCCGAGATTGGCACGAGACGCCCTCCTTTCTTCCTGTCACCTCCAAGGTTATGGTTGGTGAGGACACAAGAGAGGGCCTTTTCAGTGGTTGCCTCGGGCTCTGGAATGTGAGAAGACCTAGGAAAGGTAGGATGGCTCCATTTTTTCCTAGAATCATAGAATAACTAGAGAAGACCCCAGGGACCCTCCAGTCCAACCCCATTCTGCCATGCAGGAACCCACATCAAAGCACTCCCTTTGACAGACGGCCGTCCAGCCTCTGCTTAAAAACCTCCAAAGAAGGAGACCCCACCACACTGCATGGAGGCAGCCGATTCCACTGCTAGACAGCTCTGACCATCAGGAAGGTCTTCCTGAGGTTCAGGTGGAATCTCCTTTCCTGCAGCTTGAAACCATTGCTCCTTGTCCCAGTCTCTGGAGCAGTGGAAAACAAGCCCACTCCTCCTCAACATGACATCCCTTCAAATATTTAAACAGGACTCTTAACCTTCTCTTCTGCAGACTAAACATCTCCGGCTCCCAAAGACACTCCTCGTAGGGGTTCCAGACCCTCCACTATTTTGGTCCCCCTCCTCTGGACACACTCCAGCTTGTCGATATCTTTCTTGAATTAAGGTGCCCAGAACTGGACACAGGATTCCAAACGAGGCCTAACCAATGCAGAATAGAGTGGTACCATTACCTCCCTCGATCTACACACCATACTCCAATAAGGCAAAAAAGAATTGCGTTGGCTTTCTCAGCTGCTGCATCACACTGCTGACTCATGTTCAGCTTGTGGTCCACCAAGACTCCTAGATCCCTTTCACATGTACTGTTATCCAGCGACGCATCCCCCATCCTATATTTGTGCATTCCATTTTTTTATGCCTAAGTGCAGGACCTTACATTTCTCTCTGTTGAAATTCTTTTTGTTAGCTTTGGCAGGCTTTCCAATCTGTCCAGGTCCTTTTGAATTTTGATCCTGTCCTCTGGCGTATTAGCAACCCCTCCCAATTTGGCACCATCTGCAGAGTTGATGAGCATGCCCTCTATTCCTTCCTCCAAGTCGTTGATAAAAATATTGAACAGCACTGGGCCCAGGACAGAACCCTGTGGCACCCCCAAAAAGTCACTTCTCTCCAGGATGAGAAGCAGCCCTTGGTGAGGAGCACCTTTGATACTGATCCAAGGTTCCAAAGGCTGCTATATTTACAGAGAAGGCGAAGATGTTTTACATATATCTTCACCCTCGCTGTAAATATAGCAGCCTTTGGAACCTTGGATCAGTATCCAAGGTGCTCCTCACCATGGGTTTAACAATAGATTTGGCTGGTCCTAAGTGTTAACATCTAGAAAGTCTGGAGCACAAACTGAACCCTCAGGAAGTCTTAAGCACCTCAAGTAAAAAGGTTATTTTATTAGACATTCTCTTACGGGCATAATAAAAAGCTGTGTGTGTGTATGGAGAAATAATGTAGTAAGGACAGATGTTGATTAACGAAGCACAGAAAGTGTGGTGCAAGATGGCACAAATATTGATAGCCAAGACTTGGGGAAAAGGGGATACCCCTTGAAACATGTCATTTGCATTCTAAGAAGGAAAGAATCAGTTAAGGTGATAGAAGCAATGGATTTACTTTCTAGGGCTGCCCTTTTTTGTGGAGAGGAGGATATCTTCAAGCCAAGATCGGCTGAATCCGTGGATGCAGAATCCACGGGTATGGATGTGAACACGCACCAGTCCAAAGCCTAAAAGAACAGGGGAATACCGCACCGCCAATTTTAGCTGAAATTCAGACAGCTCATGACAAGGAATTCCACATTCTAGTCTTGACACAACCACCAAATGTTATTTCCATAATCTCATATCATAATCTGCCATCTATAAGCCTGTAGATAGCGATGGGAGGCAGAAGATTTGTTGGAACATTTCCTAATACTTAATTCTTCTATGGATTCTTTTTTAATGCCTAAGAAAGATTATTGTTAACTAAAACAGATGCCAATAGAATATCAGGCAAGCTTGGCAATTTTATAAGTTGCAATAATGTTTTTTTGTTGTCCCTAAGAAGCGTTTATGAAAGGAATTCTGTTTTATTGATTTGTAAGCAGAGATAACTGTATTTAGTTCCTTTTCCCTTTAAATTTAAACAATGTAAGCTAGTTGGAGCTTGGAAAAATTAAAGGCAAGTATTGTAATAGGAAGAGTGTCGACATAAAGCTTTGAATTTGTTTGAATTACAATATTTAAACCATATGAAGTGTGCTCTATTTTTTCCCTGATCAAATATTTCAGTTCCAACACTTAAAGGCTTTGGGAAATTAAAAAAAAAAAGTTAGTGAATATAAGTAAACATAAGTTGAACAAATTTGCTAAATAAATTTATACTTGATTTAAGGGCATTCAAAAATTTTAGAGCTAAAAGTTTCCGGAAAAGCATTTCAGTGCTTGAAAGTTAGGATTTTAGCAGGAGGGACGGAAAGCTAGAAGGGATAATATCTGAACAGTCACGTTCATGTTCATTTGTTCATGTTTTATTATAATACACTAAAATAGTATAATTCTGTAAAAAAAAAATTTAAAAACTGAAATAAACAAGAAGAAAAAGATGATGATTCTCAGGGAAGAAATGGTGAGTTTAATTTGTGCCGGTTTATTTATAGCAAGGCTGAAGAACATGTAGCCCTCCAGAAGTTGTTAGACTCTATGGGCCTTTCCGCACTACACTGTTATAGTGGTATCATTCCACTTTCAACATCCTATGGACTCCTGGGGCTTGCAGTTGAGGGAGGGGCATTTAGAATTCTCATCCAGGGAGCTCTTTGGCCTCAGGAAACTACAGAGCCCAGAATTCTCCAAAATGTTGAAAGTGGAATAATAGCACTATAACAGCATAGTGCAGAAAGGCCCCACATCTCATCGGCTCCAAACCATCCCTGGTCAATGGTGAATCGTAGTTCCCTGGCTGATAGGAAGCAATGACGTCCTTTCACTGAAAGCCAATGTGGTACGTCAGGTATTTTAACTCATAAACACTTGAGAAGAGCCGGGTTGGATCAGAGCAAAAAGCTTGTCTAGTCCAGCATTCTCTTTCCAAAGTAGCTAAATGTAGGGCTCTGGGAAGCCCACCAACAGGACATGAATGGTGTGATGCAATGCTCTTATTATTATATACTAGCGTATATGCCCGACATTGCCCAGGATTTTATTTTCTCATCAGTAATACTTGTTAGATTTGAGATCCTGTGTCTCTAATTCCCCAAACTGTCTTGTCCAGTAGCTTAACTTTTCCCCAATCCAATCTGTATTCAGAGTTGTTAACATTCAGAGGTTTGGTTTCTGAGGGAATACACTGTCCTCCCCCTCCTTGCTGCTAGGCCTCGCTCCACAGCAACCAGCCAGGCCCAAGCGCTCTCCAGCTGTGAATTCTACAGGCCTTTCCCTAAACTGAAAACCCCAGGACTGCACAGAATCTTTACAGTCAGCCAATCATATGAGGTCTTCGCCTGCCTGACACAAACTCACAAACTTTGACTTTTCTTTAGTAAATTATGCTGCTGTTGTTCATACTATCATACAATCATAATATCACAGAGTCGGAAGAGACCTCCAGAGGCCATCCAGTCTAACCCCCTTTCTGCCATTCAGGAACCCACAACAAAGCACTCCCAACAGATGGCCACCCAGCCTTTGCTTAAAAACCTCCAAAGAAGGAGACTCCACCGCACTCCCTGGCAGCATATTCCACTGCCGAACAGCTCCGACTGTCAGAAAGTTCCTCCTGACGTTGAGGTGAAACCTCTTTTCCTGTAGTTTGAATCCATTGCTACGTGTCCTAGTCTCTGGGGCAGTGAGCTGGAGAGCTTTTCATGTGTGTCTTCAAGACGTTTCTGACTTATTGCAACCTTATCATGGCGTTTTCTGGGGCTGAGAATGTGTGGCACCTATGGCGAAGCAGAGGATCAAACCCTGGTCTCCAGAGTTGTAGTCCAACTCTCAAAATCACTAACTACACCATCCTGGCTCTATGCTGTTATCCAGCAATATAATCCTGGAGACGATATAGAGTCATTATGAGCAGTAGTTGAGGATAACCTAACTCTCCCACCCACCCAAGACGGCTACTCAGACTCTGTTTTTCAAATTGTGCTTCCAATATCAGCTAAAGTTTAGAACCTGGAGAGGAACCATGTGGCCTTCCAGATGCTGATGGACTGCAGCCCCCAGCACTCTTCACCGTTTGGGGACACTAGTAGGTGCAATTCAACAACATCTGGAAGGCCATGTGATTTCTACCCCAATCTAGAACCTCCAAGGCTTAACTGAAAAATGTCTGCCACAATATAAAGGATTACACAATAACCACAAACAACTGTCAAACAAAACTGAAGCTTCAGAAGGGGGGGGGGGAAACCTTAGTAACCACAATATTTTTTTAAAAAAAGCAGTAACGTATTGAGTTTCAAGCTGTATTTTTTTTTGCTAATCACTTAGGCAAACATTAGCATCACAATGCAGGCTGGAAGTAACCAAAGCCTAGGTTTGTGGGCAAACACCATGAAACCTCTGTACTGAGAAGGAACAAAATATTAGTTTTTCGTAGGGTTAAATACATCCAAGAGATGCACCTTCCAACATCGTACAGTGCCCGCTAATAACCCAGGTCAGTTTGTAGCATATCCGTACACAGAGAGGTGCCACAGCAACACTACAGAACTCCCATGCAGAAGAGCAACACTGAGCAACACATGTCAACAATGACTGCGTGTTCTTGTACAGTGTGGAAATCACAACTGCAGGGCACCCCTGCGGCTTTCTGCTGTATGCAAAGCTTTGCTTCCACTGCTGTCAGCAGAATGCATCCATTGCACCATGGCAAATAATTCCCTTTGTATGCCGGGGTATGCGTATGTAGACATACACATATGTATGTCAGCAACAGGGCCCCAGCCCTGGCGTTCGGATTACAACTCCCAACACCAATAATTGGGCTAGACTGGCTAGGATTCATGGGACTTGGAGTCTTCCACATGATCTCTAGCTCTGAGACACATCCAGGGGAAGAGACAAAAGCTTGGAAAATAACGACGCTACCAAACTGCGCAGCTAGCATTTTAAGAAAGCTTTCTCAAATGATTTGGGGGAGAGGTAGTGATTTATCAGGAGGGAAGGAAAAGGGAAATTGGGTCTTTGCTCAGTAAACCAGGTCGATCTGGAAAAGACACATGTGGCAGGACATACCTTAGACTCTTTTTTGCTACGGGATGGATGGAGGACAATCTGGTTGTAGACGGCACACAACAAATCCCTTGTCAGATCACTTGCTTGTGAAGTTTGGCTTGGTGGTAGTGGATCCTCCCTTCCGGGAGGGACATTATGATGGTCCTTCCCGGAAACTTATGGAACTGGAAGGACTTCTGAATGCTCTGGGGAAATTTCCAGCTGATAGGGCTGGCGATTCTGTCGAGGCCTTGGTCTCACTATGGAATGATGAGATGGAAAAAAGACATGGACGCAATTGCTCAATGCAGCTGAATAAGCCAACTGTCAGGACCCAAGGGCAACTTTCAATATATAGGTCAAACTGGGAGACAGGATCAAGGAACAAACCAGAAATCAGGGCCAAAGAATAGCCAAGGGTACAAGAACGCACCGGACAGGGCCAGTCCAAGATACCTTGTTTGCCTGCGGCAAAGCAACCAACGGCATCTTCTCACCTGAGTAAAGGTACATAGTACTGAAAATCAGCCACGTCATTTTGGCATCTGGAACAATCAATCAATCAATCAATCAATCAATCAATCATTTTCATAAGTACCCTTCAACACCCTGGCAATAAAACTACAACAATAACCAGTTAGATAACTAAGGCCCTTTCTGCACTACACCGTTATCTGTTAACGTCCGAGGAACCAGAGATTTAGAACCAATACTCTGTAGGAAAACGCTGCATGAAATGACAAGACCACCACTGATAAGTACACAACAAAAACAACTCTAAAAGGTCCCTGCCTATAGTGATTTACAGGCTAAAGCAGTCCAGAGGGAAAAAGAGAGAGGGAGGCAAGGGGTAAAAAATCTCAGCAGACACTTTTGCAGTGGGACTTTGGGGCAGGAGAGACAGCTCTTTCCCGATTTCTGGAAGACCTGTGGGGAATTCGGTTCCCTAGAGCAGTTCCTTAAAAAAAAAAAGATAGCACTCCCCGGGGCTCAGGTTCCCTTTTGTGGCGGGGTATATGTATTTGAGATCAAAGATATAAACTTCCTTGTGCAATGGTAAAGAATTCTGCATAACCCCCTACCATCTTTTCCCTTGATTCTGGAGCATCTCAAGGGAATGGGGAAGAAGATGAGCAGACATGACGACTCAAGATGCATTTTTCTTAAGAGTTAATCACAAGCTTTGAAATGTTCTTTTGTTGGACTCTAAGTCCCAGAAGCCCCAGCCAGCACAAGCAAGTCTAAGCTCAAAAAAAAAAAAAGCATCTTTTCCAACCTCTGGCTAAATCCTCTCCTCCTCTCCTGCAATTTCCGACTTGAAAACCCCTGCAATGGTGTGCTTCATATATAGTGGGCAAGATCCCTGGGAACTCGAGTTTGTGTGAGGTTGTGTTAGCAAATTATGAAACACATTTAGCGGGATCCCTTGGGGAAACCTTCATTAAACTACTTTTAAGTTGATGCCATAGCCATCTTATATGGATAGGCCATCCTGAAATGCACCATCAAAATTGCTTCAGATTTTAAAAAATGATTCAGCTCTTTGTTTGCAGGTTGTGTTGGACTGAAACTAGAAAGAGACAAATTTGGATCCTGAGTCACAATCCTTATGTCCTTCTTTCAGCGCAGGCCATTTCCGCACTAGACTGTTCCCAAACTGTTGCAGTTCCAGGAGGCTGGTCCCTCCCGGAACTGCAAACCCCAGGATTCCATAGGAGGTTGAAAGTGGAATCATCGCGCTATAACCGTCTAGTGCGGAAACGGCCTTTTTAGACTACTCATAGAGTCGTTGTTATAGGTCTGTTCTCTAATATCCCTGAGTTCTTGGGGAAAAGGCAAGAGCAAAAATGGTATTTAAAAAGCACATTTTTCCTACACAGAATAAGAAAATACAATCCATCCTCCACATTTGCAGGTTTCACTTTTGTGGATTTGAATTTTTCAAAGAGACTGCAAGCCTCGTGAGACTGCGACACCGCGAATGAGGTTTGTAAATCCCTCTTAAAACTGGTGTGGGGCGACAGTGGAGGTGGCAGGAAGCCCACCAGCCCCCCCTTCTGCCTTGGGAAGGAACCCCAGTGCCTCAAAGGAATCCACACTGAATTGAATATGGTGATCAGACCTTTTTCATGCATTAGATACAGTTTTGGAGGGCCTAGAGTTATTTACGTTTTTTTCACTTTCATAGAGGTCCTGTGTTCCTAACCCTAGGGAATGGGGAGAGATGACTGTGTAACACTGCAATTCTCTCAGGCCCCTTCCGCACTATACCTGGATCCCACAACATCCCAGCGTCATCCCCGCAGTGCCTTTGCTGGGATGGGAGCAGGACACAAATACTCCCCTCTGCACTCAGCGGCTGCTGGCAGATAGGTAGCAGTGCAGCCGTCCTCTTCCTCTGCCGCACTGAGGAAGAATCATAGAATTCTAGAGTTGGAAGAGACCCCAGGGGCCATCCAGTCCAACCCCCTGCTATGCAGGAACACCCATCAAAGCATTCCCGACAGATGGCCATCCAGCCTCTGCTCAAAAATCTCCAAGGAAGGAGACTCCACCACACTCCATGGAGGCAGCAGATTCCACTGCCGGACAGCTCTGACCGTCAGGAAGTTCTTCCCGAGGTTCAGGCGGAATCTCCTTTCCTGCAGCTTGGATCCATTGCTCCTTGTCTCTGGAGCGGTAGAAAACAAGCCCACTCCCTCCTCAACATGACATCCTTTCAAATATTTAAACATGGCTCTTATGTCCCCTCTTAACCTTCTCTTCTGCAGACTAAACATACCCAGCTCCCTAAGGCGTTCTTCATAGGGTTTCATGGCTTCCAGACCCTTCACCATTTTGGTCGCTGTCCCCTGGACATGTTCCAGTTTGTCGACATCCTCCTTGAATTGAGGTGCCCAGAACTGGAGACAGTAATCCAAATGAGGCCTCACGAGTGCAGAATAGAGTGGAATCATTACCTCCCTCGATCTAGACACCATACGCCTATTGATGCAAGGAAGTCCTTGAATGCACTTCTGCTTTTCCCGCATGGCTGCCGGTGATGCAATCGTTGCACAATGGGAGGCCATGACCAGATTTTTGCCAGTAATGGTACACCACGTGATCACACGACAGGAGGACGAATGTGATGACGTTATGCAATGGCACACATCACAAACTGGCAGCACCATGTCCCTATGCACCCTTGTGCAGTAAAGGCCTAACTTACGATGAATTCTGGACATAGAGAAACAGTCAAAGGCAGGATTTCAGACCCCCTAGCTTAGTTACTGTCAGAACACTAGCCGAAACTGTAAAAAAATATGGGTGTTTGCCAATCCCGCTTCACTCTGGAAGCTAAACTTCAAAGCAGGTCTCCTTCCTAGTTCCGAGAAGCAGCAAGATTGGTGTCCTCATTGGGAGGAATAAAAACAAACTCCGAATACTTTACAGAACGAGCCATTTTAGGAGACTAAAATTAGCAAGGTGCATTAGCGAACTAATTCCGTCTCAAATCATCAACAGGAGCCTGCTCCCTCTCCGTTCGCCCCCACACCTTGCTAATCACAAAGATTGCTTTCTGTGCTCCCTTGAGAGGCTGTTCGACTCCTCGCCAATCACAACGTACCTTCCAAAGTCACCGATAATGAAAGTCTGCATTTGCAGCAGCTACTGCTATTGAAAAGAGAGACACGCAGCATACAAGTTTGGGGATCACACAGCTCTCCTTGGCTGGATATTATAAGGAAGGATCAAAGCAAATATATATATAGAGAGAGAGAGAGACATGAATACTTTAATTAAGATTAAAATTAAGAATAAAATTCCATGCATTACCGTTCGTCTCATCAGAGGCATGGAATGTTATCCCGAATCTTGTAAAATATTTTTGGGTTAGTTGGTTTTCCCATCAAAGAAACTTCAGCGCTGATTGTTTTAAAAATGTCATTTAATTAACGTTCATTAAGATCATTACAGCCCATTGTTGGAATTAATGGTGATCTTCAAGTCTAAATTAGAGAAATGTTTTTACAACGCTCCAATATGGGCCTCTTCAGATGGCTGGCAAAACGCAATCGTGCAGCTATACTGTTCCTCCTTAATAGTGATCCCCTTTTACAGATTTTCTATGGTTAAAAGAAAAAGAGACAGATGGAATAAGCAGTTTAAAAACACTGGAGGAGGCACTGGTATACAAATGGAAAATGACAATATCTGAGTCCCCTCTTCATGAAACTCTGTGAACAAAGCAAAGCAACTACCAGCCAATAAAAGTCTCATCATAACAAGCAAACAACATCAGGCCAAACGAAATAAGCAAAAAACATCAGAACTAGCAATTCCCCCCAAATTCAGCAACTTCACAATTACTCATCAAAATCCAAGAAGACAAATTAACATTTCTTCATTCTTTGTATCCCTACTAGAAAGACCATATCCCAGGAAAGAAACTTCTGGATTCTCAATGGAAGGACTTGGAACAAGATCTCTCATGAAAGGACACAAAGCTTTAAAATTTAGATAGATTCACGGGTATCTTAGACCCCCTCTTGAGCTTGGTTTTTTAAAATTCCATACAGAGGGTTTGTCCTTCCTAAAGTACCTAATGAGAACATTTTCCAGATTCCATGCTTCTGATTTTGCAAAAACCTGGGAGAAAGCATAGCCCCGTTTTTTTAAATTAACTTGGATTCTAGAGATGAGAGTCTGAATCTCATCTCAAGCAGACTGATTAGAAGGAGGAAATTTTCTAAGCACAAATAAGGTGATGGTGCAAGCCTTTTTTTAAAAGTACAAAACAGACTCTCAACGCATTTCGTAAACTTGAAAGAAAACTATACTTTGGAGGCCTAAGATCACCAGAACCTATGGAAACCTGCTTTGGTAGGACTTAGCAAGACTATTTTGTCCATCTTCTTCATCGCTTGGGACATTATTTTTTAAGCAATCAGTTACAATTACAGTCCAAAAACTTCAAAAAGTTACATGTTTGGAAAGAGACTGTTTGCTTACCTTCATTTCCCAAAAGCAACAAAGGTAATTGTTCTAAGTTACTATTGCAAGCCACGATCGTGCAGTGGTCGGACTACTGGATTACTACCCTGCAGAGCCCTCAGCTATGGAAATCCAGTGGGTGACCTTGGGCACATCACACACTCTCAGCCCCAAAAACGCCATGATAGGTTCACCTTAGGGTCACGATAAGTTAGAAACGACTTAAAGGCAGACGACCAACAAAGAGACTGTGGAGAATCTACAAACATACTATAAGCTACTAATCTCAGATGCCAAATGCGCTCTTTTTACCATAACAAAACATGAGGCACAACATAAAGGCCGTTTCCGCACTACACTCTTCTTCCCGAAACTGCAAACCCCAGGATTCCATAGGATGTTGAAAGGGGAATAACTGCGCTATAAGAATGCAGTGCGGAAATGGCCCATGAGTCAGCACATGAACCAGATTATATTCCTCCTCCATCAATGGGGGAAGTAAAGCCACACACCATACCTGCAAATGATCTCCTACTGCAAAGGTAGTGAGGTTCTTCCTCCTTGAGTTACAGTTTTAGTGAAATATAGCTATATCTTAGTTACTGGAGAAAAAAACTGAGTCGTTTCAATAAGTTACTTCCTAGCTCTGGTCCTCTCATTAGGCCACGGCCTGCAACCAATGAAAGCAGCAACAGTGCAAACACTATCATGCAGCACAACGAAATCTCAATCTTTCTACTTGCACTCTTTAAAACATTGCATTAACAAGGCCACTCCTGCAATCTGAAGGATACGACACGCAAGGAAAAACAGATGAGGGGAGAAAAGGAAAACAAGGCACCAGTACTTGAAAGTATCGATCATAGGTCTTATACGACAAGCTGAAATGAGCTTAGGGGAAGAAATCCCCCTTTACGTTGTCTTTAAACAAATGGGAAGCAGAAAATTCTCCCGACTCATAGCAAACCTTCCAGCAAGGCACTAATAGATTCACCACTGGACAACGCGATCGAGAAGGCTCACGGGGATGGGGTGAGGCTCCTCCTCTGCTTGTATCATGGGATATTGGTGAGTAATATCCAAGTCCGCCTCCTGTCCAGAAGTCAAGAAATATACGAAGCTGCCTCAACTCAAGTCATACCACTGGTCCAGCTAGTCCATTGTCTAGAGCTCTCTAGAAACCATCTAGCTCAGGGTTGTCTACTCCAAAGTGGTGGTCTAGGGACCCAGGCCAATCTGTGAGCCATTGGCTGCCAGTCCTTCTTAGGAAAGAACGAAATAATTGTAGCCAATATGCAGAAATATGGTAATGGTCCCTGGAACATTGGCAGAAAATAATAAAAATAAATAAAATAATAATCCCTCACACTAGACAGCCTGAAAAGCAATGATCTACGTAATAGCCCAGATATTTAAACAGAGCTGTCGTAGCATGACATATCTGGAGGGCTCTGCCAACTCGGGCTAGCCATTATCATCATCACCATCATCATTATCACCATCATCCTTACTTATATAGCACCATCATTGCACATGGTGCCATACAGGTAAAAGAACAACAGTTCCCTGCCCTCAGGATTACAATCAAATTAAGATGTGAGACAAAAGAAAAAGGAAATGGCAACATTGGAGGGAATTAAGTCCAACAGATATTGCCTCTCTTGGCCATGGCAGTAACAACTGGGATGGAGGGAGGACCTTCCGTCTGCTTCTGGGCCCAGGCATGATGGAGCTGTGCCTGCCTCTTCTCCCCTCCTTCCGAGGCCAGGGCAGGAGCATCTGGGATGGAGGGGGGCCTTTTCCTCTGCTTCTGTGCCCAGGCATGATGGAGCTGGGCCTGGCTCTTCTCCTCTCCCTCTGAGGCCACAGCAGTGGCATCTGGGATGGAGGAAAGAAAGGACTTTGCTTCTGAGCCCAGCCATGATGGAGCTGTGCCTGCCTCTTCTCCTCTCCCTCCGAGGCCAGGGCAAGTGCAGCTGGGATGGAGGGAGTCCTATTCCTCTGCTTCTGAGCCCAGGCATGATAGAGCTGTGCCTGTCTCTTCTCCTCTCCCTCGAGGCCAGGGCAGGGACAGCTGGGATGGAGGAAAGGCCTTTCCTCTGCTTCTGGGCCCAGGCATGATGGAGCTGTGTCTGCCTCTTCTCCTCTCCCTCCGAGGCCAGGGCAAGTGCAGCTGGGATGGAGGGAGTCCTATTCCTCTGCTTCTGGGCCCAGGCATGATGGAGCTGTGCCTGCCACTTCTCCTCTCCCTCCGAGGCCAGGGCAATGACAATTGGGATGGAGGAAAGGCCTTTCCTCTGCTTCTGGGCCTAGGCATGATGGAGCTGGGCCCGGCTCTTCTCTTCTCCCTCCAAGGCCAGGGCAGTGACAATTGGGATGGAGAGAGGGCCTTCCATCTGCTTCTAGGCCGGGGCATGATGGAGCTGTGCCTGCCTCTTCTCCTCTCCCTCCGAGGCCAGGGCAGGGGCAGCTGGGATGAAGGAAAGAACTTTCCTCTGCTTCAGAGCCCAGGCATGATGGAGCTGTGCCTGCCTCTTCTCCTCTCCCTCCGAGGCCAGGGCAGGGGCAGCTGGGATGGAAGAAGGCCTTCCACCTGCATCTGTTTCTGGGCCTAGACATGATGGAGCCACGCCTGCCTCTGAGGCTAGGATGGTGGCAGCTGAGATGGCGGGACGGCCTTCTGTCTACTTCTGGCCCCAGGCATGATGGAGTTGTGCCTGCCTCTTCTCCTCTCCCTCCAAGGCCAGGGCAGCGGCTTCCTGTTCCAGTTGACCTTTTCCTAAGCAATGAGGCTAAGTTTTTGCTTAAGCACAACGGCTGCAACTGAGCTGCCTGTTTTCTGACCCTGACCAGAACTCGTAAGAATGTCTTTTTAGATAACAGGATCCCAGTCCCTCCTGGAGACAACCAGTCCACTCCTTCCCCCTTCCAAGCCTACACTGTTCAAAGGAGACACAGTAAAACAAAAACCCCTAACTAGAAAAACAGTACGTAAAATGAGGATAGAGGAACATCTATCTCACATATCAACTTGGGTCTTCTTTCAGTATGATCTCACTTTTTTTTTTTAAGCACTGTGATGTTATAACTTTTTAATGGTTTCTCACAAGTTGTTAGTTGGGGGTTTTGATAAGTTGGACATTTTTGTCGTGGCACAAAGTGTAATTTGACAGCCAAGTGCATGGCCGGAGCGGGCGCCAAGGATCCAGATCTGTTTCCAACGTCCCCTTTGCTATTCATGTCAACTCTTCGATCTGGCAGCAATGACAAACTTGCCAGTAATACAAAAAAAGGCAGAAGTATGTTGCTTTTAAATCTTCACTTACTGATGGCACAGAAGAAGAATGGAGGAAGCACAACAAATAGGAGTGGAATGGGAGCAATTCAAATAAATAAACGAATGAATGAACCGGATAGACGGATGGATGGATGAGGACTAGCAGAGGTTTCTCCGAAGGGGAAAGAGGGAGAATAGCGGAAAAGTAACTCTATTGCCTCTCCTATGGAGGCAGTAACAGCCCCAGAAGTTATTAAATGTCTTACAGACCATTTCAACACTACACTGGCCATTTCCGCTCGAGGTTGTTATAGCGCTATTATTCCACTTTCAACATCCTATGGAATCCTGGGGTTTGCAGTTTGCAGTTTAAACTGCAAACCCCAGGATTCCATAGGATGTTGAAAGTGGAATAATACGCTATAACAGACTAGTGCAGAAATGGCCACTGTTACAGTGCTATTATTCCACTTTTGACATCCTATGGGATTCTGGGGTTTGTAGTTTCCTGAGTTCCAAGAGCTCTCTGGCTGAGAATGCTAAACGCTCCTCCCTAAACTGCACACCCCAGGATTCCATAGGAGTTTGGAAGTGGAATAATAGCAGTATAACAGGGTAGTGTGGAAATGGCCCCCGTTGTCACCATCACGGCGATCCTGAAGCCCGAGTTTGTTAATGATTATTCCAATATCCCTCGGAAAGCCGTTGCCAACCGCCCCCAAACCAGACAGAGAGAAGGAGAGAAAGGGAGACAAAAGATACCATTTCCATCTTCAATTTTCTTACTAGCGAAAGGAGGCAACTCTTGTGATTTCGGCGCCATAAAATGTCTTCCGTGCCTCTCGCTTTTCGCCACCTAATTCTTTCTTCCTTTCCCGAACCAAACCCATGCACGCAACCGTGTGGTTCGGCGAGCGACCGTTTGCGTGACCGGGGTTAAAAAATCCTCAATCTTAATTCCAGGCCCCACGGTGCCTATGGCAACTGGCATCCGTCGCCTTGGCAACTAATCTCGTGGTATTTGAACAATGCAACAAGGGCCTTTAATCTCCCAAACAGTGTAAATCTTTATTCTCGCACTCGCCTGGCCAGGACTAGAAGCACCCAGCAGCGGCAAAAGGCTGTTGTTCTCCATCTGGAAAGGGAGCTCCCCTAACGAGAGGCTTCAGACGTGGGGTTTTTAGCTCAAAAGGCCGGCGGCACCGCATACAAGGGCCCTACCTACAAAGAACGAGCCATATCTCCCGGAGAGGAGGAATTTGCTCCTGATCAAAAATGATCGGGAGCGCTACCCCCGTCCCTGGATGCTTTGCAAAAGCATCCAGGGACGGGCCATTTCCGCGCTGGACGGTTGTAGCGCTATCATTCCACTTTTGACCTCCTGGGGTCGGCCTTTGAGGCCCCTCCCTAAACTGCAAAGCCCAGGATTCCATAGGAGGTTGAAAGTGGAACGATAGTGCTATAACAGCCCAGTGCAGAAATGGCCTTCACTTCCCCCTCAAGTTTCTCACTCTGCATCTCTTCCCAATGCCTCTCCCAGCACAAGAAACAGAGAGCCTTTCCGCACTACACTGTTACAGTGCTATTATTCCACTTTCAACCACCTGTGGAATTCTGGGGTTTGTAGTTTACTGAGGCCCAAGAGCTCTCCGGACGAGAATTATAAATGCCCCTCCCTCAACTGCAAACCCCAGGATGCCATAGGAGGTTGAAAGTGGAATAATAGCACTGTAAAAGTGTAGTGTGGAAAGGCGCTATGATAATTTATTTTGCTTTTATTGTATCCCACATTTCCATCAGGCAACCTGCGGCAGTGTATAACGCACGTCTCTCTTATCTTCCGTTTCATTTCCACTACTCCAGAAGGACAATGAAAAGCCGGGTTCAGATCCCCACTTGGAAACTCACTGGGTGAACCTGGGCAAGTTACACACTCTCAGCCTCAGTGGAAGGCAATGAACATAGACAAGATATGTTCCCCTCTGAACATATCTTGTCTATGTGATTTCTCATAATTAAGTCAGAATTATTATTAACAATTCACTTAGAATCATTATGATTAATTAGTTTCGTAAGTTTATATTTACAAGGAAATTAACTACATGGCAACAAGTATTAATATCAATCCAAGTTTAAGTATTTAATAGTTAGTTGTCACTGTTTGACTGCTATTTGCTGTTTGCAAAAGGAGCAGAAACCAATTTTAAGTTATTTGTAGTTTAGTAACTGTTTAAGATTTGTAGTTGCATTTTTTAGATAGTGTATCGCATGGTGTATTTTTTATTTTGATAGTAAAGTGTAGTTTGTTTTCGTATTTCTACTGTATTGGTTTGTAGTTGCAGTTTTGCAGTTGCAGTTTTGTAATGCTCTGCTGTTTTCTGTTTCTCTTTTATGTAATAAAGAGAAATTCAAAAAAAAAATCTTGCCAAGAAAAATCCCATGATGGGTTTGCCTTTGAATTACCGTAAGTAAAAAAATGACCTGAAGGCACATAATAAAGAGAAATAAAGAGAAATTTTAAAAAAAGAAATCTTGCCAAGAAAAATCCCATGATAGGTTTGCTTTTGAATTACCGTAAGTAAAAAAAATGTCCCGAAGGCACATAATACAGACTTCCTCGCTTATCCGACAGGTTATGAACGGGAGCACTGTCAGAAAGCGGAAATGGTTGAAAAGCAAAATCCATCTAATATAGGGAACATGAAAGATTTACATAGCTTCACATGGAGCTGACTGTGAGTGCATGCTGCTTGCAAAGTCTCTCAGCACCTTTCCCCGCCATCTGAGCTTGCTTTGCAAACAGCATACGCACAGTCTGAAACAAGCTTCCCTAGACAAGAAGATCTGACGGAAGTCTGCTGTTTTGATGCTTACAATACAGACAGGTTCCATTACTTTAACCACGGGATCTGCTCTTTGCATAGGCAAGCCCTGGGACTGTGTGCATTTGCAGTCAGTCCAATGCACACCTTCACAGGCAAGAAGAACTGACAAAAGAGTGGGTCCCACATTGAATTAATGGAATTTATCCTTAATTTTGAAATGCTGAAAGAGCAAGTCATCAGATAACAGGGCAGCAAAAGGCCGGGGGTTCCTGAAACAACAGAAGGCAGGTAAGGCGGAGAGACGTCATCCATTCACACAATCACCCCAGTGTTCACTCTACCCAGATACAGCGGCACACTTCATCTGTATTCAAAGCTTAACAGGATTTTTGTACTTGTGTAAATATTAGGAATCCACACAGCTTCTTACAAACTTCTGGACCTGCAGTATCAGTACGACGGATATAAAAAAATACAGTGTGCACTCTTCTGGCATGCCCTCTGCACACCTGAATGTGAGGCTGCATTGCATTCATTAATAAAATGGATGCAACACTTACTTACATTTTTTTGTTTTACATAGGGGGTCCTTATAATGGACACCCCACATATACGGTGGGTTACTGTACTTACATAAAGGGGGGGAAGGTACTCATCCTTGACAAATGCTAAGAACTAAGGATGGGATGAATCCAGAATTTTCTGGATCCAAATCCCTGGAAGGTTCTGGGAATCTCACGAATCTTGAACCTTTCAAATCCCATTTTTAAAAAGGGTTTAATAGAGATTATTTTCCTTGCAGAGGAAGGCAGCCATAGGGACAGGCAGCAGGAGCAGGCATGGGTAGCCTCAGTGGGCACAGACAGCCCCAGCAGTAACCCATGCAGAGAATGGGTGATCACTCACTTGGCATGTCCCTGTAGGACCCTCTGAAGCGCCCACACCGCCGGCGGCGGAGGGTGTGTAGAGAAGGGGTGATTGCCTCCTCTGCACGCCCCTGCCAGCCGGTGCCAGCGTGCCCGCATGGGCCACAGTCATGGACATGCAGAGAACGGGCGACTGCCAGGCCCCTGCCACAGTGAGTGGAGGATCCAGCGTGCAGGGACGTGGCAATCGCTGGTCCTACATGCCCCTTCACACCTGATCCCAGGTGCCCACATGAGCTCCAACTCCGGGCAAGCAGGGAGCCGAAGATTGCTTCCCCGCACGCTGCTGCAGGCCCAATCCTGGGCACTCGCACGAGCTCAAACCGCACAGCAGGCAGGCAGTGACGACCACTGACCCTGCACACTTCTGCAGACCTGATCCCTTTCAAATCCACCAACCTGCCTGATCTCTGAGCGCAGGCAGGTTGGCGGATTCGAAAGATTCTGTTTGCCTATTTTGGCGCGGAGACTCGGATCTGCGAATCTCAAATCCTTCCAGAGGATTTGAGGATTTGGTTGGTCCATTCCTACTAGGAACAGCCCTGATTTTTCAAAAAAAAGTACCACTCCTAGTAGAAGAACGACAAGGCAAGATTGTTTTCCCCTCTCCCCAAATTTTCATAATCTGAGCAGGCTAAGGCAAAGTCTGCACAGAATCTTAACAAACAGTGCACAAATGCCTTTGCAACCTTTGCTAATTTCAGACACTTTGCAAGACTGTACTGTAGTATCTGCATAAGGTTTGCAGTGGGCGATGAAGAACATGTGGGAAAAGACACGTTTTCAAGAAAGATGTAGATTTGTGGAGGATTTAACATGTACTCTGCACAATCTGATTTTTCGCTGCTGCTTTGTCCGATAAACTGTACTTTGTCCAAGAAACTTCATCAAAGGGATTTTAAAAAATTCCTCACTTTTTAAACTGGACCGAAGATGAATAAATGGATTATTTGCCTCGACTGCTGTTGAGAATGAGAGAAACAAATATTTACATCCCTAAGGGTCAGACTTACAGGCCATTTCCACACAACATAGTTATAGTGCTATTATTCCCCTTTCAACTTCCTATGGCATTCTGGGTTTTGCAGTTTAGGGATGGCCCTTTAGAATTCTCAGCCAGGGAGCTCTTTGGACTCAGCAAACTACAAACACCAGGATTGCACGGGATTTTGAAAGTGCTATAACAGTGTAAAGCAGAAATGGCCAAGGAGACATTAAACCTCAGTGGTAAAGCGCAGTCTTTGTATTCAGAAGCTCCCTGCCCTGCCATTTCAATCACCGCCGTCTCCAGTTGAACAAAAAAGACAATTAACCAAGACCCAGGGAAGGTAGTTTAAGTGTTAAGGCCAAGTGGATACAATCCGACATCTGTATTAAAAACAAAATTTGGAAACATTACTTTTTTGGCATACATGTCCTGTAATTCCCCTAGTCTTATTAGTTGCAATCTGCAAAAGGCAGCCAGCATGGTATTGGACTGTGAGCCTGGATGCCATGGAAACCCACTGTGAGACTATGGGCACGTCACACACTCTCAGCCCTAGAAAACCCCGCAGTAGGGTCACTTTAGGGCTGCCATAAGTCAGAAAGGAAGGCACACGACAACACAAGTCCACAAAAACAATGCTTCCAAACTCCAGCTGTAATATTCCTAACCATGGTTACAGTCCTAACAATTTCATTTTGTTTAATCAGCTTGCTCCAATCCATCCATGCATTATATTTGCACAGAAACTTCTGCACCGGTATGCAGACATTGACATTCTTTTTTAAAGGGGCGGAGGGGTTAGTCTGTTGCAACGAGACAACGGTGCCATTGAGATTAACATGTTTGTTACGGCAGAAGCATTCACGCACTTCATCAGGTGCGAGCCACACAATCTTAGACATAGCTGCAGATGGGGTTTTGACTGTGATTTCGGGGTGAAATTGCATTCAGAAAGCACAGTCAGTATCAATTATATTGTTAACACAGGCCATTAACTACTGCTGCTAATATAAACTCCTTGCAATAAGTAAGATTTACATCCATGGGTAGAATCACAAAGTTGCAAAGAACCCCAGGGCCATCTAGTCCAACTTCCAGCAATGGAAGTATCCACTCCTAAAGTATCCTTGAGAGGTGGGGAACTCTGTTTAAAAACCTTAAGGAAATACAGGTCATTATATTCTGAGAGGTGATATGACTCTAATGTGACTCTAACTAACTAAAGAGCTGTCATAGATGGGTGCAAGTTCATTCTCTGCTGCTTGAAAGGGTAGGACCAGTTCCAAGGCTTTTAAGTTACCAGAGAGTAACAGCTACAGAAGCTGCCAACTGAAGATTAGAAGTAACTTCTTGACAGTAAGAACAGTTTGGCGATGGAGCCAATTACCTAGAAACGTTGCAGGTACTCTTTCTCTGGACATCTTCAAAAAGAGGCTGGACAGCTACCTACTGTAGATGTTCCAGCTCAGTGGTTCTTAAGTTGAGGTCCATGGACCCCCAAGGCTCCATGATGCCCTCTCAGGGGGTTCGCAAAAGGCTTGACGCCTGCTTAGACTGTCTCCTCCCCTACAATGAAGTGGCAACATGGCAGGGTCGAAGGCAAAATGAGGCAGGGTGACTGGTTGGTTGGGCTTGCACATTGTCTGTCCCATGGCTGTTCCGCTGCAGGGAGGAGGCGTGCTCAACAGCTGAGTGACAGCAGAGCTGACAGCCAGCCAGCCAGCCAGCCAGCCAGCGTTTGCCCTTCTCTCTTTCTCTCCTTCCCCTTGTTTCCAATGGAGAGCCATTCAGTGTACTATCAGAAATTTGTACTCCTACTATAGAAAGATCTTGAAAACAGACCAGACGCAACGCAACGCAACACAACACAACACAACACAACAACAAGGGCTTGTAAAGAAACCTGCTGGTTACTTAGAATCACCATAGGTAAGGGAGGGAAAACTCACAGAATCATAGAGTTGGAAGAGATCAGAGGGGCCATCCAGTCCAACCCTCTGCTATGCAGGAACACCCATCTTAGCACTCCCAATAGATGGTCGTCCAGTCTCTGCTTAAAAACCTCCAAACAAGGAGACTCCACCACACTCCATGGAGACAGCAGATTCCACTGCTGGACAGCTCTGACCGTCAGGAAGTTCTTCTTGAGGTTCACGTGGAATCTCTTTTCCTGCAGCTTGAATCCATTGCTCCTTGTCCTAGTCTCTGGTGCAGCAAAAAAACAAGCCCGCTTCATCTTCAACATGACTTCCCTTCAAATATTTAAAGATGCCCATCATGTCCCCTCTTAACCTTCTCTTCTGCAGACTAAACATCCCCAGCTCCCTCAGCTGCTCCTCATAGGGCTTCATGGGTTCCAAACTCTTCACCATTTTGGTCACGTTCCTCTGGACACATTCTAGCTTGTCAATGTCCTTCTTGAATTGAGGTGCCCAGAACTGGACACAGTATTCCAGATGAGGTCTGACCAAAGCTGAATAGAGTGGTACCACTACTACCTCCCTTGATCTAGACACCATACTCCTATTGATGCAACCAAGAATCGCATTGGCTTTCTTGGCTGCCGCATCACACTGCTGACTCATGTTCAGCTTGTGATCCACCAAGACTCCTAGATCCCCTTCACACGTCCTGTTATCCAGCCATGTGTCCCCCATCCTGTATTTGAGCATTTCATTTTTGCTGCATAAGTGTAGGACCTTACATTTCTCTCTATTGAAATTCATTTTCTTAGCTTTGACCCAGCAATCCAATCTGTTAAGGTCATTTTGAATTTTGATCCTGGGGTATCAGCAGCCCCTTTCAAGTTGGTATCATCTGCAAATCTGATCAGCATGCTAATATATTTTAGCATGAGCCCGATGCATGGATAGAATACTTTTTTAGATCTTTAAAACTTAAACATGTAGAAAGGCTTTCGAAAGCTACTCTTAAAAGGTGTTATTGGCATCCTTAGCGGAACGGTTTGTGTTTCAATGTCATTCCTTTATCAATCTTAAGGGTGTTTTTAAAGACAAAATCACAAAGTACAACAAGTAAGAGAAGAAGCAACTTATTAAATACGGTAAGTGTCATGACAAGGGCTGCCTAATGCTACAAGAAGCAAAGGGAAGGAATTGTTTTTCAAAAGTCACTTCCTAGGCTTCCTTCTCCGGAGCCAAGGCCGGTCTCCTTTGCCATGAGAGTCTCCCAGCGAGAAGGACGGAGATCTCTCTACTGCCAATCTGTTTCATTTGGGTTCCTTCCAGTGGCAGGCCAGAGGTTAGCAGGATCAGGGAATCTGAACCTGAGCGGGTCTGTCCAAGGTGCTGGACGTATTTAAGGCACAAGATTCAGCACCTTCCTTCTTTAAAGTTCTGACTACAATCCAAAGCAGACCCAGCAACCCACTGACGTGGAACCAACAAGCTACCACCGGTTCACTCATAAGGCAGTTATGACCCATTTATACGTTACTCTGTGTTTTTTAAAGAAAAAAAAGCACAGAAACATATCTAAGTAACATACTTCTGACTGGATTTCATTAAAAAAAGCCCATTTCTAATATATATATATATATATATTTGCAGAAGTACACATTTTTAAATGCACTTTATTCCACAGATCCACATTTTAGAAGCAATTTGGAGAGGTCTGGGTTTAGTTGCTGTTTAGTTGAAAGTCACCAGGCTAACTTAAGATGCCTGACCAGCAATTCTGGGGAACTGTGGGGGGGTCTCTCTCATAGCCCCTTCCACACCACTCTGAATTTGCTGCTTGAGGCCACCATATCATGACAGGACCAGCCTTTGGTTCTCAGACCGATGGACAGACCCATCGCGATCACTCTAACAAGTCACATTAGTAATATTTTAAGAAGATTTCTACCCTTGGGATGTCATTCTTTGCTAATTGGCAAAGGAATGTCTTGCTGTGTGAAAAATCTACATATTTTTAAAAGGGAAAACAGAAGTTTCTGCATAGAAAGTCAATTCACTGCAGAAAATGTTGCTTTCTGTGGCATTGTACATCCCATTGAAGATTATTTTAGTCTCCTCATCAGGGTTTCCCAACATCTGAGAATCATTTTTTTTTTTGGTCATTTCTTTGAATATTTTTGAATTTTTCCATCTCTAAGTCACCCAAACTCCAGGCAAAAAAGAGGCAGGGATGCCCCAGGGAGAAATCAAGAAGGAAATATTCTATCCAGACAAACAGGAAGCACTGAATGAAATTACTTTGCGCATAGAATATTTATTTCTAAATTCTGGACTTGCTTTCCCTTTTCTTCATATTACTCTCTTTTAAAAAAAATAATTTGCATTCCTGCTAGGGGAAAATAAATAAATAAATAGAAGCTTGATCCCTTGAAAAAAAAAGAAGGAGGAGGAGAAGAAATGTGGTACACCAACAAACAGAGCCTAATCTTATCCGCCACAACTGCAGAAGGCTTCCAGCTCTCTCAACAGCACTCGTATCTTATCGCACCTGATTTGCATATTGCATAAATATTTATTTGCTTCTAATCCTGCAAACAGCAAAAAAAGAAAAAGAAAAAGAAAACACATGCCTTCGGGAAAGTGATGCGGGAGGAATAGAAATGGGAGTGGAGAGTGAGAAGCAGAGACTCTAATAAGAAATTCCAGCCTTTGAGAATTTGCAAATATCAGTCATGGCAGAGGAAGGAAAAAGGGATGAAAATGCATGAACAAGACATCACATCCCGTGCTACAGACCTCTTTCTTTCTTGCTTCAGCCCACAAAGTTCAAAACTTCTTACAAAACAAATCCTTTCTCTTATTTTGACTTTAAAGGGGGAACAAATTCCAGGTGCCACAGGTTGCTGAGTTGGGAAGGCCACCAGGGTTGCCAACTCACCAGAAACCAGGCTCCTCTGCCCTCCCCAGCAGCCGGATGCACATAGGTATCAGCAGGCAAAAACTTCTCAATCAACACTGCTAAGGTTTGCCCATCATCAAACTCTTTGAGGCTCAGCTGTGGAGTCAGTTCGGCCGTTGGCAAGCCCAGAGTTTTGGGACTGTGGGCAGTTTTGAACTCAGGTCTGGGTGGGGCAGAGCAAAAGAGAGACCAGCTGGAGCTCACAGATTTTGGAATGTTTAGTTGGAAAATTAATTCAATAAGCTTAATGTTAGGAATTGGAAAATTAATTCATTGCCATATACCCTACTGTATATTTTTGGTATCATTCAACGTATTATTCAGTAAGTTGCTGTTAATTAACTCATTGTTTATAGCATTAGTAACGGGTTTGACTATGGGATTTATAGAACATTGGATGGTGACTGTCACTGTGTCCTTAGGGAGTACATTTTGTTACCAGCTCCTTCAAAAAGGCTTTCGTCCTTTTAAAGTTGACTTCCTCCATCCTAGAATATTTTTCCCCATGGACTACAAACTCCATAATGAGATGGCTGCCTAGGAACTGCCAGTTTGGGAAAGGCTATCACAAAGCATGGGTTCTTGTCTTCAATTCAACTGGGTGGTTATTAGCATCTCTCTGTCCTCCCCAATCCCACCAACATGGATGCTCCACTCACTCTTCAATTCCCTTGTTTGTTAAAAGTTAATAAGGAGTGATTTATATCAGAGAACACTGATCCATTGCAAGTATAGCAATAAGTGGGTAGCACAAAAGATCAGTCAGTGAATCAAGAGAAGACAATTCTTAATCTGGCAGTTTTGAGAGTCACTAGCATATCATACAATCATAATATCACAGAGTTGGAAGAGATCTCCAGAGGACATCCAGTCCAACCCCCTTTCTGCCATGCAGGAACCCACAACAAAGCACTCCCAATAGATGGCCACCCAGCCTTTGCTTAAAAACCTCCAAAGAAGGAGACTCCACCACACTCCCAAGCAGCATATTCCACTATCGAACAGCTCCGACCGTCAGGAAGTCCCTCTTGACATTTAGGTGAAACCTCTTTTTCTGTAGTTTGAATCCATTGCTACGTGTCCTAGTCTCTGGAGCAGTGAGCTGGAGAGCTTTCCATACCTGTTTTACGGATTGCTATGGGTTTTATACGTTTTTAATTGTTTTTAATGTTTTTAATGTCTTTAACGTATTTTTGGAAGCCACTTTGGGTCCCGTTCTGGAAGAAAAGGAGATGTACAAATATAATAGATGGAAGGATGGACGGACGGACGGACAAATGGGTGGATGGAAGGATAAATTGGAACAGTCCCTGCCCAACAGAGAGGGCTTGCAGTGCAGTCAGAAAAGTGGTCCAAACTGGAGATGGAGAACAATTTGGAAGCGCTGATAGTGGTGAGGAGAATAACCCGATCACAGAGGGAAGCTGAGAGAGGCATTTTGCCTGAGAGCGCCCCTTCCAAAAAGGAAACCAAAGCTGGCACGGCGGCCAAGAAACAGAGGGAATCGCTGGGAGGTTTTCTCTGCTCTTCGCCGCGGCTTCCTCGGCACCAGCTGGGCAGCCCTCTTGGTCTGTATTCCCTCTCAATCAATACAACTCAATGCTAATTCTAAGGGTTTTAATAAATGTTTAATGTCTCGCTAAAGGTCGCCCGCCCCCAGCAGCCGCTGCCAGGTTTGTATTAATAGCCCCCTGGCCCTCTCAGCTTTAACTGTGCCATATTGCCTGGATGTGAAATAATAGAAACTGCAAGTGAGGATGAAGGAAAGAGGAAAACACACCCGGATTAAGATGGACCAACGGAGAAGCACGGACTAGCTGAAATAGCTAGCAATTGGGCCATAAGATAACATATAGGAGGGGAGCAGAGAAAGATGTCTGTGTCCTCTACTCAGAGCTTAGAAAAGTTACTTTTTATTATCACTCCCAGAATCCCCCCCATCCTGACAGCCAGCAGCCATCCTGGCTGAAGGATTTTGGGAGCTGATCAAAAAAAGTAATCCCATGGTCAAGAGGGTCACTGGCTAGTGGTTATGCTGGCCGGGGGATTCTAGGATTCAATATTAAAAAGTGACTTTTCAAAACTCTGTCTGAATTCCACTTCTCTTCCCCGAATCATGCAGAAACTGAAATAGGCACATCCCCATGTGGCGAGCTATTCATGACACAGCTATCTTCCATAATTCACATTTTTCTTGGCAGGCAATGGAGTAATCATAAGAAAGAATCTCAGGGGCTTTCCGCACTACATAACTATTGCACTATGATTCCACTTTAACTGCCATGGTTCTGTTCTATGGAACACGGGTTTTGCAGTTTAGGGAGGGATATTTAGCAGCCTTAGCCAGAGAGCTCCAGGACCTCTTGAGACTACAAATCCCAGGATTCCATAGGAGGCAGCCGTGATAGTTAAAGCGGAATCATAGTGCAATAGTTATGTGGTATGGGAAGGCCCTCGGTGTCCTTTCCAGGCACAGAATGCAGCAACAAATGAAAGAATATCAACGACTTCTCCTGCAACTAGCTTATCCTAGCAATTCAGACTTAAAAGAGGGAAACAAAACATTCCAGTTTTAATACTAAAGATCACAGCCCAAGTCATCCTGTCTATATTTATTGATTAAATGTCTTCCCCCATTGCTTCTCAATTTTTTAAAAAAATCTATTTTTCTTATATCTCACTTTTTCCCTAGACTCAAGGTAGCCTGGTTTTGTTGTTGTTGTTGTTTTAAGAAAGAGGCAGATTCAATTAAATGACAACCAAGTTCAATATTGACATGCAATCAGCGCATTAATACCACAAGTGAATTCCAAACAACTTGAAAGAATATCAGACCATGGGGTAAAAAAAGTACAGAGACCAATATCTGTACCTTCAGTTCACCTACGGTAACCCCACGATCTTCACAGTGTTTTCTTAGGCAAAGAATACTCAAGGGTGATTTGCCAGTTCCTTCCTCTGAAATACAGCCTAATGTACATGGTATATGTTGGTGGTCTCCCATCTAAGCACCAACCAGGGCTAACCTTGCTTTGTTTCAAAGGTCAAACAGGATCTGGTACCTTTGGGGCATTACTTTGCCAAAATACCTGCCTGAATAAAAAGATGTTAAAGAAGCGATTCTTGGTTGCATCAACAGCAATATGGTGTCTAGATCGAGGGAGGTAATGGTACCACTTTATTCTGCATTAGTGAGGCCTCATTTGGAATATTGTGTCCAGTTCTGGGCACCTCAATTCAAGAGGGATATTGACACGCTGCAGCGTGTCCAGAGAAGGGCGACCAAAATGGTGAAGGGTCTGGAAGCCATGAAGCCCTATGAGGAGCGGCTTAGGGAGCTGGATATGTTTAGTCTGCAGAAGAGAAGGTTAAGAGGGGACAGGATAGCCATGTTTAAATATTTGAAGGGATGTCATGTTGAGGAGGCAGCAGGCTTGTTTTCTGCTGCTCCAGAGACCAGGACAAGGAGCAATGGATTCAAGTTGTGGAAAGGAGATTCCACTTGAACCTCAGGAAGAACTTCCTGACAGTCAGAGCTGTCCGGCAGTGGAATATTTTTCCTCGGAGTGTGGTGGAGTCTCCTTCTTTGGAGGTTTTTAGGCAGAGGCTGGATGGCCATCTGTCAGGAGTGCTTTGATGGGTGTTCCTGCATAGCAGGGGGTTGGAATGGATGGCCCCTGGGGTCTCTCCCAACTCTATGATTCTACGATTCTGTAAGCCATGCCTGGTCGCTACCTGGTTCACTGAGGTATATATGCAATTAATTCCAAATAGCTGCATTGCTTGTAATTTTATACATGTGCAGCTGACCAACATACCAACATTGCAAATACAGCCAGCCCTCCATGTTTGCAGGTTTGACTATCACAGATTTGATTATTCCACGGTTTCTCCAACGCCTACCCTCTACCTTCTTTCACGGGGGAAACCTTCCTACTGGGTGGCTCCAACGAGGCCACGCAGCCCTTGAAAAACCCGACTCTCGTCTTCCTCCTCCTCCACCAGCCACTGCCTTGCCAGCTAAGGACAGCTCCCAGCCCAATTTCTCAGCACCACAAACCCTCTCTTGATGCCCCCCACATCTAAGGAAGGAGACGGATGAGAGAAAGGAAACACAGGCCCACCATGTCAACCCAACCCCTTCTCTTTTTTCCCCGACCCCCCCATATGCCTTGGTCTCTCTCCCTCAGACAGACAGACAGACACACATACGTACATGCATTTTGATATTTGCGATTATTCTACTTTTGTGGAGGTCCTGAGCCCCTAACCCTAGAGAATGTGGAGTGCCAACTGTAAATCAGTGGAAGAAATCTTTTTAAAAAAAGAAAAAAGAAATGGAGACTGTACTATGATGAAGAACAGCCTAAATACTCTAAAGGGCCCAGATCCCATCTGATCTTGGAAGCTAAGCAGGGTCAGCCCTGGTTAGTAAACGGATGGGAGACTACCAACAAATACCAGGAACTGTAGGCTCTATTTCAGAGGAAGGAACTAGCAGAACCACCTCCAAGTAGTCCTTGCCTAAGAAAACCCTAGGAAATTATGGGGTCCCCATAGGTGACCCGAAGGCACATACACACATGCAGTGGGATGAAGGAAGGAAGACAGACAGATAGATGGATAGACAGACAGAAGACAATCTGCCCTCGCTAGATGGACCAAGAATCTGAATCATGAAGCAGCTCTACTTCAAGGCAGAGTTTGACATAACTTGTTAAAAAAATACCTCTAATCTATTAATTTTTTCAACAATCGTATAGTTTGTTATTTTAATAATTAAACAATGACCTTTTTAAAACCGAATGTTTCTTCGTACTAAAATATTGGTATTCGCTTTAAAGATTTAACTCACTAACTAATTAACTAATTAATGAAATCAATTTTACCAAGTTTCCTTAATATCATAATGCCAACCGATTAAAATTCTTTAGTAATTCAGCGTTAACATCTCCGTGCCAATGCTGAAGTTTCCAAGATAAGCTTTTAGCACAAGATTTGCCTGGACAAGAGGTCCAGGATTGATCCACAGTTCCCTGCACAGAAAAATCAGGGTGGCAATAAGAAACACCCTTCCATGCCCGAAACACTGTCTACACTGTACAGTTGTACCAGTGTCATGCCACTTTAACTCTCAAGGCTCCATCCTATGGAATCCGGCATGGATGACGGAAGCCAAGTTTGCTTTACCAGTGCTCTGACCACCGTACTGCCCAACTAAGAGATTTTCCAGGCAGATCTAAGGTTTTAAGTGCTGGGGGAAACATCTATGAAATCAGATTGTTCATCCACTTACCCTGGGGTGGACAAAATGTGCGGATGGACAGCATGGAAACCCTGGAACCCATTTTTGTGGTCCCTGAAGCCACAGGCCAGTTGCTCACACTTTTTTTTTTTCAATGGCACAATCTTCAGGCAATATTTTCTCCAAATGATATAGAAAGTTCCCCAAATGTGTGACAGGATGTCAATATACCCCATTCCACCCCCCACAAGCACCCCAGAAACTCATGCTGCCCACAAATACTTCTGCACTTCCTCTCAAAATGGCAACAGGGATGAGAGATTCCTTCTTGTCACCATTTGGAGAGGGGCTATAGAGGAAAATTAAGATATTTGGGCTTGTGAAAGAGCTCCAAATCTCAGACAAGAGGCTTACTCAGGCCAACTTGGGACTGGACTGAAAGCGAATCCTAAATCCAAGGTTGAAATCCCTTCTTTGCCATTGGCATCAGCTCCCAAATATGAGCCAGTCCCTTTCTTTGGCCGTTTCTGTTATAGTGTTATTATTCCACTTTCTACATTCTGAGGAATACTGTTTATAGTTTACTGTGACCCAAGAGGTCTCTGGCTGAGAATTCTAAATGCGCCTCCCGAAACTGCAAACCCCAGGACTCCATAGGATGCTGAAAGTGGAATAATAGCACTATAAGAATGTAGTGTGGAAATGACCTTATTCTTTCTATCTCTGGCTAATCAACTCTGCAGGCTTGCTTGCAGGGATAAAAGGAGCAAAAAGCATGTAGTTCTTGTGCTCCTTAGAGGAGACAGAAGACCTAAATATGAAATTAAAATGGAATAAAAGTAGAAACGCCTTTGGAAAGCTAGAGAAGAGGGGGTAAGGAGAAGAACACAGACCTGACCTGACAACAGAAGTCTGTCTGTTGACTCCTCAGGCCAGTATCTAGATTGAAATCACCCAGCACAGTTCCATGTGACCCAGATATGGTCACGGAGGCTTCTACCTTTTCCACCCTGGAAAATAAGTGGAATTTAAAACCTGTGCCTTATCAGAAAAGGCTGTTAAAGCCGGAAAGGTTTCAGAATACACCTTGGCTCTGGATAAGTATCGTGGACACTGTCAACGGCTACAGTGCCAAATAACAAAAGGAGACACCTTTGCTTCACCTGCTTTCCAAAACTAAAATGTCAAATCAACACGGCAGGTGATTGCCAGGCTGCAAAATTTGGGGAAATCTGACGGTGCGGCAGCTTGGAAAGAAAGAAGGAAAGAAAGAAAGAAAGAAAGAAAGAAAGAAAGAAAGAAAGAAAGAAAGAAAGAAAGAAAGACAGACAGACAGACAGACAGAAGGGCCAAGCAGAGGAGCAAAGCTTCAAGTGGACAAAATGTACATGTTTCCCTAGTCAAAATAATTTCACTAAAAAGAGTGACAGAGGAAGCATTATGAGGGGGTTATGTAAGACCAGAGCTTGGAAGGAAGGAGTTACTTTACAATTACAGTAGTTATTTTTCCCAATCAAGAAAGCTTAACCATTACGTTGTCTTTAAACTGAGCCCTATGAGGCTGTGGGTATTTTTAGAGCCCTTCCGCACTACACTGCTATAGTGCTGTTATTCCCCTTTCAACCTCCTGTGGAATTCTGGGGTTTGTCGTTTCCTGAGGCCCCAGAGCATTCTGGCTGAGAATTCTCAAGGCCCCTCCCTAAACTGCAAACCCCAGGATTCCCCAGGATGTTGAAAGTGGAATAATAGCACTATAACAGTGTAGTGCGGAAAGGCCCTTAGATTGAGAAGAAAAAACTGAGAGGTAAGGTGATGGCAATTGTTTTCTGCTACTCTGGAGACCAGAACATAAAACAAAGAAAGCAAAGAGATTCCACCTAAACTTTAGGAAAATCTTCTTTACTTTACTGAGAGCCATTCAACAGACTGTTGTTACTAATGAGGGAGAAGAAACAAGCTAGGAGAGGCTCCAGCAGCTTAGTGTATTTGCTGGCGTATAAGACTCACTCCCCCCCTCTGAAAAATACTGTTTGAAAATGGGGTCCATCTTATACGCCAGTGTGCCTTATACACCAAGAAATAGTATTTGCCGGTGCATAAATAGGGTGCATTTTATACGCTGGTGTATCTTATACGCCAGCAAATACAGGTACTTTTGCCTGAACCTACTGGGAAGGACAGGATTCCACCCTCTCCTCTCCTTGCTTCTGAGTTAAGACCCCTTTTGCCCTTTGAACTCAGTTTTTTGCAATGGGAGTAAGCTGAGAAAAAGGGGAAAGGAGGAAAGAAATACTGGGTCATGTTAAAATAGCTGTCTTTAAATATCTGAAGGGATGCGGTGTAGCAGATGGAACAAGGTTGTTTTCTGATGCTCCAGAAACATCCATTGGGTATAGGTTAGGCACACTTCTCTTGGTTTCTATTGCGGTTCCAGAAACGCGAACACAAACCAGTGGACTCGGATTACGAAAAAGAGATTCCACTGAAACATTAGAAAGAGCTCTTTTACTGGAAGAGGGATGCGACAGTGAGACAGACGGCCTCGGAGGCTGGTATCTTTGGAGATCTTGAAACAGAGATTGGACGACCTTCTTTGCTTCAGCTGCACGGCAGGGGGCTGAACTAGATGGATACTGGAAACTTTCCCAGCTCTTATGATTCCGTGATTCTACATTGTGGCTGTAACCACACCACCAATAACTTCACTTATTTGGCCATCCAGTCCAACCCTCTTCTGCTGTGCTGGAATTTGGGTGGCCATTTGTGTGTGTTCCTGCATGACAAAATGGGGTTGGAATCATAGAATCACAGAGTTGGGAGAGACCCCAGGGGCCATCCAGTCCAACCCCCTTCTGTCATGCAGGAACCCACATCAAAGCATTCCCGACAGATGGCCATCCAGCCTCTGCTTAAAAACCTCCAAAGAAGGAGACTCCACCACACTCCATGGAGGCAGCAGATTCCACTGCTGGACAGCCCTGACCGCCAGGAAGTTCTTCCTGAGGTTCAAGTGGAATCTCCTTTCCCGCAGCTTGAATCCATTGCTCCTTGTCCTAGTCTCTGGAGCAGCAGAAAACAAGCCCACTCCCTCCTCGACAGGACATCCCTTCAAATATTTAACCATGGCTATCATGTCCTCTCTTAACCTTCTCTCCTGCAGACTAAACATCCCCAGCTCCCTAAGCCACTCCTCGTAGGGCTTCATGGCTTCCAGACCCTCCATCATTTTGGTCCCCCTCCTCTGGACACCTTCCAGCTTGTCCACATCCTTCTTGAATTGAGGTGCCCAGAACTGGACACAGGATTCCAGAAGAGGTCTCACCAAGGCAGAATAGAGTGGTACCATCACTTTCCTCTTGTTGTTGTTCCTACAGGGCTGTGGTCACCTTAGAAATTCGTGGAAGAGAAGAGACCTCAGGAAATTCAGGTCCTGCCTTGTCCTCCATTCTGAGTGTGGAAGTGGCAATGAGGAGGACAAGCAGTGATGCGATCTGTACTCCACACCATCAGCTTATAGTACTCGGATGGTTTTCTGTTTTAAAAAGCTAACTTACTTAAAGTATCTATAAAAGCTCCATGCCAAAAAAAAAGGGGGGGGAAAGTAGAGTTACTTTTTTAAAGTAATTTTGTAATGATTTTATGATTACTATTTTGGATCAGGACTAAAATTGTAGCTAATTACTTTTAAGTAACTTATTAACCATAAGTTTAAAGTGACGCTGATAAAAGGGTAACCGAGGAAGTAGCAAAATTCTTTGTATCAGCTGCTAACTGTTGTAAAACAACTCTGCAAATGCTACAGTAACCCAGGCTCCCTTTGTTATGAAGTGACAGTTACTTAATTACAAGTGATCGACTATGATAAGTATGACTGATACAATTTACACAATTTTAACGGTCTGAATTTAATTTAACTTCCTCTCAGATGATAGATAGATAGATAGATAGATAGATAGATAGATAGATAGATAGATAGATAGATAGATCTCTAAGAAATGTGTATTAATGGAATTCGTATAAGTTATTAAGAATTGCAATTCAGTTTTAGTGTATTTTAAATAAATAAATGTTCTTTAATGACATAAACATATTTTTAAATGTAAATACATTTTAATGATGCAAAAGGTAAATGTGTTTTAATGATCCAAATGTATTTTAAATGTAAACGTAATTGAATAATAGTGATGTGCCTTATGGTTTGTGAACTGCAATAAAAGATGATGATGATGATGATGATGATGATGATGATGATGATGATGAAATTTAAAAGCTCCTAGGGGGTCACACCTATATGAAAGCCATTGACTGTGGCCCATTCCACTGTCAAACGGCTTTTAACATCTGGAAGTTCTTCCTGAGGTTTAGGTGAAATCTCTTTTCCTATAGTTTGAATCCACTGCTCCGTGTCCTGGTCTCCGGAGCAGCAGAAAACAAGCTTGCTCCACCTTCAACATGACACCCCTTCAAATATTTAAGCATGGTTGTCATACCACCTCTCAGTCTTCTCTTCATCAGGCTTAACATACCCAGCTCCCTAAGCTGCTCTTCACAGAGCTTGGTTTCCAGACCTTTCACCATTTTGGCTGCCCTCCTCTGGATTTGTTCCAGCACTAGTCACGGCCTTAGGAAGTGCCTACTGGATCAGACTAAAGGTCCGTCTTGCCAGTGACAGACCTATGAAAGGATATGCAGCCTGCTGCATCAGCCCCTTTGGGAAGAGTCCAGGGCCATCTATCGCCTATTTCCCAGCAATCTGGGAGCCACCACCTCCCCTCTTTCCAAAACCAAAAACGGCTTCCAAAACTGCCGAGCGGGGAACACATTGGCACACTCGGCTGGCCACCTGAAGCCCCAGATCTCTACTTCTCCACTCAGAGTCCCCCGTGAAGCCCTCAAGCAGGGGTTCAGAGAGGATTCTCTCTAAGCTGGTATACCCTGGTGGTCTCCCATCCGAGTGTAGACCAGGCTTGACCCAACCCAGCTTCCAAGATCAGATAAGATGTCATCTGTTCAGGGTGTGTGTCCCATCTACAGGAGGCTAGGATGGTGAAAACACAAGGAAAAGCTTCCCCTGGACGAGCACACAGACACAAGTTGGCACCACCCCTTGTTTTGGCTTTCAGAGTTGTTTTTAGTCTGCCTTTGTGGAAGGTTTGGTTTTTATATCACAATCTTCTTGTACACCACCTTTGGGGCCCCGGCAGGCCAGCTGATGAACATTTTAAAAATATAAGCAACAGAATAAATATTTAAAAACTGTTGATGAGGGGCCCCGCTGTAATCCTCATCCAGACAGATTAAAAAACAAAATAAAATCTTCCACCAAGAGCTTTAATGGGGTTTTTTTTTTGCCCCCTGACCCCACAGGAATTCCTATGCATTGCAGGATATTAAAATGCCTCATGTCCCCAAGAGTGTTTTGCGGGCAGAGAATCAAAGGTAATTCACTATATCCAAACACCCAGAAACGGAAAACAAATGTACACATGAAGCAAAACATTTATGCTGAGCCCTGCTTGCTTGCAAATAGGTATGTAAAATTTCTGGAAATTTTGAAGCCACAAGGATATTTTTTCCAGATTTTCTTTGGTGGAGGGAGTAGAAAAATTGAAGAACCTTTCAAAGATTGCAAGTCAGTTTAGGAAGAAAGTATGTGTTATGTATAATTCGATTTGGCATAAAATTATTATATCAAAAGGGCAAGACACTACAGTCATAACATTAGGTTTTTATCTTCTTTGAAAACTGAGGTCTTTAAATGGGAATAATAAATATCTATAGTCCAATATGCTTCTTCTCTTTACATTTCTGGATGGTGTTTGAAGAGTCTCTTTTTTTAATTCCAGTATACGTTTTCAAAATCTATCTGCTGTTTTTATTAGGATTTAGGGAGCCAATTTTATAAGAGAGGTGTACCACTTCACTTGCTTGCTCTATTTGATAGCAGCTATATTTTCTTTAGATCCGAGTGTAAACTGCGCATTAAAATTTGAAAGCAGCAGGGAAACCAAAGAAAGAAAGAAAGAAGGAAGGAAGGAAAACACATGCTTGAAGCTACATTGAATCCCTGAAAAAATAAAAAATAAATAAAGATTTAATTAACAAAAATGCACCCTTGATTTATGGAAATCCATTCCTGTCCTACCCTTCTTCTTTCTCTCCAAGGATATTTCCGCACTACACTGTTATGGTGCTATTATTCCACTTTCAACCTCCCATGGAATCTTGTGACTTGCAGTTCAGAGAGGGGCCTTTAGACTTCTCAGCCAGAGAGCTCTCTGGCCTCAGTAAACTACAAATCCCAGAAGTCCACAGGATGCTGGAAGTGGAATAATAGCACTACAACAGTGTAGTGTGGAAATGGACCAGGTTACCTCCCCAATAGCCTTGTAAGGAAAAACAAGATGAGCAAAAATGATGTTGCAGGCGGGTGAAGGGTTTTTAAAGAGGTACTACAGAGGGACAGGCTGCCTCTCAAGAGATGCACAGCGTTCCTTGCTAAGTTAACACTAGTGTCAGAGTCAATGGGCCTTTTTCCGCACCACACTGTTACAGTGCTATTGTTCCACTTTCAATCTCCTGTGGTATTCTGGCCTTTATAATTTCCTGAGGCCAAAGAGCTCTCTGGCTGAGAAATCTAAATGTCCCTCCCTATACTGCAAATCCCAAGATTCCATGGGATGTTTCAGACTACAGAATCACAGTGCTATATTCCATTTTAACCGCCATGGTTGCATTCTCTGCAATTAGAATGGGCAGTTTAGTGAAGTTGGGGGACTCAGAGGGTTGTATTCTGAAAAACGTAACTTTCCCAAGCCCCTGTCTTCATCCAAGCAGTTTGGCAGGATACTATCTACACTTGGGGATGTAGTGCACACCCTTGATTGAGATTTCTGGCAAATTGGAAGTCCATAGCCTATGTGGGTTCTGTTCCTAATTCCTGTGACTAATAAGAATACAAAGAGAGGCCTGCTAGGTTGCACCAAGTACAAATCTACCTTATCCTTTCCCACAGAGGCCAACCACACTCTGCAAGGAGCGTATTCTCCCATATAAGACAGCCCTGTTTTTGAAACCTGCTCTGTCCCACCACCCTCACAGACGTTGCTTGGGAGATGGGAAAGGGTCTTCTTGGTGAATGCTCACAAACAGTACGTGTGAAAAGGATCTGGGAGTCTTGGTGGACCACAAGCTGAACATGAGCCAGCAGTGTGATGCGGCAGCCAAGAAAGCCAACGCGATTCTTGGTTGCATCCATAGGCGTACAGTGTTTAGATCGAGGGAGGTAATGGTACCACTCTATTCTGTACTGGTCAGGCCTCATCTGGAATCCTGTGTCCAGTTCTGGGCATCTCAACTCAAGAAGGATATTGACAAGCTGGAGGGTGTCCAGAGGAGGGGGACCAAAATGGTGAAGGGTCTGGAAGCCATGAAGCCCTATGAGGAGCACCTTAAGGAGCTGGCGATGTTTAGTCTGCAGAAGAGAAGGTTAAGAGAGGACATGATAGTCATGAAGGGATGTCATGTCGTGTAGGGAGCAGGCTTGTTTTTTGCTGCTCCAGAGACTAGGACAAGGAGCAATGGATTCGAGCTGCAGGAAAGGAGATTCCACCTGAACCTCAGGAAGAACTTCCTGACAGTCAGAGATATCCGGTAGTGGAATACGTTGCCTCAATGGAGTGTGGTGGAATCTCTTTCTTTGGAGGTTTTTAAGCAGAGGCTGGATGGCCATCTGTTGGGAGAGTTTTGATGTGGGTTCCTGCATGGCAGAAGGGGGTTGGACTGGATGGCCCCTGGGGTCTCTTCCAACTCTAGGATTCCATAATTCTATGAGTCCAACCCCATTCTGCCATGCAGGAACAAACACTCAAAGCACCCCCAGCAAACAGCCATCCAGCCTCTCTTTAAAAACCTCCAAAAAAGGAGGAGACTCCTCCATACTCCACTGAGGCAGCAGATTCCACTGTCGGACAGCTCTGACCGTCAGGAATTTCTTCTTGAGGTTTAGGTGAAATCTCCTTTCCTATGGTTTGAATCCAACACAGTTCAGTCCAGCCCAGCCAGTCCTGGGGATCCCAGCCCCTGTTCTCTGCATGTACTCCAGGTTCACGCCATACACAAGAGCAGGACTGGTAAATGAACATCATCTTTTAGGCCAGCAAAGAAGCATAACAATGGGCAAGCCCGAGGCCACTCCACTGGGCACCCTTCATCAGGGCTGGTGGATGGGAATGGTAGAAACTGTAGTCCAACACATCCTGATGAATGCAAGCAATGCAGAAAAATATCAGCTGAGACTGCAGGGAGGGGAAACGAGGGCTCCCACAGCATCCACCATGTTGGCTCCCTACCTCCAGACATCTGGCTAGAACCAGCAGTACAATTTAAGCTACGTCAGTTGACTGTCATAATTTATAACTGATGGGGGATTCAGATTATCTGCTCCAAGCACATTTGCAGCACAGTCAAGGATACACAGCCTGAACTATGGACAGCCCCCCTTCCCCCTTAGACTTTTCAGTCACAATCCACACAATTCCTCTTCCCACGAATTTGGCCGCTGTTGGTCTTTCCCAGTTCACTGCTATGCCACCGGCATTCCCGTCTGGGTATCAACCCCGATTTCCATTCTCCGGGCCACTGAATCTGATACAAGGAGCCCCAGCCTCTTGAAAGCCTGTTATCTGATGACTCGCTCTTTCGGCACTTCCAAATTAAGTACAAGTTCCATTAATTCGAAGTGGGGGGTCCGTTCTTTCATCAGTTCTTGCCTATAGAGGTTTGCTCTGGACTGCTCGCACACGCATGTGGTCCCAAGTCTCTCCTGTGGAAAAAGCAGATCCCCCAGTCGAATTCACAGAACTTGTCTGTATTGCAAGCATCGAAACAGTGGGCTTCCGTCAGTTCTTCTTGTCAGCGGAGGCTCACTTGGGACCACAGGTGGGCTGCTTGCAAAGCGAGCTCAGAGAGGGGGAAAGGCCCCAAGTCAGCTGAAAGACTATACAAGCAGCACATGCAGTCGGTCCCAAGCGAGCCCCCATAAGTCTTTGGTGTTCCCTATTGCACATGGGTTCCACTTTTCAACCATATCCACTTTCTAACAGTACTCCATTCCCTAATCTGCCAGATAAAAGGCGGAGGCATGCACATTCTCTAAATGACAAGGTGCTGTCACGCTAACATAACAACATCAAGTTGATGGCAAGCAGAGAGCTTCATACTCATAGAATCCTAGAGTTGGAAGAGACCCCAGGGGCCATCCAGTCCAACCCCCTTCTGCCATGACATCAAAGCACTCCTGACCGATGGCCATCCAGCCTCTGCTTAGAAACCTCTAAAGGAGGACACCCCACTACACTCCATGGAGGCAGCAGATTCCACTGCCGGACAGCTCTGACCATCAAGAAGTTCTTCCTGAGGTTCAGGTGGAATCTTCTTTCCTGCAGCTTGAATCCATTGCTCCTTGTCCTAGTCTCTGGAGCAGCAGAAGACGAGCCCGCTCCCTCTTCAACATATTGCTTCAAATATTTAAACATGGCTATCATGTCCCCTCTTAACCTCCTCTTCTGCAGACTAAACATTCCCAACTCCCTAAGCCGCTCCTCACAGGGCTTCATGGCTCCCAGACCCTTCACATTTTGGTCACCTTCCTCCGGACACGCTCCTGGAAACAATCGCCTGCTCCTCCTCTCTGAGAAATAGTGTGTCACTTGTCCATGTTCTATAGCTGAGACATCCTCCCACCCCAATGAGTTAGCAGATTTGTGATCATTTCATGGCATTTCAGAATAGATAATGGGGTTATAGGAGTGCCCACAGCCAGGAAGGTAATGTGGCAGTTTTAGCCTATTAGTTTAATGTCTGGGGATGTGGCAAGCTCAAGGAAAGTAATTATACCACACTGAAGCACTCCTGTGAGAACAATGGGAGCATCTGTGTAGTACAGTGGAAGCACCGTTGGCCTCCCTCACCCACGGCACCAGTAAATATCTCCAGCCTCAGTCATCCCATCTGTAAAATGGGAGAGTCATTTGCAGGTTTGCCATGCTATGGACTTTTCTCTCTAGATGGTAATCATGCAACAAAAATATTGTGTTACCTACGAGCATTTAAATTTGTGAAATGCTTTTCAATCTGCACTGCATTTTCTCCTCTCTGCAAGATCTTGTGACATAAACCTTTCTCAGTGCTCAAGTCATGGTGGAAGAAGGATATTAATTAAATCCACGAGCCTCACCTCCTCGTTTTAAATAGCTGGCAGGCACGCTCCTCATCCACCCAGCCAAGTCCTGCTCTACAGTCTCATAGATCAGGCAACGCAGCAAGGGGATTAAGGGTCTCCCATCCCTACACAAAACTGTAATTAACGCTCTGATTGTAGCATTATTTATTAAAAGCATATATTTATCACTCTTCTGCCCACCAGGGCTCCCAAAAGCAATGCAACAACAATAAAACATACTTTGCAAAACAGATCGAAAACAGTTTTCAAAAACCAATGGGAAGCCTCAACATTCTTTAAAAACAGATCAAAACCAGGCAGTTTCAAAACCAGTGTTAAAGAACCAAAGGTCATACTAAATGTTTTAGGCCAATTCCGTATCTCAAAGGCCCCTCCCTAAACCCCAGGATTCCACAGGATGTTGAAAGTGGAATAGTAGCACTATAACAGTCTAGTGCGGAAAGGGCCATAGTTTCAGCTGTCAATTAGAATCTCAGCAAGGGTACAGCCAGGGTGACTACTTTGCCACGATTAAGGTGCCACCACAAAAAAGGTCCTGTCTTGTGTGATCACCGGTTTTGCTTTTCTTACAGTTTGAAATCCACTCCAGCCATTCTTGTTGATTGTTGACGAACTCTATCACATTTGCACTTTCATAGCGTCATTTCTGTGGTTTATTCCCCTGCATTAAGGCATCATTGCTGACTCCTACATTCCGCCCCTCGCTTCCTGGGTGCTTTTTCAAGCTGCAATAGTGCCACGATGGTACAACATCACCATGCTAGGATGCCCAAAGGAGGGACAACCTGGCCACATCAGTGCCACCCTCACTGATGGACCATTGGCAGAAGGAAGCGCTAGGAGACATCTGCACACAAACTGGTTACTGAGGTCTCATTAACAGATTGTTTCCACTGTGAATAATAAACACAGTTTTAACGACCTTGCAATGCAATAGTGCCCGGAGAGCAACGTCGCAGTGAGATAAGGCTGGGGCAAAAACTGGACGAATGCATCGCTACGACGGTATTGTAACTCCATGATGTGATAAGGTTCCAACGCTGGCCAGGCCAATATGGAAGGAGGAAGACTTTCAAATATCTAGGTCATTGTGGGTCAAAACTAGCACCTTGGAAACGAAATGGCAACTGGTGCATGTGGTTCAAGAAGACCAGTAATTTGTGGTCTCTAGAGTACATGCTATATAATAGCTTCGCATTTTTCACGACATTTTTCCCTCCACATTTGCTATGGTTAGGGGCACAGGACCCCCATGAAAGTGGAAAAACTTTGAATAACTCTAGGCCCTCCCAAACCATATTTAACACACAAAAAAGTATGATCACCATATTCAACCCACCGTGGATTCCTCTGAGGCATCCGGGTTCCCTCCCAAGGCAGAAGTGGGGGGCTGTGGGGGGTCTTACGGCCACCTCTGCTGCTGCCCTACACCAGTTTTAAGAGGGACTTACAAGCCTCGTTCACAGTTTCTCAGTCTCACGAGGCCTGCAGTCCCTATTAAAAATGGCCCAGGGAGGCAGCAGAGGGGACAGCAAATAATCTGTGAATAATCAAATCTGCAAAAGCCCACAAATGTGGAGGGCTGACTGTACTTTCAAACACTTTCCAAGGACGGCCCCACTCCTGTACAGTACATTACAGTCTATCTGATAGAACGTACCCATTTTACAGGTAAAAAGTGAGCCTGAAACTAACTCACCCAAAGTCACAAATTCACCTATGATAAAGTTGGGAGCCGTGTCCTGGAACAAGCAGAACTCCTTATGTACAGAACGGGGAAAAATCTCTCACACGAAACGCACAGATAAACATAATCTTTCAGCCTTGCCGTCCAGGATACGGACGGGCCTACAGCAATACTGGGCAGAGGGATCACCTTGAGCAAAACCTGTAGGTTCCTATATTTACACACACAGGTAAAACTAAGACTGGAAGGGCACCAACATCCGCATCATCCCCAAAGGAATCTGATCGGACAGGAACCTTCCCAATGATTCAGCCTTTTCTGAGCCTTTTCCTTGCTGGGCCAATTTTGTTCAAAAAAAGAGATCAAACCTCCACCCGCTCACTCCCCTGTACGGAGCCAGAGTCTGAATTCCGCCCCCAGAAACTCAGCGACCGTCCAAGTCATTTCCCCTCAGAAGGGCAAAAGCCCGTTGGTCACATTTCTCTGCGTCTGGTTAGCGGTTTTGTAAAAAATAAAAAACCAGGGAGTGCCTCGCCGTTAAACCACCCGTTTCTATTTTTAAGCCATGCTGCTGTGTTGGGTTGATTCTCCCCCTCCTCGCCCGCTCTTTCTCCTGCAGCTTCTCACTGCTGATGGATAAATCTGTTTGGAGTGGGGGGTTTCCCCCCGTCAGCCACCCTGTCTCTTTGCAGAGCAACCTGAATGATGCCACCAGCAAAGACTGGTGCAACCCATGCCACTTTGGCTGAGCAACTCCAGTGGTACCCACGCCACAGCTCTCCCCCAGCCCTGTTAAAAGAACACAGCAGGTATCAGACACAAGAGGGGGAAAGCCACACACCTGTCCCGCCAAAGCTGCGATTTTGGGACATTCCTTTGCTAAAATGTGCTTCCGCCTTTAAATGAACACAAGTGTGCAACTGCAGAAAACCTGACATACTAAAGTCAAGGCACTCGTTTGGGAGCTAAGGGTTACCCCCTCCTCCCAAAAAAGTAAGCCGTCAACTGCAGAATCCTCTTTTGCCATGGCTAAACTCTCACGGCTGTGAAAAAGAGCACCTCTGAGCACGTGCAGATCACCGTTCCTTCACACCAGATCTAACCACAAATATACCCCAAACTGGGGAAAGCGGTTCCTGCTTTAAGAGGTTTTAAGACAGCCAGAGAGGTAGACTCCCCAGATTATAACATTTCTGTGCACGGTTCCCTGATCTAGTATCTCAGATTAGGACAGACATGTCAGAGGGATGGAAGAAGAAGGAATCTTCCCTTTTGAGGACGGAAAAGCCAGCAGGAATTTCATAACATCAACGTGCTTATCAAAAATAGAATCCCACACGGCATATGCATCGGTTATCTGTTTACAAAACGTCAACAGAATGGAGCATCTAAATAAAAAGAGAGAAAATACAGGATAAAGAAGACCCAGTGCTGAGGGATAGCTATTTTTTTTCAAGCTGGGGAAAGAGGGTGAAAGACTGCAGGGAGACTTTCTAGGGGGTCTTTCTAGGGGTACAGAAATGGGGCTGGGGGAGAGCGTTGGAAGGGGAGTGCTATGGGGAGGGTAGTTATATACAAAGTGTAAAAGTGGGGGGAGGAAAGGAAAAAGAGGCTTAGTCGAATCCTCAACTCACTTTCCTCCAGCTTGGCTGTCTGGGGCTGACCTCATTCCTAAACTGCAGCAGAGAAGGAGGGAAAGAAAGATGGGGGGGGAGAGGAAGAGTCCCTCCACCTTCCCAAAACCCCCATCAGCATTTCCTGCAACCGATCTTGAAATCAAGCCCCCTCCCCAAAAAAAATTCCAAATGCAACCCAGCAAAATGATATACGCTCCAGCTAGGAAACCAAACCATCCAGGCAGAGGGGCGGAAGAGATGCTTTATCCAAAGAGTGTGGCAGGATCCATCCCGGGCTTGAGGATCCAGGCCATAGGGAGGCAGACACGTCCACACCCCACGCCATCAAGTTCCTGCGTGGAGAATAATCCCGCTTTCATCCCTCCTCCCCCCACAGCAGCACATCTGCAAAGCAGAGACAAGGCTCCTGGATGCCCAGAAATCAATGAGAGGGAGAGGGAGAGAAGGAAGGTGCAAAGAGCGGAGCCATGCAAGAGAAGCGGGCGTTTTGTGAGGATGGGATGAGGAGGGATCTGCACTGGGGAGGGAGGGAGGGACGGGGGGTGAAAAGTTTCTCTTACCGCAGGGCTCAGCCTCCGCGCCCGGATTGCAGGGTGGAATTAATCTGCGAAGAGGCGGCGGAGGAAGGAGGAGGAGGAGGAGGAGGAGGAGGAGGAAAGCTTGGAGAGGGGCGGTGGGGGCGCCTGGGGGGCTCCTTCTCGCCCCGATCGGCTCAGGGAGGGGGGTGCCCGGCCCGGGGCCCCCCATGCAGCCCAGCCCAGCTCCCGGGGGCTGCAGGCGAGGCGGAGCGCAAGGGGGGAGGGCAGCCTCTTTGTTCTGTAATCCCAGTAAGATTGCCAGCGATTCGCCCCGGCTCTAATCCCAGCCCGGCTCAAGCGCCGCATCCATTGGCTGCCATTTGCGGGCAGGATTAGGAGGCAGGCGAAGGCCGGCGGGGACCCGGGCCGCTTCCGCACCAGGCGGTTGTACTGCGATCGTTCCACTTTCAGCCTCCTATGGAAGTCTGGGGTTTGCAGTTTCCTGAAGCCCAAGAGCTCTCTGGCTGGGAATGCTCAAGGCCCCTCCTGACACTGCAGCACCCCCCCGGATTCCGTGGGAGGTGGAAAGCGCAATCGTAGCGCTATAACAGCCGAGTGCGGAAATGGCCCGAGAGGGAGAGGAGGCAGAGCCCCGGAGCTCCCCCCCCGACCCCAGCCCAGAGGAAGGCAAGCCGGATTATTCTTTGCAGGGAAGCGGAGACGGACTCGTCCTAAGCCTTTGGGATACGGCGGGCTACACCTCCCGGGGCATCCAGCCTCGCTCTAGTATTTGGGGAGGCGGCGGAGGCGATGCTTCGGAACTTGCAGGTTTTGGCCATTTCTGCCCTGCGCTGTTAATGATTCCGCCTCCAGCCTCCTGTGGAATTTTGGGGTTTGCAGTTTCTTGAGGCCCAAGCACTCTCTGGCTGAGAATCCTCAAGGCCCCTCCCTAAACTGCAGACCCCAGGATTCCACAGGAGGTTGAAAGTGGAATAATAGCACTGGAACAGTCTAGTGCGGAAGCGGCCACTCTTGAGTAGCAGCAGCAATAACAGTTGCAATTTTTTGTTGTTTATTGTGACACAAGGGATGTCAAGGCCAAGATCATCCAGGGCTCAGTGCTGGACCAGTGGCCTGAGTCTGCAGGAGTCTTTGGCCATGTCCGCACTACCCTGTTATAGTGCTATTATTCCATTTCCAACCTCCTGTGGAATTCTGGGGTTTGTAGTTTAGTGAGACCAAAGAGCTCTCTGGCTGAGAAGTCTAAAGCTCCCTAAGCTGCAAACCCCAGGATGCTGAAAGTGGAATGAAAGCGCTATAACAGTGTCGCGTGGAAATAGCCCTAGGCTGCTCCATTCTTGAGTAGCCATTGCTATTTGTTGTTGTTATTCGGATAGAAGGGATGTTAGGAGCCAGGTAATCCAGGGCTCGGTGCCAGACGGGTGGCCTAACTCAGCAGAAGTCTTAGGCTGTTTCTGCACAACCCTGTTACAGTGCTAGTATTATATAGTGCTTTCGACAGCCTATGGCATCCCGGGCTTTGCAGTTTGCTTATTTATTTATTCTTTTTGTATATGCTGCCTTTCTCCTGGAATGGGATACAAGGTGGCTTCCAACAGTAAAGTATAAAAACATTTAAAATGCTAAAAGCATATAAAAGCATAAAAAGGGGCCTTTAGAAGTCTCAGCCAGAGAGCTCTTGGGCTTCAGGAAACTACAAACCCCAGAATTCCACAGGAGGTTGAACATGGAATGATAGCACTATAACAACGTAGGGCGGAAATGGCCTCAGTGTCTGCTCCGAGCCCCTTTGGGTGCTATGGGGAGTGAAAAGGGGACGCCTTGCTCCCAGAATAGGATCCAATCAGTTATTAACATGTTACCTGTTGATAATGTACAAATCCAAAATTCAGGGGAAACGGTTTGGCTCAGGGATAGAGAACAGCCGTGTTGGTGATGTAGGTCTTTAGAAACTGCCCTGTGCGCATAGGGCAAGCGACTCATCAAGGCGCAACAGATGCACATTCTGCTGGAGTCCAGTTGCGCATAAAGCAGTGTGCCGGCTATGGTTGCACATTGTGGTTGTGCATTTCCCAGTCGCTGACATCTTGCCCGGTGTTGAGTCTCTGCATGGGGCTAGGGTAGTGTTGGCATAGCTCTACATGCAAAAATTCACTACCCTGAGTGGATGTTGGTTTGTAGCAGCGGTCTCGAAACAGTCCAGGGTTGGGGCCTCCGTATCTCCCATTAAGTCTCAAAAAAAAAAAAACCCAAAGAGGCTTCTGACAGTTCAGGACCTCATAGCTCCATTTGTAACAAAAATTACAGATTTGGAATTCTATTTGTAAGTATTGTCTGAATAAACTGTACTTTTAATATACCATAGAATCATAGAAATGTAGAGTTGGAAGAGACCACATGGGCCATCCAATCCAACCCCCTGTCATGCAGGAACATCCTCACCGGATATGATGATTTTATGCCAAAAAAACTGTACCATTATATGATGTGTATAATATATTGCACTAACAAAGTATCTTTCAATCTGTAAAGGATGCAAATATCACTTTTTTCCCTCATTTCCCTCCCAAAATTTCAATTTCCTTTCCCCCAAAAAAACCTGGGGGAAAAATCCCCATGGCTTCAAAATTTCTGCAAGTGTCACAATCTCTGTCCAGTAAGTATGGTATTTCCTAGGAGGATGGGGGGGACCCTTTCTGGGGTTCTTGGCCAGATTTTGCCTGTTGGAGTCAACCATATGCAAGACCATGGGATGAACTCCAGCAGCAGCTCATTGGAGTGTCCTATAAATTACACTAAGTACACAGAATTCTACTAACTCTGTAGTAGAGTGTGTCCGCACATGTCACAGTTATAGCACTTTGATACCACTTTATCTGTCATGACTCCAGTCTAAGGAGTATGTGGATTGTTTGATGTTCCCTGCTGGAAAGCTGTAGTCCACTACCCTGAATCACAAAGCTGTGTAGCATCTTCCAAGGATAAATCCCATATTTCCATAGGATGCAACCATGACAGTTCAAGCAGTATCAAACTGTTATTAAATGAGACCAAAATGGTGAAGGGTCTGGAAGCCATGAAGCCCTGTGAGGAGCAGCTCAGGGAGATGAGGATGTTTAGTCTGCAGAAGAGAAGGTTAAGAGGGTACAGGATAGCCATGTTGAAATATCTGAAGGGATATCATGTTGAGGACGGAGCAAGCTTGTTTTCTGCTGCTCCAGAGACTAGGACAAGGAGCAATGGATTCAAGCTGCAGGAAAGGAGATTCCACCTAAATCTCAGGAAGAGCTTCCTGACGGTCAGAGCTGTCTGGCAGTGGAATCTGCTGCCTCAAGGGAGTGTGCTGGAGTCTCCTTCTTTGGAGGTTTTTAAGCAAAGGCTGGAGGGCCATCTGTTGGGAATGCTTTGATGGGTGTTCCTGCACAGCAGGGGGTTGGACTGGATGGCCCCTGAGGTCTCCTTCAACTCTATGATTCTATGAATCATGTAGATAACACAGATTTTAGTGGCCCTGCTCGCTGGGAGACTACCCTTTCCTGCCAATTATATGCTGTCATCTTCATGCTGCAAATCTTCTGAAACCACAGAAACAAGAAGGAACTTCCTGATGGTAAGAGCAGTTCAACAATGGAATATGCTGAGAGTGTGGTGGAGTCTCCTTTTTGTAAGTTTTTTAACAGGCTGGATGGCCATCTGTCAGGAATGCTTTGATGGTGTATTTTGACATGGCAGAATGGGGTTGGACTGGATGGCCTTTGGGATCTCTTCCAACTCTACATTTCTATGATTCTATGATTCAGGTCTATGATTCTATGACGGCTGCACCCAGACCTCAGTGGCAAAGCACCTGCTTTGCATGCCAAAGATCCAAGGTTTAGCAGCGATCATCTCAAGGTGGGGATGAGAAAAGATCCTGCGGACCCCGCTGCCAGTCTGTGCAGATAATTCTGCTGTAAATGGACCCATAGTATGAGTTTACATCTTACCAGCAACATTTAAAAATCTTACATCTAGCTGGAAATCCTCTTTGTTGTGTGATGCAGTGGTCAGAGTAGGGATGGAGCTGATCTGGTTTTAATCATCCATGCATCTGTTACCTGCAGTCTAATTGTTGTAGCACACCATGTAGAAGTGATGGCTTTAAAGTCTGTCTGGAATCTTCAGTTTAAAACTGGAATACAGTCATAACTCTCCGTTTGCTAGGGTTAGGGGCACAGGACTCCCATGTAAGTGGAAAAACTGTGAATAAATCTAGGCCCTCCCAAGCCATATTTAACACCCAAAAAATATGATCCCTCTATTCAACCCGCCCTGGATTCCTTTGAGGCATTGGGGTTCCTTCACAAGGCAAAAGTGGGGGGCTGGTGGGGATTCTGGCCACTTCTGCTGCTGCTCCACAGCATTTTTAAGAGGGACTTACAAGCCTCATTTGCAGTTTCTCAGCCTCACAAGGCTTGCAGTTCCTATTAAAAATGTCACAGGGAAGCAGCAGAGGGGACAGCAAAGAATCCGTGAATAATCAAATCCACAAAAGTGAAACTGGCAAATGGAGGGGGGGATGACTGTACTTTGGAAACCAGATTACTTGCATAGGCATCCAGATCAGTGTCAGAAGACTTGATGTCATCTGCAGAAATTCCAAAAACTAATTTAAGAGATAGAGCTTTCTCTGTGTTGGCCCTGCAACTCCGGGCTCCCCCTCCCATAAAATTTCCCAGGCTTGCTCTTTGTGCAGCTTTCACCAGAAAGTGACATTTCTTATCTTTTAACAGATTTTTAATTTGGGACACTGACACTTCTTGCTGCCAATTTTACAATATTTGAAAATGCAACATCTTCTCCTTGTGAGCCATTTCTACACTAGACTGTTATAGTGTTATAGTGCTTTTATTCCACTTTCAACATCCTATGGAATCCTGGGGTTTGCAGTTTAGGGAGGGTCCTCAAAGGCAATCTTTAATTCCCAGGATTCCATAGGATGTTGAAAGTGGAATAATAGCACCATGACAGTCTAGTGCGGAAATGGTCTTGCTGTCTGTCTGCTTTGTTTTGCTTTAAGCATTAGTAGCATTTTGGTATTGTTTCAAGAAATTGTTTGGTGCATCAATGTTTTCCTAGGTCATGTTACATAGTTTGCTTTTTGGCTGTCTGCCTCTGTGGGTTGGTTTAGGAAAAGGGCAGGAGTCGGTCATGAATCACACTGAGTAATGTTGAGTTTAATCACTTTCACAGAGTTGTCGTCATGTTGTTTGTGATACCCTGAGCTTTTTGGATAGATAAGCAAGATATATATGTCATAAAAGAAATAAATCCTTCTTTTTAAACTTACCCCTTGGGGAGGGAAATCTTTAGTTACTGCTTGCCTCTGCTTTATGCCGTTTTATTTGACATTTTAATCCTCTGATCCACATGGTGTTTTCTGTTGCTTTATATTTTACAGCTAAGTTTTGTTTGCTGCTTCAGATACTTTTGGTACAAAGGCAGGTGCTAAATATTGCAAAAGAAAATAAATGACTCAGATACATTATTCTGTCCGTATATTACTTGCATCGGTTGAAGAACTCCTATGTAGTTTGCTGTTTTGTCCTCTCCCTAGTGGTTGCAACACTTCATGTTCTACCAGATTTATTTTAGTTTTGGTTAGAATTGCATTTAAGCAGATTCTTTTTTCTATTATGCCAGTATAGAAGAACTGAACCAGTGTACAGCCTGTGGAAGGGAATATATGGCGGCCCCTCCACTTTTGTGAGAGTTCAGGGTGCAGAACTCTGGCGAAAGTGGAAAAACTGCAAATCGCTCCATCCCCACTTCTCTTCACGTTCCTTTCCGGAGCTCCCCCCGCATTCTCTTGCCTTTTGCCTTGGTGTGCATTCTCCCACCAGGGCAAAATGCATGGGAATGGGAGGGGGAGTTGGAGGGGAGGAAAAAAGCACACCAATGCCTTCTCCCCACTCCCTTGCCTTTTGCCGTGTGCCAGCAGCTAGCCAGGGCTTCCAGCTATCTAGTTAGCCAGTTATCAGGAGCCAGCGAGCAGTTTGTCATAAGCCACTTCTGCACTACACTGTTATAGAGATATTATTCCACTTCCAAGGTCCTGTGGAATCCTGGGGTTTGCAGTTCGGAGAGGAGACTTTGAGGACCCTTTGCATAGCTCCCTTGCAAAGCTCTTTCATACACAATTCTGGGTCTTGTAGTTTTACCAGGTGTCACAGCCTTCTCTGCCAAAGGCTGCTGGTGCATCATCGAACTACAAACCCCAGGATGCCAGAAGGAGCTATGCAAAGAAAAGCCAGTTTTGACCTGGATTGTCTCTGTACTGTAGTTTGTGGCCCTGTTTACACAGGCAGGAAAAACTATCTAGCTTTATCATTAGACAGCAGTGACCTTAATAACCAAGTGGAATGAGGAGTTTCTTCTATGTGTTTTCTGGCTGACCAATAAATAAAACTGTTTCCTGGCTGGTTTGCGCCTTCTGTGGCAAAGCATCAAGCAGAGGGACTGTTGCCCATGTCAACATAGTACTTGGAGGAAATGTATAGACACACCTCAGTTAACAAAGCCTTTGACAATGGAACACCCTTTAAGCAAGGGCTTTTTACTCCTGCCCCATGCCTTTTCTTCCTTGTCCTCTATCTAGCTGAATTTTTTTAGCAGCATTGGCAGTGGGAAGATAGCAAATGAGAGCTGGAGAAACAGGGATTTTCAGTGCTGGTGCAGCAGCATACATGCAGTAAAGGGAGCTTGCACTGAGGAGGACTCTAGCCAGTTGTATCGCAGCCATGTCTGCTGACCTATAACAAACCAGCTAAAAAGCAACTTCCACCTGATTCCACCTGAAACTCAGGAAGAACTTCCTGACTGTCAGAGCTGTCCGGCAGTGGAATATACTGCCTCCATGGAGTGTGGTGCGGTCTCCTTCTTGGGAGGTTTTTAAACAGAGGCTGGATGGCCATCTGTTGGGGTGTTTTGATGTGTTTTCCTGCCTGGCAGAAGGGAGTTGGACTGGATGGCCCCTTGGGTCTCTTCCAACTCTATGATTCTATGATTCTTTGATTCAGCTGCTTCCAAAATTCTTTACTGAGCATGCATGAACAGCAAAACAAAGAGAAACAGGGAGAGCAGAGAAACCTGCCTCACCAGCTTCCCTTGGCATGTTTTTTTTTAAAGTGTAGATCTATAGATATGGACACCTAAATGGAAATCATAAGAAAAGTGGCAACTGGCAAGAGAAAAGGACATCCCTGGATGTATTTTGGAAGGAGGCTGTCTCTTGTGTTTATGTGCCTCAAATCATTTCCATAATGTGAACGTATCACAGGGTTTTCTTGGCAAGATTTGTTCAAACAGGCTTTGTCTTTGCCTCCCTCTGAGGCTGAGAGAGTGTGACTCAGCTCACCAAGTGGGTTTCCATGGCTTAGCCAACGCTGGGTGCATAACATAGGCCATTTCCGCACTAGCCTGTTATACCACTATGATTCCACTTTGCCCCTCCCGAAACTGCAAACCCCAGGATTCCATAGGATGTTGAAAGTGGAATCATAGCACTATAAAAAGCTAGTACGGAAATGGCCAAACTCTCAGCCCCCAAAAACCCTGTGATAGGATCACCATAAGTTGGAAACAACTTGAAGGTGCACAACACCACAAGTTGGGAAACCTCCACATGTTGCCATTCCAGGGAAGGAGGCATGGTCCTCTTGGGAAGTCCAGAAGGCCAGATCTGGTTCCCCAAGAGAGCCAGACTCAGCCTGTGTTACTCATTCGTGCAATAAAGGAAAACTGTTGTTCTTCATACCGGGGCTGTGGAAAGAGATTTTCCTGTCCCTCTTAGCTCATGCATGAGAAAAAGACTGAGTAGCATAAGACCACAGGAAGACAGCGTCTGTGTTTTGGAAGGCCCAGCTAAGCACCTAAGAAGGGGAGGGCCCTTGCCAAAACCTCGGCCATTTCCGCACCACACTGTTATAGTGCTATTATTCCACTTTAAACATGCTGTGGAATTCTGGGCTTTGTAGGTTCCCAAGGCCAAAGCGCTCTCTGGCTGAGATTTCTAAACTGCAAACCCCAGGATTCCACAGGAGGTTGAAAGTGGAATAATAGCACTACAGAAGTGTAGTGTAGAAAGGTCTCGTTTCTCCAAGCCACCTCCAGCTCTAACCCCAACTAAGCAGCCTCTCCTGAAGCAAACTGTTTCCCGTATTTATTTCCCTGTCTGTCTCTCTTCTCTCCTCCCAGCCGCCACCGCCGTCCTTCTTCACACTATTTTCACAGCTCCCCTGGCTATTTGTAATCCCGATGTCTTATTGAGATTCAAAGGCACACTTCAAACCCGTCATCCTTTGCATAATTCTTTTTAATTAATACTTCAAAAGGTTTAAATGCAAAAGTCGTATTCTTCCTCTAGCAAAGTTTGACAGAATCACACTTCCCCCAAAGCCTTCCTCTTGCTTTGCTAAAAAAAACAAAACCTCATAAATATGTTTTCAAATCAGAGCAGCAACAAAAGTAAATGTATTTTTTTTATTTTACAAAAACAGGGAAGGGGCAGATTGCCATGTTTCCTCATCATAGAGTACTGGAGGGGCTGTGTAAACCAGGGTGAACAGGATGTTCTCTTGACTCCTATCAGCCATGACCACTAGCACTGTCAGCTCAATGGGAATTAGAGTCCAACAGCATCTGGAAGACAAAAGTTTCTCTATATCTGTTGTAAATCGTCTAAGTGGGGCCCTGCAAATATTCAGCGTTCCTCACCATTGGCTCTTTGCAGCTTGCTTCAGCTTTGGTTATGCTGGCTAGGTCTGCTGGGAGTTGCAGTCCAATACCGTCTGGATAGACACAGCTTGCCCGCTAACAGTACAGACCTTCTAGTAACTGAAGAATGCTTTTACATCCATCTTTAGGCTTTCATCCAGGCCAAAAATGGCTAGTTCTAGCCAGCTTTTCCCACAGGACTTGTTTTTCATAGCACTGGCCATCTGCTTCTGAATAAATCTTAATTTGTCTGTATCAGAACGGGCAACTCAGTCACGAGACTAGATCTTTCACATTGCACAATGATAGCACTATGATTCCACTGTAACGCTGTGGCTCATCATCGCGTCGAATCGTGGGATCTGTAGGTTGAGCAGGCACTAGAGCTTTCTGGCTGAGAATCCTAAGGACCTCTTCCTGAACTGCAAAGCTGAGGATTTCATAGGATGGACCCATGGCAGTCAAAGTGGTATCGTAGCGCTATAGTTGCATAGTGCAAAAGAGTCTAGAACTCCCACAGAAAAAGGGGTCGGGGGCCACGGAACGCCACACCAGATGCCCACGTCTGGTTTGGGGCTTGACATGAACCAGTTTTAGTAGAGGGTTTGGAACTGGGGGAACATGATGAAGGTTTCTGATGATGGTAGGATTATAGCTGATATAAATGCAAGGTGGTATAGTGCAGTCAATCTTACCCTGAGGTCTGGGAATCCCTGGGGTCCAAAGAGCCCTTGCTGCTGGCCATCAACAGGAGCAGCAACAGGGATGTGGCATATTGGGGGGATTGCCACTGGGTGACCTCAGGCCAGTCACATTCTCTCAGCCTCACAGAAAGACAAAGGCAACAAATCTTGCCAAGAAAACGCCCATGATAGGATCACCTTAGGGTCACCATAAATCAGTTTTCAATGGGAGAGACAAGCTGGCTAGAACGAACCTCTCCTGTCAGCAGCATTTTGTTGTTGTGTGCCTTCAGGCCCCTTCTGACTTATGGCAGCCCTAAGGTGAACTTATCACAGGGTGTTTTGGGATTTTTTTGCCAAGATTTGTTCAGAGGAGATTTGCCTTTGCCTTCCTTTGAAGCCGAGAGAATGTGACTTGCCCAAGGTCTGAGCGGGGACTTGAATCCTAGTCTCCAGAAGCCTTTAATAAATATAGAAATATTTGGACATTTAAATATTTGAATATTTAAATCTTGAGTTAATTCTTGGGGACCCTGGCAACAAATTATATTTGCAGGGGATCCCCAGGGAAGAAAAGGTTAAGAACCACTGGTATAGTGGTTTGAGCGATCCTGGAGACCAGGGCTTGATTCCCTGCTCAGCCATGGAAATCCAGTGGGTGACTTTGGGTGTGCCACACACTCTCAGCCCCAAAAAACTCTATGCTAGGGTCGCCATAAGTCAGAAACGACTCAAAGGCCCATAATGACAATATGCGAGGTGACAATTGTTCAGATAGTCCGTTTCCAAACACCAACACTTTCAGATTGGGACTGGAAACAGACTGGGCAGATGACAAAACACTGGTACAATATGGTTGCTTTAACCTTCTTCCCTTTATAGATATATTTATGTATCATACAAACATTGGGTTTCTTTCATATTTCACTTTCCCCAACTGTTTTTGATTCTCCTTCCCCCCACCCCACCCAAACACACTCAAAGACTAGCTAACCAAGGGCCTTTCCACACTATTCTAACGCTATTATTCCATTTTCAACCTCCTGTGGAATTCTGGGGTTTGTAGTTTACAGACGCCAATGAGCTGTACGGTTGAGAGGTCTAAATGCCCCTCCCTAAACTGCAAACCCCAGGATTCCATAGGATGCTGAAAGTGGAATAATAGCACTATAGCAGTGTAATGCGGAAAGGCCCCAAGAGTGCATGCACACCGATCTCTAAGTATCTTTTCTTTTTTGCTGGTGCTGAACTGAGTCACATCTACAACCTAATTTGCATTGGACTGATTGGCTGGATCCAAAAATGTGCATATTTTGGATTTTTACAAGAGCAATGGTCTTTCCTTTTTTTTTCTTTTTAATTCGAATACCAGTACTGTATGTATTCGTTTAGCAATCTAACATGGAAATCCTCTCATAAAGACTGACCCCAGAGGAATGTTTATTCTAATTCTAACTTCTGAGAAGTAAGAGCCTTCCTTCGGTGCAGCAGGAGTAAGAGAAACTGAGCAGTCAGTAGGTTTGCCGGGGAAAGATCCCACACGGGTGTGGGAATGTATGTGTCTTTTGGTGGAAAGGGGCCTGGGGATGTGTGAAGCTCTATACACCGGGAGCAATGGAACAAGAAACGCTGCTGTGACAATGGGGGCAGACACCTAGTATCTTGGATTAATGGCCAGACAGCTATAAGCGAGGAATGGTCAATGCTTAATTCCAGGAATGGTGCACTGCAAACTGATACTGTGGATTTTCTCTGCATAAGGACCAACGTGCCACCTAAGGGCAGATTTGAGTAATGTTAGCGTGAAAATAGAGCCGGTGCGATGTAGTCGTTTTGAGTGCTGGGCTATGGGCCTTTCCTCCCTACACTGTTATAGTGCAATTATTCCACTTTCAACCTCCTGTGAAATTCTGGGATTTGTAGTTTACTGAGGCCAAAGAGCTCTCTGGCTGAGAATTCTAAAGGCCCCTCCCTAAACTTCAAATCCCAGGATTCCATAGGAGGTTGAAAGTGGAATAATGGCACTGTAACAGAGGCCATTTCCGGCCGGGCCCTCCCTAACTGCAAACCCCAGGATTCCAGAGGATGTTGAAAGTGGAGTCGTTGTGCTATAACAGGCTAGTGCGGAAATGGCCAGAGTCATGTGGAAAGGCCCTATGATGCTGAGACCAAGATTCAAATCCCCCTTCAGCCATGGAAACCCACCTTGGTTTGGAGTTTAGAGAGGGGCATTTAGGATCCTCAACCAGACAGCTCTTTGGCTCCAGGAAACTACAAACCCCAGAATTCCGCAGGAGGCTGAAAGTGGAATAATAGCACTATAACAGTGTAGTGCAGAAACAGCTACGGTGGCTCCATAGCTCGCGATCATTGAAGGCAGGCTGTATTAGAGAGAACCCCAAGTGCTCCTACTAATATACTGTATAAGGAGGAGGAAAACTTAACCCACTCCCCTATCCTCTATATCTGGACATAAGATATAGATTTGTAGATTTGCCAACTATCACTTGCCAAATAATCATCTATACACCTGAAATGGAGTTTCCACACAATGATTTTAGATGAAAGAGAGAGTTATTTATTTGTATATTTTCAGGGCAGGGGCTGTATATCAATTTAAACAAAATAGATATTCAAGCCAACAATGACACTACAGAGTCATTTAAAAAATGAACTCTCATGTCAAGACCAAGCAGCTCAAAATGTTTTATAGGTGGTATTTACACCGTTCCAAAATCCATAAAATGTACAATAGTGAAAACTGCAAATGCTGGAAATGCAACAAAGCAGCCCATACGTGGAAAAATATTGGAAAGAAGTCCTCAAAGCCACATCTGAAATTCTAAATATATATCTCCCATTGACATCAGAACTTTTTTTTTACTAAGTGTACTTCCAGATACTGAGCAAAATAATTGGAAAAAATATTGGAGATTGATATTGTATATGGTCACATCAGCGAGGATTGTTTTCGCGACGCACTGGAAAGACAAGAATGGACCTGAAATTAACGAGTGGCTAAGAAAATTAATAGAAACTAATAGAAATGAAAGACTGTAATATTCTCACCAGGATTTTAAAAGGTGGCGCAAAAGATGAAAGTGAGGTCAATTGGGTTCCATTAACGATGTTTATGAAGAACAAAACCTAGATGGAAACAAGTATTATCTAAATTTAGTACTACAAAATATGTATTCAGTCCAAACTCTGATAGCAGTAGCAGCTTGGAAATAAAATAAAATAAAATAAAATAAAATAAAATAAAATAAAATAAAATAAAATAAAATAAAATATAATAACATGAACTCCTTAAATACGAAGGGAGATTGAAACTCATAGGGGAAAAATAAGCAGACATGCAAAATAATTGTCAGAATGAGAACATTATAGGGTCTGCATAGAGTATTTGTTAATAGAGGAGTCTATATATTTTTGAGCTTAACGCAACTCTACAAAGGAAAGTTGGAAGTGAATTTACAACCAATATTAGGTATAAATGGAGGATGTTTAGTGCTTTGCGCTGGCGTAAATATGTATAACCGTATTAAGGTAGAAGTAAGATGAAGCTACTGTTTATGTATCATTTTATTATTTAATAAGGAAATAATGGGTTCATTTACAATGTACATTACAGGAAAGAATTCATTATTGGTTGTCTATTAGTATTTTATTTTAATTTGTTCACTGATACTTGTTACAATTGTTAGAGCTGTCATTGATTGTTGCTGTTAATAAGAATAATTACAAAAAAAAAGAACAAAAGCATATAAAAGCATGCCACAAAAAAGAAAAAAGTATGACATACAAGGAGATCACTTCAAATTATACACAACTGCCCTGTCTTTATTAAAAAGGAAGGAAAGCTAAGCCACATTGGGAGAAGTTTAATGAATATTTGATAAAGTTTAATATTAAACCCCTCCCTGTCCACTCAGTTCCCCCTTTTTTTAACCATATATGGTCACAAAAAATCCTCAGTCCTGCATGTCCAAAAAAAATTTCAGCCTCTTTCTTCCGTCACAAACCAAGCAGGTGGGTGACGTCTCCCACCGTCCCTCTGTCACAATGCTACCTGCCCTCCGAGGTCATAATACAGTTGAATATAAAAAAAGGTCCCAGTCCCCAAGCCAGGCTCAGTTCCCTCTTGTTACTCAGAGAGTAGCACCCTCTGAGGGGAAACAACAACCTGGCTCGTTGCTCTTGAAAAGAAGGAATATCATGATGAGAACGTCGGAGAGCCGGAGGATCAGCACATCATGATATTCATTCTTCTTTAAGAGGAGCTTGCCAGATCCCACACGCAAGGAGCAGAGTAAGCCTGTCTGAGTTCAGTGGGTCTTACTCCGAGGTAAGTATGCTTTGGATCACCGGCGTAATCTCGGCTCGTGCTCCTGATCGCATGGAATCCAAAGGCAAGGAAGAAGGTGCTGCGGGACAGCTACGAAACAGGAAGCCTCTTGGTGAGTTAAACCTTCCCGCCCTGTTATTGCCTTTGCGACAGTGCCTTTGCATATTGTCAGTTGGAGGTGGCATCTACCCACACGTCCTTTGTCCTGTTTGTTTTGTAATGGAGGTTCTGTTTGTTTGTTTTTTCAGGTCTGTGCACCATAGCAAGTAGAACCGGAACCCTGGCAGCCTGGGCCTCAGTCCCAGCCCTGGTCCCTGGAGTGAGTATCCCGCAGGGAGGAAGGTCTTTGGCTTCTTTGTTCCTTCTGATGTCATGCACTCGATTGTCCTTGCATTACCCATGCTAATTGTGTGCCTCTCCTTAGTCTTTGTAGGCTTCCTTCCATGTCCAGAAGATGCCTGAGCCATGCCGCCAAGCTATGGGAAGAGAAGCCCCTTAACGAGTAGGACTTGGCGAGGTTGGCCCTGCCCTAGTCTTCTCTCTGTGATGCTCCCATTGTCATGTGAGAGAAGCCCAGCTCCCCTTGTCTATCCGTGTGATGTACGGACCCATAGAAGAGGCCACTTTGAATCAGAGGTCCTGAGACCTAACAAGGTGGCAGGTCTTTGGACTTCAGCACAAGCAATTAGAGCTTTGTTGTTTCCTTTGTAATAGAGAGGTTTCTCTGTAGCTTTCAACTCTGTCCTCAGACCTGAAAACTCTGATGAGTAAAGGCTATGGTGTCATTGCTTAACAAACCCTCCACCGTGACATCAAATCCCCCGCACGCAAGCAGAGAGTCCAGATGACTTCTGAATTCAGCTGGAGAATCACCAGCTTTTTAGGGCTTCTCTGTCTTGGATCTTTTCATGGGCTTACAGGTTGCTCCACGCTTCTGGAGCATGCAGTTTTGGATTTGGTTACAGATTTGGATTTTGGGGGTCGTTCCCAACAGCCCAATGTCTAAATTTGGTCCGTTTGCCCTTTCCGTTTGGCATCAAGCTTGATATAGAGGACAATAGGGTGACAGTGGTTGTGACAGCCATTTTGACTCAACAATAATCCCACTTATGCTTGGGCTGTACCATTACAGACTGCTAGCAGGGATGCAGTTGACTGAGCCCCCCTTTTCAAATGCCCTTAAAGGGAGTGGTACACCCCAAACACAAGTTGAAAGAATGCCCCCCATTTAACCTGGCCGTGCAGGCTAAGCTGGTTGCCCAAGTTGGAGCCGAGAAGGAATTTTCCCTGTTAGATCCAAATTGGCCTCGGGAGCAAACAGGTTTTTGCCTTCTCTGCACTTGCCTTCCTTTTGGGTTGCAACACTTTGGCTTGTGACTCAAGAGGAGTTAAATTGGGATTGCTTTAGACACAATGCCCGAGATTACAACGGAAACCTGATCTCATCATGTTTCCCCAACAAAGTTTAATAAAGCTACGCTGGTTTAAACGTAACGTTTTTTGTGTGCTGTCTTTCATTCCGAGTCTTGGGTGCAAGTCCCTTGGGTTTGGGATTACCAGTTTGAACTGGAATTAAGACCCACTCAATTGAATGGAATCTGGCTACAATTTGTGTCCCAAACTTTCATTTGGAAGCAAGTACTTGTGCACAAAGAAGAAAAGGAACACACAGCACAATCTCCGGAAGAACACCTCATGCAGGGGCTACCAGGTCAGGAGCACTCCAGGTCCCAGTGGTGAGATGGGCCAGTCCCAGTGATGTCATAAAGATGAACCTGGTGATGTCATAAGCGACGGCTCCCCCCTGACATCACAAAGCATGCCACTAAGTATAAGGCCCCATTGCTTAGAGCATGGGCTCTTCGAGATTAGTAAGGAAGCCATGCCCTATGAGGACAGACTTAGAGTGCTGGGTATGTTTAGTCTGCAGAAGAGAAGGTTAAGAGGGGACATGATAGCCATGTTTCAATATTTGAAGGGATGCCATGTAGAGGAAGGAGGGGGCTTGTTTTCTGCTGCTCCAGAGACCAGGACAAGGAGCAATGGATTCAAGCTGCAGGAAAGGAGGTTCCACCTGAACCTCAGGAAGAACTTCCTGACGGTCAGAGCTGCCCGGCAGTGGAATCTGCTGCCTCCATGGAGTGTGGTGGGGTCTCCTCCTTCCTTGGAGGTTTTAAAGCAGAAGCTGGATGGCCATCTGTTGGGAATGCTTGCATGGGTGTTCCTGCATAGCAGAGGGTTGGACTAGATGGCCTCTGGAGTCTCTTCCAACTCTACATTTCTATGATTCTATGATGGTCTAAAGAAGCATGAGCTCCTTGGAGTTGCCTCCTCCAAATATTTGGAGGAGTTCCTCCAAAGTTCCTCCAAATATTTTTTTTTTTTTATAAAACCGAGGCATGGTTTGCTGAGGTTGTCCTATTGTCGAAGGGCAAATTTTCTCTTCACCGATTTTCTTTAAAAAATCCTTACAGTCCTAAAGTGCCAAAAAACCCATTAAAATATTAAAAGAAAAAAAGGACAAGCAAAGATGTTCTTGCAATATATCTTGGAGATTTAAAAAAACTCAAAAACACTCAAGGAAAGAAATAAAATATTACAGCGCAGGAATTGCCAAAATGATCATGACGATACAATCAGAGAGCCAGAAGATCAACACATCATTGTTGGAAAACAGCCTGGAACAACATAAATGCCATTTGGATATTTTTAAAATAATCCAAGAAGTTAACAAAGATCAACAACATCTATTGAAGTAAAAATAAAACAGGTTTTTTAAAAAATGAAATATTTGGGAGTTGTTTTTGAGACTCAACATACGAAGTCCTTTCAGAATAATTATGTAGAAACTTGTAATTAAGTTAAATTTTCAGCACTAGAGTAAATTGAAGGTGTCCTTGTTAGGTAGAATATCACTTATCAAAATGAATTTATTATTCTGTTTCAGACAATTCCAATAAGAGTTAAAGATACATATTTTAAATAATGTCAAAAAGATGTTTCCAAGTTTCTGCAGAAAGAGAAAAAAGGCAAAAAAGAAGAGCGAGGATAAAGCTTCTCTAAGAAGCAAAACAAAGGCTGGGACTTTCAGATCTGAGAATATATTTTTATGTTCTTGTTTGGTACGGCTGAAAGACTGGTTGATGCTCGAAAGACAGAAACTTTTACAATTGGACCCCAATTGTCCGTTTGTCTAGAATAGCCCCATGCCATTCAAACCAAAAAATATCCAGTATATTTCCAGTACGTGTGTGTGTGTGTGTGTGTGTGTGTGTGTGTGTGTGTGTATATTTTAACTGGAAAGTTTAACTACCCAACCCAAGGAATACACACACACACATCAAGGAATATATGTGTGTTTGTGTGTGTGTATTTATATAGAGACAGTTTCTTGGGTTGGATGGTTAAATTTTCCAGTCTTTTCCAGTTCTGCACTGAACAGGAAAGACAAATTTTCCCCATTACTGCCTTTAAAAAGACATGGAAGCTGCAGTCCAGCCAAAGTTTTCTAAGCTCTGCTTTGAAGGAAAAAAACTCCAAGCAAAGCAAAATAGTAACAGAAAGTTCAGAACCCCAAAATCATAATTTCACCCTTATTTCCTCCCAAATATTCAATTAAAAATTGCCAATTCTTTTAAAAATCCTTTTACTCTATCTGTCGGTCTATCCATTTCCACGATCGTCATCCATTTACCGAGCCATTCATTCATTGTTGGAATTTCTGGTTTCTTCCAATATTTTGCAGAAAACAATCTCGCTGCTAATAACATATATTGAATTATTCTCTGCCATTGTTTATCCTAGCTGGTATCTTCCTGCCAAATTCCCAAAACTCCAAACTTTTGAGAGTTCTCCGAAAAGGTATCTTTGGTTTTAACATCCAACAAGATGATGTGGTAATTTTTTTTTTACCCCAAATGGTCTAATCCAAGAAGACTGGTTTCCCCATAATCCAGTGGGGATGATGATGGAATGAAATAGCAAAGAGGATGTACTACACACTCTTAAGTCTTTGCTTCAAAACTTGCTCAAAGATTTTTTTTTCTTTTTTTAATATCTCTGCTTTTCAACATTTTCGCCCATGTTCTCAAGTCTTTGCAATTTGGGGTCATCGACTTGGAGGAGGGGAGGAAGAAGAAAACAGGGGCGCTTCTCTTCTGCCACAAGTTTTATTGGTTTAATATGAGCTCATCACACTTCAGCAAGCCAGTCTTAAGGCCTGTGATACATGAATACATAATCTGTAGAATTACACATAATAGACTCCCATCTGTAAAGATTTTGTACAGAGGAAAACAAACAAACAAACTGAAAAATAAGCTGATAACAAAATAGACATTAGCTGTCAAACTGATCTTTCTCTAACAAAATTTGATAGCCAAAAGTGACTAAAACTACAAAATTGGAATACACTTGGGTAAAAGGTTATCCGTTTTTATTACATCTAGTATCACCTTGGTTCTGCTCCTGTACAGAAGTCCAGTAAATTGGGTGGGATTATTTAGTGGATTAATAGTTCTGTACAAGATTAAGTGCTGAATTGCTGAACTGTTCTCCATTATGACTTGTGCGGGGACCTTGGTTTTTGCCTCTGTGAAACTGGCATGCATGCGGTTGCTTGGAAACCCAAAAAGCAAATGCAAAGGCCTGGGGTTCTGGCCATCCGTTTGCAAGCTGTGTTGACCAATGGGATGGGACTTGAGAAGCGTACCGACTGTCCGTTTGTGCCTTATCAGAGACACAGAAAAAACCTTCACATTGCTGCTAAGCAATTGCGAGGTTTTCTTGGTCCCTGCGGGGGGGGGGGAAGGCCAGGTTTTGGCAGTGCGAGGAAGCATCTCCCCAGACCAGCTTCCAGTTTTCTTTCATCAGCTGCTCCCACTAAGCCTTGTCGAGACGAAAGAGCACAATGGGTGGGACATAAATCAGACACGCATCCCGTTATCGATTCTGCTCCTCCCCTGCTGTCCATCTTTATTCAGTCCCTTGCTTTCCAGCTGATGCAGACAGCACTTAGCACTGGAACAATACGAAAAATCCTTTGGAACAGGATGCCACCCATGCAGGAGGCTTTGGAACCTTTTTGTTTTTCACTATTTAATCCCCACAGTGGATAAATTCTGCCATCACCCTGAAGAAGAGAGACCAACACAAGTGGACTAATGGGCGGAGGGGAAGCACAGATAAGAAACATCACTGGACCTACTGTTTTAGACATAGAATGGACACCAAAAGGCAAGGTAGATTCTGGTGGATCCATACTTATCATGAAGGACCTGCAGAGTGAGTGAGTAAGGCCATTCGCTTCCACTCAGTTCCTTCTGCTAGCATCAACAGCTGAACTGACCAAGAACAAAAAGCTTAATATGATCTCCAAACCCAGGACATGCTCAGTCCCAAGCAAGCAAGAACATCTAACCTAAGGTGAAACCTGGTTTGCAATTTTGGCTTATAAAGAGTGTATCAAACTGGGACCTTCAAGTTCAGAAAGTTCAGCTGAGCTCACTGGCAGGAGGAACCAAGCAAGAGCAAAGGTGTTGCATGCACCAGCATGTGGTTCACTCACTGGAATCCCAGCTTTCTGAGCAAACGCAGTTAACGGCTACGGAGAACAAAACATTCAACATCTACGGGAGATATTGGCCGCCTTTGGAATTTAGTTCTCAAAGAGACCTTGTGGCGTTAAGGCCATTGGAAAAAGCATCATGACATGACATTAATTAAAATAAGGATGGTAGGGAAGAACCGAGCATTTAATAGCTCGGTTTCATAGAGGTATATTTCACCAAAGCAAGACAAAGATGAGAACTGATGCAGCATGTTATCTGAGAGCCACTCAGAAGCCAGCTTATTCTCTGCTTCCTTTATTTCAGCTGCGGTTGATCGGTTTCTTAACCACCGAGGTCTGGATGGGGATGAGGAGAAAAATACAGAAAAGGTCCTAAACTACCATCACTGCCATTTTCCCACAGGTATTTCTTAAAGAGCCAGTGTAGTGGTTTGAGTCTCGGACTATGACCCCGGGTTCGACACTCTGCTCGGCCTTGGAAACTCACTGGGTGATCCTGGGTGCCAATCACAATCTCTCAGCCCCAGAAAATCCCATGATAGGTTTGCCTTAGTGTTTCCATAAGCTGGAAATGACTTTGAAGGCGCACAATAACAACAACAACAACAATAGCATTTCCCATCTGTGTACAAAATAGTGGATTAAAAGCAGAGGAAGGAAACAAAGATGTTCAGTGAGTCTGTGTTTTTCCCCTCCCTTCTCTTTCTAACACTGCATATACTGGCAAAGCTTTTTAGCTGTGGAAACAAAACAGTACTGATTGTTAAAGACATGTTCATAAGAACGTGTCTTTTTTGGGGGGGCCCAGGTATGACATCCTGATGTGCTATCAGGGCACCTAGTTTGGTAGCAGTTCGTGCTTTGACCCTGCTGGGTTGGCCATTTCAGAAGAACCAGAAGTGAAGACTACAGAAGGCCAGGCGAGAGAGAGAGGAGGGAGGAGGATGAACTTTACGCCTAACTTGAATTCTGGATCATATCAGAGTAGGGTGCTCACTCTGGCCTCTCCAATGTTCTACAGCTCCAAGCAGCCGTCTCCTTTGGCCTTCTGCCTGAGTTCAGGACAAGAGACAAAGTGCGCAATGGAGAGGGCTTGGGCATCCCTTGACAATCCAAGCTAATGAACTGTTAGGCCATTTCCACACTAGACCGTTACAGTCAGTGACATAGACTTGAGTCGACTGTCTCGGACTCAAATCGGACTTAAGTCGCTTCGGTGACTCAACTCGGCAGTAAATGACACACTGGCTTGACTCGACTTGAGACCTGCATATTTTTAGTGACTGTCTTGCTGCTCGTGGTTCAGTAACATAACGCATTCATCCAGAAACCCTACAACTTTGAACAACGCTTCCATCTCTTTTTGCCTGCTGGTCACGTGATGATCTGTCTCAAGCCCAAAGTGTGGGTGCATTTCTCCGAGGAGAACAGCAAACAGGTTAGGCAATGGGCTTGAGGCAGGCTTGAGGAACCTTTTAAAACTTTTCCTAAGAGCAGAAGACAAGACTCAATCCTAGAGTGCAGACTGCATTTCTCAGAGGGGAACAGCAAGTGTGTTAGGTAGTGGGCTTGAGGAGGAACGATCCTTCCTTCTAAATCTTTTGAAGCTTCGCTAATGGGGAGTAGGAAGGATCCCATTCCCCACTTTTGAAAAATCTTCCAGCTTCGGGAATGGGAAGCAAGGAAGATCCTATTCCCCACTTCTGAAGCTGCAGACTCTTTTATGCTCATTGGCACAAAAGCCTCCAGCTTCAGGAAGTTGGGGTAAGAAAGGTCCTAGTCCCCATTTCTGAAGCTGAAGATGCCAAAATTACAAATGTGGAGGGCCAATTCTACTTAAATTGTTAAAACTGACTTTATTCAACTCTGTCCAGAAATGCTGGCATACAGGTTGGGGTATAAAATTGGTTCCCAGACTTGAGACTTAAGACTTGACTTGAAAGTATCTTCAGGGACTCGAGACTTGACTTGAAAGTATCTTCAAGGACTTGAGACTTGATGAGATTTGGAGTAAAAGACTTAAATACATCACTAGTTATAGTGCTATTATTCCACTTTCAACATCTTATGGAATCCATAGGATGTTCAAAGTGGAATAATGGCACTGTAACAGGCTAGTGCAGAAATGGCCTTAGTCTGCCAACAAGGTTTAACACATTTCCAGGAATGAATCTGGAATAAGGGGGCTGATCCAAGAAAGCACAAACAAAATGCAAACCAATGGTGTTTTAGTAGTCTGTGGCATGCCTGAGGAAACCAAAGGAGGAAGAATACTTATCTCAGAAATGGGCAAACAAATGCCAAATGTGCCACTGGCAAGATTGGTAGGACCCTCGTCTGTGATGCCTGTGCCATGGGAAGAGAAGGGAGCACCTGCTCGCTTCAGCCCTGGAGATGTGGCGCCCATTGTGTTCAAAGCACCATCGCTAGAGCAGGGTGAGCTCAGGAAAATCTTCCCTTGCATTGGTCCAAAAAACTGCATTCTTGCTCTTCTGTTGCACGGTAGCAATGTCAGATGAGATTTCTGCAGGTGGCTTCCCCATCAGAGGGGCGGTGAATACACTTCAGGTTTTAATCTCATTTCTAAAGGAACTCTCCAAAGTGCTGAGCCCTATGTCCCAAATATATCCAGCACTTTAAAGTTCAGACTAAAACCCACAACAGATTCACCACCCTGCTGACTAGGGAGTCACCAACAGCCTCCTTCGTGGAACACTGCACATGTGCATTGGGGACACGGGGGTAACGTTCGCTCAAATACATTCTGGATTCAGTGGGATCCACATTCAAGTCACTTTCACCAGGCAATGGGGGTTCTTTCTTCTGACGCCTCCTTCTCCTTCGTTTCAGTCCAGAGCTTCTCTTCTGCTCGGCGCCACTTCCTTGGATACTTTATCTAACACTGTGATTAAGATCTTTATGTCAGGAAAAACAAGCTTTTTGGAACAGAAGACATATATCTGTATACTGATAATGAAAAGGGGGCAAAGCACACACATCTACACTCACACTCCATCATATATTAGAACACACATACTCTTACTTATTTGAAAATTTATCCACAGTTGTTACTTTTTGGACTACAGCTCGCAGACTTCCCCAGGGACTTCTGGTAGTTATAGTTCAAAACGAGCATTTTTTTTTTCCAGCTCTTGATTAATCTCTGAGGCTCAGACTACAAATACAGGTAAGCCAAGTGGTGATGCTTTATCTAGAGCAGCAGTTTCCAAACTTTGGTCCTCGGTGAGTTTTGGACTTGAGTTCCAAGAATTCCTGACCGTTGGCCAAGTTGGCTGGGGCTTCTGGGAGCTGAAGTCCAAAACACCAGAAGGACCAAAGTTTGGGATCCACTGCACTAGAGCAAGGATAAGGAGCCTGTAGCCCCCCCCCCCCCGATGTTGCTCATCTCCTCTAAGCACTAGCCAACGTGGTTAGGGGTAGCAAGAGATATCATCCAGCAACACAAGCAAGGCCATAATAGTTTCCCAATCCCTCACCCAGAGTGTACAGGCCAGAGGCTGCAGTGCTATGACCCATGAAAAAGCTTGATGCGTATAGAAAAACAGCACTGCAAGGAGAAGGCTAGCTTGTACCTTTCCCCTTCACATGCTAGCCTCCTTCACACAAGGATATTTTCATTTTTATTTCTTTTTGGCAGGGGAATACTTGAATACACCGAGTCACAACTGATGCCTAAAAGTTGTACAGCTTTTCGGGGAGGGAAGCGCATTCTTGATTCTAATATGTGTGTAAAACCGGTTAGAAAAAAACAATAATCCTTGGGCCATAGGAAAAATGTTACAGACTTCAGAAGCAAGCTTGGTGAAAGTCACAGAGAAAGTTAGAAGTTGGAGATCCGGTGCTTCTAACAACATCGTGCTTGACTTTTGTTTCAGACCTCGGCAGAGAGATTGCTGAAGAGAGGAGAGGCAGAGCTCCGCTGTCATGTCATCAACTCCAAATAACTCATGTGACTCAATAGTTAACAAAGTTAAAACGAATTGAAAGTCCACCTCAAAATCCATATTCCATGTTATATGAATAGGACTACTCACAGTCTCCATGTTTTGCCTAGGGAACAGATTATTTTCCTGCGGACATCTATGGCTAGAGCGGTCCCCGCTGGCCACAGCCCTTTTGCAGACACATCAAACATGGGAGAGAAAGAAAAAAAATGAACATCCGTCAGGGTCCAGAGGGAGAGATTAAAAATGCTATGCACTCCCTGGGTTACTCAAGTAAGCTTCTTGGGCATTTGCTAAGGAAAACAAAAATGTTTCCAGCGATGGGACATTTCCACTAGCCAAAACATGAGGGCAGCCCTCCCCAAAAATATCCTTGGCAAAACGAAATCCGTGCCATCAGTACAGCCACTGGATGCCGCACATGGTGGAGAAGAAATTCAACTACAAACATACGACTCCTGTGCCGCTTTCTTTCTGAGCCAGGCACGGCTGGAAAAATTGGGCAGAACCATCTTCTTTGTCTGTGAATACGGTAGTATTCATAGAGCAGAAATACTTTTAGGTGGTGCTTCAACTGGGGTCACGGGTGGGGCAGAGGGAGGCCTGCCTTATCCTGCCTTTTCTGAGGAGCAAATCCTATCATCAGAGTCCTCTCCACCGCTTCTCCTTCATCAGTGCTTCTCCTGCAAGGAAGAAGATGAGCGTGAGTACTGCTGTCACAATTTAATGACCCAAAAATATTTCTCTCATCCCCAGGACACTTTTGCATATCCCATAACACCAGAGTTTGCTAAATCATCATTCTATCCAATAGGATGGGAGCTCCGTGAACAATATTATTGCCGCTGCTGCTATTACTACTACGACTAATGCAGTGGTAAGAAAAATAAAAATAAAAATGCAAATAAAATTATTCTGAACATAAAGCCTATCTATCAATTTCTTTGCCTACAAAAACAAGCTCTTACACTGCTCAAGTCCAACTCGAGGCCATCTGTTATCTTATGGCAGAGATGGGAAACTTGAGGTGCTCTAGATGTTCACAGAATCACAGAATCCTAGAGTTGGAAGAGACCCCAGGGGCCATCCAGTCCAACCCCCTTCTGCAAGCAGGAATCCACATCAAAGCACTCCCGACAGATGGCCATCCAGCCTCTGCTCAAAAACCTCCAAAGAAGGAGACTCCACTCCATGGAGGCAGCAGATTCCACTGCTGGACGGCCCTGACCATCAGGAAGCTCTTCCTGAGATTCAGGTGGAATCTCCTCTCCTGCAGCTTGAATCCACTGCTCCTTGTCCTAGCCTCTGGAGCAGCAGAAAACAAGCCTGCTCCCTCCTCAAGATGACATCCCCTCAAATATTGAAACATGGCTCTCACGTCTCCTCTTAACCTTATCTTCCACAGACTAAACATCCCCAGCTCCCTAAGCCATTCCTTGCAGGGCTTCATGGCTTCCAGACCCTCCACCATTTTGGTTGCCCTCCCCTGGACACGTTCCAGCTTGCCAATATCCTTCTTGAAATGAGGTGCTCAGAGGTGTTGCCCAACTACAGTGCCTATTATCCTCACCACTGGCTACTGTGGCAAGAGCTGACGGAAGGTGGAATCCAATGACATCTCAGCCTTGATTTGAAGTCAGTGTACAAACTGTGTTAACTGCATGTGGCTTAATGCCGATTTCAGACTTAGCAAATCAGCACAAACCTACCATCTCCCATTTTGAATGGAACAAGAACTTTGGCTGCAATGCTGACGCTGGTAAGCAGGGGAGTGTGTTTCCCCTGGTCCTGCTTCTAGGTTACTTTACAGAGAATGCTCGGCTAAACTTCCTGGGTCTGCAATGCCTGCTCAGGAATTTCATTGCTCTTACGGCTCATCCTTCTGAAAACAAAATGTGGGTTGTTGCCTGCTAAAGGCCATCTCTTGAGTGTGGGAAATAGATATAAAATTTGCATTAAATCTAAACCTAAGAGAAAACTTTTATAAAATGTTTTACAGATGGTACATGACCCCAGAAAGATTACAAAAAATAACGAAAAACGGGAATTCAAATGGTTGGAAATGTGATGAAAAGACAGGGTCATTTTTCCATATGTGGCGGACATAGAATCATAGAATCATAGAAATGTAGAGTTGGAAGAGACCACAAGGGCCATCCAGTCCAACCCCCTGACATGTAAGATAGCAAAAAAAATTTGGAAGGGGGTACATGATGACATTCAAAGAATTTGTAAGCTGAATTTTGAAATGACACCAGAGCTTTATCTGTTAAATATGCCAGGGCAACAAAGGGAAATGAGAAGTCATCAGAAGATATTATTATATTTAATAACTGTGGCAAGGTTGACATATGCTGAAAGAAAAGAAATATATTGGTATAGAAGAATGGAAGGTAAAAGTTCTGGATATGACAGAGATGGAAAAAATTAGCATTTTCTTTGACGAAATCTCCAGAACTTGGAGAAAGAATGGAAAGGAGTATTGGATTGGGTAAGGATATAAATGTATGAGAAATCAAAGAAAAAATAATGTAATTGTGTAAGACGTGTAATAATGTAAGATGGAAATTATGTTTGTAACGGAATGGAAATAAACAATTGCAGCTGGAAGATTTAAGCATGGAAGTGTGTGTGTGGGGGGTTATTTCTGAGATTAAACTTTTAATAAAAATTACTACAACATAAAGGCCATCTCCTTGCTTCCATAGCAGAGAAAGCAGCCACTTCCACCCACCACGAACTTTCCAGCTCATATCTTGACATCATCCACGCATAAAAGTTGGTGGCTAGCCAAGTAAATTCAGCAGCAACAGCAGGCATCGGAGGCGTGTGGGATAGCTCCCAACCGATGACCAATACATGTTTAAAAATATCTTTTTAAAAATGGTTGTACCAGAAACAGGGTTGGTTTTTTTTTTCTTTTTTTGCATCAGAAATTGGAAATGACTAACTGATTTACATAAAATGCATTCTGGAAAAGAGACGGGAATAATATTTAGCCAGATTTCTCCAAGATACAACTGGGCACAGGGATCACATGCCGTAACACGGCAGCCTTGCAACTCCACACCCACAGATATACTGTTTGAACTGCAGAAAAAAATAATTCGTTTAAAAAGTAGGGAGACCACAATGGTATTTTGAAACAGTTAACAATGTAGATTTTTGAGATTGGAAATTTACAGAATATACAAAATTTAGGATATAGAGAAATTGAAATAGTTTGAGAATAGAAACAAAAGGAGCAACACATTTAAAATAGGAAAAAGAAATTTAAGTTAAGTACATTTTCATATCTTGGAGCTGTTTGCAACAAGGGCAGGAGCCATTTTTAATTAGATGTAGTTTTTTGTTGTTGTTGTTTAATTTAGTATAATCTGGTTATTAGTTTAGTTTTAGTATGGTATACAATTTTTTTGGTACGTTTAGTGTAATTGCATATGTAGGTTGATTTACTGTCTGCCTTTATTATATCTTAATTTGGTAGTTTGTTTTTTGGTTTTGTTTTATGTAGGCAAAATTTCTAATAAAAAAAAAAGTGGGGAGACCAACGTGGCTCTAATGCCAGCGTGACATAAAATCTGCTCTGGGTTTTAGTCCGGTAGTTTTCCACGGTACTGAATCCTAGCCCCAAAACAGGTTTAGCACCTTGGACGGCTCTGTAAAAAGCTTCCCAGATCCACTGACAACAGAGCTGTCATCCACCATTGACTGATTTTATATATATATATATATATAAATATATTAAAAACAGGAGATATTTGCATTTAAATAACAAGTAATAATTATATCTTTTCACAATTTCTTAAAATAGAGTTACATTTGAATTGTTATTTCACAGAACGATATATTATAGATGGGGATCTCAACACATTTTTTTTTATGACCCACATCATTTATAACCCGCGTAAAAATTACTTTTAGCATTGTACCACATTTGCCTGCACTGAACAATATTGTTATCTTATAAGATCTTTAAATGTTTCCCTGTTACGATCCCCTAACTGCATCCTAACTATACATTATCAACTTCCAACAGTCCCTTGTATGGGTTATAATCGGCAGCTTAAATGTTTCCTCTGTTTCTGTAATTAGCAATGCTGGTTTGCCTGCTTCTGAAATAAAAAACTTTGAAGTTATGAACATTGCCTACTTATCACTTGACCTATAGTTATCTTTTCCATTACTTCATTCCATCATTATCTTTTCCATTCCATACATTGCCTCTTAGTTTTTCCTGGTTCACTTATATCTCATCAATCACGAAATATCAGCACCCAGTTTTTGTTTCAAGTATTCTTTAAAACCATTCTCGGTCATTTTTCCCTTGCAATTTTCTCCTTAATGCTAGAGTTAGGTTATCTAATTCTGAGAATCCCCTAAGTTTGATTAACCATTCTTCCGTTTCTGGGATAGACCGGTTCTTCCAACACCCGGCGTATACAGTTTTGGCCGCCGTAAGCATATGAAGTATTACTGTCCAGTACTTCATCTTTAGCGTCTTGTCTAATTCATGTACAGTAGGGCCTCGGTTATCCGACCTGCGGTTGTCCGGCCATCCGGATTAACCGACGCTGCGGCTGCCTGGGGGCATGGCTGTAGGCATTTCCGCGCCCCCTGACACGCCCCCGACACGCCCCCAAAATGGCGGCCGCCACGGGCATCCGGATCATCCGTCATTTCGGTTATCCGACCCTCCGCCCGCCCGTTTAGGTCGGATAACCAAGACTCTACTGTAGCATATTAAACAGAAAGATTTCAGGGGACAATGGACTATTTATCTGTAAGATGTTGGTCATGCGTCTATGTATATTTTTCCACTATTTTCTTGTGATAGCCATGTAGAGGAGGGAGTGGGCTTGTTTTCTGCTGCTCCAGAGACCAGGACAAAGAGCAATGGATTCAAACTACAGGAAAGGAGATTCCACTTGAACCTCAGGAAGAACTTCCTGACGGTCAGAGCTGTCTGGCAGTGGAATCGGCTGCCTCCATGGAGTGTGGTGGAACCTCCTTCTTTGGAGGTTTTTAAGCAGAGGCTGGATGGGCATCTGTTGGGAATGCTTTGATGGGGGTTCCTGCATAGCAGGGGGTTGGGCTGGATGGCCCCTGGGGTCTCTTCCAGCTCTAGGATTCTATGATTTCTATAGAGCACAACCACCACGCCACTGACTGATGTTATCAAGGTCAACTGTTGCATTTCATCAGTCCCTTGTTTACCTGCCATCAGCAGAACCAAGGGGGAAAAATACAGATTACAGAGCTTTAAAAACCACCAACCTCCTGCTTGTGAGATTTCTCCTGTTGATGAATCCCGTTAGCAGATCCAGAGTTTGCAATGGTCTGGAATGGAAAGACATGTTTGCAATTAAGGGGTGATTGATTGATTGATTGATTATTAATTAATGGCTTATCAGTGACCAAAGGAGTCATTAAACTAGAGCAAATATCCTGAACAATGAGCAATTTTACATGAAGCAAAAAGAGACAGGGAGTAATTCAGAAGAAAACAATTAAAAATATATAAGCTAAAGAAATGCGTCCGTGTTGCAAGGAAGAAGAGGAGAGGGCACTGAGGTATGGTGGAAAGAAACTAGGTGTGGGGAGGCCCCGTTTAAATAACCATCTGACATTAAACATGGGGAAATAGGGTTAATGTAATTGTGGGAAATCTTGTTAGGGATTTTTAAATTGGGCTAGAAATCAGAGAGGCCAAAGAGAGTTAGAGGGTTGGTTAACTGACTCAAAAGACAAAGATAGAAGTAAAGGATATAATTATGTGTGGAAAACTAAATCATATAGTATGTTGTGTGTTGTATGTGTTATATTGTAATATAATTGTAGTTGTGTTGTATGTGGTATATTGTAATATTGTAATGTTGTAATATAATTGTAGTTTTTTTCTTTTTTCTTTTTGTGTTTTTTTTTCTTTGATCTTGTTTTGTTAATTTGTATATTTTTAATAATAAAATTTAATATAAAAAAATAAACACGGGGAAATTACTTTTTATATCCAGGGAATATGCCTGCACTAAACCACAACAGCAGTTTGATACCACTTTAACTGTCACAGCTGTTTTGGAATCCTGGGCTTTCTATTTTGGTGAGATATTTACGCTTAAGTCAACTGAATAGATTCACTGTGAAAAGGAAGAACGGAAGAGAGAGAGAGACTGAAGCTTCCGGCTTCAGGAAGGCAGGAAAATAAAAACTCAGAGAGAGACGAGGGAGAAAAAGCTAACAGCTTCCTCACTTTCGACCCGGTGCAGGAGAAACAACGCCTGTGACGTGCATTGGTCCTCTGCACCATCCAAAGTACACCCTCAAACTCCACATCCCATCATTCCATAGCATAGAGTCATGACAGTGCAAGTGAGACGAAACTGATATAATTAAAGAGTGTAGATAGCCTCTGGGTGTCCAAGACCCATGCAGGAGCAGCGAGGGGCTCTAGCTCAGATCAGTGGATATTCCTGCCGTACACTGGCAGAATCACATTCCCAACACAGAGAGAGAACCTAATACGCGAGGGTGTAGGGTAGGCGAAAATGCTTTCCCCTGACTTGCTAGATTTCTGTGTGCAAAGAACTGCCTACACACACACGCACACCCCCTCCTGGGAAAACAGAGGGGAATAGCGTTTTCTCTGCAATATTATCTCCTTCTTCACTTTGTAAAAGTTTTAAGAAGGGAGCTAATCTTAGCTAGGTTTCAGCTAACGCCTTCCACAATTCTGGGTGGCCAATTAGCTAAGCTCCCTCATTATTTAAGCTGCTGTCGCTGTGGATCGGATGAAGCTGAGGATTCGTTTAGGTGCCCTTAGTCAAAGGGAAGGAGAGAGGGGTGGGGTTGTGATCTATTAAACACAGCTGATCCATCGACCGAAAAAAAGATTTCTTGCTTTTTAATTCAGGTTCTTGTATCACTAGACGCTGCAACTTTCTTAACAGCTAAAGCCTGTGCAAGTTATTTTAAGGCATTCCCAAAAGTCTGAAGTTTTACCGCCCCATGGCTTCATTCCATATATTTTAATTCTTACTGGTAAGCTTATTAGTATTAGAAACGGCGTTGAAAATTCTATGTTACATTTTATGTTTTAACTTTGTTGTTTAATATTTGTTCAAGCTCTTTGTTTGTGTATTGTGATGACCAATGCTTATAATTAAAATTTGAACTGGACTTCTTTTTCTCTTTGTTTTTCTGTCTTCTTCCTAGGGCTCTTCAGTCCACGTAGCTGAGAGGGCAGCAGTGAATTTCCTGGCTGAGTGCAAATCGCAATACCAAACTGCCTTGCCGGTGGACAAGTTTATAATTTTGTAAGTTTATAATTTCAATTTTATAATTTTTCCATTAAGAAACACATTCCGTGCAGCAACACAGATAACTTAAATGCATCAAACAAAGGAGGGGGTAGTCAGAGCCCCGGATTGCAGCTTCGGAGATCCCTTGAAACTCATTGATTTAGCAGAGAAAGAATCATAGAAACACAGAGTTGGAAGAGACCCCAGGGGCCATCCAGTCCAACCCCCTGCCATGCAGGAACACACATCAAAGCACTCCCGACAGATGGCCATCCAGCCTCTGCTTAAAAACCTCCAAGGAAGGGGACTCCACCACCCTTTGAGGCAGCAAATTCCATTCCTCCTTGCCCTGGTCTCTGGAGCGGCAGAAAACAAGCCCGTTCGCTCCTCGACATGACATCCCTTCAAATATTTAAACAGGGCTATCACGTCCCCTCTTAAACTTCTCTTCTGCACACTAAACATCCCCAGCTCTCTAAGTCTATCCTCATAGGGTATGGCTTCCAGACCTTTGACCCTCCTCTGGGCAAGCTCCAGCTTGTTGATATCTTTCTTGAATTGAGGTGCCCAGAACTGGACACAGTATGCCAAATGAAGCCTAACCAATGCAGAATAGAGTGGCACTGTTCCCTTGATCTAGACACCATACTCCTATTGATGCAACCAAGAATCGCATTGGCTTTGTTGGCTGCCGCATCACACTGCTGACTCATGTTCAGCTTGTGGTCCACCAAGTCTCCCAGATTCCTTTCACACGTACTGTTATCAGTCACGTGTCCCTCATCCGATATTTGTGGATTCAATTTTTCCTGCCTATGTGCAGGACCTTGCATTTCTCTCTGTTGAAACTCATTTTGTTAGCCTTGGCTCAGCTCTCCAATCTGTCAAGGTCATTTTGAATTCTGATCCTGTCCTCTGGGGTATTAGCAACCCCTCCCAATTTGGTGTCATCTGCAAATTTGATCAGCATGCCCTCCATTCCTTCATCCAAGTCATTGATGAAGATGTTGAACAGCCCTGGGCCCAGGACGGACCCCGTGGCAACCCACTAGTCACTGAAAAGCAGCCATTGGTGAGAAGCACCCTTTGGGTTCGGTCGGTCGGTCAACCAACTCCAAATCCACCTGACAGTGGCCCCGTCCAGATGGAGAAGTTGACATTACTGTTGGCCAGTAAATCCAAATGACTCTTTAAAGATGAATGGGAAATGTTAACTCCCCTTTGGGAAAACAGATGCGGGAAATGATCAGTAGCTGGCTTTGATGGGTAGAGCCCGCATCGTTTCCTTACATTAATTTAGTATTGACTAAAGTCTGGTTCTTCATGGCAAGGAATAGATTTAAGATACATATCTATATCAGGATTAGTGAGATATAAAATTATCACCCTGCAATGTTTTGAATATGGAAGTTTGTAATGTTTTAATGTAGTATTGTTGCTATTTTTGTTCACAGTTTTACAGTTTTCAGTTTAGCTAACTTAGATGTAATTTTTTTTCTTTTTGTCTTCTTCCCTTTCTCTTTGCAATTTTTGAGGTCTTTCTTTCCTGATTGGTATTTCTCTTGTGCTTTTTAAAAATGTTTTCCCCTTCTTTCTTTTTTTCTTTCCTATTTGCTCTCTTTCTTTTCCTTTCTTTTTTGTCTAGTTTTTGTCATTGTTTATATAGATTGTCTATGTAATATGTTTCTTTTTCTTTTTTCCCAAGCAGTTTGCAACAAAAATTATATAAATTAAAAAAAGAAAACTCACTGGGTGGCCACGAGCCAAACGCCTGATCTACTTTGCAAGACTGCCGCGATGATAAAAGCAGCGTGGAGAGAGCCGCACAAGTTACCCTGAGTTCGCTGGAGGAAAAGCAGGGTAAAATGAAACTAATAAATAATAAATACTGGTGGAACACCGACCTGTGCTTTTTCCGAACAGCTCCTCATTGCCTCCATGAGCTTTTCCATCTGCTGGCCCTGCTCCAGCGCGTTCCTCAAGACATCCTCCGTGCTGACAAGCCGATGCTGCAACCGCAGAACTTCCGATTCTGACGAGGGATCGATGAGGGAGAACCGTCGCTGGTCCGTTACCACTTTCTCTTTATCCTTGACGTTGAAATTTGGAAGAAAACCCGCAACAAGTAGTTAATGGAATAACTAAAATACGAAAAAGCCGATTGGTTTTTAAAATATTATTTTAAAAAATTATTTACTTTCTCAAAATAGGAGAGCGGAGGAATTTAGGGCCTGTTTGGATAGAGGGAAGTGTTTCTGAGGAGTGGCGAACAGGAGGTTCAGTTAGGGCTTGAGTTCAAATCTCGTTTCTGCTAGGAAATCATTAGGTGACCCCAAGCAAACCTCTTTCTCTCAGCTGCTCCCTTGTCTAGTCTACAAAATGAGGATCACAACAGATTCAGAGAGTTAAGGAGGTTGGCAGATATCAAGCCTCCAGGGTGGGTGGGTTGGTTGGTTGGTTGGTTGGTTGGTTGGTTCCTTCCTTCCTTCCTTCCTTCCTTCCTTCCTTCTTCCCTTCCCTTCCCTTCCCTTCCTCCCTTGAACACTGAACCAAACTTAAAATGGTAGTTTAGAAGACAATATCAATTGCAGCGTCTTGTGAACCACACCATGGCATCTATTATATATTTATTTAGCACCAACTATGTACATGGTGCTGTACGAAAATAAAACAAAAGGACAGCCTTTCCAAAGGTATACAATCCCTTTCTAAAAAAACAAAGCCCCTAAAGTGATTTTTGCCATGGGAAAGAACTGGGTATGGTTTGGGGGTTAAAATGCCAGGCTGGATAATGTTAACTTTAAAACGAAAGTATCTTGTTTATCACTGGCCTCAAGAGACCAATGATGCCAAGTGCCACATCTTTCCTTGCAAATCCCATGGTCTGTGAAAACAAACATTTTTAAGTAACAAATTAACCATTGTAATACCACAAATTAAACTATTCCTTTTACTGACATGAATGGAAATCTCATATTTTCTAACACTGAATGCTACTGAATGCATTTTCAAAACTGCTATTCTGAGAATTCTATGCATTGCAACGGGGAGAAAAAAGACCATTTTTCACCCAGCTACTATTGAGACCACAGCCAAGCTCAGAGAGGGAAAGCTGATACGGATGACAGATGACGTGATTGTTCCTGCTAATCAAATAGTCCCAGGCCATTTCTGAACTACACTGCTGTAGTGCTATTCTTCCACTTTCTGCATCCTGTGGAATTCTGGGGTTTGTAGTCTACTGGGGGCCAAAGAGGTCTCTGTCTGAGAATTCCAAAGGCCCCTCCCTGAACTGCAAACCCCAGGATTCCATAGGATGCTGAAAGTGGAAGAACAGCACTATAACAGTGTAGGGCGGAAATAGCCCCAGGCTTTCAATGCTGGAAGTCCTGCGTCCACTACAACACTTCTGTTCAGAAAATGGTAAGTAACGCTGAAGTTGACCACCAGTCAGAACTGTACACCCCTCTTTCCTGGGCTCCAACAGAAGTCTGTCGTTGCATTTTTGACCAGCAGACTTCTCCACTCTTTTTTAAAGCAAATGCAGCCCCAAACCAGAAAGCAGTAGCCCAACCTCATGTGACTCAGTCCTTCACGTCAAAGGCACATCACTGCACACTGCTGCGTGCCCTAAACCAAGTCAATCCGTATTCTCCAACCACACTTGCACTCACCAAGACTACCAGTTTTTCCCGTAGGCCTTTGATGTCATCTTTGAGCTTCTGTTCTTTCAGCCTCCACTCGGCTTTGTGCACCTCGCGGCTCAAGTCCCGCTCAGGTCCCGGAGAGTGGCGGTTGGCTTCCATAAGCAAAGCGCGCAGCTCATTCAGGCTTCTGGAGGGAGAGTTGAGGGACCAGCTCACAAAGAAGTTTGAACGTGGACCTTCTACTGGTGCACTACAGTTCTTTGGGACCACTGTTACTGCCTGAATGAGGCTCCTTAGCATCAGCCCAGCAATCCAACCCTTCACTGCCCCAGAATCAGAGAGACGGTGGTGTCTTCTAAGGCCCTTTAGCTCACTCTTATGCTTGTGCAGGAAATCTAGAGCTGGAGCCTGTAGCTTTTGCTTGATGATGAGCCCAAGGCCCCTCTAAGTCATTCAGAGGCCATTAGATACTGTTCGAAAATTCTGGCATTCTCATTCCCCTCACTCTTCTTCTAGGACAAACTGGGGCTTACCTAGCATAGGGTTAATTTTTTTTTGTATGATTGGTTACGGTATCCAGACCATGTGGCCCAAGATACACCCTGGAGTGAGTCGCTGGTCTTACATGCCTCTCTCTTTCACTCTCCCCTTTTTGCAATCTTGCTTTTAGCACCTTGGTAAGTTTAGAATGAAGATATTATCTTCCCTAATCCTTTTGTTAATTAGTTAGGATCTGGTTTCTCCAACACATATATAATTGTAAAGTTTATTAGTAAATCTTTTAGTTTGGAACCTGAAACTGCCTGCCTCATTTTGCTTTCAAGTCAGTCTCATTTTAAGGAAGCCACACAAAGATTGGGACCTGCTTTTTCAGCAACTCTGCTGAAGGAAGGCTAACATCTAACAGTTTTAGCTTTCATAGAACTTATCGAAGGGCTAACACCCTGGGAAATTCTAACTTCCAACAGACACTTCGTTGTTTTTGCTGCTGTAAACTATTAGTCTACCTGCTCTACCCAGTCCCATGGTATAAAGTGATGCTACTGTTAGAAAACATCTTGTTAACCGGGGAGCATTGCTGGGGCGTGTCCCACACTATCCCTACCCCAGAAGACACTGCATGTCTTCTGAATGCAGAAAAGGCTGCATCATACATGTAGGTTGTGAGTGGAATGAAATCTCGTACATATCTGAATGGGTTGGACACGGAGCTGGGATGAGCTCTGAAACCGGGTAGGAAGTGAGGCAGCAACACAGAATGCAAAATATGCAATACAATAGAACACACACAAGAGTTTTCTTTGGCCAATGGGTCTCGCTGATAATCATAACTGTGTTCAGTTCAACCTACTAGCAGTAGGTTGGAACAACAAGCTGGAATGTGTCCAGAGAAGTGCAACTAAAATGGTGGAGGGTCTGGAAGCCATGAGACTCTCTGAGGAGCGTCTTAGGGAGCTGGGGATGTTTAGTCTGCAGAAGAGAAGGTTAGGGGGGGCATGAGAGCCACGTTTAAATATGTGAAGGGATGTCATGTTGAGGAGGGAGCAGGCTTGTTTTCTGCTCCTCCAGAGACCAGGACAAGGCACAATGGATTCAAGCCGCAGGAAAGGAGATTCCACCAGAACCTCAGGAAGAACTTCTGGACAGTCAGAGCTGTCTAGGAGTGGAATATGCTGCCTCATAGGAGTGTGTTGGCATCTCCTTCTTTGGAGGTTTTTAAGCAGAGGCTGGATGGCCATCTGTTGGGAATGCTTTAATGGGTGTTTCTGCATAGCGGGGGTTGGACTGGATGGCCCCTGGGGTCTCTTCCAGCTCTGTGATTCTATGATTCTAGTGATCCAGAAGAATTACTTTATTCTTCAAGCTTCACCTTCTTACACTATTTTCTTGATTAGAAAAGCAGAATAAAACATGTATCTGTAAAGTAAGCATGTTGCACAATACTGATTTGTTGTTTCTTATCTAACCCTTCCATCAGCTGTCTGGATGACTGGGGCAGTGTGTAACTATCACAATGTCCACAAACAAGGCTCTCAGGGATGTCACAAATGTACTCCCGATTTCAGCAATAGCAGTTTCATACAGAAGTTAAGAAAACAGAGGTCAGTCATCTAATATGTCAGTAGAAGCAGTTTATCAATATTCTTGTTAATCATATTAATGAGAGGGCAACTGAGCACCTCCTACCTCCCTCACGTATATTTTAAACCAACAAAGTTATATTGTGAGGTTCTTGTTCTCAGCCCTGCTCAGTATTTCCCACGCCTGAGGAGCGAGGAGAAGGAGGGGGAAGAGGCCAACCTTTCTTTTTTCAGTAGTTCCTGACTGATCAGAACCAGCTGACCGGAAGCATCGTGTGTTTTTCTGGACACGGCCTCCAGTTCTGCCTCCAGTCGTTTCTTCTCTTTCAACAGAGAGTCTGCCCTCTTCTCAGCACTTTTGTATTTGTTTTCCAATGCTGGCAGTCAAAAGAGAGAAGAAGAAGAAGAAGAAACACACACAGGAAAAAGAAAGCAAGGTTTTATTCTCGAAGACAGCTCAACAAGGCAAAGAGGGATGGATATTTCTTTTTAGAAATCCTTTGGTCTACACCAGTGGTTCTCAACCTGTGGGTCCCCAGATGTTTTTGGACTTCAGCTCCCAGAAGCCCTGAGCATTGACCATAGTGGCTGGGGCTTCTGGGAGCTGAAGTCCACAAACATCTGGGGACCCACAGGTTGAGAACCACTGGTCTACACAGAGTTTAGAAAAGCGACTGTTCTGGACTACGGATGCCTGAATTCTCCACCCAGAATGCCCCGTGAGATTCTGGGATTCTGCAGCCCAAAAAGAGCACATCTCCAAGCTGTGGCTTCACAGCAAGAAGAACTCATGGCTCTCCAAATGTTGGACTCCAACCTCTAGCACGGCCAGCAGGCAGGTTTGGTGGAAACTGTGCTCCAACACCACTGGGAGGGCCCTCAGCTCTTGGCTTACAATCACTGTTCTTCGGCTACTATTGCCCTCAGACGCCAGCCCCAGTCCACTAGGACTTGTGCCCAGGCCAGAGTTTGCCGGTTTGCAGTTTTAGGCAAGTATTTCCCTTCAGGCTCCTGTTGGGGCTTTCTAGCGTTTTGCCCAGACAGAATTCTCTTCTAGCATTTCAGCAGCGGTGAGCAGAACGCGAACTGTCCTGTTGGTTGTTGCTGTGATCCTGTCACAGTCCAAGGCAGTATTTTTGCCCGCATACGTATTTTTTATCCCCAAGATGGGCAAAATGTTGTAGTGGATGACCATTATTTTGACAGGGTGTGTGAGTGTGTTGAGACACCCTTTCCTGTCGTGGGTGGGAACATCTGTGAGGCCCTTTCCGCACTAGACTGTTATAGTGCTATTATTCTACTTTCAACCTCCTATGGGAGGTTGGGGTTTGCAGTTTAGGGAGCGGCCTTTAGGATTCTCTGCCAGAGAGCTCTTTGGCCTCAGCAAAGGACAAATCCCAGAATTCCACAAGATGTTGGAAGTGGAATAATAGCGCCATAACAATGTAGTGTGGACATGGCCTGAGTATTTCGTCATATTCCTAGTGGCTCATGCCCCACTGGGTCAGTTCCATTTCTTTCTCTTCCTGCCTCCCTCAGTAAGCTATCCTGATCCACAGCTTCTTCTTGCCTTCCGACAGAGATCCGTCCAGCTCACAGCTCAGAAGCAAACCAATTACAAAAATACCCATCCTATTTATAAAGAACTTCACTTTGTCCAATAATTAAGGTATAGCTACGTTATATTATGACAGTAATTTGACAAAGGATAACTTTACTCCTTTTGCAAGAAAATCACAGAGAAGGCCAGAGGGAGATAAGCAGGACGATTACTATTAGCATTGTTTATTTATATTAAGAAAAGACAGGTAGCCCAGCCAAGGGCATACAACCTAAAATAACTCTTATTTTTTAAAACAGTGTTGACAACTGGTAACAGCACCTTGTGCATTTGTGTACACAAGTTTGCATGTAATGAGTATGTTGTCTTATTGTTCCCACACAGTTGTTTTTTGGGGAAGGATCATGCTCAGTATATTTTTTAAAAAAGTTTAATCTAGTTTTGGATAAAAAAGGAACTTCAAAGTAACACGTTAGTAATGAGTCACTCTTCACAAACAAAGGTTAACACACGACAGATAACAAATAAAAAGGATCTAGGAGTCTTAGTAGATCACAAGCTGAGCATGAGCCACCAGTGTGATGTGGCAGCTAAAAAAAACCAATGTAATTCTTCGCTTCATCAATAGGTGTATAGTGTTTGGGTCAAGGGAAGTGATGGTACCACTATATTCTGCTTTGGACAGACCCCGCCTGGAATACTGTGTTCACTTCTGGGCACCTCATTTCAAGAAGGATATTGACAAGTGGGAACAACCAACCAAAATAGTAAAAGGCCTGGAAACTATGCCCTATGAAAAGCGGCTTAGGGAGCAGAGTATGTTCAGCCTGGAGAAGAGAAGGTTAAGAGGTAACATGACAGCTATGTTTAAATATTTGAAGGTATGTCAGATGGAGGATGGAGCAAGCCTGTTTTCTGCTGCTCCAGAGACTAGGACATGGAGCAATGGCTACAAACTACAGGAAAAGAGATTCCATCTAAACATCAGGAAGAACTTCTTCATGGTAAGAGCTGTTTGACAGTGGAATATGCTGTTTCAGAGTATGGTGGGGTCTCCTTTTTTAAACAGAGGCTGGATGGCCATCTGTTGGGGATGGTTTGATGGTATAGTCCTGCATAGCAGGCGGCTGGGCTCCATGGCCCTTGTAGACTCTTCCAGCAATATTATTCTATGATTCTATACTTAAAAAAAAAACATTCCCAACTCTGACCTAGCTGTGGCCTAGCTTGAATGTGGTTCCACCAAAACAGTGTGCTGTTCTAACCAACACAGTTCTAAGGAAACTTACCACTTACTTGGGCCCTTAGAACATCAGTCTGGGAGACCAAGGATGAGACCTCTTTGTCCTTCTTACTCAGCTTGTCCTGGAGATCTGAGGGAAGAAAGAACCGGCAGTATAATCACCGTCTTGAAACGCAGAGCTGAAAATATACGTGGTGGGAGATGGGAGGGTTCCCGTCCTACACTCGTGCCTCTGCCACTTGCAGCCATGGCAGGGTGTTGAATTGGGGAGTGTTTTTCAGGGGCTGCGGGTGGCCAGTAGTAGCTCAGCCTGTACGCACAAAAAAGTTTAAGCTATTCTGGAGGCTGACGATGGGCCCTTGGCCAAGGTGATGGGGATGCAACTGGCAATCCAGGGGGTGTTGGAAGGAAATGCTGTGACATTGGCCCCAGTTAAAAATACATTTGATGAGCATGAGGGGAAAACACCTGGAGAATGTCTTGGCAAGTCATGATGTAATCCCTAGGGGATAGTACAGCTGAGTCATGGTAATACGAAATCCTGGCAAGGGGTTGCATCAGCCAAGGTCCCTAGCTCATAGCTATCAGCAGGTGTGTATAAAAGAGGTGAGCTCAGACAGGTTCTTTCTCTGACTCTTGCTGATTCCATGACACCGGAACTCTGTCTGAGCAAACCTCTGCCTGATGTGATGCTGAACCTATGACGAAGGATCTGCGTATCCTGCTTGTACAGATGTGTATATATTGGAACTTGAAGAATAAAAGCCTCCAGGTATTTTTGGATGACAACTCTGTGTGCTAGTGTTACTAACCAGTGGGTAGATTGGGGTCAGAGCTGATGCTGTATGTTTACACTCTGCTGCTGCTCACGCTTGTTGCTGTTTTGATACCCTGCTGTGTGTTTATGCTTGCCTCTGAGCCATGTTTTGTTCAGAGTGCAGTGGTTCCAGGGAGGATTTTGTTCTGGTGCTGTAAAATCCATCTCCCAATGTGGGGGGGACATGTACCTTGCAGGGAAATGGCAACGGCAGGCATGTTACATTCATCAGAGCTGGAAAAAGAAGGTGCTACTCTCTGTTTTGCTTGTACAGTGGGAAATGGTCAAACTTCCCCCTGAAGCAGGAATGGGAAATAATTTGACCCCTGCAAGCTGTTGTTGTGATTGCTAGGTTCCTATTAGACTGTCAACACTGCAGGGTTGTTGTTTTTTGTGGGGAGGGAATCAGCTTTGCTGTTAGTTTTCTTCCACAGCAGGAATGGACAACTGTTGGACGTGAGGGGCTGCATTGCCCCTTCTGGGGAACTTTGGAGGGTCACATCCTCTATCACGTTCCTCCCAATACACTTATTTTGGCCCCCAAACACCCCCTGGGGGGGGAGGGCACACAATTCCAAAATGTCTTTGGCTTTCTCTGCACCATTTTCAGCCCAGGAGAGGCTTTTTTTTTCCCAAAGGGAAGTGATCCAAAAGTTGGCTTCCACATCAATAAGTAATTATCTGGAAGTCGAAAGGCCTTTCGTGAGCCTAAAAGGATCCAACCCTAGCCCCAAACAGGGCAAAGACCTCCCCATGCTCTCTTGGGAGTATTTGGGAGCAGTTTTCCCATTTTTAAAAAATAATTCCTGTGTGGCAGTGGGGCTGCATGGAGCCTGTACTATCCTCACTCTTGCTCTTGAAAAAGGTGCCATTTTAATAAAAATAAAATTTAAAAAAAAGAAAAGAAAAAGAAAAAGGTGCAGGGCCTCATTTTAGTGTGTGGGCGTTAAACGGGGTATTTGGACTACAACCTTCCCAAACTTGCCCATTACGACTTTATTGGGATCTAGCTGGATATAAAAATCCAGCTGGGACTTGCCATAGAATAAAACGGCAGCCCCTCTTTACTCTACCTGGAAGCCTTACGGTGCAACTCAGGCCATTTCCGCACTACCCTGTTATAGCCCTATTATCCCACTTTCAACACCCTATGGATTCCTGGGGTTTGCAGTTTAGGGAGGGGCCTCTAGAATTCTCAGCCAGAGAGCAAAGGTGGCAGCCTCTCTTAGCCTGTCTGATCTTCCCCATTAATAACTTTTGTCCTATTCGCCACACTAATATTGCTTGGCCACCCATGTCCTGGTTTCCATCTGTGAAATGTCGGGTGGTATGTGACTGCCCAGAGAGAAAATGAAGGCTACAGACTCTCCTAGCTTGTCTGTTCTTCTGCATTAATGACTTGCCATCTTAACCACAGTCTTCCTCTGTCCCAGTTTTCCGCTGTGAAATGCTAGAGGGTATGTTAGATAAACAAACCAGGATCATAAGCCCCGGTTTGAAGCAAAAAGCTTGGAAGAGCTACCGTTTTGGCCACGCTGGCTCAAGGTTGTGGGAGCTGCAGTCCAAAAAAAGGAACTTCACCAAGCTCCCGGGAAGGCTCAAACGTCAGCTCATTAACATTGCATTTAGGTCCTTGAATTTAGGTTTTTAGTGATCTCTGTTTAAATGTCCATACTATTATTTTTCGTTTAAGAAGCATGTTTATTTACTAACCACCAGTAACTTCTTTATTGTTCTTTCATGCTATTACACATGTGGGCCCATTGTGGATCAATTGTTGTGGTTTAAATTATTGTGAGGTTGTTAAATAAAGTATCTTGGTACCAGGAAAACATGCCTTTTATGCAAAGAATAAAAAAACAAAACATTGCATTTAGTTCTGCCTTTTAGCACAATGCTCAAGCCAGATCAATGTTTAGATTTAAGCAGGGACCCCCAATTTTCAAATAACAGACTTCAGAATTCACTATGACAAATTCTACAGTTACTTTTGAATCCAGAATTCCGTGCAACATTACCTTCCATCGTCTGCTTCATTTTGATCTTTTCTTCCGAAATGTCATTTGTTTCAATCATCTGCAAAACACGCGTACATAGATTATCTTGATATGGTTAATGTGAACAGTAGGGGGAATATGCAGAGTGACTAGACAATGGGCCTTTCCGCACTACACTGTTATAGTGCTATTATTCCACTTTAAACCTCCTGTGCAATTCTGGGAGTTTGTAGTTTACTGAGGCCAAATTAGTCTCTGGCTGATTATCCTAAAGGCCCCTCCCTAAATTGCAAACCCCAGAAATCCATAAGGTGTTGGAAGTGGAATAATAGCAATATAACAGTGTAGTGGGGAAAGGCCCAGGTATGAAATATCACTCTGATGGTCGCATACGCTGCATATGCCTGGCATCGGCCGTTTCCGCACCAGCCGGTTATAGCGCGATGATTCCACTTTCAACATCCTCTGGAATCCTGGGGTTTGCAGTTTCGCCCCTCCCGAAACTGCAAACCCCAGGATTCCAGAGGATGTTGAAAGTGGAATCATCGCGCTATAACCGGCTGGTGCGGAAATGGCCATCTTTTGGAAACTGCACGATACGTGAAACTTCTATATATGACGTTCAGTGTTGCACATTCACCGTAACTTCTGGTGAATGCTAAGCAATGGCCAGCATTTTTGCACATTCTCCATTCACCTCGTAGCAGTTACAAAACATCAGTTCTAGACAGACACATAGCAACCAGCGCTTGCTAGTGTTGCTTTCATTGTACTGCAGGTAGATTCATGATCCTTGACGCCTCCAAAAACAAGTGAGGCCGCCAACTGTGTTGTCTGCTTAAGGCATATATCTCAGTTTGCACAGCCCCATCACAGAGTTCGAGAATCAAGACAGGAAGATCTTTAACTAAACTACCACATCCTGTTTAATAGCAGCTTTGGAACGAGCAAGGGCACTGAAGCAACTTCACACAGTAGTTTCCTGGCGTGGCTGGTTCTGACTATACTTTTGCAACTTGGGGAGAAAACACAAAAACAATGATTAATGAGGCATCCCAATTTAATTGCAGATCACGTGAAGGGTCTACATGCATGGCATTAAGCATGTAGCTTAATGCCAGAGTGTGGCAAAGTTCTTTTTGGACTACCGTGCCCAGAATCCATGCACAGGCAAAAGGCTTGCAGACATTGGATAATCCAAACCAGGCCATAATTTTGCTGGTGTTTGTCTGGCCCAGGATCACCTAAAAAAACTTGCAGCCAGACAGAAGGGACCTTCTGTGACATGCATTTTTGATAGTCCCAACTTAGCCAAGTAAAAAAAAGAAAGAAATCCACCTAATTATGCCTGTATTTTGGTATGCTGTTTTTATTTTTTCCTCCTCCTCGTCAAGGTGGCTGGGGATAATAGATGTTGTAGTCCAATATATCTTAAAAGGAAGCTGCTGGGGATAATCTGTCCTATGGTGTCCAACCTAAACTCCATGATCTTATTTTCAAGCTCCCCACGGCCCAACCTCTTATTTCTTAGCACTTGTTTCTTATAGTGACTTTACTCACAAACTCTCCCTTCTGGCTCTGCCATCCTGTTTTCTCTTGCTGCTGTTTGTGCGTTTCTTCAAAGCCATCCTCAAAACCCAACTTTTTGGAATGGCTTTTGGCATATTGCCCTTAATCCACCTAAGCAAACACAACCAACTTTAAGTATGTCTAACTCCACCAACGTGCTTTTCCTCTCCTTCTGTCCCATTACTTTTCCCTCAAAAGTTTAAAACAGATTGTAAGCCTTCTAGGGATGGAAACCTACCTTGTTTATTCCTATGCAATGCTGCAAGGAGCCCCGTGACACAGAAGGCAATGCACACATTAATTAAACAGCAGAAACTTTGCAGCACCAAGAGTTTGCCTGGGATACAACCCAAGCCATAAAGTAAATCTTGTGTCCCATGGCTCTGAAAGGTTCCCAAATGGCTTGATGTTGGCTATTTCATGGGGGAACAGCCGAGCTCAAAGCTTAAATGGCTAAGTACATGTTACTCCTGTGTAGATATATTCGATTATTTTAAAAATATCTAGGAGTAGGTAGGAATAAATCTCACAGGTTCCTATTAAAAATGAACTGTTGATCAAGAACATAGGCTATTCAACTCATGAAATACAGGCAGCTTGGAAATTATTGGTTAAAAATTAATTTGTTACTCTCAGCCTGTTAAAAAAAAATCAACAATACCTGGGTATTTACAAATGATTTTCAAAACTGTTATTTGAATTGCTGAATGCCAGCACAGGTTTGTTTTGAGTACTTATCTACTTACTTATTACTTACTCACTACCACTTTATTTGTCACAGGACATTTAAGTAATTTTAAATGATTTTTTCAAAGTTTAACGAGTTAACGCTTTCTCCATCTTTAACTCTGGAGGACTGATAAGCACCAAGATCACAGCGTTCGTATGCAGCACTAACATTCATGTTTCCAAGCTCTGCACATACGTTGGCGTGTTGGGAAGGATGGAGTGGCTCCGTCGACTGCAACTTGTTCTCTAAGACCAGAACTTTTTCTTGCAACCGCTGAATCTCCTGTTTACTCTGGGCCTCTGTTTTCTGCAACGTCTCATAGTCCAGCATCTTTTTCTCAGCCAGAGAAATCTGCTCTTTCAAGAAAGCGATGGCTTGCGCCTGATCTTTGTAGTCGCCGTGCAGCTTCTCCAGCTCGAGCACACGGAGATCTGCATCCCGGCACTTATCCTTCAGTTCCTGAATTTCAAGGAGGTGCTGGTTGGTCTTGGTTTCCAGCTGCATCTTCCAGTTGTTGTTGCTTTCTTCCACCTCATCCTTGGCTTCTTGCAGCTTCAGCTTCAGGCTTTCCTTCTCTTTCACATGGACAGCCATCTCAATGTCATGCTTGGCTTTCAGGTTTTCCAGCTCCAGCTGGTGTTCCATCTTGATGCTCTCCACCACAGCTTTCAGCTCCACTATCTCCTTGTGCTGGGTATCAGAGCCCGTGTTCAAGGTCGCCTTGAGGTCCTCCAGTGACTTCTGATGATCAGATGCCAAAGTGTCCAGTTTGGACTTCCAGTTGTCCATTAAGCCCATGTTCTCATTGGTGGCCTGCTGAACTTTCTGCTTGAGGTCCACAATTTCTTGAGAGTATTTTTCATTGAGGGCTTTCAACCTCCCAATTTCTTGTTGATGCTTCTTCAGGGTCCTCTCGTACTTCTCCTTCAGCTGAATGCTTTCTTTCTGGTGCTCCTTGTTGGCCGAAAGCAACTGATCTCGAAGACGGAGGGCTTCGCTTTGAAGGCCAAGGGTGTGGTCTGGAGACTCTGGCTGATTAGAAGTGTTCAAACACTGCCTCAGCTCCTCCACTTCAGTTCGTGTTAAGGACAGCTCTTCCTCAAGCTGAAGGATTCTTGACTTCTCCGCAACAGTGGTCAGCTGCAATACACACACATATATAGACAAAGTCAGATATTGCATTTCCATACTCATCGATTCCTTCATGGGATAGGCAACCTGTGACACTCCAAATGTTGCTGGAATATAAATCGTAGCTTTCCTGGCGACTGCCACGAAGGATGGGACTGAGAAGAGTTGGAATCTAATGACATCTGGGGGCCGCCCAGTTGGGGAAAGCTACCCTGGGGCTTTGTTACATATTGTGGTACTTTGTTTTTTTTTTAAAAAAAATCACAATATTCTAAATGTACCTATCCTAGCATAAACTGAGTGCAACAATACATCCATTAGAACACAATCCTCCTACAGGTCAGGGAACTCGGAGCTGTCTGCAAGCTCCCTGTTGTAAGGCAAACCAGCGTTTGCCACGATGTATTGTGTGAAAGAGCTCTTAGCAAAAGGAAGTCAATTTACCTTAGCAACAGCTTCTTCAACATAAATAATGCAAATAGGGAAATACTTTTTTTCCAACCCCCTCTTTTTTTTGCACCAGCGTAACTTTTCCAGAATAATTGCATTATTTTGCAATTAGGACATCGAAAGGCCGGTTGAAACTTGGATTTTCGCGGTCTTCCGAATTAGCAACAGTGTGAGAAGTATTCTTTACCTGGAAAGATCACTCCTTCCTTTTAAAAGATAATGTTGTTATTTCACCTATAAACTAGAACTCATTCTCCAAATAAGAGTCCTTTTGCAGCCAAAACAGCACATTAAGGCACAAGTGAAAGGATCTGGGATGTTCGGGGTAACCTTAAGGTTTTTCAAAAATACAATTTATTTATTTTGAGAACGAACCTTCATTCCTCAAGAAAAGAGCAAAATAAGCCAGTGAGGACTGAAAATTGTTAATGGCCATAGAATCCTGACTAATTTGTTGGGTGGGCCAACTGAAAAGTGTGTGTGTGTGTGCGCGTACATGTGTACATACAAGTGTAAATGGAATACTCTGGGAAGATGGCACAACTTTCTGGCACAACCCCTTCTGAACAAATCTTGCAAAACAACAACACCATGATACGGTCATCTTAGGGTAGCCGTAAGTCAGAAATGACTTGAAGGCACATACAATAACAACGAATGGTGACCGTTCAGTTATACAGGAGAAATTAAAAAAAGCGATGGGGGTTGCAACCCAGAAACACAGTTAGTGTAAGGGTAAATTTTCCCACTAACAAATAAATCTTGTGTTTTGGGGCAGGGTCCTTGCAACCATTTCAAAGCATCATAGGAAGCTGTTGTGGAAAAAGCAAAGGAGAGTCAGCCTCCTATTTAGAAACGTTGCCCCAAAGCTTCTTTGGCTAGATTGGTCTGTATCTGTCATGAATGACCACCAAGGGCCAGGATGCTGTACTAACCTCTTTTTCGCACTGTCTGGGCTTCGGTGGGCCCCGCCATCCCTTTTTTTCAAAACCGGAAGGTCATTTCTTGCATTGAAAAAAGACTATTTCAGGACGTAATACACGGAGATAGCCCTATGAATGGCTCCCATGGTGTCCCCTGGAAGCTTCTGGGAGTGCCATTTTTACCATGAATCTTTTTGGCAAGGCAGGGTCTGGGGTCCTTGGGCCATTTCCGCACTGCACTGTTACAGTCCTATTATTTCACTTTCAACGTCCTGTGGAATTCTGGGGTTTGTCATTTCTTGAGGCCAAAGAGCTCCCTGGCTGAGAATTTTACCCTCCCCGGGATTCTGTAGGAGGTTGAAAGTGGAATAATAGCACTATAACAGTGTGGTACGGAAATGGCCTGGTTTACACTCTTAGCGAGAAAAAATATTCCTGAGAATGAGACGGTAGGGTGAATTTCACCTCTTCAGGCCCTCCCCATGTAGAAAGCTAGCATTGCAAGGCTAGCTTGCTGGGCTGCTTGTTGCTCTTTATAAACTTAAGGGTTTTCCTTGTTTAAAAATGAAGCACATGGAGAATAACTTTCTTTTAAAAAAAAACCTGAAAAGCCCTCCCCCTCGTCTGAAATAGTACCGTCCCCACATTCCCATGAGGATGCTGGCCCCCATTCTGCTGCATGTGCAAGCCAGACCTTGGAAAGCAATTGAGTTTTTTATGTAGTTGGCTGCACAGAGAGTATCTTGTCTGTGGTCTTGTCACAGCTCTAAATATTGCCTTCTGACTGGAACAGCTGATGGACTGAGACACAGCTTGTGGCCGAGTGCTTGGACTACAGATTGTCCCTAGATCAAGCGCTGCAAGGTATGCACGGGTGTGTGTAAATCTAGACTCAAGTATAGGAAAACCCCTCTCTCAGCCTCGGTCTTCTGCATCTGTAAAACAGGAGCGTTGTTGCACAGCAGTTGATCAAAGCACAAAGGCGGCCAAAGATTGCGAGCGTTTTCTTTTGCTATTTCCTCAGTTGTTTCCTATCTACCAACACCTTGAATGTCACAGGCTTACCCTGGTGTAAAAGGAAATGGGTGTTAAAAATACCCAACCCCAACCCCTCCCACCTCACCAAAATACCCAGCCACGGAAACCAGTTAGAAGTCATTAGCAAAACGTTTAAAAGGAGTAATTAGGGAAGGATGCTTGATGAAGAAGCAAACTGCTGACCGTGGTTAATGTTTGATGATGGGCTCGGAAGCAGCTAGCTGATGGGGAGCAGCGTGTTTGGCTCATAAAATTATGGTGGAAAGAAATGGAAGGAGCTGCATGGGCTGGCACGTTCAGAGGCAGGAAGTCTGGCCAAGGTTGGCTGTTCGATTAAGAGGACACATCAAATCTGGTACGTCAAATCCATCATTAAATGCCATCATCTAAAGTTCTGAGCATAGAATCAGCTGGAGAGACACGGGAGGCCATCCAAACTAAAACCTTCCTCGATGCAAGAAATCCAAAACTACAGAACTATTTCCGTTCGATGGCTGTCCAGCCCCTGCTTCTGCTTGAAGACCAGACCTTGGGAAGAGTACTTTGTTGGAGTGCAACGTCCAGAATTCTCCAGTGGCTATGCCGGCCGGGGGATTCTGGGAGGTGAAGCTATGCCAGGTTTGGGAAAACTCCAGGAACTGTAGTCCAACCCCACCTCCCACACCCTCTGCAAGATCTGGTGAAGATCTCCAATCAGGGAGAGCTCACCGACGCCCTCCACGTTAATGGGTTCCATTCTCAAATTGCTTCTGACCCTTACTGTTCAACTAAAATCTATCAAGTTGTAATTCCAACCCACAGACTCCAGTCCTGTCCTCTGGGGCAGCAGAGACAGAGTCTTTAGGAGTTTGAAAAATGCCATCATGCCCCCATTCACTGGCTCAAAATAGGCCTAGTCATGGGGAAGTGGGCCAAGGGCCACTTCTGGCTTTCTCTGAGCTCAGGTTTAAAGACAGGTGGTTCTCAGATCTTCTAGGATGTTACTTCCATGGCAGATATATCTGGCATCTGGATAAAGCCAGCACAGCCATCCAGGACTGGGGCCCTGAGCTTCAGGCTTTGGGGAACACTTTTTTTCAGCATCATAGCCATCTTAGACTCTGGGGTCAAATCTGTCCCTCCTGGAGTGCTGATCTGGCCCCATGGTTCTCCCCAAATGGCTACCCCCTCTTCCCAATGACACCACCATGTGGTGCTTTCCCAGTTTTTGTATTCCTCCCCCCATTCCAAAATGTTTGTTGAAATGCCTTTCCTAAGCCTTATCTACAAGCAGTAAGAACTTGAAGCTAAGATATGCTGGTACTTTGGCCCTACCCCTTCGCCTTTGGCCCTGCTCATCCCGAGAATACGGCCCCAAGAACGTCTTTGAAATTGACCTCAGTCAAAAGGGGTTGGCCACACTTGTGTTATGGGATGAAAATGCAATGGTTACCACGAACCAGGAAAATACATGCATCGTTGGTTTTTTTTCTGTGTGGCTACAGCCTTGGTTACTTCAAAGGCATAGTAAATTTTCCACATTTAGTTAAGCGTGGTAAGACTGGGATAGTTAGCTGGAATTCCTACCTCTTTTCCCACCACAAATCAAAATTTCATGGGTTCCTTTCACAGTGACAAATGCACCAGTTCTCTGTGATGCATCCCACCTGCATTACCCTGAGCCAGAAGCACATTTCAGCTTTTTAATTGGTAATGAAAACTAAAGCTTCTAGCCCTTGTAGTGGCTATGGACATGTGGTTTATCTTGTGGGTATTCAAAATCAGTGAAATCTCAGAAGCTGGGAAGGGTGGGCTTGTGAGTGAGCAGTGGGTAGATCAGCGCTTTATGTTAACTTTATGTTAACTCCAATGAGTATTGAGAATGAACTGCAGCTTTAGACTGTACAATTCTTGAGGTGAGAACTTGTATTGTTGCTATGCAAAAAGGTGGGCTACCAATTGATGGCTCCAAATCCATACATAATCTGCTCACAGTTAATTCAAAATTCACTATCAGAATGGAGTTTTGTGCAAAATTCACAAATTACTATTGACTGGACAACTTAGGCCATTTCCACAGTACACTGTTATAGTGCTATCGTTCCACTTTCAACATCCTATGGAATCCTGGGGTTTGCAGTTAACGGAGGGGTATCTTTGGCCTCAGTAAACTACAAACCCCAGAATTCCACAGGATATTGAAAGTGGAATAATCGCACTATAACAGTGTAGTGCAAAAATGGCCATGGAGAGAGAGAGAGAGAGATAAGGGCATGTGTGTATGTATATCTGAGCATAGGTTTATTTACACATGAATATGATTTCACAAATTACACCACCTATTTTGTATCAGTGTACAAAATTAGGAGCAGAGATTGGAAAAGTTACAATTTTGAAGTACAACTCTCAGAAACCCAAAGGTCCTGCTGCTTGGGGGAGTCTGTAATCCAGAAAGGTAACTTTTCCCAGCTCTGATTAGGAAGGACACAGGTGAAATTTAAAAACCTCAAGCCAACAGTGTTGCAATGCCTTAAAAGAAAAAACAAAACACTGTGGTTCTTCTCCCTGGAACCCAACTCAGCATAATAGGTCTGTCTCAAAAGCTGACAGATTTGTTACAATAAGATGACTTTTCATATGGCAAAAATGCAGAACAAGGAAGGCAAAGGACATCCTGGGGGTCACTTGGTGGCCCCCGTTTGCCACCTCGTGTCCCATGATAAAAGACAGAGGGGGTATCACTCCACTAAATCCAATCATGATAGATGCAAAGGGCAGCACAGACGTATGTTCTCCTTTGACCATTCACAGCCACCCCAGTATTGAACGGCATCCTTTTGAATATTCAGCCAATATATCCTTGCTGAATCCTGTATTCCAAAAACCGGGGCACCCTCCTATGGAATTTGGTTTTGATGCAGAATTCCTGGGGCCCTGAAGGGTTCCGCAATGATGAAGGGTGAATGCAGACTGCCGTTTACCAAGTGGCAAGTGTCCATGGCACGCAGAGAACGGCTCGGCAAGCCACGTGGGGAACAACATGAGAGCTCAGTCATCAGAAGAATTTTACATTTCTCTGCTTTCTGGTCAGGTGAGCAGGCCTGGGCAGCCATAGAGAGTCAGGAAGCCGTACCAATCCCCCTTCCCACCACTGGACTGCCACGGGCTGCATTTGCCCCTTTCTGGGAAAACTGGAAGTGAACGGACGGTCACTTCGGGTTTTCCAAAATTAGAGGTCTGCTCCCCTTTAGGGTCCAATGTTTTATTTTAGGCCAGAATTGTGCTCCAATGAATCTGGAAGGTACATTTTCCATTTTTTGATTATTATTTTTTTATTTAGGTATTTTTATTTTTTTGGTGATGGGAAGAAACTTGCATCCAGGAGGGGCCTAGGGCCACAGAGAAAAGACTTGTTGAGGCCACATGTGACCCACAGACCACTTATTTCCACTCCTGATGTACAGTTAAAAACAACAACCTTCCCTGCTGTCTCAGGTAGGACAGTACCTGATACAATGGCACGCACCACAAGGTAAAGAGCCCTCTTTATTTAGTCAATGATTTATTACCGATTGGTTATATTGGATGGTGAATGGCGGAACTATTACTCCCATCCAAACAGCATCATGTTGCGTGAGAAGCTGGAGAGCAGAAACCAAAAGAGAGACTCGCCCCCTCCCGGACACAAGAGAAGGCAAAACTGCAAGACCATCTCCAGAAGGTGGAGAGACGGGATTTGCAAAGTAAAATGCTAAAATGACATAATGAAAGCTCAGCCTCAAAGAGAGAAAGAGAGGGGGAGAGAAAGGTGGGGGGCAGAGAGAGAGAGAGAGGTTTTAAAAAACAAGGATTTGTTGGTGTCAAACAGATGCGGCCGGCAAGCAATCTGACCCACAGGCAACTGGCTAGCGTGGAGCAGAGCAAGATGGAACCGGACAGCAGTGGTGGGGAGGTTAGTTAGGGGGTGGGTGGAGTTACCCTGGTGTCCTCCAACTCTTTGAGAAGCTTTTCAGCCTGCGTCTTCTCAAACAGGAGGCTCTGCTCGAGCTCCCGTATTCGGGCATGCTCCAGCTGCGTCTGCGTCTGGTCACGCATCAGGAAGGAAACAACAAGCAAAAAAGAAGGAGAAAAGAAAAATGGGAGAGAGTAGAAAACAGAGGAATACAAAAAAGAGAAGGAACCGGAGAAGACGGCAGTGTCGTTATCATCTTCGGCATACAAGGCAAAGGGAGGCAGTTCACAAAATGGAGGGGGAAAGAGCAAGGGTGGCTTGTGAGCTGAGCAGGGGGGTGCCTCCTCACCACCATTTTGGGGAAAGGCAAACCCCTACCTGCCCCAGAAGACTCCACTGGGAAGGAGCGTGAAGTCTAAAAAGGCAAAGGAGGAGCTCCACAGAAGATGCAGTACGCAAAAATACCAGTCCTGCAAGAAAACATTCAAGTGAGCCCTGAGAATAAAGGCAAACACACATACACAAGTGGTACACATGTATACATCCAGTCGCTCAGCTCAGGAACTCAGATGAGACCAACTTCCCCTGCAAACATCTGACCTAGACCAGGGCTACCTAAGCTATCTGTTTTGGGGGACTGGCAATTTTCTCCCCTAGTATGCCAAAGACCAGCTGCCAGATTTGTGCCCAGGGACTACAGTTACTTCTTTCTGTCCTGGAAGCTCCTTAGAGAGTGGGAGCAGGTAGCTTTGGGACTTCCACCATCCACCGACCACCCCTTTGAGCAGCACTGTCTCAGACAACTTCCTCCTTATTCTGCATCTTTTTCTGAGGATAGACTCCAGGCACACCTCAGTTAACAAAGCTTCTGATAAGGCTCCTTTTTTCACAAAATCTTCTTATGCCCCTCTTTTCCTGCCTGTCCTGTATAGCTGGACTCTCCTGCTTGCAGATTTGGGTATACAAATCACAAAGAAGGTGGCTAGGCTTTGTGCCTCTGTCATTACTACCCATAGACAACTATTACAGTGGCACGTAAAATTTAGGAATTTTAACTACTCTGGATCTATTTAAACCATAAGCATTACATCTGAAATCTTACCAATCTTAAATTGTATGGACTTTTGAAACAAATGCATTGAATGTAGTGCCCTTGTACTTAATATCTGTATATACGATGTATGAATTTTAGCTGTTACTGCAATCGTGTACTATTATGTGTACTATTATTATTTTATAATTTTTACATATTTTTATTTGGTCTATGACTGTAAACAAACAAGCAATAAATAATCGGTTTCATTATCAAGCAGCTCTTACTAATGTTCAATAGAAAACTACCTTTCTGTAACTTAGCAGTGTTGGACCTGTTCCTACCCTCTGGGGCAGCAGAGAACAAACTTGCACCTTCTTCTCTGTGGCAGTCTTTTAGATACTTAAAGAGAGTGATCATGTCACCCCTGAAGTCTTCTTCCCACCAGTCCCAACCTTCTTATCCTTTCTAGGTGAAGACCACTGTAGGAAATGTAAAAAGCTGGCTAGCTGCGGCCCCTTCTTGTTGCCCAAAGTGGGAAGAGGTGGCACGCCATTTGTGAAACACCCTCCTTTTGCTAGCAGGTGACGACTTCCTATTGTCCCAGGCATTTTAAGAACCAGCAGCATCTTTGCATTCTTCTCCTGCTGCTGTTTTATAATTTGCTTTCATACGAGAGTTTTGTTTTTTGCTTGCTAGTTTTATCTTGGTTTCTTTAGCCGGAAAGTTATTGCATTGTTATAAGTGCATTTTAAAGTGCTTTACATTTTTAACATATTGGGTCCGTCCAAAAACAACTGGGGTTAGCAAGCGTTTTAAAAGTACATTGAATATATAGATGAATGAATAAGTGAGAATTTACGCAGTACAGAATTTCAAGCATGTTTTGCCCCTGGCGTTCATCACAGCGTAATTGCCAAAACACACCACTTTGTTTCTGGAAAAAAGAAGAACTTTCCACATGGAGAATCCATACGGGCTGAAGTTACCCTTACTTTTCTGGGGGGGGGGTGGAGGAGCAGAAATGATTCTGACCCTTTAATGTCCACACCACTCAAGGTTTTATGACCCTGAAAACAGTTTCGGTCTTTAAATAGGATTTTGTTTTATGAGTGTTTGCAAGTTCAAGTTACAGAACCTACTCACTTAACTGGTTCAGGGAGACGGAAGAAACACTAAACAGTTATGCAAATATCTCTAAACAGAATCTGTACCTCTGTTCATAAATAAACGCACAAAGCTTTGCACGTACAAGTGTTTGGAAGGTATACCTCTCATTCTGAATTACCTTTGTTTAGAAAAATTTAAAGATTTATTCTGCAATTTTAAACATGCCTGCCCACAAATAAGTACCACTGAGCTCAACGGGGCTTAGTTCTGAGTGAACAGGTGTATGAATGTACTGGTATTGGAAAGCAAGCTTTCCAAAATGTAACTTCCAATACGTGGGTTTGTACTGCAGCTCCCAACATCCCCAAGACAGAATGGCTGGGGCTGATGGGAATTCTAACCCAACAGCATCTGGAGGGCGCTGTCTTAAACACGGCTCCTAGTAAACAAATCCATATGAGAAGGGTTTTGCTTAAGTTTTTGTTCACCAAAAGCATAGAAGTCAGACACACACAAAAATGTGACACTGAAAAAGTTTTCATCTCAACAAGCGTTCAAAAACAGGTGTTTAAATCTAAAATATAAAAGTCAAAGTTTGTCTGTGTCAGGTGAAGACCTCATATGATTGGCTGCGTCAGGCGAGGACCTCATATGATTGGCTGAGTCAGGGGAGGACCTCATATGATTGGCTGAGTCAGGCGAGGACCTCATATGATTGGCTGAGTCAGGCGAGGACCTCATATGATTGGCTGCGTCGGGGAGGACCTCATATGATTGGCTGCGTCAGGGGAGGACCTCATATGATTGGCTGCGTCAGGGGAGGACCTCATATGATTGGCTGAGTCAGGGGAGGACCTCATATGATTGGTTGCGTCAGGGGAGGACCTCATATGATTGGCTGCGTCAGGGGAGGACCTCATATGATTGGCTGCGTCAGGGGAGGACCTCATATGATTGGCTGAGTCAGAGGAGGACCTCATATGATTGGCTGAGTCAGGCGAGGACCTCATATGATTGGCTGCGTCAGGCGAGGACCTCATATGATTGGCTGCGTCAGGCGAGGACCTCATATGATTGGCTGAGTCAGGGGAGGACCTCATATGATTGGCTGCGTCAGGCGAGGACCTCATATGATTGGCTGCGTCAGGGGAGGACCTCATATGATTGGCTGCGTCAGGGGAGGACCTCATATGATTGGCTGAGTCAGGGGAGGACCTCATATGATTGGCTGCGTCAGGGGAGGACCTCATATGATTGGCTGCGTCAGGGGAGGACCTCATATGATTGGCTGAGTCAGGGGAGGACCTCATATGATTGGCTGAGTCAGGCGAGGACCTCATATGATTGGCTGAGTCAGGCGAGGACCTCATATGATTGGCTGCGTCAGGCAAGGACCTCATATGATTGGCTGCGTCAGGCGAGGACCTCATATGATTGGCTGAGTCAGGGGAGGACCTCATATGATTGGTTGCGTCAGGCGAGGACCTCATATGATTGGCTGAGTCAGGCGAGGACCTCATATGATTGGCTGAGTCAGGCGAGGACCTCATATGATTGGCTGAGTCAGGCGAGGACCTCATATGATTGGCTGAGTCAGGGGAGGATCTCATATGATTGGCTGCCTAAGAAGATTCTATGGAATCTTGAGCTTTCCAGTTTAGGGGGGGGTGGGCTTTAGAATTCTCAGCCAGAGAGCTCTTGGGCCTGGCCAGTTGCTATGGAGATGAGGACTAGCAGGAAGGAGGAGGGCAGTGTATTTCCATCAGGAACCCAACCTCTGCATTTTAATCCCTCCAAATACAGATTGGATTGGGGAATATGGAGAAAAGTTACAGGTACTGGACAAGACAGTTTGGGGAAATTAGAGACACAGGATCTCAGATTCTTTCTAACAATATAACCTATGAGAAAATGAGAAAATCCTGGGCAACGTTGGGTATATGCGCTAGTGGGAACTAAAAGTGAAACAAGATTGGAAGGGGAGGGGAAAGGCTATGATTTTGGAGATGTTTGGAATTTGTAATTTGTACTGTAAGTATTTTACTTACTTTTAAAGAGATAAAAGCAAAAACAGAATTATGTCCTTTGCTGACTATGAACACAGACCACTAATGTCCTTTACAGCACATTTTTTGTCAGCAACACACACGTCACCACTTGACATTTTTTCAATCATCAGCCAATCAATACTCTGCTTTTAAAAATATGTAAAAGCTATAGACTAGAAGGCAGCCAAAACCCCAGGAAAAGCCCCAGGCCAGAGGATATCAGCAAGTTAAGCCATACATTTCAAAAAAACATGAATACAAAGGTGAATACAAGTTTACCTCCAAGTCTCCCTTTGTAATGGATTCCTCCTCCACACGGAACTGCAAATCTTCTACTTTTCTGCAGAGAAAGGTCAGGAAAAAAAATGTTGGCAAGGATACCGTGTTTAATCCATGTGACTAAATCAAGTTAGTCATCTTTCCTGCACCAGTTACATAAAGAAGTAGACAGTGGCAGCTTCTTTAATGTTTCGCCTGAACAAAAACCCAGAGCAGACTCACTGATCCACTGACATGGAAGCCTTGCTATTGCCTGCTGCCATTTAATGACCCGTTTGGGCCTGGTACGTTTGACAGCTGGGGCCCTTCCACGATACACAAGTACAGCCCTACGATTCCATTTTGTTAATTCTATTTTAACTGCCATGGCAGAGACAGACAGGCAGGTGTTTGGTATGAGGAAACGTCATAGATCTTGCAAGCGCTCATAGCAGCTGAGTTTTAAAGTTTCAGAACGGTCTGTAAAGGGCAGGTCCGCGAAGCAGCTTTAACATCAGTCTAGTCTGGATGTAACTCCAACGCCGTGGGTAACTGAGGCTATGTTTTAAGTTATTAACTGGTTTTAGCTTAATTTTATGTGTACCTGTATCTAAGATCTAAAATAAAACAGGCTAAAATAAAAAATATGTCTGCATTTCCGCCCAATTTTTTTTCTTCTGTCTACTGTTCTCACTTAGGGACTTTCCCTGCCTGTAATTCCCTTTTGTTTGTTCGTTTGGATACAATTCCTTCTCCGCAAAGTCCATCTGGAGCTGGGATGAGTAACTCCTGTGGTACCGGAGCCATTTTTGTCCTATTTTGGACCTTGGTACATTTATTTAGTCAGACCTGTTGGCAACAAGGGCGGGAACCAGTGTTTAAATAGTCATAGTTTTTCTGGGACACGGCCACCACATATGAAATATTGTTCCCACCTCTTTCTGACATTTCCAACACATTCCCATACCTGTACTGTAAATCTTTTTTAACTTGTCTGGTGTCATGTACCATCTATGAAACATTTTAAAATAATTCTCTTTGAGATTCTGAGCCATTGTAAATTTTTGTGTCCTTTTTCAGCTCACGTCCCAAGGCAAAGGAATATTGGAGTGAAATACATAAAAAGATGTGTGAAATACTGAAGGTTCAATTTGTAAAAAAAACCCTGAATTTTATTTGTTAAACGTGACAAATGTTCTTGAGAATACTAACATTAAGAGGCATTGGAGATTAATATTGTACATGATAACGACAGCTCGAACTGAATATGCCAAATTGTGGAAGTCTGAGCAAATACCCACAATTGAACAATGGTGGGGGACATTTATTGAGAATAGAAATGTGGATATTTTTTCACAAAGATTAAAGGGGAAATCGGATGATCAGATAAAAGCAGAATGGCAAATTGTAATGGGTAATTGCTGGGAACTGCCAAGTGAAAATGTCTGAATTATGGTTGCAATTAAAGAGGAATAACTGTAACATAACAGGAGTTGATGAGAGAAATGCAAGGTCAAGCATGTAGGATGAACATAGAATTGTGAGGCATAATTTTTTTACATGTGAGTAGATGTCTAGAAAATGAAAACTAGATCAGAGTGGAAGAACCAAAACATTACATGTAAAAGTACAATTTGAGATGATGTTTTTTATTTGTGAAACTTAATAAAATTATTTTTAAAAAAGTCATAGTTTTCCTTTTGTTAGTTTATTTTAGTTAAATTCTGAATGATAGTTTAATCATATGAGAGTTAGTGGTATTGTTGCGCATTGCTTTGTATTTTTGTTTCGATGTACTGATGCATCGTACCAGTTTGCATGGTATTTTTGTGCAGTTTGCAGTTTGTATGAGATCATTGGCATGGCCTTTGTGTGTGCTTTATGTTTACGCTTAAATGTCAATAAAGATTATTTAAAAAAGCAAACTCTTTTTTTTTAACTATAGCATTTTAAATAATAATAAATAAAAATAATGATCGAGTTTGGCAGATTATACAGCATTTCTTCCCAAGGAAGTCTATGTGCTTTTGGAAAACCAGTTCTGGAAAACCCAGCACATCTTTGAATGACAGCTAAGCACTAACATCCCTTTCTAAAGAAATTTAGGAGCTGCAGTGCAATGATGAAACTGTGCTTTTTGCTGCATGCAATTAACCAGTAATGCCACTTGAAAGATTGCTATCATTGCCATAAATGCTGCCAACTTCAGGGAAAAGCAGGTGGATTCCATTTCAGCAAATTGTCAGGGAGAGCCAAAACAAAGAAAAATATTCCTAACATCTAACTTAAACGCTATTCCCTCCTCCTGTGAATGTGTTTCATAAGTATTTCCCCCATTAATAATATTCTGCATTTTACAAGCAATATGTGTACACAGATCACACATTGCCTAATTTTATGAACACTCCATTAACGCTCACAATTTATTATCCTTATGTGAATTCTGTTATTTCATTTTACACAGCTAGGGTCCAAGGATTGATGCAATAAATGTTCTATTGGCAGTAACCTGTTTGTTGTGTGTGCCTTCCAGTCATGACTGATGGTGATCCTAACACTGTCTTTGGAGAGGGGGGAAAGATTTGTTCAGAGGAGGGCTCCCACTGTTTCCCTCTAAGGGCGGGAAAAAGTTCACCGAGGGGGCTTCCCTGGTCAAGCCGGGATCTGAACTCACGCCACTACACAATGCTGGCTTTCAGGCTCAGGTATTTGTTTTTGTTGTGTGACTTCAAGTCATTTCGAACTTATGGCAACCCAATCATGGTTTTTTCTGGGGCTGAGAGTGTGGGGCACACCCAAGGTCATCCAGTGGATTTCCACACTGAGCAGGGAATCAAACCCCGCTCTCCAGGATCATAGTCTCCTGCTGGGTCTCCAGGTGCTCCTTAGGGAAAATACAATTTTCCCCAGGTCTGCTGAAACGGAGAGGTCCCTTCTCCATTCCATGGCCTTGCAGGTTTGGGCAGAAGAAAAGGCAGACAGAACAAGAGGAAAATTAAAACCCCAACATTCGGTACTCAAACTACTACATCACGCTCCTGCTACTAACTACAATCAATCAAAGACGGTATTATCCAAACCCATTTTTGGATTTTACCCCAGGAACACATCACTGTGACCATTTCTGCACTATACTGTTATAGCGCTATTATTCCACTTTCAACATCCTACGGAATCCTAGGGTTTGCTGCTTAGGGAAAGGTCTTTAGAGTTCTCAGCCAGAGAATTCTTTGGCCTCCCCAAACTACAAACCCCAGAATTCCACAGGATGCTGAAAATGGAATAACAGCGCTATAACAGTGTAGTGTGGAAATGGTCTGTGATTCATTGTCTTTTTACTAGATTTAGTTTATTGTTGCTGCAACAGACTAAACAAATCAATACAGCTACCACTCTCCCCATGCAGTTGCTGGGGTGCTTCCAAAAGAGACCTACCTTGTTCGCAGAATTTTATGGCGGCTGGAAAAACATTGCCTCCTGTTTATTACCCTCCCATTTGCCCAAAACTTTTGATTTCCCACCCCCTTCTTTACCACACAAAATCCTTGCTGGAGGGAGTGACAGAAAAGTTGTACAGTGACTTTTGGTCGGCAGCGCCGGCAGCCGTCTGTCTGCAAATGTTCCTCTTCCCATTTCTCGTAAGTGGCATTTATTGTTGGGAGCTTAGGTTAGTTTAGGTTTTTTGTTCTTTAAATAACTGAACATTCTGTCTAATGGAAAGCATACGTTTGATTTTTGAAACTCAAGGCCAGGGAGGATAGGCTATTATCCTCCTTGGGAAATTTGGGAAATATTTCAGATTGAAATATTATTAGCCATGTTGCCAGCAGAGACACGGACTGAAAGATTTCTGGCATTCGATCTTTTGTTGCTGCACCAAGCGGTTCTATGAACGTCACGGCACAACATCTGACAAATGATTTGTGGTGTCTCTATTAACAAAAATGGAAAAGTATTTAGATCTAGATTTAACCATTGTTGCTCATATGCTACCATTCTGAGTTTTCCAACAGAGTTTGTAGAAATCATAGGGTTTTTTTTTTAATAATTCCCAGAATTCTATAGCCACACAAGACTTCTGGCTATGCTGTTTGGGAAATTCTGGGAGTTGTTCAAAATAGGGCAATTTTTCAGACCCCTGGATAAGAAGCTGTACATTTCTGGGCTTCATGGTCCAACTTGACAATCCTCCTAGAGTTCTTTGCAGTTTTGTTTTCTAAGACAAGAAGAGGCCTGCAGCCAAAGTTTTGGGTGGTTATTCCACTTTAACCCACAGCGTTTCATCTCTGCAGCTGCTGGCCATCTGAAAATCCCCCCTTCCTTTTTTTCCATCCTTTGAGATTCCCTACTCTGCCCTCCACCCATTCACTCTCCATTACTTTAGACAATCCCATCTTCCTTTTTCCAACTGCCTATTTTAAAAAATCATTCTGGCCTATTAGGATGTAAGGTGTGCCAGGAAGGCTCTGCTTGTGATGCCTCAGAGCAAGGTAGCTTGTACAGCTCTACTGGCTGGTGGACTGGGGGACCTATGATCCAAAAAAGTAATATTTCCAAGTTGTGGCTATTTCTGAGTCTACTGCACTCCTGAATTTGGTGTCATAGGGAATATAGCTGGGGCTGACACCCACCCTTCCCAAATCCCCTTCACTGAGCATGGCAACTACAGTACTAAAAAACAAATTTCAACAGAGAGAAATGTAAAGTCTTCCACCTAGGCAGAAAAAAATGGAACGTACAAATATAGGATGGGGAACACGTGGCTGCATAACAGCACATGTGAAAGAGATCTAGGAGCCTTGGTGTACCACAAGCTGAACCATGAGTCAGCAGTGTGATGCAGCAGCCAAGAAAGCCAATGCAATTCTTGGTTGCATCAATAGGAGTATGGTGTCCAGATCGAGGGAGGTGATGGTACCATTCTATTCTGCTTTGGTTAGACCTCATCTGGAATCCTGCGTCCAGTTCAGGGCACCTCAATTCAAGAAGGTTATTATTTTCTCGGTTGTGGCTGGCATCTTGTCATATCCATCAGTTCTTGGTTGCATCCATAGGAATATGGTGTCTAGATCAAGAGAGGTAATAGTACCACTCTTTTCTGCTTTGGTTAGACCTCACCTGGAATCCCATGTCCAGTTCGGGGCACCTCAATTCAAGAAGGTTATTATTGACAAGCTAGAGCATGTCCAGAGGAGGGGGACCAAAATGGTGAAGGGTCTGGAAGCCATGAAGCCCTGTGAGGAGCATGTTAGGGAGCTGGGGAAGTCTAGTCTGCAGAAGAGAAGGTTAAGAGGGGACAAGATAGCCATGTTTAAATATTTGAAGGGATGTCATGTCAAGGAGGGAGCAGGCTTGTTTTCTGCTGCTCCAGGGACCAGGACAAGGAGCAATGGATTCAAGTTGTGGAAAGGAGATTCCACCTGAACCTCTGGAAGAACGTCCTGATGGTCAGAGCTGTCTGGCAGTGGAATTTGCTGCCTCAGTGGAGTGTGATGGAGTCTCCTTCTTTGGAGGTTTTTAAACAGAGGCTGGATGGCCATCGGTTGGGAGTGCTTTGAGGTGGGTTCCTGTCTGGCAGAAGGGGGTTGGACTGGATGGCCCCTGGGGTCTCTTCCAACTCTAGGATTCTATGATTCTAAGTGCCATGAACATCATCACACCTGCTGTGTTGCAGATAGTTCTGTCCTGTCTTGCAGAGGCCACTTATAAATCCATTCTGGATTTTAATCTGAACATTATGGCACTATCCAAAGTGCTGAACCTGGTTCCCCAAGCAAGTTCAGAACCTTGGACAGCTCCTTTAAAAGTCTGGCCAAAACCGCAAAGCCGATTCACCGACCGAGTGACACGGAAGCCACCAGCCACTTCGCACTGCCTTGCTACGTGGGTTGCTCCCACGGCTGGGAGAGAGGGAGGTGTTCTTCTCTTGCCTGGATTACATTTTCAAGAACTCTGGAAGATGAAATGCGGACGATGGAGCAGAAGCAAGGATTCCAGGTTGCAAGGTTCTTATACTCAAGCCAGGTTGTTCAGCTGCCCCTTGTAGCCACTGACAAAGTGACTGCAGAGTCAGGGGGAGAAAAGGCACGTAAGGAAGGAGTTACTGTCCACTCTTGGCTGAGCTGCTGTGGTCTGGGACCTTTTTACGCCCAGAACTCTAGTGCTACGATTTTACTTTAACTTCCACCTTAATAACCTATGGGAATTCTGGGATCTCTATTCTGGAAAGGATATTTAGAATTGTCAGCCAAAGAGCTCTAGTTCCTCCCCAAACTACAACTCCCAAGATTCCATAGGATGCAATCATGTTAAAGTGGAATCACAGTGCTGTGTTTGCGTAGCATGAAAGGGCCCTTAGAGACCCCACCAGTGAACCCAACATGAGGAAAGCGGCCTCAGAAACCTGTGGGAAAATGAAGACGGTTGTTGTTAATTTAGTTTGTATGCCAGCCTTCCTCATGAGAGCTTGGGGTGGCTAACAATCTACATAAAAAGACACAGTTAAAACCACGAATTGCAAATATCTACAGTCATACATTACAGATATCTACTAAGATACACAACTTGGGTCCAAGTTCTCTGCAGGGCCACACTCTCTCCAACAAGTCTGCTGGAAGAGAGGCTTTTCTTTCTGTCCCACCACCCTCACAGGAAAAGCTTGGTCCTGGGACTGGGCTCCTTTTAAGCTCTGCAACAACAACGTGGTGTAGTAGTTTGAGCACTGAACTATGGCTCTGGAGACCAGGGTTCAAGTCCTCATTTGGCCATGGAAACCCACTGGGCAACTTTGCGCACATCACACCCTCTCAGCTTCAGAGGAAGGCACAGGCGACACCCCTCTGAACACATCCTGCCCAGAAAACCTCGTGATAGGTTTGCCTTAGAGTCACTAGAAATTGGGAACAAGCTGAAGGCACATAACAAAAAAACCGCCCCCCTTTTTGTTGCCCTTCTGCAAGCAGGCAGGGAATTTTCTCATTCTGACAGGCCTTAAGGAAGAACTTTTCAAGAAAGGACTTTTCATTGTCTTCTGTGCTGCTTTTTAACAGCTTTTTGTCTTTTTTTAAACAGATGTTTGTAACTGCTTTTGATGCAACTAAATGAAATCGCATTTTAACAATAACGTTTCCTATGTTTTAATCTGCGCTGTGTTTTAATTTTTACAATCACCTTGACTTCTAGTTTTGGAAGAAAAGGTAACGTATCATGTACATACATAGTAAAATATGATACAAAACGATGTAACCATGTTGGGGTGCAAGGTATGCACCTCAGAGCATGTGCAGAGTGCAGAAAACTGGAGCAGCAATAAAGCAGCAGTAAAAGACAGAGCAGCACTTATTTGCTCCTGAAGGTTTGTGCAAATAGAAACTTTTTAAACTAGTGCATGAAAGACAAGAATGTAGGGGACAGCAGGATCTCCAAAAGAAGGGATCTTACCCCAAGAAGGCCCTGGCTGGGTGATTCTACGAGCTAATTCCCCAAAAAGCAGCATTCCCAAGCTCTGGAAATAACCAATCAGTTTTCTAACTTTTTTTCCAGCTCAGACAGCCAGGCCCAGTTACGGTATCAGTCTTAGAGGTGACTCTGCCTGCCAGCTCAAAGATTCATTGGTAGCCCAAAAATTCATCCCTGTCACCAAATCTTGACATGTTAGCACCCTGATACCTTGAGCTGCACACTTTGAACATTTGAGTCTAGGCCACATTTTTTCCCCAGCCCCATTCTCCTCCCAGCCTCAGCAATGGGTACCTTTTCTCCTCTTCTAACTGGTTGAGCAACTCAACTTTCTCCTTCTGGGCTCCTTCCAGCACTGTTCGTGCTCTTTGCAAATTTCCTTCTGCTTCGGTGACATACTAAGGAGAAGAAGGGAAGAAAAGTCCCAATATACGCACGTTGAATCAACTGTATCTGAACATAAATATTATTCTATATTACTTATTACAACATACTGGCTATATGCCACCACGGTCCATCCGCTTGTTTGTTTGTTCACATGCCATTTAAACAATTGAGGGCTGGGGAACTAAAGCATCAAAGGGCAGAGACTGTAATGTCTACAAAAGAGCTTTACTTATGTTCTTTATCTCCTTTGCAGAGCTGAAATACCTCCTCTAGGAGAGCTTGGCAGCCTCCTAGCCAAACACAGACCAGACTGAGACTTGCTAAGCAGAGTGACTGAATGCAAGATAAAACTAGAGATAGAAATGGCACAAAATATGCAGTCCAATCACTGGCTGTTTTCCAGGGGGTCAGTTGTAGACTTGATGATATAGGGGTGTGTGTGTGTGTGTGTGTGTGTGTGTGTGTGTGTGCGTGTGCGCAAGATGAGGAAACTGACCCTTCAAATAAGAATTCTTACCCCCAATAAAGTTTTCCTTCCATCCTGGCATTTCTGCTTTTGCAGCAGCTTAAAATTTCAGTTGACCGTTTAGAACAGAGTTGGGCAAAGTGCAGCCTGTCCAAAATGTTTTGATCCAGTGCCCCAAAATGACCTCGCATGGAGGATATGTCCACCATGTCTGGAGTATCCCCCTGGAGGTCAATCTGAAATTTTGCAAAATTTTTCACAAAAAAATAGTTTTGCTTCAAAAAATGCCCACAGGGCGGGGTGGGGGTCCAGAAGGACCCAAAACATGATTCCATGTTTCCTAGAGGGGGTTTGGGGCCATTTGGGGCAAAAAGAATCCCTTTTGGGGCAGGACAAGGTGCGGTGAGGGAGGTACACCCCTCCTCTGGCTCGTGCCAACCCACCCACCTGCTCGTGCTGGGCTTTCAGGATGGCGATCTCCTTCTCCACCTCGCAGATGCGGCTGGTCGCCTTGGCCACCTCAGCTCTCTCCAGGTCCCGCTCCGCCAGGAGCTGCTCGATGTGCTGCTGCTTCTCCTTCAGTGCCTCCTGCAGAGCCGTTGTGCCGGAGATCTTCCGGGCGTAGCGCGAGGAGGTCTCCGTCAGCTGCAGAGGGAGAGTGGCAAAGCCTTGATGGGAAAACCCGGTTGGCCCAGTTATTCCTCCCCTGAGCCTGGCAACAAATTGAACATCCAAACAGAACACAGGAACGCAGCGCTTTTTCTCTCCACGGCTGGTGTCCTAGCTTTATTTTTCTCCTTAAAAAAACCTGTCCTCGTGACGTCTGATCGTTCCTCCCAAACCCTCCATGGGAAGAGCAGAGATAGGGCCCTTGTTTTCACTGCAGAAGGCTCTCGGTTCCCTCTAGAAATTCCTAGGTCCTCTGACACAATTCTATAATCCACTTCCTAGAGATTCCTGGTGAGAATGCTTCTCTAGGCATTGCTCGGTCCCTCCGCCTTGGCTCTGTGGTCCACTTTGTCAGGGCAGCACGAGGCAGCTCCTCAGAGCGTGTGCGGAGTGCAGAAAGGGCAGCGACGCCCAGCAGCAAGCGAGCGGCTCCAGGCAGGCCAAAAAAGTTCCGGAGACTCACAGAGATAAACTCAGGGCTATTTATTTAGTGAAGCACACTGAGGCTAAAGCGAGGGCTTCCGGCAGCATGCCACCACGCAATAAGTAAGACAGGAACAACAGATCAGCAGACAAAAGCGCAAACCGGCAGCATGTCTAGATACATTCCATAAATCAGTCAGCAGAGTGGCACGACCACCAGGAATTGACCCGAACGGTAAAGTATAGTTGCAAACCCAATCCTTTTTAAGGGCTTAACAGCACCCCAGGCCCTATGGGGTGATCCAATCACATTTACGGCAGGCAAGATCTTCCAAGGCTGGCTAGCCAAAAGATTCTTGCAGCTGCACCCAGGTCACATCACCTCATCCCTGCCATCCACTTAGAAAAACCTTTTCTACTATCAAAGTGATGGAATATAGAGAAATGGACAAATTGACAATCTGGATGCAAGGAAGGAATCAAAGCTTAAATGAAGAAGAATGGAATCAAGTAGAAAAGCATTTTCTCCCGACACAAACGCAAACATAACAGTAAAGCAAATTAGGGTTCCTACAGTCGTGATAAGAACAAAGGATAAAGGAAAGAGGAAAAGAAAGAGACGGCCGACAAGATAGCGAATATTAAACAACAACAACAATAACAATAACAACAATAAAAGAAATTAGGAATTAATACAGTGGGATAATCCCCACTGTGGGGGGGGGGTAACGAAGAGAAGCTTTAGAGATACAAATAAAATTGGTACAAGGGGAGGTTAGGAAGTAACAGAGGAATTAAATAGACAGAAAAATTTATAGAAGATACGGTAAAAGTAATTTATGGAATTAAAAGTACAATTTGTTAAAAAGGTACGTGTTGACTTTGTTGTGTAAGGAAAACAGAACAAATGAGTATTGAATGGATGCTATTTTAATAATTGTTGTGGAATAGACATAATTAAAAAAAGAAAACCCTTTTCTGCCACACCGCACTTGCACTGAATGCCTCGACAGACTTCTACCGGAATTTGACCAAAGAATTGCACTAGGGGATCTAGAGATTCCTAGAGAAGTTTTCTCAGGTAAGAAAACTAGAGTCTGTGATCTTTATTTTATTTTTCTTCACATTTTTTCCACTGTCAGAAGGCTCTTGTGGCCCTAACCCCTGCAAAAGTAGATGGATCACTGTAGTTGTGATTAGTAACTGCAGCAGAGGAACTACCCACACTTATGAAATCACAGACCTTTGTGATATTCAAGGAAATTTCCAAATCCCTGGAAAAGTAATCATGTTCAAATCCTCAAAATTTTGAAACGTGATGTGATTTTTACACCAGAGTAGGCTATGCCAGGTATTAGTTTTTGCCAATGCTATGCAATAACATGTTTGGTGCAGTGGTTTGTGGTTTATAATTTGATAATTTATCTTGTTATTCTTTGGTTATTGAAATTATAGTGACCCTTCCCATAAAGGGTGAAGGAACGAAAGGGAGACCGATGTGGAAAGGTAAGGCAGACTGTTAAGTCAGAGCTTTCAAAACTGTGTGTTGCGACACGTTAGTGTGTCAGCTGCAGTGTGTAGGTGTGTTGCACAAACAGACCTAAAAATGCTGAAAGGCGGAAGCTTAAAAATGCTTGATCATGAAATGTGTCTTTATCTAATATTCCACCAAATATTCAAAAGCTGTGCTCATCCTATCAACTTCATATATATCATTAAAATGGTAAGTAGTTATTGGTTTTATTCAGTTTTTTAAATTCTTGCACATATTTACATAGTATTACTCATAAATGACAAACAATCTTGGAAATATATGTTAGTATTTATAAATCACATACAGTAGAGTCACGTTTATCCGACGCTTGGTTATCCGACCATCCAGATAAACCGACGTCGCGACGGCCTGGGGGCGTGGCTGTGGGCATTTCCGCGCACCCCAGACACGCCCCGACACGCCCCCAGGCCTGCCCCGACACGCCCCCGACACGCCCTCAAAATGGCGGCCGCCACGGGCGTCCAGGTAATCCGACCCTTTCGGTTATCCGACCCTGCGGCCGCCCGTTTGGGTCGGATAACTGAGACTCTACTGTATTTTCAAAATTATAAAGGAAAGGTTTTCATGAGATATGTTGTGTCCCCATACTTTTCTTTATTGCAATTTACGTATGTGTCCATTTCTCTTATCGGGGCTTAGTTTAACCTCCGGTTTGTTAGTAAAACTGAATTACTGTGTCGTGAAATGATGCATGTCTAACAAAGTGTGTCACCAACATGAAAAGTCTGGAAAGCTCTGCTGTGCGAGATTAAGGTAAGCTAGATCCACGCAGAAGGAAATGTTTCCTCAACCAAAGCAATTTTAGAGGAAGCAGAGTTATTAAGCTCTTAGGAGTCTTAAGGAATAGTTAATTAAGCCATTATAAAGCCTTCTGGCTCTTGCATCAACTAACTGGTGTACAACCTGAAATGTAAGGGACAGATTCTACAAGAGAAAGGTTGAAAGGGAGGGAAAAATCACATCTTCTCAGGTGCCCCTCGACAGCAGCCCGTTACATTCTGCTAAAGCAAAAGGAAGCAGGGACCGTTCCTTACCAGTCCGCTCCGGCTGGGCCTTCCCCCGACCGAGGAGGCCACGGAACTAACAGAGCTGATGGACGAGCTGCTGGGGCTGTGGGTCAAGGCAGAAACCCCCATGGCCATCCGCTTACTCTTCTTGGCTTTGGCTGGGCTGGTGGAGGGGAAGCCGATCCGGATCACCTTGTGGATAGGAGCAAAGAGGCCGAATTTGGGGGGACACTGAAAATATCTGAAGCAGAAAAACAGAGAAAGAGAGAGAGAGAGAGAGAGATTAAGTTTCGGCTCCTTTCCAGTAGAAAATACTTCCAAGTCCATACTCTGTTCCCCTCCTACTGGGATCACCTAAGACATCATCCATGTCCCTCTAACTGCCACCTCCTCTGAGATGCACCACGTGACAACATAAGAGGCCTTCTTGCTGGTGGCACCTAAAGATGGCACCCCCTTCCGTCTTCCGTCAGTCTACGAGGCTCTTCTTTAGGTGGCACCTAAAGATGGTACCCCCTTCCGTCTTCCGCCAGTCTACGAGGCTCCTCTTTAGGTGGCACCTAAAGATGGTACCCCCTTCCATCTTCCGTCAGTCTAGGAGGCTCCTCTTTAGGTGGCACCTAAAGATGGTACCCCCTTCCGTCTTCCGTCAGTTTAGGAGGCTCCTCTTTAGGTGGCACCTAAAGATGGTACCCCCTTCCGTCTTCCGCCAGTCTACGAGGCTCCTCTTTAGGTGGCACCTAAAGATGGTACCCCCTTCCGTCTTCCGTCAGTCTACGAGGCTCCTCTTTAGGTGGCACCTAAAGATGGTACCCCCTTCCGTCTTCCGCCAGTCTACGAGGCTCCTCTTTAGGTGGCACCTAAAGATGGTACCCCCTTCCGTCTTCCGTCAGTCTAGGAGGCTCCTCTTTAGGTGGCACCTAAAGATGGTACCCCCTTCCGTCTTCCGTCAGTTTAGGAGGCTCCTCTTTAGGTGGCACCTAAAGATGGTACCCCCTTCCGTCTTCCGTCAGTTTAGGAGGCTCCTCTTTAGGTGGCACCTAAAGATGGTACCCCCTTCCGTCTTCCGTCAGTCTACGAGGCTCCTCTTTAGGTGGCACCTAAAGATGGTACCCCCTTCCGTCAGTCTAAGAGGCTCCTCTTTAGGTGGCACCTAAAGATGGTACCCCCTTCCGTCTTCCGTCAGTCTACGAGGCTCCTCTTTAGGTGGCACCTAAAGATGGTACCCCCTTCCGTCTTCCGTCAGTCTAGGAGGCTCCTCTTTAGGTGGCACCTAAAGATGGTACCCCCTTCCGTCTTCCGTCAGTTTAGGAGGCTCCTCTTTAGGTGGCACCTAAAGATGGTACCCCCTTCCGTCTTCCGTCAGTTTAGGAGGCTCCTCTTTAGGTGGCACCTAAAGATGGTACCCCCTTCCGTCTTCCGTCAGTCTACGAGGCTCCTCTTTAGGTGGCACCTAAAGATGGTACCCCCTTCCGTCAGTCTAAGAGGCTCCTCTTTAGGTGGCACCTAAAGATGGTACCCCCTTCCGTCTTCCGTCAGTCTACGAGGCTCCTCTTTAGGTGGCACCTAAAGATGGTACCCCCTTCCGTCTTCCGTCAGTCTAGGAGGCTCCTCTTTAGGTGGCACCTAAAGATGGTACCCCCTTCCGTCTTCCGTCAGTCTATGAGGCTCCATCACTGCTTAACTTCAGGCTTAAAGAACAAAACTTTTTCATTACAATGGGACCTCCCTGATGGAACATGCCACTGCGTTTTGTACCACAGTCCAGAGCTGTCTTTTTCCCATGCCATTACCCTTGCTGCACTTAAAAATCTATTGCTAAAGGCTATCCATGTAGAGAAAGGTGACAATGTTTTAGAACCAAGAGAGGCAATATGGTGTAATGCTGGACTTAAAAGATGACAGAACTAAGCCCTAATCCATCACCCAGCCATGAAATTCACTATTCTTTTGGGCTAACCTTCCACACAGAATAAAAAGGGAGAATGGAAGAACAATGTTGGCTCTTGAGCTCCTTGGAAGGGTAAAGTGTATTAAGAAATCAAATTGATAGGTTTTTTCCCCAATAATTTCAATACACTAAACTGTTTTCCTGGCATGTATTTTGTTGCATTGCCCTCGGAATGTGTCTCTTTCTCTGAGAAAAATGTGATTTGAATGTCAAAGTCAAACATAATCAAGCCTTTGGGGGGAAAGAATAAAAAGATTTTGGTAGCAGCAGTCTGATGGTGGGGAAATCCACCATCCTTCCTATCATACAATTAGTATTTATTCTGCTTTTTCCATCCAAAAAGGAGTCCAAAATAACCAACATCCAGAAACACAACATAATGATTTCAAAATTCTAAGCAAACAATATGAACAAAAAATTACCTGACAACAAAAACCTACAATAAGACCTATAAATAAAATCACACAGGGTGTTTCCAAGAGGAATCAGCTTGGAAGCATTTGGTAAAATGTATTAATACCAGTCAGTATTCTATCATAGGGATTGATAGAACACTTTGGCCATTTCCGCATTAGACTGTTATAGTGCAATTATTCCACTTTCAACATCCTATGGAATCCTGAGGTTTGCAGTTGTGGGGAGGGGGGGCTCAAAGTCCATTTCCACACCACATTGTTCTAGTGCTATTATTCCCCTTTCAACCTCCTGTGGAATTCTGGGGTTTGTAGTTTCCTGAGGCCCAGGAGCTCTCTGGCTGAGAATTCTCAAGGCCCCTCCCTAAACTGCAAACCCCAGGTTTCCATAGGATGTTGAAAGTGGAATAACAGCACTCTAACAGTGCAGTGTGGAAATGGCCTTAGCCTACTTTGGCAGACAGTTCCATAGGCTGGGAGCGGCCAGCAAAAAGGCTCTCTCCCTGGTCTTCATTGGTGGCGGGAGCAAGAGAAAACCTTCTCCCAAAGAACTTAGCACTTGTATACAGTCTTTCAGACAGCTGGGATCTACGCCACATACGACTGTACAGGTCAGAACCAACACTTTGAATTCTGCCAAGAAATGGACCAGTAGCCGGTGAAGCTGTTTCAACAGGGGAATTATACGCTTCCTATAACCAGCCCCAGTCAGCAGTCTAGGCACATCATTCTGGACCTGCTGAAGTTTCCCGACAGTTTGCAAAGACAGCCCCCCGTAGAATGCATTACAGTAATCCAAATGGAATGTAATCAAGGCATGTGCTACTGTTGCCGGATCTGACATCTCGAGGAACGGACATAGCTGGCACACTAGGTTTAATTTTGCAAAGGCACTCTTGGCCATCGCTGAAACCTGGGCTTCCAGACTTAAGGCTCAAGGCTGAGCCCAAGATACACCTAAGCTATAAACCTGAGATTTCAGGGGTGTGTGTGTGTATAAACCCATCCAGCACAGGCTGAATCCCTCTTTCCTTATCTTCTGACTGAACCTTTATCTTGTACGGATTAAGCCTCAGTTTGTTTCCCATTACTGGCAACAGACACTGGTTTAGCACTGAAATAGTTTGCTTGGAGTTAGACAGAAAGAACAGATAGAGTTGGGTGTCATCAGCGTGCTGGTGACACCAAACCCCAAATCTCCAGATAACCTCTCCTCGTAGTTTCACGTAGACCGCCTGGATGGTTTTCGCAAGTTGTAGCAAGAAACCAATTAAAGCTTGCAGATTGTAGTAAAGTAGTACTCTGCCGGCCGTGCTGAAGCTCTGCACGCAACTCTTGCCGAGAATTAGATCCCAGAGAATTTTCACCCTCATCTCCGGAGACGATGCATGAAACCCGGGCCAGGCCAAGGTCTGGCAACCCTAGGTCTGGATAACGGTGCACTTCACTCATATCATTCTTGTGTTTTCTCATGCTTGTGTCTACCTGTTTTAATTTCCATTTTAAAAAACTGGAAGGAAAAAATGGGAAATAGCTACACACTATCTTTTGAATGACAGCCCTACAAGCTGTGTAGGAGCACCGTCAGTTCAATACTGAAGAATATTTTAAAAATACAAAATTAATAAAGACTATATCTACATATATACCTGCACAAAATTGGAGGATAAATAAAATACAGTAAAAGATATTTAAATTTATATCACTCTTCCAACAGTCAATTCTTCCAGCTATGAATGGGCAACTTTGGCTGATTTGGGGGCCAATGCGGTTCTGCCACGGGCCACCCCGTTTGAAAAAGATGAATTTTTCACATTTTTTTTTTCTTGGAAGTGCCTGGAAGTTTACCTCTAGTTTTGGGAAATAAACAAACCCAAAATCCTGTCCTCAAAGCAAAACAACAATGCCCTGTGCTTTGTTCTGGTGTGGAACTGCTGCTCCAAGAGATTTCTAGGAGCCACAGATCCATTTTGCAGCAAAAAACAAAAAGAAAAAGAGGGTTCCAGGAGGGGTCCAGTTGCCCATAAATACAGCCTGTGGACTTCAGTTTGCCCTTTACCATGAAGGTTTGGAAGTCAAACAAAGGGAAGGGAGGAAAGAACATTTTCAAGGTAGCAATTCTTCTGCAAGACGGGGACATCTCAAATAGCTAAGTAGTTGCCGGGAACATCATAACATCTAACTACCCGACAGGCAAGTTTTATGGGCCTGCTGAGTAACTTGCCCAGATGCGAGCAGCTGTTCCAAAACACCACCTCCAGTGTGCACAGAATAAAAAGCTGGCAGCTGTTTCAGATTATTCGGCCTAAAGGGAGGTGACATTCCATACTTCCGTAGGGGAAAATGAAGCCTTTAGAAGCAGCTGCCCAAACTCGTTTCCCCCCCCCAAAATGGCTCCTCTGACCGGTCGCTTCGGCAAAAGATCCGCTGCGCTTTCAAGGAGGTCAGGTGGCCCATGGGATCCAATCACATGGGCCGGTCCTGCCTAGGATAACTTCCTGATTCCCCATGGTTAGCCAATCCAAGAGCTTCTGGCCGGGTCCGGACTCCAGCACTGATGGTGTTCAATGCGGTTATGTGCCCTCTGCTTCAATTTATGGCCGTCCTGTGCATAAGAGATCTCCGAGAGACTCTGTTATTAATAGATCTTGCAAACTCAGGGATGTGAATTCCTTGATGAAGCCAATCCACCTGCAACATGATCTTCATTATTCTCTTTTCCAATGAATCATATGGAATTGACACACAACAGCCTTGATTTAGTCTCACTGAAGCTGTACGAGTTCAGAATCCAGGTGGGGACACTAGATGGGATGAATTCGCCTTCTCCAAAAAAGAGAACATACTAGAGGACGCCATTTTGTATAATATTGTATACGCTAATGCACAGGATTCAAAATCAGAAATGATGCTTCTAATTTAAACAGCAACACAAAATCATAGAATCATAGAGCTGGAAGAGACCACAGGGGCCATCTAAAATTCATCTCGCCCAAGTGGGGAACTCTCGTGTGCTGCTACTCTCTCTCTCTCTCAAGAAAACACACGTACACTTTCCATCATGTTTATTGGAAAACAAAAGGCCAGTTAACAACCATTGCTGGAGTCAATAATCTGCATCGCACATCTGGTTGTACAGTAAAACATGACTCTCCATGCACGATACCCATCGGTAACTTCTCCAGTTCACCCCCCGCCCAACCTTTACATTGTTTTCTTCTGTTGAAATAGCCCCTCTCTATTAGTTACTTTGAGTTTGAATCTCCTGCCCTGTCCTTTGATATTCTAACTCCCTTCCCTACCCTAGTAACCTGCAGTCTAATCCTAGTAAATCACCCATTGATTGCTATCCTCAAACACAAACAAAAGTTTCTCAGCTGGGCTAGCTATTGACTGCCCCAAATGTTGACCATTTGGTGACACCTTGTATCTCTGAGAGCTTTCCCATTCAACCCAGTCATGCTCAGCACATCCCACATACATACCCGTTTCCCACATCCTACATACAATCCCATGGCACAGAGAGAGCACGACGTGTCATGGGATGTCGTGAACACCATGAGAGGTAAACTCCAGGCCTTCTCATTCCGTCATGTGAGCACTAACTGTGAATGGTTGGGCACATGTTAAGTCCCTGATGTATCTCCATTCATGCTTTATCATCACATCAAACCAATCTCTTATCACAATACATAATTATTGTCCTTCCATATCACATTAGCTGCCCAGAGACCCATCTCATGGAGCTCTGGAGTGTGTAGTTTAGGGAGACAATTAGATTTCTCTGCCGGGGAATCTAAACTACAGAGCCCAAGACTTTGGAGGAGTCAGCCGTGAAAATTTAACTGGTATCAAAGAGCTATAACTGTGTAAAGTGAAAGAGACCAGATGTTCAAAGAAAGGGCATCTCCAAAAAGTGGGCTATTCTCTGGCAGTTCATCAGACAGAGGACTGTCCTCTAGAAAAGAGGGCACATGCCCCACACAAGGGACTGACAGGAATCAGTGATCCCCCAGACAGGAAATGTGTGTGTGTGTGTGTGTGTGTGTGTGTGTGTGTGTGTGTGAATGCCAGAGTTTGGAAAATTTAGCTTTTAATGCCCAGATATCACATGGCCATTTTGGTTGACGGATTCTGCTAGTGTTGCCCCCCAAGCTTAATTTTTTTTCTAACTCTTTTCTCCACGTGTAGAAAACTAGCATGTCAAGGAGAAGGTTCAAGCTAGAAGAGGCTTTTGTAATGATCTGGAGTAAAATTCTGTCACAAGTCCTGACATTTGCCATTTTAATTGATAACAGACACGGGATTACTGTATCACTGAGGCCAGAAAGAGTTTGGGGTTCTACTAGAATGTCTGCCCACAATTCCAATGCACCCACACTGAAAATATATGTTTCCCATTTTGGGACCCAAAAACACTGAGTCCACAATGCAGTTTCCAAATTGGAAACAGGTACAGAGACTAAGGTTACCAGGTCAAGACAATCTCAGACCTTCTATTTCAGGTCCAAAACCCAAGACATAGGGATGTCCTCTTCTGATGATCTGCCGATGTTACGGGGTGATGTTACAAGAAGCATTAAGCACGGTACACCAGCCACAGTTAGCACAGAATATGTAATTCAAACAAACAAAAGCCCTCCAAGTCTAACGAACAATACAAAGATATACACGCATGTTTTCAAAGGGTGCTTTCGCCCGAGATTCCACACCCTCACTCCAAGGCAAAGAAATGAGGGTCCAGGTATTGAAACTCAGGGCCTGACCCTGAGGCTTGAAGACCTTAGATGAGATTAAATAGATTCGGCACTGCTCATTGATACAGCATGTGTTGGGCACGTAACTGTTCCCAAATTCAGTTCCTTGATAGCGCTGTTTAGGGCTGAGAAAGTTTCCTGCCTCAAACCCAGGAAAGATCCTGCCACTCACAGCCGACGCTGAGCTAAACAGACCAACGGCTCAGCTAGCAGAGTTACGTTCATGAGGACATTAAAATCAAAGGTTCCAGCAGAAGCATCATCTATGCACGCAGCTTCTTAAATGCTCTCCAAATGCTCTCTCAGAAATAAAACCATCCTCACACTGTATCCGTAAATTGCACAAAGAGGGTGCAAGCCAAGCTGCTTAGAGGAGGAAGTTCCAGAAATTTGGCATCAGCGCTGAAAAAGTCCTGTCCTTAATAAACCACCCTCCATATCTCCGGAGGAGGATGTTCTCTAGAAACACCCAGATTAAGTCTTCTTTATGGAAGAGGAAGGAAGATCAATGACTTAGTCTAGCTTCAGATTACACAGAGCTTTAAAAAGATCAAGCCCAACAGGACAGGAAAACCTAAGGCTAGGTACTGAGGCCATTTCAAAAATGGAATAACACGCCTGTCAAATGGTGGAAACACAACCATATTTTGGAATGCTTACTGTTTCTGGATGGTTTTTGAGGACAGCACCAAGCAGAAGGCACTGTATTTTATATTTTCAGCAGAGTGGCTACTTAAGCATTGGCTAAACGTGGAGTGTCCATGTGTGTGGGTCTGCGAGAGAAGAGAGACTGACACAAAGGTCAGCATAAAATTTAAACATATTCTGAATATAATGGAAGCAAATTTGGATATAATGCCCATATTTGAAATAGGAATACCATGCATTTCACCTGTCAGCCGGTGAGGGTGGTCAGCCATTTTGTTGAAATGCAGCACTCTGCATCTAATTTCAGGTTTTGGATGCTGCAAAAATTGTCAGGTAAAAATGAAAGCATTGTTAAAGAATGGAACCTCAAACTTGGTTCATTGGCTCCTTCAGGCCTGAATGAGTATCTGGAACTTCATTCACTATGTCCTTGGAACTGGGCGCACCACTTTCTCTAGTCTAATTCATATTCTTGACTATCTGAGGAACTGTATAAATACCAAAAAAATGTGTACTCTGTCCCTTTTGTTACATACCAGTCCGGGTCACAATAGCAACAGCAACTCCAGAAATTTCTGTCGGATGTATGGTATGCATGAGATTTATTATATAAAGAATGGTCTGTTATATGAATGTGTTGGATTTCATGTTTTATACGTGTGTCATTCTTTCACTTAATATTGTCAATGATGTATCTGTTTTTAAATACAGCCGAATACCCCGAAGAAGGCCAAAAATATAAAAAGAGGCCGAAATGCGTTGGGCTTTTTAAAGAATAAAATGTATTCCGTTTACAAGCACGTGGAATTTATTCTCCATCTACTTTGCTAGAAGGGTGAAGAATCTCAGCATGACAGCACTGCCTTGAAAGTGGTTGTAAATCCTCATACGGCTTCAACCGTTAGACATTGTGGTTGTTTTTTATTTGAGTGGTATACTCTGTGCACCTGTGGTTGATGTTTAAGCTATCACAAGGGGCTGCTCCTCACAACATCACCATCTTAACATCTCCAGAGCCCACTCCCCTGTGATATCACACAGAGTCATTCCTAAGTCTGGGGTTTTGCCCATGCAGCATCAGGTCTTGGATAGTCTTGAACTCGCAACCCTAACACAACTATGGGCCTTCCCTGGGTGCTAGCGCCCCGAGAGCTACCTCAGGCTGTTGCTTGCTGGCATCAGGCCTACATCCAAGCTCAAACACATGACAGCAGTGAGCCGTCTCCATACCTTGTTCCGGCAACGGCTCCATCGTTCTTCCCCAGAGGTTCATCCAACTCTACCCCGCACCATTCCCCTTTGGCAAAATCCGTCTCCCCTACGTAGCGCACGACGCCAGTTTTTGTGCCACCAACCTATTAAAGGGAAAGAGAAAAAGACACCATTTTACACATGGATTTTTTAAAAAGGCATTTTTAAAATCAAGCTACATGCTAAAAATACTTATCTAGTTAGTGGTCAGAACAGCAAGATGGAACAGTTCTTTATCAAATCAGAAACGAAAAGCAATAACAAAGAAGTAAGAGCTCTGGACTAACGTTAATTGTCGTGCCTTGCTTCCAGACCATGGACTCTAGTTCAGAGTCTGAAGCTGAGGGCACGCCAGAGGCTGAAACAGAAAGCATGCCAGGGCCTGCTGTACAGAGAGAGGTTACAGTGCCAGAAACAGAACAGGGAATGGTGCCAACTCCAATAGAGAGTCCTGCCTCTTCAGATATAGAGGAACACTTACCTAGACCCAGCTTCACACAGCACAGGCAGCAAAGAGAGACCCAGCATCACTCTCTCAGAATTTATAATGGGCAACAATCAATCAAGGCACAGCTGTGTTAGGCTTTCGGTCTATTTGGTTGGTGTTCTTCTCCTCCAGGAGTTGTCAGAGCTTATCTGACCTGCTACCTTGCTGGATGCTTTGACAAATGCTCAGATTGCCCTTGGACACTCTCTTGCTGGGAAACCCTGCCGGACTTTGTTTATGTTGGATTTTATTTATGACTCCTTGCTTACTGCCTGGAAGTAAATAACAAGCTGGCAGATGTTCAGTTTGTTTTGTTTATCACCTGTGCCAGGACTGAGATAGGACATTAATGCTTAACAGCCATCACAAGAGAATGAGATGCAGAAACATAACATTTAGGGAATCTAGTCTTATTAATTTAAGAGTGCAAAATGTTAAACTAAAATGGACTTCTCCATCAGGCAGAGCACCAAGATTACTACTAACACACTGTTACTACTTTCCGTCTTACTCCCATTACCACTACCATTACCACTACTACTTCTATTTCTCCTTCTTCACTTTATTTATACCTCCACTTTCTCCCAAAAAATCGTGAATGAAGGCAGTTTACAGAATTATACTGAGTGGAACAGAGAAAGCAATTATTCTACTCTTCAGAGCTTGGCGGAGTTATTGGTTTTGACGAGGATGCCCTGAATTTCACGTTCATTGTGACTGAATGGTACATACTGACTACATATTTTTGCTGACCGCAATGGAATGACAGCATCCTGTGGTGGCAGAAATAACACTGTCGAGGCCTGTTAAGGATGGGAGAGACTTTTTTATTATTTGCTCGTAGAGGACAGGGAAAGAGAGAGGGAGAGAGAAACTTTCTCAATGGGTGTTAGTGGTGAGGAAAGACCTCTTAAAGCATCATTGATGGTTGGTGGCTCCTAGATATGGAAGAACTTCCACGTTTCAGTCAAAGAAGGAGATATAAACCTTGAGTTTTACATTTGGAAAGGCCAGGAAGGCATTTTGTGGTGGTGAAGGGGAAAAGCTAGTAATGCATGCTGATAGGTCTTGGGGAAATTCATGCCTCCTGAAGGATTATCACCCATTTTCTCCACAAGCTGACCATAGAGGAAAAGTCAGTGCCGGTCTTTAAATACAGTTCCCTCAAAAGGAAATCACGTGCCATAGTTCCTTTCCTGACACCCACCCCACTTCTTCTGGCTACTGACAAAACTCACATTTCTGTTTCCTTCCCTCCTTGGACAAACATGTTCTTACAAAGTCCTATAACAGGGTTGGCAAGCGCAGGCCATGAGGCCAAATCCAACCCGCTTTGGGCTTCCAACATGGCCCCATATAGTTATATCTTCTTCGCCATGACACCATTTTTCTGTGATTTCCCAGCTTTACTCCCTTTCCACCTTTAAACGCTGGAATTGCCTCTACAAATGCTGAGTTACTGGCAGTACGAGCTTCCAAATAAAATCCGCTGGTAGTTTTGCTCCTCTTTTGCCTTTGGCCCCACCAACCACTGGAACATGGCCCCCGAAAATGAATCTGAAACCGAACTGAGCTCTTGCTCTATAATTTCCTGTCTAGATTTTCTGTTTCAATCAGCTCGTGAGCCCCAAATGCCTTCCTCATCCTTCCCCGATAGGGGGAAATTAATTCAACATCCTAATTGTTTTGGTTTACCCTTTTTGCACCTTCCAATTTTAATTTATTTATTTATTTGAATCTATATGCCACCTTTTCTTCCAAGTTGGGACCCAAGGCAGCTTCCAAAAGGTTAAAAAGAAAACATTAAAGGCATATAAACAATTAAAACATTAAAACACATATAAAATTATAAAAGTTACAACAGATTTTTAAAAACAGCTAACAAATAAGTAAAAGGTCTCCAACTCACCCATTAAGGGTCTGGTTAAAAGGAAATATCTTTGGATCCTTTCAAATCCGCATAAACATAGGGCCTTTCCACACTACCCTGTTACAGTCCCATTATTACACTTTCAACATCTTGTGGAATTTTGGGGTTTGCAGTTTCCTGAGGGCAAAGAGCTCTCTGGTTGAGAATTCCCTAAACTGCAAACCCCAGGATTCCACAGGGTGTTGAAAGTGGAATAATAGCACTATAACAGGGTAGTGCGGAAAAGCATGACCCAACCTATAACAGAAGCGGCACATTAAGGGGAAAAACACACACACACACCAACAACCACCTTTCTCTTTGGAACACAGCTTTAAAAAGACTTCTCTCCCAGAATGTAGGTTAAATAACTTTCAGCACCAAAGGAGAGCTAAGGGTATTATTTTTTTCCCCTTGGGTTTCCAAATGCAGCTGAATGGAAGAGGGAGGGAGAAAGAGGGTCGGAATTCTTGTGCCTTTTGAGCAGCAACATGAAAATAATCCCCCTGGGAGCCAGAAGGAGAGTGAAAACCTAGAATTATCGCATCACATAATTGTGAGGCTGTCGCTCCTCTGAGACCACCCATGTGTTTCTCTCTACTACGGTCCCGCTTAAGCACAGTGCTCTGATGGAAGGCAACAGATGCGAAACCTGGAGCATAGTCTGTTTTGTGCACAACACCCAGGTTGACTGCAGAGGTAAAAGAGAGGTACTGGGCTTATGTGAGGAGGGGTGCAGCCCCGAGGGGTGTTTTGGGAAAAGAATTACCCTCCCTATCATTATGAACCCCTTTTATAAAGGGTTTTAATTTTGCATTTGCCTCCAATTTTTCCAAAAATTTCCATTATTGCCATTACTTTTTTTCATGGCTTCAACATTTCTGAAAATTTTACATCTCCAGAGAGAAACCGACATGCTCGAAGCATGTCTTTCATTGTGACCCATCAAAATTAGCAGCATTCTTGGTTGCATCAATAGGAGTCTGGTGTCTAGATCAAGAGAGGTAACGGTACCACTTTATTCTGCTTTGGTTAGACCTCATCTGGAATACTGTGTCCAGTTCAAGAAGGATATCAACAAGCTGGAGCGTGTCCAGAGGAGGGCAACCAAAATGGTGAAGGGTCTGGAAGCCATGAAGCCCTATGAGGAGCAGCTTAGGGAGCTGGAGATGTTTAATCTGCAGAAGAGAAGGTTAAGAGGGGACATGATAGCCATATTTAATTTTTTGAAGGGATGTCATGTTGAAGATGGAGATGCTGCTCCAGAGGCTAAGAGAAGGAGCAATGGATTCAAGCTGCAGGAAAGGAGATTCTATCTGAACCTCAAGAAGAACTTCCTGATGGTCAGAGCTGTCCAGCAGTGGAATCGGCTGCCTCCATGGAGTGTGGTAGAGTCTCCTTCTTTGGAGGTTTTTAAGCAGAGGCTGGATGGCCGTCTGTCGGGAGTCATTTGAGGGTGTTCCTGTATGGCAGGGGGTTGGACTGGATGGCCCCTGGGGTCTCTTCCAACTCTACATTTCTATGATTCTATGTTACAGCACATGTCACTGATAAGCAACCAAAACCCACTGTGGGGTATGCAGGACATTCATGTCTGGTGAAACAGTGGGGGCTGCAATGAATTGTTGCCTTATAGCCTTCCCCTACCCCATCCTGCCAGTGTTCCTCTTCAAGACTTCAGGCAACCAGTCATTTTGTCCATTTCTCCTTCCACCTTTCTTTCTTTCTTTCTTTCTTTCTTTCTTTCTTCCTTCCTTCCTTCCTTCCTTCCTTCCTTCCTTCCTTCCTTCTTTCCTTTTTTGTACAGCTTCGTACTTTTGCAAACTTTCAACTCCTCCTACCTCCCATGAATGCTGATACCACCTAAGTCGTCCAATTTTGGGCTCAGTTTTGTTTGCTGCTCACCCCTAGAGTTGGCTGTTAATTTTCCCTGATAATAGGAGGCCAGCCTGCTCCAGATAGCAACCGTCCTCAACGACTGTCGAACACAGTCCCAGGGAGTCTTGGGTTGGCTCTGAGGCAATACTTTCCAATGTCCCACAGACAGCGGCTTTCGGATTAACTGTAATTACAGTCGTAATATTTCATTTTAAGGTCACAAGACTATCACTTAAGAAGCCCCCTGATGACTGCGCTTTTTTAAAAGGAACTTAAAATTACGGGTTTTCAAAAGCTACCTACATTTATAGACGTTTGGAGAGGGGTGTGTCCATGTGTGCGCGTGCGTGTGCACACGTGCACGCAGGATTTATTCTGAGTTTTTCCCCCAGCTGTACAAGAAAGCAGAAGGCTGGTACAGGCTGTGTATCCTTTATTCAAACATTTGGGGCCAGTGCTGTTTTGGATTTCAGATATATTTTCGGATTTTGGAATACAGTCACCCCTCCCCATTTGCCAGGGTTAGGGGCAGAGGACCCCTGTAGAAAAACCATGAATAACTCTAGGCCCTCCAAAATCATATTTAACACACAGAAAAGTATGATCACCCTATTCAACCCACCCTGGATTCCTTTGAAGCATCAGGAATCCTTCCCAAGGCAGAAGAGAGGGGCTGGTGGGGCTTACGCCCACCTCCACTGCCACCCCACACCACTTTTCAGAGGGACTTACTAGTCTCATTTGCAGTTTCTCAGTCTCGTGAGGCCTTCAGTCCCTATTAAAAATGGCACAGGGCAGCAACAGAGGTGACAGCAAATAATCTGTGAATAATCAAATCCACAAAAGTGAAACCCACAAATGTGGAGGGCTGGCTGTATTTGCATCTATGTAATGAGACTTCATACTGCTCTCTTCCGTGAATTCTTCTCTCCTTGCCTTCTTCCTGTAGGGAATTACAGAGGCTGGCTCGCGGGGTCTGAAGTGAATCTCTGTAATTCCCTCATGCTCTCTAAGGGAAGGAGACTGCGTCCCACTTTGCAAAAGTTTTGGATTCTGCAGCATTTCAGATTTTGGATTTTTGGATAAGGGAAACGGAACCTGTACCAAGAAGCTGTTTCCTGCTGATCTGCTCAGCGCTACGTTATCTAGAAAGTGACAGAGACAACGTTGCTGAGACAACGACAGACAAAACTTTAGCACTGTCCCTGAGTTATGATGGCACCATGGACCAAACCAGAATTAACAATTTATAAAATGGTAGAAGACGGCTGTTGTAGTCTCTTCCAGCTCTATGCTTCCACGGTGAGCCTACTGCAGGGTTTTCTTGGCAAGATTTGTTCAGAGGGCGTTTGTCATTGCTGTCCTATGTCATCCAATGGGTTCCCATGGCTGGGTAGGAATTCGAACTCTGGTCTCACAGAGTCCTAATACAACACGGAAACTTCACAGCAGCACCACCACCTCTTCCAGCATTTCATAGACGAAAACTGGGATGCGTGGCCAAGAAACACCAGAGTGTGGTCAAAAGTCCAAAAGTTATGAATGAGAAGCACGCAAGCTAGGAGAGGTAGCTGCAGTTTGCTTGCTAGTGGGAAGGCATGCCAACTGATAACAATTTTGTATCCTTTTGTTTGACATCAGATTTCATTAAAATTCCCAACATTTGAAAGCTGGAGAAAACAAAACTGGCAAATTTATTTACTCCTAGGCTTGAGAGAGAACGTTTTGTTTGTCTTTCAGTTCGTTTTTAACCATAATTGAAGTAAACTGAAGTACAGTCACCCCGCCGCACTCACTAGGGTTAGAGGCAGAGGACCTCTGTGAAAGTGGAAAAACCGTGAATCACTCTAGGTCCTCCCAAACCATATTTAACACAAAAAAAGGATGATCACCCTATTCAACCCACCATGGATTCCATTGAGGCATCCGGGTTTTCTCCCAAGGCAGAAGTGGGGGGCTGGTGGGGCTTACGGCCACCTCTGCTGCTGCCCCACACCATTTTTAAGAGTGACTTATCAGCCTCGTTCACAGTTTCTCAGTCTCACAAGGCTTGCAGTTCTTATTAAAAATAACACAGGGAGGCAGCAGAGCTGACAGCAAATAATCTCCGCGTAATCAAATCCGCAAAAGTGAAACCCACAAATGTGGAGGGCTGACAGTATTTAAAATCCAAGGTATATGTAGGTATAAACCAGGGGTTTGAAACATGCAGAGCTCCAGATGTTGCTAGGCTTCAACTCCTATCATCCCTAGCCAGCATAATCAATGGTGAGTTGATTCTAGCAACATCTGGAAGCCACTTTTTCCCAGCCCTGGTATAAACTAAAGAACGAAGACTGTGTTCTTTTTCCAATTATCTGCAGAGAAAGTGCTCCATTCAGAGCAGGAAGATGGGAAGACAGACATGTGGCCTAAATTAAAGCAGCCAGGAGTCAGTCATAACATTTGAACTTCCTCTGCAATTTTCAGAGCCCATCATCACAATGACTCCCAGAATGTTCCTCCACTCGCCTGTTTTCCATTTACTGAGGTCTCCCGGCCCCATTCCCACAACAAAAAAATTGTGTCCTCTTCCTTAAGGAGCAATTCAGATTTAGAACCGTTCGTACTTTTAACCTTTAATCCAAGATCAAGGTTTAAAACCCAAGAGTACAACTGAAAAGGAGTCATTTGGATTACTACTTTTCCCCGGCCATTTCTGCACTAGACTGTTATAGTGCTCTTATTCCACTTTCAACATGCTATGGAATCTGGGGGTTTGCAGTTTAGGGAGGGGTGGCAAGCTCACAAATCTCTCCGGGAAACTTATAAGCAGGACAAGCACGTGACCTATTGCTTGTCACAAGCACTTGGGAGTCTGAGGAAGGCTGCCTCTGACCCTGGAGGTTCAATGCAAACATTACGATGGATCTGACAGGCTTCTGTTCAACAGGAGGTTTGGACAGCCTGAATGAGGATCCAAAGTCTGGTCCTTATGGAATGCTGCTTTGATATTTTGAGGTTGCCTAGACATCCGCACACCCCTTTTCTTACAACACCCATACTTTGGAGAACTGACAGCCTTTGCACTGAAAGAAGTCCTCCAGCCTTGAGATAAGTGGAAGAGAAGGAAGTCTGGCAAAGGGTAGATAGGCAGACTGAATAGGGTTTATGTTGGAAAATTCTGGCTTTCTCTCTCCCCTCCACCCTTGTTCTAGAGCAAGTAGTACTTAGCTAGCATAGAGTCTTTTTCCTTTGCATGTCAAAGCCTTCTGCTTTTTCATTTAAATCCTCAGTCTTGCTCTTTGTGTTGTTTAAATGCATCGCTATGCTATCCAGGTGACCAGACCATGTGCTCCAGGACAGACCTTGGGGTCTTTGACCATACATAAAAGACCCCACTTCTCAGATCTCTCTCCTTCTCTGCCATTTTTGCTTCTCCTTCCTTCCTTCCTTCCTTCCTTCCTTCCTTCCTTCCTTCCTTCCTTCCTTCCTTCGCCTCTCCACCAAGAAAATGGTGAGTTAATTATGAAGCTACTATCTTACCTAATCTTTTTGTTAAGTAGTTAGGATCTTGTCTCTCCAGTGCATATGTAATTGTAAAATTCATTAGTAAACTTTTCCAAGTTCGTAACCTGAAACCTCCTGCCTTGTTTTGCTTTCCAAGTCAGTCTCAGTTCAGAGAAGCCACACAGAGATTGCGACATGCTTTTTCTGCTCCTCTGCTAAAGGAAGATGATTCCTAATAGTTTTAGCTTTCACAGAATTTCCCCCAAAGGGCTAACACCCTGGGAAACCCTAACTTCCAACAGTTTATAACTTCTTCATTTTGGGGAAGCATTAGCTGTCCCTGGATGTGGAGGGAGGAAGAGAATAAGGACAAACTGTTGGCAAGCATATATTAATTCCTTTTAAAATGTATCTTTTTAAAACAACGCACTCACGGGCACTAAATACTACTTAAAAGCCGCTTAGCAACAGCTATAAAGAGGTAAGGACTATGAAGAACACTAAATGGGGAAAAAAGGAAAGCATTTTGTCACAGTTTAAATAACAAGAGCAATTATTCCAAATTAGGGTTGTGTATGTTTGCTGAAACGGGCACTTAAACGTCCCCTCTTAAAACTCTTTGGCCTCGCCAAAGAGGACACAGATATGTGCAACGTGTATATGTGTACAATGCTGAGCTAGAAGGACAACATGACCACTGGACTGGACGAATAACCCCCGCAGAAAAAGCATACCAGCTGTGTCCACTCATCACTTTAAGCCAGGAATCCTGGCTTATCAAGCCACAATGCAAAGCAGCATGCAATCCATTCGTTTCTTCTTTCCACAAGGGAGTAAATAAAGAGACGTAGGCAGGGGTAAGCTTTCTGTGATGCCCAAATCCAAGATCAGGGTTAATTGTGGCTAGAACAAACATGGATCAATTATGTTTAAACCAAGGTCGTTGCTGGTTTCTGAAACCTGGCTTGTTCAGGTGCAATAAGATATCATCCCAGATTCATATCTAATGAAATTAGTCCTTCTCAACTGAGCTGCCCATCTGCTCTTATGAAGAGGGAGAAGCAAACAGACTGCATGTGCTAACATCCTCAGCTCATATTAACATCCCAGTTTTTTCAAAATATTTCCCTCTGCCTCATTTTACAGCCGTTATACACTCCTGGGAAAATAATATAGTTTAAATCTTTTGTTACTCACACACACACACACACACACACACAGAGAGAGAGAGAGAGACAAGGACATGACATTTTATAATCCCCCCCAAACTACATCTACAACGCAGGCATTTTGTAGCGTTCTCATATGAACTACCGTGAAACAACGATTCCAGTCACTTGCCACATACAGTTCATAGATTTTTAACAAATAAAGAATACGTGGGACCGAAAACCTATTGATTTTTGCTCTTAGTTCTCCCCTCCTAGCCAATGTAGTGTTTTGGGATAACAGATGTCCTATATTGTTTTTTCCGTGAGCCACGATGTGACAAAGCAGAAAGGATGCGTTCTGTTTATCAGTAAGTTGACCTTATTCAGGAGGATACTGGAATTCTCATTGGGATCAGAAATATACATATATACCCTAACCTTGAATGCAGCCCTCAATACACTAGATTTCTCAGAAATACGTCAGAAATACATCAGAATTCACACCAGTCCGGCTTATAACGATTCTTCAAATTCTTTACCCATTTTTGTAGTTAGTTATTGGAAAAGAAAGGTAATCAATTACTTGGTTAAAAGGCAAACTATCAGCAAATGTAGTCTAAAAATTGATAAGAATAACAATTATTATACACGGGTAAATAGAGATATCATTTAAATTACGGTTATAAAAAAAGCAAAGGAAGCTAGGAAGGGTACCAGTACATAAGAAGATTATAATTGGAGGATCTTAGAATTAAGTTAATTGTAATTTACATTAAATAAATTACACTTAAAAAATTAAAGTAAGAGAGTATAGTAGTATATGTGTACCATAACAGTTTAGGAATTCTTAAATACAATGTTCTATGTAATTTAACTGTACCACTATATCCATTTATAATGTACAGACTTGTGGGAAATATTTCTAAAATGTCTACTGTTGTATATTAATTTATATATTTTTTTAAATTTTTGCTTCATTTACTTCATCTAACTTTTCCTTAATTTTTCCCAGTTTTTAAAATTGTACACACACACACACACACACACACACAGATATAGTGTTGAAAACTGGCAATAAAGAGAGAGAGAGAGAGTTCACTCAGTGCAATTTTGTTTTCCGCCCTGATGCAAGAGAGTTGAACAAATCTCCAGCCTGCTACGTCTGCTGCGGAATAAGCTAGGAACGCCAAATGCCACGAGCAGCTTGAATCCATTGCTCCTTGTCCTAGTCTCTGAAGCAGCAGAAAACAAGCCTGCTCCCTCCTCAACATGGCATCCCTTCAAATATTTAAACATGGCTATCTTGTGCTCTCTTCACCTTCTCTTCTGCAGATTAAACTTCCCCAGCTCCCTAAGATGCTCCTCATAGGGCTTCATGGCTTCCAGACCCTTCACCATTTTGATCCCCCTCCTCTGGACATGCTCCAGCTTGTCAATAACAACCTTCTTGAATGGAGGTGCCCCAAACTGGACACAGTATTCCAGGTGAGGTCTAACCAAAGCAGAAAAGAGTACTAGTATTACCTCTCTTGATCTAGACACCATACTCCTACGGATGCAACCAAGAACTGATGGATGCGACCAAGACGCCAGCCACAACCAAGAAAAGCTTGCTATTAAAAGACTTACGAGGACACGGTCTCCGAGCCGGAAGTCTTTATCCCCTTTCTTCACTGACCCACTGTCCGACAGGTTGGATCCGGATTCATTCCCAGTCTTCATGGTGCTGTTGAGGACGGTCTCCCGCAGGGGGATGACACGGGTGGAGAGAGGCGGGGTGGAGGTCCCAGAGTGCAGGGACAAGTTCTGAGCCGTCAGGGACTCCACCGAATGGGCGTCGCTCCCCGACCCCTCTGCCGTCAGCTGGCGGGTCAGCTTGGAAGGCCGGGTGAAGATCCCCTGCAGCGGCTGGCACTCAAAGTAGCGCACCCCGCCCACGGAGCCATCGTTCTTCCCTACCGGGTCATCCAGAACGACCCCCGCCCACTGTCCTGGGGCGAACTGAGTCTCCCCCAAATACTGGATCACGCCCGGCTTGACTCCGTTGACCCAGACACGTTCTCCCACCACAAAATCCCCCAGGAAGTCATCTCCCACCTCGGCGACTTTTGACCCTGGCGGCTTCTCAGCGGCGGCGGCAGAAGACGTAGAGCCCTGTTTGTGCAGCGGCGATCCTGCGGAATAAAAAGACAAGGTTGCTTATATGTTTAAAAAAAAGTGGATAGAAAAACCAGAGCAAGATGCTCAAGGGTAAAGATACACCCTTGAATATCAAAGTCAGCATCATCCATACCATATCATGGTCTTTCTGATTTCTGATGTAAAAGCTGAACAGGGAAAAAACTGACAGAAAAAAACATCTGCTCATTTGAAATTTGGTGATAGAGAAAAGTTTTACATGCACACCTTAGAGCCCCAAAAAGACGAATAAATGGTCTGAGAGGAAATCAAGCCTGAGCTTTCTCTGGTAGCCAAAATGACTAAACTGAGGCTGTTGTTACTTTGGACAGACAATGAGATGGCGTGATTCTCTGGAAAAAGAGAGTAATGTTGGAAGGCACTAGACTAGAGCAAGACTTTAATATAGTGAGGTTGATTAAATAAAAGAAGCCACATTTTTCAGTCTGCAGGACTCTTAGCAACAAGATCTCTGGGATCTCGTGGGTCAGAGGGTTTTCTTAAGTTAAAGCTCACTTGACTACACATAACAAACACAACAAATAAAGTAAAAGCTTTCAACCAGGGCCACGTTTAGATGGTTAGCATCTTGGAATAGTCCCCCCGCCTCAAAAAAAAGATTCCCTTCCTGCACACTTGTGACTCTCTCTGGGAGTGATGGCACAGAAATGAATCATATAAATAAATGCAGAGCACAGGTGAGAGGAGCGAAATCTTCACGTATGAAATCATTTTCAGCCTTGCAACATCAGGGACAGCTAGATCCCGCTCAGGTTCGCTCAGTTACTCAAGTATCACACAAAACATGGACGGTACCAGAAAGACTAGGAAATTCAAGTGGTGCATGGGAAAGAAGGGGAGGAAAATGAAGCCCTTCTTCATTCTGCACTCAGATCCCTTAGCACGAGGGGCCTGGAGCAATGGCTCCAACTTTAGCACTGATAATCCAGACCTGCTTTCCACAGGCACGATCCTAAACCTTGAAATAATTGGATCAAAGCTACATATGCTTTTTGTGATAAAGCGGCAGGCAGCTTCCACATATGTGGGTCAGCAAATCTGCTCTAGTTTAAAGGAGCTATCCAAGGTGCTAAACAGGTTTAGCACCCGACATAGCTCCCTGGAAGTTCAGACTAACACCCAGAGTAGATTCACCATTCCCACTGAAATGGGAGCTGCCACAGTTAAAAGGCATTCAGCTTTGGTGGCCTAACTTGCGATCCATCCCTACATTCCATCTATTATGTTTGTACATCTCCTTTTCTTCCAGAATGGGACCCAAGGTGGCTTCCAAAAATACGACATTAATAAAGACATTAAAAACATTAAAAACAATTAAAAACGTATAAAACCCATAGCAATCCATAAAACAGGTATGAAAAGCTCTCCAGCTCACTGCTCCAGAGACTAGGACACGTAGCAATGGATTCAAACTACAGGAAAAGAGGTTTCACCTAAATTTCAGGAGGAACTTTCTGACAGTCGGAGCTGTTCGGCAGTGGAATATGCTGCCAGGGAGTGCGGTGGAGTCTCCTTCTTTGGAGGTTTTTAAGCAAAGGCTGGGTGGCCATCTGTTGAGAGTGCTTTGTTGTGGGTTCCTGCATGGCAGAAAGGGGGTTGGACTGGATGGCCTCTGGAGGTCTCTTCCAACTCTGTGATATTATGATTACGATTGATTTTCCTGTAAAAGACTTTAAATCATCCTGACAAGTCTTTTTCCACCACCTTCTGCCCACTGAGAGGACAGGAGAAAAATCCTACCCAAAAATGCCACCAGCGGCGCCTGGAGATCAAAAGCAAAAGGTGGGTTACGCTCCAGCAGATGCCATGTTTCCTCAGCCAAGCGGTGGCTCAAAGTGAGCATCAAGACTCCGATCCAAATGCACAGCTGACCTTTTACGTTTGCAACTGGCAGCCGGCAGCCACCAGTCCCAACCTGCAGGGCAACTGCCAGTGGGAAATTGACTTATCCATCCGAAAAGAAGAGAGGACAGAGCAGCCAAGGCAGGAGGACACGGCTGTTCCCCCTGTGCTTCCTTTCAGCTGCAAGACCCAGGGCTTAATCCCGCTTTGACTGTGTGACAGGCCTGTGCCAAGAGAGCCAGCTGTCAAGAGGAGCAGAAATACAGCCGAGCTGCCCTGTTTCCATGGTTATTTGGTAGAAAAAGAAGAAAGGGAAAAAGAAGCCCCCATGGAAAGCGTAACAAATATCGGGCTTTTTCTCCATCCCTCCCACTGGGGAAAGTGCAAGGCGGAGAGGAGCACGCAGGAAGCTCCAAAACAGCACAAATATTTGCCTGGAAAGAGAGCGTAGCTCAGCTTAAAACACATGCTTTGGATACAGAAGGTCCCAGGTTCAGTCCCCAACATCTTCACTTAAAAGGATCAGCAAGCAGGTGACAGAAAACACCCCTCTTCTGCTTGCTATCCAGGGGAAACTTTGGAAGTAAAACTACTGAGCTACATGCACCAGACTATATTAGCCTCCAAGTCAAAACCTGGCTTTTTATTAACATCTTCAGATTAACGGATTTTATTATCCAGGCCGCATATGCCCTATAGTTACACTTTATAGAATTCTTTTAACTGGTTTTAAATTGTTTGGTTTTCAGTTGATAAACTAATATATTTTTATCATTTCAAAATGATTGCTATTATTATTTTTTATTAATTATAAAGAAAAAACAAAACATGACACCACGTGATTACCCTAAAAGTAAAAAAGAAACATTACAACAAAACAGTTTACATTTTTATTTCTTTCCAGATCCTTTATCATCATATATGCTACATATCATACTGCCTATATATTTTTGTTACACTCTTAACTCTATCCTTTTCAACTATATTTAACCTATTGCTGTTACTAAAGACGATCCTGTGACCGAACATATCGGTACTAACCCTAACTTTAAAGGTACCTTTAAATATAACCTTAAAAATAACCTTAAATGAAATGATTGTTATTATTTATTGTTTTCAATTGATTTGATTTTAAAGCTGGCCTGAGATCTTCATATGGAGGGCAAATATAAACATTTGAAGAAAGAAAGAAAGAAAGAAAGAAAGAAAGAAAGAAAGAAAGAAGCAAGCAACCAAGCAGCCAACTATGTTGCCAAGAAAACTGGATATACTTTAAAGGACCTCAACACCATTATTTTTTAATTAATTCTTTCCTTCCCATTTACATCCCCAAAGTAGTAAACTAAACAGGCGGCTCAGTATCAGCAACTGCATATTCCTTTCAATCCAACCAATCCCCTTCGCCTCCCCTTCCTCTCTCTTGCTACTGTTAAATTTTAGATTGTAAGCTGCTTGGGGCAGAGACCACCCTTCTTGTTCTCTCTGGCAGAACTGGGGCCCCGATGACACTACCTACATCACAGCAGCTACTACTACAATGCCAGTTGCTATGCCTCATCTAGAATACGACGTTCACTTGATTTTAAGAAGCTTTGAGTTTGAGCGTGGGACTACGACCCTGGAGACCAGATTCTCCGCTGGGCCATGGAAGACCACTCGGCGACCGACCTTGGGCCTGTCACATACTTTGAGCACTAGAAAATCCTGTGATAAGTTTGCTTTATGGCTGCCGTAAGTTGGAAACGACCGGAAGGCACACAACAACAACAACAACACTCGACCAGTGAAAGCAGAGCTTTCCAAACTGTGCATCTCCACACATTAGCACGTCAGCTGCAGAATGTAGGTGCGTAGTGTGAATGTAACATGTAGAGGGGCTGCCTCTCTCATGGCCACGGTGGGCCAGGCCCGGGTGAAGGGGCTGCCTCTGCACCGCCCCGGTGCCTGTTATAATGCTTAAATTTCTCTCTAGACCTGACCCTACAGAGGCTTTCCAAGAGATTCACTGTGCTCTGCCTACAAAAAGGTCTAAGACCTGAAACAGCAGATGCAGAATCAGATCTCCAAAGGATGGACTTTGCAGCTGCAAATGGGGAAGGAAGATTTCATGGCTTCCCTTCCCTAATTCCCTTAAGCAAGATACAGACTTACGGCTCAAACGCTGTCACTCTTCATTCCCTGCACAATTTTTGCCTGATGCAGAAGCCAGTGGGCTTGGAAAACAAGCGTGGTGAATTTTGCACCTTCCAGTCAGCCAAACAGAGATATTACTACCATGCAAAATTTGGATTTTGGGAACCTATTTCAAAAAGAAATACTAACAACATCACTTTCCAGTGTGTTCCCTCCGAACTCCAGTAAGAGGAAACAAGTGCAGATTGGGTTAATCTTTCTATCAGGCGCCTCATTGACTTGGATATAAGAGGGACAAGAATCCATTGTTTTTCCTTTGTGCATACAGAGGTTTGTAGGACTTTGAACATTTCTCAGACAAGTGGGGCTTTGGGGACTTGTAGAGACTTCAGGGGGCAAAAAAAAGTGGGACGCAAGGATGGAACGCAGCCCACGGAACGCAGTACACCCACTCTTGTTTTAGATGCAAAGAAGATGCTTTTCCAAGTGAACTCAAGTTCACCTCTTCTTATTTCAGATCAAAGGTGGCGGAGGAAGTGCAGGGCAGTGACTGGAAATGCAAAGTGGTGTTCTTTCCGAGGCTACACTACAGTCAGTCTGCTATCAATATTTCTCCCCAAAGAATTGTGTTTTAAATGAATTAAGCCCAGCAGCGGAACAAAAACAGGGCAGGTTGCAGCACGGAGCCAAATGGTACATCCAGCCTCACTCTGCCTCAAGGAACCTTTTTGGCAAGGAGAGTAAGAAGAGTGCCTTTCCCCTCCCTGTTTCTTTTTTTTTTAAATGCATTAACATTTTAGAGCAAAGGAGCAAGGACAAAGAAAGAGGTGGAGATAAAGGAGGGGAAAGTCCATCAGCTTGAAAGCCCAGCTGCTCTCGCTGAAGAATAAAATACCATGTTCTCAACTGCCGGAGGAGCCTTCCCACCCATTAACGCTCTGCAGGGCAACAGTCTCCCTACTTGATCTCTCACTGTTTTGACACTATCCAGAGTTTAAGAAAGTTACTCTGTTTATTTTTGGACTCCCACTTCCGGAACTCCCCCAGCCACATTCAGGTCTGGGTTCACGGTGTCCGCTCACACCATGGCCCTTTCTGCAGGACGCTGTTGTCTCGGCACGGAGATGAGAGAGGAGCGGGACCGCAACAACACTTCTGCATGACGTCGGCGTGGTCCCATCCTCCTCCCGTCACCAAGCGGAGCAATCACGGCTTAAATCAATGATTGGGTTTTTCCTGTCAATGACCCACGATTGCACGATCATCCTGCGCTTACCTGGCCCGTGGAAGCCCCGGACGCCTGATGGAGGCACTTCCCGCCCAGCCTGGAAAAGTGCCCAACTGCGCTCCGGAAGGAAGAAGCATGTCCATTGCACTTCCTTCGGCAGGGGGCCAGGCCGGTGCGGAGGGGAGCGCTCCTGCCACGCTCCCTTTCCAGCAGAGCCACTGCCGGGATTGCCAACGGAGCACGACAGGATAATGTAGGGTGCAGAAAGGGCCTGTGTGTCCACACCAGTGATATATTTAAGTCTTCTACTCCAAGTCCCAAGTCAAGTCTCAAGTCTGGAAGCCAACTTTATACCTCACCCAAAATTCCAGAATTATTGGATAGAGTGAAGTAAAGTCAGTTTTAACAGCTTAAGCAGAGTCGGCTCCCCACATTTGCAATTTTGCCATCTGCAGCTTCAGAAGTGGGGAACAGGATCCTTCCTACCCCCCATTACTGAAACCTCCAAAGCTTTAGAAGGAAGGATCTTTCTTCCTCAAGCCCACTGCCTAACACACTTGCTGTTCCCCTCTGAGAAATGCGCCCTGCACTCTGGGGGCAAGTCTTGTCTTTTGCGCTTAGGAAGCATTTTAGAAGGCTCTTCCGATATGCAGTGGGGACAGGCTGCTGAGCAGACCTCAAGCCCACCTCAAGCCCATTGCCTAACCCGTTTGCTGTTCCCCTCTGAGCAATGCACCCACGTTTTGGGCTTGAGACAGATTGCCATGCGACCAGTAGCCAAAAAGAGATGGAGGCGTTGTTCAAAGTAGTAAGGTTTCTGGATGAATGTGCTACGTTAACCGAACCAAGGGCAGCAAGTCAGTCAATAAAAATATACAAGTCCCGAGTCGAGTCAGTGCATCATTTATGGCCGAGTGGAGTCCGAGTCGAGCCACTGAAGTGACTTAAGTCCGACTTGAGTCCGAGTCTATCGAGTCTACATCACTGGTCCAAACCACACAGTTATGGTATTTTAACTGTTACACCTTGAAAGGAGTTAATGGTAATGATCAAAAGAGATATGGACGGCTGTTTTTATATATGATAACAGCGGCCAGGATACTGTATGCCAACGAATGGAAAATTAAAGAAATTCTCATGTCCGCAGAAGGGTTATTCAAACTCCTCGATATGGGTCGGACAGATATACCATGCTTATGCAAAATCGAAGTACAGACAAGTTGAATCAAGAGTGGAATGTTTTAAAAACTGTCTGGAAAGAGAGATGGAGGAAAATGTCTCTTCTAGAATTGTAAATCATAAAATAGAGTTGTAAATTTATCTCACTTATTATATTACTTTTTCTCTTCAAAATATTACTTCACTCACATTATCTTTCTTTTTTCTCTCTCTTCTCCCCTCCCCTCCCCTCTTTCTTTCTCTCTAATTTTCTCTCTCCTCTTTTCCCTTCCTACATCTTATGTTAGTATCCTTTTTTCTCTTCTTTGAATTCTAGTTTGATTTTTATATTAGATTTTCATACTGATAACTTTAGGATAAGACAGAGTGTGTATATAAGAATAGGATTTTGCTGGGGTAAATTGATTGCTAGGGTAAGATAATCACTCTTTATTTTTTGAGCTATATTGTCATAGGCAAGTGCAAAGTTATCTAAGTAGTTATTTATTTATTTTCCTTTTTCATTATTTTTCCCCCCGCTCTTCTTTTGGATATAGTTGAATACTCAGCAATACTGCCGTTTCGGATTCATATTGTCGATTGATATTATACTATGGTCTTGTATTGTGACATATACATATGGATCTATTGTATACTAATAAAATAAAACTTTATTAAAAAAATCTGTTACACCTTCCATCCTTTAGAATCTTGGGATTTGTAGTTTGGGGAGGGAACTTTAAATTCTTTGTCAGAGAGCGGTGATGAGGTGGTTCAGCAAGATGGACTAGTGAATTCTAAGTACCTCGTATAACTCCAGATCCCAGGTCTCCGTAGGATGGGCACAGCAGCTAAAGTGGAATCACAGTGCTTTAACTGTACGGTATGAACATAAACACAGCTAAAACTGGGCCATTGATACTGATGGGAGAAGCACCGCGTGACGGTTCCCATTCTTATAACTGAGACAAAAAGTATGTTTTTAATTAATTTTATTTAAATGTATTATTCATTGTTACATATTCAATTTAAAATTAATTTTTACTTAAATTTAAATTTAAAAGGAATTTATTTACATTTTAAATATGTATCCATTTTTTGTAAATTGTACACGCCAATCTATGGATTTCTCCATAAAAAGTAAAAAACAAAAAAAAACCAGTGCATTCATCATGTGAATTCATGGGGATTTTGTTAAGTAAGTTTTACTTTGCTACTTTGTGATAGACAGACGATCGCAAGGCCGTTATATTCTTCCTTGTATTATATGTTTACATATTTCAATTCGCCGCCTGCTATTTGCATTCCTTAGCAGAGATAAAATTGCTTATCTCTGAACGGTTCTGTTACAAATATCGTTTCACAGGGTATTTACGACAACAGTGCCTTTGGAACTTTTCTATGAATACTATGAAATTATAAAACAGGCTGGACAGGGCTACTGTTAGTTGGATTTGTAACTGGTTGACCGACCGAACCCAAAGAGGGATCACGAACGGCTGCTTCTCATCCTGGAGAGGAGTGAGTAGCGGGGTGCCACAGGGTTCTGTCCCGGGCCCGGTGCTGTTCAATATCTTCATCAACGACTTGGATGAAGGAATGGAGGGCATGCTCATCAAATTTGCGGATGACACCAAATTGGGAGGGGTTGCTACTACGCCAGAGGACAGGATCAGAATTCACAATGACCTGGATAGATTGGAGAGCTGGGCCAAGGCTAACAAAATGAAAGTCAACAGAGAGAAGCGTAAGGTCCTACACTTAGGTAGAAAAAATGGAATACAGAAATACAGGATGGGGGACAAGTGGCTGGACAGCAGTACGTGTGAAAGGGATCTAGGAGTCTTCATAGAGCACAAGCTGAACATGAGCCAGCAGTGTGATGCGGCAGCCAAGAAAGCCAATGCAATTCTCGGCTGTATCAACAGGAGTATGGTGTCTAGATCAAGGGAGGTACTGGTACCACTCTACTCTGCTTTGGTTAGACCTCATCTTCAATACTGTGTCCAGTTCTGGGCACCCCAATTCAAGAAGGACATGGTCAAGCTGGTGCAAATCCAGAGGAGGGTGGCCAAAATGGTGAAGGGTCTGGAAACCATGAAGCTCTATGAGGACAGACTTAGAGAGTTGGGTATGTTCAGTCTGCAGAAGAGAAGGTTAAGAGGGTACATGATAGCCATGTTTAAATATTTGAAGGGATGCCATGTAGAGGAGGGAGAGGGCTTGTTTTCTGCTTCTCCAGAGACCAGGACAAGGAGCAATGGATTCAAGCTGCAGGAAAGGAGATTCCACCTGAACCTCAGGAAGAACTTCCTGACCATCAGGGCTGTCCGGCAGTGGAATCTGCTGCTGCCTCCATGGAGTGTGGTGGAGTCTCCTCTTTCCTTGGAGGTTTTTAAGCAGAGGCTGGAGGGCCATCTGTCCAAGGAAGTGCTTTGAGGGTGTTCCTGCATGGCAGAGGGTTGGACTGGGGTCTCTTCCAACTCCACGTTTCTATGATTCTATGATTCTATGATTGGTAAAGAATCTCTGAGTTGGTTCTGGTTCTAAGCATCCTTTAATATTTTGTTTGTTTTTCAAATGAGTAGCATCTTTCACAGTTCTTGGCTCCGTAATTGCTGAACTGTCATGCAGAAAAGCTGGAAATCTATTCTTGTTTTTAATACACACACACACACACACACACACACACACACACACACACACGCATATATATATAAAACCAGACCTGACATTAAATGAGTGGCTGTATTTAACCAGCTTTCCCTCTCCAATATGTTACAGGAAATGGGGGGGTCAACCTCCCACCGTAACCCCAATTAAATCCCTCCAAGCATCTATTAACAGGGCCAACTGTGTTGACCTCAATGGAAAGCTTCCCTGCTAGAGCTAACAGCAGCTTCCTGGGGTGGGATTTTCTTTATCGGTTTATAAGGCCATTTTTAAATTGCCTTTTAGTTCTAACAGGGATGCACTACTGTGGCCCACGTAAGACGTTCAAAATCAGTACAGTCACTATGATCTCATTAGAATCATAGAATCATAAGAGTTGGAAGAGACCCCAAGGGCCATCGAGTCCAACCCCCTTCTGCCACGCAGGAACAACCCTCAGCAAATGGCCATCTAGCCTCTGTATAAAAACTTTCAAAGAAGGTGACTCCATCATACTCCAAGGCAGCATATTCTACTGTCAAACTGCTCTTACCATCAGGAAGTTCTTCCTTATGTTTAAGTGGAAACTCTTTTCCTGTACTTTGAATCCATTGCTCCATGTCCTAGTCTCTGGAGCAGCAGAAAACAAGTTTGCTCCGCCTTCAACACGACATTAAGTTGTTCACAGATTATGGATTCCCCTTACAAGGGGAGTCAGGCTGGTCCCCTCACAGTGGCAGCTCCTATGACAGTGGGGGAGTTTATTCCAAACTTACATTGGAAGCTATCAGTGGCCACTGCCCTGTCCCTGCTTGTCCTTCCACTGGCAAGCAAGCAAAGACTTTTTTATTCGGCTGGGCTTCCAGCAGCTGACTAGCTACAGAGGTAGCAGGGTCCTAATGGGGCAAAAGCTGTACCTATTTTTATATGTATGCATGTATATATGTATGTATACACACATACATATGTATGTATACATATATATATGAATGAAAAGGGCCGATATACCATTAAATTGAGAGCCAGGATGCTTTAGTGGTTTGACCATTGGACTGCAACTCTGGGGCCCACACTCCAAATCCCCACTCAGCCATGGAAACCCACGGGGTGACTTTGGCCAAGTCACACTCTCTCAGCCCCAGAGGAAGGCAAGGGCAAACCAGCTCTGAAACCTGCCAAGAAAATCCCACAACAAGTTGCCCCCAGGGTCACTCTAAATCAGAAACTAGCTGAAGGCGCACAACAGTACACCATTACATCATCTTGAATTTAAGTGTCTGCAATATTTAATATTGTGGTGATCGAACAAACAAATAAAGGTACAGCTCAGTGGTCCCTAACAAAGAAACTCTTTTTTATAAAGTCTTTTTATGCCGGCCATTTTTCTCCTTGACCTCTGTCTATCTGGGAGGTGTTTTTTTGTTTTTTAATAGCATCAACATGGGTGAAGGAGGGCTGTAGAAACACAGATTTCTAGTGTCACGTTATAGCCGTGCGTCTGCAGTACACATGAAATAAAGGAAACTCAAGCTGGGAAAGACTCAAGTCAGTCCCAATCTAACCATAGCTGTGTCTGCCTACTTACAACAGGCTAGGTAAACAGCAGCTGCCTCCAGAAACCTTTACTGAGCATGCAAGAAGAGAAAAACACAGACAAAAGTTGAAATCAGAACTAGCCTGGCACATCAGCTACCTCCAGCACGTTAGAGAAGCATAAATCTCTAAGTCTGGCCACCAAAATGGAAACCATGAGAACTAGAAGTCCGTGAAATACAGAAAAATCGTTCCTGCATGCATTTTGGAAGCGGTCTCGAGCAGGTGCAAAATATTTCTGTTTACTTATGCACCTACTTCGTCCAGAAAAATGCACAGAACCTCTCTCAATGAGAAGAATGGCTTTGTGTCTTTTTTTTATTTGTTTTAAATGATTTTTTATTAAAATAAGACCACACAAAATTCATTTCTACAAAATAAAATCTCGAAAAAGAAAACTAGGTCAGTGGTTCTCAACCTGTGGGTCCCCAGATGTTTGTGGACTTCAGCTCCCAGAAGCCCCAGCCACTATGGTCAATGCTCAGGGCTTCTGGGAGCTGAAGTCCAAAAACATCTGGGGACCCACAGGTTGAGAACCACTGACCTAGGTTATACCCAGCAAAAACTACACAAAACCAAACAATAAAAAAAAAACACGTAACTAAATTAGACCAACACATACTACCAAGAAACTAAACAAGACTATGTAACACAAAATGAAAAGGAGGTTCCTATCCCTGCAGTATACAGTGTTTAGTAAAATATCAGTAACCCTTTTCAAAGTATTCTAATAAATATTATTAGCAATTAGTGTTTAATATTGAGAATTTAATCTAAAAAAGCAATGATATAGTAGCCATAAACCATTCATTCCTAGCCAAACCAATTAATATTACCTACACCCTCTAAAAAGAAAATGCAACAAATAAACAGATTACACACTGCCATCCTAATCTAAGCTAGTATTCCAAACTCCCTCTTAATATAATCTATTACATTTAAAATCTTAAATTTTAAGTATGGAGCATAACTTCCTTCCACAATATTTCTCAGTGATTCCATATTCTTGTACATTCCTATACATTTCAAATTTCCATACGCTTATGAGCATAGGTTAAAAAAAGAAGAAGAAGAAGAGAATGGCTTTTAATTTGTTTTCCTTCCCATGAGCAAGAACAGCAGAAGTGAAGATTTGGGTCCCTGGTGCTATCCAAGGCAGCCTAGCTAAGCAGGGAGAGGCCTGCCTTCAGCAGTCTCCACTGCTGGGCACATGAAAGCAAGCAAAAGGTTGTCAAAGTCATCCCAAAGTCAGGGAACATGTTCTCTTTTTCTCTGTCCCACTCTGTCCCTCTGTCAGCCAGCTACGGAGACCAAGGACGCATGGCCTTCCCTTCTCCCTTCCCTTTGCACAATGGCAGCCCTTTCAAAAGCCACCTCTCGTCCTCCTCCTCCTCCTCCACTAAGACCACGAATGTTCTCCTGACAGGCCTTCATGGAGGTTTGGGGAGCCTAGAGGTATTGACAGTTTTCCCACTTTTATAGAATCATAGAAATGTAGAGTTGGAAGAGACCCCAGGGGCCATCCAGTCCAACCCCCTGCCATGCAGAGACACCCTCAAAGCCCTCCCTTTGACAGATGGCCATCCGGTCTCTGCTTAAAAGCCTCCAAAGAAGGAGACTCCACTACACTCCAAGGCAGCAGATTCCACTGCTGGACAGCCCTGACCGTCAGGAAGTTCTTCCTGAGGTTCAGGTGGAATCTCCTTTCCCGCAGCTTGAATCCATTGCTCCTTGTCCTGGTCTCTGGAGCAGCAGAAAACAAGCCCTCTCCCTCCTCTACATGGCATCCCTTCAGCCCCTGTGAATGTGGAGAGCTGACTGTAAACACACACACACACACACTGATATATAATACGTGGCCACCATGACCACTAGCCAGAGTTATCATCTGCGGCTGCGTCTAATCTCCTTTTAAAGCCACCAGAGCCACTGCCACACTTGTGACAAACAATTCCAAAAGGGTGTGAAATGTGTCTCCTTTCATGAGCCATTCTGATTCAATGGATGATCCCAGGTTCGGTCAGGGTAGTGTGAGAAGAAAGAATGATCTTTCCATCCACTTTCTTCATTCACATCATGTATAAAATTCTATCACACTACCACACAGTCTACTCATAGTCACAGAATCACGGAGTTGGAAGATACCCCGGGGGCCATCCGGTCCATCCCCCTTCTGTCATGCAGGAACACACACCAAAGCACTCCCTTTGACAGATGGCCATCCAGCCTCTGCTTCAAAACCTCCAAAGAAGGAGACACCACGACACTTCATGGAGGCAGCAGCAGATTCCACTGCTGGACAGCTCTGACTGTTAGGAAGCTTTTCCCGGGGTTCAGGTAGAATCTCCTTTCCTGCAGCTTGAATCCACTGCTTCTTGTCCGAGTCTCTGGGGTAGCAGAAAACAAGCCTGCTCCATCATTGACATGACATCCCTTCAAATATTTAAACACGGCTATCACGTCCCCTCTTAACCTTCTCTTCTGCAGGCTAAATCTATCCAGCTCCCTCATAGGGCTTCACGGTTTCCAGACCTTCACCATTTTGGTCGCCCTCCCCAGGACACCCTCCAGCTTGTCAATATCCTTCTTGAACTGAGGTGTCCTTTCACTGTTTATTTCTGGCAATACCTGAACTTCTCTTGAAGCATCACAAACTTTCAGCATCAGAGGTTCCCTTTCGAATGTTCCCCCGAGGCAGCTGCAAGACATGCAGGCAGCTCATGGATTTTGTGACGGTTGTGTGGTTGCGTGCACGTGAATCCCTGAAAATCCCCTCTGAGGTTTAGTCTAAACTTTCAACAAACGATTTAAAGTACTGAACCTCTGTGGACCTTTTTCTCTGTACAGGAATTTGGTGACTAACTATACAGAAGGGTCTTCTAATGGGGGAGAATGTCCTGTACTTTTACTGTTACTGTCAAGTCTTTAAATGATTTCACACCATTTTAAAAAGCTGACAGTTCATTTAACTTGTGGAAAACGTTTTTTTGGAAAACTAGATCTTCAGATGTGTCTTTGTGGGCTGCCTTGGGAGAAAGACAAGAAATTAAATTAAAAGAAATAAATATATATCCTTTCCTCAAGACGTTGGCCAGCCATCCAACGCCGAAGCATCTTATTCAAAAAGGAGATATGAGCAATGGGGCAGCAGTTCCCATGTACCTCTGGGTCCAGGGAGTCTTCTTCAAGTGTGGGTGTACTTCAGCTTCCAAACTCCTCTCCCACCTGATCAATCCAACTGTGATCAATTTTATCAGCCAGGATTTGCAAGAGTCAAGCCTATGTCTGGTGGGCCAAACTGATTCAAGCATCTTGTACCCAAAGGGTGCTCCTCACCAATGGCTGCTTTTGATTCCTGGAGAGAAGTGACGAGTGGGGTGCCAAAGGGTTCTCTCCTGGGCCCAGTGGTACCCAACATCTTCATCAATGACTTGGATGAAGGAGTGGAGGGCATGCTGATCAAATTTGCAGATGACACCAAATTGGGAGGGGTTGCTAATACCCCAGAGGACAAGATCAAAATTCAAAATGACCTTGACAGATGGGAGAGCCGAGCCAATGCTAACAAAATCAATTTCAACAGAGAGAAAGGTAAGGTCCTCCACTTAGGCAGAAGAAAGGGAAAGCACAAAAATAGGATGGGGGACGCGTGGCTGGACAGCAGAACGTGTGAAAGAGATCTCAGAGACTTGGTGGACCACAAGCTGAACATGAGTCAGCAGTCTGATGCGGCAGCCAAGAAAGCCAACGTGATTCTTGGTCACATCAATAGGAACATGGTGTCCAGATCGAGGGAGGTAATGGTACCACTCTTTGGTTAGACCTCATTTGTAATCCTGTCCAGTTCTGGGCACCTCAATTCAAGAAGGATATTGACAAGCTGGAACGTGTCCAGAGGAGGGGGACCAAAATGGTGGAGGGTCTGGAAGCTGTGAAGCCCTACAAGGAACGGCTTAGGGAGCTGGGATGTTTAGTCTGCAGAAGAGAAGGTTAAGAGGGGGCAGGATAGCCATGTTTAAATATTTGAAGGGATGTCACGTCGAGGAGAGAGCAGGCTCGTTTTCTGCTGCTCCAGAGACCAGGACAAGGAGCAATGGATTCAAGCTGCAGGAAAGGAGATTCCACTTGAACCTCAGGAAGAACTTCCTGATGGTCAGAGTTGTCCAGCAGTGGAAGATGCTGCCTCAGAGTGTGGTAGAGTCTCCTTCTTTGGAGGTTTTTAAGCAGAGGCTGGATGGTCCTCTATTGGGAATGCTTTGACGGGTGTTCCTGCATGGCAGGGGGTTGGATCTGATGGCCCCCGGGGTCTCTTCCAAGTCTAAGATTCTACGATTCAATGATTCTTCCTTTTCTCAGCAACTGGAACTGACCCCAAGAAAAACTGATCAGATGGAACGCTGGATATTTTCTCAAACCCTGCAATGGGTATGGCATCAAGTTCCGAATGAACCCGAGCAACTTTCTCCTCGAAGATGAACCAGACACCAAAATGGACTGGAAACCAAAGTGGATTCACAGCCACAGGAATATGGAAGCCACCAGGAGCAAAACCTCATCCCAACCTCAGGGGCTCAAGAATCCATGTCAGGTGCCTGAAAGACGAGACTCTTTGTATCCCAAACTGTTTTTGCAAATATTTTAAAGAGAGTATCCATTTAAAAAACAAACAAAGAGGAGGACTCTGAGGGTGGCGAGCAATACAGACAGACAGACAGATAGGAGATTTGACTGAATAAACTGATTTTGCATTGTTTCTAGAAGATACTTAGATTTCCATTATTACAGCACGGAGAGAGAATTTTGTTTTTTAAAGGCTTGCAAAACACAATCAAGTCTGCTGATGATTTAGGGACGCGAAAAGAGAGAGGAGTGGAGTCAGCAGCTGGCCGGCGTCCATTTACACGGAGCGCCAGCAGCCAATAAAAAGCTGCATTTTGTTTCAAAAATTTGACCAGAAACTGTAAAGAGCCACTGTATGTTAAAAGCAATAAAAGAGCCAATTGTGCACGATTCATTCCACGCCCTGGGGATCAACCGCTTCCATTGTACGGAGCATTCAGTGCTGTTTTAAAGAGAGCAGAGAGAGCGGGGCGAAAGAGAAGAGTTTTTAAAAGAAAGCCTGTCCCGGTTTAAAAACTCCAGAAGAGGGAAAAAAACAGGGACAGCATTTCTGACAATATATTCTCATATGAATCTTCACCGTAAAGAAAACACAAAACTAATGATCTTCTAAAATTGCACATAGGACATCCACAGTGTTTCATAAAAACGCTGAATCCTGCTCCCTTTTCACGGATTTAATTTCAAAGGGCTTTTCCTTGAAGTTGCGTGAATACGTCTTTATTTCTTAGGATTCTATCTCACCTTTTCTCCAACAAGTTCACAACAGCATATGCAGCTTTCCTCCTGTTTTATTCTCACAGCAGCCCTCTCAGTCAATCGATTTTTATTAAAAGTCCATTAGCAGGTTAGTCAAAGGCATATTTTAATAACCGTTAAGTTAAAAAAAAAAAGTAAAAAAGAAAACTGAACAGAAATGCATAACATAGAATAAAGTATTGCAATAAGAATGAGGAACTGGGATCAATTAGAATCAAAGTCCTCAATCTCATTTATATGATTATATAGTAAAAATAAGCATAATGATTTGGACTAATGTCGACAATATCTTCAATTCAGCTATCTTCTCAGTTTGTTTTCCCCGACAAACTTCCTTTTCTAAAAGGTATGGGTGCACTGCTATTTGACAATTATCCTTCAGATTAGATTAAATTATAAGTTTATGAAATATTTCTCTAGTACAACAGCCCTCTCAGGTAGGCTCTGCCAAAAGAAACAGAGACCGGCCCAAGGTTGGCCAATGACTTCTGAGGATCAACAGGGACTAGAATCTGGATTTTCCAGTTCTCCTGGTCGGGCACTTAAAATGCCAAAGCTGGAACTGATTGCAAGGCACCATTTCACAGAATCATAGACTCATAGAAATGTAGAGTTGGAAGAGACCCCAGGGGCCATCCAGTCCAACCCCCTGCCATGCAGGAAAACCCTCAAAGCACTCCCGACAAGTGGCCATCCAGCCTCCGCTTAAAAACCTCCAAAGAAGGAGACTCCACCACACTCTGTGGCAGCACATTCCACTGCCGGACAGCCCTGACCGTCAGGAAATTCCTCCTGAGGTTCAGGAGGGATCTCCCCTCCTGCAGCTTGTATCCATTGCTCCTTGTCCTGGTCTCAAGAGCAGGAGAAAACAAGCCCACTCCCTCCTCGAGATGACATCCCTTCAAATATTTAAACATGGCTATCACGTCCCCTCTCAACCTTCTCTTCTGCAGACTAAACATACCCACCTCTCTAAGTCTGTCCTCATAGGGCATGGCTTCCAGGCCCCTCACCATTTTGGTTGCCCTCCTCTGGACCTGCTCCAGTTTATCCATGTCCTTCTTGAATTGGGGTGCCCAGAACTGGACGCAGTATTCCAGATGAGGTCTAACCAAAGCAGAATAAAGTGGTACCAATACCTCCCTCGATCTAGACACCATACTCCTATTGATGCAACCAAGAATTGCGTTGGCCTTCTTGGCTGCCGCATCACACTGCTGACTCATGTTCAGCTTGTGGTCTATGAAGACTCCTAGATCCCTTTCACACGTACTGTTAGCCAGCCACGTGTCCCCCATCCTATATTTCTGCATACCATTTTTTCTGCCTAAGTGGAGGACCTTACATTTCTCTCTGTTGAAATTCATTTTGTTAGCCTTGGCCCAGCTCTCCAATCTGTCCAGGTCCTTTTGAATTTTGATCCTGTCATCAGGCGTATTAGCAACCCCTCCCAATTTGGCGTCATCTGCAAATTTGATGAGTGTGCCCTCTATTCCTTCATCCAAGTCATTAACGAAGATATTGAACAGCACCGGGCCCAGGACAGAACCCTGTGGCACCCCGCTAGTCACTTCTCTCCAGGATGAGAATCTGCCATTGGTGACCCCCCTTTGGGTACGGTCAGTCAACCAGTTACAAATCCACCTGACAGTAGCCCTGCCCAGTCAGCTCAGCCAACTATCAGCAATGTAGAGTTTTTCCAGCCATTACAGTGTTCAGTAACTCTAAAGCTGAATAGCAGAGATTTGGAAGTACAAATATAATCCCCACGGATTGCCCCACGGGGTGGAGAAGCCTCCAGGAAAGAGCTGTGCTTACAAATTTAAGTTCAGAAGAGAGAGTGAGCTGGAGAGCAAAAAAGCTATAACTGGCATGGAACAAGAATTAGCCCCTCGATATCTTAAATTAGGTAACAGGATTTTAATTTATCAGCGTTGGAGGGAATGGAAGAATAAATTCCCCACTGTATTTCTATCTCTATCCTTGTATTTTTACTTAGGGCTTTAAGGCTTTTTCTCTTCAACGACAACTGATCTGCATATCTGAAAGATTTCTGCAAGCAAATCATTAGGTGGGCAGAAGTTTGGAAAATTTTGCATGTGTGTTGTATTCAGTTACAGAATATGTGTTCCTTTTGTCTTCATCTGATTTAAATTGGTTGCTTATTACACATATTATAGGCTTGGGTCAAAGTTATGTGAAAGACCAGAATTCCATATATGAGCCTATTTAACCTTCAGGATCCTCTGGGGAGGGCTTTCTCTTGGGCTATTTCCACACCACGCTGTTATAGCGCTATTATTCCACTTTCAACCTCCTGTGGAATTCTGGGATTTGTAGTTTACCGAGCCCAAAGAGCTCTCTGGCTGAGAATTCTAATTGCCCTTCCCTAACCTGCAAACCCCAGGATTCCATAGGATGTTGAAAGTGGAATAATAGCACTATAAGTGTAGTGCAGAAGCAGTGCCAGGTCCCACCACCACATCAGACATCTTTGGTGAGGCCAGAAAGAAGGTGTTCTCAGTGGCTGCTCCCAGGCGGTGGAATTTAGACGAGACTTCAGCTATTAACTGGTTGTTGCAGAAGTGCATCTTGAATATACTTTTATTCTCGGTCTTATACTTTAAACGGTTCTAAAACAGGCACTTAAAATGCTTGCCTATTTAATTTTTTAGAAATCATTATTATGATTTGGTTTTTGAAAAGCTGTATTTGGTTCTAATCTGTATTATGAGCCACCTTTGGGGAAAAGGCGGGATATAAATTATATTGGATTAAATTAAAGATTACGATGAAAGTGCTCGTGTGATTTCCCTTTCACAAATAACGTATCCTCCCTCTTTAAATACATTTACCTTCCTTATTTCCCCTTCTTTTGAGAACTCTACAAATGCTGCCCCCAGCAGAGGTTCTATCACTTCTTTCCATGCAATTTGTGGAGAAAGCTCTGAGAATCTGCAATATGTGGAGAAAGTCTCCTACATGCCTACCAAATACACCTAACAGAGTCAAGTTATTATAAATACAAAATCTGTCAGCTGCGAAGCCTTGGCTGAATTCCGGTGATAACACAACATGTTCACCAAAAGGTACATAATGCTAAATAACGGTAGGTATCAGATCTGAATTTCATGGATGCAAAGGTAAAAATTAAAGAAACATCCTTTCACATCGCACAATTACAGTACTTTGAGTTGACCTTAACTGCCACGGCTGCATCCTACACAATGCTGGGATTTGTAGTTCGGAGAGGTCCTAGAGCCTTCTGGCTGAGAATTCTAAGGACCATGTGAAAGTACAGATCCCAGGAACTGTGGCAGTTAACATGGCGTCAAAGTGCCGTAACAGCGTAGTATAACAGGGCTCCTGGCTTATTGTTCAACAGACACGCAAGGATATTTACTGCAATGATCTCTTGTGAAGCCTCCACAGTCCCAATGCGATGCAATTCCCAGCAATGACCAGACGGCGCGGCTTACCTTCCTTTGCGGCGGTTGCGGCCGTCGCGGCTGCAGCGGCCGCTGTGCCGCCAGGACGTCCCACGGGGCTGGAGTGCTTCCCAGCCCTCCCGGGAATTTTAAGCCCACTCGGCTTCAGCATGTTTGCCCGGCTCTGTGGCTCACGCCGTGGGATGCCTTGTGCCCTCTGGTAGCTGATACGATGTCACAGCCTCAGGCATCTAAGTGATGGAGCCCTTCATCTATATTCTGAGACCTAGAGAGAAGGGAGGAGGAAATTTTCAGGGGAAGAAGCAATATCAGCAAGAGAAGCGGGGAGGAAGTCAACAGTATGAGGAAGGCAGGATGAAGGAACCATGTTTTCTTATTACGCAAGGGTAAGGAAACTCAGGCCCTGGGGGCTAAATCGGGCCTCTCTGGAGCTCCCCGGGGGCCACACAGCCTTCCCCAGAGCATCACCATTTGGTGGTTTCTCAAAATTTTGTCCAGACTTCCTATCATAGAATCATAGAGTTGGAAGAGACCCCAGGGGCCATCCAGTCCAACTCTCTGCCATGCAGGATCCCACATCAAGGCATTCCCAACAGAAGGCCATCCAGCCTCTGCTTAAAAACCGCCAAAGAAGGAAGAGACTCCACCACACTCCACAGAGGCAGCAGCAGATTCCACTGCCAGGCAGCTCTGACTGCCAGGAAGATCTTCGTGAGCTTCAGGTGGAATCTCCTTTCCTTCAGCTTGAATCCATTGCTCCTTGTCCTAGTCTCTGGAACAGCAGAAAACAAGCCTGTTCTCTCCTCGACATGACATCCCTTCCAATATTGAAACATGGCTCTCATGTGGCCTCTTAACCTTCTCTTCTGCAGACTAAACATCCCCAGCTCCCTCAGCTGCTCCTCAGAGGGCTTCATGGCTTCCAGACCCTTCACCATTCTGGTCCCCCTCCTCTGGACACGTTCCAGCCTGTCGATATCCTTCTTGAATTGAGGTGCCCAGAACTGGACACAGGATTCCAAATGAGGCCTAACCAATGCAGAACAGAGTGGTACCATTACCTCCCTCGATCTGGATACCATACTCCTATTGATGCAACCAAGAATCGCGTTGGCTTTCACAATGCCCAAATCTTCCATGAAAATTCTGTGTCAGAGTCACCATAGGGTTGCCATAAGTTGGAAACAACCGACACACAACAACAACAACAACAACACATTTTCTTCCTCAAACATTTTCAGGCATTGCTAGATGTATGTTTGAAGATTTAGTCCTATACTCATAAAGACCATCTGAGGTGCCCAGAACTGGACACAGTATTATTCCAGATGAGGTCTAACCAACGCAGAATAGGGTGGCACCATTACCTCCCTTGATCTAGATACCATACTCCTATTGATGCAACCAAGAATTGTGTTGGCTTTCTCAGCTGCCGCGTCACACTGCTGACTCATGTTCAGCTAGTGGTCCACCAAGACTCCTACATCCCTTCCACACGTACTGTTGTCCAGCCAGATGTTTCCCATTCTATATTTTGCATTCCATTTTTTCTACCTAAGTGTAGGATCTTACATTCCTCTTGTTCTAAAAAGGGCTGAAGGCCCTCTCCTAAGGCTTATTTACTGACTGCAAACGCTTCAGGATAAAATTCGCTGGTGCTTTTGGGCCTGCCCTTTTTGCCTACCAATAGAACGCAGCCCGCTAAAAACAGATCTGGAAATGATTTATGGGCCTCGGGCTGATAAATGTTCCCCAGCCTTCTGCCAGGGAGAGGCCCTCTATCTTGTCCCCAACCCTACAAAAATCACTGCTCTGTCTTTTTTTTCTTGCAAGGCTGATAGAGTGGGAAGAGAAAAATGCCCTCTTGTTTGTGTCATTTTTTGTGTGTGTGTCTGTGTCATTATTTGCTCATCTCCCAAGCCCAGATCTCTATATGTTAAGTTTAAGCAAGGAAATGACGGCAACCCAGCATTCAGGGACACGAAAATACATTGTCCTTGGCAGATCTGGCCTCCTACCCTCACATCCACCAGCCACTGCTAGCTGGGAACACGGCCAGAAATCTCTCTCCCTGCCAGCCACAGCCAGCCCAGGCCGGCGCATGAAGTCTTTGACTCACGCCTTAATTACTTCCCGCCTCAGCTACTGCCCTCCCTGCTTTTACGGCCCTTCCAGATACTCCGTTTGCTGAGGCCAGCCTTACTCATGAGCACTGAGCTCACAGGGATGGCTCGCCATTCCCACATTGCCCAAGAATTGTACAAATGATGCAATCTGCGCTTTCTTCGTTGATGCCTCGCCTTTCCTTTCGCGGGATGGAACACAACGCGGTGGCCAGATCAGAGCTGAGCAAAGCATGTGTGGCCTCCCTGGACCGTGTTCTTTCCTTTGCTCGCTCATTCTTTTTTTAATTAAAAAAATTTAAAGAAATTTTAAACATAGATACGCAAGTACCAATCAAAACAATACATCAACAAAAAGGAAAGAGACATAATTAAACTAAAAATGACACACGTTGTTACGATCATTGAACAAAAAACCAAGGCATATTTAAACTAAACTAACCGAGTTTAGTTTAAACTAAACTAGCCGAGTTTAGTTTAAACTAAACTAGCCGAGTTTAGTTTAAACTAAACTAGCCGAGTTTAGTTTAAACTAAAGAAAAAAGATTACAACTAATTAAAAGCAGCTCCCGCCCTTGTTGCAAGCAGCTCCTACTTATATGAATGTACTTAAGTCACTACTTAAAATGACTATTAAATTTGTTGCTCATTATATTTATATTCATTATTTTAAATGGTAAGTTTCTCAGATTTCTGTTAGTTTCTTAGATTTCTAGATTTCTATTTCGGACTAAATAGCAACACTGTTAGTCAATACAAAATATTATTATTTAATTCCATAGGCCATTGATTCATTCTCATGTTCCTTTTCAGTCTTTAATTTTATTGCTATTATGAGAAAGATATTACAAAAAAAGAATAAGTTGCTGCTATTTTAATATTTTCAACGTAGGTATGGTTTGCTTAACAGAATAGATTTGCTGACTGTGTTCTTTCCGACAGAAAACAAGGTGAATTGATATTCTTGGAAGCGCCCAGGAATTCATCTTTCAAATGGGGTCCACGCTCCGAGAGTCCTGATTTGGCAAAGACAGCCCCGAATATCTGTTGTCCCTCTTTTTCAGCTCCTTTTAAAATGTCCCCGTTTCTCTTACTTCTTCCCATCTTTCTCCTGTCTCCTGATCTTATTCCAGTTACTGCAAACTGGCTTCCAGGTGTAAAAAACAGTTTGCACTCAATTAACTCAGGCCATTTCCACACCACCCTGTTCTAGTGCTATTATTCCACTTTCAACATCCTGTGGAATTCTGGGGTTTGTCGTTTCCTGAGGCCAAAGAGCCCTCTGGCTGAGAATCCCCAAGGCCCCTCTCTCAACTGCAAACCCCAGGATACCTGAGGATGTTGGAAGTGGAATAAGAGCCTGAGTTCAAGCCAGGGGCGGTTGGAGAAACTTGCAAAAATTCAAATCCATGAAAGTCAAACCTACAAATGCGGAGGGCTGACAGTACTTACCTAGACTTTCATTCCTGTCTTCGTACTGCTTTAAACCATAGTGTTTTAAAATAAGGCGGTGTTTAAATAGGATAGGCTATTTAAGCATTGTCAAGCTAAATGATATTATTTTTTACCATCACGTGGTTAGCTATACTTCGTTTTAATCTACGCTGTGGGCCCCAAGTCAGGAGGGAGACAGGGAACAAAATTCATGCCCGCAGGGGGAAGAAGTGCATCTTTCCCAGGAATAAAATATAGTATATCTCTGATAGCTAAAGAGAACATTTATTTAAAAACAAATTACACGCTCACTTGCTCTTCCACTGCTAAATGTGTCTCTGGCTTTGGCATCCGGGATGGGGCCAGCGACTGTGGCCTCCTCGAGGTTTTTGGGCTGCCGCCCCCATCAGCCCAAGCCTCAGCGGGGAGGCATTGTGGCAGGTGTTGCCCCAGAACACCTGGAGGACCAGTTCAATACCTGTGACTTAGGAGATCCCCCCGCACTTCGAAGCTCAGGTGGGCAAGTACAGCCCAGAGATCATCCGCATCTCTGCAAGGCTAGTTGTGTGCCCTCCACCGCTCGAGACTTAAAATCACACAAGGACAGAACTGATCCCCAAAGGGTGAATTTTCCAGGGCATTCATCTTTCAAACAGGCTATGGGGAGAGGGAGGAACCTGTTCTGTTATAAAATAAAATTACTGTTTTTTCAAACAGAAATAGACTTCAAGTCATTTCCAGTTTGGGTCCCTTTGAGTCAGTTTTTTGGCAGTCCAGAGGAAGGACCAAAATAATATTTCTTTTTTTAAAAAATATTTTTATTAAATTTACTTTAAAAAAAAACCCTTCCCACTTCCAAGCTTACATTTTCCAGTTGAATCTGCTGTTTTTCATTGCTTACATACATGCATATATAATTTCTGCTTAACAAAGAGAGAGCAATTACATCATATCCTTTTTATTTCATATATCTTTATCCAATCCAAAACTTCTCTCCATTCCCTTTCATAGTTCTGGATAGGTCTGTTTTTCAAAGAAAATGCTATTTTTTCAAAATAATATTTCTTATTATTCACTCTTAGATCGAAAAACCATTTCTTCCTCTATGTAGAGTAGACTAATTGGAGTAGTTTTTCCCCTGCCGCCGGGGAAAACAAAATATTCCTCCAAAGTATCCTCCTCCTATTCAAATGTTGCTGAAGTTTCATGGTTCTTGTGTGTCTTTAAATGATTTCTGACTTCTGGTGAACCTAAGGCAAACCCAACAATCGGGAAACACCATTAGGAAAAGTAACAAACCAGTGAGACTCCTGTGCAACTTCCTCCCTGTATTCCAACATCTCAAAATACTACAAAGACATTATTCTGCATAAAAATAAACACATGGGCTTTTTTGTGTGCATAAAACCCGTTTTCTGAGCGGAAAAGAGGTTTCCTGTGAAAACCCTGTGGTTTTTTTTTTTCCAGAGAAAACACTGCATCCTGCACAGAAAACCTCTTTTTTTTTTCCTATATAGAATAATTCTGTACTGTTGTGATTTGAGTGTTGGACTAGGGCATCAGGAGGTCAGGGTTGAAATCCCTGCTGGCTTGGAAGCCTTTTGGGCAAGTGACACTCTCTCACCCTCAGAGAAAGGCAATGGCAAACCCACTTTGGACAAATTCTGCCAAGAAAACCCAATGACAAGTTTGCTTAACCATCATAGAATCATAGAATCCTAGAGATAGAAGAGACCCCAGGGGCCATCCAGTCCAACCCCCTTCTGCCAGGCAGGAACCCACATCAAAGCCCTCCCTTGGACAGATGGCCATCCAGCCTCTGCTTAAAAACCTCCAAAGAAGGAGACTCCACCACACTCCATGGAGGCAGCAGATTCCACTGCTGGACAGCCCTGACGGTCAGGAAGTTCTTCCTGAGGTTCAAGTGGAATCTCCTTTCCCGCAGCTTGAATCCATTGCTCCTTGTCCTAGTCTCTGGAGCAGCAGAAAACAAGCTTGCTCCATCTTCAACATGACATCCCTTCAAATATTTAACCGTGGCTATCATGTCCCCTCTTAACTTCTCTTCTGCAGACTAAACATAACCAAAAGCCAGAAATGACTTAAAGACACACACAAAAAAACCCTAAACTTCAGTATGTTTAAATATGAGGAGAATCCTTTGGAGGGATATTTTGTTTTCTCCTGCAGCAGGGGAAAAAACTACTGCAATTATTCAACTGTGGAGGCTGGAGGATGAAATCGTTGAGGACTCAGGCCATTTCCGCACTAAACTGTCACAGTGCTATTATTCCACTTTGAACATCCTATGAAATCCTGGGGTTTGCAGTTTAGGGAGGGGACTCAAAGGCCTCGTATTCCTAACCTAGAGGGTCCCAGGAAGAGAACACTGGCCTCTGGACCACCACAATTTCCTTCTCCTGCCCTAAACAGTTCTGCACATAAAAAAAAAAAAGAAAAAAGAAAGCAAAACAGTCATATCCTTGAGAAAGATACAGGCGCGTAGCTATTAAATACGAAAGAGAAGGAAGAAAGCAAGAGCCTGTCAGAATTCCACAATGACTTGTCCAGAGGAGAGGGCTGAACTTGGTTTGGAGAAGCAGAAGCTAAAAAAGCAAAGCATAAAACGGCCAGGGGTTGCCCCCTTCTTAGGAACTGTCTGCCCCCGAGAGAAGGCTGGGAGCCGGCCAGGGTGCTTACCGAATCCACGAAGGGGTTGAAATGCATGTGGGGGGCCCTGCCAGCCTCTCCAGAACCCACAGAAAAAGAAGGCCCCTCTGGTTCCCTTCTGCCTTACGCTCTGTGCTCTCCGGCACGCCAGCAGCTGCAAGAATCAACCAACCGCAGATCCGCTGGGATGCCTGAAAAGAGCACTGGATTATTATTTTTTTTCAAACTCTCCTCCTTTTTTTTTTCTCTTTTTAAACAGGAAGTGGGAAAGCCATGTCAAAGTAGTTGCAGAAGAACTCTGGGCAATAAACTGTTTGCACAGACATGCCCTGGACGGTGTTCTAATGTTCCAAACACTCTGGAAAAGAATGTTCTCAGCAAGAAAAGAAAAGAGACAGCACAAAAATAATATTAACAGGGAGTACATAATGCTACTTTGTGTTGCCGCTACAAAAACATTTGCAACAATATCTTTGCCGCTTTTTCAGACACCAACAAACCAAAGCGGGGAAAAGTGATATTTTTGCACCACAGCTTCCAGAATCACCCAGCCAGTTGTAATCCAAAAAAAATAGTCTGTACAACTAATTCTGATTTACAAGCAAAGCATTTTGACTGTACTATATGGAATTTCCTTCCCTTACTCCCCCGTGCTAAAGACTGTAAGCAGCCTAGGGCAGAAACCTGTCTTTGTGTATCTCCTAAAAAGCTGCGCACAAAGCCATACACATGGAAGACAGGGCCTCAATGCCCTAAGGGCACCAGATCCCGTCTGATCTCGGAAGCTAAGCAGGGACAGCCCTGGTTAGTATTTGGATGGAACACCACCAATGAATATCAGGCATTGTAAGCTCTATTTCAGAGGAAGGAATTGGAAAAACCACCTCTCATTATTCCCCACCTAAGAAAATCCTATGAAATTCATATACATACTCTGAGAGTCTCCTAACCTGTGTAACTAGAGTATTCATAGAATCATAGAATCACAGAGTTGGAGGAGACCCCAGGGGCCATCAAGTCCAACCCCCTGCTATGGAGGAACCCACATCACAGCCCTCCCAACAGATGGCCATCCAGCCTCTGCTTAAAAACCTCCAAAGAAGGAGGAGACTCCACCACACTCCACGGAGGCAGCAGATTCCACTGCCGGACAGCTCTGACCGTCAGGTGTTACTGCAGCTTCTAGGCCACCTTGGCAATAGCATAAAGATATCCTTTTGATATCAATAATTCGGCTTTCTTCCACCACCCCTCTCCACATGTTTGTGAGGCCCCCGGACAAGCACGAAACTAGGCTCGGCGGCTGATTGCTGCAATATTCCTAAACAATACAGGCAAGCCAGAAATAGCCAGATCGCCGCTTCAGGAGACCTCCCGGCAAACACCCTATTCTGTATGCGCGCCACCTACAAAGGACTCCCTGCCCTGAGCAGGTACCTTGACTAGCTGAACTATCAACTGTCCAGCATCGTGCATTTGCATACTGGCTGCTCCTTCGTCAATTAGGACCTAACTCAATCGTGTTAAATTTTGACCTTTCCGAGGCTTTGTCTCACACCCAAAAGCCATTGTTCTCACCAAGTACAGCATAGCCTGCAGTCACATCTCTCCCTATAAAAACCCTTGATTCCAAGACCCTCCTCGGATCGCTCCCGAGTTCCTAACCGCCTTGCTGCCGCTTTGCTTGGCAAGCCTCCCCTCAGCTCCACGTGCTGAGCCACGTCGAACCCCAGCATTGCTCCCTATTCTCCCGGATTTCAGGACAGGTTTCGTATCACCCAAACCAACTATCCCTCTGAAAAATCCCTCTATCCCACTCCCACCTTTATTTTCTACAGTTATCTGAGTGAGTGAGTTGCATACACTGTTAGTCTGTATTCTAATAAAGATCATTCATTACTTTCAAACCGGCTTGCTTCTTGACTTGGCCTGACCCCGTAGACATAGGGTTCAAGATCCTGCTAAGTTACCCTGCCTCTCGTAATGCTAACACAGTGCTCTGAGCTAATTTTCCCCACCTACAGTTGAGCACATTTTGGTGTCCCTCACGGGACCCCCAGTAAACAGGGTAACACAGGAATTTCTCCCTGAGGTTCAAGTGGAGTCTCCTTTCCTACAGCTTGAATCCATGGCTCCTTGTCCCAGTCTCTGAAGCAGCAGAAAACAAGCCCACTCCCTCCTCGACATGACATCCTTTCAAATATTTAACCATGGCTATCATGTCCCCTCTTAACCTTCTCTTCTACAGACTAAATATACCCAGCTCCCTAAACCGCTCCTCATAGGACTTCATGGCTTCCAGACCCTTCACCATTTTTGGTCTCTATCCTCTGGACACCCTCCAGCCTGTCGATATCCTTCTTGAAATGAGGTGCCCAGAACTGGACACAGCATTCCAGGTGAGGTCTGATCAAAGCAGAATAGAGTGGTACCATTATCTCCCTCGATCTAGATACCATACTCCTATTGACGCAACCAAGAATCACGTTGGCTTTCTTGGCTGCCGCATCACACTGCTGACTCATCTTCAGCTTGTGGTCCACCAAGACTCCTAGATCCCTTTCACACGTACTGTTATCCAGCCACATGTCCCCCATCCTATATTTGTGCTTTCCATTTTTTCTGCCTCAGTGCATCACCTTACATTTTTCTCTGTTGAAATTCATTTTTTCTGGGAGATGCAGTCCGAAAAAGCAACTTTCCCAAGTTCTGCAGGAAAACCAGATGACAGGCCAAAAAAAAGGGAGGGGAAGGCTCTTAAAGTCACAGCACTGCAGTAAGACTAGGAATCTTTTAGCATAGAGTGTGTCCCTAGACAACCCAAAAGTGTCCATTACTAGGATTTTCCACTCAGCTTCTCCTCCCAGTCCGGTTTTCTGCTGTTTTTCTTCCTGCTTCCACAGTCAGTCAGCATTCTGAACCCACTGGGTACAATGCTCCCTTTGGGGGCTGTTTTGGGGTGCCGTACTCCCTTCTCCATTTAGGGACTTTCTCTGAATTTTTTTGGATTTTTTTCTGAAAGGGGGGGAGGTGGATTTCAGAATCATCTCGGATAAGCCAGCACCGACAATCACAACTTGCACGCTGGAAACAGAGGGAACAACTGAGACACTGACCGACTAGTGAAATGCTTAGTGAAAATCTTTGAATAAAGTGTGCTGTGTTGCTTGCTTTGCTGCAAATAAATACTGCTGTTCAACTCTGAGTGAAATTTGTGGAGGGCAAATTACCCAGGACATGGCACAAAGATGCAAGAACAGGAGAAGAGACCCCGGTAAATAGAGGCACCTGAACTTTGGATCCGGTTGCGCTTTGTGCCTTAACAGAGTTGTCTCGGTGGGGTTGGGGCAGAGTCAATTATGAGGGGGGAGTGGGGAATGGAGGCACTGCCATCCCAAATAAGAATTCTCTCCTTAATTAAAACTACCTCCAAATTTCTAGCACTGCAGAGAGGGAGACACTGAAAACCATTCACACCTAGAACTCTTCAGGCCTTTCTGCACTACGAACTATTGCACTACCATTCCACTTTAACTGCAATGGTTCTAAGCCAGAGAGCGCCATTACCTCCCAAGACTACAAATCCCAGGATTCCATAGGAGGCAGCTGTGGTGGTTAAAGTGGAATCATAGTGCAATAGTTAGGTAGTGCAGATAGGCCCTCACATTTGCTGTGTTCGCATTCCCTCGGTCACTATTCTTGTCCCTCTTCTTTGGGTGCCTAAATGGCATTTCTAAACACTCGGCTGAAATTTTTCTCATCCCAGCTTGGCAATAAACAGGAGAAGCAGAACAAAGCACGTGCTTTACTTTATACAACTTTTCAGCCAGGTAAAGAAAAAGATCCAGAACAAAACAGACTTGGATGTTCCTATAAGAAGGTAGCACATTTGCAGAGGTCCTCTGCTAACCCAGCTTGGTTTTCGCGGCAAGGATAAGCAACGTTTTAAAATGCTGTGCTTTCCTTTTTCCTTGTTCACACCCACTTCTCCCCCCAACAACAATTCTGTGATGGAAAGAGTGAGTTTCTTTGCTTTCACAAAGAGCCCTCATTGCGTCAAAGGCAGAAAAACAAAACCCTCCAAAGAGGGAGAGAACCTTAGGAGCTCAATTTTTTTTTGACGTGTTCAAAAGAGAAAGGAAACCTTGATGTTTTGGGTTGTTATGCAACTGTCATGTCTTTCCACGCTCTCACTCAACCACAGAACTGACTTTTCAGCTGCATGATCAGCTATTTATTGAGATCCTGTGGCTATAAAGAGAAAGCACCCAAAAGCAGCACTAAGCAGTCAGATCTTAAAGCCCCCCTATCCCAGTATCTATCTCAGAGAGGACAGGCAGACAGCCTGCAGGGATGGAAAGAACACAGTGCCTCTCCTTTGCTGAAGATTGTCAGGATCTTTGATTCTGAGATACGTTGCCTCTGTTGTAGATGATGAAGGTGGTGGTGATGTACTTTATTTATACCTCATTTTACCCCCAAATTGTGCAAGAGTCCTCTTATCTGCTGGAACATGCCAGAGGAGGGGCGACCCAAATGGTGAAGGATCTGGAAGCCATGCCCTATGAACGACTTAGGGAGGTGGGTACGTTTAGTCTGCAGAAGAGAAGGTTAAGAGAAGGGGACATGGGAGCCATGTTTAAATATTTGAAGGGATGTCATGTTGAGGAGGGAGCAGGCTTGTTCTCTACCGCTCCAGAGACTAGGACAAGGAGCAATGGATTCAAGCGGCAGGAAAGGAGAACTTCCTGACAGTCAGGGCTGTCCGGCAGTGGAATCTGTTGCCTCAAAGGAGCGTGGTGGAGTCTCCTTCTTTGGAAGTTTTTAAGCAGAGGCTGGGTGGCCATCTGTTGGGAGTGCTTTGATGGATGTTCTGCATAGCAGGGGGTTGGACTGGATGGCCCCTGGGGTCTCTTCCAACTCTAGGATTCTATGATCTGCACAGGATACATTCCAAAAATCCCTGCAGATATCTGAAACTGTGGACTGGACCAAATCCTATCCAACAAAAGGGTTGAAGCCCTTCTCTGAGACTTTTCCATCTCTCTATGATCCCTGCAAAGCTAGAGGGTGACTTCCAGTGAGGCCGGAGCCATTGCCTGTAGCCGTGTTGGCAGAATGGCATGGAGGCAAGCAAGGAGTGGGTGACAGTACCTCCAGTGGGCTGGGTGGGAGCCATCACCCAGATGCCAAGAGACAAATCAGGGCAAAGGGTTGGAGGGAGTGAGGTGAGTCTGTGATGGATGAGGAGGGAGGCATTTGGCTGTGGGGACCCTGCCTGGAAATTTGGCTATTGTCCATTTAATTTTGGACTGTGGTTGACTACGGGTAAACAAAACCACTGAAAGTGAAACCACAAATTGAGGGGAGGGGGACTACTATACAGACAAATTTTCTCAGCTTCAATGAGAAATGGAACCAAGCTGCTGTAACCTTTTAAATTGTTTTTACTTTGCCAACTTTTTAAACAGTTTATCCTTTCTCAACTGTTTTCTTGCTTTAATCAGGAATTTTCTGAAATGGTTTGTATAGTTTTATTTGTGCATCACCTTGGTATCCCACATTAAAGGAAGGGATATAAAGGGATATATTTTTCACAACATGTATTGAAAGATCTCATCAACAAAACAGCCAAGCACCACAAGTTGTTTTTCAAATTTTGGACTTTTTTTTTTTTTTACAAAAACTTTTGTTTTTGCAACAATGCCCCTGATAATAACAATAACAATTGGGTGTGTACGTACTAAGAACTTATTTTGTGCAAAAAAAGATTCCAGCATTTTTGCACTTAGAAAGGTGCATTTTGTGCAAAATAAGCTGGTTTGGGCACCAAAACGTTGCATTTTTTCACTTTAAAAAACTGCCAGGTTTATTGTGAAAATGAATTTGTCACAAAAAAAACAATTGCAAAGCGAGGAAAATAATCAGAGTTGTCCAAATCTTAGCCAATGGGCAGAAAATGCTTTAAATGATTTGGTCTTGCATGAAAGAATGAAATCAGCAAAGATTTACACCCCTGCTCTCTTTAGAGATAGCTGCAGCATCAGAACATGACACAGTCAAAAGATACCTACAGTCTAAGAGCTTAAGACCCAATAACATGCACCTTCCACCAATCTCAAATGCTGGCTGTGGACCATTCAGACCCGATACTCCTTTCAGCACTGGAGCCCAAGCGATTGTGGCCAGCCCTTGGCATTGTACTTTACCCACAGTTCCTCCAGGACACCAGCACAGTGGTGCTCCAGCACCTGAGAAGTTCAGTTCTGCTCTTTTGGTGCTCCCACGATGCTGTACATCCTCTATCAAAATTTGCTGGATGAAACTGCTGCTGCTCTTGCTACCAATGCTTTTCCCTTTCCTTCTCCTCCTCCTATATCTTCTTGGCTCATCTGGGACCACCAAGTAAAGCAAGAATCATAGAATCATAGAAATGCAGAGTTGGAAGAGACCACAAGGGCCATCCAGTCCAACCCCCTGCCATGCAGGAAAACCCTCAAAGCCCTCCCGACAAGTGGCCATCCAGCCTCCGCTTAAAAACCTCCAACGAAGGAGACTCCACCACACTCCGAGGCAGCGCATTCCACTGCCGGACAGCCCTGACCGTCAGGAAATTCCTCCTGAGGTTCAGGCGGAATCTCCCCTCCTGCAGCTTGTATCCATTGCTCCTTGTCCTGGTCTCAAGAGCAGGAACCACCATGAAGTCCATCCCTGGACAGCACGGAATGTCCTATGAACCTGAAGTTGGCCTGCTCATGGCATTCCCATTTAGCCAGCAGCCAGGGACAGGTAAGACTTGAAACCTAAAATCATTCACACCTTGAATGTCCGTGGTCCTTTCCGCACGACACTCTATAGCGCGATTATTCCACTTTCCGGCTCGCCCCTCCCGAAGCTGCAAACCCCAGGATTCCCTAGGAGGTTGAAAGTGGAATAATTGTGCTATAAGAGTGTCGTGCGGAAAGGGCCCATATTTGTTGTGTTCACATTCTCTGGGTCTCTTGGCCTTTCTCTGGATGCCTAAACTGTGTTTCTAAGCGCTCAGCTGGAGTTTCAGGTTATTGCAATGCTCGAAATTTGGTGACTGAAGGAAAATTACTTTGCAGGGCAGGATTCTCATGGGGGAGCAATGCCCTCCTATCACATACACACACCCTAGCTATAGTCTTTAGTCTTTCCTAAATGGGTGTGATTGCAATTGGACTTGAGACCAAATTTCTGCATGTAAAGCAGATACTTCCCCACGGATTTACAACCCTTCACAAAGGTGTCATGACACCTTGCATGGTAGGAAACCCCACTGGTCTATCTAGTCCAGGGATGGGAACCACGGAGTCCTACAGAACTTGTTGGACCGCAACTCCCAGAAGCCGCCAGCTAGCACAGCCTGTGGTCGGGAATGCTGCGAACTGCACTCCGTAACATCAGGAAGGCTACACAATTCTCACCTAGATCTAGGCCACGACTGTCTTCTCACTGTGAGCATCTCTCCAGTTGTCCTTTTAATTAGAGAACATCAGAGACCAAATCTGGGACTTTCTGCACGCGAAGTACACATTTCATTCGCGAGCTAACCCAGCCCCACTCAACTCCTTCTGCTGTTATCAGTTCAGATTCTGCCTTCCTTCCTGGTTTGCCTTTAATCTGTAAATTACATCTTATCCAGAGGCGGGGGGGGGGCTGCATCTCTTGACAGACAATCAGGAGTCCCAGGAAGAAAAGAGAAGCTGGCTTTCTTGCTTTGATCACCCCTGTGCTTTCAGTGTCTCACTGCTCTCCTGAATATCAGTTGAACCACAACTCAAGCTTTACTAACTCTCCGACAAAGGCATTTTTAAAAACACCTGTGTCTTAAAAGCAAATCTGGTCATGAGGTTAGACCTCTGCTTGCTTCCAAATCTGGCCATGAGGTTAGACCTCTGCTTGCTTCTGTCACCAATAAGAAACCCTTTCAAAGGACACTCAAGTGCAAAATTACAGAGCCAGGATTTTTAAAAACAAATCTGATTTTGGTTCTCTTTGTTTTGGCTCCAGTTACACCAGTCTGCAGAAGAGAAGGTTAAGAGGGGACACGATAGCCATGTTTAAATATTTGAAGAGATGTCATGTCGACGAGGGAGCAGGCTTGTTTTCTGCTACTCCAAAGACTAGGACAAGGAGCAATGGATTCAAGCTGCAGGAAAGGGGATTCCACCAGAACCTCAGGAAGAATTTCTTGATGGTCAGGGCTGTCCGGAATGGAATTGGCTGCCTCCATGGAGTGTGTTGGAGTCTCCTTCTTTGGAGGTTTTGAAGCAGAGGCTGGATGGCCATCTGTCAAAGGGAGTGCTTTGATGTGAGTTCCTGCATGGCAGAAGGGGGTTGGACTGGATGGCCCCTGGGGTCTCTTCCAACTCTAGCATTCTATGACTCAATGAGTAGAGCGTGTGGCAGTGTGATAGAATTTTATACATGACGTGAATGAGGAAAATGGATGGAAAGATTGTTCTTTCTTCTTTCACTACCCTGACAGACCCTGAGATCATCCATTGAATCAGAATGACTTATGAAAGGAGACACATTTCACACCCTTATGGAACTGTTTGCCACGAGATGTGGTGGTGGCCACCAACTTGGATGGTTTTAAAAGGAGATTAGACACAGCCACAGATGATAACTCTGCCTATGGCTAGTGGTCGTGGTGGCCGTGTATTATATACCAGTGCGTGGGTGTGTGTTTACAGTCAGCTCTCCACATTCACAGGGGCTGGGGGTGCAGGATGCCCACAAAAGTGGAAAAATTGTCAATATCTCTAGGACTCCCAAACCTCTGTTTCTAAACAGAGGCTGGATGGTCATCTCTCAGGAGTGCTTTGTTTGTTCCTCCATGGCAGGGGGTTGGATTGGATGGCCTCTGGGGTCTCTTCCAACTCTATGATTCTACGATCCTAAATCTGAGGTCACTCAATAAACTTAATGACTGAGTGGAGACCTAAATGTGGATCCCCCCCAAGTCCCAGTTTAACTGCTTAATTTCCACGCTACACAGGATTCTGCCTGTGGAGATGTGACTAATGCAAGCTGTGGCTTTAACTTCTCACCACCTAGGCGCCGAGGCTGATAGGGAGCAACCTGCCTCAAATTTCCAAGCAAGATGAGATTTCACTTAAACATCAGGAGATTTCACTTAAACATCACAAAGAACTTTCTGACAGTAAGAGCCACTCAACAGTGGAATATGCTGCCACAGAGTGTGGTGGAGTCTCCTTCCTTGCAGATTTTTAAACAGAGGCTGGATGGCCATTTGCTGGAGATGCTTTGAGTGTGTGTTCACTGAGCTGGAAGAGACCCCAGGGGCCATCCAGTCCAACCCCCTGCCATGCAGGAACCCACATCAAAGCTCCCAACAGATGGCCATCTAGCCTCTGCTTAAAAATCTCCGAAGAAGGAGACTCCACCACACTCCATGGAGGCAGCAGCAGATTTCACTGCCGGATAGCTCTGACTGTCAGGAAGTTCTTCCTGGGGTTCAGGTGGAATCTCCTTTCCTGCAGCTTGAATCCATTGCTCCTTGTCCTAGTCTCTGGAGCAGCAGAAAACAAGCCCGCTCCCTCCTTGACATGACAGCCCTTCAAATATTTGAACATGGCTCTCATGTCCCTTCTTAACCTTCCCTTCTGCAGACTAAGCCATTCCACATAGGGCCTCATGGCTTCCAGACCCGTCACCATTTTGGTCGCCCTCCTTTGGACATGCTCCAGCTTGTCAATATCCCTCTTGAAATGAGAAGCCCAGAACTGGACACAGGATTACAACTGAGGTCTAACCAAAGCAGAATAGAGTGGTACTATTACTTTGCTTGATCTGGACACCATGCTCCTATTGATGCACCCAAGAACTGCCCTGGCTTACATATACATACCCTCTTGTACATTTCCCCAGAGAGCCAGCATGGGGTAGCATGTGAGTATCGGACTAGGACTCCGGGAAAACCAGGATTTGAACCCTGCTCACTCAGGGACACCCTCGGTATGACTCTGGGCAGGTTCCCAGCCCTCAGCCTCCGAGAAAGGCCATGGCAAACCCCTCTGAGCCAATCTTGCCGAGAAAACCCCATGATAGGGTTGACTTAGGTCAGAAACAGCTTGAAGGCACACAACATTTCCACACAAATGTTAAAAAAAGAAAGAGTGCCAAGACAACAATTCTCACACAAGCCGTTGATGTAAGCTTTGAGATACTTGTTTTGCTAATGGCAAACGGCTGCCCTACAGCAGCTATCAAACAGGAAAGGGAAACATCAATAAATCACCCGAGATGTGGGGGAGCGATCTCAGAGCTTCATGCAAAGACACAAACAAACACAGCAACACAGGAGAAATTGTCAAGTGAGTAGCTGAATAGATAGGTTTACCCCATTCCGCCTCCCACCAAAAGAAATCCATCACCTCAGATGGCAGTGTGAGTCACTTGCCCCTAATTTGCACACTTGGACCTGCTCCACATTACATAGTGATAGTGCTATGATTCCACTTTAACTGCCTTGGCTGCATCTCATGGAATACTGAGATTTGTAATCTGGTAGGCAAATCTAAACATCCTTCGCTGGACTACAAATCCCAGGATTCCATAGGACAGAACCATGTCGGTTAAGGGGGAGTCATTGCATTATAACTGTGCGTGAAAGGGCCCTGGTATTGCAGTGGTGAGGAACCAGCTGGCGTTGGGTTCCCATCCGTGACAACTGCCATGGCCAGTGGCCAGAACCGATGGGCGCTGTATCTGCACAACTTCTTGACGGCCTCAGGTTCCAAAGCTCCCTGCTTGGCAAAAGTTTTGCCACCCACGGAAATTGGTAATAAACCATGCATTTCTGTTGTCAGAAAGACGGATACGAATTTCAAACAAGAGATGGAGAAGTTGCAGCTTGCAGGTAAACAGCTGAAATCTGCGGACAGCTCCCTCATATCAGCTACTAAGGCAGCCCACATTCCCCAGAGCAGGGCCCAGTCTGAAGGCAGCAGCTGTAAACATGTCCCAAAACCCCCAATTTCATAGGGTTTTCTTAGGCAAGGAACATCACAGGTGCTTTTGCCACTTCCTTCTTCTCAAATATAGGCTGGAAGTTATGGCTTATGAGGAATGGCTTAGGGAGCTAGGTGTGTTTAGCCTGGAGGAGAGAAAATTAACAGGTGACATGATAGCTATGTGTAAATATTTGAAGGGATGTCATATGGAAGATGGAGCAAGCCTGTTTTCTGCTGTTCCAAAGACTAGGACATGGAGCAACGGCTTCAAACTTCAGGAAAAGAGATTCCATCTAAACATCAGGAAGAATTTCCTGACAGTAAGAGCAGTTCGACAGGGGAATACCCTGCCTTGGAGTGTGGTGGAGTCTCTTTCTTTGGAGGTTTTTAAAAAGAGGATGGATGGCCATCCGCTGGGAATGCTTTGATGGTGTATTCCTGCATGGCAGGGAGTCGGACTCAATGGCCCTTGTGGTCTCTTCCAACTCTCTGATTCTGTAGCCTACAACACCTGGTAAGGCAGCCGTGAGAAGTATTTATTGCAAACCTAGGCCAATTCTAGCACTAAGGCAGGGACTCAAATGGCTCAGGTGGCAAATACTGGTGGGTGGCACTGGCATCCTCCAGCCCCCCACTCATTACCTTCCTCCTGAATAATCTGGCCATCTCCTTGGCCGGCAGGAGTGACTTTTGTGTGCCACACAGCCTGTTCCGCAGGAGTAAGAACCAGGCAGCCCTCCAAATCTTGTTGAACTAGAAATCCCAGCATTCTTCAACACTGGCCATGCTGACTAGGGCTTCTGAGATTTAAAGTCACAGAACATCAACAGAAAGCTGCATGATTCCAAAACCTAATCTACAGCTATAACACTTGATTCGAACCACATATTGGGTACCCACTGAATGGTTCTCAACTTCTTTCAGTTTTGGGAAAGTTTTCAGTCTAGCCCCCATTCCAGAGGCAGGTGGAACCAAAGGCTAATATGCAGGATCAAAAATGCCAACATATTTTAAGCTTAAAGCTCTTACTATCAGTATTTAAGCTTTCGGAGAGAGATTTCAATATTTAGACACAGAGACAGAAGAAATGTCAAAAAGCTGGGAATCTCTGAGAGGCCTTTCATACTACAGAATACAGTGTATAGCATCGTCATTCCATTTTGCCATGTCTGCATCCTATAAAATCTTGGGGTTGGTCAGTTTGTTGTACTAGAGCTCTCTGGCTAAGAATTCCAAATGCCCTTGTCAAACTGCAAATTAACCAGTGGCCATTTCTGCACTACACTCTTATAGCGTGATTATTCCACTTTCAATATCCTATGGAATCCTGGAGTTTGCAGTTGAAGGAGGGGTGTAGTCCAGTTTAGCCCTGCACTAGGACTCTAGGAGACCAGGGTACAAATCCTTCCTTAGTTGTGGAAAGTGGAAAAGGGACAGATGGAGACCTCAGGAGGGCCAAATTTCGGCCTTGGGTCTGCACTTCCCCATCCTTGACTTAAGCAAACCCAAAGGATGATGGCTGATCTTGATTTGATGGCAAATCACACTCTCTCTGCTTCAGAGGAAGGCAATGCAAACTTCTTCCAAATAAATTTTGCCAAGAGAATCGTACCGTAGGGTCACCGCAACACAAACAACAGCAACCTGCAAATCCACGGATTCTGATGCACGCTGCCGTAGGCACCTAAAGTTAGGACAGGGCACAATGCAGTTGGCCCTCCACATTGGCAAGTTTCACTTTTGTGGATTTGATTATTTGCGAGTTTCACCAACTCCTGCCCTTCTGCCTCAGGCACTTCTTCTCGGGGGAACCTTCCCTCTCGGCGGCTACAATCGGGCCACGCAGCCCTTTAAAAACTCACCTCTGGTCCTCATCCTTCTCCACCAGCTGCTGTCTCTCTGCTGGCTTGCAGCCCAATTTCTCACTACCCTAAAACCTCTCCAGATGCCCCACACAGACACCCAAGGAAGGAGATGGCTGAGAGAGGGGAAGTATAGGGCCACTGTGCCACCGACCCCCTCTCCCTCTCGTTGACTGATTTGAACCTTGGCTTCCCCACCATGCCTTGGCCATGTTCCCATGGACATACCCACATAGATTTTGCTAGTTGCCGTTTTTCCACTTTCGCAGGGGTCCTGCGCCCCAACCCTAGGGAATGTGGAAGGCTGGCTGTAATGAAATGAGAAACCATATGTGCCAAAATTAGCCCAGAGCTTGCAAACGTTAGCTTTTTTTTTTTTTTAATACTGCTTCTCCAATTTCCCGAACCAGCACGAACACTGGCCATGCTGGTTGGAGAATTATGGGGAATTTCAATCCTAAAACGTAACCTTTTTTTCCAGATATTTTTATTTATTGTACAATAACTGGAAACTCCAGTATTCCATAGGATGTTGAAAGTGCAATGGGTGTGGATGGGTGTTCCTGCACAGCAGGGGGTTGGACTCGATTGCCCCTGGGGTCTCTTCCAACTCCATGATACTAAGGCCATTTATGCACTAGACTGTTAAACTCCAGGATTCCATAGGATGTTGCAGGCAGAATCATAGTGCTATAATAATCTAGTGCGTAAATGGCCTAAGATTCTAAGATTCTAATAATAGCACTAGTGTGGAAATGGCCTTGGACAACAGCACTCTTGGCCAGTAGCCTTCAATGTATCTACCACATCATCCCAAGAAGATATACGGCACACACCCCTCTTTCTTTGGCTTCTAGGATGCGCCCTGAATCTTGGCACTGCCCAGCTAGATAACAACCAGCTGGATGACAACGAAAACATCAGATTTTGAGATATCCGGCACAACGTCACAACGATTTACGGGCGGCACAGAGATATAGACGCCGACAAGTCTTTGGTTATTACATAGGTTATTTGATTTGACTTTTATTGATTAAATTCTCATCCTTTGTACACAGCAAACCAGATTAACAGGCCACGAGGACATGAAGATAATAATTAAACGGAAGCCGACGGATCTGCTTTTCTCGTGCGTTTTATCTAATCCTCTCTTAGTCAAGTCACCTGGCGGAACAGATACCAGAGACGGCTCTCCCCATCTCACACACAGCAGGGCATTTTATCCCCGTAGCCTGGAACTGTCATTTCAGGGGAGCAACCTTGAAATAACCTCCAGCATCAAAGCAGCACTAGGTTGTTGTGCACCCACGTGGCAAACGGCACTCTTTAGAGAGACTTCAAAAGCCACCCGTCACCGGGAATTGGTGGGAAACTCCACTGACTAGGGAATCTCCTTGCCCCTTTCTGGACAGTCCCGGGGGCTTTGTCTCGACACCCCCGCCACCAAATTTAATCTTGCCACACCACCACGTATTGGGAGCAAAGAGCTCAAAAAAGAAGAGGAAGGAGAAGAAGAGAGGGGAAAGGCCTGCATTTTCTTTGAAATCAAAGCACGGGGTTACTTTTGGATCATCGATTAGTAGCATGATTACTCTGTTGACTGACTATCATTATAAGATAATATTGTGCTAATGAAATTGATATAGAATATTGAAAAATTAAACTAGAATTAAATTAATAATGATCCAATTGCCCTTGCTGTGGAAAGCTGTTCAGGGCGAAAAAGCGGGGGAATGAATATTTAAAATACTGATGTGAGATCACTATGAATATGAATAGCACAACTTTCTATTTTTCATTGTTCTTCGATGTTTATCTTCTCTATCTGATATCTGATATCTCATTCAAATTATTTAAGCCTATGACCTCATTATATAGGGAAGTACACACGTTCTCTTTTTTCTTCCTCTTTTTTTTGTCTTTTTTCCCCTTTTCTCTTGTTTTTTTTACTTTTTCTCTTCCTTCTCTTTTTTATTCTTTCCTTTTTCCTCCTTTTTTCTTATCTGTTTTCTTTGTATAGGTTCGCTATTTCGATTTGTATATTTATCAACTGTGTAGACGCAGTAGCAGTTTTTCCATTTTTGTGTAATGTATAATGTAAATTATGTCTATGATATTGTTGTATAATTCAATATGCCTTTTTGAAAGTATTTTTTGTCTTGATACCAATTTTCTCCCCTATTTCCCCTTCCCTGCCTGATAATAAAAAATAATTTAAAAAAAGATTAAAAAGGTAGGTAATTAAGTATGTGCATAAGTAAAGTAAATACTTTACTTTTTAAGTAAAAAGTACTTTAAAAAAAGTACTTTACTTTTAAAGTAAATAAGTAAACACAATGATAAATGAATAGTAACAATTGATAGTAATGGTATAAAAAAGATTTAATACTTAGATGTAATTATTCAAGTAATATGGACTGTTTGCAACAGGGGCGAGAATCAGTTTTTTAAATTACTTTTATTTTACGTTATGTATTGTTAGTTTTTGTAGATTATATGTATTGTTAGGGGGTTTTTTTTGTTGTTGTTTGATAAGTTTGTGTTAAAGAAAATAAAAATTTATTGAGTAAAGAAAGCAAAACAAGGTACATGGGAGTTTGGAATTTCCTTAATACTTCCAGGAATGTGATTCTGCTTCAAAAACAAGGGCGCTTTCTCAGTGTGCCTTCTTTTCAAAGAAAAGTCCTCCCCTTTTTGTGCTAACTTTTTGACCACACTGCAAGGCAAATTCCCTAGCAGGAGCAATAGGAGGGAGGTGGGGCCGGGCAGATCAGGCAGGGGCCCCATGCGGCTGAAATATTGTAAACCCCTGCAGTGGTGGATGTAAATAGCATTGTGTGTCATGGCTTGCTGTGATAGGACGACAGCGTGCGCCATGCACCATGTTGGTGGAGACCACTAAGGCCATCTAGTCCAACCCCATTCTGCCCACTGAAGCACCCCCAGTGAACGGCCATCCAGCCTCTGCTTAAAAACCTCCATAAAGAGGAGAGACCACCAACCACAAGGCAGCCTCTTCCACTGTCATTACAGACAAGAACTTCCTCCTAATATTGAGGCGGAATCTCTTCTTGTGTTACATGAATCCATTCGGTTATGTCCTAGTGGCTGGAGCAGAAGAAATCAAGCTCGCTGCATCTTCCACCTGATATGCCTCTAAATGCAGCTATCCAGTCATGTAGGGATGTGGGGGCAGGAAGGGCGATTCGCCCCAGGCAGCAATATTTTGGAGGCGTCCCGGCCCATGGTCCCACCCCCACGTGCCTTGGCCCTGCCCCCTTGTGCCATAGCCCCACCCCCTCGTCCCTCCTCCAAGCTCTGCCACCGCAGCTATCTGGTCACTATCCATCACTAGCTGAACATACCCAGCTCCTACACTACAAAAATACAACAAAACGAGAGAGGTAAAATACCGTAAAGTAAGCTAAAATAAGGTAAGGTATGGTAACATACAATGAGATAAAAATAAAAGAATAAAGTAGAAGACTATAAGAAAATATCAAAAGGTATCATAGGAGGGCATCATCTTATCTTGTGATAAGATGAAAAATAATAAAATACAAAAAGAGTACCGGTATGTATTTAGATTAGAATCACAGAATCATAGAAACGTAGAGTTGGAAGAGACCCCAGGGGCCATCCAGTCCAACCCCCGCCATGCAGGAACACCCTCAAAGCACTTCCTTTGACAGACGGTCCTCCAGCCTCTGCTTAAAAACCTCCAAGGAAGGAGACTCCACCACACTCCATGGAGGCAGCAGCAGATTCCACTGCAGGACAGCCCTGACCGCCAGGAAGTTCTTCCTGAGGTTCAGGTGGAATCTCCTTTCCTGCAGCTTGGATCTATTGCTCCTTGTCCTGGTCTCTGGAGCAGCAGAAAACAAGCCCTCTCCTTCCTCTACATGGCATCCCTTCAAATATTTAAACATGGCTTAATCCATCATCTTTGTATGTAACCCCAAAAAATTGTTTTCTCAGCCCTATCACTAAACTTAGCAGGTCTGGTGACTACATATGTGTTTGTGTCCTGAAGGAAATAAGATAATCATTTGTTACAGTCCCAATATATAGTTCTGTCAGGTTGCCTTCCTCTGGGCAGCTTGTCAGCATCCTACAGGGTATCCCAGGTGAGGTCTGACCAAAGCAGAATGGAGTTGCACTGTTCCTGTATCTATATTCTGCTGTGGCAGTGTGAGGAGGTGGTTACTGACATGCAAACAGCTACTGGTCCCATTTCTCCTCCTATTAAAGACAAACAGGAGAGAAATTCCCTGCATCTGCCGTGGGAGAAAGCCATGCCGTCAGCAGGAATGGAACCACAGATTAAAGAGACACAAACTGCAGCATAACTGCTCCCCTTTCTTCCCCGCAGCCTGCCTAGGACTTGATCCTGTTTCATCCCCACCCTGGCATGTCTAAAGCACAGCCGCTCAGATGATGCCCCTTCTATAAAACTCACACAGGGAAAGGAGCGTCCCATATTACACTGTGCATGCATTCACACCACGTGTGCGGAAGTGTGGATGTTTGTAAGAAACTCTATGCAGTGGAATCTGCTGCCTCCGTGGAATGTGGTGGAGTCTCCTTCTTTGGAGGTTTTTAAGCAGAGGCTGGATGGCCATCTGTCGGGAGGGCTTCGATGTGGGTTCTTGCATGGCAGCAGGGGGTTGGACTGGATGGCCCCTGAGGGTCTCTTCCAACTCTACGATTCTATGATTCTATACCTGTTTCACCTCTGCTTTGTTCCTTTTGTAAATCCAGGGTACAGATCAAACCTCTCTTCACATATCACAGTGCTCTCTGCACACACTGTATGCACATAGGTTTAATTGACCATGAGAATCCATGTTAAATTTCTTTGACGAGAGGAGAGCTGGGAAAAGACGATGAGTAAGTGTCACTTTTTATAACCACGCCATAAATAGGCTCACAGCATTCACATTAAATGAAACTACTTGGAACAGCCCATATTATCTGGTGATACCTCACTGCTTCTTGGATAGAAGGTGAATCACTGATAAACTGTCAAACCAAGGAAAAGACTGGAGGATGAGGAAGGGAAGAAGAGAGGCATATGATGCTGACAATAAATGATATATTTTTACAAAGCTTTTGGAAGTGTGGCCTTACATCTTCTTCTAACACACCCACACCCACAAATAACTTCACCGAGGGCAACAGAAGGAGTGGAGGCCATCTTGCCTTCCCCATCTGGCGTGCTTCCAGACGGAGGGCTCCCTGTGCCCTGCGGCCAAAGGCAATGATGCGCAGCCGGCTATTCTGCCTGAGCTTTCCTTTGTTTTAGCCTCGAGGCCCAAGCCCTCTTGCCACTTGAGGAACACCCCCATGGTCACCTCCCTAGCTTCCTTGCTACAATCTTTGTTCTTCTTCTCCCTGCTTCAGCCTTGGCTTGCCTTCCCAGATTCCTTGTTGGGGGCTTCTCCAAATCTTCCCTTCCAGCTGCCCATCCCTACCCCACCCACACCCTGTGGGAAAGAAGCATTGGCCACACCAATTAGCTGGCCCTTCATCGCGTCATCCACGCTTGACAGGCAAGGGACAACGGCAGCAATGGGGGCAGTGCAAAAGGAAGGCGGGAGCCACAAAGTGAGGCACTGGCGTAGGAAGGGAGGTGCTAGCGTCAGCGCTCGGGGAGGGCAGCATGGTGTATTTCCTCTCTTCCTGGAGCTTTGGCTGCCTGCGAGGGCCACCTCATACGACTTAATGGCAGGGCCGGCACATGTTGTAGTCAGAAAAGAAGATGAAAACGAGGACGACACGGAGGGTTGCAGACCGAAGACAGCATCTTCTTTGTAAAATTCTTGCCTTGAGGCCAGGGGCACTTTCACACTGTAGCATTATAGCCATACGCTAGCAACCACAAGCTGAACATGTGTGAGCAGTGTGACGCGGCAGACAAGAAGGCCAACGCGATTCTTGGTTGCATCCATAAGAGTATGGTGTCCAGATCAAGGGAAGTAATAGCACCACTCCATTCTGCTTTGGATAGACCTCATCTGGAATCCTGTGTCCAGTTGTGGGCACCTCATTTCACGAAGGATATTGACAAATTGGAGCGTGTCCAGAGGAGGGCGACCAAAATAGTGGAGGGTCTGGACGCCATGAAGCCTTATGAGGAACGGCTTAGGGAGCTGGGGATGTTTAGTCTGCAGAAGAGGAGGTTAAGAGGGGACATGATAGCCATGTTTAACTATTTGAAGGGATGTCACGTCGAGGAGGGAGTGGGCTTGTTTTCTGCTGCTCCAGAGACCAGGACAAGGAGCAATGGATTCAAGCTGCAGGAAAGGAGATTCCACTCGAATCTCGGTAAGACCTTCCTGACGGTCAGAGTGTCCGGCAGTGGAATCTGCTGCCTCCATGGAGTGTGGTGAAGTCTCCTTCTTTGGAGGTTTTTAAGCAGAGGCTGGATGGCCATCTCTCGGGAGTGCTTTGATGACAGTTCCTGCATGGCAGGGGGTTGGATTGGATGGCCCCGGGGTCTCTTCCAACTCTATGATTCTATGATTCCGCTTTTAACTGCCATACTTGCACCCTGCAGACTCCTGGGGTTTCCAATTTGGTGGAGGACTAGAGCTCTCCAGCTGAGAATTCTAAATACCTCTTCCAGAACTACAGATTCCAGGACTCCTTAGGAATCATGGCACTGTGATTGTGTACTGTGAAAGGGCCCCAGATAATTCTATATTTGTACATCGAGATTAGCCTACATAAGTTTTAACGAAAATCTACCTCCTCTTTTTTGGTGATGCCTATGGGGACAATCTATGATTGTTGCATACGGAAACACCAAAAGAAGCAAAAATTGGATGGCGTGGCATTGTTTCCCTAAGGCATTCATATTTTTGCTAATGTCATTCCTTCCCTCCCTCCCACACACAAACACACATACACTCACACACACCAAAAAGCAAAAGCAATAACCAGGCAGACATTGGCTTGGTTCTAGGGACCTTCGGCCGTTTCACACTATACAGTTATAGTGCCATGATTCCACTTGAACTGCCATGGCAACATCCTACACAATCCTTGGATCTGCAGTTTGGGGAGACACTAGAGCTCTCTGGCTGAGAATTCTCAATTTTGAATACCCCTCCCTAAACTACAGATGCCATAAGATCGAATCATGGAAAGTAAAGGGGGATCATAGTGCTATAACTGTGCAGTGTGAAAGGGCTACAACTACTTTCATGCTACAAGTTACATCCAGAAACACCCCATGTGGAAGAAGTGGAGTCTGAATTGGAAACTTCGTGGTTCACAGCCACCCCTTCCAATCACTCACTTGTCTCTCTAGGAATCTACCGGTGCAGTTTCATCTGAGAGCCCAAAGCACAAATACATCCCTCTTGACAGCAAAAGCCATATTAATTTCTTCTCCCATTTCATTCTGTAGGTCACCTAGAGGCCCTTGTCTAGACAAATGACCCATTTTCTCTCATGCTGAGAACTCAAGGGGCCATCAATTCTGCGCTGGGCGTGCCTGATACCTGGGGTGGAGGTGGCAGCGTGGGGGGGAGACAGAAATCAGGTCATTGTCGATTTCTGCCCGCCTTTGCCTGACTAGCAGAAACACCACCCTTCCACGTTCTAGAGTGGCCAGCTGCAGCAAGTCTGGGGGTCAGCTTTCTGCTCCTTGGCCTTTGGGGCCACTAGCCACAAGATCCGCTTCTGATCTTGAAGAAAATGGTGTTTTTAAAATTGTTACAGGGAGCAGATAAGTCTATTGTTGAAACAGCTCCACCGGCTACCAGCCTAAGGCCATTTCCGCAGTAGACTATTATTCCATTTTCAACATCCTATGGAATCTTGGAGTTTGCAGTTCGGGTTTGTAGTTCGGGCTTGCAGACGGGCTTCAAAGTCTTGTGTGGAAATGGCACATTTCTGGGCATAATTCCAAGCGATGAGCATGCCCTATAGAGGCCAACAAGGCGTAGATCCTGAGTCTCTGAAAGACTGTATTCCCTGCCCCTTGCATATGAACCTGGGAATTGGATCCCTTCCAGCTCTATGATTCTACAACCTTCATTTCTGCTCTTTTTGCCAAGATGGGATATAAATCTAATTAATTAACTAATCAAACTGTGCAGGCAAGCTTCAGCCTATCTGAATGGCAGCTCCAGGGGGTTTTCAGGAGAGATCGGTCCTCCTTCTTTGGCCCAGGCAAGAACAATCGAAGGCATCTGGAAGGAGCACGGGCTGCAAACACAGCCTCAGGGCCACACTTTGCCCACCCCGTTATAACATCCAGACCACCAACAGAATATTTTTAGGTTTACATGTATCCCTCGCTACAGCCAAGAAGTTTTTCCAAATATTTAGGTGGAATCTCTGTTCTTGTCACTCAGACCTAGATGTTCCTGTCCTGGAACAGCAGAAAACAAGCTTGCTCCAGCTTCTTTGTGTGACACTGCTTCAGATATTTAAAGATGGCTATCATGTCATCTCTCCGTTTTCTCTTCCTCAGGCTAAACACATGAGAAGGAGAATAAACTCCACGTGCTTGTAGATGGAATAAATTTTATATTCTTTAAAAGCTTTTTAAAGAATAAAATTTATTCTCCTTCTCCTTTGCTCATTCAGACATGTGCTTTCCAGTTTTTGTTCAAGCTAATCATACCCAACTCCCTAAGAGGTCTGCTTCCAGACTTCTGGTCATCTTAGGTTGCCCTCCTCTGGACACGTTCCAGCTTCTCAAGATCTTTTCTGAAGTGTGGTGGCCAGAAGCGGAAGTCTGGGCTCTCGGATGAAGGACAAAGAAGTACACCTTTGTGTACTGAATGACCAAGGTCAAAAAGAGAAGAAGGGTACTTGCAAAGATGTATAAAGATACAAAGAATAAATGTTGGAACTATCAAGATCAGATCGGATCTCTAGATCTAGCCTAGATTTTGAGAAATGATCTCACGCTTAAGTATTTACTAACAGTTGTATGCAACAAGGGTGAGAACTAATTTTTAGTTATCTGTAGGGGGTTTGTTTGCTTATTCTTTATCATTAATGGTCGTTTTGAAAGATTTTTGTAGTTCTGTTAAGTATTTCTTGTTTTGTTATATATATCTACTATATAAAAGTCAAAGTTTTTCTGCGAGTTTGTCTGTGTCAGGCGAAGACCTCATATGATTGGCTGCCTGAGAAGATGCTAGGGAACCCTGGGGTTTGCAGTTTAGGGAGGGGCCTTCAGAATTCTCAACCAGAGAGCTCTTGGGCCTCAGGCCAGTTGCTCTGGAGACAAGGCCTAGCAGCAAGGAAAAGGCCAGTGTATTCCCTCAGAACCCCAATTTCTGTATGTTAACAACTCTGAATGCAGATTGGATTGGGGAATATGGGGAATAGCAGTCAACTGTGTCTGTCTTGAATAAGCCAGCTGGTTGCTACGGAGACGAGGCCTAGCACCAAGGAGGAGGGAGTGTGTTTCTTTCAGGAATCCAGCCTCTGAATGTTAATAACATATTGTGTGTTAATAACCTAACATAATGGATTGGGGGATATGGGGAAAAGTTACAGGTACTGGACAAGACAGTTTGGGGAATTAGAGACACAGGATCTCAAATCTGCGTATTTCAACCGCATCTAATTCCTAAGGGAAAGGAAGGTAATTCCTAAGGTATTTCTAACAAGTACTACGTATGAGAAAATAAAATCCCGGCAACGCCAGGTAAATACGTTAGTATGTATAGAATCATAGAATCATAAGAGTTGGAAGAGACCCCAGGGGCCATCGAGTCCAACCCCCTGCTATGCAGGAATACCCATAAAAGCATTCCCAACAGATGGCCATCCAGCCTCTGCTTAAAAGGCTCCGAAGAAGGAGACTCAACCACACTCCGAGGCAGCATCTTCCACTGCTGGAAAGCCCTGACCATCAGGAAGTTCTTCCTGAGGTTCAAGCGGAATCTCCTTTCCTGCAGCTTGAATCCATGGCTCCTTGTCCTAGTCTCTGGAGTGGTAGAGAACGAGCCTGCTCCCTCCTCAACATGACATCCCTTCAAATCTTTAAACATGGCTCTTATGTCCCCTCTTAACCTTCTCTTCTGCAGACTAAACATACCCAGCTCCCTAAGACGTTCTTCATAGGGCTTCATGGCTTCCAGACCCTTCACCATTTTGGTTGCCCATGTTTGTAGTTTTCTGTAACCTTTTTTATAAATTTTGTTGTTGTTTTTCTTTTTCGCTTAATAAAAAAGAGAAGAAGGGTCTGTTTGTGAGAGGGTGTGAGATGAGCGGAACAGTCCAGGCTGTGACCGAACTGGCACGAAGAAGAGGAGCAAGGCGTGCCTTCCAACTGTGCATGAAGAATGAGAAACCAGAAACCCTCCCAAATTTGGTCATGTAACCACATAAGAAACAACACCAGACAAATTCCTTCTGCTTTACAAGGTAGAGGAGCCATTTCCAGTTTTCACTCAGGCCACCATAATAGCAAGCCTCTCTTTGGGTTGGGTTTTTTTTTCCCCCTGGCCAAAATTCTTCAGGGGAGCTTTGCCCAGCCTTCCTCTGGGGATGAGAGAGTGTGACTTCCCTAAACTTATCAGTTGGGCTCCTGCGAGTGAGTGAGTGGGAATTCAAACCTAGTCCAACACGCAAAGAAATGCCTAGCATATTCACAACAGTACCTGGCTGTAAGGTTATGAACATTTGCATCTGAGAAAAGAAAATTCAACTTTCTTTTTGGAAAAGAGCATTTGTGATATATCTTCTTAAATGTGATTTACATAAGAACAACTGTACCTCATTTTCAAGGAATTCGGTATAAGTCCTAAATTATTTTTTTAACAGTTCCACTGACTCAGAAAGGCTCAGTATCTCCAGCAAGCTAGCAGTCACCAAATCGGAATATATTTCTGCTACAGTTAAGCCGCCCAGTTATTGTGTCTGTTGAGTGTCAACTTGAAAGACCAACCGACTTCAGAGACAGGATTCCCAATCCTGGCAATTTAAAAGGCCAGAGAAATGAAGCTTCAAAGTCACTTGGGCTATTTGCATAATATCTGCAGAGATGTTAGCCCACTGAGATATTTTAATAACTTTATATAAGCCAAAGGCCACTTGCCGAATTCTAAATCCGAGGGCTACTCTAAACCAGAACAGAACTCTGGAATCAAGGAGAGCGATCTAAGTGTTGGCTTTATGGTCGTTGTCTGCTTTTAGGTCATTAGATGAACCTATCCCGGGGTTTTCTAGGGGGTGAATGTGTGACGTGCCCAAGACCACCCAGTGGGTTTCCGTGGCTGAGTGGCAGATCTTGGAGTGTGCGGAGGGGGGGCCGGAGGGGCGGGGCTACAGTGCGTGGGGGCACGGCCGTGGCGCATGGGGGCACGGCTACGAGCCAGGACGCCCCAAAAATATTGCCGCCTGGGGCAAAGCGCCCCCAGCACCCCCTCCCGCTCCTACACGGCCGATGGCCAAGCGAGGAATAAAACCCCAGGGTCACAGTTTAACGCTCAAACCACTGCAATATACCAGTGAAGTATTTACTTACCACTCAGCAATGACTTTAATGCAGTGGTTCTCAACCTGTGGGTCCCCAGATGTTTGTGGACTTCAGCTCCCAGAAGCCCTGAGCATTGACCATAGTGGCTGGGGCTTCTGGGAGCTGAAGTCCACAAACATCTGGGGACCCACAGGTTGAGAACCACTGCTTTAATGGGTCTACGCCAACTGGAACTAACAATTGGATCTAGGGCAGAGGGTCTTAGAAAACTCGTAAAAGTATTATTATTGTTATTGTTATTATTTAAGAGCCATACTATTTGTGGAATTTCAGTCATACTTTTGCTTATTTTAATTGCAAGATGCCTTCACTCACTAGCCTGTCTCTTTTTTTTAAAAAAAAGTATCATATCTGTATTAAGTACAGGGGAAATAAAAGAATAATTAATGAAAGACAATATTTTTATGGTTGATAAGAGTTAATAACTAGAAAATATACACAAGGGAAATTTTTCTCGATGTTTTAAATCATAATTTTATCTAACACCTAGATTTATAAGTCAAATCAACTTTGAATATAATATGATGTATTATAATCCTTTTTTCTTCACGTAGGCCATTTCCGCACTAGACTGTAACAGTGCTATTATTCCACTTTCAACATCCTATGGAATCCTGGAGTTTGCAATATTGGGAGGGGCCTGAAAGTGGAATAATAGCATTATAACAGTCTAGTGTGGAAATGGCTGTACTTTTCTCTCTTTATTAAGGAAAAGAATTTTGTACTGCTTTTTATTATAATGCATATATAAGGATTTGATCTTGTATTATAATGAAAATAAAACAAATATATATGGGGGAAAATGGTATCAAGAGACCAAGACGACAGCCTAAATCCAATACAGTCCCAATTAGAGAAGACTCACTGAATCAGTGAAACTTAAATAAGTGTTGACTTATCAAATTCCCATTGTTTCAGTAGATTTACTCTAGGTGTGAGTAACAATCGGAATTAGGTTGTTATCACCTCTTGGACACCCTTTTTCAAAAAGAAGGTGGAGGAGGAGAAAATGGAGAAAGAAAGAAAGAAAGAAAGAAAGAAAGAAAGAAAGAAAGAAAGAGGAAGGAAGGAAGGAAGGAAGGAAGGAAGGAAGGAAGGAAGGAAGGAAGGGAGAGTCATATTAGATTAATATAATGTAAATATGCAAAAGGTAAAATGAAAAACATAAATAAAATAAATAGAAATATCTACTAATATATAGAAGTCAAAGTTTGTTTGTTTGTTGTCTGTGTCAGGCAGGCAAAGACCTCATATGATTGGCTGTGTCGGGCAAAGACCTCATATGATTGGCTGCCTGTGAAGATTCTATGGAATCCTGGGGTTTGCAGTTTAGGGAGGGGCCTTTAGAATTCTCAGCCAGAGAACTCTTGGGCCTGGCTGGTTGCTATGGAGATGAGGCCTAGCAGCAAGGAGGAGGGCAGTGTAGTCCCTCAGGAACCCAACCTCTGTATGTTAATAACTCTGAATACAGATTAGATTGAGGAATATGGGGAAAAATTACAGGTACTGGAAAAGACAGTTTGTGGAATTAGAGACACAGGATCTCAAATCTTTCTAACAAGTATTACCTATGAGAAAATAAAATCTCGGGCAACACCGGGTATATACGCTAGTATAATATAAAATAATGCCTCTACTTGAGGACAAATTATAATAGGTCTAATCAGCTTGCCCAAGACTGATGTTAATAAATTGGCTCATCCCATCTCACCAAATGTTTGAGAATAGAGAAATGTCTTGCAACCTCTTCCCAACTTCAAAACAGAGGAATGAGGGACATGGGGGAGAGTGACACTAGGACCAAAGCGCGCATTCTCATGTATTTTCTAGAAATGTAACCTAGAAAGTAAAAGCAGGTTCAGCAAGAACACGGGGGGGGGGAGTAGTTCCTAGAACTTTGGGGCTGCTGGGACATACTGGGCAGCTCTCAGAAACTATCTAATTATAGAGTTCATATCCAGGCTTTTCTGAACATAGGATCGTCACACTGACTTTAAGCCATGGTGGCAGGTCATTCACTAATCCAGGGGTGAAGAGCATATGATCTAGGGGTTGTCCTATTATGGTTTCTGTTATCTCTAGCCACTGGCTATGCTGGCTGGGGCTGATGGGAGCTAGAACCCACCATCCTCCAAGGGCCACAGAATACCCACCTCACCTAACCCCTGGGGTGCTTCCAAGGTGCATTTGTAAGACGCCATGCTCTTGGATTGGCATTGGGAACAGGCCACATGCTGCCTAGACATGCAGATTAGCAGCGGGATGAGGGCACACCAAAAGCTGAGAAAGACAGAGACACTTGGAAAAGTAACTTTTTGGATGACAACACCCAGAACTCATGGTGGCTGGGGAATTCGGGGAGTTATAATCCAGAAACAAGGTAGTCTCTCTGCCTTGTTACCAGGTCAGGACTATCCCAGGCCCTGAGATGTAGGGGAAGCCCCTGTGATGTCACAGCAGGCAGGCTCTGGTGATGTTACAACAGCAGTCCCTCATGATGTCATTAAGCATCAACCACAGCCGCAGCAAGTATGCCATTCCAACCAAAAACAACAAATCTAACAAATAAAGTAAATACACACACATGGGGACACATGGCTGGATAACAGTACATGTGAAAGGAATCTAGGAGTCTTGGTAGATCACAAGCCGAGCATTAGCCAGCAGTGTGATGCGGCAGCCAAGAAAGCCAACACGATTCTTGGTTGCATCCACAGGAGTACGGTGTCCAGATCAAGGGAGGTAATGGTACTACTCTATTCTGCTTTGGTCAGACCTCATCTGGAATACTGTGTCCAATTCTGGGCACCTCATTTGAAAAAGGATATCAACAAGCTGGAGCGTGTCTAGAGGAGGGCAACCAAAATGGTGGAGGGTCTGGAAGCCATGAAGCCCTATGAGGAGCGGCTTAGAAAGCTGGGGATGTTTAGTCTGAAAAAGAGAAGGTTAAGAGGAGACATGAGAGCCATGTTTAAATATTTGAAGGGGTTTCATGTCGAGGAGAGAGTAGGCTTGTTTTCTGCTGCTCCAGAGACTAGGACAAGGAACCATGGATTCAAGCTGCAGGAAAGGAGATTCCACTTGAACCTCAGGAGGAACTTCCTGACGGTCAGAGCTGTCCGGCAGCGGAATAGGCTGCCTCCATGGAGTGTGGTGGACTCTCCTTCTTTGGAGGTTTTTAAGCAGAGGCTGGATGGCATCTGTTGGGAATGCTTTGATGTGGGTTCCTGCATGGCAGAATGGGGTTGGGCTGGATGGCCCCTGGGGTCTCCTCCAACTCTATGATTCTAAGATTCTATATCCTCTCTCTCTCTCTTTTCAAGACAGTGCTCTCAGCCTGAGATTCCTCCAGAGAAGAGGAGGCTGGCCCTGAAATCTGTGACCACTAAGTGCTTCTGAGTTCTGGATGGTGCGGCCATCAGCGTTGCTTCGTAACATCAGAGGTAGATTTCTGCCCGCCTGCCTGCCTGCATAGCTGATCTTCTGACATAATTAAAATAACAGGATCCTAGAGCTGGAAGAGACCACAACGGCCATCCAGTCCAACCACCTGCCACGCATTGGGACAAGCCATCTTTAGCTCTCCTACCTGCCCTCTTTCTCATTTTCTGGGCTCCATCCCCTCTGAGGGGTTAAGCAAGAGATGCATTCCCACAGTGTGAGAGCCAAGAGACTGAGATCTAAGCTCAATTACTAGTCCCATCTAAAACGGACACATCAAATCAATGGGATTTATATACTTGCTGGCCTACCATTCAGCAGTTGATTCAGTGGAGCCGCTCAAGCGGGGACCAGCAATTGGATTTAGGCCTGAACCACAAACCAGAAGAAGGGTCCAGGTTCAAATCCTACCTCTGTGATAGGCTCAATAGGACAGCTGAAGAACGTCTTTCTCTCCCTCTGCCTCTGTGTCCCCAACTGTGATACGAGGATAATTCAACTCACATTGGAAGGTTATTTTTGCAAGTTATTTGGGCTATGGCCACTGAGTTCGAGAGTTCTCTCCCTTGAAAGGTTCACCTGTGGAATTCACTGCTGCTAAGTGTAGCCACAACTTCCAGCCTGGTTGACTTTAAAGAGGACTGGATAAATTCATAGAGGATGGTGCCCTCAATGACTACCAGTCAGAATGGCTATATGTCGCCTCCAGTATCACAGTCGTTGGGATTTGTAGATTTAGGGAGGGGCAGTTAGAATTCTCATCCGCAGATCCCTAGTGCCTTCTCAAATGCCAGACCCCGGAATTCCATAGAATGCGGTTAAAATGGAATCGCAGTGCTATTACTGCGCCGTGTGAAACAGCCCCAAGTAGGCCTTGGTCTGATTCAAGGAGACTTTTCTAATGTCCTTATCGTATCCTCTCACCCGACACCAAAAGGAAACGCTTTTGGCTAGGGGTGCAAGTTAATTTGACACCTTTACCTTTCAATACACTGGTTTTATTGTACCTCTCACCTATGATAGTTATTATTTTGCCATCACTTTTTATTGCATGCTCTGGTTGCAATTCTGTTTACACTCTTGCGTTAGCCATTCTGGATGCTTACTTCCAAACTGGCGACAAGTATACTAAAAGATACTTCGGTTCATTTCACATACTTCTTAACTGTCAAATAAATTATTTTCATGCGTGTATCTTTTATAAATCCAAAGATCGATGGATTCTTTGTCATTGACTTGTTACAACCACAGCCCTAATCGTTCCTTGAATTCTTGTGGGATTTGATGACTGGGGTCGTGATCTCATGCACTCTTGCCCAAGAATAATCCCCAGTGAATAAAGGGAGAATTATTTTTGAGTAAACATCCCCTGTAGATTGTCATACAGTGCAATCTTAGGTGCACCTATTCAGAATTAAGTCCCACTGAGTTCAATGGGACTTGTTCTCAGATTAGTAAGCAAAGTATTGCAAATTAAGAGTCTAGACCAGTGGTTCTCAACCTGTGGGGCCCCAGATGTTCGTGGACTTCAGCTCCCAGAAGCCCCAGCCACTATGGTCAATGCTCAGGGCTTCTGGGAGCTGAAGTCCACGAACATCTGGGGACCCACAGGTTGAGAACCACTGGTCTAGATGATGCTTCATATTTACCCATTCATTTAAAAAAAATTGAGCGGTCCTTCATCTACAAGAGATATCAGGACAGTTTATACAACAATATTTTAATGCGTTTTTTAAAAAAGCAATTAAATCAGTGCAATCCAACAAACAATCTAATTCGGAAGTTACATGCTAACACAAATCAAAGTGCTGCCTGACTCCTTCCCCTCCCATCTTTGACAAACAAAACAGTAATTGAAAAAGACAGTACAAATAAAAAAACATCTTGAGCTAGAGCTGAAAAGAATACAGAGTCCGCACAGACAGTTGCGTGATCGGTTTTTCCTGTATTTTGCAGTTTGTGGTCCAAACTACTACCAAAGCCATTCTCAAAAAATGAGATTGTAAACTCTTGGGTTTTTGCATAGCTTTTAATACAAGGGCGGGCCCACAGAGGAATACCTTACGGGAACGTTGTCCGAGACAACTAATATAATTTATGGGAAGTGCATGGATTGCTAAAAGCACAAAACTGATGCTCTTCTTATTAATACACCTATGATTCTTCACACTGTGCATCTGTTTAAACAATTCTTTCGCTGGTGCAATACTCTGCAAGGACTTCATATATCTTCCCGCGTATCTTCTCAGTCTATGGTCCGAAGGCACGTGATATAGCCCTGCTGCTCGCTGAAGCTAAGAAGGGCCGAGTCTGGTTGTGAGACTGGATGTGACAGTCAGTTGCCTTATGGAATTAAGGAATTGATACCAAGGCGAAAAAGAAATAGGTATATTATTATCTTGAGAGCTAGCAGGAGGAGCGTTAACGTTGACTCTGGAGATCAGGGTTCGATTCCCCTCTCGGCCATGGAAACCTTGGGCACCTCACACACGCTCAGCCCTGAAAATTCTGCGACAGGTTCGCCCTAGGATTGCCGTAAGTTGGAAACAACTTTAAGGCACACAATAACAACAAGAACCCAGTGACAACAAAGGGCCCTTCCGTCCTATACTGTTATAGTGCTATTATTCCACTTCCAACATCCTGCGGGATCCTGGGGTTTGCAATTGAGTGAGGGACATTGAGGATTCTCAGCCAGAGAGCTCTTTGGCCTCAGTAAACTACAAACCCCAGGATTCCAGGGGATGTTGAAAGTGGGATAATAGCACTATAAGAGTGTAGTGCAGAAAGGGCCATATTCTTATCTTAGCCCTGTATATTGCAGAAAAAGTCGTACTGTTGAATTAGGCCTTCCAACCTGTTTGATCAGTGTGGACGTTATGTAGCCCACGCGACGCTGTTGTCCAGCACGCTGCAGCGACCCTAACCAGTGTTGAAGAATGCTGGGAGTTACGGTCCAACCTCATCTGGAGAGCTCCGTGTTCCCTCACCCCTCTTGCTGCACGGGATTTCTGACCAACATAGTCCAAAACACCTTGAGAACCAAAGCTGTACCCCCCAGCCCTACCATAGATGCAAGGCTTCATGGCTGAAATGTTTGCCACAGGTGTTAAAAGATAGACACCCACTTTTTCTTTCTCTGTTCACTAAGCCCTAGAAGGGGACGTGGAGTAATTTTGAGACAGGGATCTATCTAGATTGGGAAAAGAGGAGGTGGGGTGAAGACAAAAGAAAAGTTTAAACAACCACCACCACCAAGAGGGGATTTTAAGCTTTATGAACCTCCAGTCAGTGGTAAGTCACAGAACGTGGCCTCCTTAGTGGTGGATCCAAAGAACTTTTTCCATCCACAGGGACCTGTTGAGGACCAGCCGTTGGCAAGTTAAGTGCTGCAAGTGTTATTGGTTCTGGTTTGGTTTCTTCTCCAATAAATTTTAACATGCATTTAAAAGCTTATTACCACGCTGTAGCTATCGGTTACTTTACTGTTTTCTAAAATTAAATTCTGTACGGCGTATATTCTTTAAGGAGTTTCGTTGGTCTCTTTTTCCCCCAACGTGTACCCACACAGTCAATGCCTCTAGAACCGCCTGCAGGTGAAAAATTACTTAAGCCATTCCAGTCTTGTCATGTTACGAAATCAGGCCTATTTTACAGATGAAGAACTTTAGGCTTACAAATGGAGGCTTTCTGCAAGTGTGCATGCACGGACACACACACCCAAACACAAACATGTCCACGGGCTAACAAGATTTCCAGCCAGGCCTTCCATATCCAAAACCCTTAACCTCCAGATGTCATTCAATGTGCATGTGTCTCTGTCTGTCTGTGAGGCCATTTCCACACTACACTTATAGTGTTATTATTCCACTTTCAACGTCCTGTGGTATTCTGGGGTTTGTAGTTTCCTGTGGCCCAAGGGCTCTCTGGCTGGGAATTCGACAGGCCCCTCCCTCAACTGCAAACCCCAGGATTCCACAGCAGGTTGAAAGTGGAATCATAGCAGTGTAACAGTGTAGTGCAGAAAGGGCCTAAGTGTAAAGAATCAGTTCCCACAATCCCTGTCCCAAATCAGTGTTAGTGAAGTAGCCCAGCTTCAAAGTATCCTAAAAAGCAGCCCAGTATCCTACTCCATTGCTTGGCAATTGCACCATCCAGATGACTTGCACATATAAGAATCAACCTCCATAGATGGAGACTGTGAATTTCTGCAAACACCACCACTATATTTAAAGGAATCAATCACACAATTGCCTGCTATACACCAAATCTCAATCCAGCGAGCTGTGTTACCAGCGTGGGGCATTCTGCATATGCTCAGAGATCATGAATACTTTTATTACAACCCCCACACCTTTCTCAGCCATCCACACTACGAGCAGGACATCCTTAGCCAACAGTCTGTACCACTGAGGGAAAGAAAAATCCAGATCTGAAAAAGATTTCTACAAACAGGGATGTAAACGACTGAAAAAAAAAGATACTGTAAGCACTGGATTTTAAGTTTAGGTCCATCAATACTCTTCCCACCTGTCCCAAAATACAAACCACAATCAAATCCATCACAAATCAGAAGGAATATGCTATAGTCGTGTAGATGCAGTCATCCTTTGGCTCACCCCCAGTACCCAAAATGTATATATCTTTCTATATTTCTGGATTTTAAAAACATTATACAAGCACAGACACATCTATATTTCAGATCTCTTCCAGTTTCCTCCCTCGCCACACAACCTACAGCCCATAATAGGAGCCCAGCCTTTGCTCGATTCCACGCAAGGACAATGCTTGGCCCTGGAATGAGGGAAGAGGGGTGTGTAGGGTGCCCCCCCACTGTGTCCATCCACTGCAGAAAAGCTAGTGCAAGGGGAGGGAAGGAAACCTTCGCAGCAGGTTTTCAGATCTCTGTGTAGCTGGGCTGGTGAATATGTATCTCATCCCTAAATTCCACTGCCCCACAGAAATCTCCACCGCGCCCAACCAATCTTGCATGATACTCAAAAATCTGAAAACCATATTGTGCCTACAACAGCCTTTTCCCCATCCACAAAAATAAACAATATCTTTCCCATTCCCAAGAGATCTTTGCAGGGATTGCACCACGGCTGGCCAAATCACCCCGCACCTCTTTTGTTGCCGGCTCAGCAATGGCAATAATGCCCCCCATTCATCCACCCAGCCACCCTCTTTTCCCCCCGCCTTTGGCTTCCCCTCCTCCAGCAATGTTGGCTTACCTCTGGCCCTCCCAGCCTGGCTGCTTTTGCCAAAGAGGGACGGAGGAGGAAAAAGGATCCTGTCTCCTTCGGGTAGGCCACGCCACAAATGCACTCTGCACCCTTGAAGGAAAAAAAGGGAAAGCTAGCAAGAAGGGGAGGAAAAAAAAATAAGAGCAGCTGTCAATCCGTGGAAGGAGGGCCGGCCACTCCCTGAGTACAAGGGGATGGGCTGGCGGGCTGGCCGGCCGGCCGGTGGCATGCAAGCCCGGTCCCCAAGGAGAAAGGATGCAGCCCAGGAGGCTGGAGAGAGAAGATGCTCCAAGGGATGCTGATGAGGCAGAGAGGGTTGCAGGGCTGGGGAGGGAGGGATGGCGGAGGGAGCCAGCAGATACAGGGGGCCTTCCCAGCCCCCCTCCCCACCCTGATCTTGAGGCTACTGCATAGCCCAGCACCTTCTCCTGGGTCCTCTTTCTCCCCATGCGCCTTGCATGGCTCTCCCTGCAGCTCTGCGTGGAACAAAAGGGGAAGGAACTGAGCGAGCCAGGGGAGGGGAGGAGCCTTCCAGCTGTTTTTGTCAAGGCCTCCTCCTCACACACACACAATGCTGGGAGGTTCATTTTGTGGTTTCTCCGCCCAACGCTGCCGCAGAAGCTAAGCAGGCGGGAGGGAAAGAAAGATTCTCACACTCATTAGGGTGTGATTAGGGCAGGGATGCTAATTAAGCGGGGGAGACACAGTAGGAGGGCATTCCCCGGAATAAGAATTCTTTCCACCTGGTGAAATATTTCCTCACTCCCCAAATAGTCTCATTGCAACTACACTCAGTAAGAGCATTTAGAAATACATTTCTGCACTAGACTGTTGTAGTGCTATTATTCCACTTCCAACATCCTCTGGAATCCTGGGGTTTGCAGTTGAGGGAGGGGCCTTGAGAATCCTCAGCCAGAGCGCTCTTTGGCCTCAGGAAACTACAAACCCCAGAATTCCATAGGAGGTTGAAAGTGGAATAATAGCACTAGAACAGTGCAGTGCAGAAAGGCCCATAGTTGAGCGCTAGAAATGCAGGTCATTTCTGCCCATGGCAGCGTACAAATTCGAAACATACCAAGAGGAAGAAGCAAGTCCTGGAGGTGATTTTTAATAGTGTGGGCAGAGTTTAAGGTCAGTCCGGTAATAAACTGAGTTACCGTCAAAAGGGATTTGAACTAGGCTGAAAAGACACCCTCGTGAATATTACATAACAGTACAGAACCAGCAGGACTTGCAACCGGCTGGCCAGCCCTTTCTTTAAGACGTTCCAGTCTATTTTTCATCACACCAATGTTCCGTCTGTGCTCCCCTTAGCTTAGAATTAACCGAGTATAACTATGATATTTATTTGTAAAAAGTTACTTTTTGTAACAAGGTTGCCATAAAGTTATTGTTCCAAAACACACAATAAGTCATTTGATTGACCTAATGAGTAACTATTTCTAAATATGTTTCCATTTTAGTTTTTGAGAGTACATTAAGGTACATTTTCCAATTTTTTTCAAGTTTTATGCCATTTTCTGGTCAATCCTGAAGTTTTTTTTTTAATGCAACAAAGATTAACAAAAGAGTAATGAGCAATTCAGCAAGATGATTTTTACTACTGCAGAAGAGAATAGGAATGGATTATTTTTCAACGCCTGTAAAGAATAGCTGGAGTGAATTACTTTTAAGATGTAGTTTCTAAGCTAGTTTCCGCACTGGACTGTTGTAGTGCTATTATTCCACTTTCAACATCCTATGGAATCCTGGGGTTTGCAGGATTCTCCTTAAACTGCAAACCCTAGGATTCCATTGGGTGTTGAAAGTGGAATAATAGCACTGTAACAGTCTAGTGCGGATATGGTCCAAGTCCCAGTCATCCCAGGCATTCCTCTCCTCCTTCCAGTTTCTTCCTCCTCCCAAAAACTCATCTGTGCTTCTGCAAACCTCAGGGTTTCCTGAACATGCGGATATCTGGTACTTGATTGTCAGCTGCCTTATTCTGGCTACCGTCTCTGGTGGTCCTCAGCAACCAAGCCTGCTGTTATAGAGATTAACGTTTGCAACAGCACAATTCCCATATCAAGGGTCACTCCCTGACCTCTGGGTCACCACTAGTATGTACAGCTGAAGGCCCCACTGCACTGTCTCTGTGCTGTATTATTTATTCTATCCAAGCCAGTCTTCGGCCAGTTTAAAAGTCACAAAGGTGTTTTGGGTAAAAAAATGTGCATGCATATCCTCCAACTGTCCCAATTTGGCAGGGACATCCCCAGTAAATCCTCTGTCATCCCACTTTTTCAGCTGCTTTTAAAAATGTCCCAGTTTCGTTTTCCCTCCTTTATCCTCAGCTTACTTCAGTCGCTGAAAATGCTGCCAACTGAGTTCAAAGTGCAAATTTCCTTTGTGCTCAGTTAGCCCAGGAGGGAGGAGAGGAGGGGAGGTGGAAGAATCTTGCCCTTCCCAACAGGCTCAGGCAAAAGCAAATGGCTACGACAGAGCTTTCCAAACCATGTGTTGCAACATGTTCTCGTGTTGCCTGCAGGGCGTAGGTTTGTCGTGCGATGTAATGGGTGGTGGGGCTGCCACTCCTGCCACCGCGGGCCAGTCCTGCGTGAAGGGGCTGCCTCTGCCGCTGCACCAGGCCAAGGAAGACCCCAGAAAGAGCAGCAGGGATGGGAGGCCAGGCTCAGACGGAGGACCTGCCTCTCCCGCTGCCACCATAGCCTCCCCAGGCCAAGGAATGTTGGCAGTAGCAACCTTTGCATGCTTAATTAACTGGCTAGTTAGTTTGCATGTTCATCGTAGGCATAAAGGGGACTGCCTAGAGTAATCTTCCTGTCATTTGGTCAATACCCACTTCCCCTTGCATGTTCTCTTCCTTTTTTTTGGTCTTCAGCTTCCCTGCAAGCATGTACTCTCTGATTCTCTGGCAAGCATGCTTTCTTGTAAGCATGTGAGTTCTTATTTTCGTCTTACCTTTCTTCAAGAATTTGAACCTGTGTTATCTGTGCACAAGATCATGTGAGTAAATCCTTTTTACATATTTTTAACTAAACTGTTTGTGTTTATTTTGAGCTAGATTAAGTGAGTAGATGGCGGAGATGATGAAGTGGCTGGTTATCTGTTCAACTTCTGTTTGTGCATTTACTAAATACTCTGCTGATTGGGAGACTTATTACTAAAAATCTCTTAATTCCCCAACAAGGAAGACCCCAGTGAGGGCAGCAGCAGGGCAAGCTTGGGCGGAGGGGCTGCCTCCACTTACTTGCTGAATTATTGTGTCACAAAATGATGCATGTCCAAAAAGTCTGTCACCAACATGAAAAGTTTGGAAAGTTCTGGGCTACAGCCTTGCCTAGCTGGTCTGTTGTTGTTTTTTTATCATTATCATTTTTTCCATCTCCACCAGTCTAATATTGCTTGGCCACAAGCATCTTGGTTTTCATCTGTGAAATACTAGAGAGTGTTTGTTTGTTAGGATTCTGAGTCAATTACGTGGGGTGGCAATTTTTATAGTGCATAATTTTCCTACGGAAATGTTTCCATTTCTTCTTCAAAAAAAAAAATCAATATAATATACTAGTATCAAAGAATGGTTGTCAAATTGCCTCCGTGGAAAAACTGAACTGAATAGCGCAAGTGATTCTACACAGAGAATGACAATAAAATTAAAGGTGCCCCAATGATTTCCATGGAAGATAGTTAAACTGTCAGAAGCAGATGGATAACCACAGTGAATATCAAGTATAGCTCAATGCGAGTGCTGAAATTACCCCGTTGACCATTTTAAGTGCCGTTCCACCTTCTTTTTTTAGAGTATTGAAGTACATGTCACAAAAATTTAAAGACAAATATTTCAGTTAAAAAAAAATCACTTCCCCATAAAATGTTGGTTTCGTTTTAATATAACATTGAAACCATATGTAGTGAGACTTTTTTTCCCTAATCAAAATTTCAGTTATAGATTTGCAAACTGTTGGGATGTTTAAAATATTTATTGTAGTAAATATATGCCAGATCACAATCTATTTCAGTCTACTGAATTATAAAGCTACGATTCTGCCATGGTTCTGTTATGTGGGATCCTGGGGCTTGTAGTCTGGTGAAGAAAAGAGGGAGAGGGAGATGAGTGGAATGTCCACCTTGGGGAGAATGATCAGCTGGAATCCTAAGCTAAAGCGTTCCTCAATGTGTCTCAGCGTGTTAGAATTCAACTCCCAGCCTGTGCCTTCTGCCAGCCAAGAGGAGGAGGCAGTGGGGAGTGCCCAATGCAAGGAATCAGTAGAAGTGCTGAGCCGAAGTCAAGGTCAAATCCAAAAGGTCCAGAATGCCAAAGGTCTGCCCAAGAGGGATCAAGAGGACCAGAACACAATGGTCGTACAGGCTTCATTAGCAACTTGCTACAAGCAAACAGCAAGCCACGCCAAGATACTTATATAGCTGACGGAAACAGGTGTTACTTATCATTGTTCTGTTTTTACAATCTCACCAACAACGGCTTCCTTCTGAGCTGCTCATTTTTGTCTCCTCCGTGATTGCAGCCTGGGGGGCAAAGGCAGATCTAAGTCCTCTAAATCACTGCTGGTCCCCTTTCCCTCTGGCACTAGTTGCAACAATTCCATCTCAGCTTGTCTTTCAGCTGCTGGAGGCAAGGTAGTTTGGTCTAAAACTGGCTCTGTTTCTGACACAATCAATTGCTCATCAAGCTCTGAGCCATCATCTATCACACTATGTGCCTCATGACTGGGAGAGTGCTGCTGTCATCATTTTCCAGTCCCAAAATCTGCAGCACCTCAGAAACCCCTGGGTTGGGGCTTAAAGAGGAAAGGTTCTTTTCAGGGAGGCAGGAATAGCATCAGCTGAAGAACCTACAGTGATGGAGTTCCACTGTCATAACTGCATCTGCAGGATCTCAGCCAATATTTCCAAGCTCTGCCGCTTTGACTCTGAGGCCATTTCCGCACAAGGCCAATGCTTTGTAGTTGCCTCAAATTTTTAGCCATCAGTCTGCACATTATAGTGTTGTAGCATTGTAGTTTTACTTATGCTTCTGCAAGTTTTCAGCTCCTAGCACAGTTCACTGCAATGAGAAACCGCTGTATCTGATAACTGGAAAAATTCCGATGTAAATCTCCCAAACCAGTTCTGCTCCATTTTTGACCTACATGCAGAAGCATAGCATCAATTCACATTGCAGAAGTGGCCAGCTATGGGCATTCCCAGGCTGTCCCTTCTGTCATTTCCATCCCTCTCTCTCTCCACCCATCAAAGGACAGGCTGCTGTCATTATTGTCTTCATGCGTCAAATGGACAGTGGGAAGAGAGCGGATCTGGCAATGGACCGCTAAGACATGGTTTTTTCCCCATGTATCAATGAATGTACATACATATGCACAAACTTAGCGACACAGAAATGTGTTTAAAATGTGTGTGTTTTTTTTTTAAAAAAACCAAACCAATCAGTGATGGCAGGGCAGGGTGAGGGAGAGGAATGGAAGTGGCCAGGGACTTGCTGTTGCGGATGCAGCAACCACTGTTCTCCGGAGTAGTACGATGTAAATGTGTGTGTGCAGACAGCACAGTTTCTGAATCAGAGTATAAAAGCACCACTCTGGACACGCGGTGAACCGCTCCTCCCGTCTTATGCAGAAATGGCCTGAGTTGTGAAATGATGGTGGTTATGGGCCTTCTCCGCAGCATTCAGGGGTGGTCATTTCCAGGAAAACGGACATTCTCTGGGTGAAAGAAAGGCCAGTATTGACTAGTTTCTAGTGACAATCTGTTCCCCTCTGATTCTCATCGCAACACATCCATCGCTGTCTGCCTTATCCATCATTTCCTGTCAAGGTCACCACCGAAGCATCCAGAGACCTTGGGAAGGCAAGAAAGCTCTTGTACTTCATTATCGTGTTTCCTTTGTCCTTGCTCTCCGGCTCCTTGAGGCCTCAAGTCAGCGATTATTAATACCTTGATTCTTCCTCCCCCCCCAACCCCAGGTCACAGGCCAGATTTGAATCAGCGCAGGCGGCAGGCTGCCTGCGATAATGAGAATTTGAATGACTGGCTGGCCAGGAGATGTGTTTTCTGTTTTTAGAACCAAATGGTTCACAAATGCAAGGTCGCTTATCACTTTAAAATCGTGTGGAAGGTCCAGGGAGCGGTGAGGAGAAGGTTGGAGAAAAGACAGGCTCTTTCCAGTTGCATTTCTGAGCAAAGAAGGAAGCAGGAAAGAACTGCAAGTTCCTTTAAGACAAATGAGATGTTGCACCGAGTTTGTGTGGCTGCCAAGGCTGGGCCACAGGGAGCAGCCAGAGGTGAGCCAGAAGCCGGGGACTACGAAACGGGCGACAAAGCCGGTAGGGCAGGAAGGATGCAGAAGGTAGGGACAAACAGGGGATATAACCTTTGAAGGACTATTGCATTTATTGTAGCATAAGCTTTCATGGGCTATGGCCCGTTTTATTAAATGCACTGAAGTGTAAATGTTGGGCGTAGGAAGCCTGCAGCTCATGGGCTTTGTACATACAAATGCATACGCACAGAGAACAAGGTTTCCTCTGCTCCGTTCTAAAAGACTGGGACACATTTCGTCAGACTTTGTTAATGGCACCAAAAGAAGGAGGAATGGAGAGGTAACTTAAAAAGGAATGCAGCAGTACCTTTAAGACTAACTGGTTTTCAGAACCACAGAAACATACAGTTGGAAGGGACCACAATGGCCATCGAGTCCTGCCACGCAGGAATAAACACTCAAAGCACCACCAGAAAATGGCCATCCAGCCTCTGCTTAAAATCCTCTAAAGAAGGTGATTCCACCATACTCCCATCATATTCTACTGTTGAACGGCTCTGACTCTCAAGAAGTTCTTCCTGATGTTAAGTGAAATCTCTTTTCTTGTAGTTTGATGCCATTGCTCCTCATCCGAGTCTCTGGAGCAGCAGAAAACAAGCTTGTTCCATCTTCAACATGACATCCCTTCAAATATTTAAAGATGGCTATCACATCTCCTCTTAACCTTCTTTTTGTCAGGCTAAACAGCTCCCTAAGCCGCTCCTCATAGGGCTTCGTGGCTTCCAGACCCTTCACCATGTTGGTCGCCCTCCTCTGGACACGTTCCAGCTTGTCAATATCCTTCCTGAACTGTGGTGCCCAGGACAGGACACAGGATTCCAGGTACGTTCTAACCAAAGCAGAATAAAGTGGCATTATTAGTTCCCTTGAACTCGACACTATACTCCTGTTGACGCAGCCCAGAATTGCATCGGCTTTTTTAGCTGCTGCATCACACTGTTGATTCATGTTCAGCTGTGGTCTACTAAGACCCCTAGATCCCTTTCACATGTACTGTTTTCAAGCCAGGTATCACCCATCCTATATCTGTGCATTTCATTCTTTCTTCCTAAGTGTAATACCCTACATTTTTCCCTGTTAAAATTCATTTTGTTACTTTTGGCCCAGTTCTCTAATCTGTCAAGGCCATTTTGAACTCTGATCCTTTCCACTAGGGTATTAGCTATCCTGTCTTCTGGGGTATTTACTTTAGCATGATTATTTTTCATGGATATAACCCCACTTCTTCAGATGCAGTACAATTATATGAAGGTGTCTGGTTATAAAGCATATTTAGACAGTTGTGGCAGTGAGATAAAATGTAATAGGATCCAGAAAAATGGAAATCATGTCCCTTGCCCTAAATTTGTCCCGAGGCTTTAATATCACTCTGTCCTGCATCTGAAGAAGGCGGTTTATATCCACAAAAGCTCACGCTAAAATAAAAGCCAGTTCCTCTTTAAAAGTTCAGATATGATAAGGGTAAATAAGTTGGTTGGAGAGTAAATTGAAGTATTAATATCACTCGGAAATTTTAAAATTAAAAGATAACAGTTCAGATCAATGGATGTGTTACTGCAGTTTAGGCCTGTTTGGCGATAGTACCCGATATCACTTTGATATCATAATTTGGCCTGACCGTACCACCCCTCTACACGTGTTTGTGAGGCCCCCGGACACGCACGAAACTAGGCTCGGCACTAAACTGCTGAAATATTCTCAAACAATACAGGCAAGCCAGAAATAGCCAGATCGCAGCTTTGGGGACCTCCCCGGCAAACACCGTATTACGTATGCGCTACCTACAAAAGGCTCCCTGCCCCGCGCGGGCAACTTGACAAAGGCTGAACCATCCACCGTCAAGCATTGCGCATTTACGTACTGGCTACGCCATTGCTAATTCGGCTCTGATTCCGTCATGCTAAATTGCGACCTTTCGGAGACATTGTCTCGCACCCAAAACCCATTGTTGTCCCCGAGTAAGGCAGAGCCTTACACACTTCTCCCTATAAAAACCCCTGATTTGGAGACCTTCCTCGGATCGCTCCCGAGTTCTGGACCACCTTGCTGCCGCGTCGCTTGGTGACCTTCCCCTCCGCTCCACGTGCTGAGCCACACCGAACCCCAGCATCGCTCCCTATCTTCTTCCGGGCTTCAGGAACAGGTCTCGTATCACCCGAATCAACCATCCCCCTGAAAATCCCGCTATCTCACTCACACCTTTATTTTCCTTAGTTATCTGTGTGCGTGTGTTGCTTACATTGTGTGCCTGTATTTAATAAAGATCGTTCATTACTTTCAAACCGGTCTGCTTCTTGACTTGGCCTGACCCCGCAGACATTGGGTTCAAGATCCTGCTAAGTAACCCTGCCTCTCGTAACGCTAATGCAGTGCTCAGAGCTGATTTTCCCCACCTATAGTTGAGCACATTTTGGAGTCCCTCACGGGACCCCCAGTAAACAGGGTAACAGAGGATAATAGTGTCTGGAAAATAAGATTTCATTGAATGCATCAGGAAGGATTGGGAAAAGAAAGTACAGAAGTACATTGTCAGTAAATCAGGACTCTGTATCCAACAAAAAAGAGGGAAGGAAGTAACATGGAATATTTACCATTTCAAAACACTTCGTTGTATTACACGTATTCTGTAGATTTATATCGTCTATCATTTTTGTTTAAGCACATTATGTATTTCTATATTTTATTTATATGAAGATACATTTCTACACATTACCTTTGTTATCGACACGGAGGTTATGTAAAAAAATTTTAAAAGGTATAGCCACATTGCTTTTTGTCACTTCCCGCTTCCTCCTTTTTTATGCTGCAAGAGCTGCTTCCTTGAAAACTACTTAATGGCACCAGGAGTTTCAATGTAGATAAAATGGAATGAGTCCGAGGGATCTGTGGAATTACAGTCCAAAAAACTAACTTCTGCAAATTCTAAGGAGGAGAAAGAACAGGGTGGGTGGCTATTCACGCTGTGCTGTTCGTGCTGCAGGTTCCCCCCATCTCATCTAATCACAGCTTCCTTAATGCGACCCATACGGAGGGATAGGATTAGGAGTCGATGTAAGAGAGCTGAAATTGCTTCCCACAATTCGGTTATGTTACTCTTGGAGGCACAATTGCTGCACTTTCTCATTGGCATCTAGGCGGATTAAGTGCCGCTCCTGCACTTAACAGAGGACTGGAAGTAATTTCTTGGGATAAGACCTCTGTAAGGGAGGACACCGTCTGAGGATTCACAGGCAAGACAGAGCCGCACTTGCAAAACGGCGACTGCCGCACCCAGGCTTCCGCTGCTTATTATGCACTGAAAGTACAAATAAAAAGAAGTCAAGAAAAAGAACAAATCACAGCACCTAATCAGTAAAACTACCTCAACAATGGCCCAAAGTCTCTTTCACATTACACGAGTACGGCGCTGTAATATTACTTTAATTGCCTGGACCCCATCCGGTGGAATCCTGGGATTTCTGATTTTGTAAGGTATTTAGAAATGTCAGCCAGAGAGCTCACCAAACCACAAGTCCCAGGATTCCTCAGGATTTTGCCGTGGCAGTTAAAGTGGCATCAGACTGCTATAACTGTGCAGTGTGAAAGGGGCCCAGATTATATAGCAGACCTGAATGAAAGGATCCCTACTAGCTGATGGGAGAACAACAGAGAAATTGCCAGCATGTGCTACAGGTAGGGTCAGAGCCTAGGATCAGCCACCTCGGGCGTCTTCTTTTAGCTCTCCACACTTGCTCAATGGGACACTTCTGCTCAGAGTAACCTGGCACAGAACAGTGGAGGTAGCTGGCAAGCAGGCAGAAGTCTCCAAGCAGCTTTCTGCTCCTTAACTTATCCCAGCAGTAACAGAAAAGAGCTCTATCCAACAAGCAAATTAGAGCTGAATACAGGCAGAACAAAACCTCTGACAAAGAACCTCTGTCCTACTAAATCTTTTTGCACCTGCCTAGCATGCACCTTTTGTTCCTCATCCTATGGTTAGCTGGAAGCTTTTTAGCAGCATTGGCATTGGGAGGATGGTCAAGGAGGGCTGCACAGGCTTTCAGTATCAGGTTGCAGCAGTGCGTCTGCAGTGAACCGTGCAATAAAGTTTGAGCTGGGAAAGGATGAGATTCCAACAGAGCCAGCCCTAGTGTGGCTGTGTGGTTTTGCCTACAACAGGCAAGGTAAACAGCAGCTTAACTATTATGCTGTTTACCCTTTTTCTCAGTTTTGCTGTTCACACGGGCCCAGTAAGGGATTCTGGAAGCAGCTGCTGTTTACCTTGGCTGTTGTTTATTGGAAAGTACACACAACAATCACGAAACAAAGTGCGCTAATGCCCATAGATAGGTAAGGGATAGTATGCGCTATGATAAACTCTTGCAAAGGTCCTGCATCCTAACCCTAGCAAATTTGTAGGGCTAAATATATACAAAAAAAGCATACCATGGCTGATAGTATTGAAACCACATTTTAAATGAAATCCGCAAACACTTTGTACAGTACTTTTACTACAGCAAAGCACAGATCGTGTGTTCCTTTCGAGCTAACACACACACACACACACACACACAATGTTTCCAGAAACATGTACTTGGGACTAGATTTAGAAATGCTGATCTGAACTATGTCAGGTTTAAGAAACATCATGTCATAATCCTTAAAAGTGGGGCGTTACACTTTAATTTTCATTTTAGGGAGTTTTGTTATGAAGGCACCCATAAACTGAGAGCTTAAATTGTACCTTTCTTAGTTGATGTGTAAATCTTGGATGGTACGTACTAGAAACACAGAAACCGCCAGCCAAAATGTTAAGCTCAGCCATTTCTATAAAGAAGAAAAAGAGACAAATTCTTATCAAACTGCTGAAAATCACTCACCAGAGTTTAACTTCCTATAAATAAGCCACCTCAAAAACTTGTAGAGAGTATCTTCACCTTCATACTTTTTGGAATTTTCACATCAGTTGGTTGAACTGGTTTCTGTGGAAAAGCCATAGGGGAATCCCCTGTAACAAATAGCTACAAATACAATTAATATAAGCTTACTTACGATAAGTAAGCCCTGGAATTAATATAAGGTATTTTGCTATTTTCCACCTCGCAGAGTCACCGTGGCATAGTGAATGGAGCGGCTGACTACGACGCTCAAGACCCAGGTTTGAATTCCTCCTTGGCCATGGAAACCCACAGGTTGACCTTGAGCAAGTCACACTCTCTCAGCCTCAGAGGTAGGCAGAGGCAACCCCCTCTGAACAAATCACAGAATCATAGAGTTGGAAGAGACCACAGGGGCCATCCAGCCTCTGCTTATAAACTGCCAAAGAAGGAGACTCCACCACACTCCATGGAGACAGCAGCATATTCCGCTGCCAGATAGCTCTGACTGCCAGGAATCTCCTTTCCTGCAGCTTGAATCCATTGCTCCTTGTCCTAGTCTCTGGAGCAGCGGAAAACAAGCCTGTTCTCTCCTCGACATGACATCCCTTCCAATATCGAAGCATGGCTGTCATGTCCCTTCTTAACCTTCTCTTCTGCAGACTAAACATCCCCAGCTCCCTAAGGTGCTCCTCATAGGGCTTCATGGCTTCCAGACCCTTCACCATTTTGGTCGCCTTCCTTGGGACACGCTCCAGCTTGTCGACATCCTTCTTGAAATGAGGCGCCCAGAACTGGACACAGGATTCCAGATGAGGTCTCGCCAATGCAGAACAGAGTGGTACCATTACCTCCCTCGATCTAGACACCATGTTCCTATTGATGCAACCAAGAATCGCATTGGCTTCCATGCCCAAATCTTCCATGAAAATTCTGTGTCAGATTCACCACAGGGTCGCCGTAAGTTGGAAACAACTTGAAGGCACACAACGACAATGACAACAACAACACATTTTCTCCCTCAAACAGTTTCAGGCATTACTAGATGTATTTAGATTTAGTCCTATATGGATAAAGTTCCCATGGAAAAGTATGAGGCTGGCTTTTGAGTACACACGCCCAGCTTTGTGTACTTCCTCCCTAATGCTAATAATTATGAAAAGTAGAAACTCTCAGTTTGGAGCAGGAGGTCTCAGCAACCAAAGGAATGCACTGCTCTGGCGACACCAGCTGGCAACGGTTTCCTCCTTGAACAGGTCCAGAGAAGCGGCTCATATTAAATTCATGAACCGCAGAACAGGAGGTGTTTGTGGGGGCAGATGCTCTGGAGGTCCAGGAAGTAAATATTTCTTGGGGGAGGGCACTGGGGTTGCTCCCTGGCCCGCCTTCCCAAAACCCAAGGGAGAGCCAAGAGCGTCCCATGGCAAGTGTGTGACTCCCTGGGAAACAGACCCCGCAGCGGGAAGGGTCGTGCCGGGGGAGCAGCTTTCCCACCGGATCTCAGCTCTGCAAGAAATCCATGCTCAGCAGTGGGCTAAAGCAGCGCTACTCGAAGTGGTGGTCCCTGGACTGGCGCCAGTCTCCAAGCCATTGGTTGCTGGTCCCTGGCAAGTTTCCAGAAAAAAGGGAAAAACCGCCAGTTGTATCTAATGGGCATAAACATAGTGCTGGTCCCTGGCACACGGGGAAAAAAATAATAATTGCTGTGTTCCTACATTGGATAGCCCAAGAAGCACTGGCCAAAAGGCCTCCCCTACGCCATAGGTAGGATTGTCACATCGGGGCTATCCTAGATCCTGGGATTTCAGGGTCAAAACCTATGACTTGACAGCACCAGCTGGTGACATCACAGAAGGTGAGCCCAGGTAATGTTAGAAGAATGATGTCACACGGAGGGAGCCCTTGATGTCATTAAGCATGATCCGTATGGCATCGACCATCGTTACACAGATTAAGCCGTCCAGATCAAAAGCACCAAGCCTAACAAAAGAGGGAAATGTGTATATACACACACCACTTAAGGTACTGCTCTCACTTTGAGGTTTCACTCTCTTACCTTGAGATCTGGCAACCCTAACCACAACAGAGTCACCCTTCTGATTTTCCCCATGCTGGATTTTTAATCGGGTTGGGGGTTAAGGATACCCCTCCAAAGACACTGTTGGGTTTTATAACTCATTATCCACCAGTAGTTGGCAGGTTTAGTCTAAGTTGGACAGCGGACCTTCCATCCATGGCAAAACAACAAATAATGCCCAGAGTCAAAAGTATTTTTGAAAATGGTTATACGGGTATAGGCATACCTCAGCTCACAAAGCTTCTGACAAGCTCCTTTTTGCAAAGTCTTTTTACACCTGCTTAGCCCGCCTGTGCCTGGGTCTTCTGTCTAGCTGGGGCTTTTTTAAGAAGCATCAGCACTCTGTCACGCGCGGGCGACCTTGCTTTCCCAAGAAACGGAGTTTAGCAGCAGTGTTTATCTGGCAATAAGCAAGCAATGCAGCAACTTTCAAAAGTTACTAAGACTGGCATATGTTGCATGGTAACAGATTTTACACCTTGACATACAAATTCAGACACAAATGGCAATGGCTGCGGAAAGTGGTAAACGTCACATCTCCCCACCAAAAACCTGAGTGTCCCAGGCCCTCCCCGGCTGCATTTTGGAAGAAGTTCTCAAGTGCTCCCTAGAAGGCCCAATATGTTTTTGTTTACATATCAAAGGACCTAACTTTTTTCCATTTCACACGTACATATTGTTAATTGTGAGTAACAAGACAGCTGAAACACATTGACCTGCCCTTCTTTTGTGTGGTCTAGGAAACCATCCCTACTCTTTCCATGTTATTTCTGTCTCTGGTGCCAAATCTTCTCTCAGAGAAGTAATCTCCAGGAACACGTCTACTTTGTTAACTGAGGTATATCTGTATTTATATTTCTATCTGTCTGTCTGCTTCTGGCAGGGATGAGAATCGTGTGGCCTTCCAGATGTTGTTGGACTGCCGCAATTAGGCAACAAGACCGAATCCTGAGGAAGGCTGGGAGCTGGAGTTGATAACATCTGGAGGGCTCCATGATTCCTGCCCTTGATCTATAAACAGTAATATAAACCATATATATTGGGGGGGGGAACTGTGGCTCCTTGAAGTTAAATTAAACAAGATGTTATTTCAGCAGCCACAAAGCTGCTCTGATCAAAAGAACAGAAGTGGATCTAGATATCTCTAAACTACACAAAAGTTCTCAGGGCGCGTCCTGATGTTGTAACTGGGACAACGCTCACAGTTCTTTCTTCAACGGCAGCGAGTCTCTTTTGCAGTTGTCCAGGAAGACGTCTATAATAATTCCGAACAGGCTTGCGATCATCGCCTAGGTCAGAAGCTGGCGACCGCAGCAGGAAAGAAACCTGCCCCCGTTGTTACCCTACCCTGCCACCCCTCCTGCAAGATATGTGATTTTCATAAATTGGACTTATTAATGACTAGAGAACATGATGGAAGTCACACTGACCAGAGAACACGTTTCAGGGTCAAGCTGACCCAAGACATGTTCAGAGTCATAAGTCCGGAGAGGATTAGGCAGGAAAACTCAGTGTTGATGGGTTCATGCTAATCTTTTTACTACTCCAGGCTCTCCGCCTCTCCAATGCAATGAAAAACCAACTGCCCAGACCGGGGAGCAATCATCCCCTGCCCAGATTGGGGAGACCATCCCTCAATTTTATCCTGCAGAGATCTTCCCTATACACCCAGCCTGACCAAACATTACGAGGTTGTCGTGAGTCCCACCAATGTTTTGTCACTCCAGAATTAAGCCCATTCCGGGCCTCTTTGTCTACTCCATGGGAAAGCTATTGCAGATTTGTCAACACACCCCTTCCAGGTATGAAAGAGAGTGTAAAAACCCCAGCTTCAACCCCAGCTATTCGTGGTACGCTGGGCGTAGTACGTTGTAGCTGGTGCCCCAGACTGCCGTTCCCCCGTGTGACCTTCGGATGCTATCCGATCCACTCTGCTGTGATCCTTTCTTCAGGACTGGTAACTACCACCCTTCATCTCTCTCTATCCAACCTTTCCTGCCTCACTTTCCAATAGCCTTGTGTGGTTCTTGAGAGCATCTGGTTTCTTGTGTGTTTGTCAATTCACATAAAATACTTTGCCTCTGTACAGTTAGTACTGGTACGCACAGCTGAAAATATCCTGCCGTTACCCTCCACGCGCAGACCTCCTTTGAGCTACGACTCCCCCAAATTCTAAGGAGATGCTGGCATTGCAAGGGGACCCCCAACATCCCCCTCCTCTTAGGGTAACACTGTGGTGGGCCACAGAGATGCACGTTTAGGTGACAACAGGCCAAAAATTCCACTCAGACTTCTGTGTACTTTTGACTAATTTTCGCTCTTTAAAAACTACATAGATTTTTTTTTTTGAAAAAAAAAAATCCTACACAGCACCTTTCCAAGCAGTGTTTTTGGCAATTTTATTGTCAGGGATGTACCTTTGGCGGGGGGGGGCAAAAAGAGGGTGTTATCCCTCTAAATAAGAATTCTTCCTCCCCACCAAAATAAATTTTCCTTCAATCCCCCATTACAGAGAGTCTCTGACCCCCTAGTGTAGCACAACTAAAGGCACACAGCAACAACAATTGTGATTTACTTCCTTCATGTGAGAAAGCCTGAAGTGGAACAGCAGAGGATTAATAGGCCTGCCTTTGCTAAACCGGAACAGTTGAAGGGTTTGAGACAAACCATGGTTAAGCCGCAGTTAAAACTAACCATAGTTAGTTTGGGCTCAGATATTTAAAAAAAAACAAAAACAAGCAGAGCTAAAAGAAAGAAAAACATTTTACCATGGCTGCCTAGTAAAAGCTAAATTTTTGCTTAGTACTGAATCCAGGCTCTTTCGAAAAACTAGGGGACATCCCTGAGCTTCCTGCTGTTGCTTTCTGTTATGAACCTCAGATCGTGAGTTTTCTAAAAAGTCAGAGAACCGCATCAGACGTCGAGGAACGCAAAATAACCCACGGGTCGACGGTCGACGGTCTGCTGCAGAGAGGCGCCGCGAGCGCGAGCACGCGCACGCATGCGCGCCATTCTCCAGGGAGGGCGCCCGCCCGCGCCCAACCCACCGGCCGGAGCAAGACGGCTCCCGCGGGGCCGGCAGGCCGCAGGCAGCGCGGCGCGCCATCGCGCCGCCTCACCAGGCGCCAGGCCAACGCGCGGCATCGGTTACTGCGGGGCTGGCGCGCGAAGGCCCAAGACGCAGGAAGCCCCGGGCGCTGACCGCAGGGGCCGGGCGGGCCCCTGGGGGCCGGAGTCCACGAGCCCCGGGACCCGCAGGGCCAAGGAACGGCCAGGAGTCATTTCCTAAAACACCCCCCGCCCCACTCCCCCCAGGGGCCGCCCCTTCTCGCCACCCTCGCTCGGGAGCCGGGCTCGCACGGCGGGCGGGCAACCGAGGCGGCCTTCCCAGGAAGGTCTCAGGGGCGGCAAGGCGACGCCCCGCCCGGGGCCCCCGGCAGCCCCGCCAGGCCGGCCAGGGCCCAGGCAGGCAGGCAGGCAGGCAGGCGCCGCCCCTCCGCCGGCGCGCCGCCGGCAGGCGCCCCTCGCCTCGCCCCGGGCCCGGCGCCCCAGCAAGCCGTCGAGAGCGGCCGGCCCCCTCCCTCCCTCCCCCCTCCCCGCCGCCGGCGCGGGGCCGGATTCCCTTCCCGAAGGAGGGAGAAGCCCGGCCCGGCCCGGCCCCGGCACGTGCTGCGCGCCCGCGCGCCTCCCCTCCGCCGCGCAGGGGGCCGGCCGGCGAGGCCCCGCCCACGTGCGGGCAGGCGCGGCGGCGGCGGCGGCGGCGGGGGCGTCCCACGCGCTGACGTCAACCGCCGCCGCGGCCGCCTGCTCCCCGCCCCCCCGCGTGCCCACGACCAAGATGGCGCCCGGAAAGCGCCCGGGCGCGGCGGGAAGGGGCGGAGCCGGGGGGCGTGTCGGCGGGAAGCGGCGATGGCGGCGGCGGCGGCGGCGGCCCCGGAGGCCCCCGGGCCCGAGGAGCCCCCGCCGCGGGAGAGGCCCAGCGGCCACCCGGAGTTGCCCTGGTGAGGGCCGGGGGCGGGGGCGGGCAGGGGGGCTGTCGGCAGGGGGACGCGTGAGGCCCCGCGCCCGGGCAGGGAACAGGGGGCGCAGCCGGGCGGGACGGGTGACAGTACGTGTGGGGGGGATCCGGGCCTCTCGGTGGAGCGCAAGCTGCGCCTGAGCCGGCGGCGTGATGCGGCAGCCAAGGAAGCCAGCGCGATTCTCGGTTGCGCCCGTGGGAGTCTGGTGTCCAGAGCGAGGGAGGTCATGGTGCCACTCTGTCCTGCTTTGGTCAGGCCTCATCTGGAAGGCTGTGTCACCTCATTTCGAGAAGGACCTGGTTAAGCTGGAGCAAGTCCAGAGGAGGGCGACCAAAATGGTGAGGGGCCTGGAAGCCATGAAGCCCTATGTGGATAGACTTAGGGAGCTGGGGATGTCTAGTCTGCAGAAGAGACGGTTAAGAGGGGTCAGGATAGCCATGTTTAAATATGTGAAGGGATGCCATGTAGAGGAGGGAGAGGGCTTGTTTTCTGCTGCTCCAGAGACCAGGACAAGGAGCCATGGATTCAAGCTGCAGGAAAGGGGATTCCACCTGAACCTGAGGAAGAACTTCTTGACCATCAGGGCTGTCCGGCCATGGAATCTGCTGCTGCCTCCGTGGAGTGTGGTGGAGTCCCCTTCCTTGGAGGTTTTTGAGCAGAGGCTGGAGGGCCACCTGTCCAAGGGAGGGCTTTGAGGGTGTTCCTGCATGGCAGAATGGGGTTGGACTGGGTGGCCCCTGGGGTCTCTTCCAACTCTACGTTTCTATGCTATGCTTCTGTGCATGAACAGCAAGACAGAAAGGGAGAGAGCAGCTATGCCCGCCTCACTAGCTAGCCCTGAGATGATTAAAAAGCCTAGAATTACAGGTTTATTTACCAAAAAAAGGAAATCACAAGAAAAGTGGAGACTGGTGAAATTAAAAATAATCCCTGATGTATTTTGGAAGAAGCTTATCTCTAAAAAGTTCGGAATGTTTTGTTTAGTAATGCAAAGCTTACCTAGAATCTTAGAATCATAAAGTTGGAAGAGACCGCAGGGGCCATCCAGTCCAACCCCATTCTGCCATGCAGGAACCCACATCAAACCACTCCCTTTGACAGACAGCCGTCCAGCCTCTGCTTAAAAACCTCCAAAGAAGGAGACCCCACCACACACCATGGAGGCAGCAGATTCCACTGCTGGACAGCTCTGACCGTCAGGAAGTTCTTCCTGAGGTTTAGGTGGAATCTCTTTCCCTGCAGCTTGCATCCATGGCTCTTTGTCCTGGTCTCTGGAGCAGCAGAAAACAAGCTTGCTCCATCTTCAACATGACATTCCTTCAAATATTTAAAAGAACCTGACTTGGTTCTTTCATTTTACATGTGTATATTGTTACTTCTGGAGAAAAAGTCTTCTGAAACATGCTGAACTGCTCTTTTTTTATTATAGTATAGGAAGTAATTCTAATTTTTTTTTTCATGTTGCTTCTGTCTCTGACTGAGGTACACCTGCATGCAAGAACAATCTATATTTGTTAGGCAGATGCTAAACCAGGGAGGGGGTGGCTGAATTTCAGAGAGGCATCTTCTCTAGCTATTCTCAGAGACAAAAGCTGAACAAGGCATGGCAACTCTTGTTGGTCCTGTTTTCAGCTGAACTTGATCTTTCTTTCTTTTTTTCCCCTTCTTTCTCTTCCTTTCTGTCCCTTAGAATCCTGGAGACCATGGGAGTTACCTCTCATGAAACCCAGCTGGAGCTCCTGATTCTGCAAGTTTGCGTTTTTGCTTGTCGAAGCTCCGAAAAGTGATTTAGGTGAAAATTAAACTGCCATCCCTGAAGAAAATGATTTTCCCTTTTTATCTCACACGGGCATTTCTGACAACATTCCAGTAAAAGTCAATAGCCTGTCAATTCCAAGAAGATGAGAAAATGTGGGTGTTGAATCCAAACAGTAAACAATGACAATCATTTCCCAGCTATCATTTGCTTTCTCCATTTTTTTAAACCTTTGAAGGAAAGAGTCATGTGCAGACGATTAGAACATTGGACCTAATGCCCAGATTCAAATCTTCACCCATTCATGAAGATACAAGCTTTGAGATTTGACTTACTGGTTTAATATAAAAAGAAGGGAGGAAGTGCAGAAAAGAAGGATGAACGTGGCAGCAGCTTTAAGGCTGAGTAGAATAGCTGCAGCTATTCCAGCCATCGGCTGGTGTGAACCAAGTGCCACCAGGTGAATCGCCCACCCAGCCTTTAGTTTGTGGTGCGATTGCTGGACAACCAAGTGACCAGCACAAGGTTATCCTTATGAGATGGATTGTATCTATCAAAGAGCCCTGTTTTATTGACTTCCTCACCCCTCATGACATTATACTGATTCAGGGAATATGGACTGCGGAGGAAAACCATTAAATAGTTGTCACTCATTTTCACTTGGGGCAGAGCCAGGGATAAAGCACAGGAGAGCAAGGGGAGGCCTGGGGGGTCCGGTCTCCACCACTCTATGTGCTACAACACGTTCTTTTCCCGCGTTTAAAACATATGCCATGGTGGCGCTGATTCAATTGCACTCTGCTGATAAGAAATATCTGTATGCCTCCAATGAAGAAGAAATTCCAAATCAGAACCCTGTGGGCTGAACTGGAATCATACCTTGCTAAGCGCATATTGCAGAATCCAAATGCCTTTGTAGTCCTGGGGAGGGGTCTTGAATGTTAGATTGGGCCCCAGTGACCATACCCTATATACCCAGCATAAATCCCCTCTGCCCTCTATTAGCTCCTGTTACTCGGCTTGCTGGGGGTCCCTTTAGGAGATTCCCGACGCTTGTAAAAATTATCACTTGGGGGGGAAACTAGCTATGAACACTGCTGTAGCAATGCAAAGAGGGAACGGTAATGAGGGATCTTGAGCCCAGCTTTACGGAATCAGAACACAGAGAATTAGGTCAACTTTCAGTATTGTATTGGAAAAGATGTCAAAATCCATTCAAGCACTCTGTTGCCCTCACTCACACAAGCATACAAGGGCTATAGAAATTTAGAAAGGTGAAAATTAAGAGAGGCATAAGGGTTTTGGCAAGGAGCACGTGATGGGAGATCCTCTGGAGGGGATAGCTGTAGTTGACGGCATCATCCGTCTCTACGTGTTCTGTTTGTTTTCTTCTGGAGGTGCAATCTGGAAGGAATATTGATTGGTTGTATTTGTTAATCATTTTTCTGCCCAGTAGGGCTGCCAAAATGGAGTTGCCATAAAATAACTTTAGAAAGAGAAGAGAGCCCTTTTTAAAAGCCAATTTTTAAAAAATTGAAAACCAAAGACTAGGCGGACTAATCGTTTTTGTTACTTTCTGTTAGCTCAACAAAGATGGAGGCAATCTGACTTCCCTTGGTAGGAAGTTTTTTTTTTAATAAAGTTTATTCTTAAAATATACAAAAACATACAAAATCCACTACACAACCATTACATAACATCTTACAAAACGTACCCATTTATCTCTACACAATCTACTACATTACACATACACCTACACATAAAGAAATTTCTTAAATCGTTATCTAGAAGATTCAAAAGAAAGAGGAGGATTGGCTTTATCAAATTTAACTTTATATTACTACGCTTGTGTTTTAAATTGGATCCAATACTGGATTAAATTGGAGAATATAAAACTTTTAAAGATTGAGGGAGATGGGTTAAGGTTAGGATGGCACTTTTACCTATGGTATAACAAAGGGAAGGAAAGTAAAGAGTTTAACAGACATTTTTTAAGGAAGGCTTTATTTAAAGTGTGGAAGAAGTATTTTGTTAGAGTGTGTAGGAAAATCCCAGTAGGGGTTTCGCCCCATGAAGCATTTTATAAAAGGGAAGCTATCTTATTTGATAAATGGATTAAATATGAAGATTTGATAGAAGTTAACCAAGAACAAATAAGGATTAAAACTCAACAAGAATTAAATGAATCGGGGTTGAAATGTCATTGGCTATTGTATAGGCAGTTAAGAGAGAAATTCAAAAATGATATTAAACTCAATGAATATCAAATGGTAACAGAAGAATTGAATGGGGTATTATATCCAGGAAAATCTAAAGTTATCTCGTCTATTTATAAAATTTTGATAAAATGGAATATGGAAGAGGAATCCGTTAAATTACCGATGATAAAATGGGCTCAAAATTTATCTCATCCAATTTTAATGGAGCAATGGGAGAAACTCTGGACTAGAACAGTTAAGCTTACGCTCTGCCAAGATATAAGAGAGAATATGTATAAGATGTATCTCCGCTGGTATTTAACCCCTCAAAAAATAGCGAAGATGACAAATAAATGTTCTAATAAATGCTGGAGATGTAAAGAGGAGGTAGGCTCCTTCTACCATATGTGGTGGACATGTTCAAAAATGAAGACATTTTGGAAACAAATTCATGGAAGAATAGAAAAGATGTTAGATTTAAAATTTGAAATGTCACCGGAACTTTATATGTTATCTATGTGGGGAAATGATTTAGAGAAAAAAGTCGGGCGACAATTGCTCTATACGACGGCTGCAGCAAGGATGTTGATAGCATCGAGATGGAAAGAGAAGCCAACGCCTATGGTGAAGGAATGGGAAATGAAAGTATTTGAGTTAATACAGTTAGATAAAATCACATATATACTAAGAGGAGAGACTAAGGAAATGTTTAGTAAACAATGGGAAAAAATGGTACAATATTATAAGATTGTCTGGTATGATAGTGAATTGGTAGAATTAAATTACTGAAAGAAAATGTAGGGAATATGTGATATCTATATATGAGAAAGGAAACCGGAATATAATAGATTTGTGTTAGAACCTCCGAGACCAAAGTTAGAAGTAAAGAAGTTTGAGCATTCAAGGTGCTGCCACAGAAAAGTTCCTGCCTCATGTAGTCACCAGCTTAGCCTCCTGGGGTGGAGAGACATGTCACTCAGGAGGATCTGAAATTCCACATCTGCTTTTATGGGAGGAGATAGTCTTTCAGGTGGACTTGCCCGAAGCTCCTTATAGGTGAAAACCAGCACTTTTAACATGGAAACAATTTGGAAGCCAGTATAGTTGGTTCAGGACAACTGTACTTTCTGTATGCCCTTCAAGGGCAGCCCTACATAGAGCAAATTACAGTAGTCTAAATCAGAGGTAATGAGAGGCAGGAAATGCCAGTTTTGCCCAGCTGACCTTAGAAGGTGGAGTAGGTTTTTCCGACTACCCTGTGTTCTTCAGTTAATTTAGATTTAATTTCAAGATTTGAAGGGATGTCATGTTGAGGAGAGGGCTTGTTTTCTGCTGCTCCAGAGACTAGGACATGGAGCAATGGATTCAAGCTGCAGGAAAGGAGATTCCACCTGAACCTCAGGAAGCACTTCCTGACAGTCAGAGCTCTCCGGCAGTGGAATCTGCTGCCTCCATGGAGTGTGGTGGAGTCTCTGTCTTTGGAGGTGTTTAAGCAGAGGCGGGATGGCCATCTGTTGGGAGTGCTTTGAGTGTGTGTTCCTGCATGGCGGAAGGGGGTTGGACTGGATGGCCCCTGGGTCTCTTCCAACTCTATGATTCTGTAAGATCAACACTGTAAATCAATAGAAAAAAATCAATTCTATAAAGCACTGATTCATTCTCTGTAAATCTGTTAACTCTATTAAACAAACCATACCTATATTAAAAAATATTAAAATAGCAACAACCTATAGTTATATTTAATTTTTGTAGACTCTGTCTCATGCTAACACTAAAATTACAGATTAAAAAGGAACACAAGTTCAAAACCCTAAAATCACCAAATCACCCTCATTTTCCTTTAAATAGGCCATTAAACATTTCCGTTCCAGTGCAAACTCTTCTTCAGTATTTCCGTATTTCCCTTTAATTTGGCAGACTTGTCCATCTCCACAATTGTCATCAATCTGTTAAGCCACTGTTGGGTACACAAGTCTCGCTGCCAGTAACATATACTGAAGTAGTTCGGGTTGCGGTTTGTCAATGCTAGCATCATCTCTCCAGATTCCTAATACAGCCAGCCCTCCACGTTTGCGGGTTCAGCTTTCGGGGATTTATTTGCAAGTTTCTTCAGCCCATGCCCGCCCACGCCACCTCAGGCACTCCTTTCCCAGGGGAACAGTCCCTCTCGGCAGCTCTGATCAGGCAGTGCAGCCCTTTAAAAACCCACCTCTGGCCCTTCTCCACCAGCCGCTGCCTGGCCAGCTAAGAACGCCTCGCAGCCCAGTTTCTCATCACCACAAACCCTCTCCCACGTCCCTGACATCCAAGGAAGATGCTGGGCAAGAGGGGGGAAATCAGGGCCGTCATGCCAACCTACCCCCTTTTCTTCTCCTGGTTTGGACCCGGGGTGCTCACTGTCTCCACCATGCCTCAGCCCCCTTCCTGCAAACGCACACACCCCTTTTGATATTTGTGATTTTTCCACTTTTATGGAGGGTCCTATGCCTCTAACCTTAGCGAATGCGGAGGGCCAACTATAATTCAGAAATGCACTGACCAGAATTGGATTTCTTCCTCAACTCAGCTGACCTTGTGCCCCTGACACCCAAACTGCCACTGCCCCGGCCTCGGAGGGAGAGAAGAGGCAGGCACAGCTCCATCCCGCAGCAGACGAAACTGCCCCTTCCATGCCAGCTGCCCCCGCCCTGGCCTTGAAAGGAAGGAGAGAAGAACTGCCAGCATCTGTCGGGCTTAATCCCCTTCCACCCTGCCATCCCCTTTTCCTTTTGTGTACTTTCTTAACTAGATTGTAAGCCCGAGGGCAGGGAACTATTTTGCCCTTCTTTTACTTGTAAAGCACCATGTACAGTGGCGGCGTTGTATAAATAAATACGAGGAAGGGGAGGAGGAATAAGAAAGAGGAAAATGAAAACTGGGCAATGGCTCAAATTGGAGGAGCTTAAACTAGACAATGCCCTGGTGTACACATGGTAGTAAGTACCCCTGTGTCAAAGGTGGGAAAAGCCAAACGTTTCCAGCATTTTATATAAAATTGCATTTTATATTTCCATCTCATAGAGAACACCAGTTTCCAAAAATTCTTGGAACACCTGTAAATTTGCAACAAGTACACTGGGTGCGCAGAGGTACAACAACCAGGATAGGCTGCCCAGTACCAGAGCATGGAAAGTAACTTTATTATTATTATTATTATTACAGCTTCCAGAACCCCCCTGCAGCTGATACCAGATGCAGGAATCAAAGACTTCTGGTCCCCCAAATGTAACTCTTCTGCCTTGAAGGGATTTATTTCTTGAAGTCTCAGAAAGTTCCAGTCTGGGCTGTTCCTGAAGCAAAACCAGGGACCTCTCCACTTCTCCAAGAAAATGTTGGCAAAGTTTCAAATGCCAGAGACATTCAAAATCATCTCCAAAAAAATTGGAGCCTATCAGGAGCTTGCCCACTGTCTCTGGAATCCCCCAGCTGTTACAATCCTCAAGTTTTTTTTCTTTAAAATGAACCTTCAGATGGTTTCTGTAATACTGATTTACAGGAGCTGAGTCCAAAGAGGCAATTCATCCACACACATATAATGGTAGCCAAGGACTCTCCTGAAGGAAAGCAAAAAGGAAAAAAAAAATTCTAAATTCCGCAGTTGCTCGGAGTCATGATTTCCTCAGAGCTGTTCTTAACCCCTGCAAGAAAATGTTAATTCTGCAGTTTCCTGCCACCAGTTTACGGACCACCTCTATAAGAAACCAACTGAAGCCTTCATGACCTCAAATATTTCATCATCCACCTGTCCACTAGTAAAAGCATTTCCTGGTAAGACAGAATCAGAGGCAGGCAAGTGACTTAGGCTCAGTCTTAAATGTTTTTATTAAAAGTGCTTTACAGTGATTATTTGTTGTGCAACCCAACAAAGTCCACCTAGAATCCCCAAAAGCCCTGCCCCAAGGATCGAAGTCTCATATGGGAAAATCCCATATTCTCCTTCCCTGGTGCAGTGGGTTATTCTCTGCTAGTTTCTGGCAGCTTTGACGGTTGATCATTTGTATAAACATTACAGCACAAAAAAAAGGCTCCTCCTTTCACTGGATTAGTCAATTAGTCACGCTCACAGAATGCCGGTTTAGAGAAATGTCTGGTTTATAAAGGAAATTCTTGGTGCATTGCCCACAATCAGCATTTGGGCAGTCTTCAGTCAACAGATGATCAGTGCTAGAGCTTGGACAACTTTACTTTTTTTGGACCACAGCTTCCAGGATCCACAAACAATAGTAACTGGAAGAGGGGATTCTGAGAGCTGCAGTCCAAAAACATAACCCTTCCGAGTTCTGAATAGGCCACAGGTGAATTTCCCCAGTGAAACGCCATCTCCCGGCTTGCTTCTTTTCGTTCCCACATCTCCTCCAGTGCAAACCATCTGAAAAAACACCCCACAACCCCCAAAGAGCCAGTCTTTTCCAAATGGACAAAATGAGTTGGTGCGACCTGTCTGGCATTGGGACGGGGGAGGGCAAAGACACAAGCAGGAATGAATCTGAGCTGGAGGAAGGAAGAACAGTTTTGCCAACCTTCAGTTCACGGCCCCGGTCCCCATAAATGACGAAGGCAGAGTTGCAGTCTTCTCCCCAACAGAGGTTGGAAGGGCCAAACACGAAACGGAGACAACCCTGTTTGAAATGTATTGGTCAGGCATCCCAGTTTGAGAATTTCTCCCCCACGAAGTCACCTTTTACTGCACAAGCCCAGGGTTTTACATAACATATAAAGCTGTTATATTCTATAAATCACAGAAATATATATATGTGTATATATATATATATATATATATAAAAGTAGCACTCTGGTTTCGGCTCTTTGTACATATGTATGTATGTCAGAGATAACATTAGAGGACGCATTAGTATTCTAGAAAGAGAGAGTACATGATCTGAAGTTATGAGTGATATTTCCCTCCCACGTAGACACATGCCTTGAAAAGTACTGATTACAGAAGGTAAAAGACACACTCCTTATACACCGCCCCCCCGCAAAGGATTTCTGTTATGGTGCGGGAAGAAAAGGCTTTGTTATGTCCATCTTCCAGGGTCTTGTTCTGTGGCTGAAAACAGAAACTTGACAGAGGGAGCAGCCTGAGCCCAACAGAAATCTTCTGTTGGTTGTGATTCAGAGGCCCACGTGCCAGCACAACCCCTTGCCTTGCAGAGTCTCCTCTGTGATACTCCGACAAAACTGGAACCCACGTGAAATGCTGCGGGTGGCAGAGGCCAGGAAGGAAGGGTAAGGATGAGTGTGATGGGGGAGAGGGAGAGGGGAAGAAAGGAAAATGTGCATTTCAGCCAGAGCTGCTAAAGAGGACCCAATCACCAACACCGTCTGAATGGAGAAGGGTTTGACAAAGACAGAAATTACCCTGGCTCTCCAAGGTTTGCAAGCAGTCGTAACTCAGCAGCTGCAATGGGCTCACAACCTTCACACAAAGCTTTGTGGCATCTCTACCCCTTCACCTGCTGGTTGTCATCCCAAACACACCTGTTAACACATCCGGCCAAGTTTTAGTGTTCCAGCCCTGCCCTTTTCAATGCTGAGCTCCAAGCCCAGGCCTTCCCTTCAACCTCAATTTACGACTATTTGCCCAGTTCTTGAGGAGTTGCTGAAGGACCAGCTGAACTTTTCTTCCTTTGAGAAGCCTTGATTGAATTTGTTAGCAAAGCGAGCCTCAAACACTCCCCGCTCACCATACATGACTCTGAAGTAAGCAAGCGGTCAGAGGCCTTACGGTTCTGAAGGCCAACAAACTGCAGTTCAAAGAGCTGAGACTCTCCCCTTTTTCGACAGGAGAAACTGTAAAGCTTTTGTCATAAGGCCACGCACAATTCCCCCCCATCAATGCATTAAAAAACCCCTATTTAAAGGCCACAGCTGCTTTTGGGAGGGGCTGTTATTACTATTCAGGGTGGGGGGGCTGCTTTATGACAAAGCCAGAGAAGCAGGGAGAAGGAGAAAGAGACAGCGAGAGAGAGGATGACAACAAGATGTTCTCCCCCAGAAAGCCACAAAAATGGGGAAAGCATCGCCAACATCATAGAGTGGCCCAGGAAAAAAAAAATTAAGTGCTCTCAATATTTGAAAAAGGAACCTATGTGACAAGACTTCTGAGTAATCCTGATGCACCTCTGCAGCTTAACCAAGACCAAGGTTTTTTAGCTTCATGATCAGCAAATGCAAAAAAAATAAGAGTAATAAAAAAAATGCTTCAATGCCCTGCACAGGAAGAAGTCAAGGGGCAGATGCAACTGCTTTCACACATACACTTTGCAACAAGTCCCAATTTGTTCCCAACCCTGTTTCTGCCATTATCAACTATTAATACATTCATACCAAAAAGAAATCATAAAGACTAGGAGAGAGCATCTGTGTGGTCCCTTAAGTTGATCGGTCTCTAGTAAGAGGAAGACGAGGAAGCCCTTCGCTGGTCTCTGCTGGAGGTGTCTTTTTTGCCCTGGAGTCGCTGCAAAAGACAGGAGGGGTGGTGTGGCCAGGTGGGAGTCGTTCCCTCTGCTTGCAGACAACTAGGAGACGCCCCCCAACGTCAAGACGTCAAAGCAGATGTTGCAGACGCGGACAGGCTTGTTCAAGTCGAATTTGATGATGGGGATCTCCTTGGTGGAGCACTTGTGGCAGAGGAGGCGTCCACAGTGCCGGCTGCGATGGGGGAGAAAAGGACCAGCATTCAGCCTTTGACAGACAGCCATCTTCTGCCTGAGCGAGCCCATGCTTTTCCCTACTTCCTGCATTTGGGGGAAAGCTGAGAACAAGGGGTGCAGAACCTTTGGCTCGTTGAGAGAGACAGGAAGTGGTTCTGTTTGTACTTGGATGGAGGATCACAAGGGAATAAGACGGATCTTGAGACAGGGCGAAGGAAGAATCCTGTCTGGTCCCAGTATCCTGGAGTGCCATTGCTGCCAGTTGGGAGCTGAGAATACTGAACTAGATGAACCAGTATATTCAATGTCTTATTCAACCTAAGGCCACTTCCTATGTTTCCCTGTTGCTGAGCAGCTTCGAACTGCAAGATATTGAATATGTCCACATATCTAGCTCAGCATGGCCAATTCTTACTGACCAGAGAATGAGGCAGGGTTCTCTCCCAGCTCTACATGGAGACCCCTGAGCCCACTTAGCTTCTGATGTCCCCTGTGAGCCCCAGCGTGGGGCGGGGGGGGCTACAATGGGGAGAGCCAGCAGGATGGACTCGGTGGCCTTGATCTGACATACACACATGCCCATCTCTACCCCACAGCTTTGCGGGGACATTAGGCACAAACCACAAGCAGGCATACTAGCTTAGGTCCTTGTGCCAACCTCAGTCCCATAGCACTCTGTGTTTTCCAGCTAATTCTGCTCTTTCCATCTTATCATCTCCGCTGCACAGAAGTGACTCAGCTGCTACACTGTGACCTCTGAAAAATGGTCACAATCATCTCCTGTGAACTACCCTGAATGAGACAGATACTGATAAACAGCACAATAGACTCGTTTGGGACTCTTAATTCTTCTACCTTCTGGATGCTCACATTCAGTGGATTTTGCTTTGCCTACCCAGAAGGACCTATTCCTTCACCAGAATATATATGCAACTGAAAGGTCAGTAAACTTTCAACAGAAAACTGGGATCCAGGATTATGATGAGGGAGGAGGTTTTTTTCCCTTTGTGGGCCTAAAAAGCAATAATTTGGCACCCATTACCAGTGATGCTTCCTTGTTGTGACCCCGAACTTGGCACTGCACTCATAGCAATTGGAGCCATCACACCAGGGAGGTTCCTTGGACAGCATGTCTGCAAAACAAAACCAGAGAAGTTGTTGGTTCCCTGTACTTCTTTTCTGTCGGTTTGGCCTGGGAAATACCTGGTCTTCCCAAGGCCCGGGTGTGGCATCCATACCACCTCTTCACTATTTATGCAGCTTTCGCCAGGCAAACAGACTGCGATCCGACTAAGCCAAACTCGGCACAACATGTACGGCCTGCTGCAAAGACTCTCCCACCCCGGATGCAAAAGCCCGGCAAAGACTATCACTGTAGCTCCTCCCATTAACAAATGAGTGGAAGCCAAAATCCTGGACCATCAAATACAGGGTTGGGCTTTATGCTGTCTGCAAGCCACGCTACCCATGCCTCTGTTCACACAAAGGCACTCCAACCTTTTAGAAGGGAAACAAACCTATAAAAAGGCTCTGGAACTCCCAAACAATGGCCCTGTGGGGAAAGGGGAGTGGCCATTCAGGGAAGACCAGAGGAACTGATCAGGAACCCAGGAGGCCCAAGGTTCTCCACCCTGTCCCAGAAACATTCTTGCCAGCAGATGCAGAGCCCAAGAGCACTGACCCAGCAGCCTGAACAAAAGCTGTTTGGTTGCCACTTGGTAGTTGAAGATGTTGACCCCTTGGTTGTTGTTGACTCCCAGGCGGGCTCCGGCTCGCACGATGGCCCGGCACAGGTTGGCGTTTCCTTTCATGTAAGCCAAGAGGAGCACTGCAAGGAGGAAAATAAGGAAGTTGCCTTTCGATCCCACCAGGGACCTGCACTGAACAAGCTGGATTTAAATGCTGCCGCCGCCAGTGCTAAAACTGTGCGTCCTTTGCAGGATGTGTTCCTCACAGAGGAATTTTCCACCCTCTGGAACTCTCTGCCTCAGGAAACCAGGCTGGCCCCTCTTTGTTCTCCTTTCACTGGCAGTCAAAAGACGTTCTTATTTAAGCAGGCTTCTAATATGTAAGCAGGTGGGATTTTTATAATTTTATATGGCTTTCAAATGTCTTCAATTGTTTTAAATGTATTATTAATGTTTTTAACTTTTTTGGAAGCCACCTTGGGTCCCATTCTGGGAGAAAGGCAGCATATAAATATAAATAAATCATAAATCACCCCCCCACAGCAAGTCACAACTAGATGTGTAGTTTTCTGACAACGGGAAGTATGGCTTCAACTGATGAATGTGGATTTTGTGCAGTCCAACTATTTTGACAACAGGGAATCATGTGGCCTGGAGCAAGCACCTAAGCCAGTAGCTCTTAAACTTTTCTTTACCAGGAACCCCCTGTAAATATAATTTGTTGCCAGGGACTGCCAAGACTTAATATTTAAATATCTAAATTTAGATTTAAATACGCAAGTATATGTTTAAAGTTGCTCATCAATTGCTCATCCTTATCCCTTATCTTTTCAGTAGACAAAGCAAAGGAAAGGAGGCTTGTTAATGCTCTGTGAAGTAGAATGCTGAGATCCTTCCAGTGCCAAGGTTGTAGAATAAACTAGAATTTCCTAAAGGAAGGTTGTAAATGTGAGGCAGGCTTGAAGAATAATTTCTTTTCCCCTTTCCCCCCAAAGCACCGCCTGGAAAGTAAGGACGCTGGTGCTGCTTTGGGGGGAAATGCCACTGCCCTCCAAAGGAGCACCAAAAGAGAAGAGAAGCAAACTACCCCCTCCTTACTCTCTCCACGCTCCTTTGGGGGAACGGCATTTCTTTTGTCCTTTTCCCCAAAACAGGGCCTAGAAATAAGGGTCTTGGTGCTACTGTGGGGTGAATGGCAATGGTGAATTCCAGGACTGATGGCAACCCTACACAGACCTCTTGTGAGGGGTACGTGGACCCCAAGAGTCCACGGAACCCAGGTTAAGAACTACTGAACTAAACCATGGACAGAGCTTGGGAAAGATACTGTTTAGTCTACAATCCACTACCAACATGGTTGCTGGCGATGCTGGATGGCAGATTTCAGGAGCTGTAACCCTAAAGAGCAACTTTCCCCAGTCATGCTTCTGTCCGTACTACTGCATCTACCCACTTCTCAATGCCAACATTCAGATCTACAGTTCTGACCTCCCTTCCTCCAAAGGGCTGAGTGGGTTACACAGTTTGATCCTGCCCTCGCAAGAATCCTGTGAGGTACACTGGGCTAGACCAGTGAGGTACACTGGGCTAGACCATTTGGCGCACTTTATTTGCTAACCCTTTTTTTATAAGCATCCCTTCAGTTCAACATTTTCAGAGTGGTTTGCAATCACACAAATGGTAAAAGTGTTGAGATCTGCTAAAGTGTATACAATAGCAATGGTCACGAAGCTGGATTCTGAGGACTACAGCTCCCAGACTCCCAGCTGCTGATCATGCTGGCTGGGGAGTTCTGGGAGCTGTAGTCCCAAGAAATAAACTTCCCAAACTCTGCACAAAAGTTGTATAAAAGCAAAACAAACAAGCACTCTGCCAGGCACTCAAACTCCATCAGCGGAGGTCCCAGCTGAGCCTTGCTGGGATGAAGGAACTCTACAGGCACGGCAGCATAGCCAAGGTGACCCTTTTGTTCCTGATGGTGTGAATACCTGGAGATCCCACAGGGCCTCTGAAGATCTCAGTCTATAGGCAGGTGACTGCAGAAAAGACACTTCCCAAGAAGACCTGATTCCCAGACCAGGGTGTCTGTGGCTGAATTCAGCTTGCCCTACCTGATGCAGCACTCTAACCACTGTACCACATTAGCTCTCAGAGTAAGAGAGCAACAAACAAACAAAAGACAAAACTAAAAACCAACCTTTCAGGGGAGAGATCATGTAATTTATTTAATTAACCAATATCCCATCTTTTTCCCAGCACAGGAGTCACAGTGGCTCCTTCCTCTGACTCATACTGCTGGCTTACACTGCTTGGTTGTGGGACTAAAAAGAAGCTAATGTACTGGCTGCTTTCACATACCGTTATAAGCCAGGAATCCTGGCTTAACTGCTCCAAATGCAGCATGAATGGGCGCCACAGTAGTACACTAGAGCTATGCACATAACCAAGAAATCTAACTCAACAGTGGTGGCTAACCAGGAGTTCTGAACCTCGTACTGTGATGTATTGTGCTCAAATAATCAGAATCAGAAGCCAGCCTTAAGAAACCCTGATGGGCTGCTTATCAATTCTGACTTGTTTGGGTGGAGTCAGACATAATTTTGGGTTCAGATATTACGCTGAGCTACCAACGGCTGATCTGCTTCAGCAGCTGGACCAAATGGCCCACATGCCCTGGCGTGCAACACACTCCCGCTGTGGTTTAATAAAACAGGACTCCTGACTTCCAAGTCATGAGGCACTAGCAGTTTCAATTCACACAATCAGGGTAGCATGAATGCTAGAGATACTTCATGTGGAATGTCAACACAGTTGGGGAAAAATAATTAAGGCCATTTCCGCACTAGACTGTTATAGCGCTATTATTCCACTTGCAACATCCTATGGAATCCTGGGGTTTGCAGCTTCCGGTCGGCCCCTCCCTAAACTGCAACCCCCAGGATTCCATAGGATGTTGCAAGTGTAATAATAGTGCTATAACAGTCTAGTGCGGAAATGGCCTAAGAAAGGAATTCAGGGTATTTTTAGGTTTAAGTACCTGAATCAAGTCCCACTCCACTTTAGAGAGCATGCTTCATCTGTTGTATGAATGAGGCCCTTTAAACCAGCAGTGGGAACAGCCTACCGGGGCATCTCTGATTCCTCCCCAAGGTTAAAATAGACAATCAGTCTCCCAGAAACTTTCAGAGGGTATAGCTCATCCATTTAATGCTATTCTGGGTCCGACACATATCGGGAGGAGGCGAACAGGAAACCAGTTTCCCAGATCATTATGGAAACACGTTAGGCATCCTACTTAGAAACTTCTGGAATCACTCACACTTGCTTTAAAATGACACTCTTCTGTCTTGTGCAACTTTATTTAGGGAGGGAGAGAAACACTGCCAACAAATTTCCATCATGACTCTTTTCTCCAGTTTTCAGCAACCTGACACATTGGTAATCCATGGTTCTTACCTGTGTTTCCTTCAGCGTCTGGCTTGTCAAGGGGGTATTCTGGCATGCACTCCAGGAAGAGGTCAAAGATGGCTGCTGCATTATCTTTCCCATGTTGCCCCAGGATATGCATTGGGGACTGACCTCTGAGAACAAGACACAGACCACATTACATGCAGGCATGTGCGTGCGCACAGAAATTCCACCAGCAATGCAAGGAGCCTTCTTTGCTGATTCAGAGTTACATCCAGTATAGACAAACTTTATAGGTGTATGTAAAGAAAGGAGTCCTAAAGACCATTCCTCAATGCATGCCAGCAAGTAGCTGCAAGACTGGTGCAGGGGGGAAATCTTGTTCCGGGAGAAGAGTCATGTTTTGCCACTGCAGCAGAATGATTACTAAAGTTCTAGTGCAGAGCTGACCACAGCACTCAGACCACAGCACTCAGACTTCCCTAGTCAATATGATAGTTCTGGAAGCTGTAGTCCAAAACCAGTTATTTTTACCAAGCTTTGCTCAGGCCTAGTTCCAAGGTAAGACGGCAAACACTGGTACTGTTACCATGTCAGGGTACTGAGAGACAGACAGAATACCGGCATGTCAGAAGGCTGAGGCTAATGCCCTTCTCTGTAAACTGAATTTCCTGCCATGCAGACTGCCACATTTCCTTTTACTTCTACTCCCTGCCTAGTCAGCGAACCTGTACATTTCATCTAAGGCAAGAGACAAATCTGAGTCACAGCTAGTCTTTATGTTAACAGAGCTAGAGATCAGCTAATGGTTCTTTGTCCCCGAATACGCTGCGAGGGGCAATCTGATGGCTGCCACACTGACCAGGAACTAATTCATTCTGTCTGCAATCCTGAGCTGGCTCTGGGATGATGGGAGTTGTAATTCAACTCACCTGAGGGCACTAGACCGAGAAGGCTGGCCTATCTTCAGCAGCTCTTTCTACTTTTCCTCCAGGACAACCTTAACAATTCTCATGAAAGCCTGGCTATGTTTTCCATAAAAAGTGTTTAGGGTATAGCCAGAACCTTGGAAAAACCAAAGCAGATAAACTGTGAGATAAACAGTACTGTGGCCCAGGGCACAAGGGAAGAATTCAGAGGTGCAAAATCCATAAAGAAATTCTTGTAGCTTTGAAGAACTGGAGGAGGCACCTCTTATTGAAACTCATTTGCACAGCTCTGCCTCTGAAGGAAGCGGGAATGTTAACCTCTCCTAGACAACCCTCATCACTGAAAGAGAACCCATGCAGAGACAAACGAGTATTTCTTTCTCCCACAAAGGAAGATCTTTCCTTTGTATTTACCTGACGTTAAAGGCTTCTGCATCCACAGTACACTCTGTCAGGAGGACACGGATGTTATTCAGACGTCCTTGCATGACCGCCAGGTGGAGGGCTGAGGGCAGAAAGAAAAGACACCATGCTGCATGATTCAAAACTAAAATTAAGTAGGGATCTGTACCCACCTCTCTGTGAGACGCTTAAGCCCACAGCTGTACTAAAGTTAAACAAAAAAGAAATGTTTTAAAACTGAAAAATTCCTTTTCACTGAGGACTAGAAACAGAGATGTCTGTATGTGTTTTAAAAAGTCAGATAATCACAATGCTAAAGAAATCTGCAACCTTTTGTATTTTACAAATTTAGATAATTTTTGTACTGCATAATTTGTTATGTATCATATTCTACTTTGTACAGCTATACCTCAATTAACAAAACCTCTGACAAAGAAGCCTTTTTTTTTTAAAGGAAGTCTTTTTATGCTGGACCAGACCCTGGTTTTTCCTCCTCACCCTCTGCTTAGGCAAAAGATTTCAGCAGCATCAGCGCTGGAAGGAGGTCGAAAGACAGCTGGAGCAGCACAGGCTTTAAGTGTTGCATCAGCCTGTCTGCAGTAAATAATGCAATAGCTGGGAAAGAATGGTATTCTACTCTAGTCAAGCCTACTGCATCTGGCCACAACAAGGAAGGTAAACAGCAGCTGCCTCCAGAACCTTTTAGTGAGGATTTGTGACTAGAAGAGAGAAAGAGAGGGCAGCATAAGGCTGTATCACCAGCTACCTCCAGCATGTTAAAAAAGCATAGATCTGAAATTATAACAAAAGTGTAAACAGCTGAAAGAAAGAAATCATCCCTGGATGCATTTTCAAATAAGCTTTCATGTGGTCTCCAGAAGGGTCAGATTTTTTTTGCTTATTGATGCAAAGCTTACCTGGCCTTGTTGTTTTATGTCACATGTGCACATTGCTAGTTTTGGATTAAAAAGTATGCTGAAACATATTGAACTGATCTATTTTTTTCCCCAGGAACCTCTCCCTATTTCTTTCCATGTTATTTCTGCCTCTGGTACCAAATTTTCTGTTAAAGGAATACCCAGGGACACATCTGCTTCATTAAATGAGGCATATCCATTATATGAAACTCAATTTCCATTCTTAATGGAGAGGGCAAAGATCTATACATGGAGATTCCCCCTCTGCCTCCCCCCCAAAAATCTGTCTTCCAAATACCAGCAAGCTTCATTTGCACGCACCACTCAACAACCTCAAGGCCAGGGAGTTTTTTTTTTTTTTTTAAAAAAAAATAAGATTAATAAGAAACCAAGCTCTGAAGGCAATAAGTACTAACTACATGCCATCTTTTTCTGTTGCTGCATTTACTGGACTGTGCCAGAGCCTTGAAGAAGCTACAGCTGGCTGCAACAAAAGCAGAGATGGGACAGGAACCTCAGCTCCTTCGTCTTATGGGAGGGACCAGGTACCTGGAGTGACTTCCATCCAAGAAGGCCTTTACTTGCAACTCTAAAAACAGACTTCATTTTCCCTCCTCTGCACCCCATACTCCTTTTCTTTCTTGTTGCATCTGTTGGTTGTTATCTAGTGGACAGAGTGCCTTTTAAAAAAATCTATGTCCATCATCTAATCCACATTTTATAAGTGATTATTTGCCATTTTTATTGTTTTTAACAAAAAAAAAGCTGCAGAAAATGCTGGACAAACAGGCATCAACCACAGAAATTGGAGTATTTCTGTTGTACATATGCATGCACGTGCATGCTAGCTGCTATTGCTTCTGGGTGGACCTCCATAAATGTTGAAAAAGGGAGAAGCAGAAATTCTGGGTCAATTCTGCTGTGTACATTTTTAAATGTATTATTATTATTATTATTATTATTATTATTATTATTATTATTATTATTATTACTATTGTCGTCATCATTATCATTATTTTGCAAACAATGCTTGCCAAAAAGGGGGTGCAGGTGGAAATCTATTTTTAGCCACTTATCAGAGACAAGCCTTGCTGGTACTCTGTTGTCAGGGGGCTATGCCTGGGGCTTCAGTGGACCACTTGTGGCCCATGAGCTACACAATCTACACCCCTGACGTAACTGCAGCTTAGTGCATCCCAGCTGGGAAGAGTATTGTGATACCTTCACAGATGCCTCCAGTAGTTTTGCAGAGCATACAAAGGGAATGTATTCATGACACCTTGTGAGAAAAGAAGTAGGGACAGAGCTGAAGTCACCAACCACTATTCTGCCAGGCTCTCTTAAAAAGAACCAACCGGCTTGCACACAAGGAGGGAGGCAGAAGCTCATATGCATTCAAAAATCAAGAGTTACCGTTGTTCCCATTTTCATCCACAGCTGCGAAGTCAACTCCATTCTCCAGAAGAACGGAGCAAATTGTGGGGAGGTCCTGCTGGGCGGCCAGGTGGAGAGCCGTCTGGCGGTGCTTGTTCAGCTCGTTGACTTTGGCACCGGCAAGTAGCTGCAAAGAGAGGAAAACGGAACTGTCCCTCTCTGTCCACTTTAGGGGAAGTTATGGCTGCTGTTGTTATGTGCCTTCAAGTTGTTCTCTACTTATGACAACCTTAAGACAAACCTATCATAGGGTTTTCTTGGCTAGATTTGCTAGGAGAGGGAGTTTACCTCTGCTTTTTTTCGGAGGCTGAAAAGAATGTGACTTGCCCAAGATGGGTTTCCAGGCTGAGCAGGAATTTAAACCCTGATCTTTCACAGTCCTAACCCAACTTTCAAAACCACTACCACCATGCTGGGTCTCTCTCCCTACTCTTCTCTCTGAAGTTCTAAAGTTCAAACATCACTTTGGCAAGACGTACCAGATTGCGCACAATGATTTCTGAGCCAGCCTGGACAGCCAGGTGTAACGGCGTCAGCTTGGAGGCATCCTGAACCCTCGAATTCACATTGGCCTGGACGCTGATCAAGAAGAGCACACTCTCGATATCGGAATTCTGAACGGCCACATGGAGAAAATTCCGGCCTTTGTTGTCCACCTGTGACAGGGACCAAATTGCACTATTTATTTTTCCAAAAAGCAAACCAAAGAAAAGTCCTCTACAGAGGGTCTTGCTAAATTGTGCGGGGGGGGGGCCTGGTACCTTCAAGCCCAGTGCCTGTAAGTAGCAAATACTCTTGAGCTTCAGCAATATTATCTATGGCATGAACCAGAACTCAGAAAAGTTACTTTTTTGGACTACAGTGCTCAGAATTTGCCATTACCAGGCACTGAAGGCACAGAGATACAGTTGCTTGCACATAAAGTATAACTTTAATAAGTGGAAACTAAGTTAAAGACCTAAATAATGAACAGCTGTATCAGTACATTAGTCCCACATTTTCCTTTATCCTAGTGCTCACATTTCTAATTCACTTTTTCCTGGAGTTAACAGCAGCATCCACAAAGTGCTAGTCCTAACCACCCCAGCTTGCTGAACTAGTTTAGGCTGTACAAAGTTTGACTATACTTTCTCTGAAATTCATTCTGTGTGTGCAAACATGTCAGTATATCTGATCTGGAGTCATATGTCTGCACTGAGTTCTTCCCTCTGAAAGTTCATGCAAAGTTTGAAAATCTTCTAGCCAAATCCAATGGGAAGGTGAATCCAGGTCTTACCAGTCACATTCAACTGCTGTAGCCAATACAAAAAAAATGCATCAAAAATGTAAAGACTTGGCGAAGGCTACACACTGCATAAGATGCACTCCTGGAAAATCTGTCGGCAGTTGTACAAAACAGGGAACAGTGACTTTTGGGAAGTGTAATTAGAGAGAAACAGGGATAATTCGCAATTGCCCTTTCCCTTGGTTTCTAGCCATTTATCAAGACTGGGCATTTGGCAGACACACTCCTGTTCTCTGTGGTTTTCAGGTAACTCTTGTCTTCAGTGAGGCCAGAGGGATCTCAGCCATCTGATGGATTTTCCTACACTTCACACTGACTTAAATCAAGGGTGGGCAAAGTGCAGCCTGGGGGATTCAGATGTGCCTCCCAGACTGTTTTTGTGACCCTCTCAGTCATGCCAAACTTCCAAAATCAGGCTTCTTCAGGCCAAAAAGGAGGTGCAGAGCGTTCCCGGGAAGTTTCTAGGAGCAACAATCCATGTTTTAGATAGGTTGCACTGTCCAACATTTTAAAAACACCAATTTTTTCAACAACAGAAGTAGATAGTGGGCCACTCCTCCCCTCATTTTTACACAGCCCCTGGGGGGTACTGAAGTAGAAGCTTGGCCCCCAGATCCACTCCAGCTCCCACCACACCTTTATGACATACCAAAGTATGTAGCAAGCAATGGATGTCATCACGCTGTGCCAGACTACTGTGACATGTTAATGTAAGGTCAGGTGCTGGGCCGGCGACACAAGAGCACGCAAAAGGTGCACCTTGGTCTCCTGTACCTGCTCAGCCGCTCCTGGTTCCCGCTTGAGGATGGCCTCGGCAGCCTTGTTGTTCTTGTAAGTCATGGCGCACGCAAAAGGGGTCATGCCCTGGCGGTCCCGTATGTTGAGCTGGATGTCAGGGTGCGAGATCATGAGCTGGATGATGACGCCATGCTGGTTGATAATGGCAATGTGGATTGGCGTTCTCCCCTCTGCATCCTACAAAGACAGATCAGTTAGACGCACAAAAGAACTACAGGAGCCAAGAAATTCGTGTCCTCCAGAGGACACAGAGAAAGTACAAGACAGTGGGCTACATGTACCTGCCCTATGTGTACAGCCACCACCCACTTATCTGGTGGCTTAGGGACAGAAAAAAAAAGTATAAATATTATTGATTGATTGACTGAATGTATATCGTATAATACATTTTTTAGATCGCAGTTGGGTTAAGAGGGAGAAGGAAGGAAAAGATTATAAGAATACATATATACATACATACATACATACATACATACATACATATATATTCTTATAATCTTCTTTTCCTTTCTTTACACAAGTTAAAGAATAAGTACTGAGACCAAAGTAGAGGAAATCAAGAGGAGTTATTAATCTGATAAAATATTAGGAGTAAGAAAGTTAAATGGATATAAGTGATGTTGGGTTATATGTGACAATGATTGTATGAAGTAGACAATAATATGTAAAATCAATAAAAGTTATGTTAAAAAAAAAGGTAAGTGTTTGAAATAGATGACTATCTGAAATGGTTTGATAAGAGGCTGTGCCAGGCACAAGAAACAACACAACAGGGGGGAAAGAAGTGGGCTGCCAGCAAATCCCTCTCAGCATACGTAACAAGTGCTCACTTGCATACCTGTGCGTTTACACTGGCGCCAAACTCTAGAAGGCACTGCACTGTTTCTTCAAGGCCCCAACAAGCAGCCAAGTGCAATGGCGTCTGTCCATCATGGGCTTCCTCATCGCCCTCACCATTGGCACCTGGTTGCCGCGGACTGTTGACATCACAGCCGCTGGAGAGGAAGCAACAAAGGTACACTGTAACCTTAAAAGTTTAAAGTTCCAAAACCACAAAGTAAGACACAATGAAAGCCATCTTATGTGGAGTCAGACCAACTGCCTACCTTGCCCATCATCTTGCCAGGGTTCAGCCTTAAATTGAAAAGAGCACAAACTGCTCCCAGCACCCTCTGCATACTTAGTATGTGCTCTGCCACTGAGTTTGTATCCCTTGTCCAAGGAAGAAAGGCATGTTTGACCTTTCAAGAAAGGTCTAATAAGGGTACTTGTTCTCTTTAAAAGCCCGGTCAACGGAGAAAGGAAGCCCAACTCTCAGTAACCCATAAGGTATCAGTCAAAAGTGACTTTAATTCTCCCCTTTAGTGCTTTCTGCCATCATAAAATTTTTTGACTTATGGCAACCCTATCAAGCAGACTCTGCTATCAACAACCTTGCTCAGGTCTCGCAAACTCAGGGCTGAGGCTTCCTTGACTGAATCAATCAACTGGCAAATGTAGTTAATTCTCCCTTTAATGCTCAAAATCTCTAGGCAACTAAAATGTTCCTGACCTGCGGATAAGAAAGCAGGCAATCTGTTCATTATTCTCATCGATAGCCCGGTGCAGCAGGGTCTGTAAACAACCACCTGGTCCTGGACCCCAGCATGTGGCATCACAACCGTGCCTTACCTGCAAAAGGGAAAGAGAGGCACTCAGAAGGGAGTACAGCTGAGCTTCACAATGGCTCCCATTTTGAATTTTTATTTTTACATGAAGAAATATGGAGACTGGTCTTGTAGGAATTAGAAGGAGAGGGATATGCCGCCTTCTTCATCCAGTCCGTGGGGATCTCTGGGCAAACCCACAGACCTCTTCCTCCCTCCTGAGCAGTAACAGTGAGGACTCTTTGGTTGGTTTTGCTCCAGCCCCTTCCCCATGGTGGAAACAAAAAGAGGAGAGAAACTAAGCCCTTAGCTGGAGTGTTGGGTTGGAAAACAACCAAGGATTCAATGGCCCCAATGTCACATGACCTATGGAGGACTACAGAAGTAGGGCAACTTGCCTCCAAGCGGATACTTCGCCATGCAAGCAGACTGAGTTCTGTGAGTAGCTCAATCTGCAAGATTTCATTTGTTTCCTCAATCAAGAATATCTTTGCTCTTAAAAGTTTACATTACGCCAGTCCCTGCTGATGTAACATCAAGACTCCAGTACAACTTTGCATCTTTCTCTCTGCTTTTAGGAAACTTGACTCTGTCATTCTGAAGGTTCTATACTATTTTTAAACATGTTTCACAACAAAACACTAATGCTGATTACATTGTGTCATAAAATAATAAAAATGTCATAAAGGTCAGAAGGGAAAGAGATCATAATGTAATAAGCAGGACTCACAATAAAACACACAGCTCTTTTTAGGAACAGAAGCTATGTGACAAACTCAGCTAAGACAGCTGCATAGGTTAACCAGAAATATTTAGCTTCTCTGATCTTCCTCGGATCCTGATTTTCTGAACCAAAGAAGTGTGAGGACAGAATTCCCAACACAATGATGGGACACCACACATGGGAAGGAAGGGGAACAAAGGCGTGAAACTGCAGCTTCACCATAGCCTTAACCAAATTTGCAAGTTAGTTTTATTTTGGCCTTCTTAGAACCCTGCTTTTTCCTCACAGTCAAGTCCTCTTTTGTACAATTGCCCAAGTTCATAATCATCCCTCTCTGTACCTCTTGCTTTAAAAACCTGGTTCTGCTTCGAAGTGTCGATAAAAAATGGAATCTCTCAGTCTCAAGGGTTGTGTATGAGTCCTTTATATCATTTTCCAGACCTGCATATAATTCTATACTAAGATATATTCAAGAAAGGATTTTCATTCAAGGATGTTTAATTTTTGGTAAAATCTTTCGTCGACAGCATTTGCTGGCTTGACATATTTGACAAGAGAAAGGACAGTCATGGGTGCTGTTCTCACCAGAGTAGAAGCAATATCTTCTAGGTTGTTTTCCAGAGCGAGCCAGAGTGGGGGATTCCCTTTGTCGTCCGGGATGGACATGTCTGCTCCCCTTGTGCAGATCGCGTCAACCACAAGTGGAAGCTGGTTTTTGATGGCCAGCTGGAGGGCAGTCTCCCCGTCCTGAGTCCTGCAATAAAAGCACTGTGCTACATGAAGACAAACATCTGTTGTGAGGTCACCATTCATAGTCATAACTCAGTGACTGAAACAACCACTTGGCCCCTTTTGGCGGAATCCTAATCTTTGCAGTCATGGAGTATTTTATCTCCTCTACCCTTCTTCAACAAGCCCTTTGAGCAGAAACACTGGATAGAGATTCACAGGACTGGAAGGGAACCCAAAGGCCATCTGGTCAAACTTGCTGCCATGCAGGAAGGGGTCCAGAGCTAAAGCACCCCCAAGAGATGGCCTTCCAACCTCTGTTAGAGACCTCCGAAGAATGAGTCCACCACCCTCTATCCCATAGTCTGCTATTCCACTGTCAAACAGCCATCAAGCAACTTCTCTTAATGTTTAAATGGAATCTCTTTTCTTGAAATTTGAGTCTAAAAGTGGGCAAAATGTGGCCTCCATGCTGCTCCTGCCCACCCAGAGCTCCCACTGCCAACTCACGGGACCCCTTGTTCTCCTTGATAACCCTCACCTCCCTAAAATGTTTGACCTAGAAACTGATTAAGTCATTTCTGGTTCTGAAAAAAGGCCTAACACAAATTGGTAGGATGAAGACAGGGCAAAACGGCCAACCACTTCCCCTCCAAGAAGTCACAAACTGGGTGTGGGAAGTACTTGGGGCGTGAGTCTGAGGTGCTGGTGTGGTCCTTCAAGGGAGGGGCAGATGTTTGCCCCAAATCTCTGGAAGTTACAAGCAATGTAAATCAATCATTAAACAGTAATTTAAAAAATAAAGTAAAAAAAATGCAGCCTGTGTGTTGGAAGGACACAAGGCCAGTAAATGCTTTTTTAAAAAAAGAATATACAAAGCTGCCTTATGACAAATCAGATGAGTGGTTCATCTAGCCACGTATTGTTTGTTCTGTCTAGTGGGGACAGAAGCTCTTCCAGAAGTTACTCAGCACCTGATCCTGAAGATCCTTTTAGCAAGCAATGCCAAGAACCAAACTTTCTTCAGACAAAAGTGCTCTACAGCTGGTAAGCCATGAGCCCATCCCAGGAAGAAGAGTAACTGCTACTGGGGCTCCCTTCTCTGGAAGACTTTTGTGGGTGCAGCTTAGCACTGTCACACGGACGCACCTACTGCTTACAAAATAATCAAAATATACTTTTCTAACAGGTATGCAAAGGGAGATTGCTTTCGTAGCTTGGCTCTTTTCTCTCCTTGCGTAACAAGCTGTGCCAAACAGTCCCTCTTCTCCACAGGCATTAAGAACACAGGACTCCCCAAGTGACCAAAAACTGGTTATTACTAAACAGAACAGCACTTTTTGATGGCTGTGAAAAGCCCATGAAGCTTTCTGTTGTTGACAGAGTCTGCACAACTGGACACTGCACAATACAGGCACATTTATGGTGTCATTTTTATAACGCTTATTCACAGAAGATGCACTTGCAGTCGCTCTTCTTTTTTTGTGCTCCACCTTTGTCTGATTGCTGGGACTCAGGGGGCTTAGAAAATTAAAAGAATTAGAGGTAAGAACACACATTAGCTAAGACATGCAAGAAGTCATGATTAAAACAGTATTAAACTGTCCAGATGATTAACCTCTCCTCCCCAAAAAACAATGAATGGCCCTGGTTCCTGCTTTTGCAAAGTTTGACTCAGCAGATGTACAGAAGTGTCCTGGGTGCAGCTTTAGCCAGCTGTATGCAGAGAGGCTTCAATGTGTTTGTACAACATTCAAGCATTGCAACCCCTCTTAAAAGCAGCAGCAGCAGCAGCCATGTTCATTCTTTCCTCCTTCTGGATTATATTCCACAGTGCTTCAAAATGACCAGACTTCCAGAGTATTTGGGTTATGAACCTAAGATGATGATTAGAAGCTGCCTGGTACTAAAGCATCAGAAAAATATAGAATAAACAAATTTTAAAGGGGGGGCCCGCTCCAGTCTGGGTGGATCCTGCCCACAGTTCCTGGTACTCAACAGTGATCCACTCAGGCCACACACTGGCACAAGACTTGCCCCTGCACTGACATTCTCCCACAAATACAAAGGCAGAAAGAAAAACAGGACTGGTACCTGACACTGATATCTGCTTGATGTTCCAGGAGGAAGAGCGCACTCTTGCTGTCCTGCCTTTGTATTGCCATGTGCAGCAGCGTCTGCCCGTCTGACATTGTGTCATTAATGGAGGCCCCAGAGCCAAGGAGCTGAGCTGCAATGGTGTGCATGCCTGGGCAGAAACAGGGGAGAATGGCAGGAGAATGACTACGCATTTACCTTGCCTCTTCTCCAAGGATCTCAGGAGAGCACAGGGGGCTTTCGCAGTACTCCATTCTTAATAAAATAAAAAAATGCCTCCAAAATTCATTATTTCATCAGTTGCTTTCATTACATTTTAGACAGAACAGTGTGATGGAAATGACTGAAAAGTATTTATTCATACCCTGAATTTCAGACAAAATCAATATAACTATAGTCTACACTAGCACTGCCAATATGGTACCCTTCAGATGCTTTGAATTACACCTCCCACCAGATCCAGCCAGGGATGATCGGTGCTGTAATCCACAACATCTGGAGACTAGGGGAAGATATTCTACAAACTCTTGAATTGTAATATGAGGATTCAGACCTCTGCTCACTACAGCATACCGTCACAAATCTACACAAGCTCAGTGGCATTTTCTTTTCTGTCAAGATGATTAAAGAAAAGTTATGATCTCCAGGAATTAACAGATGAAACAGAGCTTCAAATTTGCTCCCAACGGTTCTAGAACACCCAATCTGTCCAGGAAAAGCTATGTCAGATTAAATAAATTGCATGTCACCCTACTGTGTGTGTGTCTTTCAGCCAAGCATGTTGTGCAAACACTTTCTAGTGCTGGAATTCCATTAAGCTTGCTCAGTTAGGCATGCCACAGCTTGCATCAACAACAAACAATTTAGGAAAATTTCCACCACTGCTATCCCCTCATGAATCTTACAAGGAAGAAGATGCTGGTGTTACCTAATTACTATGCACATGGCCTGCACAGGAGAAAGGGCTTAAGTAATGCACATCTAAAAACTAACATGTCTTTTTTGAAGAAGGTTTTGACTTCTCCCCTTTTTCCCCCTCTGTAAACAGCTCTGTTTTGTCTGGTGTGTGCCTTAAATTTTAATTATTATTTTCTTGTCATTATTTCTTGAAATTTTACAACATACATTCTATTCGCACACCATGCCATCTTCCAACTATTACCTGTCCATAAGGCTAATCCCAAAACAGTTTGGTCCCTGGAATCTTTGAGACTGAAGTCTGGAATGATCTGCAAATTGTTGGTGGCATGAAGAGCATTAGCTTTAAAAGAAAAGAAACAAACACAAATTCTGTTAAGTTTTTTGTCTTAAAGCCCCAAACAGAGATACACTGCCATCTTGCCTTCTGATTTAATGGCTAGCTGGGATTTCTAGAGATTTTGTCTTGGACAGGTCCCACTGCTCAGGAAGCAGAGTGCCTGTTTTACATACAGAAGGACATGGGCTTAATTGCCAGCATCTCTGGCTAAAAGAAGACAAAGTGGAGAATTCAGAGAGTTGAAGTCCAACAGCTTTTCTTCAGAAACTTTTTCCCAACAATCACTCTCAGATCTCCACAAAGTCTTCTCTTTGATTTTTAGGATCTCCTCTTTCTTGCCAAATTTTCTTATGACTCAAGCAAAGCTCTTCCATTCCTTTACTCCCACTTCATTGCCATCCACTAGCACGTCCCACCACAAGGCTGCATGGACCCTCACCTTTTTGCTCCAGTATGACAGATACCACATCAGGGTGATTATAGGCTATCGCCATGTGAAGAGGGGTTTGCAGACTAACGTTCTCTGCTGTGCTGGGTACTGAAGTCCCCTTCTGGGCAGGCACTGCTTTTTCCGTTTGGATGTTAGGGTTGGCTCCTTGCTGCAGCAACTCGGCTGTGAGGTTGGCTAGACCATGCCGGCAGGCTGTGTGCAGAGGCGTTTCTCCCTTTCAAAGAAGAGTAGTAAGGGACACTCAAGTCAATTGCTGGGGAAAGGGACAATCTTCTTGAACAGAATTTTACAGGCAGCTTTACCACCAACTGGCAGCACAACACACAAGCTGTCACTGAGATAATTGCTTTTGTGTATGGTCAGTATCAGTTCGGAATGCAAGTGATGGCATGCTCATCTATACCTGCCCACCCTCTGCACACAGAAAACCAGCAGAAAAACTCTGCCCTGTATCAAGACTGCTGAATTCACATACAGCTTGCAGGCTGAAGACATCTGTTAAGAGCAAAGAAAACACGGACACTTTTGAGATCATACAAGCTCAGCAATTAAGCCCCTGAGTACCCAAAAGAGCCAGTCTTCCATTAACGCTTGGAAGAAACCAGATCTAACTAGGCTACATGTTTGGCTTTCTGAAATCAGACTGGGGACAAGATCAAATTGATGAATGGCTGGCCACACCCAATTTTTCCGCTCTCATTCCCTTCACCATGGGAAGATGGTCAGTGGAGGAATTCCTGGTTCATCTTTTTGCGACCTCAGTTCCATCTCACAGGACACTGAACTGGTCCAAGTTATTCATCTTATAATCAGAGACTGGAAAAGTTACGTACCTTTTCAGATTACAGCTGCCAGAATTTCCCCTGTAATCTCAAAAGGTAATTTTTCTTAAGCTCCTGCTTATAATGAGACATTATTACTGCACTGTAGTAGTGAAGTGGGTGCTTTTGGTTACTGAATTCCCTTCCAAAAGCTGTGCAGTGGATCCATGAGCAGCTGTCTACAACTAGGTTTACCACAGCAGTGGACAACCACTGTCATCAAGATTTTTTTTTTTTGGGGGGAGGGGGCTTTTAACTTCCCTGAGTCTTAGCCACAGGAGTTACAGTCCAAAAATTCCATGTCCATGGACCAAAAAGTCTATACCAGGTCTACCAGAACTATGTACAAGTCAAAATTCCTCTCTCTTTTCTGGGTGTTATTTGCCATCAGGTCAACTTCAGCCTATGGCAACCTTATGAACGAGAGCTCTCCAAGAGCCCAGGTCACCCACTGCTTGCTCAGTTCTTGCAACTCGGGGCAGCTGTAGCCTCACTGACTGAGTCAATACACTTGTAAAGTGGTCTTCTAACATACCCATTTATTCCTGTGGTTCACTTTGGCTCCATGAGTGGCCAGGAAGAGTGCCGCAGCCTCATTTCCTGTGCCAGCTGCTCTCTGCAGCAAGCAGGTCCCTAAAAGGGGGGAAAAAAACCATAGAGTCAGACCACGAGGTGAAGTTTCAGCCAGCGCCTTTCCTCGGATATCCTAACCTCAGGCATGGCTCCAGAGCTGATGCCACAGGCATTAGACAAGCCACTTGCTGCAAAAGAAAAAGAAATTCTGAAGGAATTGCGCACAGCAGTTTGGGCAGGGAATCATCTGTTCTGTTAGCATAATTCCTCCACGTGACTCCACTTTCACCAGTGCAACCTATCACATACTGCTATATTTCTAATTAGAACAGAAAAGTTGAAATTCAGGAAGCTACCCAGGTATCTGAGTAATACACTACACAATACAATACACTGAGTAATACACTCAATTAGACATCTGATGGTTTTTGTATACATATTAGTCTGTTTTATCTCATACCAGTTTTTTAGTTTATCCAATATCAGCCAGTAGCTTGTTGCATCCTTTTAGGAATGCCTGTTGCTTTAATCTGTTGCTCTATTATCCGATCCTTTACATTCTGTGATCTTTTTTTAAAAAAGCTACTGCACTGATTTATTTTGGAAATTTCATTCAGTACTGACAAAGGGATTATTCATATTCCATTAAAGAACAAAAAACATTTTTCTGCTCAACTAAAACTACTTTTTCCTCCCAGATTTTTTTAGCAAATTCAAGTTTGGAAGCGATCCGGATCTAACTGGAAAACATCAGGGAATCTTCAATTCTCTTCACTTTTTGATTCTATACCTCTTACTATAAAACAATAGATACCTTGTTTACTCAATTTAAAAAAAAACACAGTACAGCTCAGTATCAAAGCAACTTAGCTATCTAACGTACACATGCTATACCTCCCATCTGTGCTATTTCCAACACTTTTCCAATACCTTTTTTTTAATCAAATCCAGCAAGAAGGTATTAGCTTTACAACTTGAGTAGTTTTTGTGCTCCTTCCTTAATTCTGCTTTGTCCTTCCTTTCATTTCTAGCATGTTCTTGCATACCAAATATGTTGCCCATCCACCAAAATAAAATACATAAAATACTTCAAGTCCTAGAAAGAACTTAAAAAATAATTCTCCCCCCCGACTACAAACAAAGTGCAGCTACTTCTTGACAGCTGAAGTGCCAAAAAAAAAAGTACCTTTTACAAGCTCTCAGACAAAGGCACCGAATATAACTTAAGTCAATGTCAACCACTATTGCTGGTTCCTATACTTCTTACTTTCTTACAAACTACACACTATGACTATCGTGACAGCATGTAGTGCCAAATTCAGACAGAAGCCACACGAATATTCTCTCCACTCACACACAATGAGGGTGCCCTGACACATCTTACCAGTGCCAGACTTTGCCTGCTACCACTGCCACCTCTTTCTCTCCCACCTGTCACTGTATCCGGGGCATCCGTGTTGCTGCCTCGCTGGATAAGCCTGGCTGCAAAGCTGTTCTCGTCAAAAGAAGTACCATTCTCCACTGGGACATCCTCAAAGGGGTTGACAGATGGGTCGGAAGAGACAGTGATATACTGAACTGCAAGCCACAGGGCAGTGCTTCCTTCATGATCCTTCAGTTCTAAATCAAGTCTAACAACAGAACAAACAATATTATTATAGGCTAACACATATTTTGTTGCTACAATTTCAACTTAGGATCCACTGCCTACAGTTCTCTATGGCTCAAGGCTAGGCTGACCCATATACCCCTGACTTACTGGGTGCCTTCTGAGGGTCAGAGGGAGCAGGCAGGCTTGCAGAAGCATCTGCCTACATCCCCACAGCCAGAGATTTGGAATTACAGCAGCAATGAGACCTTCAGAGGACCTGTGGAGATCTCAGTGCTGATGTCATCATTTCGCATGGCTCTGGGGAAATGATTCTGCCATACTCCCCCTCTCCAAAAAAACAAGGAATGGCCATGTAAGGGGGCTTCACAGGCTGTTCAGTAAGGTGGGGATGTTTCTGGACACTGCAAAGAGAGTGTCCAAAACAGAATACCAACCCCTGCAGCATCCATATACGAACACAAGGGAAACTTACACATGTGTATATCCCTAATAGAACACCAGCCACTCTATCCTTGTGATATGAAATTGGTCTCAGAATTTCACTAGTCTGTGTAACACACTTCCCGCAATTTTGTTTCATGCTTTTTTTCTTTCCAAAAAAGGTACTTTTCTTAAGCAACTGCACATTTGCCTTTACTTTTTGCTCATATATCCTGGTTTTCTTTTCTATTCACGGCTTTTCTGCAGTAAGACCTTTCAGAACATGAATTTGGACTATTTTAGACTATTTTAGTGCAGAAAAAGTGAGTTGCTCAATTAATGTTTGAATTGTCTGGTCACTGCTGCCGGGCAAACATCTACCTTTGGACACATTTGAGGCACTTCCCTCAGCACACTCTTCTAGCACACAGAGCCTGGAAAAGCTACCTTTTCAGACTGCAACTGTCAGAGTGACCCCAGCCAGCAGTGTCACAATACCTGCTGGCTGGGAGACTCTAGGAGCTACTGTCCAGAGTGGTAACTCTTCCAAGTTCTCCACTCCAGCCAGCTCCTTGCAGCAGAGAAGTGGCTTCAGCTACAGCCAAGAGTGTCCACATGTCTGTTTCAAAAGTCAGGGCTGTAAGATAAACAACTGAGGGCTTGAGAACTGACAGTAAAAATTACCTGTAACGGAAAAGATTAACCACCATTACAAACCCATGATTAAAATTCAAGGAAAATCAATAATTTCCAAACTGTTTCCTAGTGAAACAAAAGGTGTCCAGGGGCACACTCCACTTTTTAAGAATGCTAACCCAGTAGATCATCTCATTATTAACCAGATTGTATAGACTTACTGCTTGCACTGGAGCAGCTGACTGAAAACTTGGTCATTTCTCACAACAATGGAGGCGTGCAATGGTGTTCTAAGGAGGAGCAGAAAAAGAAGAGACAGATCCATTAGGGAACAAGTTCTTTCAAAGGCCTCCTAGCAAGATCTCTTTTTTCATAATAAACAAGCCTTAGCACATTTTGAAGAAGGAGATGCTAGGCTCCTCCCTCACTCTGTAATATTTCCATCATACCTTGGTCTTATTTGGATCAGGGCTATATAAAAATGAGATGTCAAAACAAATGGTTATAGGTTTGTGCTCAAATTCCTCAAGATTTTCCTTTACCAGCTCACTAAGTCTGATCCAGTTTTACTAACAACACCCCTGGGATGTTCTTTAAAACATGCTCTGTCTTGTACTGCTGAATAAAGTTGCCACTGTCAATACCCCAGCAGTCTCTCCCTAACCACTGTCCAGGTAGGTCTATTAATTGTGCTACATTTACGCAAATGAAATTATTAAAGCTATGAAAAATACGACCTGTTCACCTACAGCGACCTAAGTCATCTGCAGTGGATTTTATTCAACTCCACAGAGAGAGGAGGCTCCGTTTTCCTTTCCTGCCAGTTACCTGGTTTTAACTATAGACTTTTTTTAAGGCCTCACATATGCAGCTATGACAAATGCCATTTAGGTTTGGGATTGGGCCACAACTCTGTGAAACAGAATAGTCAGCCCCCCACATTTGCAGGTTTCACTTTTGTGGATTTCATGGATTATTTGCTGTTTCCTCTGCTGCCTCCCTAGGCCATTTTTAGTAGGAACTGCAAGCCTTGTGAGACTGAGAATCTGCGAACAGGGCTTGTAAGTCCCTCTTAAAAATGGTGTGGGGCAGTAGTAAGGGTGGCACTAAGACCCACCAGCCCCCCACTTCTGCCTTGGGAAGGAACCCTGATGCCTCAAAGGAATCCACAGTGGGTTGAATATGGTGGTCATACTTTTTTTGTGTGTTAAATATGATTTGAGAGGGCCTATAGTTATTCATGTTTTTTTCACTCTCACAGGGGTCCTCTGCCCCTAACCCCTAGCAAATGGGGAGGGATGACTGCACATGCTTTTGTATGAAGAAGACCCCAGGTTAAAGACCAGCATCCTAGTCCATGCCCACCCCAGTTAAAAAAGTCTGGGACGGGGTGGGGTGGGGTAATCTGCCTAAACACTTTGGAGATTCTTTGTTAATTAAAGTAGACAATACTAGATTAGTCATTCTGAGTTTTGGTTTCCCAAATCTGACTCGTCTACACACCCCAGAATCCCTGACTATTGGCCATGAGGGCTGGGGCTTCTGAGCTGTGAAATCCAACAACATCTGGGGAGGCAAAGTTAGGGAGCGCTGGGCTAAATGACCAATCACTTGATAATGCATAAAGAGAGCTTAGAAAAACTACTGTCTTGGTCTACAACTGCTGGAATCCTGCAGCCAGCACAGTCATTAGCCATTCAGGCTAGGGATTTTGAGAGCATTTTCCCCAAGAAAAACAACATTTCCAAGCTCTATCTATATGGTAGCTTCATTTGCTCAAGTTAACATGACAAAACAATGTGTCAAAGAAATGGATAGGCAAATGAACACAAAAACACAAGAGGAGCTACCCAGCAGTCACCTTCCTTGGCTGTCTTGCATGTTTGGATTGGCTCCTGCCTTTAAGAGGGACTCTGCAATCTGTGCCATCTCCGCCATAGTTTCTAGCTTGTGCTTCTTGGGGTTGTAAGATGCCACTATGTGCAGTGGAGTCTCCTGGTCTCCAAGTGTTGCGGCATTCACCCGGGCACCGTTTTTAATCAGGAAATTAGCAGCAAATGTATCTCCTTTTTGAAAAGGAAAGGAGAGGATTAGAGGGAAGCCACATGACTGAAACCTTTTCTTTAAAGCTTACTCTAAAAGAATTAAATACTGATGCTTCTAGACAGTGCTTCTCAACTTTGGTGCTCCATTCATCTCCATCTGCTGCTTCCTTCAAGACTGCCACCATCCTCTACGTGAGAAGCTTCAAACATTCCCCTTGATCTCATAAAACCACTTGCCTATGGTGGTCTCAGAGGTCTTTCCATATTGCCTTTTTGTTTCATTTTGTATATGCTTTGATAAAATAAAATTATATTAAAAAAATAACTGCCTTGGGTGCCCTGCAATTTCCACCCCAGCTTAGAATATGCGCCACAGTCACCAGATAAGTACGAAGAAGCTAAGACAGGCCAACAAGTCTAATAAGCCTAACATGAAAACATTTCTAAGAACTGAGAGGTTGCATTCTGATACCAGAAGCAACTTTCTTCAACTTTAACGCCAATGCAGGTGGTTTCTTAACCCACGCTACGATGCAGTGAGGAGATTTCAAGGTAACATACTTCAGACATCGTCATCAGTCCTTCAGCATACTTTTCCTGACACAGGAGGTGGAGAAGATCAAAGTAGTGAAAGAAGTCTGTTTGTCATAAACATGATTCGCCTTCATATCTTGCTTTCAGCATGTTTTGTGACTGGTCATCAGAAAGTAAATATTGACTTAATATGTAAGACTGACTACTGATGTACACTTTTCTGAGTAATCCCATTATGAGAGATGGGGGAAAAAATTAAACGTAAGGAATAGAAATTCCCCTTAACATCCGATTTGATCCAAAGCAACACCTTAACTTTGCTACTTTCAGAGTTCCTTGGAATCAGCCCAATAGGGAAAGACTAGGCAACTGTTCTGAATTCTACCCTGACAAAGCTCAGTAGGACATCACAGAATAACCTTAGTCCAATCCCCTAAGAAGAGGGACACAACTGACAGGGCATATAGATTCTGGATAAGCACCACAGCTATAAAAAAAATGTATGAACTTTGATTATCAACTGATACTAAGCGTTACAGAAAAAATGCATTGCATGGGTGCCTAATTCACAAGCAAGAATACAACATCTCACACATTAGAAGAAGCTTCTTTTCTACAGGCTTTTAACTTAAGGGTAGAAAAAACTGCAATTGCCTTGCACTGCTAAACAGAAAAGAGGCAGGCAATGAGGCTCACTGTTCTTCTTGCCACAGAAAGATGTGATCCAAGATGCTGCTGCTCTGTTCCTCTGCTCTCTGGACCTCACTGTCATGGCAACCAATTCCTATCTGACCATATGAATCCTCTAGATGATGTCTTCTCTTGCACTGAAAAGCTTCAGAATAACCAAACACACAGAATGTTCTCCAAGGCATAAGGAGGTGTTTTTTTTCCTTTTTCAAGAAACTGCGACCCAGTATTATTCAATATTTTCCCAGGAACTCTTTAACTTGACCAGAATAAAGTGATCTAGGTTAGAACAATACTCAGTGACCTTTCACAATCTGACTAAGGACACATGGGAAGAGAGATTTCTCTTTGGACGGAGCTACACACTCAGTGATGAATACCTACTACCTTGTGTTTGGTGTGTGCATCTGCAAGCAGCTACAGAGTGGGGAGGCATGGGAAGTGGAAAAGCAACAGGCAAGGGGGTGATTAACCCCACTGGACAGTTCTCCCTACTTGTAAAGCAATGGGTTATTTTGAGTTTGGAGCTGGAGAAGAAGGGGGTGTGGAACTGTGGACCCACACCAGGGAAAGGCAGAGGCCATATGGCAAATGCCCACCCCATCCTATTCTGCATATGAAGGGCAAGAATGGAAACGGGAAAGCTGCCAAATGAAGTGCAATTCTGCTATGAAATGAGGGAAGGACAGACAAGTTGTGAATAAGAATTTAAGTATGCGGTTCCAAACACACACACATAAAATCACACGGCTACATAGAAATTTTAACGTGGATCCCTATGAAATGTTGAATATTTTTATACCCTGTGGTGACATATTTTTGGGTTCTCACCCCTCTTAATAGCTTTATGCAACAGGCTCCAGCCTTTCTTGTCCACCATGTCAATGTCGGCCTTGGAATTCACTAGGGTAGCAGCAATGCTTTCCAGTCTTCGAGAGAGTGCCAGGTCTAGAGCGAGGTCTCCATTGTGATCCAGTTCATTTAACTTCTCAGGCAGCTGCAGGAACAGGGTGAAAGGACAGCTGTTGGGTGGTGGAATAGCATCAGTCGCAGATCAGTACCGGCAGTGGGCAAACTGAGCTGAGGTTCTAACAATCTCAGGTATCAGAACAGCTGGGAAGAACCTTGGAGAAGAGCTGCTGGTGAGGAGTAGAAAAAACTGGGCTACACTCAAAGCTCAGAAATATATCACATTTCTCAAACTCCAACTCCCAGAATTCTCCAGCCAGCCTGGCAAGTCACTAAGGCAAGTAGGAATTCTAAGAGTTGTAGCCTCCAAAAAGTAACACCCACTGGTCAGAACATATGAGGCAGCTTCACGTACTGCTAAAAGAAGAAGAAAGCAATTAACAATTTTCAAGCATAAAATCAGAGGTAACGCAAACAAAATCGTAAGTTTATGATTTACACTGCTTACATGTATCTCTTTTAAAAACCATAAAAACCAATGTCACAGCACAGAAATAGAAATACAGTCATCCCTCCACTTATGTAGCATTAGGGGCACAGGACCCCCATGAAAGTGGAAAAAACGTGAGTAACTCTACGCCCTCCCAAAGCATATTTAATATCCAAAAAAAAGTATGGTCACCATATTCAACCCACCGTGGATTCCTTTGAGGCACCAGGGTTCCTTCACAAGGTAGAAATGGGTGGCTCGTGGGGTTTACTGCCACCACCACTGCTGCCCCACACCATTATTAACAGGGTCTTACAAGCCTTATTTGCAGTTTCTCAGTCTTATGAGGGTTGCAGTCCCTATTAAAAATGGCCTAAGGAAGCAGCAGAGGTAAATAATCCATGAATAATCAAATCCACAAAAGTGAAACCCCCAAATGTGGAGGGCTGACTGTATTTCCAAAATTCCATTTTAGTAAAGATTGAGAGGGTAGGGAATAAGAGTGTCTCATTTTACCTGCGAATCCATTTCAATAAGGTAGAGGAACACAACATCTTCTCTTTCCACTTTAATAGCTTTGTGCAACGGGAACTCAGTTTTGGATTTGATCATTTTATACAAAAGCTGGGCACTCATACTGCTGAAGTCTTCTTTTCTCAGGTCATCCTGGAAAAAGAAAATAAGAGAAATTCCTTATCTTGGTCTCAGCTGTCCACTAAGCCTTTTCAGTCAGAAGTCTGGCCAGTGCTTCAGCACCATTAAGTCTGTCAGAGACAGCTGAGTACATTTCTATAAATATTTCATCTAACAGGAATATGTATCCTTTAAAAAAATTGCCTGAACCGGAGTATATGTGGGCAGCGCAAGATCTGGGGAAACCAAAGTTTCATACTTTATTCCTGTGCAGAATACATGGATGAAGTCCAGAGTTCTATTTTCATTTTAAATATTTCTTAAGCAAAATGAACCGCTGGGTATAATGTTAAGTGTCTATCCCCAAATAACACAGAGAAGAAGTACCTGAAGTCGGACTCAGAAAAACAATTAAGGTGCACCTAATTCAGGCAATAGCTTGGAGAATACCAAAGAGAATGAAGAAATCATTGCGACAAAAAGGCCTTGATTATAAACTGGCTGTCTTTAAGTATAAGTCTATTCTTCCACCCAAGGACAATTCAAATCATTTTTGGGCAATGCAGTGTCCTCCGAAACAGACACACACACACTTAGGTTCTGTAGAAACAAAACAGTTAGCTCCAAGACAGGTAACCTTCCAGAGCTCTGAAAGGAATTATAGTGTCCTTTGATTCATTACAGCAAGAATGGAGAATAGTTTCTGGCTGTGGCAGGACTGCGACTCCCATACACTCTGGTCAGTAGTGAGGGAGAAAGGAATTACAGTTGAAAACCACCACTTAAAGGGTAACAGTTGCTCACCCCAGCATTTAGATGATATCTGCTGAAGATTATGAATACTGCAGTTTTGTAAACAAGGCTTTCCCAAGGGGTTCACAGATCACAGTAATAGGAGTACCCTCCCACATGTTATTTTCCCAAACAGCTAGAATATTTAACCAGCAAAATTGCATAGACTCATAATCTCAAATAAGGCACTTTTCTCCCACGCCCTGAAATGTTTTCACAGAAGAAAAAGCACTTTGGGAACAGAGCTGTGATCTGGTAATTACAGGCCAGAAATCTCCTGTTTGTGGCATAAAATGGCTCTTCTGTTGCTAATGCCATGAAATTCTGTTTTAAGCAAATACACACTCAGCCAGCAACCAACTGGCAAAAAAACAAGTAACGGATGGACCCCACAGTCATGTAAAAACAAACACTTCCTTGTCTATGAAAACCTCACACATCCATCAGAATGCTAGATTAAAAGTCTACTCTGTGACAAGTTTTGTCACATGCAACGTGGTTTCTGGTTTTACTTATAATGCACTGCAAGCATGAAGCAGTACAGCCCAAATCAGCTATTGTGTGCACCAAAAGAATAAACATGCAGATCTCTCAGAGCAGTGTTGCATTTTCCAGTTTATAATTTATAAACATGAAAAAAATTACATTTTTACTAGTTATAATTAAGCATGTCAGATCTTTAATACTGTCCCCCTTAAAGCATCCCAGGCTCTAATCTCTCATGCTCACCCAGTGACTAGCAATTATCTCAGCACAGTAGTTCATTAAAGTGCTAGCATTCAGTTCTTCAGCTGTCTGATAGAAGCGGATGCAGTTCCTGACGTTTACAAGTGACATAACTCCTTTTTCACACCTACCAAGACAGACACAGAAAAGACAGTCAGAAGTCAGCAAAGTAGGCAATGTATTAGAAATGTTTTTCCACTGACAGCAACAGACAAAGTCGAATGACAAGGGGAGGGGGACATCTCTGAAAATAAGACTTGCTACACCTGAAGATTTTCCAAAAGGAACTTGGCCTGGATTGGAAAGACCATCATTTAGCTTATTAGGACAATAAACAGAAAAGCTGTGTTCCCATGTAGTTCATTACAGCCAGTGAAGCAGGTTTAATAAGAAAAGTCGTAATTGGAAAACTTTAAAGTCCTCTAAATAATGTTACATGACTTTGCACATTTGGTTAAATGTTATATTCAAAGACAGCCAAATAATCTGTGAAAATTATTTTACCAGACTTTTTGTAATAATGTTAAAAAAAGCATATATTTCTCTTATGTTCAACAAAAAACAAACAAACGATAAAACATAAAACCTTGTATCAGTTGTACCTTCCTTCTGCTAATGTGTAACAGTAGTACCTGCAGCTTCACCTTTTTTGTACTACTTATCAGATCCCCTTCAAGCTGATAAAGATCTGATTTAGTACAACTAACTGCAGTTCTTTTTCACCAAATGACAGATGTGACTTTGTGGGAACAGGCAACTTACTACATTTTGTCTTGACATCTTGTATTGGTAACTGAGAAGCAAAAGATTTTGTGAAACAAAAATAAGCTTAGCAGTGTGTTCATTTGCTACTCTGTTCGTCTGTTAATGCTTGTCTCCTTAGAAGAATAATTAGAACACCACATCACATACTTAGACCTTCTAACATGCTTAACTATGGATATGGCATGAAAGAATTTTCCATCTTGCATCTCTGCTTGTAGTGTTGCCACTTCCACAACTGTATACTTCTTGGATTAATCAGCTTTAGTTTCCATGCTACATACAAACCAGGAAGACTAGTTTCCATACTCAGGACAAACCGGGATCTGAAAGCAATTTCAAACTGTTTTTAGATCCTGGTTTATACACAGTTTGGATGGAACAAGACACTCAAGTTAATCGACCCAAGAAAATTTAAATTCTGGGTCACTGAGAAGGAAGAGGTAATTGTTTTCTCAGGAGCAAGAGGTCTTTAAAAATGTAGATCCCTCCTATGAGGCTGAAAGGGCAGACTACAGTGAATGATACAGCATGCATTTAACTGCCACAAGATGTGATGGTCAGTACTTTGGACAGTTTTTAAAAAGAGACTGGGCAACTTAATGGAGTAGATCAATGACAATTAGCCATCATGGTTAAATGGAACCTTTATGTTCAGATGCAGTATTATCTCTGATTGTTGTGGTTGCTCTTCATGATGTGGGTTTTCAAGAGACATTTGGTTACAGTTTGGAAATATTATTTTCTTTGGACTATAACTCCAACTCGGGGATTTTAAGAATTGTAAGTTCCCCACCAAAAAAAAGAGAAAGAGAAAGAGAAAGAAAAAGAAAAAGAAAAAGAAAAAACATTCTATACCTTGCTGCAAACAGAATGTTTGACTGTTCATAAGAAAAAGTCCAACCATACATTGTACATACATTGTAATGTATGTTCCACATTAAGCTTACAGGAAGCAGAGCCTGGCTGCCAAAACTACTTAAGTAAACCAAGAGGCCTTTTTGGTCGAATCCTCCTTTTAAATATTGGATTGACTGAGGCTTGGAAAAGAAAAAAGGATGGATATGGCAATGAAAGCAGCAGCATAAAGTGGGCTGCTACCCTAGGTTATGTCTCCAAACAGGAGGGTGATGAAGCTGTAGCCTACAGTTCCCTAGCAACTGTGTCTTGCGCCTGCAGATTTGGTACTTGGTGACTTCTGAAGTCAGAAACTCAACTTTCTTGGCTAAGAACTAACAACCCTCAAGGCAATTACTGGGGACAATTGTTAAGCTATAAAGGTTTCCAAGTGAACTGAAGATTTTCACTCTTATCTTCACAATTCTATGTACACTTTTTAAAAGTTAATACCTGAGCTTTATTATCTATTAATACCTGCTCAGGATATTTATAAAATCATGAATACAGGACAGTATCCCTCGCTGGGAGAACATGGAAAAGGCGAATGTGAATGCCATACAACCATGGAAGGCAAATGCCATGCGTCCAACAAAGCCGAAAACATCTGTTTGCAGGGCAGTCTGACTTTAATACCACTCTCCAGGCATCTGATGATATGGGCTGAAGTTGTTAAAAGTGGACGTCAAATCAAACCCACCAGTCTTTAAGGTGCTACAGGAGGGTTCCCTAAGGTGCCGCACGCTAGCATGGCTACCTAACCCAGACATAAAGAAGCCAAAAGGGATAAACTTTCCCAAGTGTTAGTTATTCAATTGCCCATTGATTCAGTGGGCCTAAAATAGTTAGGATTGGCAAATGGATTTAGGGTTTTTGTTTTTTTGGCCTCTGAACCACTTGCCATCATTTTGAGACATCATGGAAAACAGGTGTGGTGCCAAAGGACTGGAGAAGGGTGAACGTTGTCCTTCTCTTCAAAAAAGGCAAAAAAGAATATTCAGGAAACTACAGGCCACCAGCTGGGGACTCATGACACTTTACAAAGGTTAAAACAGCCAGAGCTTTAAAAAAAATACATCATATAAAAGTTAAAAATATAATTAAGCAACCAATAAAACTGAAAGCAGTTAAAAGCAAACCATTAAAACAAATAATCTTTACTACAAAATGAGTTCTAACGCAAAGGCTAAAGGAGGGCCCCCTCAAGGACCAGCCTAGATGTTGTAGCCTGTTGCTTCCATCATTTGTTGGGGGAAGAACCAAATGGGTTGGGGAGAATAAATACCCAGCCCATGGAACAAGTGGGTCAACCCACAGCCAGAGCATCCCCCGCCATTTTGGTTCTTCGGAGAAGAGACAAGACCACTGGTTCCAATCCAGAACAGATACAGTGGCATTTCTAAACATGCCCATCTTTATACGTAAAGCCACTTTTCCAAAGAACCCACAGACAACTATTGTTTGCATTACTGACAGACAGTTTGGCTAAGTAAAAGACAGGCAGAATAGGTGATTCAAAGACTTGCCTTTCCCTGAGGAGCTGCAGCTGAAATCTGTTTGCTACTTTCATTAGCTCTGTCAGGAACACATCATCTTCCCTCAGCTCCAGCTCATCTGTGTAGATCCAGCGCAGCATTGCCATGGTCACTTCAGGGTCAGCATCTGGTAGAAGAACATGCAATATTTTACCCCAATTAAACTTTGCAACTGCTACCTTAAGGAAGTCCATAAACTAGGGAACTCCTAGTCAAATTCTACCCCCTAAGTAGTGCCAACCAGTCCCATATCACAAAATGCAGAGTAAGCCTAAGGTGGAAACTGTTTACCATAAAAAAGATATTTAACAATAAGACCATTTTGAAGGATGAAAGTCCTGAATTATTCATTAAAAAAAAAATCCAAAGCGAGGATCCTCTACTATACAGAATGATTTACTGAAATCCAATACTCTTCATGGATCAAAACCAAGATTTGACATTGCATAAAAACATGAATGTTCAAGCCAAAAGAACATGAAATTTTGAAGCCTGAGGATAACTTCTTTCAGGGTTATTATTTTTTTAAAAAAACAGAAATTTTCAAAAAATGGAAAAATCTATCATTAGCACTTTTTACAGGTTGAAAGTCCCTTAGGAACATAAAATGTGTTATGTTTAACTTGATTCAGAAGAAAATTATCACACTTTGTATATTAAAAGTGCCATTTATTCAGAAAATGGTTACAAACTGAATTTACTATTTAAATATTTATTTAATACAAGCAGGGCTATCGGGTTTTAACTATGAGGAACCTCTGGTTCTGCAAGTTTATGAGAATCAAGTAAGAGTAAGAACAGAAGAAATCATTAATGTTAGTAAAGCAAAGAAAATTATTTTGTCTCCTTTAGTGCTCCATAGCACCAAGGAGACATAAAGCGCTCAATTTTCGTAAGAACATTGAAAAGGAAATTAGGACCAGGAACTACAGTGATGAGATACTGTTGCTCAGCATTGTTCAAGCTGATATGTAGGAACTGGAATTTTATTTGTAATATGATAGGGATCATAAACATATTTATGTCTATTACCTACATCTGTTCATATCTTTCCCAGAAATCTGCTGTCGACCAGCAGACGATGGCTAATGCACCAGTACTAGCCATACCACTTTGGATAGCATTTCTGTATACAGTTATACCCACTACATCATTTCTAGAAATAATGTAGGGGAAATAAATGCATACACGCATTGTCTTGAACATTTTATTCTTCACTCTAAAAGAAAATACGCTACAATCGACCCTGTTTCAATCCCGCCCCCCCCATGAAAAGGCTTCAGAAAAAGGTTCCCCCCCTTGATATTATTCTGTGTTTTAGCTCAACCTTCAGATCTCTATCTATCTACTACAATGAATAACCTCACCCAGCTTGTCTTATGATCACCTGAGGAAAGGCAGCCTAACCATGGAGGCCCCTGCTCAGCTTGCAGAGTACCCCAGGTTTAACCCCTTTGAACTCTCAGGAAAAAAAAGAGTCCAAGTGAGGATGCCTACGGGGCTGCAGTCTTTTGGAACATAAGAAACAGGGCAACACAGACGCAGTGTTGCCGGCCTTCTGAGGTACAGACTCAGCTCCCTGGAGACTAGCTGGAAACTGCCTGCTGCTTCATAAGATAAGGACAGCGTGGGGGAAGCGTAGACATGTGCATATTTCCCCTTATATTTTGGCTTTTTCTTTTCATTCCTGGAATCTGCAGACAAATGCCTCAGAAAGCGCCTCAGCTGGGAGAGGCCTTGCAGGCCATCTGATCCAGGGAATCCAGAGCGAGACCCTCTCCAAAACACAGTTGCCCAGCCTGTGGTTGAATACTCCCGGTAAGTGAGAGTCTGCCTCCTGCTGAGTGATTCAGTCCATTGACAAACCTCTCTCAACATGTTTTACCACATCTTCAACTGCACTCAACCCTCCTCTCGTGGGCAGTCTATTGGGTAACTTTTGTCCCTCGGATATTCGGAGGCAGGGAGAGGGTACAACTCCTATCAGACTTAGCTAGTACAGTCAAGGGATTATGGGATCTGCAGTCCAACAACAACAACGGTTACTGTTATTATCTTCATTTATATCTCACCTTCTACCCAAAACTGGAATTCAGGGCTACATAGATAAGCACCAAATAAATACCATATGGTCCAAAACTATATGGAGGACTACCCTTGCCTAACCCAACATAATGTAATCCCATAAGAGACAGTCCTTCCTTGCTCTCTTCTATGCGACATCTCTCCCAAGTCGTGGACTTCCTAGCACTCCCCAGCAGGTTGAATGTTTTCTTGCCACCTACACATTCCAAAAGAAAGTCCTGAATTGTTCAATCAGTGCATCAGTTACAGGAACGTCCATCTGTACTTGCTCCTGGATTCCTACCATTCCGGTCACAGAGGCCATACTTTCCAACTGCCCTGGGTGTACAAGAGGGAAAATGCAGCATACAATAAATGATGGCCATCTCTGCTCTTTGTGGATTTTGCCAGCAGCACTGGGCCCATCCCAGGTCCCCCACAGAAGCCATTGTAAGCATATTCCCTGTGAGGAAGAGGAACAGGGCCATCAGTTCTAAGGATCGTGTTATCTTTTAGAGTCCCCTGAGTCTCAGCAACAGCAAGGCATTTCCAGGAAGTCTCCAAAATGCTGAGGCCCTGCCACTGGGACCAACAACATCCAAGCGTGTTAGAGCCACTCTGAGGAAAGTCAAGTGAGCAGGTAATTTCTTGGGTGTCCTACCAAAGCCTGATTCAGAACTGTAAGCAGCCCATTTTCCTCACAGCTGGCTCTCATGAGAACATACACCAAAAATGACAACTGGCTCATGAGTTCTCTTTTTCCTCCCCATCCCACTTTCCTTGCATGCCATGTAGTTCAACTCTCCAGCAGAAAAACAGGTTATTAGTAATGGAATAAAATTAATCAGGGCACAAAGAACTCTGTGTAGAAACATCTGATCAATTACTCTGTGTCATTCCTTTTGACCAATATATTACAGTAGAGTCTCGATTATCCGTCCTTCGGTCATCTGATATTCCGGATTATCCAACGTCGCACCTGCTTGGGGGCGTGGCTGTAGGGATTTCCACGCCCCCCAGACACGCCCCCAAACATGGCGGCCGCTATGGGCAAGGATAGCCCTCCAGATTATCTGACATTTTTGGCTATCTGACTATCTGCCCGCCCGTTTATGTCGGATAATCGAGACTCTACTGTAACACTATACTAGTTTCTGTACATTTCAGAACACTTAGAAAAACTAAAACATTAAAATTATATTGGAAGGGGATACAGGATGAAATTCAAAGAATTTGTAAAGTGAATTTTGAAATGATGCCAGAATTTTATTTGTTGAATATGTTAGGGCAACAAAGGGAGATAAGAAACCACCAGAAGATATTGTTATATCTGATAACAGCAGCAAGGTTGACATATGTGCAATATTGCAAAGAAAAGAAAGACCTGATTTAGAAGAGAAGAAATTAAAGGTTCTGGATATAGTAGAGACAGAAAAATTAGCATTTTCTTTGAAAAACAAACCTATCCAGAACTTTGAAAGGGAATGGAAACAAGTTTTGGATTGGATAAAAAAATAAATATACAAGAAATTTAAGAAAGAAATGAATGTAATCATTCTTCTCTTTTGTAAATGTAAACAAAACAGATTCAACTGGAGAACAAAAATATGGAAGCAGGAGGGATTGGGATATACTAGACAATGATGTATATCCACTCTATCTTTATGGCTGTAAAATATTAGTAAAAATATGATTTTAAACATTAAAATTATTATATGCTGGGTTTACCTGAAGACAACCCAATTCATTTTATTTTTAAATCTGTGACACTACTGCATCTGTACTGGCTTTCTTTGCCATTCATGTGTTGTGGCATGCTGCTCTTTTAGTCTTTTAATTTAGGCATAAATATTATATTATTTTCATTTTAAGATTTGTTTAGTGGCAGCCATCATGGAGAAGTTTTATTTTGGGAGGCAATCTAGATGTTTCAAATATAAAGAAACTAGAGCTGGGCGCTTGTACATCAGTAACCACAAACTTGTGCTTACTTGTAATTTAAGAGTTGTTGGCATTTTCCTAGTAGCAGCAAAAAGAGATGCACCAATACACTGTTGAGGGGAGTGTTCCAGAAGCAGGAGCTAGGTGGGGCACCCCATGTTCCTCAGGACACAGTGATATTTTTAGTGATGTTGCAGGATGGGTGCTGGCTGTATGCCACGCTCAAAGAAAGAGGAGCCGACTAGCTGAAACACTAATATTAGAAGTAGTCGTACAGCCAAAATGTAAGGGAGAAGACACTGATAACACAGGGCTGTTCCAGTTGCATTAAGGCCCCATCAACCCAATTACTAATGAATGCTAAAGGACAAATCACAATAATGGCTCATCCACCCTGTGCTCTGCTCCCTCCTGCATACACATCATCATGTTTTAACATTAAGAATGTCAAAGGAAAAGCCAGTGATATATTCCAGTATCGCTTTTATTCTGTTTGCTCAGTGATTAAAATATCAGATCCGGCTCAGCAGAGACACTCAGGTCAAATCTCCTTCTCAACTGTCAATTTTAGCACCTTTGGAAATGGCATTCATCCTGGGTCTAACCCAGCTCACACACCTGTTGCGAGGCAAAATAGGCAGTGTTAAACCATGGCTCCCCATCATTTCAGCCTACCACTTAGCTCATGGCTCTTCTTGATTTGCCTGCCTTTGGCAAAATGCCTCATGGTCACTTAAAAGCAGCAGTATTATTACACACACTATGTGCAAATGTGACTTGGAAAAAAAATCTGTTACTCAAGCAATCTTTACCAATCCCAGAAGTACTGTTTCTAGTTTTCCCCCACCAATACCTAAATAACCAGAGATACAGCATATCTTACTTATAGCAAGCAAACAAAACTGAGACTAATATTTGCACCATTACAAATATTTCAAAAGGCTTCCCAAGAGCCAGAAATAGCTGCATTGCAATATTTGATTATGAAAAAATACAAAGTACCCTGAGGACGCAATCTTATACAGCAGGCCTGCCTCACACAAAACCTCTGCATGCACCAATCTGCACTGCATCCTTGTATGTAAAATTGCAGCAATAGGCACACATGCATGTCGCTGCCATTAGGTATTATGGATTGCGAGCACTGTCATTTCTTCATTTATGTGGGGCTTCCTGGAATGGGACTCTGGCATATACGGAAGGCCCACTGTGTCAGCTTTTTAGGAAAACAGAACCTAACAGGATTTACTCCTGTGTAGACTGACATCGAATTTCACCATTAACATGTTTTGTATGTTATATTTAAGCAAACTGAAAGCTTTTATTTGGAAAATAAAATCACACAATAAACTGTATTAGTATTACTAACACCAAGAGTGCTGCTAACACAGGGAATATCCTGCTAATATCAGGAAAATGTGAGTTCAAGCTCAGACAAGTTGCTTTTTGGACTACAGCTCCACAAATCTTCCAGGCGGCATAGTCAAACAGCTGGTGTGGGATTCTGGGAGGCATGGTCTGTTTACAAAGACCTCCTCCCAGAATATACTAGTGATCACTTGGGATGGTTTAACTCACAAACCTGCTCATGATTGAAATTACTTGATTATGACTGTCACTAAAAAGTTAATGACAACTTGGAGCAGTTTACAGTGCTAATGCTATGAAAAACTGTTGCAGAAATGGAAACATTTCTTGAGAAAACTGGAAAAAACAGACCAGAAACTCTTCTCCTCTCCTGCGCATCCAGCTACCATTGTACCTTAATCAACAGATGATTTCTTAAAAACTTACAACTCTCATGAACTAAACAATTTAATAAAAATAAATTAAATAATCGCCTAAGCCAGAAGGTCTTTTAATTGGAATGTTTTGCATATTTTCACCATTATTATTATTATATTTTAACAGGCTTCAAAAAACTGTATTACATTATTGTTTTTACTATGACTGCTATTTTAATTGTTTTTAAAATTTCTGTATTAGCCATTGTTCTAACTGTATTTCATTTTAACACATAGCATGACCTGCGTTGGGTACCAATACTGGGATAACAGCAGGATACAAAATGATAACTAAACAGAGCACAAATATGGCCGAAATAGTGGAATTCAACAAATTCTCAAAAAAGGATTTTACAATACAACTCTATGTTTATTCTACAATATACACCAGAACTTTCCAGACTTTTCATGTTGATGACACACTTCTTTAGACATGCATCATTTTGTGACACATTAATTCAGTTTTACTAGCAAACCAAAGGTTAAACTAACCCCTTATAAGAGATACATTTCGTTATTACACTTTATGTATGGGGATACAATATATCGCATGAAAACTTTTCATATATTTTTAAAAATACGTAATTTATAAATAATTACATTTCCAAGATTGTACGTGATACACCTACACACTTCAAGCAACCCACTAACGTGTTGCGGCACACCATTTGGAAAGCCCTGATATACACAGAACTGTAACAGCCATTTATTTTATTTTATTTTTTAATAAAATACATATACTAAAATGTAATACATTTCATGTAGATTAAGGATGGAAATTATGTTTCTGTCCAGTTGGGATACTGGTTCAACATTTAAATTAAAAACAAAAAAGGAAACTCAAAATACAATTCTCCCAAGTCTTTCCCCAATATTATACTATTAATTAAATACGGTATATTATTATACCCTAACCCAACCACACGATAAAAAACTGGTCTCATTTTGTTTTTCTATAAAAAATTATTCATTCATCTTCCATATACTTCCTACCTTCCCTTTGTTGAAGTATAATTCAAAGATCTACTAAAACTTCTTTTAGATTTTCATTTTGTTGCACTTCTTATATCTATCTCACCTCTAACCATTATTTTATCTGTCATAAAATAGTCATATTCAACATTCATCCACCAAGTTATTTATATAATTTTACACACTCTTGAGATTTTAAACATGACCCCCCTCCTTATAATTGTGGTGAGGATTTTTACATAAATTGGATCCTTTACCAGTCTGTGAGCATTAAGCTATTCCACTTCTTTTTAAACAACTATATTTTTAACTATTCTGATCTGGTCTGTAATCAAACCCCCCGGTCAACATAATTCAATTTCATCACAATATTCACATTTTGGCATTGGAATATCCTTTTAAGTGTTTTTATGATTTTATATCTGTTTAATGTTTTTAACTGTTTTGAATGTTTTGAATGTATTTTATGTTTTTAAATGTATATTTATTCTTGGAAGCCTCCTTGGGTCTCAATTCAGGGAGGAAGGTGGCCTACAAATACAATAAATAAATAAATAAATAAATATAAATAAATATATTTATTTATTTTAAAGAAAGAAATGTGCACAGTGACAAGGTCTGAAAAAGGCTGGATTTGAAACAGTTATGCAGCATTGCTACAGATGCCGCTTTGACAGAGCAACATCCAAAACAAAAGGAATAAATCAGGTGGTTTCAGACAGCTTTGTTTCCTTGCTATGCCAGGCTGCCACTCAGGAAAGACGAACAGAACACCAGACTTAACATCCACATCATTAAAATGAAAGAGGGGTGGGCCCATCGACTGAACCAGCACTGAACACTGCACTCTCAAAGCCTGTTAGCATGTTCTGGAGACAAACGCTTCATAATTAACAGAGCAAGTGCCTCTTTTTTGCAGGCAGGGCACCTCTTCGTGTCGGCTAAGCAGCAGCCTGAAGAATCTTTCCTCTTTTCGTTGCTCCTCTAAAGGCGATGAAAGCATCCCACCCCTCGCACTCTCTCTCGTTCTCATACATACACAGCCACTCAGAAACTAACCTGACAGATCCAGCTCTTCAGTTGACACCAGGTTGGCCAGACTCCAGGTCTCGCTGCGGGCTGCCAATACAAATTTGTGAGCGCTGATGCGCCTGTCTCCAACTTTTATCTTCAGGTCACTGGAGAAACACAACAGACACACACACACACCTGGGCTTTAGACGACTTTATGAACTCAACATTATCACAGTGAAATTCAGGATGCTTAACCATCAAGGTAAGGGAGGTGGGATCAGATGTAAACTGCGGATTTTCACTTCTCTTTTGCACACCTTCAGGTTCTGAATAATCTCCAAGAACCCCAAAGAAACGTCCAACCTCTGATGAACAAAAACAACAACAAACACACACACACACACACACACACACACATGCAGGCTGCATGCTTTTTGGGCGTGACTGGGAAATATCAAATGAGCAAGAACAATGAGGACAACTGCCAAGCTGTACTTCCTATAAGGGGGCCTTGCTCATAATCGCCAATCGCAAGGCAAAAGAGTCAAGCAATTTTAAAAGAAAAATGTTCAGCAATGCAGCAAGGATCTCACAATGTGCCTAGCCCTTCCAACAATGTCAAAGGCTTGCATCTTAAGCCGATTGTGGCAGCTTGCTTGTAGTAAAAAAAGAAAGGAAAAAAACTCTTTCCTAAAAGCACCAGAATGGAAGGAGCTTTAATCCAGGCCAAGACTGGTGAATATTAAAGGTTCAGTTAATCATTTCTGCACTTTTTCTCAGCCACCTGAACGAAGTCTATCTAAAGAAAGGTGAGAGGAAGCAGACCAGGTCCATGAATGCTCTAAAGTTCTGCATGTTTGCAGAGGAAGTTGAAAAGAAAAATTAGGGCCATAGCATGTAATCCTCTAATTGGTTAGATTTATTTCTAGCTAAATTATAAAAATTAGGGGCACAATGAGTAATAAATTAGATGACAGCCTGGTGTTTTGTTCTGTTCTGTTCAATCTAGGACTCAGTACAATGCTGAGTACAACTGGAGCAGACCCTGTGAAAATAATGGGACTTTTTATTCACTGCTTGCATATGCCCCACTGATTTTAATGGCTCTACTTCCATTTGAACTAACACTGGATTTATCCCTTACTCAACTAAATGGCTGCCCTTGGATTGACAGTCAGTTGTTTTCTAAAAAAACATGCACATACATACACCACCTATGAGGAGCAACCTATGCATATATTACCTAAAAACAAAGAAAGCTTGCTTTGGCCCCCAAAATATTGCTACAATATTGGAGGTAGGGGTGGGGGATAGATGAAGGGTACAGGGCAAAATTTCATCCTTGTGGTAGGCTGCATTTTGCCATTTCATGGCCAAAACCAGCTCAAAATCAAAGTGCTTCCAGTTTCAACTTCCTGGTTCATCCAGGGATTTTCAGAGGGGCTTGAGGAATTTTGACATGATCCAGAAAGCCTTCAGAAGCAGCAACTAGCTAATTTGGGCCACACCAGCCAGTGTGTGAAGCTAAATGCCATTCAGATGGTCTGCTTTGTTTAATTTTTTGTTCCAGACTCCTAGGAAATGTCCAAGCTCACATACTGGTGGAGCTTCAAAAGCAGAATGTTCAGGAGTTGAAAATGTTCCTTTAGGTTGCGGTGTTTACCACAAAGAACATTACTTCCTGCAAATGATCTTTAGAGTGTTCGTGGACAAGGCAAAGCCTCCCTTGTATTTCATCACTGCACAGCATGCAATGGCTTTAACTGAATTTATCATCACCCACAATGTGTAATGCAGGATGACAGTCTCTGCAGTTCAGAAGTGAAACGCACACAGTGTTTAGCTTTATCCAGCAGCTTCTGGATTAAGAAATCTGACCCTGCACACCAATTGAACAGCACGAGCAACATCCTCCCAGTGTTCACTTTCCTCCTCCCAAAACAGTGAGCACATACTAAAAAGCAGTTAGCTTCCAGTTTTGAAGAACAGGAAACACTTAAGAGACCAAGCCAAAGTGTCTTTACAAAGAGTCTTTAAATATTTAACAGCAAAACAGGATAACCATTTCATCTAACAAAGGAAAGTACAGGAAGCCTCTGCCTTTTGAAGCCCCACTATCTGACAACTTGCCTTCTCCATGCTTCCAAATTATGGACAAGTTCCGTTAATTCAATGTGGGGTCTGTTCTTGTTCGAGAAAAATAAAGGATCAATCTCTATAATATATCAACATCTATTGGAATGGTTCACTGAAGAAGAGGTAGTAAAAGAATCAATGACACGGTGGGCCCAGAATGTGGGTAGGGAGATAAGTTTGGACCAACGGCAAAAAACTTGGCAAAAAAGACTGAAATATACTGTTTGCCAAGATTTGCGACAGAATGTTTATAAAATGCATCTGAGATGGTATCTCCCGCCTGAAAGGTTGGTAAAAATGTATAAATGTGATGATAGATGTTGGAAATGTCAAACAGAAAAAGGCACCTTCTGTCATCAGTGGTGGCTTTGTAACTATGCACAGAGATACTGGAAATACATTCATTTGACCAAGGAAAAAAATTTTAGGGATTAAATATGCGATGTTTCCAGAAATGTATTTATTGAATATCTTGGGGGATGAAATGGAGAAAAAGTTTGGAAAGATTATTTTTTTATATGATAGTATGTGCCAGAATAATTTTTGCAAGATATTGGAAATCTCATGAAACTCCTATGGAAGGAGAATGGGAAAAAGCTTTGTGGGATATGATGATAATGGATAAACTAACTCTGCTTCTTAATAACAAGGACTTAGCAGATTTCAATAAAACTTGGGAGCCGCTTATATCCTTCTTTAAAGAAAAGCGGAAAAGATTGAGAAGGATTCTAGAATGAAGTGACAAATGCGATAATGAACACACACACACACATATACATATATATATTGTTTAGCCTGTTCTCAATGATAAGATTTGTATCTCTTGAATCTAAAAGAATTAAGTTGGTATCAACCAGCAGATCAAATAGACATAATCCAGATCCTGTATATAAACAGATGATATATCGACAAGACTAATCAAGTGGAATTTTTTTTCTTTTTTCTTTGTCGTATGTTGTATTATGTTATTTTATGTTCTATATTTTGTATTATGTTGTTTTATGTTATGTTATAGATTTGTATGATATATATTTTATTGCTTGAAAACTGAATTAAAAAATATATAAAAAAATGTGGGGTCTGCTCTTTCATCAGTACTTCAGCCCTACAGAGGATGGCTTGAGACCACTCACACGTGCACACAGTCCCAAGTCTTGGCTACAGGAAGAGCAGATCCCCTGTTTGAATCAGTGGAACTTGTTTCTGTTGTAAGCATTGAAACAGTGGACGTCCATCAGTTCTTCTTCAACTGCAAAGGCTTGCTTTGAGCCTCCTTGCACACAGTCCCTACCTACAGAGAGTGGATCCCCTGGTTGAACTAATGGAACTCATCTGTATTTCAAGCATCGAAACAGAAGGTTTCCATCAGATCTTCTTGCCTATGATGGCTTACTTGAGACATGCATGAGCTGCTCACAGAGAGACCTCAGATTAGGCAGAAGAGGTGCCAAGGCCGGCCGAGAGACTTCACACGCAGCACATGCAGGGCTGGTCCCATGGGAGTCTCTGTAAATCCTTCACGTTCTCTACAATAGAGGGGTTCTACTTTTCTACCATTTATGCCTTCTGACAGTGCCCTGGTCCCTAACCTGTCTGGTAAGTGGGGAAAGCCTGTATATTTTTTCTGGCTCAGCTCCACAGCAATATATGTTCCATTTATGCACTTACAACTGCACATTAAAGCAACAACATCTTGACAAAGGCCATTAGTTTTGAGAGTTATCCATAAAGACATACTGGGCCTGGAATCAATTCCTTGGTGCAAGGAACTGTTTAGCAGAGAGCTCATTTGGAGACTCATCCTACAGGGAAATAAAGCAAACTTCCACTTTTTTTGAGAAAGAAAACAAGCCTCCACCTTTTGGAAGATCTGGCTTGACTGCACTTAACACTGTATCTTGGAATTTTTTTTCTGAATACTAGCAAATATTTTAACAATTCACATATTTCATTCGATTTACAATCCCTGTTTGGATCATGTGGCTGCATACATAAATATCCTCCTGAAGAATCTCAATTTTTTTTTCTTTATTGTGGCGAAACACACTTTTTTTACAATTTTATTCCACAAGAAAGAAACTGTACATGCATAGTGCTGACTGGGGGCAAGGGATACTGCATTAATGGGAATATACCATTTCACTCTAAACTATACCAATAAAGAACAAAGGAAAACCACAGAATTAGAATCAAATGTATAATTAAAAAATGAAGGTATTTTAGGAGTGTAAAAACAAGTTTCTGTTGCCAATGGCTGTGGAAGCAATGCCATCAAGAAAATCTGTAAAACAAGCAGATACCTAGTGGGTGATCCTAAGAGACAGAGTCCTGGTTCAGATATCAGGGCCAACCCATGCTAACTTCACCTATTAAAACTCATAGTCAGCCCTGGGGATCCATTTGGTGACACCTGACGCCCCAAATCCTTCAAAAATTAATCTGGGGTAGAAAAACACAGATGAAAAACACCCAGCCACCACAAAAATGGTTCAGTTTAGTTTTTCTTCCCTCCTGAAACTATCCCCCAACCTGGGAGGGTGGGGAAGCTGTATTTCAAGCAATTTCCAGAACTGGCTGTGACACTCCATCACATCAAGTCACAGTGTGAGCGGCTGGGCAGAGTAAAATGGCTTCCCTGCCCTGCAACTGCCTTCCCCTTCTAAAGATCAGAGTCAGTCCTCCAGGCTCTGTCTTCACCTCGTCGTCTCCTTCCCTACCTGTACTGCTCCTGCTCATACAGCTCTGCTACGATGGAAAGCAGTCGGCTGATGAAGGAATCACTGGCACTCTCTTTGTTGGACTGAGCGGCCAGGAGAGCGCATTTCCTCTCTGTCTCTGTCAGCTTCTTCTGTAACTTGACATATTCCTGGCGAAGAAGCATTAGGTGTTTTTCCAGTTTGGCCACCTCTTCTGCAAAGCAAACAACAACAAACAGGAAAGGGTCACAGCTGAGTGATGCTTTATCCCCCAGCCAACCCCATTTTAAGATGACCTTTAAGCATTAGAGCTAGAAAAGGCCCTAGCCAGGCAACTGGAGTAGACAAAACTGGCTTAAATCAGCAATGAAGGAAAGACGAATTAACTCTTTAGTCTTTCCACAGACAACTAAAAACATCTGTGAACCACAGCCACTTCATCAGATGTACAATATGTCAGGCATATATATATACTCCTGATGGCTGGGGGAAGAGACTGCAGACAACACACAAAAGAAAATGAAATCCAGTCCAGAAAATTCTGGTAGCAACAATTATAGCTCACACTGTAATAAGTGTGCTCATATTTCAAGTGCCACAAAACTCTTATGTCACTGTTGCTGTAACAAATTAATACGGCTACACTCCCTCCTCTTGGCAACTTACAAGACAGTTTCATACATTATTTAAGGCAGGTACAGCTTAGCAAGAGAGAACACAGGCTTTGTAGAAAAAGACAGACAAACTTAGGTCTACCTGCAGGGAAAAAAAAATCTCAGACAGAAAGTCTAGCAAACATTGCTGCTTTTACATTTGTTACTATTTGGAATTTAGAGTGGATTTAGAAAATAAAAGCTTTGATCATGCATAGCTTGGAAAGGTTACCTTATTGGACTACAGTACCCAGTGATGATGCTGGCTGGGAGTTTTGGAAACTATGGTACCCAGAGGTAACTTCAGATTCAGAGTGTATTCTTGCACTGGCGTGGGGGCTGGAATAGATGACTCTTCTGTTCATTTGAACTCCAAGGGGAGAACAGGCTCAGTCTAGATGTGGCCATGTGGCTGAGAGATTCTCAAGAGTTGTAGCCCAAACAGGTAACTTTTCCAAGCTCTCATTCTAGCGTGCCCAGTTAGTCTGCAGCAAGGGAGAGGCATGTGCCTATCACCAACTATCAAATGTATCAGCCGCATGTGGAGGTGATTCAAATCAGATTGCTCAGTTATTCTATCAATATGCTACATCTTCTAACATCTGAAGAGCTTGTCTTTTATATTTTATCGATCTTTCTGCAGTCAAATCCACCAGCAGCAGCCAACCTCTTCCATTAAGTACCAGCAAGCAAGATTAGCTGCAGAGGCAAACATCCAGTATCAGCTGTGCATGGATGGACCGTTTGTACAATGCATTAAGGCGTGGCAAAACAAACTGACACAAAAGATGACCATTTATGATTTCATATGGGTTTAAAGGTAAGGGGCTAATAAAACATCAAGTATTCCCATTAATAAATACATTTAGCATCAAAAGCAATTTTGTTCTAAATTGCAGTTCTAAATTTTTGACCCTTGCAAGAAACTGGGATCACTGAATTATATTTTGTTTTGTTAAATCAACTTGATTTCAAAACTTATCCCACACAACCACTGCCCTCCAGATTTTTCTGGACTATACCTCTGATAATCTTTCGGTTAGAGCTGAAGGGAGTTGCCCATCCCTACTATATGTGACCATTTTAAGTCCTTCAGTCTCTGCTGTTTAGGCTTGTGGATACCAACATCAGCTCAGCCGTCAAAAGCATGCTGAAGGTTATACCAAAATGGCTATCTTACAAAACACACTTGTCTTGCACGTGTGTGAAAGCTACTCCATATTATCAACTTGCTAAGTATAATTCAGCAGCTCTTTCTGGTAATTCAAACCTTCGTTCAAAAAAGCATAGCCATTCAGGACACTTCATGAAGCGATCCACCTCCAAAGTTGTTGGACTAGAAGCCCCATCAGCGAGGGATGATGAAAGCTGCAGTCTCACAACATTTGGAAGGTCACGCCTTCCCTATTCATGACATAGACCAAAATCAAGTTTGGAGCAAGGAACTGGAAAACACAAGTCTTTCTGGAAATTTGAGAAATGTGAATGGCCATCCTTGACTCACAGGAAGGCTTTTGATATGTTGGGCAGCGGAAGGAGAATGCAGGACTTGCACTTGGCTCCTACTGCGGAGGGAATGCTAAAATAGAGAGGGAAGAATGCAGTCAGGACTTCTGGTCCATAACGTGAACAATCCAGTGCTTACAAACAGGAGCAATTTGGGTCTCATCCTGGGGAAAAGGGCGGATATGGAAAAAAAAAAGCAATAGCATTTATTTCTATACCGCCTAACAACTAAGTGTTATCTAAGCGGTTTACAATGTATTTTTAGCTAACTGCCCCCAACAAGCTGGGTACTCATTTTACCAACCTACGAAAGGATGGAAGGCTGAGTCAAGCTTGGAGCCTGGCAGGATCGAACTCACAACCTTGTGGTTGCAGTACTGGCATTTAACCACTGCACCACTTCAGAGAATGCTGTGTCTAACAATCCCTACTTACCTCCTCTTAGGCTTAGAGGTAGTTGCAGGTCATTTGTAAAACTTCAATGAATGTCTCCAAAGTTACATTCATCAATCCCAAATGTTTTACTTGAATGACAGGACTTCAGTAACATACAGTTGAAACCACCCAACTGAACACTGGTTGGACAAATCCCATACTGGCAAGATTTCTTAAATACAGCTCTTCCTCCACATTGGCGGGTTTCACTTCTGTGGATTTGATTACCCTATTTGCTAGCGTGTAAGACTCTCTTTCTTTCCTGAAAAATACTCTTTGAAAACGAGGTATGTCTTATACACCAGTGCATCTTAGACACCAGCAAATAATATCTGCCAGTGTAAAAACAGGGTGCGTCTTATATGCCGGTGCATCTTATATGCTGGCAAATTCGGTATTTGCAAAAGTGCCTGTTCCGCCACCCCACATGCTCCGTCTCACACTCCGTGCCCTCCGCACAGCACGAGTGTTCAGGGCACCCAGGGCCTTTGCTCACGCAGGCTGCCCTAAGCGGGCCTGCAGGATCCTGCAGGGCCAGTAAGCCCCGCATCCTTGCACACCCCGGGGCCTGCACTCGCACCCAGGACTGGGCCTGCAGGATCGTGCAGGGCCAGCGCTTTCTGTGTCCCTGCACACTGCAGGGCCTGTGCTTGTGTGGGCGGCAACAAGGAGGCCCCCAGGATCGTGCAGGGCTGGTGATCGCCCCCTGCATGCTCCGGGGCCCGTGCTTGCGACAGGCCCGCAGGTTCGTGCGGGGCCAGCAATCAACACATCCTTGCATGCCCTGTGGCCTGCACTTTTGTGCGCGCCTGAAAACAGGCTCACAGGATCATGCTGGGCCAGTGATCGCCACGTCCCTGCTCACCCTAGGGCCTCCCCCATTCTCTGCAGCGGTCAGGAACGTAAAGGGAAGGCATCGATTTATCAGTGATTTCTTGACATTCGTGAGCATTCTCTGTCCCTATCCCTCGCGAATGTGAAGGGCCTACTGTATTTAGATGGGCTGTCAGTAGATTTTACTACTCAGAGTATCTTTAGCTGCAAGCATCAAAACTTCCAAATAGACCTTCTTGTGTCGAGATGGCCAAGATCTTTGCAAGAAGAATGAATTCCCTGTGCTTTCAGACAGGAAAGGACACCAGTATTGATCCAGACACTTTCTCTGAATAATGCAGAGAGGCTCACATTCAATGCTTCTACCTACACAGTAAAACATGATGCACAGTATCTCCCTTCCTCTTCATTCTGCTGCACAGCAGGTTGAGGTCATTTATTCAAGTAGTGGAGGAAGTGGACACATCAAACCTTTTAGGATCAAATTAAGGGCAAATGTGAACTGCAATACCACCCTTTAAGCATCTCTTCTTTACCTTTGGCACACCCACCAATATTTTTTTTCTCTTTCACAAAGAAAGAAAAAATTACAGAGTAGTGAAACTGACCATGACATCGTTCGATCTTATTCAGTAAAAAGGCTGGCAGAGGGTAATAGCATACTGAAATTGGTCTTTGAGGCACTGACAGAAATACCTGCACAACTGTACAAAATCTATTCTACTGCCACCCACGTTGGTCGCGACTGTACGGCAGAAGTCGTAGTTATATTTCATGCAGCTTTGACTCTTAACTCTACACAAATGTCGTATTCTCCTGTCGTTTCAAGCCTACCCATACCTAACAGCAGCACCTGGAAAAACTATTTCTGGGGATGATACTGGCTGGCGGTTTCTGGAAGTTCTCCAAAAAACGCAACTTTTCCAAACTTTGCCTACTAGACCACTATGTCTCATACAAACCCCGCCCGCCATATATTCAGGTCATTCTTGGATCCCCACCTCACATCCACACCCAATCTGAGGCAAGGTTGTGGTTAGGCAGTTTAAAGTTCTCTCAAACTGCAGAAATTTCCTTTCAAAGAAATGTAAATGGCTCCCTCACTGCTTGCTCTTGGGAAGCAAGTCACAGCCATGTTCTGAGAAAGCTTTTCAGGAAATGCACTGACACTTCATTTTATCTCTGTTACAGTTGCAATTGTATCACACACGTGTTATACTATACTTTTTTATTTTGATGTAAGCTACCTTGTTGATTATTTCGAAAAAACAAAAGATAATTAAAAACAAATAGAGCAGACAAGTATCTTCACGCAGTAAACTATCTCAAGGCAAGTAGTCTGTCCCTCTACCTCTCCTGGTTGTGAGGGGCAGCAATTCAGAGACTGCACCAAGAAAGCATTTTCTCAGTATTCTACTGGTAGACCATAATAGCAGGAAAGGAGTAGAAGAGAGAAGGGGACCACTCTGAACTTTGTAGCTATTGCCAGCAAAGGAATGGGCTGGACAGAGAAAACTGAATCTGAGATTCTCCAGCCCCACTACAAGAGAGTAAATTCAGCTGCAGTTTTACTATGCTTGGGTGGTCCATCCTCCATAGCCTATAATGGGATGAACTGCACGGGGTGGGGGCCAGGGACAAATCCCCCCATGCAATCATGGGCCACATCCTTCCATAGCGAGTCCCTCTCAAAATGGGGACAAGAAGCGACACAGTGTCATCTCCTGTCACCACTTCAAGAGAGAGTGCAAAGGAGTATCAAGGTATTTCGAGGTAATACGGGTCTCTGTGTGCTTGTGGGGATAGCATGGGGTGTTTTCCTGTTTAGGGGTCTTCTGTGTGGCTTGAAGCCAAAACTATGCCATTCTTTTAGTTAGGGAGCCTGATGGGGGGCTTCAAGGACCACAAAGGTGAGGATCAAGGGCCACATACAGGCTGAGGGACTGCCATTTGCCCACCCCTGTTCCATAACTTCCAACACACATTCAAGTAGGGGCATAAGATCTCTGAACACGGGAGCACACACATTTGAACTCAAACTGTAACTTCTTTGAAAGATTTACCAATTTTTTTCCACCTGGATTACCAATCATTGCAGAGAGACAAGGAAAAGATGGGTGTTTACTGCTGAGCAGCACAGCGTAGTATAAGGAAAGCTCACAAACTGGCTCATATCCCCCAATGACGCAGGATGCTTACCAAGATGTTGAATACAAAAAAGAGGGGAACAACGTACGCTTGGCCTTCCACATTCGATGGGGTTGAGGCGCAGGACCCTTGCAAAAGTGGAAAAATCACAAAGACCAAAATGTGTGTGGCTGTCTGTGGGAAGGGGGTCGAGTGTCCAAACCAGGTCACAAAAAGGAGAGGGAGCGGGGAAGTTGGCACAGTGGCACTATACTTCCTCTTTCTTGCCCAGGTGTGTACGGGGCACTGAATGGGGGTCTGTGGTGTTGAGAAATCTGGCTGCAAGCCATCCTTAGCTGGCCAAGAACTGGGTGGTGGAAGAGGAGGAGAACCAAAGGTGAGTTTTTTGAGGGCTGTGTAGCCTGATTGGAGCTGCTGGAAAAGAAGAATCTGAGGTGGGGGGGCAGGGTTTGGAGAATTTTGCAAATAATCAAATCTGTGACAGTCAAATCCACAAATGTGGAGGGGCCAACTATATATTAGCCTAAGCTTCTCTAGGAAAGGGTAGTATAAAAATGTGATAAAAGTGTCAAGGCATTCAACTTCCCCACGTTCTGAGCCAAGAAACAAAAAACTGCTTTCTTCTTACAATCATAATGGAAAAGGTATGTTTATTTTTGATGTTATCCGGAATCCTTTAGGTTTGATAACATACTGCTAGAGAATAAAGAGACCTTATATCATACCGCCACAAGCAGATTCAGGGGCTGACCTTCCCAGCCAGGTTCCCACGCTAACTTTTAATCACTGTCCAAAAAGCCACTAAATGAACTTTATTAGTTTACTTTTTTTTTTTTTTTAACAAAACTTGTCTTATTCACCCATGCTTCAAGAGGTGACTTATAAAAGAACAGATAACTGACTTCTGGGTTAGTGAGCAGCTCCACAGCCAAAATCATTGACTCCTGAGGAGGTCTGTGAACACCAATACCAGTTTATCACTGAAGAGGATGCCATCCAATGGAGCAAGAAAAGGTTTCATGTCATCCTCAGGGGATTTCTGGGGAAGAAAGTAGAAACTACGGGAGAAGAGCACTCATGGGAAAGATAGAAGCTGCTCTTGACTTACCCTTTCTGTAAGTGAAGCAAATTGTTCTTTTTATTCAAGTACACCAAAACAATTTCCATTTATTTTGGCTTTGATGTTGCCCCCATTTAAAACATTCTATACTCATATTAAGTTATTTGAAGTTATCAGGCTAACATAAAATGACTTCTAATGTGCAGGCACAAGGGCATCCAACTGCTAAAGGTTTTCCAGCCCTGCCCGACTGTTACAAAGCTTAACTGGCCCAGACAGTCAGCTCCTAACCTACAGTCTACCTCACTATTTGTCTGGCCTATTCAGAACTTAAAGCTACTTATCTAAAGTAAATTAAAACAAACAGAAATCACAAAGCAATGCAAGCAACTTGAGGGACCACCTTCGCCAATATGAACGTGCCCAAAACCAACACCCGCTTCAGAAGCCATTGGCAGCCAATAGGTGGAGGACAGCCAGAGAAGGAACCTATTTGTCTGGGGGACCCGAGTTGTGATACGCTCTTGCCAAGCAAGTCTAGGTGGCACCAAAACTTGATTAGACAAATCTTAAGACTTTTTTATTCTGTAACAGTGATCAGCAGGTTTCTCTGGCTTGCTTTCCTGGAATCTTCTTCTTGCCGCTGTTTAAATTGTTTCATAATGCTTATCATTTGATGAAGAATATCTAAACTACTTGACCTGTTTTATCAGAAAACCAGGATATAAATATTTTATTTTGAAAAGCCGGCCATATGGCTCAATCTACCGTCCCAGAGGTAGCACCAAACCCATCAACACCCGCTTAACTGTACTTTCTTACATTCTTTTCCATGTCATCTCCCTACAGTATTGCACACATATCTTTCAGAAGTAGCTGGTGCCATTAAGAATCTGATCGTCACTATACTTTTAAGATGCACATGGTGATGATCACTGGGTAATGAAGATGTAGATACAAAGAGGTGGTGAGGAGAAGCATATATCTGGCACTCCTTTGCTAAGCAAACACGGTGCCTGCTAGGCAGCCGGGCCTAGAAGGATGTGTCCTATGAAAAGATGCTCAAACAAAGCATCGCTTTTTCTGTATGTTGACCTGAAAAGCTTCTCAACGGCTGGAGAAACTTTGCGACCATTAATAACTCTGAAATGCTTCTCTACTAAGAAGACAGCAGAGCAGCATCAAATTTAACAACTGAAGAAGTGGCCACAGGTGACAAGGGAGTGAGTAGCTTTAGAGAGGAAGGAAGCTCTTCTACATCACCCTACCCTTTTTCCTGTGTCTGCCAAAGAAAAAGGGGCCTCCATTCCTGCACAAGAACACATGGCACGCAGGCTACTAATCTGTTAATAGTATCGTATTTTTCTTGCATGGGCTAGTAACTTTTGTGGCCTTATCTACAAAGCCAAAAAGTCTGTTTACCAAGATAAACCAACTACTTACTGAAATATATCCATCGGTTGTAGTGGTCTGAGCGTTGGACTACACTGCTTTGCTCAGCCACAGAAACCCAATGGGTGACCTTGGGTGTGTCACAAACCCTCAGTCCCAAAAAACCCTGTGACAGGTTTGTCTTAGCATCACTGTAAGTTGGAAACTACTTGAAGACATATAATAATAAGGCACGTGAGGAAGTTTAGTGAGAAGCAGAGCCATTTCCCAGCTTTCCATACAGTTTTTAAAATTTTTACACACATGCAGACAAAGCCAAGAAAAGAACTGTATCCTGACTGTAATACTGAACTCACTAACTAGGAAACATATTACAAACAGAAAACAGCTATGTTCGCTGAAGCCAGAATACAAGAGTAAGGGCAGAACAAATGAAGGAAGAAAAACAAAAAAACACCTATTTGAGACTTCTAGTGGACTTTCAGAAGAATATTTTTATTTTTATAAATCATCTTCAAAAGATTAAAATGAGGATACAAACACACATTTCTATTTGTCTACAGCAAGAATGCAGAGGTATGGCCTTCCAGGTGTTGACAGACTGTTACCTTCTATCAACACTAGCCAGCACAAGGCAATAGTGAGGGATCAGGGGAATGAAGCATCCCAAAATCTGGAAGCTCACAAGTTCTGCCCTAAAAGCGTCTTCTATGGGCCAGATTCAAGACCTGTATTATCGCCCTTCTAGACTGACTACTTCGGGGGCCTATTTGTTTCAAAGAGTAATTCAAAGCCCTAGTTCTCCCCTTATAAAGATCTACACTGCTTAGGACTGGGTTACTTAAAGGGCAACTTTCTTCCTAAGAACTGCCTGAGATTAATATTACCTGAAAACTGGGATCTTCCACAATGACTTTTTTCACCTTCCTTCCGAGTAGTGGCAATGTGACAACACATAAGAAGGCATTTTCTGCGACAACCTGTCACCTCTTAAACTCTCTTCCTGCAGGACATCATTATAGCTCCTTCACTGCTTGCATGGCAAAGGGGCCAGTATTTAAAAAAATTGTTGTTAATCAAGTTTGTCAGCTTCCTAGATATTTTGGCTGCTCTACATGTTACTGTTTCTTTTATGGCATTTACCACAGGCTGCTCTGGTCTCTGCAGGAAAGAACTGACATAAATGACTTCAAATTAAGAATAAAGCATCAGATTAACTTCAAGTACTAAATGACAAAAAATCCCCCACTTGTCTCTCTGTTTAGGAGTCTAATGTTACAGAGATCCCCAGGACCCTGGGATTTTTCCAGCGGGAACTGATATCCAAAGACAACAAGTGGAAGTTAATAATTCTTTAGGCACACAAACAGGAGCTAGAATGTTCAATGGCTTCTCATGAAAAAATGCCGTGTTAGTAATTCTGCATTGACTAACACAGTTTCTGCACATTGCAATGCTGTAATTTTTCCCTTTTTTTCAAAATACACATTTTTAATTTATCAATTATTGCAGGCTTATTTTTAATAATTTTCATTTATGTCCTGCTGGAGGCTTTCCTGCAAGAAAATTTTGTTGGCCACTGAATACCAGATAGTCCTTAAATTTGATTCACTATTGCTCATTATACACGCTTAATCTAACTTTCACAAAAACAGATGCCTCTCAAGAGGCATCCCCCCTCCTCTCACACACCAGAGTGGGTGGAGAGGAAAGGATGCCTCTTTTAAGACAATTCCTGCAACACACTCAAGCATTATTTAAAAGCCCAGAAGTGTTATGCTTTTTTCTCCACAGGTTTATATTCACAGCCCCATTTATTCAGGATTTGATGAAACATATTTCTGTACATGGTTGTAACAATTGCAAAACTGTGCCCTTTAGTTTATCATTAAGTAAAGTCCTATTTGCTTTTCAAAAACTTCCTCGCCAACATTCCGTTGTGCTTATCTATCATCATCTGCTCACCCAGATGCCAGAAACAAGAAAACTAACCACAAACATTTCAGGAACATAGACGAAAAAAAGAAACCTAAAAAGCCGACTCTCTCACAATAAACTTCTACCTCCTTCCTATTTTCCAATGAAACTTTCCTCAGAAAACAAACTACACAGGCAACACTGAGATCTTTGACTGTGCGAGGAAGTCGGAGCAAATCTGCAAGATCATCACGTCTTCTGACATCTGGATGGATGTTGCCCAATTCTGAGTACTGTGTAATACTGAGGATTGAGAAATTGTGCAACTCAGTAACTTTTTTTAAAAAAAATTTATGCTGCCTTTGGATGTTCCAAGAATATGGGATAGAAAAACTTTAAATGAGTAACTTCTCCATAATGAAGGTGCTTTCTGTGTAGGAATTTGATAGCCACCCTGGCCAGAAGCCTTCATGCCATATCACAACAGTAGCCTTTGAAGGAATATTATTATGCATGTCATAATCCTTCTGCACACAGAGTACAATTATGAACCCATGCAGTGAGTTATGCAAAAGTGTACAATGTGTCCAAAATCAACCAAGGGGGTCATAGGGGTGTGCTTAAATCTGTTGTCCCTTTATTCAGCCCCAACACTTTAGATCAGTGGTTCTCAACCTGTGGGTCCCCAGATGTTTGTGGACTTCAGCTCCCAGAAGCCCCGAGCATTGACTATAGTGGCTGGGGCTTCTGGGAGCTGAAGTTCACAAACATCTGGGGACCCACAGGTTGAGAACCACTGCTTTAGATGAAGAAGGGAGAAGGAATCAGGTAAAACCTTTCAAACTAACTTTCATTTTTTTATGAATTATAATCTTCTGTAGTCAATGCATCCACTGACTACAAGGGGACAGAATGTTTCACGCAACTTCGCATTCATGCCTGCAGAGGTTGTACCAGAAGGGGGCACAGCTATATATCAATTTTGCTTGCTTCAGTTACAAACAACAATACACCTCAGATAATAAAAAAATGTCAACCAATTGACCATATTTACAGACTTGTTAAAAAGACTGAACTGGCATACAGAAAAACAACAGATTTGAAGAAACTCTATAGTATATATGCAAAAAGCAGAGATCGGGTGGTAAGGGGCACCCCTTACAGCAGAGCTTTCCAAACTTTTCATGCTGGTAACACGCTTTTCAGACACACATCATTTTGCGACACAGTAATTCAGTAAGTGGAGGCAGCCTTCCACTGGAGTCTGGCCTGCCGCCACTGCCCTCGTCGGAGTCTTCCTCAGCCCGGGGCGGCGGTGGCAGGAGAGGCGGCGCCTCCACCTGAGCCTAGGAAACCACTGCGGCCACCACCACTGCCCTCATCAGTGTCTCCTTTGGCCTGGGGCAGCAGCGGGAGAGGCAGCCCCTTCACCCAGGCCTGGCCTGCTGCAGTAGAGAAAGAGGCAGCCCCTCCACCAGCTATGTTCATGCTACACACCGATGTGTTGCAACACAGTTTGAAAAGCTCTGCCCTACAGGGTGAAAATAAAGGAAGCAATGTCTCTAAGAGGGCATCCACCATCCTGTTTTTAAAAAAGTCTTAATGCAACATCTAATTGATCCGGGACATCTTTCCAGCCAATCCAAAGATTTCGGTCTCTTCTCCAACTTTGTGTCCTACAGACATACTGGCCTACAATTCTCAACATCCTTAGCCAGCATGGGGCAAGAGTGTGACACATCCAGAGGGCCTCAGGTTGGGAAAGACTGCTCTAACCAGTCAACTGACACATTCCAGTGTAGTCTAGCACAGAAGCAGGACAATGAACTGGGACTGAGAAGCTTGGGTCCCATTCTCAACTTGAGCCTAACACTAACTAGATGGCTTGAGCCCAACTACCGGAATACAGAGTACCCCTCTTGTGACTTCTTCCTAAAACACCACACATGCTGAGGGTGCTATACAAAATAATCATTACTGGAAAAGTGTAATGTTCCAGAGTTCGGGGGAAAGAGACAAGTGGACCTGACAAGCTTGCTACTGCAAGCTGGGGCAGTTCACAAGGTCACCACTGCTTATCTTAATAACTGAGTGCGCTCATACTAAGACAATCTCTTACATAACCAAGCCCTAAACTGTTTCAAAACTTTAGGATCCACACCTTGAGTTGTCAGGAACATCCATCATGACCACTGTAGATCTTTCAGGCACTGGTGTGATGTGATTACAGTACCATGTGCTAGTTAGTAGCCTAGCTGCTGCATTTGCATCAGTTGATGGCTCTGAACACTCTTCAAAGATTAAACCCATACAAAGCATATTACAGTAGTCCAACCATGATGTAATGAACTGCTGCCACAAGACTGACTCAGGAGGGGTTGAAGCTTACATGTTACACACGCTTTTACAGACTCTTTCCTCACCATCAACATGACCTGAACATCCAAACACAATGTAAGATTAAGAAGCTGGTTAAGGAATTTTTGGAGTTTTAGTCCAAAGCACTAGCACTTCCAAGCTGTGAACCAAACAATTTCAGTGAGTTAAATCTTTTTCAGAGAGGGTAGAATTCCAGTTACTGAACCAGGCTTTCTATTAGTCAGAGAATTCCATCTTTCTAAATTTAAGCTCTACTGCAGACAATATTGAGTGAGATGGGTCACAGGAAGACCCTGTGGCTCAGCTGCGAAGTCTATGCTTTACACAAGTAAGGTCCCATTGCACTTTGTCCACCTCTGGTCTACTCAGTGTTTGCATCTTGAATTTCAGAGTCTTTCTTTCCCCTCTTTGTTAATGCCAATTAAAGGAGAAGGGAAAGAACGACTCTGAAATTCAAGATGCAAACACTGAGTAGACCAGAGGTGGACAAAGTGCAGCCCTCAATATGTTGGACTGCAACTCCCAACATTCCTCATTGTAGTGCGAAGGACAGAGGACTGATGGAAATTTGCAGACTAACAGTATCTGGAGGGACTGTACACTGCTCATGCCAGCATATAAAACAATGAAGTAATTGATCTCTCTCAATGTAACACAGCTTTCTTAAAGACAGCTGTAACTCAGTTGTGGAGCTCATGCTTTGTAGGCAAGTTACCGAGTTCAACTCACAGCATCTACAGGTAAGGCTGGGGAAAACTGATACTCCAAGCTGCCAATCAGTGAAGGCAACTCTGAACTTGGCCAGATGAACCATGGACTCCTGGTAGAAGGCAGCTTCTTACTCACAGGCTTCTAATATCTGTATGGCTTTATCTTTGAGATGAGCTGTAGGTCAACGACAAGACACAACTGAGTCCAACCACTGGTCCATCCAACATTGACTGGCAGTGACTCTCCAAAATCCCCCCCCCCCGTCTTTACTGAAAGGGTCAGAAAATGAATCTAGGGCTTTCAGTATGCAAAGCAGGAATTCTATCACTAAGAAGCAGTACCTTCCCAACAAACTACAACATCTTTAGACTGGGCTGGCCCAACCCTTTTTCTGAAACCCCAAAGAGGTGCTCCAGATTAAGGTCTGGTTGCACAAGGAGTATCCTTTAGGAAGGGACAACTTCGCATAGTACAAATTCTTAACTGAGACTCTAAATCAGAGATTTATCAGTCAGGATAGATCAAGGGTGGAAAGCACCTTCTAGCAGTGGAATCAAATCCAATTTCTGAGAGTTCTCAAGGTCTGAAATTCAGGGAGTCGGGGTGCAAAAGCAAGAGGGGAGAACAAAAATACCAGCCCATTTTATGTTAAAGCACTTGCATCCAACAATGATGTTGCAGATATTGTCTTTTACAAATGGAAAAATCCTATACAAAGACTGGCAAGCCATCTAAAGGTGGGGAAGCGGGTGTGGTCATCTAAGGAACTGCTTTGGGATGGACTGGTCCCCATGAGCGCCGGACTAGACCCCAGAAACTGAGACTCTTTCACCTCTGGAGTACAGCTGGCCCTCCACATTCACTAGTGTTAGGAACATAGGTCCCACGTAAAAGTGAAAAATGACAAATATCAAAATGCGTATGTCTGTGGGAAGGGGGCTGAGGCATGGGTGCGGCAAGTGGGTCAGGTCAGGGAAAGGAGAGGGTTGGCATGGTGCCCCTGCATTTCCTCTCTTTGGCCCATCTCCTTCCTTGGGTGTATACGGGGCATGGGGAGAGGATTTGTGGTGATGAGAAATTGGGCTACGAGCTGTCCTGGCAGCGACTGGTGGAGAAGGAGGAGGTCCAAAGGCAAGTTTTTAAAGAGCTGCGCGGCCTGATCAAAGAGGGAAGGTCCCCCCCACAAAAAAGTGCCTGAGATTGGGGGAAGGGGGCAGGGGTTGGGGAACCTTGAATGAATGTTTCTAATTAGAAATCCATGATTGTCAAACCTGCAAATGCGGAAGGTCAACTGTACGTAATACTGAGCTACAGGAGGGTATGCACTTAAAGGACTGATCCTGTGCCTTTGGTGATGTGGGCTGCACTACACTGCTGTAGCGCTACTATTCCACTTTCAACCTCCTGTGGAATCCTGGGGTTTGGAGTTTAGGGAGGGGCCTCTGGAATCCTCAGCCAGAGGGCTCGTGGGCCTCCGTGAACTACAAAGCCCAGAACGCCCCGGAAGGTTGAAAGCGGAGCCGTAGCACTACAACAGGGGAGTGCAGAGACGGCCAGAGTCCCCTGAGGGCCCGCAACCGTCGTGGCTCTGTCTTAGGTTTCTCCCGAGAGAGCGCTGCAGAAGAGCAGTCCAGAGAGAAGCCCGGGAAGCGCGGCTGCCCGAAGCCCCTCCCGGCTGAGGCAGAAATGAATGGGCGCCGCCGTTTCGAAGCTCTACCCCTACGTTCCAGAGCGTGGGCCGCCCAGAGGCCCGCTCCTCTTGTTCCCAAGAGCGTCCCTCGCAGACCGAGGCGGGCCCCCCCAGCGGCCATTACAATTCCTCCTTCCCCACAGGCACACGCAGGCGGCTCTCCAGCGAAGGGGGCGCCCGGGAACACCCCCTTCCCCGCGCTCCCCGCCCCGGCCCCAGCAGCCCCTCCAAGCCCCGCACGGAGCCACCTCTCCGCCCCGCAGCGAGCAGCCTCGGAGGAGGCCCGCCCGCCCGTCCCGCAAGGCGCCGCCGCTGCGCTGCTACCCGCCGCGCGTACCTTCCGCCATCTTGGCCCCGGGCCGCCGCCACCGCCTCCGACGGAGCTCTCGCGAGAACGGCGGGAAGGCAGTCGGGAACTAAAAGAGGGAGCTTAAAGAAAAGGGAAGCCGGGAGAGCGCGCAGGCGCAGGAGGCCCGACGGGCCGCCGCCGGCGAGAAAGGGCGAGGCCGCCTGGCGGGGCGGGGCGGGGCGGGGAAAGGGGGCGGGGCTTGAGGTAGGCGTGGTCTCCCGTTTATCGAGGAGAGGCTCTCCGGTGAGCGAGCGCTTCCGAGCATGTGCAGAGTGTCTGGCCCTGAGAGGAAAAGTTTTCATTTGGGAAGAGGCTTAGGGTAAAGTGAGTCTCTGAGCATGTATTGAGAGTTCTTTTTTTTTTTAAAAGAGAGGGTACTCATGATAATCTGTGATAGCAAAGTCAAATAGCACCCTAAAGACTAAGGAGTTTAGTTCGGTGTGTTTAGGGACTGCCGAAGCAGGAGGTACTGCAGGGAACCTTATCTACTATATAGAAGTCAAAGTTTGTTTGTGAGTTTGTCTGTCTGTGTCAGGCAGCAGAAGCCCTCATACGATTGGCTGAGTGAGGCAGGAGGATCTCATATGATTGGCTGCCGGGGAAGGTTCTGTGGAATCCTGGGGTTGGCAGTTCAGGAAGGGGCCTTTGGAATTTTCAGCCGGAGAGCTCAGGCCGGTTGCTATGGAGATGAGGCCTAGCAGCAAGGAGGAGGGCAGTGCTCAGGAACCCAGCCTCTGTATGTTAATAACTCTGAATACAGATTGGATTGGGGGATATGGGGATCAGTTACACGTACTGGACAATACTGTTTGAGGAATTAGAGACACGGGATCTCAAATCTGTGTATTTCAATTGTACGTAATTCCCAAGGGAAAAGAAGGTAGTTCCTACGGTATTTCTAACAAGTATTACCCATGAGAAAATAAAATCCTGGGCAAGCCCGGTAGCTACGCCAGTGCCAAATAAAACTGCCGTCTTTAAGATGCCACTAGATTCATTGTCGTTTATTGACAAATATTTCCTTTTTTTAAGGCGCGGCAGATAAACCCGTGCCATGTGCCAACTGTCTTTTCCTAAGCAGGGGGAAAAGGCTTCTTTTTACAGGGCAAAAAGCGGTGCTTTTGAGCACCTGCCAACTTTTTTCTTGATCAAAACGAAGATTTTCTTTCTTAGAAGCCATGTGCGCCTTTGAGCATGTGCCAAGTGTTTCTTCCAGTTTCATTGAATGGAGCAAAGGAAAGAAGTTGTTTTTTTTTAAGACCTGAGGGGAAAGCATCTTGAGGACATTTGCCAAATTCCTTTTCCTCTTGACAAGAAGCAAGTGGAAAAAAATATCAGTGAAATCAAAGTGTGGCTTTCAGTGCAAGTATAGAATCACCTGTTCCTTCAAGACCTCAATAGGTGATGTGCAGAATAGATTAGCAGAAATAAAGAGAAGAGGTCTTTCTAAAAACTTTATTTGTAGCCAAGGCTTTTCCGAGGCAAAGCTCATTCTCAGTAGTTGGATCAAAGATACTGGCATTCAATACACATTATCTGCTGCTGGTGCCACTTTCTTCCCAATCTATCAAGGCTATTATTTAATATTTATAGGGGTGCAAATGTTCGTGAAAATCTGAGGATCCCCAATGTTGCAGGTTTTTTTTAAAGCTCCTTTTTATCCTTTTTGCCCTGTTGAATAGTTGCTTCCAGGGAATTCCTCACAAAAAAATTGCATTTGTCCATCTGGAGATGATGGATGAATAGTCGTTGTCTCTTGTGTTTTTCTTTTGTAATTTTTATAAAGATGAGTAAATAAAATACATTGCATCTCTCTTATATAAGTTTCCTGGAAAATCTGTTTGGTACTTGATTTATTTACTAGTGGATATATGACAGAAATTGTTGCAAAGATTCTTTTCTCTGCTGCCAAGATTTGTACAAATATTATTTAGACTCCTGAGCACTATCTGGTGGTGTGCCCAGCAGAGTTACAAAAATCCCCAAAGCGGTAGTTTGGGTGTACCGGTTAACAAAGGCTCCGGTAGCAAAACTTCTTTTAAAAAAGGCATTTTATGTCGGCCTTGCCCTGCCCTTTCCTCCTCCTAATTTTATCTAGCTGAAAGTTTTATTTTTAATTTTTTAAATTTTTTTTTAAATTTTAAATTTTAAATTTTTTTTAGCCGTATTGGCAATGGGAGGATAATAGAGGAGGCCTAGAGAAACTGACTTTTGGTATTGGGCTGCATAGAATCATAGAAATGTAGAGTTGGAAGACACTCCAGGGGTCCCCAGGGGCCATCCAGCCCAACCCCCTTCTGCCATGCAGGAATCCACATCAGAGCACTCCCGACAGATGGCCCTCCGGCGTCTGCTTAAGGAAGGAGACTCCACTACACTCCGAGGCAGCCGATTCCACTGCTGGACAGCCCCGGCCGTCAGGAAGGTTTGGTGGACTCAGAGGCCAAAATATGGGCAGCTTCTTAGGTTCCTGTGCTTTTGGTTCATTACTGCTTCATTGATATGGGTGTGTGAAAGAGAGAGTTCAGGCTAGCGAAGAGAAGACTTTTTGTATGCTTTTATTTGTAATCTTTTAAATGTGTAAGCAACCTTAGAAAGAAAGGTGGGATATAAATAAAGTTGAGAAGAAGAAGAAGAGGACCAGTTATTTTTTTTTTAAAAAAAGAGGAAAGTATAGTTGGCCCCCACATTTGCTAGGGTTAGGAGTGCAGAACTCCTGCAAAGGTAGGAAAACTGCAAATATCATAGAATCGTAGAGTCATAGAGTTGGAAGAGACCCCAGGGGCCATCGAGTCCAACCCTCTGCCATGCAGGAACACTCTCAAAGCACTCCCTTTGGCAGATGGCCCTCCAGCCTCTGCTTAAAAACCTCCAAAGAAGGAGGCGCCACCACACTCCATGGAGGCAGCAGATTCCGCTGCCAGACAGCTCTGACCGTCAGGAAGTTTTTCCTGAGGTTCAGGTGGAATCTCCTTTCCTGCAGCTTGAATCCATTGCTCCTTGTCCTGGTCTCTGGAGCAGCAGAAAACAAGCTTGCTCCATCTTCAACATGGCATCCCTTCGAATATTTAAACATGGCTAAACATGTCAGCTGTAAATAATTCAATAATCAAAGCTTGAGCAAGGGAAGAGACTCTACTTTAGCCGATCCTACCATAGCCGCGTGTACTTGCTTGTAAGAAGCAAGTTATACAGCAGCTGCCTCCAGAATCCCTCACTCAGCATGTGTGAATGGCAAAACAGAAGTGGAGAGCAGACATGCCTGTGGCACAGCTCCCTCCGCACGCTGAAAAAGCACACAGCCAGAAGTTTAGCCACGAAACATACAAACCTTTAAGAAGTTTAAGTAACCCGGCATTTAACTTTCTGGCTAAGGCGTGGTAGGAAGTTGGAAGGATGGGATGGGAACAATAAGAAGGGATATGAAAGTATAGACAACATAGGTAACCAGTACTTGTTATTTTTATGCATACTACCCGCTTTCGGCATCTGCAAATAATAGAATGTAACATGCGTTGATTTTGTGCTATTTATAAAAAAATTAATTAAAAAAAGAAGTTTGGCCACTAACACAGAAATCATAAGAAAAGTGGAAGCTGATGAAGTCATCCTTGGATATGTTTTAGAAGAAACCCTGAAGTGTCTCAAGAAGGTTCAGAATGTTTTTGTTTCCTTGTACAAGGTTTACCAGACCTGGTTGTTTCATTTCACATGTACCTATTGATAGTTTTGAACAAAAGTTTACAGAAAAACTTGTTAACTGTTCCTCTTTTTTTTTTTTTTGCGGTCTAGGAACATACTTAAAACCTACATCAGCAAGATTGGTTTTCACTTAAGACTGACTACTTCTTATTTCTTATCTAACTCTTCCGTCAGCTGTTTGGAAGAACACAGCAGTGTCTAACTATCTTCAACTATCATAATGTTCACAAACAAGTCTATCACTGATGTAACAAACTACTCCCGATTTCAGCAATAAAAGTTTCATCCAGGAGTTAACAAAACAGAGGTTATTCATATAATTGGTCAACAGAAGCAGCTGATCAATATTCTTGTTAATCATACTAATGAGAAGGCAATTGGGAATCTTCCAACATCCCTCGTGTATATTTTAAGCCAACACTTAGATTCGCCGTAAATCTGAACCAACTTGAAAAAGCACAACAGTCAACTTCTTTAACTGAGGTGCATATGTAGAGTAATATCTTTCAGGAAAAGTATTAAGATATGCATCAGCTACTCACTTGGTACTTTTGATTGAGTTGAATTCTGAACTCACCCGTTGCTTCAGGGTACTTTGGTCAGTCCTCATTCCTTGGGGATTTTTAAACAGAAGCTGGTTGTCCACCTGTTGGGACTACTTTGTGTATTCCTGCATGGCAACCGGTTGGACTGGATGGCCCTTACGGTCTCCTCTTTCCACTCCACGGTTCTAGGAGGTTATCATCCTGTGTTGTGGCTTGCTATTCCACCCCCATCTTCCCCTAATAAAGATGCCAACAAACCTACTTAACGTTTTATCCAGGCAGCTCTTGGCATTTCTAACAAGCTTGCCAGACCCAATCCTTCCTCTCTCACTGGAAAGGAAATATGCATGTTACCAGTTTGCATTATCATAATCCTTCTACTTGACCTATTCGCAGCCTGAAAAAGTTACTTTTTGGACTGTAACTCTCAGAATTCCCAATCCTGCAGCAGCAGATTCTTGGAGCTGTCGTTTTAAAAAAGTAACTTACCCAGGCTCTGATTAAGCCAAATAAAATGACCCCCCCCAAATTTGTGCAGACGTTCAAGGTTGTCAGATCTCTTCATCCAGCAAAAAGTTACAAAAAACACGTGGCGGGGAGAGAAAAGGGAAAGTGTGTTCCTGGGGCCATGTAATCTATGTGTTGTCTCTGAGACGTAATGACCAGGAGTCTGCAGATCCTCAAACGTTTGTGATCAGGGGATGTTACGGCATTAAGTTTCACCCAGATAGCCTCCAGGCTTCCCGAGAATGGGAAAAGTAATCGAGTTTGACTCTCCCTCTTGAAAATATGAGTCGTTTGTAAGCTCAGTGTTGTCTTAATCCTGTGCAAAATGCGCCAGTTTCGTGGTCAGTGGAAAATAGTAATCTATAAAATTCTCTTGAATCCCATATTAACAAAATAACCAGCGAGCATGCTTCCGCAGTGAGCAATACTGAAAGTTTGCAGCTCACTCAATCAGCAGCCAGAAAAAGGAGAACGACTGTGTCACTTTCATAAGTAGAGTTTTCGTTCTTTTACGTTCAGACAGAACAAGATCAACTGAAGAGATCAGCTACGAGCTGGAATACAAATGTCTTATGGGGAAGGTCTTTGCAAGGGAGGGAATTTCACAATCTAGGCACAGACACAGAAAGTGCCCAATTATGTCTCAGCTCCCCCTCAGGTACCACTTGGGGTGTAGGAAAAAAATAACCCATCTTCAAGAGCAGTAGTACGGTATTAGGTAATCTGTTCTCAAATCTAGGCCTTTTAGCAGTTTTCTTCAGCTTTATGAAATCAGTGCAGCCATATTAACGCTATCTTATAACGCATGTTATCAAGGACAGGGCGGGTGGCACAACCAAAACAGCCTTTTCCTTTGTCACGCACCCTCGCGTCTGAGAAGGCCTCACGCGTTCATCTCAGCCGGGCTATGACGGAAGAGGTGTTCCATTAAGCATCGTTCGTACTGTAAGCCATCACTAATTTTCTTTCTGAAAGGCAGAGTGCAAATGAAGCAGGCTTAGTATGGAGTATTTCTAGTTCAGCCGGGTGCCCAGTAATTTGATGTTTTGATTCACAGGCCAGCCAGCGCACCTTTTTGGACACTAAAAAGTCCCTTCCTGCCTTCCCTTTTTTGCATGGCAACAATAAATCCTGAAAAGGTTAATTTGCCTTTATCAACGTCTTAGAGCATCTCACAAACTGACCTCTAAGACAGTCATCTTGGGGCAAAAACAGGAGATATTCCAATGGGTGTTGTCTCATCACCTTTTCCTTGGGAGTTAAGAGAAAAAGAAATGGCAAAACTGTTTTCCAGATACAGTACCAATTGTCACGAACTGATCAATATTAAGAATCTTCTCACAGTGGTCCTTCAAATGGCTAACGCAGTGATGGTCCACGGACGGATGCTGATCTGTGGCACGTTTTGGGTGAAGAAGGAAACAGTTGTAGTCAATGCCCACAAATATAATGCCACTCACTGGGCACATGGGGGAAAGAAACACCCATTCATCTTAAGCAACTCTGGCATAAAGGATTTCCATTTAACAATGACAACACAGATTAAAGCAGACATGTTCCAGCTCTCAAAGCCTGTCTTGTATCAATGGGGGCAAGGAAAAAACCTTGCTTTGTCCTTGGCCCCAGGACAAAGCAATGAGGTAGTTTCATATTAATTGCTGTTGTGTGCCTTCCTAGTATTTTCTGATTTATGGCAATCCTGAAGTGAACTGATGCTGGGGTGCTCTTGGGAAGAGTTGTTCAGGGGGTTTGCCTTTGCCTTCCTCTGAGGCCGAGAGAGAGATGTGTCCCACGCAGTGGGTTCCCATAGCTGGAGGAGGGACTCAAACTCTGGCCTCCCCAATGCTCAAACCACTAAACCACATCGGCTCTCTTCATATGAATACAGTGCTAATTTTGATTTCAGTCCCACTGATAGCAGGATAAGTATTTATACAGAAAGACATAACTTAATGCAAGGCTTACCAAATGGTGTGCCGTGACACGCTAGCGTGTCGCCTGAAGTGTGTGGGTGTGTCGCCTCCCCAGGTTGAGAAAGGCACCTCGCAAGCCCCCCTGCTGCCACCCTCACCGGGGTCTTTCCTTGGTGAAGGCAACAGAAGCAAGCCACGATTGGGTGCGGGGGCTGCCTTTCCTACTGTTAAACCTCTGGTTTGCTAGTAAAACTGAATTACTGTGTCACGAAATGATGTGTGTCCAAAAAGTGTGTCACCAACATGAAAAGTTTGAAAAGCTCCGACTTAAATGTGTACAAGGATAGGCAAAACAGGGGAATAAGAATACCGGGTTAAGCAAATACTCCCCTGTAAACCTTTCGTGACTCATTCTAGATCCATGACCTTTTCTAAAGACCTAGACTCCTCATGCTGCTTGCCACGCGTACGCCCCTTTCAGTGGGAATGTCAACCTTTCTTGGGTTCTCTGTCCAACCTGACTTAAAGAGGAAACAGAAACTATCTTTCTCGAACTTCCATCATCTCAGCGCAGTTTATGTTCGAAGGACAGACAGAGAATACATTGTGCCGTGGCCGGTTGGGAGCCCTTATTAATTCCGCATCCAGCTGGCTGCCTTTGGATCACAATAGCTGTCCTAGAAACACTGGGATATTTCCCTTCATATTTTAATTATGGAAAAGATGGCCAGGGTGGAAGACTATCCCCCCGCTGCCGCCACCGTGCCTTACGCAAGCAGAAGAGCACAAATGGTAGCCAGCTGGCTGGCAAGGCATCTCAGCAGGAGCCCAGCAAATTTGCTTCTTCTTGGAGCAATTGTCTAAATCCAGCTATTGTGTCTGGGTAGTAACAGCTCAGAAGCAGCAAATACATCGGTCTGGCTGAAGAGAGAGCACACTTAATTAAGTACCATTTCTAATTCGCGGCAGCTTAGCTGTACTCGCGCTGCCACATGTATCCAGACAAATGGGACAAAACACTGCTGTTTTTAAAAGATGTAGCAGAGGCAAGAACCTGCTTGCCTCCATTTTGGATTTTAATTGCTCTTTCTCCTAATTGGCTTGTACCAATAGTGGTTCCTCGCGCAATCATAATTAGTTTCCTCTTTTCCCCTCAGAAATCTACCATATGTTTTTCCCCTTCTCCACGTTTGCTTTTGTTTGAAATGGCAGTTTCCAAAACAGGCAAGTCTAGCCAACTGCTTATTTTTTTTTTTTTAAACTGAGTCTAAAGGTTGTTTTACAGGCTCACAGTAGCAGCAGCGGAAAATGAGTTCAGACCCGTCTATTCAGATCCCATACAATTAACTGCACAGACAAAAAGCCACAGAAGATCCATTCAACTCCCTCCTTTGCTATATTTACACGTTCCCTTCTGCCAGATGGATATTTTACAGGAGTGAGAGGCCACAGCTGTATTTTAAAATCAGAGTAGTTAATGTTTTGTTAGGAGCCCCTGCAGAAACAAATGCACGATGCAGTACCACTGAGGACCTACGCCTATTTTTTTCAGGTCATGTAACTCAGCTTAAGTGCCACCTGCCTCCATGTTGTACCAGAGGGATGCTGCTACTGTTCCTTTGTGGATTTGAACTTACAGCAAGCAATTTGACTCCAGCTGCTCCTCTGAAGCAGGAGATACTGAAAGCTGTAAACAACAGGTATGTACTGCTGTAGAACTTAACAGCCATGTGTACACGAGGGAGCTAACAAAAAGGCCAAACAGGCCCACAACCATGACCTCCATGGCACTAACACCACAAGATCAATGAGAAGAACAGGTTACCCATCTGTAACCGTGGTTCTTTGAGTGGTCTTCTATGAATTCATACATATGGGTCATTTTGCACCTGCGTCAAGATCTCTGGAAGCTTCTAGAGCTGCATTTTGGCAGTAACCCTACCTCTTAACCCACACATATATAAGCCATGTGTTCCTGCTGAAACCCAGTTCCAAGTCCACTGTCGGAAGACCTGGAGAAAGAGATGGCATCGAAAGTGGAGGAGGGTGGGTTGTGTGAATTCACAGGTGATCACACGCAGACCCACAGTTACAGGTGGGCAACCTTTTGTGTGGTTTCTGTGACTCACATATGGGAGAACAGCAAGCTAAACTCAGGGATGGTAGGTCATGCCATGATCACTGACAGTACCTCTCTACTAAATGCCGCTATCAGCTCAGAATCAAGCATCCAGTCTGTAATGAGAGAGGAATTTAGACAGTTCCAATCATGAAGCCACTCAGCAGAGTTCTAGAAGAGGAATCCCTCTGAGATACACCATCTTGATTTGAGTGAGCTTTGATCCCTTGCAGAAGAGGCTTCCCAGCAAGGGAACAGGTGAGGTGGATAGCATTCACCCTCCTAGTAGGACAAAGATTGATATGAGACCATCTTATTTTTCTTCTGCATCCCATAGGCGATGGACAGCTGAGAAGACTTCCTAAATTGTTTTGTCTTGAGAACCACAGAACAGGAGCACCTGTCTAACATCTAGGATATGAAGGATGTGTTGAAGATTGGAAAATAAGAGATTGCATGAAGGCAGGAAGCACCAGCAGCTCGTTAAGACTGAAATTGGAAACTACTTTGAGGAGGGAAGAAATGCATTAAAGAGGACCATCTTATCTCTATGAGAGAAGTAGTAAGGCAGACCCATTTTGAGAGCTGCCAGTTCACTGGTCCTGCATGCAGAGGTGATGTCAAAAAGGAATGCCATCTTCCAGGACAGCAGGTGAAGATCACAGGACACCATGGGTTTGAAGGGATGTGCCATATGTTTAGTAAGAACCAATGACAGGATGCTCATAGGTAGCCATCTGAGATTAGGTGGATGATCTTGCCCTTCAAGAATACCTTTACCTTCAGATGCACTGATTAAGAGGGAGCATCTTGCAGTTTAGAGCTAGCAGAGATGACCACAGATAGACTGTCAGGGAAAAGTACAAAAGATCTTTAGTTCACAGTTACATAAGGAAATAAAACACACATATGAGCAAGAAACTGTCTGATGCAGCACCCTGAGTCTGTAGAAAGGACACAAATGACGTGCTCTTGGCTGCATAAGAGCGCTTTGCCAACAGACATCACGTGTTGGATGTCGTCCAACAGCTCCAATGTGGGTGAAGTCTCCATGTGGTGAGCCTGAGGGTAGCCACATCCGGGTGGAGAATTTTGCTGTGCCACATGAAGAGATAATCCAAGCAGTCCAGAAAGCGATAGAAGTTGCCATCAGACAGTCTAAGAAGCCTGGGGAAGCACAGCTGGCATGGGATGATGAGAGTAGTGTCTATATTGTCCTCCTTGAGCTTCATGGTGACCCTCATAAGAAGAGGAAATGAGGAAAAGACATAAAACAGAGAACTACTCATGAAAAAAGAATATTTAGATATTCTTTTATCTATTTATGTAGATATTCTAGATATTTCCTAGAGAGCCTGGGTTTTGATGGCCCCTGCTGCAGAAATCAAACACACTGGGCATTTGCTGGCAACACAAAGAAATCTCTTTCCCAATGATGGAAAAGGCAACAGAGGAAGGCTGAGTCTATCGTCCACTCAGAAGAGGACAAAAGTATTCTACTGAGATCATCAGTGAGGATGTCTTTGATGCCTGGGAGATATACCCCAGTTTATTATGAAAGCCTAGGTCCCAAAGAAAGGACACAATGAGGGGTACATTTTGAATGGTCTGGTGGAAAGAAGAAGAGACCACCAGTCAATCACCTAAATACAGGAAAATGGAGACTTCTTCGACACTTAACGAAGCTACTGACACATTTCAGGAAAACCCTTGGGGCCATTGTGAGCCTGAAGGTGAAGGGACACACAAAATTGGTAGTGTTCCAACCCGACACAGAATCAGAGGAAGCGTCTGCCGGAAGGGTGGATACTAATATGAGATACACATCTCATAGGCCTATTGAGGTGAACCTTTGTGGAGGAGGGGAAAGATATTCAACAGGGTAACCATCTTGATCTGTTTCAAGGGACTGAAGGAATTATCCTCCTTGAGATCTAAGAGCAGGTACAAGCCTCCATCCCATTTGGGGATCATAAAGTATCTCAAGTAGAACTTGAGAGGTGATATGGACGGATCGGCTTGTTCTGTGACACCCTTCTGTAGGAGCGTTGTGATCTCCTGGTCAAGAGGATCCAAAGGGTGCATGTATCTGAAAGTTCCCATGGAGTGAGTTCAGAAAATTCTACTAAATCCCCTTGTGGAATTATATGGAGGATCCACACATTGGTAGTAACAGCACATCATCTGTTAAAGGAGGGCACTAACCAAACGCGGAATAGGAAATGTGCTTGGTAGTTGCTTGGTGCAGGAGGAAGTCAGAGACAATGTTTGGAGTTGCATGGTGGTTTCATAACAGAAGAGCAACGCATTGCTTGACTGCAAGAGCATTAGGAAGAGGAAAGTCTTGAGTGGGAGTTCTGAAGATTTGACAAAGTAGAGAATGTGGGACTCATTTAGGAGAATGGCTTAAACTAGTACAGGTTATATAGCAATATATATATAGCAATAGCATTTATTTCTATACCGCCTATCAACTAGTGTTATCTAAGCGGTTTACAATGTATTTTAGCTAATTGCCTCCAACAAACTGGGTACTCATTTTACCGACCTACGAAAGGATGGAAGGCTGAGTCAAGCTTGGAGCCTGGCAGGATCGAACTCACAACCTTGTGGTTGCAGTACTGGCATTTAACCACTGCGCCACCAGGGCTCCTTGACTTAGCCTTGACTTGTGCAGGCTGGGGACTGTAGACCACACTTCTTAGCTGTAGAGCTCATTTTCTGGTTGTGCTCCAGCTTTTTATCCATGGAAGAGTAGAACAACCCATGTTCATCAAACGGAAGGCCTTCAATAGTTGACCTTGCGTTGTGGATTAGATCTGTGGAGCATAGCCAGGCATGTCTAGAAAGTGAGGGCATATTCACTGTGGTCTTTGCACCACAGTCTGCTGCCTGCTTTGCTGTGGTAATCTGCAGAGTTGCTAATTTATGCACTATAGAGTGGAAAAGCAGGGCCACTTTTTTATCATCACCCAACAGGCATTTGGGGCGAGGGCGAACCTGTTCCCAGAGGAACTGCTGGTAAGCCTCTATACAAGCCTGATAATTTGCTACTCTGAGGGAAAGAGATGCTGTCGAATATGTCTTGTGGGCTATGACATTGATTTTATGCCCCTCTTTATTGGCCAGAGATGTATGGGCCTTCTCAGAAGACTTGAATTGTACCATATCAACAAAAATTGAATTTGGCTGAGGGAGCTTAAAAAGCACATCACAGTATTCTTGCTCTCGTTATAGATTTTCAGTCTTCCGTGAAGTGGAGGGATCCAAGGCTGGAGTCTGTCACAAGTAATGCACAATCTTCCATAGGGCCAGAAACAGGGGTATAGCTGTTAGATGGAGTATTTTGAGGATCTTAAAGACCAAGTTCTCAAGAAGTGGCTCAGGCTCCTGAATCTGAAGATTTTAGCCATTCTGAAGATCCCTTCCACAAAGACTGCAAGGTCATCTAAACGGGAAAAAGATTTTGATCTCCCACCAACAGGCTGAGGGAAGAGGCAAAAGGATCCTCTGGAGACAAGGAACCTGATTACTCCTCCAATGATGACTCAGATAAGGATTCCCTATCAACAACTCTACGAAGCTGAGGCGGAGGTGTACCAGGGGGTTGAGCAAAAGCAAACCTGTGCTGGTGTCAAGATCAGGAAGGCTGTGCTACAGTGAGGATGATTAGGATTGGCGGCCTGGCAGCAGGTTCCCTGGCTGGAAGAGGGGACTGTACTGGAGCTTTTGGAGAGAGCAGAGGTCTAAAAGTAGTGGCTGCTGGACAGTTCAACTCAGCGATACGAAATGAGCAGCAGACTGAGGCCGGGAGTGATGGTCTCTACAGCAGTCTTCACAAGTCAGACAATAATCATAGCATGGATCCCAGGCATGAAGGCTGAGGTGATAGAAATACATTTTGAACAGTCCCCATGAGAATGATGATGCCTTGAGACCCTATAATAAGGTAAAGAGGGATAAAGTTGGTATGGAAATATGGGAATCCTCCTGGCACTGAAGCCTACTCCACTATTGAGATGGGGGGAGGTTGAGGTTCCCTGTAAGTTTCAACACATTTCAGCACTTCAGGAAACCATTTTCTCAGCATAGAACCCCAGGCCTTGTGCTGGAAAGAGATCTGTCAAGAATCTCCTCTTCTAAGTACTGTAGGAACCAACAACTTGACCTTGGTTAGACTGCACATTCATAATCTCTAGTGATTCTCTCCAAGATCAGGCTCACAAGACAATGACGAGATGCTGGAGAATATGAGACAGGGATGGGTGGTGCTCTTGGGTGGAAGAACCTGACATAACTTAGTCTGCTGGCAGGGAGGGGTCAGTGGCTGACCCTTATCCTTCTTCTGGCTCTCCTGAAGCTAAAGAGGACAGACATTTCTCTTTGTGCAATTATTTTTCTAGACACTTGCCCAGCTTAAGCGGAACATTGCTAGATTTTTGATCCCTTGAAGAGGGCTTAAGAACCTCTCCCAGTTTTGGAACTGATGGCCTTGACTTGTCTTCCGAAGAGGCTTGAAGAGGGGTCAAAAGGGTCTGGTTTATTGAATGCTTTGGCTGTCGCTCCATAGCCAAAGATGAGTGGGAGCAGACTGAAGCCAACAAAGCAACTTATTTTGGATTGTAAGGGCTGCAGGATGAAGGGCTTCTTGCCAATGAAGAGCCTTAAGATGGGAATCTCTGTTACACCTCACTTCTGTTTAAAGGTCTGAGAAAAGGGGCATGAGTCAACCATGTGATCCTCACCCAGGCAGAGGAGACAATATGCGTGGCCATCCAAAAACTGGAATTTAGCCCCAGTCCAGATGCATCTTTAAGAAAGTCTTCATAGTCATAAGCCCTCAGAAAGTGAAAAGAAACTGAGAAATGCCAAAATGCTGAGATGTTCTAATGTTCCTACCATAATAGCAGATGAAAAAGAACTGGGTTTTGGTGGGCACACACAGTTTGTAGGGTTACCACTAAAAAGCACCTCTAAAAGTTTCCAAATATCTCAGTGCAGGCACAGAATGACCCATGTGTGTCACAGAGGTCACAAAGTAGAAACCATTTTTACAGGCAGTGTTGGCACTGTAATTTCATAATGCTATGGCTCCCCTCACACTTTACCCATCATAAGTATTCACATTTTACTCAGTCATAACCAAATCTACAGTTGGAAGATTCAACTTGCTGGGCTTTGGCTTATGTGACTCACCTAATTTCCAGAAGGACTACTTAGCTTATCAGCTACAAAAAAAGGTAAAGCCTTTTTCTGTCTGTCATTTGTATTATACTTGTCCAAGATGGTATTTCAATCTTTTAGGACAATAGTTAGGGTTACTTCAAGAACTATCCACAGAGGTTCACAGAACTTATTAGCGAGCCTTTGGAAAAACCATCTTCAGCACATACAGGATTCAACAGTTGATGAAGTTGCCTTACCAGGACTTGCTGCCAATCGAAAACTGGCCACCAGTATTTTGCTTAAGGCTCTTTCAAAGTTATTTCAGTTTTCATATTGGAGACAGCCGACTTGACACCAAGCTATTGGAAAAATTTATATTTTGGAAGAACTCACTACAGAAGGTGACAGAATTCCAAAATCAAGTTACATGAAAATATACATCGCAATTTCTCTTTATACATTAAGTGAGGAAAATCTGCAGGAGATCTGAAGGAAAGAAATATGAAGGAGGAAAGGGAGAACTAAGAGGGGAGAGTGAAGGGAGGGAATAGAGAATAGCATTTGACAGCAAAACCAGAACTCATTAGAAAGCCTATAGTTCTGCATGCCTTTATTTATCCAACTTCAAACCAGGCAAGAAATAAAAAAAGCAGTTCAACCTATATTGGGCTAACTTACACTGCTGACCACTTCCAAAGCAAATGCTCTCAGCCCTTCTGAGGAAAAGTGTTAGGCTCAAGAGTATGCCTCAGCTGAAAGTCTTACTGCTACATCTAAGCCAGAAGATGAGCGCAGCTGGGTCCAAACACAAGGGAAAACGCACCTTCTGGTGACAGTGCTCAAGTCATTGGTAGAATCAAGTAAGAGATCTCAGTGTTTATTAATCTGAAAAAAGTTGAGGGGAAGGGAGTTACAAAGGTATTAAACTTTATTAAAGTGAGAAATTTTAATGAAGCTTCAATGGCTGAAGAGAAAAAAAGTTAAAATGGAATTTTTTTTTAAATCCTAATTTGTTTTAGTCTGACATGCTTCACAAGAATTTTTTTAAAGACTCATAAGAAAAACATGAATTGGGGAGGAGGGGGGAAGAGAAACCTGCTAAAAATCTTTAGAATTTACACGATTCTTACTCTAGCTACCAGACAGCATTATTTGGTACAATGTGTATTTGTGGATGTACATGAATAGTATATATATTATCCGGATCATGTTGTGCTATGTACACATCTTTACAATTCTTCCTGAAGGTTAAAGCAGTTCCATTAGTTTTCAAAATGCGCAAATTCTTGTTGGCACTTGTTAGGCTCTTTGTCAGCATTAATAACTGGCATGTTTTATTGCAGCCCAGTTCCAGCCAGTGTCTGCCAACTTGGTATAAACAGAAGTCCAGCAATAGGTGGGTAGAGTGCAGGAAAAACAGTGCCATGTTCCTCCATTGGAGACCTGCAAGCCAATAAGAGAAGATCGTCAGCCAGACTAGATCTAAACTTGACAGCATCTTCATGCTAGGAAGTGCAGTAGAATGTAAAAGACATGTCTCTCCACTGAGTATTTCCCAAAACATCCACGCAATACATTTGACAGAGCTGTTTTTATAAGAACGTTGACTCTCATCGCTAGTATCTGACCTGTTGTTTAGTATCCCAATTCAGTTTGCTCCAGGCCTAGTCTTAAGAGGTTTGTTTTAGAGGCAGTACACAGCTAGAATATTTGCACAATTAACATATTCCTGTGGTTAAATTACTTAAAGAGACTGTGCTACCTTTAAGTGCTCTTTTCTAAGACTAAGAACTACAGTAGTTATGTTGACATATGAGCTCCTTCTATTTATGATTCTATTTAAACCACAAAATTATGTCAAAAGCACCTTCTCTTCCTCATTCAAATAGTAAGTTGGCTGAACTGCCCTGACTAAATACATCAAGTTTCACAGAACTCTTCCAGAACATTAGAACAGTTTGCAGAAAAAGCCTAGCAGTTTTATTCATCAGCCCAGATGTTATCAACCACTGATGCTCAAAAGTGGCTTAGTCGAGTATGCTGTACAAACTGCATGACACTCTTATAATCACCTGGGGTGTGGGGAAGGAAATCTATGTGACGATCTGTTCTTTACACAGATGTTTAAGTGCCTTTTCATTATATCCACTGAATATATCTATGGGAGAAAGGTTGTATATTTTGTTTTGGCAGGTTGTTGCTTAACAATATCTTGACCTATTTAAACCAAAAGGGAGCAGTATTTGTACTGAGGGACTGAAGTGTCAAAAGAGCCTTAGTTGTCACACCAACTTAACTGTAAATCCTGGCAGGGTTTCCTTTTCCCCGCAGCAGCTACTAAAATTAAGCACCCACAGACCATCATCAGTAAGTGGGAGTACAATACATGGTGCCAAGATGGTAGCTCTACAACTTAAACCATCAGTAGCAACAGCATACCAGCATACAAAGGGGAAACTGGCCAAAACCAAAGGTTCCTGAAAGCTGAGTCAAAAAGTAAATACCACAGGTGGAGCAGCTCTGTAAAAAGTGTGGGTGGACAATTTTTGAATGTGCCATACACTCCAGTTAAGATCTTTGTGCGTGTGGAAAGAGTACCGTCATCCTCCCTGACAAATTGCTCTCATATCCTGACTGGTAAATGAATGGTGTTGCTACTCCGGATTAGTAGGGATTTCCAGTATGCATTCTGAAATGTAAAGAGTTCTCACTAGAACTATACCGTAGAGCCATCACAAATCAATTTAATGAGAGTCATTTAATCAAGTCAAGTAAGAATAGCACCCATGGGGGTATGGAGCATATGTAAACGCAGACAGGCAGAGCCTTGACTACCCATAAGAGCTAATTCTCATGTATGTAAACATTTGTATGCTTAATTCTGAAAGTCATTCAACAAGACAGATTCTTTGAAAAACACAAGTTGTATCTGCTGCTATCGATAATCCTGTAAATGGTACAGAAAACATACAAAGAGGGACTACGATTGCATCAACTCTAACACCAAATATTAGGCAAAAATTTTCTGTTCACATAGAACGACTTTGCTGGATAATGTTCTGTATTACATTAAACAAACATACTGGTACTAAAAGTCTGATATTTTAAACACCCTACCTTAAAATATAACCCATCCTGTTTATATCAGTACTTATCTCCTACCACTGGTGATTTCACCTGCATGGGCCTGAGCAAGCCCATATCCACTTGGGGTCAGAGAAGCACAAGAGGTGCTCCCAGTCCCCCACTATTAACCTTTTTATTTCCACATCCCTGTACTAGTTTAGGAAATATTATAATATTAGGAAATATTACAAGCTTATCTGTCTATCAGACTACTTCTAAAATCAAGGACATGTCATGCCAAGCACACTTGGACACCTCAACTACAGTCTCTCTTTATTCAGCTCCTCCTCCTGAGTCAGACTTTGGAATTTCAAAAACAATTTTTATTCTGCCCCTCCTCCAAGAAGCTTTGAGGTGACATCCATGATCCCACACACCCTTATGCACAAAAACTTATGCCCCTAAGCAGCTCTTATGGTTGAGCAAGGACTCAGATACTAGCCATCTCCCATCTTGCCAATGAGCTATACCAACCTGGCTCTTCTAGGGATTAGGGGGCTATTTGTGCCTTAGAGACACAGATACCAACAAATTAAGAAAGGCTTCAACAACACAGACAGACAATTCAATGTCAAAGAGTTCCGATTCAAATTTCATTTTGGGGCGTGGTGACTCCTTCTCAATAGCAAGTTTAATTTCATATATAAACCAGTCACAACACCTTAACAGATTCTGGACTTCAAGACTAGCAATATGAAGGAAGAGGGAAGCAAGTCCATACAACAAATGGAGGAATAAAATATCTAGGAAATATACACTTGTACTACAAAACTCCTCACCCCACTGCCTACATGGGTGAAAAAAATATGGCCTTGAGTCACATTTGGTTTTCTGTGGCCCTCAACCCCTCTGTACTTCCCAAACTACCTTTTGACCTCCCCATAAAAAAAGGGTGAATAGCCTATCCTAGAAGCTACCATGACAGGCAATTCACCTTTTAAATAGCTTGCAGGGTCCACCTGTCCCTATCATCATAAAAAAATATATACTGTTTTTCAAGTGATTCTGGTCACTACAGGTTGTTCTATTCTGTGCAGTTTTATATAGTTCACGTAAACCCTGAGGGTCTCAAGGAGAGAAAAGTGACCTCCAGATCCAGCACAATTCTGGTTTATAATAGCCTGCTAGTATTTACCACACCACTTTGCTTTTCCAACTCATAGCGGATTTTCTACAATGTGAAAAATACTTACCCTGAAAAAAGTGAAGCTACTAGCTGCTGAACTAAGTGTCACTCAAAAGCAGTCTCTTGGCTTTTTCTTACACAGCGGGCAACTTTCCTTTTGAATTCTCCATTTCTATCTTCCCTCCATTCTTTCTGCAGATTCAAATCCAGATTTAAAATGAGCTCTCAGTATCACATACTTTCCCAACTCCTCAGAAATCTGAAGAGTGCTATAAAATTATTTGCCTTTTCTTTCCAACAAGAGTAATTGACAATTTGTCATCCTGAATAGGAAGTTTCAATCATTTTTAATTTGTAGCTTGCTGACTGACTTCACAGCAAGTCTATTTAATTTTTTTTTAAGGACATGTTTTCTCTTTCTGAGGCAACAGCATGCAAGCCATGCATTGTGTACACTGAGATGAAGACTATGTATGTGCTAGAAGACTCAACCTTCTCTGCCAGAATATGCATCCTAAGCAGGTATGTACAATCATTCTGCTTTCCTTGCTATTAGGAAAGAAAACTGGCAAAGCAGAACACTGAATCCTCACTCCACTGGTGGTCACTTCCCAATTTTGGAGAATTTGCTAGCCACTGACATTTTCAGGCTCAATTTAACAGGTTAAGTACCAGCAAATTGACTCTAAAGTACTGAGCTGTACAATCATATTCCATGCTCCCATGGTACAAGTCAGGTGTTTAAAGGGGTCCATATCCTCCCAAGAAAAACAGCCCCAAAAGAAGCAGCACTACATCATCTAGTAACGAGCAACTCTCAATTGCCAGAAAAATGGAAATGGAGAGAGTGAGAACTTGTAAACAACAGCTATCAAACGATAAGTATATACATGCAAATATACATGTATATCTGCTTTGGAGGGAAGTTTCATTCACAGATTTAAGTGGCCATAATTGTAGCCCGCTTTTGTGAAAATCATGTTATAAGCTGTGAAAGTTAATTGAGAGATACTGGCCTTCTCTAAATCTGGACAAGGAAAGCAATTCCTATTTTGCAACAGTAACACTATTACCACACCACTTCTGTCCTACCCCTGTCTCATTTATTACCAGCAAATGTATTATGGGAAGTAATCTGTTTGCCAAGAACCTTAACCCATTTCTAATGCAACCATTATTCAACAGCAATGCTGGGAAGAGGTTTATCTACAAACCACACAAGTCATACCGCTGCATCAACATTTGCAGGAGAGTCGCCGTTGGGATCTGCCAGCATAGAAATTACACTAATCATTATAGTTTCCACAGTATGGATGGGAAGCCAGCGTTCTTCAGGTTTCTCATAGCCATACTTGTCTTCACCAGGCTCATGAAGGATGGAAATACAGACATCGCCATTTTTATCAACTACAAAAAGAAGGGAAAATATTTTTTTTTAGATGCTTAGCAATATAGAAAATTTTTCTCTTTGGGAAAGGGTACAGAGGAAAGTAAAGGAGGAGAATTATATCCCACATATCCATACTGCTACAATTAAGGTATAATTATCACCTAAATGATTATAAATATGAATGCTTATTTTGAAAGGTGGAGCATAAATGTTGAAAATAACATTTCATTGACTGGCAGTAGACTTAGGACAGACACATGTCTTTACATTACAGTTAATTTACAAAATTTGCTGGTACAACATTTGAAAAAGGCCTAGAATAGATGTACATTTTGACAAATCCAACAGCCACTCTACATACCAACTTGCTACTACTGGACATTCTTCTCAGCAACGTCCATTAGCAGAAATGCACTATGAGTTCTTGTAATAAACTTAAACATAGTAGCTGTTCTATAATCCAAGCACCAACTGTTTCCACTTTCAAAATAGGGAACAGAGGCCAGCAGTGACTTTTCCAAGATGGCTTTAGGTTATCCAGAGTCAACTGACACTAATAATCCTTGTTTCCTCAACTTTTTACCTAACACGCAATACCCACTCTGTGATATCAGACTATAATCAAGTACTTTTCCCTTCCCTACTGAAAGCATGTCTATTCACTGAATTAAATGGTCAGTATGTTCATCTTCCGGTTAAGGCATTTAGTTTGTGAACAGTTGGTGGGATCCACCTGCCCATGTGGAGATGGAGATATGTCGAGTCTGATTTTTCTCCCACTCTCCTTTCCATCAACTTCCTGGCAATTCTGCCTGGGAGGCAGGCAGAGGATCCTGTTGAATGGGATTGGCTTTGGAAAAAGGGAGTTTTGTGGAAAAAATGGGCAGAGACACTACCTTCCTCAATTAAAGTATTTTCACCCAATTTCCCATAAACTCCCCCTTCCAACATAGCCTCTACGCTACACAACACGATTCTCATGGTCTTCAAGAAGTATTTTGGGAGAGGCAGGGTGAGGAAATCAGTTTCCACCAGCCTCTTTTTGCAGGTGGATGTCTGATACCACTCAAACCTGATTGTCTGAGGCCAAGACATGGACATTCCTATCTCAAATTTTACACATTCCTAAGCTGAGACAGAATACTACACTTCATACATAATAAAGACACTATCTTACCGTTTGGATGCCATATTTCTGTGATAAACTTCATTTTTGGCGGTCTGAGTGGATAGTCCTTTGGGAACGTAAGATGGGCCTTGAAAACACCACCTTCACTGAAAAAATGAACAAACATCTTATTAACTGGCCTTCAGAAGGTTCACGGTCTTATTTGATAATTGCTTTGAGCCTCTAAGCAATGTGTCCAAAGTACAGTAACTCAAAGAACTGTTCATAAGAATAGTGTTCAGAGAGCAGTTGATTAAATGACTGAGTGAAATATATAGTTGGCAGGTAAGTACTTTTTTGGGGGATTCCAATATGAAGACTAAACCAAGACTACATCTCAGGATTGTTTAATTAATCTGATTGTCTCTTTAGTGACTTCCTCCGTGGAAGTAAAGGAACTTTAGAAGTATTTATTTAAGACGGACAATGTTTTTTGCTTACACTTTCTAACTCTGAAGTCAGGCTTTCAGTGCCACGCATGCCACTCCACATACACAAATTTCAGATTTAGGTCTGGATTTAGGTCTATCAAACTTCAAACATTAATAACATTTTGATTCACTCTTCTTACTAAAAACATACCTTGACCTAAATGACATTTTGATCTATAATCAGGTACAAAAGATGAAGTCTTTGATCTTACACTTCTTTATCATATAGACTATACACATAACTGCATTTCCTTTTCTGTGTTCATTATATTAGCAACAAAGTACTCAAAATCATTAGGTTCAGTTAATGAGGCTGGCAATCACAAATAGATCATGACCTCAGTGAGATATTTGCTTAAAAACAAAATACTAAACCACTAGAAAAGTATGCACAGTCCAGTACTCCACCAAATAAGAGAAGATCTAGCTCAATCGCCACATTCAATCTAGCTACATATCATAGATTACTGATTATTATCAAGCCATGTGTCAAACTTATACTTAATGATTTACCCAGCTGATATAAAGATATTCTGTTTATGATGCCACCATAAATTTGGAATTTAATGAGCAAAATCTGATTGATAAACACCAACCTTCTTGTGTTTAGGACCCATTATTCTCCAGCCTTTGTGTTTTAGTTAAGCTCATCATTGTTATGGCTGTGGCTGCTGTATAGATCCACTAAATGCAACACTAAGAAATCTTAACATAATATTGGAAAAATGACAAAACAGAGAGTATTTCTACACCACAACTCTATGCTTGATCTATAAAGTTACTGCTATGACTCCCACTGCTTGTGAAAATGTAGTCACATAAAAGTAATAAACTTTCTGCATTAAGCTTTATCAATCCTGTTCCCAGACAATTCTACGCAGTGACATGTGCATAAGGAATTATCACTAAATCAGTATGTCTGCAGCTTACATATGGCCCATAACAGGCAGAGGAAGAAAACAAAGTAAGAAGGAGCAAGTATATTAAGTTAGAAATAGGTCCCATTTTACAGGTTAGGACTAAACAGGTAAGTTCTAGATATCCATTTTTTAATAGATTTTCTCCAGCACTGTCTGGAACAGTAGAGCATCCAGATCAAAACGTTTCTCCACACATGCAGTCACAAAGCTTCCATGTTTCTATGGGTGCAAGACCGGCAAACATTTGTCACATAGCAAGTGTTACAGAGCCACCTGTACACTGCATTGTCTCTGTTAAGTGAAATAACCATTTTCTTGGCTGCATGCCTAAACTGGCATTTTATATGTGGCAGGTGTTAACTGAATGAATACTAGGACAAATGCCTGAACTTGCACTTGTCAAGCAGTAACAGCGGTAAGCCATGCACTTCCATGTATCAATACCATTTGTGCATGACATCTGTTCAAGAGAAAGTGACCTTATTCCAGGCTTTCCCTTACATCATCAGCACATCTAAAGAAATATTACAGTTTGCTAAGCGACAGAATCACAGGGCTAGATGACCATGCTACTAGACAGATTCTTCTAGGCCTTGCCATTTATATATCAGAATTTATCCCAATATGCAAAAGCATAGAAGAAAATCCATTTGCTTTTTCACATTTCACGGATGGCTCATCAATCTGCAATCATTGCTACAGAAGCCAAATTTAAAGCAACAAGGTACAGTTCTGTAGCCAAGTTTGGATATCCCATCAAACTACACTTACTGTAGAGTTCAAGTCCTCATTAAAGAACCTTCCAACACTAACAAAGACCAATCTTACTAGGGCTTTCAGTTGTAGAAGTCCCCAGAGCACAAACATCACAGTAACTATAGGTTACTGTCGGTTTTCTGGGTTTTGAGGCTGTGTTCTATTAGTATTTTCTTCTGACGTTTCGCCTGCTTCTGTGGCTGGCATCTTCAGAGGATATGATCATATCCTCTGAAGATGCCAGCCACAGAAGCAGGCGAAACGTCAGGAGAAAATACTAATAGAACACGGCCTCAAAACCTGGAAAACCCACAACAACCTATGGATTCTGGCTGTGAAAGCCTTCAACTTTACATCACAGTAACTCTCCAGAATTTAATTGCATCCCACAGAGCAATCCTATGTAAGTATTTAGAAGTCAGCTGAACAGGACTTATTAAGTGGGCTTTTTAACACTGGGGCCTTAATCTACTTAGGACATTCACATTTCTATTTGAGAGATACTCTTATTTAGGGCTAAAGTTTCATGACCTCCTCCCCATCTTTCCATTTGAAACATGCATTTTTTTCTTTCTTCAAATCTTTAAGGGGAAGCCTGTATCTGTAAGTATTCATAGCACAATTCTGTCCCTTGCAGGGGAAGAAGAATAGTGTCAAGTCAGAGACTACAAACAGGCAACCAGTGTTGCTTGCTAAGCACCCAATGCTACATTTGGCAGAATGAGTTTTCTCATTACCTTCTAAAAAGGAAGGTGTGTACAATAATGGCTTTAAGCAATGCCAGTTCAGAATACAATATCATACCAGTATCTACTACTCCAAAACAAAGTGTTAAGCCATATTTTAGAGTTAAAATCAAATCAATTTCAGATGGGCAAAAAAACCCCCAAAATTCAGTTAACAAAACATTAGACATTTAGGTTGCTACTTACTACAGTGTATCTGGAGGACCAATAATGAGGACTTCCCACCGGTAGAGATCATTGTCATCTATTAAGCCTGCTGAAAAGCCTTCTACTGGGTTTTTGTTAAGTTCTGTTTGGCAAAAGAGAGAGAGAGAGAGAACTACATTGTTATATAATGTAACCATTGCAGCATAGTGGTTTGAGTGTTTGAGCAGAACTCCAAGAGACTAGGGTTCAAATCCCTGTTCAGCTATGCTAACCCACTGCACAATTTTGGGCAAGTCACATTCTCTCAGCCTTAGAGGAACACACTGGGAAACCACTCCTGAGTAAATCTTGCTAAGAAAACCCCAGGATAGGGTTGCCATAAATCAGAGTCAGCTTGAAGGAACATAACAGCACATGCCTATACTTCAGTTAACAAAGTAGATGTGTTCCTGCACATTACTTCTTTAACTGAAACCCTGGTATCAGAGGCAGAAATAATGTGAGAAGAACACTATACAAGAAAAGTTTAACATGCTCAGTGAATTGTAACTTAAAATTTTAGATGAGATCAGAGGGGCCATCCAATCCAACCCTCTGCCATGCAGGAATACACCACCAGAGCATTCCCAACAGATGACCATCCAGCCTCTGCTTAAAAACCTCCAAAGAAGGAGGAGACTTCACCACACTCCATGGAGGCAGCCTATTCAGACAGCTCTGACCATCAGGAAGTTCTTCTTGAGGTTTAGGTGGAATATCTTTTCCTGTAGTTTGAATCCATTGCTCTTTGTCCTGGTCTCTGGAGCAGACACACACGTGAAGTGCACATGCGAAATGAAATTGCCAGGTCACACAGACCTTACGTAAGTAGACAAAAACAAGTAATCTCCTAGAGATTACTTGGAGGCATCTTCCAAAACACATCCAGGGATGACTTTTTCTTTTGTCAGCTACCACTTCTTTATGACTTCCATTTTTCCATTCCAAATTTATACAGCTGTGCTTTTTTAAAAATATGGGGAGTAGCTCATGAGGCAGGCTTATCTGCTCTCCTGTTTGTTCTCTGTGTTGCTGTTCACACATGCTCTGTGAGAGATTCTGGAAGCATCTGTTGTTTACCTTGCCTGCTACAGGCAGGCACCCAGAGCTACAGAAGAGTTGGCTAGAGGAGTAGCCCATTCTTTCTCAGCTTGAGTTTAACCCCACTGTTTGAGGCAGACTCACTCCTGCAGCCTCCCACTTTTTCCCAGCCTTTCTTTGCCATATTTTCAATGTCAATGATGCTAAAAAAAAAACCCTTCCCACTAGACAGACTCTCGATGGGCATAAAATGACTTTATAAAAAGGAGCTTCCTTGTCAGAGGCTTTGTTAAGTGAGATACGCCTGTGTTTCATAAAAAGCAGAGCTGCTCATTCCAAGTCACATTTTCCTCATCTCTTAGGAGCAACCATATTGCCTTCTGGCAAGATTTCTCTTTTCCCGAACAACAATTAAATAATTCTACTGCAATTCACTGTTAATTCTAAGGTAAAACAACTGTCTCAGAATCCAGTTATCCTGAGCAGAGGTGTAATAAAATCTCCTCCCTTTCATAATGCTACATTGGTATATATGCCACATTTACTGAAACTATCAAGTTGGGTTTGCAACTACATTCCTTCAAACAAGGGAACAGAGACCCGATCCCACACATTATGTTTGTTTTAAGTCAAAATGCCCCCTGTCTATTTCACAGAGTGAGCTGGCAACCATGCCACACTTCTTTCTCCTCCACCTGGCTTTTTCTATTTTGGACCCAGTAGAGAGCCTTTTCAAAAAAGGAACTGAAAGTCATTCTGGTTTTTTTTCCTCCTGGACCAGAACAGCTGGCAGCAAAGTGTGTTTGCATGACCCCTCTGTAGGGGATACAATGAGTAAAAAATATACGCAAAAAAATTTGGGGGTATAGCCCTCTGTAGCCCCATAAGGGGTAAATACAGACCCTAAAACTCAGTCTGGACATTTGCCTAAAAATGTATCAATTAATATTTTTACCAGTCACCCTTCCACATTCACTAGGGTTAGGGGCACAGGACCCCCATGAAAGTGGAAAAACCATGAATAATTCTAGAGCCTCCCAAACCATATTTAACACACACAAAAAAGTATGACCACCATATTCAATCCACTGTGAATCCCTTTGAGGCATCAGGGTTCCTTCATAAGGCAGAAGTGGGGGGCTGGTGGGGCTTCCAGCCACCTCCACTGCTGCCCCGCATAATTTTTAATAGGGACTTACAAGCCTTGTTCACAGTTTCTCCGTCTCACAAGGCATGCAGTCCCTACTAAAAAGGGTACAGGGAGGCTGCAGAGGTGACAGCAAATAATCCCTGAATAATCAAATCTGCAAAAGTGAAACCCGCAAACGTGGAGTGCTGACCGTACTTTACTTAAAAACATATATAGACAGAACAAGCTTCTTCTCCCATCCCTCCTGTGTTAAATGTTGTATCATTTGTTTCAAAGCTGAATTCAAAGTGCTGGTTGTAATCTAGAGAGCTCCAAACAGCCCAGTATCTGAAAGATGATCTTTCCTCACATAAATCTGCACAGGAACCAATGTTGTCCTTATAACAGGTCTTTCATGTACCCCTATGTGCTGAGAACTAGTGGCAGGCTACTAGAAACATGCCTTTGCTATAGTGGCACCCAACTGATGGCATCCCCTATATGGTCACCAGCAACCTAAGAAAGTAATATATGGCATGAGGGAGAGGCCATCCTGTCCATTCACATTTTAATAGTACTTTTGTGTGTGCACACATATGCCTTCAAGTCACCTGTCAACTTATGGTGACCCCATGCATTTCATACTGTTTTCTTAGGCTGGGAGAACTCAGAGGTGGTTTTGCCAGTACATTCTTCTGAAATATAGCCTACAGCACCTGATATTCGTTGGCAGTCTCCCATCTAAATACTAACCAGGACTGACCCTGCTTTGCTTCTAAGATCAGACACGATCAGGTACTCCGTGTCCCTTTAGCTTACTTAGCCTTTATTACTGTTTCATTCTGATTGAAAATTATTATCTCCATGGCTTTTAAAGTCAAAACATACAGAATAATTTTCTTCAAAATAAACTAAGATATGAAAACTTTTATCCACAGTCTAGACCAACTATTACATGTTCACAAGGAACATAAATCCACTTTGGAGCACAAGTAGGTTCAAAAAGTTTATTAAAGTACAATGTATATTCTCAAGCTCATGATTACAGAAATTCAAAAATCAGTTGCAGTGATGCAGAGCAGTGATGGAAATGAAAGCAGCAGTAAAAAGGGAGCAGCCAGAAAAGAACTGCACCTGTGACTGAAAAATAAACATATGTACTTTGACTTGACACATCTTTGTTCTAGTCTGAGACATCAAATTCTGAATTTGGGGGTAACAGTATGACCCTGAAGGTGAGTGCACGCACGCACACCCACCCAACAGAATTACAAACATCAGGAAGGAATCCGGTTAAACTTTCAGGAAGCTTCACCTTGGACCACTCGACAAAGTGACTAGTCTTTCAAGGTTCATGTGGAACTGTGAGGAAGTGCTTTGGGTACTGTCACAAAATGGCTGTCATAGGAGGGGTGGGGTCAAAGTCACAAGCAAACTCCCATTTCATATAAAGCAAAGAGTTCAAACTCAAATTTGCCCAAGATTCTAAGTAACAAGGCAAAGATGGGGGATAAACTATAAAATGCACTCTTTCTGAAATGTTACAATAAAATTCATGGTAAAATAGAATGTCCAATCAATCCTAAGCCACCACTAGATATACTTCAACATTTGTTCCTCTACATCAGGAATGTGCAAAGCATAGCCTGTGGTCTGTACATACACTTCTTCCCCAAGCATACTGCTTTCCTTCTACTCCACAAAATATAAGCCCCCAAATGGCCAGTAAGAGCCAGCATGGTACAGTGCTTTGACTGTTGGACTAGGACACTGTGAGACCACAGTTCAAATCCCTACTTGGCCACTGGCTCTCCACTTCAGAGAAAGGCAAGGGCAAACTCTCTGAACAAATTCTGCCAAGAAAATCCTGTGACATGTTTGCTTTAGGGTTGTCTTAAGTCAGAAATGACTTGAAGATCCACAACAACAACAACTGGCCAGAAGCCTTGAGATGCAGGATTTACCCTCTAAACTTAATTTCTCCAACAAGGGTTTTAGAAACTGGAAAATGACCAGGCTGAGGGGAGATGTTTGAATCACGGTAGATCTGCCTGCAGCAGTCCAGAGAAGGGGAAAATTGGGCTCCTGGCCTCTCAAAAGTTGCCTGCTCTGCTTTACAGAATCACTCAGTAAATTCCTGTTGCAATCTTTAGTACTCTCACTTCCCTCTGCAAACCAACACGTACACACACCTATCTGCTTCTTTACAAGCCAATCCATTTAGGGCAGCCTAAGTCATTTTGCTGCCTGACATGCATGCTCCCTTACCACCTGTCTTTTTCTCTCCTCAGGGTCACTCAACATATACATGCAGGTTCACCCCCTCTCGGTCCAAAATACCACGGATTGAGGTATAGTGCAAAATTTGCAGATGATGCCAAGATCCAAATAATTTCAGAAAAGGGCTGTAAGAGTTAAATTTCTGGACAGTCACAAGCTGCAGACAGTGGAAATACAGAGACAGTAACTCAAGCTTTCAGACAAAAAATAGACCTTGGCTACAAGTAAGCCCAGTGGGTATGGAAACACTGAAAAGACACATTGAGAGAAATGTTTGGAGAGCAAGTCTATGCATAATAATGCATCTAGTATTTGCATAACATCTTCAAGCTTCAAGCACAGTGCTTTAGCATAAATGATACTGGAATCACTTATAACACACTCTTTAAAGTAAGTCACTTTACTGCAAATGGGAATACTCAGAATCACTTGGCAATGGTCGTCTAGCAAACACATGACAGAGAAAAATAATCAAACTGGGGTCTTCTAAAATGGTGTCTTCTGGGAAAAGGCAAAGATATATCAAGGATTTGGACTACAATAATAGTTTACCTCCCCATTATTTAACAACAGTAAGAACGAAAGGCCATTCTCTAATTGTTGTCTTTAATGTTGCTCTTGATCAGTGGATTTCTGCATGTCAGTTGAGAATTTAAAAGTGTTCTTTTTGCAGACTATCTTTTTTGGTTCATTTCAAAGTCCCAGCAATTGATGCCCGTTTTGATGCAGCTGATTAATATTTCTGGTAAAATATCAGGGTGTTCAATTAACTGGTCCAAGTCAGAAATATTGCCAGACAAGATAGAATCTAGCGTATTTAAAGTATGACAGTTTTGATACTGCCCAAATTCTATTACTTATTTGGCTATAATTATCCCTAGGTTCTTCTCTCAGATGAATCATCTTAATGTAAGTAAGCTGATAAAAGATACTACCCAAGATTTACAGAGACAGGCAGGCTTGAAGATGAGTCTGTAGAGTAAAGTAAACATGATTAAAATGAATGTTATGTCTAGAATTGTTTTTGTTATTCATGGAATTCCTCTACTTACACCTTCAAGTATTTTCAAAAACCAAATGCATTGTTTGGGAGGTTTTTGGGGGGCTCATCTTCTCCTAGAATTTCAATGAAAAGGATGCAAATTCCAATCAAAGAAAGAGGGTTCGGTCTACTATACATCTTCTAACATACCACTGGGCATATCTGTTAAGTTGCATTAATTTTATGGACGTATCCACTTAAAGTAAATAATCCACTGTGGACAACCTAGGAGTCTTCATTTCTGGCAACTCTATTTAAATGGACAGTACTTGGTTCTCATTTTATAAAAAGGGGTATTGGTTTGCCAGCATTTTCAGCAGTTAGAATTGTGTGGCAAATATTGTCTTATCAATTGCAATTTAACCCAAATGCTCATGTCTTGACTTTATAGGGGAATGCAGATTTAAAATTGGTAAGAAACCATTATTATGGAAAGTATGGGCTGATAATAGGATCATCACCTTAAATCAGATACGTGGACTTGTTGAGGTTTTCCCTTTTTCAATTTTGCAAGAGCAGTTTCAACTACCTCTGTCAGCAAAATGGCAATACTGACAACTGAAACATTTGTTAGCTTTAAGTGTATCCAAGGTTCTCTTAATGTTAGAGACATTAATTGATGCCAACCAAGTATCCAAAATAACAGAGAAATATATGTGTGTGTGTGTGTGTGTGTGTGTGTGTGTTATCGATAAACAAACATAACATATGAGGTTTACAGGAAGAATGGTACAGAGAATTGCAACATCCAATTCTGACTAATCAATGACCATCAGTTTTAACATCTATAACTAGTATGGATATAGATCTCCAACTATGTCTTATAAAGCAGAAATTGTTCTTTCAAGGAGAAAAGACTTCTTAAATCAGCAAATTGTTGAGATGTAATACTGCTAATGCTTCCTTAACACGTATGTTTTACAGTTCTCCCACAGTAGATACACTTTTGGCAGGAAGCAGTCACGCTGAATAAACTTGGTTTTGGAAAGTTCCTGAATACTGAGGGGCGTGTATGTTCCTTTGAATTATTTATTTTATGGAAATTAACAAATGGCCAACGGAAGTGTGGTTTTTGTGCCCTTTTGACTGCTAAGAGATTGATAAAATTGGCCTTCCTTATTTGCCAGGGTTAGGAGCACAGGATCCTCACAAAAGTGGAAAAACCAAATGTGAAAATGTATATGTGTGTGTGTGTGTGTGGGCGGGCAGGCGGAGAAGGAAAGGGCTGAGGCATGGGGGGAGAGTGCAAATCAGGTGAAGGAAAGGAGGTAGGTTGGCCTGGTGGCCCTCTTGCCCATCTCCTTCCTTGGGTATGCAGCGGGGCAACAGGCAACAGTTTGTGGTGCTGAGAAATCAGGCTGTGAGCTGGCTTTCATTGGCCAGGCAGCAGCTGGTAGAGAAGGAAGAGGACCAGAGGTTTTTAAAAAAGCTGTGCAGCCTGGTTTTATTTTCTTGCTCTTGTTATACTGAAACATTACTGCATGTTACTGAGACCCTTTTGAATGTAAATTATTAAAAAAAGTAAAAAAATTGCTCTAGAAAAAAACTAGAGGAAAACCTAGAGTGGGTTTTAATGAGAACAAAACTTTTAACTGAATTCAGATATTAAACATAATTTTTCAGGGCTTAGTTGCCAAGAAAATCCCCTGATAGCTTTGCCTGAGGTTTCCATATATCAGAAACAACCTGAAGGCACACAACAACAGCAAAGCATATACTGGAGAGCCAGTGTGGTATAGTGATTTCAGCAGTGACAAAGACTCTGGGAGGCCAGGATTCAAACCCTTGCTCGGCAATGGAAACCTAATGGATGGCCTTAGAAGTCACTTTATCACTCTCTCTACCTCAAAGGAGGCAATGGCCAACTTGGTCTGAACAAATCTTGCCAAGAAAATCTTGTGAAAGGGCCATTTTAAGGTCACAATAAGATGAGAACAACTTGAAGGCACACAACAACAAAAAATGTAAACATGCTCAGAAGCCCTTACATGCTCAGAAGTCCTATGTTTGTTCATCCCTTGTCTGTTCCCAGTCATCTTGTTCTGGTGAGTGAGCATTTGCGAATTTGATCTGGATAATGTCATTGACAGAACAGATCCAGCAAAATCAATGGAACTTTATCACTAAGGCTGGAACTGGATTTTGAAACTCTGGAGTTCTAGGAGAAAACAAACAGAGGCTGCTAATTTGTAATCTGTTGATGCTATCATAGTCACAACATTGTTGTTGTGATGTGCCTTCAAGTTGTTTCTGACTTATGGCAACCCTAAGGTGAACTTATCAAGGAGTTTTTCTGTGGCTGAGTGTGTGACACACTCAAGCTCACCCAGTGGGTTTCCATGGACAAGCAGGAAATCCAAACCCAGTCTCCAGGGTCAGAGTCAAACACTCAAACTCCTACATCACACTGGTGCCCAGATGAAACATTAAAGTACACCAACATTCTTAAGGACCCAGTTAACAAGTCTGAATTAGTGCCAACTTACTTTGCTAACTTACACACCTGTGAGTGGGTTTGCAAGGAAAGTCCTAAGAGAGCACAGAAAGAGCAGAACTATCTGCAATACTTGCTGAATCATCCATTTGAAATTCATCAGCTCAAAGCCTATACTGAACACTCCTCACAATTCCAGAGAGGTGTTAAGTTACTTGTCATTTAGCAGCCAACATAAATTTGCACACTTTAGTTGGAGGAAGCTTTTCCTTCATAAAAAAAGCTTACAATTCGGTATATGGGAAATCTAAATTTAAGTTCTGCAGGATGGGAGACTGTGACTGAGTTAAAGGACAAAAGCAGATTAAGGCACTGATCCAGCTGGATGCCATAGCTGTGTTCCAGGTTTGCGAAATTTAGCAGCTATGTAATTGATACCGTGGACATGATCCAAACCACAGGAGGAAAGCTTTCTGCCTCTCCAGTAAGGTCAGTAAGCAGAACACATATTTTAGCCTTCACAAAACATTTTACCCCACATGCTCTAGTTTTTCTTTTTTTAACTAATGATAAATGTGACTTACAGAGAAAGACAGTACCCTGTTATCTTTAACAACCTTAACTCCTTAGGACTCCCCCCCTTTTTTTTTTTAATTTCTGACAGCAAAGCTTTGGATTTCTAGGGCTCAGAAGAAACTTTGGAACTCATTTTTTTTTCAACGCAGTGAGTATCCTCCCTTTACATGAGCAAGCATTTTAGACAAAGCCAAGTATCTACTGGAATTACTGAAACACCAACATAAAGCAAATTTCAAGGCCCTCTGAAATCCTTTAAAGGTTACAGTCTCAAATGGAAATTCATTCATTCTATTTCAAATTGTTTCCTTTTTTTTTTTTAACCAAGATGGCATAGTCATAGGTTTAAAAATAGCAAACAGTTTTGCCTATATGTGTAGATCAGCCCCAATTCATGGCAAAAGTTGGTAGTACAGTGAATTTCAAAATTTGAGTACAGAAGATGGAATACCAGAAATGATGCTTTAGTAAACTGTAGTTCAAAGGTGGATCAAACAGCCAGTGTTGCCTTTGCTCCAGAGGAGAGAATTTTCTATACAAATCCCAGTGAGTCAAAGCAGTTCAGTCAACAAAATGACTAAGCAGGAAGAGCCCTATGGCTAAAGGAGCAGCTATGTATGGCATCTCAACTTTTCAACTGGCTTTCACAGTTGCATGCTCCCATTTCATAAGAACAGATCTGCTAGAACACCATGAACACTACTAAAAGAAAAGTTGTCATGACTCTCCTGAATAGCCTGTATTACCAGCAGATTATAGTATAGCTTGTTCATTATGAGTTAATATAACAGCTGGATCAGTTATTGCTTAAACAGTTTTTCTTTAAACTATTTTGTTTAACTCCAGATTTCATTTATGGGATTTTGTCAAGCCTACAGGTGATCTTTGCACTGGAGAGAGCCTACTTGCCTTTCATGCGGCATCTAGATTTTCAGGGGTGATAAACACCATAAGATGCTGAATGCACCAACGCCAATACCATCAACTATATACTTATATTTGAAAGCAATACAGTGCCCTATGCCAGTTGATTTCATGCCAGTTTACAGGCATATAAGACACTGTATCAACAATAAAACAGCTACAAAACTGAAATAAAACAGCACAAAGTAAATTCAGTTAAAGACAACATATCTAAAAGGCTATAGAAAAGCTTTAACTTAATACAAGCATACCTCAGTTAATAAAGCCTCCAACAAAGAGGTTCTCTTTTATATAGTCTTTTTTCTGCCCACACAGCCCTTTCTCTTTCTCCTTGTTGTCATTGTTGTTGCTCCTATTGTATCCCACCTTTTCCTCAGATAGGCTGATTTAGGATGAAAAATTATAGTTCTGTCAGTGATTACACACTTATGTATCTGTTTCAAAAAGGATTACATTCCACATTAAGATCACGCCATACAAACCTTCTTTACTTTTAACAGAGAAGCACAATTACTAACATATAAATTGCTGCAATTTACAACATTTGCAACAAGGTTCGTAAAGGTCTAGCTGGATTTGAAAAACAAAGTGTCATGAATTTAAAAAAATAACATTTTGAATTAGCGTAAAAGCATCCCACAGGAAAGACACAGTGGCTTCCAAACTAGGTTCTAATCTAAGAACACATGAAGCTGCATCGCAGGGCACAGTCCATCTAGCAAATGAAGTAGTCTGCTTTTTATTTCCTACATTGTGCAAGTCTGGGCAGAACACTCAATGTTTTAACATTGAAAGAGTAAGCCACAACAAGAATTGGATGTACGTACTCCTCCTGCTCCCATACTGTAACTTAAGAGTTCACACTTCTACATGTCTTAACCCAAACAATTTTGGTTCAACTAAACTATGATCATAGGAAACAAGCCAAAATTAAACCAGTTTACTCTTCTTTCTTATTTTTAATAATCATGCTTAATATAAACTACATTTTTAGGAATCAAATGATACACTAATTTTATCAATCTAAAAGAGCTGCTTCTGATCACTTCACAAACACACTCCAGCAGGAGCTTGTGAGCCTGAGCTCACTACAACTAATTCTTATAATGGCAAACTAAGTTTTAGCACTAAGCACAAATGAGAACAGTGACTATCAGTGAATCTCCATGTTTTCAGACGGAAGTGTTTCTCAGCCATCACTAGGGGTGCCAAGAATTGAAACTGGGACACTATGCATGCAAAACATATGCTCCACCGCTGAGCTATGGCTTTTTCCATGAATTTAGGAATGTATCTTCTCAGAGCCTTCAACCCTGCAGCAAAATGCATATAAGTTGCTCCAGTTTTTTTTAACCAAAAAAGCCATTTGGAGATGACTATGCATCAAGCAGAGGCTATCCATGTAATTCCTGTAGATTCAGTCGTGCTACCTTTCCCCAGAGGCAATGGACTACTTCCATGACAACGTGCCTTTATAAATGTGAAAGGACAGAAGGGATACATTAAGAGGAAATTTTACAAGGAAGCTTGACTATGTACATGAGCCATTCACAAGAAGCATACCAGCAGACCCCTCTAAATCACCACCGTGGGTTGACACCTTGAAACTATTTTTCCCCCAATAACAGTCTTTTCAGTACTGTGCCATGACTTGTGTGCTTTGCACATACACATACAGAAACCATACTGTAGCCAGCCTATGAAAGTATCCATTCATGTGTTTGCTCTCTAGGGAGCAAGTAAACAGTTGTCAGAAGTCCAGAACTGATCTTACTTCAGGTACACATCTCGTTAGACTGGCTGAAAGGTTTGTGGGAGGAAGGAAGTTCATTAGATAGTGAAGTGGTTCAACCGTCAGAACTCAACATTTCTAAGTAGCAAACATCCTCAGTGACTGGACTAAATTTGAATCTGGCCTCTTTGTGTGAAGAGAGGAAGGTGAGCATAAATATACATGAATCAATCTGCTTTCAAGACAAAAGAGATTTTTCTAGACAGGAACAGCCATTTGAGTCAACAAGACCATCCATTCACAAAGCTTAGCTTCTCTTTCCTGTTTTGTCAGTATGGTCTAACCACCAATAGCAGCAGTTGTAGACCAGCCCTGACATCACTGCTCACACCTGCCAATAGTTTCTGCTGTCACACACTTGCAGTTGTTTTATTTTACACTTGGCTCAGCACAAGCCTGCTTGTTTACCTTTCCCACAAGCTAGATTTGCCACTGGACGTCTTTCAATACTTTTGATGTTTCCACATCACTACTTCTGAATTTACAAAACAGATGTGAAGTGAGCAGGTTAAACCGTGTTCTCAAACAGTGAAAATCTGAGGCCGGGGCAAACAACTTAAGAGGGACTTGTGAACCACACTGTTAGCCCCAGAACATTGTTGGGGCTACATTCCATCCTCGTAAGATCTGCTGGTGACACTTTTTGCCATGTCAGCAAGGCACAAGGTACACTTCCTGATTTTTAAGGTGAATTGCAACCCTCTGGAAGCTTGTTGGATCACAAGCCAAATAAAAAAAAAAAAGGTGTGAGTTTCCAACACATACAGTCTTTCCAGCAAAAAGAACTAATTTTGTCACCACTAACTTGGGGCAGCAGGACCGCTGGAGAGAACCACAAAAGCTGATGGAAAAGGCTCAGATGAAACACATCTCTGTCTAGGCAGACCTGGGCAGCTACTAGTGGGAATGGTGCAAGCTCGCTGCAGAACCCAACCAATGCAGCCAATCTTTATAGCCTGCATCCACTGCCAGGACCATCTTGCTGCAGCTATATTAATAAGCATGCAGAAAGGACTATAGGAAAAAAGCCTTCCTATCTTCATGACTTTATCTCACAGGACCACTTGCAACAGGTCGACTCAAAACAGAAAGTTTTCTAGCAGAAACAAGCTTTTCCACATTTTTAGTTAAAAAAAAATGCACCATGAGGCCAACTAAGAAAATAAATGAAACTTTTGAGCCAGGATTTTGTACTATGCTGGATTAGGCTCCAGCTTCAATGTCCTGAAACTGTTTACTGCTTTGTTTTACCTTTACATTTTGTGATAAGAAACTATAACAAATACTATGTCAAAATTTGCATAGTATCTATTCAGAGAAGGGTTATTCTATGTTCCTGTCACTGCCCCCAAAAAAGGTTGCAATGACATATGAACTGTGGTTTAAAACATGGCCTGTTCTTACCCCAATGCATCTGACAAAGCGCGACCAAGAGTCTTCCTCGTTCTTCAGAAACACAGAATCAATATATTTAGCTGTCAAAACATGGAGAAAGCCTTTTTTGAAATACAAATTTCTAAAACAGTTGTTGTTTCCCTTACAAGCTTATATTATAAGCTTTATTGGAGTGAAGTTAATGGGTCAGTTAAACATTAGATATTTTGATCTACAGTGTGGCACCACATGTGAACAGCATGGGAGGGGTTTTGCTTTGGGCAGAGATGGGACAGGAACTCTGTTTTCTAGAGCATGAATGACCGAGTCAGTATTTAGGCAATGAAGTGTAGGAGAGTCTGGCACTGAAGTAATTTTGGATGAACTGTAAGAAAGGAAGGGGGGAAATGAGCCTATTTCCTATGTCCCCTACCTACTTCTACTTCCCAGTACAAAGCAATGAAGGCATTTTTGTATCAGATGTGCCACTTCCCCCCATGAGCCCTTTGAACAGAGCTATTCAGTCTAAATAGCTGCTGTTCTGATGGAAGAGTGCAATTTTTTCAAGCTTAATAAAGTTATTAAGAAAGATGACAAGAAGTTTAAATAAAATACAATTGAGCTGAATACAACTGTAAGCACGACAGGTAATAAGCAGTATAATACAGTAACGGAGCCTACATAATAAAAAGGATTGGGAAACAAATAAGAAAAGAAAATGTTCCCATGGAACACCTACCATACAACTGGGACACTGTCACTAAGATGCCCTCTGCCTGATACCTTCTCTCTTTGCTTCAGACAGCAGTGGTACCCTGGAATGTCCTCTAGTGAAGATCTTGAGTCAATCTTATCTTTGACCACTTACCTGCTCCAACTTAAATGGTCTGGGACAGAAATATCCATAGTAGTATGGAGGCATTTGTCCTCTTTTATCAACTTGTTCCTGTATTAAGATCAAATGAGGCCCTTCTCTGCATGTTTCCGTTCACAACAGAATTGCACTTATTTACATACAAGAGGGTGTCCTCTGTGATGAACACCTTCTAACCTCATGCAACACTGCATTTTTTCTAGTACAGGACCATGGCCTTATTTGCCAAAGCATTTTATTAAACTTAAAAAATACATTCTTAAATCTCAATTTTTATTTGGAAATTCTGGCTAATAGTTTCCAATGTCCCACTATTGCTATAACTGCAGTAAGCTTTACTGTATTAAATTTTTAGATTCTAGCACGCCACTCTAAAATCTTCCTGTACTATTATAAATATAAAAATAAATAGAATTCCACACAGAGATGTGCATGGAATTCTCTTCTGGAAAACAGTAAATAGTTTGACAAAAGACGAGCAAAGTGCTGGTTGTCTTTTTGTGTTTGTTTAGCAGGTTAGTATCTTGAGATGAGATGTCTCAAGTACTAGGAGGTATAAATGGAAACAAGCAGTCTTTCAAATATTTTAGCCCTAAGCCACGAAGGGCTTTAAAGGTCAAAAGCTGCACTCTTAACTGGGCCTGGGTATTTGACAGTATTCAGTTCAACAATACTTGGGTAAGTGCACAAACCTAACAGATACATGTGAACTAATACAGAAGAGTGCTTCCACTGCTGCTTTTTCTGCTGGAATACAGCTAGAGAAAACATCTCAGATTGAGAAGTTGTGTAATCTTTTAGTGCAAATTTAGATAATGTGATAAAAAATGCTACAAACTGTATCAGAGCAGAACTGTAGACATTCTCACATTTTATAGAATCAAAATATTACCCTGTAGATTGGGGATCCTGGGAGGGGCGCCCAAACAACAAACCAAACAAGCAAAGATGGTGGAAATTAGTTGGAGCACTTTCTTGACTAATGAGAGGCAGGGCAACGCAGCAGGATCTTTTGTCCTATGTATACAGGTTCAGGGCAGTGAGGAGTCAGGCAAATTCAAAATAACAACAAAATTTATTAAACAAAATAAGAAAAACACAAGCACACTCCTAACTAGGAAGGAAAGAGAGTTTTAGGGGAATGGGTAATACACCACCTTTCCGCAGTCCTGGAGATGCCAATTGAAGAGAAGAAAACTCAGCACAGCGGCCGAGGGGAGCTCGCGGAAGGAGCAGCGGCAAGGAGGCGTACGAAGTCCAACAAAGTCCAAGCCAGTCCAAAGAGCTCTCAGAGCGGGGGATTTTTATAGGGGAAAGAACGACCGCAGGCTAGTCTAGTCTCGGGTGAGAACAATAAGTTTTGGGTTGGAGACAAAGCCTCCGAAAGGTCAGGATTTACATGATTGAATTATAAGCCGAATTGACAACGGTATGGCCGGTATGTAGATGTGGCTAGCTCGGCCATTAAGTGCCTCGCTCGCCAGGGTGCCCTCTCAGGCAGAGAGTCCTTTTGTTTTATTGCCTAAAGCGGACCTGGCAATATCTGGCGTGTTTGGTGAGAGCAACAGTTATCATCCATGCCTAGCTTCACGCTTGTTCGGCGGGCCTCACAAACACTTGGCTGGTGGCAGAGTAAGGCCGAATTATGATATCAAAAATGATATCTTTGGTTCACCAAAGGCCAGACCAGTTTGCGGTGGTAACAAAAACATAGAATATTTCTCAGATGCTTTACAAAGATGACTTTTATATCAATACTAGGAAATCTACTCAGCATTGTCCCAGTTGATATTAATGATTTTGCTTATGATTGAGATGAAACATAAAAGCGTTTAGAGTATGTTTCACGCCATGTACAGTGGACCAGAAATAGCAATTTTCCAGAAAGAGGCAAAGCTCACTAATGAGTCCTGAAACTTACTCAAAAACATTCAGGAAATCACCGTAAGTATAAATATTGAATTTGTCAAAACTGATTCATAAATGTACATTCTAGAAGAAAAAAAATCTGAAGTGTTTGTTCAGATTCACCCAAATAAGTTGAGGGATCTGATCCAAAATCTTACTATGTACTCAGTTTTGGTCCTATTAGAAAAGACACCAATTCTGTCAACTTTATTATTATACATATGGAAACTGAAGTGAAGTTATGCATTTGAAAAAGTGTTTAAAATTAAATGACTTTTCAGAATTTGGAGTTCTAGGCAAGAAACAGTATGATTGTAGTAAAAATATTTAACAGACACCAAGGGAGTATGTAAGATAGATCACAGGACTGAATGACATAAAGGAAAAGAAATCAGCAGAGATCTGATAGAAGTGGAGAAATTCTACAAAACTGATTGACTGCAGCTCCCATCTTCTCTTACCACTGCCAATGCTGACTGATGAGAAGTTCTAGACAAAACATCTGGAAGGACAAATGTTTGCCAATGCTGCTCTAAATGCTCCAACTTTTTGCAGATACTGTTTTGGGAATTTTACACATACATAACCTATAAACCCCACCACCAAAGCCACACATACTATTTTGATGGATTTTTCAAGCATGAAGACTGAGAGGTCACAAATCAAGTTTCATGCCAGAGATTGGATTGCTCTCATATTTCTGCGCATGCGGATTAACAAAAGCCAAATAGTCACAACAGTAAGCTGCTCTCATCACCCAAGTGATTTACTGTGCTTTAAGGTCTCAAAGCATCTGTTCAGAGCTTTAGCTGCACTTACCACTTCTGCAGCCTAGGAACGGGAGGTCTGAAGGCATCAATTGAGATGCTGCCTTACACAATTGTGATCACTTCTAAAAATTCTTGTTTTTGTTCTATATTTAGTTGTAATAATGCTGAGCACTACTTCAGAGCTTTACTCCTCTTCACATAATGAAGCCACACTAGATCTCCATACCTAAATTTACACAACAGGTGTAAAGACATTTGGAAGCAGAAACCCAAGAGTCTCACCAGAAACATTTAATTCTCTTTTTTGTGAAAAAGACTAGTTTATTATTTAGATTACAGGTAACTTGAACATACTGATATAATAAAGTAACATTTTCCCCTATGCAGCCAATTCTAGTCAGAAATAAATATTTTAAAAAACCTAAATGAGAGGTTCTGGGAAACCAAGAGAGTTCATTAAGAAACAAATGGAGCTCCTAGCAGCAGGGAAAAGAGAAAAAACTTTTCCCTCTATCATTCAGCAGAATCAAAAGAAGAGCTTAGAAATTCAAACTACCACCAAATTTATTGTAAGACAGCTGGCACATTTTGATAAAGAGGTACCGTATTTGCCACTGTATAAGAAGCAAGTTGTGTTTAAGACGCACTCCCATTTATACACTGGCAAATACTATTTGCCCACATATAAGACATACTGGTGTTGCACCCCATTTTCAAACAGTATTTTTCAGGGGGGAAAAGTGAGTCTTATATGCCAGCAAATACAGTATTTAAAGTCAGTGTTAAAGGGGCAGATACCAATGATTTTTCAGATGGATCAGAAGGCTACAAGGAGGATAGGACATTTCAGGGGGATTTTCTATTCCTGATCATCCAGCAATGAATTAATTGGTCAAGTATTCTAGGAAGCAAAGAATGCGGTAGTTTAGGAAGCAGTCTCTCTTAATTGCAGTACTAATTGAGAGCAAGACAGGAATCAGAGTTCTTCTCTTTGCTGAAGGGATCAGAGTCCATCCCATCCACGCAACACAGTTTATAAGGCACCACCTCCGCTGCACTGTGACAGCATTTTAAAAATGTCTCTCTTGCACAGTATAGTTCTTATGCATGTTTTAGTACCTTTTTTTAAAAAAAAGTCTATTTCCTGTGGTTCCAAGGTAAAAGTCATGAACCGTTTCGTCTCGAATAGTATTCAAGGTCATATTTTGCATAACATCGTTTTAAACTATGAAATAATAATATTCTAAATTGGAATACAGTCATCACTCCACATTTGCTACGGTTGGGGCACAGGACCCCCGTGAAAGTGGAAAAACCATGAATAATTCTAGGCCCTCCCAAACCATATTTAACACACACAAAAAGTATAATCACCATATTCAACCCACTGTGAATCTCTTTGAGGCATCAGGGTGCCTTCACAGGCAGAAGTGGGTGGCTGGTGGGGCTGATGGCCACCTCCACTGCTGCCCCACACTATTTTTAATAGGGACTTACAAGCCTCGTTCACAGTTTCTCCGTCTCACAAGGCATGCAGTCCCTACTAAAAATGGCACAGGGAGGCAGCAGAGGAGACAACAAATAATCCGTGAATAAGTGAAAGCAACAAATGTGGAGGGCTGACTGTAACTGTTAACTTCATTCTTCACTCCAGTCTCTAACCATTACAAATTTCATTTTCATATCATCTCTGACCTTTAGAGCAAGTGGTTTAATCCTCAAACAACTAGATATCCTGCCTTATTAGGCTTCTTCAAAAGAAAACAAACTCCTCCCTAACCCCTTCCCAATACTGGTTAAGGAAGTATGAAAAGGCTACTGTGGAACACTGAAATGTTATGGTAAACCAGAATTCTGTAGAATGACTAAGGCTGCAAACTAGAGCAAGCTGTCTGATTGCTCCCACTGTCATTTTGTTTAAATGTTTGCTTTATCACTTCTTAACCCATCAGGGCCCTCAAAACAATGCCGAGCAGATAAAATATTTTTTAACAGAGCGCCTCAGTCACTCATAGAACTCCTGACAACAGTCTGTCTGTTTACCATGCTATCTGTTCTCTCTCCCCTATCTGGTTTTCTTTTCCTCAAACAGGCCAAAGAAATATTCTGGACTCTGTTCCTGGTTTTGCTGGGACAAGACAGAGTCCCTGATCCAAATGTCACAGTAAAAAAACATGGAAAGTTCATAATTTCTTGGGTCGCTCCACTGCAGAGGGAATGACTGCGTTCATTCTTACTGGGCTGTGTGATCCCAGCTATCTGGTTATCAGCAAAGCTCACTTACATTAACAGTTTTGTCATCTCTCACATTTGGTGTTTGTTTCAATTTTGCTAAAGAATAACTGTACTTATGGAAATTATTCTTCCCTAGAGGAAAACCTGAAAGTTCACAAGACATGTTATAAAGCTGAAGTTCACGTGTACTGATACACAGACACTGATCTGGGACAGTAGAGATCCTGAGGGACAGAGGAATTTTTTTCCACCCTATTGTCTCTTAGCCGAACTGCTTCTGTACGTTCGTTCGTAGGTTCAAAAGTCTTCCATACAGAGAGGCATCTGTTTTTACCTCACCAATAAAAGAATGTTACCAATGCAAAATAGCAACCTTGTCAGCCTGCTGAAGCAACATAGCAATAGTATTTATTTCTATACCACTTATCAACTAAGTGTTATCTAAGTGGTTTACAATGTATTTTTAGCTAATTGCCCCCAACAAGCTGGGTACTCATTTTACCGACCTGCGAAAGGATGGAAGGCTGAGTCAAGCTTGGAGCCTGGCAGGATTGAACTCACAATCTTGTGGTTGCAGTACTGGCATTTAACCACTGCGTCACCAGGGCTCCTGATATAAAGAGGAAGAAAGGATGGGGAGGGGAAAAAGGAATGTGGCAGTACCTTTAAGACTAACTGGTTTTTATTTTAGCACAAACTGTTGTGGATGTTAACCTGTGTCTTCAGATGCAGGACAGAGTGATATTACCGTTTCAGGGCAAATTCAGGGTGAGGAACATGACTGCATCTTTCTGAATCCTATTACGTTCTATTCCACTTCCACAACTGTATAAATATGCTTTATACCTGAGGCTTTAGTGTTGTTCTGTGCTGCACTGAAAGAAGTGGATTTGTACCCCTGAAAACTTATGCTAAAATAAAAACTAGTTAGGTTCAAAGATGTTGCCACATTCCTTTTTTTCCTCCCTACTCTCATTTTTAGAAGGTTAGTAAGTTTATTCTTCTTGTCAGCACACAAGCCAAATACCTGTGTCTGCAAGGTCATTCTAAAACCATTCACTACAGTTCCCTTCACATTCTACTTTCTTTTATATACTGCTATTTAATGACTGTGTCAAGGTAAGCAAAGTACAGCCCCCTTGGGCCATATGTGGGCCCCAAAGTTTTTCTTTTTCTTTTAGCCCCAAACTTATGCACATCCAAGTGCTTTTTCTCTGGGGAAGCAAAAAATGAGTTGCATCTCCTGAAAGAAGCCAGTTTGATCTATTTACTTTTATGTATATACTTCATTTATACCCAACCTTTCCCCTACCAAAGGACCAAAGGTTGGGTACAAAATTCAAAACAGAACTTTAGGTTAAAAAGTATTATTACAAAAGTTTAAAAACAATCAAACATAACTTCTACTACATTTAAAGTATAGTTAAAAACAGAAAGCCAGTGCGGTATAGTGCAGGGATTCTTAACCTTTTCTTTACTGAGGACCCCCAGTAAATATAATTTGTTGCCACAGACTCTCCAAGAATTAACTCAAGATTTAAATATTTAAATATAGATTTAAATATTCAAATATTTAAGTATTAAAATGTGTATTATTCAATAAAGGCATCTGGAGACTAGGATTCAAATTCCCATTCAGCCACTGGGTGACTTTAGGTAGGTCACATTCTCTCAGCCTCAGAGGAAAGCAAAAGCAACTCCCTTGATCAAATCTTGTAAAAAAAGCCCCAACAGGTTGACCTTAGAGTTGTCATAAGTCAGAAGTGACCTGAAGGCACACAACAACAAAGTGCCACTGAGAAGGGAAGGTTCTTCCTAGTCATCATGTCTCTCCCCTTTGAAAACAGACTTACGGTAATCCTAAGGCCTATCATAGGGGTTTTCTTGACAAGATTTGTTGCCTTTGCCTTTCTGTGAGGCTGAGAAAATGAGACTTGCTTGAAATCATCCAGTGGGTTTCCCTGGCTAAGTGGGGATTCAGACTCTGGTCTCCAGAGTCATAACTTCGGCAGGCACACATACCTGCTGCTGTGTCCCTTTCATCAGCAATACAGGACTGGCGGGGGGGGGGGTTCAGGCACCAAAATGTGCCATCATTTGTAAACAAGGGAGTAGTTTGGGCAACCCCACATACCTGCTGCCTTGTCCCTTGATGCCCACACCTTCTGCTGACACATGCCCCAAACTGCATGCACTTTTGACACCTGCCCACCCCGCTACTGCCTCCCTGCCACTGCTGGTGATATCGAGCAGTAGGGCTTCTTGGACCCTCTGGACTCCAGGTGTTGGACCATGACAGGAGACCAGAGTTCAAACCCCTAGCTGACCATGGAAATCCACTGGGTGACCTTGGACATGTCACACTTTCCAAGCCTCAGAGGAAGGTAAGGGCGACCCCACTCTGAACAAAACCTGGCAAGAAAATCCAGTGATATGGCAGCACTAAGGTGAATGTAGGTTGGAAATGACTTGACGGGATGAAAACATGCACACAGGACTTGAACAGGATTCCATAAATGCATACCACAACAATAGCTAAAAAGAGTTTAAAGTACACTTAAAACATAATTAAAATCATGCAAAATAAAAACAGAGCACAGTACTTTGAAGACTGTTTTGCCATACAATTAAAATCAGTCAAAATCCTGCCTAAATAAAAAGGTCTTAACCTGCTGACAGAAACAGAGCAGGGAGGGGGGCTAACCAGACCTCCCGTGGGAGGAAATTCTCCAGTCTAGGAGCAGCCACTGAGGAGGCTCTGTTCTGTGTCCTCACCAACTATGCCTATGAAGCTGGTGGGGCTAAGAAAAAAGTTCCTCTCAAAAGTTCTTAGGCTGGCTTGTATAAGGAAAATACAGTCTTTTAACATTAATTACCTTTTAAAAATACCTTTTAAAATAGGCTGCAGGAGGCTTTGTACCTTTTTTCATAAAAAAATTAAAACCAGGATTTGGCTTCTAGTGCTTCCAGTTTTGACCCCCCCCCCCGATATCTTGACAGCTGATGCAACAGAAAATTGGGTTTCTGGGTCTGCTGAGGTTGCCCACTCCTGTCTAATTAATTGTTCTTACACACACACCTCATCACAAAATTCTATGTTCATGTGTTCAGTGGTAATCTCCTCTTGTCTTCCCTTATCACCATTAACTTATACACACCTCTAGGATAGTCACATTTAAAACCTGAAAAGATGGGGGGAGGGAAATCTTTTTATGCCCTGCCTGTGAAGAAAAGTTTTACAGAAGAATATCAATGCTTTAAAAAACCCCACCTCATCTGCAAATTTTGTACTGGCATCACAAGTACCAATCTTCCAGTTCTTAGGTACTTATATGTACAAGGTACAGTATCCCTTTCTAAGAAGTAATACTTCATTTGTCAGGAAGAGCAGAAAACAATAAAGCCCACAAGATTCAAAGATTCATCACGCAAAAACTGGTCTGTTAAAAATAAATGCATACTGATGTGGCTTCTGCTACTTGTTTTCTTCAGACACATTCCCAACTTGTGATTTCCAAACTCTTTGTTCCGTAGTTGGAAAGTATTTCAGGAGAAAAGGGAAAATGGGGCAAGAAAAACACTTACCAGACACTCAGAGTCTGGCTCAGTATTTTCTCTATACAAGATGTGAGTGTGTGGCATCTCCCTGTAAGAACTGCTATAAACATGTTCCAGATATAGTTTTAGACATGCTTTTATACCCACAAGATGTATATAGCAATAGCATTTATTTCTATACCGCCTATCAACTAAGTGTTATCTAAGCGGTTTACAATGTATTTTTAGCTAATTGCCTCCAACAAGTTGGGTACTCATTTTACCGACCTACGAAAGGATGGAAGGCTGAGTCAAGCTTGGAGCCTGGCAGGATCGAACTCACAACCTTGTGGTTGCAGTACTGGCATTTAACCACTGCGCCACCAGGGCAGGGAAAGTTACAATTGCCATTCTGTGGGATCCAGGCTAATTCTCATAGAAATGTATTTAAAAGCTACTAAAACCTTCCACCTGTGAGAGTCAGTGCCCTGGACTTCCCAAGTCCAGTAGTTTTAAGAATAAAACTTGGTGAGGAGTGCTGAACAGACACACATGACGTTTTATTAAGAAGAAAAAAGTTTCCCTTTGGAACAAGTAGTTCCTTTCCCACTGAGGAAGAACATGCCACATGCAAACAGTATGCAAGGTATTGCATATGCACCCATGGTTTTCCAGTTTGTGGTGTTTGGACATTCCATTCCTCTAACTTGGAGCTACATTAAGTTAACAGGCTAAGGCACTGTTTCAAGCGCACACACTCTATTGGCACTATAGAGCAACCTCAAATTCAACAACCATAAAAGTGTTGCTAACACTTTTGGAATGGAAATATTTTCTACCTTTTAGCCTCCCACTGCAACTATAGGAACACTACAAAAGAACTGCTATTCTTAAACATTCTTTAAGACAAGGGTGGGCAGCTTCTTGCAACTGGAGATCACCTTCAGGGATTAATTCTTTCTTTGCCACCAAAAAATAAAAAACAAAGTATCACCATCAACTCTATGATGTACACACATGTCAAAGCATTCCCTCACACTACAAAAAAGAACATTTCACAGATTTTTGTCACAGCTAATGTTTCAAAGAGAGAGTAAGAAACAAAAAAGTGGTGTTCTGTAGAAGCTGTGGTGGCAATTCTGCCACATAATTTATGGTAGCACAAAAGCTCCAAAAAAGATGTTTATACCCTATGTATTGCCCATCCCTGGTTTGAGGTACAGCTAAAAACAGATGAGGAATCAAAACAACCTTCAAAGTCTGCTTAAGTCTATCTCACCTTGTGACACTTAGAACATGCAAAGCACTATTCTAAATGGAAGGAAATATTCCCTTCTAATAAAATCTAACTCATATTGCACTTTGGTTGAGTAACAGACTTTTTGTATATAAATTTCCACAATATACTTGTTAGTTTTTCAGGTGTCACAAGACCTTTAGTTTGGCTTCAACAGATTAACATGACCACCCTTCTGAAAGCAAGCACTTGATAACACAGTTGATGTGTGTGACAGGAACAATACAGCTTGCTAACATTCTGACTTTTTAAAGGCTCCAACATGCTGAAACTGAAACACAAGTGCAGCAAAGAGTGGAGAGGGTGGAACACTGACTGCACATGGGAGTTCCTTCTTAGAGAAGGCAGTCATAGGAAAACAGAGTTGGGAAGTCTGAATTTCCTGATCAGTGGCAGGAGGGGGGGGTCTCTTATCGAAAGGAAGTCCTACTTTGCAGATCTCTCAGCAGAGAACAGAACAAACATAGCCCATTTTATTTGGTAAAAAAATCCTATCTGGAAAAAGGACCCATACCTACCATACATGTTACAGCTATACCGATTGGCAAAAACACATGAATGTGGTTATATATTTACAGCTCTTAAAGGAATTTTGCCCAACACACTCTTATTTTGAGATTTCCTACTACTCATTCAAAGCAACATTAGTAAAGGTCAAGAGCACTGGTCTTCACAGGTACACGTTACTATGAATTAGTTGTGCAAAAACATTCTGGCACAAAGTTATGCCATTTTTGCATGCAACTTGAATTCAGTCAATATAAAAGACTGTGATTCTTTAAAGTTTTTGCAGTGCAAAAACAAACATATGAAGCTACCTTACTGAGGCATATTGTTAGCCTAACTAGTAGTAGTTCTTCAAGGGTTCAGGCAGAAGTGACTTTGTGCAGCCCCATTTTTGTAGATTAAAAAAAAGAGCCCCAGCGGTTGAACCTGGGACTTCTACACTCAAATCAGGTACTTTCAATACTGAGCTATCATAACTCCACCCTACACTCTTATACAGAATACATTCAGTCAGAATTTACACCCGACAATAAGTACCTTTGACAGGTGAAGGAACTAATTTTAGCCCCATCCCAACCAAATGGAAAGAAACCCGAGTTTTGCAAAATTATAAGGCATATGGGGAACACGCGCTTAAAAAAACCAGAAGTTTCACCACACTTCCCAAGGGCTTCCAGGAACATGCTTCTCCTCTAAAACAAAGCATACCCTTAATATACTTACATCTTGTTTTAGTATGGAAGTGCAATTTAATTTGCTGCTGCATTGCTGAAGATTATGGCACAGAGCCAAATTCATAGCAGGGTTTCCAGCAGGCTGAAAATATGACCAGAGGGCACACACCATCCATGGGGCAGGTTCTGCCCACCCCTCAACATATTGAGACATATGCTTGAGTATTGCGGGGGGGGGGTTCTATAAGAGTCAAAATATGCTTGCTGTTCAGAGAAGAAGCAGCCTTGTTTGTTCATACTGTTCGCTTCTAGTTAACCCAGTCTTGCAGCAATGTACACCCACTACATAACAAGGTACATAAATTTCCCCTCCCCTGGGCATCAATCTACCATTTGGGAGAAGTCTGTGAACCACAAGCCCTCAGTTGTACATTAATACTGAATTCCTCCCCTCCTTTTCCAGTTCTGGGTCATGAAAAAATGCTGAAGTAGAGAAATAAATATCAGTACTGTGACTGCAACTCAAGAGTTCATGTTGAGTTATCTATACTACTGTCTTCTTAGTTTACCCATGTATAGCTACAGGATATTGTACGTGGCTCAAAATGAAGCAAGCCTCACCTTTACATTGCTACATTCAACAGCTGCTACAGCACATTTACACTACATTTAAAACAGATCTGCATTACCATTTATCCACTGTATTGCCATATTAAAGTGGCAACACGGTGCCAATAGAGAACAAAGACAGAGCATTTATTTGTCATTTGCTTAAGCTTAGAGGAAGCTTTAGAAAACATCCAATGCAGTCAGTCCCTTCAGTATCTTAACTTAAAACTCTATTTCTTCCAGATGTGTTAAATAGGCTCTTTAATTAAAACTGCTGCAGCAATCTCTTCTCTTCCCAGGTTATAGAACTTCCAATGTGCTTTGTACACCCCTTTTGAAACTCTTAATTCAGAGCACTCTACCCAAAAGATCCTATGTCTGCTTATTTTACTCTGAAGTAAGTTTTTTATGCAAGGAAAGAGAAGGGCACTCAGCATCAACCAGCACGTTTGGTTCATGAACTACAAATAAATCTTTTTAAAGGGGCTTACTTCATGCCCACAGGAGGAATCAGAGAGGCCAGAGGCTATGGGAAGCACGTATTCTACAAGAGGCGAGTGGAGGGCAAGAGGGAAAAGAAACGAGTGACACATGCTGTTCTCTACACCCAGCGCAACAGCCACTGCTGGCTCATGTCTCTTTCAGTCTGGCAGCAAGAAGCACATGGAGCTGCACTGCAAGTCTAACCACTCAGGCAACCTACGCGCATGCCTGGCACGACTGTTGGGACAGACCAAGCTCAGCTATGTCGTCCTCCCCCCGCCACCATCAGTAGCTAGAGCCAAGCAAAGCTGGTCAGGCTGGGGACAAAGGAAGGGGGAGGGGAGTAGCTATGAAGCAAATCAGAAAAGTGAAGGAAACAGGCAGCCTTTCCAATATCCCTTCCACACCTCAAACCCAATTAAGGCCACATTACAATCTTCTACTGGTTACTCATTCCAGTGTTCATGACCAGTCATCCCTAATCCCAGGAAACAGCACTCTCAACTCTAGTCCTTTCTACTCAGAATTACAATGGCAGCCAGCTTTAAGAACATATTACTTACTGAGTACAGTGTAGGGGGTTAAAAAGGAAGAGAGCCCTGGCACTGGTCCCAGCAAGAAGAAAAAAAGTTGAACACTGCAGTAGCTCCCTATTACGGATTTGAGACAATACTAATTAATCCCTCTGCAATCCCACCCCAATATCGTAATCCACAGATGTCATCCCAACTCTGTTTTGTTCAAAGCAGGCAGTGCACAATCTTATTCTACAGACTGGGTGAGAGGTGGGGGGAGGTCAAGGCAGTAGTAACTCAAAGCCTTCTCTGAATAGACACTAAAACATGCATAGGCAAATGCATAACCAGCATCCTTCTTTCACGTAAGATGATTCTAGCCTCAGGGATGTTCCACATGCCCACATTAATCAATTCCACTTTGGATGGTGTGGCCCCAGTTTAATTTTCAACATTTTAACTCTTAATCAGCAAACCCGATCCCTTAGAATCATGGCACATTTGTATACAGCCACTACATATAACTAACCAGGATCTCTCTCCTTGATTGTGCCATCCTCTTTGCCTCAAACTAATAAGGACTCCTTGGACCTTCTTCCTACACTCTCGACTTTTCAGGTTCTCTGAAGTTTATCACAACATCATCAGTTATCAGTTTTGTACTTCAAGCACCCCTGTTCTCCCCTTCCCCATTATAAGTAAACCACCACCTGCTCTTAATTGCGACTGTTCCCTAATTCCTCAATCATGGGCTTAACACACCTAGGATACCTTCAACTTCAGTCCCTCCTTCCCTTCTCTTCACCACATTGAGACATTAGTTCACTTAACTCTACTTACTTTCTGCTTGTTTCTCAGCCTCGCTCTCAACACACCACACTGCACCAGCTCTCAACAGGTGCCTTAGACCTGCCCCACTAAACTTCTCTTTAACCTGCTTTTCTCCAGTCTGTTCACACTACCTCTCTCACGGACTTCTTGGCTTATCCATCTCTAACTGATTCTATAACTTTGTACGTCCCTCCTCCAGCTTGCTCAGGCCTTCAACACCTCTCTGTTCTGCTATGCCTCTAGCTCCCCCTGCACAAACCACACCCCCTTTTCTCAACTCTAGCTGCCCTACATAGTGAGCTGCTAGCTCTTTATCACTCCTTATATCTCTCTCCTCCTGGTGCCTAGCTATGCCTTTACCATTTAATCCCAGGTGCCAGGCTCTGTAGGAAAGCAGGGGAGCAGGAATATTCCAAAGCAGCAAGGCACTTTAAAACTAGCATGCAAGAGGAATAGTACTTGTGTCACCCCATCCCCCTCAGACACCTCGACTGCCTTTAGGTCACTCCATGTAACACATTCCCAGGTTGTTCACAAGGAATACACCCCCAACCACACCCAGTGCCCCCTTATCACTCCAGCCACCCCTCCTTCTCTTGACTACCTCCCCTCACTTTCAGATCGTTCGACCTTGCTGTCTTTCACCTTAGTTCTGCTACGATCAACTTCACTTTCTTCCTTCGCAATTAAACTACATTGGTAGGCTTCCACCTAACAACCCCCACATAGGTTCACACCACACCTCCTACCCCACCTTTTTTATATCCCCCTGAAGTTTTCAACCACTGATCACCATCCTATACCAGGCAATCCCAGAGCCCCCCATGCCTCCCCCTTCTTCTAACTCCCCCGCAGTGCTTACCTTTCATCCAGCCCAAGCAGATATCTAAAAACCCCAGACTTCCACTAAGTGACCCTTCATCTTCAGCTTTGCACCCGCTAAATAACTGAAAGCCCCACATTACCGTTAAGGGACCCCCATCTTCAGCCTCGCACCCCCAAAACACCTGAAAACCCCACACTCCCGCTATGGGGGCCCCCCATCTTCAACCTCACACTCCCTAAATACCTGAAAACCCCACACTCCCGCTATGGGCCTTCAGCCTCGCACCCCCGAAATACCTGAAAACCCCACAGTCCCGCTAAGGGCCCCCATCTTCAGCCCCGCGCCTCCCACACAGCGTGGCCCCCGGAGGCCCCCCGCAGCCCCCCAACTTTTCTTTCAGCAACTCCGCCGGCCCCGCTGCCTCCCTCGAGCTCCCCGCCTCGACACTGCCTCACCCACCACCTCCTCGTAAAACCCTCACCCCGAGCAACCCTCGGCTCCGCCAGGGCCCGGGACGGGGAGAGGGCCCGGCGCCTCGGGGGCCCGTCGTCGGGCACCTCACCTGCCAGCTGTCTCCGCAGTAGCAGCGCGGACTGGAGCTCCGTCATCCTCCCCGCCGGTGCCCGGGGAGGGAGTCTGGGGCGGCGGCGGCGCTCCTGCTCCCGCTCCTCCTCTCAGCCGCTGAATTCTCGTCCGCCGCCGCCACCGCCGCCGCCGCCGGGGGCCTCCCTGCCTGCCTGGCCGCCCCTCTGTCCGTCGGTCCCCTCAGCGCCGCCGCCGCTTCAGCAGCGCCTCGAGCGCCCCTGCGCCGCGGGGGGAGGGGAGGGGGAGGGGGAGGGGAGGGGGAGGGGGAGGGGAGGCCACTCCTGAGGCGCTTTTTGAGGAGGCGGCGGCGGCGGCGGCGGCGGCGACGCGGCCGAGCCTGGTGGGGAAAGGGGGCAAAAGAGGGCCGCAAGAAGGGGCTCCCTCGACGCTGCCTCTCCGCCGCGCGGCTCCCTCGCCCTTCACCCCTTTCCCTCCGCTTTTTCTCTCTTTCTCCTCCTTCTCCCCACCTCACGGAATTTCACTGCACTCGGGCGCCGCGGCGCGCAGGCGCGCTAGCGGCCTCGCGCAGGCGCCCTTCGGCCCCTGCGTGTTGCGTCGCGTCGCTCCCTCCTTCCCCGTCGCGGGCTCCCCTTGACGTTTTCGCTCTGGGCCAAAGGATGGGTCCCTCCTCCTCCTCCCCCCGCGCCCCAACGGCGGCTCGTCCGCCATCTTGGGAAGGTCGAAGCCGTTTCCCCCACGAAGGGGGAAGAAGGCGGAGAAGCGCGCGCCTGGTCGGAGCCGCGACGGCTCATTTATTTATTTATTTCCTTCGGCGCCATCTTGGGAAGGGCACGACCAGTCCTGACTGAGTTCTCTCAGGCTAACCCTAAAAGTTCGTCGCAAAGGAGGGCGGTCGGCAGATTAGCTCTTAGGGGGGCATATTTTATTTATTTATTTATTCTGTTTAATTTTATTTATTCCCTAGCTGCGCTTTTGTTAGCCTGTCCTGTGAAGGCTTCCTGTCCTCAACACACTTCAGGTGCAATAAAGCCATTCTTTTACCAAAGGTTAAAGAAAAGAGAGAAAAATTTCACAGGAGGATTTTATGCAGGCTGATTTTATTTTCCTTTTCATATAAGTTGAGAATCAAAGGTTCAAAATTCGAAGGCAAAGCAAAAGAGAAATACAATCCCATAATATATGTCATCTATATATGTATTATCTGTCATATATCATATGATGTTGTTAGATTTTTTGGATTTGCTTCTTTTGTGGTTTGGTCATTACTTCGTCTCATTTAGAGCAGTTTTCGTACAATATTTTGAAGAGTTTTGGCTGAAAATCAATATAGGTAATAGTTATATTAATGCTTGGTCCATAGGCTGTTCACATACATAGTAGTAAAATCAATAAATACGGTGTCAAGGTACAACAACAAAAAACAATATAAAAGTGCAATATAAAATAAACAGCATATAAGTCTTACATATTATAAGAAAAAGAGACACCCAAGACAATGAAGAAAATGAAAATCTATATATATATATACATACATACACACCTATATTGATATTTACTCTTTAATATATATATGTGTGTATATATATATATATTAAAGAGTGAATATCAATATAGGTGTGTATGTAAATACATATATACATACATATATATGTAGAGATGCTTATTTTAAAAAGCAAAATTCACAGTCTGGGATTTTCCCTTCCCTTTTTGCTGGGGAAAACCAGACATTCCCCTGCACCACATTTGTGGTGAAAAGGATTGCTGTGGCTTTTTCACAGGGAGAAATTTCCATAGGGGTAGATGTTGTCTGTGGAAATTTCTCTTGGTCAAAGTGCTGCTATGAGCGGAGGAGCCTTAGCAGGAGAGGATGATGAAGCCACTGGGACCAAGCTTTCCATCCAAACCTGTGGAGCTGGTTCTAGTTACGTGATTGTAAGGAAGCAACATGGAAGCTTCATGTTTGGAAAGCATACATTTCATGTGTAACTGAAAATAGATTTGGGGGACTGACCCTGGAGAGATCTGACAAGGTCAATTATTTCTAGGTGAGAAAAAGAACATTTTCTCTTTAAGCAGGCTTTTATGTGAGCTGGAGAGCTTTTTGTTTATTTATGAACCTGTTTTTAAAACTGCTATAGGTTTTTATAATTGTATATGTTTTTAATTGTGTTAAATGTTTGTCTTTTTGGAAGCTACCTTAGATCCCATTCTGGGAGAAAAGGCAGCATACAAATATAAATAAATAAATAGATAATAGGGAAAAAATTCTAGCAGCTTTCCCCTTAATTCTCACCCTACATCTCCTTGAGAGCCTTTGAATATAGAGTTTATTAAAAAAAAAATAAAGGCAATATTTTGGGCAGTATTTTTAGCACTGGCACTAAAACAAATACCGAAATACCTAATTTAACAAAGGCTCTGATAAAGCCTTTTACAAAGTGTTTTGTGCCCAGCCTTCTCCCTGTTTTCTCTTTGTCCTGTATTTAGCTTGAAGGCGTTTCTTTTAACAGCGTGGCAGACTGGTGAAGGAGGACTGGAGAAACACTGTAATCTCACTGTAGCTATGTGTGCCTGCTCACAACTGGCAAGGTAAACAGCATCCGCCTCCAGAATCCCTTATTCTGCATGCATGAACAAAGTATAAAGTATATAAAAAGGGAGATTACACCATTGTTTTTTTTTAAAAAAAGATATGTAAGGTTGGCCACTGAAATCATAAGAAAAGTATATGCCACTCAAATCAAAAAGAATCAGCTCCGGATGTATTTTGGAAGAAGCTTTCAAGTGGTCTCTAAACAATTCAAACTGCTTTTGTTTACTTATGGAAGGCTTACGTGGCCTAGTTGTTTCATTTTGCAAGTCCCTATGTTAGTTTTGGGGGGAAAATTTAAACAAGTCAAACAAATCCTCTTCTTTTTTGTTAACTCTGTTTTATTTCCTTATCTCTATTTTTGTCATCCCTGTTTTCTTTTTCTTATCACTATTCCTTCTATGTTATTTCTGCCTCCAGTAGCAGATCCTCTACAAAAGAAGTAATGCCCAGGAACATCTCTACTTTTGTTAATTGAAGCAGACTTGTAAATAAACAAGCATAGCACAGTTAGCCTAATCTTAAGAACTTTAAGCTATAGCATCTTGGTTGAGCACTGGCTTAAACTGAGCCCCAGCTCAAAAGCCTGTCGTGCTTGGTTAAACCCATGAGATTTAAAATCAACTACAAAAGTGCACAGAGAAATAGTCTGTTTAAATAAACACATGTTTGTGCTTGAAAAGAAAAAGAAAGAAAAAGCAGACATATGGATTTGTAGCTATTTTGACTTTAATGTTTGACTTGAGTGTTTCCAGTCCATCACTTCAGTTTTGAAGATTGTTAATGATACAGAGGAATAATGTTATTTTTAAAAAATGAATATTTTCTGAATATAATTGGTCAGCTTCTAACTTTCGTGAAAAGTGTTCTAATCACCTTTGCAAATTTGATTATACGCAAGGCAAGGACATGCCCCCCCCTCCCCAAATTCTCTTCTTCCCATTCCCTGCCTCTGGCCCCAGCACACACAAGGCAAGGGAATGGGAGGCAGATTGCAGGGGGTTGTTATTTTGGGTTTTTCCACTTTTGCAAGGGTTCTGCATCCCAAACCCTTGAGAAAGTGGAGGGGCCACTGTAGTGGTGTGAGGCTGGATAATGTTGCCAGATTTCACCCTAGAATTCCTCAGTTTTGAAAGCTAGGACCTCACTCCCATCCAGCAGGGTTTTTCCCAACTTATACACAAGTGTCTGATCCTTCATCTGACCTGAGTTGCCACTGGCAACTCTTACTAAGCTGTATAATAAACTCTATGCCACGTAGCAGTAAAAGCATTGTCGTTATGGAGCAAATGTATTGTCAACATTGTTGCTGTGTGCCTTCAAGTCATTTCTGACTTATGGCCACCCTAAGAAGGTGAACCTTTCACATGGTTTTGTTGGACAAGATTTATTCAGAGAGGGTTTACCTTTGCCTTCCTCTGAAGCAGAGAGTGTGTGACCTGCTCAAGGTTACCTGGTGGGTTTCCATGGCTGAGTGGGGATTTGAACCCTGGCCTCCAGAGTCATAGTCCAATGCTCAAACCACTGTGGAAGACTGTCTCTTTCTTGTAAGTAGAGGGTGGATAAATTACATTTTGGACAACAACTTCCAGTATGCTCCAGCTAATATGGATGTCAATGCTAGCTAGGGGATTCTAGGAGTCTGTAGTCTAAAACAATTTCTCCGTGGTCTGGTTGTCAGAAGCATCTAGGACAGTGGTTCTCAACCTGTGGGTCCCCAGATGTTTGTGGACTTCAGCTCCCAGAAGCCCTGAGCATTGACCATAGTGGCTGGGGCTTCTGGGAGCTGAAGTCCACAAACATCTGGGGACCCACAGGTTGAGAACCACTGATCTAGGACATCGTGTTAAGAAAAAGAGAAATATTATTTTTAAGGATTTGGAAGACCCTATTTTCCCTCCCAAACTGACAGCAACATTTTTTTTTAACCTAACAATAAGGTAACTTGCCTCTCTAAACTGGGAAATAGGAATACATATGGAATAAATAAACATAGGTGCCTTTTACACTACACAATTACAGTGCTATGATTCCACTTTAACTGCCACAGTTCCATCCTATGGAATTCTCAGTCAGCAATCTGGTGCCTCCTGAACTACAAATTCCAGACTTCCATAGGATTCAACCATGTGAGTTTAACATAGCGTATGGTGGTATAGTGTACAAGGACCCATAACTTTTGGTAGAGAGGCCAAAGACTGGATAGAGGGCCACATTAATAGTAGGCCATCCCTCTCAATGTGATCATTTTCTTCATTTTCTAGAAGTGGGAAATTCTAAGCTAGAACTTAGTGTCTCGTGGGAAAATTGTAGTAGCTCACACATTTCTAGATTAGGCCTGCACAACAATTGTAAAGTCCCCTGAGAGCAACCGCTAGAACAGCAGTGCTTAACCTGTGGTCCGTGGACCCCTGAGGGGCTGTGAAGTCTTCACAGGGGGATTCAAGACTGCTCAGCTCACCCACAACTAAACGGCTATATGACAGGAGCCCTGTGCATTGCCATTAAATCTGCTCCAGCCTCAGACTGATAGACCGTTGATGAGCAACTTTAAATATATACTTTATGCACTTTAGGGTTTTAAATCTTGAGTCTTGGGGGTCCGCAGCAACAAAGGATATTTAAAGGTAATCCCTGGTAAAAGAAAAGATTAAGAACTCCTGGTCTAGAGTGCCTGTGGTTAGAAGGCTGTAACCAAAGCATTCTTTGAGAGCAGTTGCCAGAGAATCCACAATCAGATGCATTACAGTGGTGTTGGATACATAGGTATATCAGTGATTCAGCAAGACCTAAACGATTTCCACACTAGACTGTTACAGTGCTGTTATTCCACTTTCAACATCCTATGGAATCCTGGGGTTTCCAGTTTAAACTGCAAACCCGAGGATTCCATAGGATGTTGAAAGTGGAATAATAGCACTGTAACAAACTAGTGTGGAAATGGCCCAAGAAAGGCGAAATGAACAACAAAATCCATGTTGGCTGGGATGTTCTGGGAAACAACATCGGATGGTGCTCTTTCTCCGTTTTTTCTTTGTTCTGATGTCTCATTAGAATCTTCTTTCCTGTGGGCTAAAGAAATCTTTCCTGTGGGCTAAAAAAAACTATGGGGTGAAGGGTTGAAGTGTAGTCTAAAAGTAACTTTCTTGAGTTCTGACCTTAACCCTTTCAGTTTCACATCCACATTAAATAAAGCCTCACCTCACAACGTACAGATTGTAAGCGCCTTGGGGCAGGGATCTGTCTGTTGTGTATTATCTTTGTGTGCTAGTTGTGGCTTTTGAATGCAGTAGTACAAATAATAATCTGTAAGCATCTTGTAATTGTAATGTATACTGCGCCAGCAACCTTCCTGTGGCAGACAGACTGCTCGTTAATGGTCCATAATGGCTGATAGGTATTTTCTCAATAGGAGCTAATGTTCAGATAATTGCTGGATGCCTTCCTTTAACGTTTTGAATGGGAAAGGGGGCACCCCTGCTTAAAGGAAGGGAGAGATGTGGAGGAGTGAGTAGAAGCACAGACAAACACATAACCACACATCTTTTTGGGAAGAGAAGTCATAGCAGAGGGGCAGAACTGCGAGACAGAAGTCTCTTGGGGTTAAGTTGCTTTGTTGTCATTATGTTCCTTCAGGTCAACCTTTATCCTGTAGTTTTCTTGACAAGGTTTAGTCAGAGCAGATTTGCCTTGGACTTTCTCTGAGGCTAAGAGTGTGTGACTTGGACAAGGTCATCCAGTGTGTTTCCATGTCTGAGCAAGAATTCAAACCCTGGTCTCTAAAGCCATAGTCCAATACTCGAACCATGGACCGGTAATTAATTTCCAAAAAGCTGGCAAACGGTTTCAAAGCACCTGTATGCATGTAAATTTCAAAATTTCAAGAAAATTTCAAAAATGGGTACAGTGCAAAGTAAATACCTGTGGTAACCTCCCTCTACTACCCTAAACAGTTGTGCTTTTAAACTCCAGATTCCCAGTTTATGATTCTCTTATATAAATAGACATGTGGAAATTGCTTTTCCTTTCTTCTTTGGGAGTTGCTATCCTTTGGACACATTCGTAGTGCTACCACCTGTGACTAAGGCATAGGGTGAGGCAAAATTCTGTGAGACTATTAGCTCCTTGCTTAGTATCTGACCAGGGTTAGAGCACATGTTTAATTATCGCACCGCCACAGGTCCTTACTTCTAGGTAAGCACAGACGGCACTGGGCAGTGTGCAAATGCTGAACTTAGTCTGGCTTCTCTCCATTATTATTAATAGCTTTCTAGCAACCTTTCTCAAACCTGGCTGCCATCCAAAAAGAAAAAGGCCTTTGCTGATAGCTCTTCCATATTGCATTACTCATCTGCCCCACTCACCCCTATTTTAAACATGATGCACAGCTACATCACATGGCTTACCATCTCTCTTCTGCCTCCACACTTCATCTGCTCTCTGTTACTGTTCTGGGGGAGACATGACTAGCAGGGAAATGGGGGAGGAAGGAAAAAGGCTAAGAGAAAGCCCACGTCCAAAATTCTGTAGCCTCAGCATTTATATAGGTGGCAGGACACTCAGAGTTCTCATCTTGGGGGGGGGTGCACATTGGTATATGGAGGATGCAAATCTGTTTGAGGATGTCCTCTGTTTGCAGGGCTGTCCTGAGAGCCAGTGTGATATAATGGTTTGAGAGTTGGATTATAACCCGGGAGACCAGGGTTTGATTCCTCGCTCAGCCATGGAAACCCACTGAGTGACCTTGGATCAGTCTCTAAAAAAACCCCTCCATGACAGGGTCACCATAAGTCAGAAACAACTTGAAGGCACGTTACAATAACAACAATAATTTCCATATTTGCATCTGTGCATATAAATTAGCCTAAGGATTACAATTTATAAACAAGGGACATAGCATGCCGCTCTATACCCTCTCAGATCCTTGGTCCAGCTGTCCCATTATTTTCAGTCCTGACAGTCAGTCATGGCTCTCCAGATCTTTAGACAGGCTCCTTTCCTAGCCCTATCTGATCTGTTGTGATTGCCTGTGCCAATATTTACCAGGCCTGATCCGGCTTAGCTTTTGAAGTCAGACAAAACTGAATACATGCAGGGTGGTGCAAATTTGGATTAGATGAGTGATGCTGTCATAATGCTCACTGTTGCGGGTTACCCAAGCAATTAGCAAGAGCACCTGACAATTACATTGTACCATTTAAAACTATGACTATTAGAACTATATTGCAGCCATAGCCATTTGGTACCGTGAGCTCTTGAAAGATTTTGAATACCCTGGAGGTCTGGCTTCATTCTTCTTGGGCAAGCATTAGCAGGTGACAGTATTTGCTTACATCTCTGGAAAACTTCACCTGAAGATTTCGGGACACAGGATGCTGTCCATGGTTGATATATAAAAAAAGGGCATCCTTGGGAGGGCATCCTTGGACAGTTGCTTGAAAAGTCCAGGGAGGGTCCAACTCCTGACCAGCCACCACTGCAATATACCAGCAGCCGCCTCCCTTACACCTTGCCCTCTTTCTCAAAGACTGGCTCTCCCATCTGCAACATATACACACTGCAGAAGTTGTCCCTTGCTCATACCACTCCCCTGCCTACCTAGATGGGCAAAACGGATTCCTGACCACTTGCCACTCACCTGCCTTCTTCTTCCTGGCATGTAGGTAAATTGGCAATGGCAGTAAAGAAACAGCTTCCAGCTGTTTTCTTCCTTTCAACAGTGACTTCCAAAGTAAAATGCTTTCAAGCGTTTTATCAGGGTTTCCCCCAGGACTCTAAAGTTGGTCAGGTAAAGGGAGCAAGAGTAGATCAGATTCATTTTCTTCTACTTTGCTGCCAACTGTCATTCCCAAGGAGGAGAAAGATAATCTGCCCCCCCATTATTGCTAAGAGCACTGAAAACTACAAGAAACTTCAGCAGTATTAGTTGGTCCAACTACAAAGATCACAGCAGCATTATCCAGAGTTTATATAAGTTGCTTTAACTACAACTCCCAAATTCCCCAAACCATGTTGACTGGGGGATTTGGGGTGTTATGGTCCAAAAAGATGTAACTGTTACTAACTCTGAATATAAGCTAGTAACAGTTAATAACCCTGAATATGAGAGCCAGCATGGGGTAGTGGTTTGAACGTTGGTGTACAGCTCTGTAGATGAGGGTTCAGATTGCCACTCAGCCATGGAAACCAAGTGAGTGACCTTGGGCAGGTCACACTTTCTCAGCCTCAGAGGAAAGTAAACGCAAATCTCTTCTGAACAAATCTTGCCAAGAAAACCGCCATGTCAGGTTTGCCGTAGAGTCATCATAAGCCAGAAATGACTCTGATGTGTGCATCATCAACAAGAGGTTATTTGGTGTGCAATAGCACTGGGCCTGAAAAACTGCTAAAATAAAAATGATAAACCAAAAAATTGCCAGAATACAACATTGAGACATGAAGTGCATAAATGGTGGAAACAGAGCATGCATAACAAAATGTTGCAGTACTGTATACCTGAAAAGCACAACATTAGCATCTGTAGTCTTGTTTCCAGCAATTCTTATACCCAAACCTGTCTCTCCATCATAGGGTCACCATAAGTAAAAGCCAATCTGAGGGCGCACAACAGCAGTAACAAGCCTATAATATTATTCTGAGACGCACAATACCTTTATTGGACAACAAAAATGACCTAAAAGTCAACCTTTAAAACCTTTCAGAACTCTATCAGGCTTGGTGTTGCAAAACTGAGGTGGCTGGGGAGGGGAACAGAAGACCCAAAGTCATCCTGCTGGCTAAATGTGGCTTACCAAAGATGAGGACTGAACACTTGAAGAATTAGCTTGACTTGTGTTGGTATGCCTGCAGACATTGCAAAGAGTAATTGCTGTTCATTGCCTCTTTTTCTATTTCAGTAGACAAGGAGGTTGCATGAACCCACTCTGCTGGTGTCTATTACATATAGTGGAATCCTGTGTCCACTGCATGTTGCTTGTATTGGCCTGAACCAGAAGCACCAAATAATAGGGTAAGTCCCCATTAAGAGATTAAAATTAGGTGGCATGTGCTGGGTACCAAAAAAAAATTAACTTCTGATTGACTTCCTGTAGGAAGAAGGCCTCTCCTGTGCTTAAAACCAGTGAGGGAGGCCAAAATGGAGAAATGGCTCTCCACATCCACTATGGGTCATTTGGGGACAATTGCTTTAAATTTTTGGAGGGGAACATGGCCCTCAAAGGTCCCCTGGGAGCCTTGTGTGGCCCCCTAAAATCTCTAATTGTTACCTACCTCTGATATAGCAAGATTGACTCCATTTTCACAGGCAGAAAACTGAGGAAGAGAGAGGTTTGTTCTAAGACAACCTGTGGTTCAATGGCTGCTCTTGGATTTCAGCCTCTTTCTCATATAGACCTTCAGCACAGAGTTCTTTGTTTCTTGGACTGCATAGCTCTGCGTTTGTTAGTACAGTATGGGATGGAGAGAAGCATAAATGAAAATATACCATTTATAATTGCAGGGAACTGGGGCCGGAAGCAGCAGGAATAGTTGACAGAGTTAGATATGTTTAGTCTGGAGAAGGACTGATTGATAGGTGATATGATAGCCATCTTCAAGTATCCAAAGAGCTGTCATATAGAAGATGGCGACAGCTTGTTTTCTGCTGCTCCAGAAGGTAGAATCCAAACTAGAGGCTTCAAATTACAAGAAAGGAGATCTCCATTAAACATTAAGAAGAACTTCCTGATGGTAAAGGCAGTTTGACAGTGGAATGCTCTTTCTCAGTGGCAGACTCTCTAACATTTCACAGATTAGAACTGGGACACCTATGGCCAATCAACATCAGAGTGGTGTCAAGATGGCAGAAGTTATTCATGAGAAAGAGCACACAAGATAGGATTGGCTGCAGCGGTCTGCTTTTGTCTGAGCCTACAGGGAAGGGTAAGATTATACCTCTTCCTGTCCCCTCTGCTCTACTGAGGCCTTTTCCATTCTAGCCTGTTATAGCGCGATGATTCTGCTTTCAACATCTTATGGAATCCTGGGGTTTGCAGTTTCAGGAGGGGCCAGCCGGCAAACCCCAGGATTCCATAGGATGTTGGAAGTGGAATCATTGCACTATAACAGGCTAGTGCGGAAAAGGCCTGAGTCAACTGAGTGCAAACTACTTTTGCATTTTGAACTCAGCTAAGCTGAGGGAGGAGGAGACAGAAACTGACATTTTAAAAGCAGCTGAAAAGGTGAAAAACTTCTTTTGCATTTTGAACTCAGCTGGTAGCAGTTTTAGTGAGCTGGTGACAAAGGAATGAACGGGGAGGGCAAGATAGAAACTGCGACATTTCAAAGGCAGCTGAAAAAGTGGGGTGACAAAGAATTAATCAGGATACTTGGAGGGTAGGCAGCAGGCAGTGGTCTCTCCTTCATTAGAGGTTTTGAAACAGAGGTGGGATGTCAGGGATGGCGCAGGTATGAATTTCATATATTGGGAGAGGGTTGGACTAGATGACCCCTGGGATCTTTTCCAGTCTCACACCTCTGTGATTCTTTGGCTCTCACAATTGCATACCCATCTGGGGTCTTTAGAGTGTTTCATATCCATTTGCTCCTTATCGTTTTTACAAAGAAGTAAATTATCTCCTGTATTGCAGATAAAGGGAGGTGTGTCGGGATTCCCAACTCTGGGCTGCAGGTCCCACTCCAACTTGTATGAGAAAGAGTCAGCCATCATAGAAGAAATGCCATCAGAGTCTACAGAAGGGTAGGCCTCGGCTGCTTCTGCCCGCAGAGCCATAAACTCCACATTGCCAGGCTACCACTGTAGGCAACAAATTGTGGAGGAAACAAATGGAAAGGAGCAGGAGTGTGAGCTTCCAGGTCAGGATACTAGCCCTCATCACTTGCCTGTAAAAAAGAAGAGACCAGAGGAGATGAACTGCTAGGCGAAGTGATAAAGCATCCAGTGTAAACTGCAGACCTCATCAAGAGAAGCTGACTCTCTCTGAGGATCTGCAAGTTTACATATGCTAGTTCCTACGAACAACAGCACTGCAAAGCAATACAAAAATTCCAAAATCTAGAAAGGTATTATAATACATACAAATGAAAAATGAAAAAACAATACTTAAAACTACAAATATCAAACTAAACTACAACTAACTGAAAAGGACTAGAAATAACTAAAAATGGTTCCTTCTTAACATCAGTGCAAAAAGACAAGTGATGTGCCAAAGGCCAGCTAATTAATCCATGGCAGAGCTGAATTTCCGATTTGGGACTTTTTGATTCATGATAGCGCACTTGCTTGGCCACCACATCACACCAACAATGTAAAACATTTGTAACCTGTCAAGACGTGTAAAGCGAAGCCTGTGTTCTTCAGACACAAAAGATCCAGCAGTTAATTCACTTTTTCAGAATGTTTTACCATCCATCAATTTGTCTGTGAACACATATTTCTGACAGCTCTATTAATAGAAAGCCTGATCACTGTTCTGGGCACTGAAGGTTACATGCAATACTCTAGTATCCGAGCCATACGGTGCAACAGCATAAGGTCATCTATTGGCAGTAATACCTGCTTAGCTGACCATGAATCTTGACTGTGGGTAGTATTTGGTGCTGGCTGCCCATGGGATCCAATTCTGCTTCCTTTGGGTTGGGAATCAAAACCTTCAACAACTCAGCTACTGTTCAAGATGTGGAAAAAGTTGGATTTCTTCTGCTGTTTTAGCTGCAGGATTTGGTAGGACTCCATCAGACTAGCTTTCTGTACTGATTTATAAAAATCAGGTGGGCAGCTGTGCGCAGTGGGCTTTCATTCCCAGACACCACCATTACCCTTGTAGGCTGTTATGTCGCAGTGCACTGGAAAGTGATTCCATGCCACTTCTAGACACTATTGTCAGCCCAAAAGGAACGAAGAGGTCTGTGGGGAGGGCAAACAGCTGTATTTGGGTGCAGTTTGAGTTGAGTGGAAAAGTGCACTCTGGGAAAAATGGAGGGTGGCTTTTGAGGGACTTCTAGTAGAGCTTTAGGAGCCACAAAAGGGGAATTGAGGGGCAGAATCCTGTTTACAAGCCACAATTTCTCACCCTGATACAACTGAGCTCCAGGCTTGGACACTCTGGTGATGAAGCTTGAAAGACTTGACCTCTCTGTGTTGGCACACCCATGGAAACTCTGCTCCCAGAATACATAAATGGCATTCTGGAGGTTATAATTCAGAGGAAGGAAGGAAGGAAGGAAGGAAGGAAGGAAGGAAGGAAGGAAGGAGAAGAAGAGAAGTGTTTCCAGCCTCTGAACCAGCTCTGGCATTTTTCATCTTCAAGAGTCTTTTGTAAAGGTAATGGCTCTTAATTGCCCGATCAAGACTGAATTTTATGTTAGAACAGGGATAGCTAGCAGCACCTTGTTGCTCAGAAAACCCACCTTCTCCCTCCCTCCCGCCCACCCTCCCACCCACCCACTCACACAGGAGGGTACACAGCCAACCCACCTACTGTGAGGATTGTTACTAAATATAGAGGGAACAGAGCAGCCTTGGGGCAGGTGGCACCAGATGACATCATTGTTGCTGCTAATCTAAAAATACTTACGCTCTGATCCTGTGAGCCCTGCCTGGGTTACAGGGATGGGAATTGTGTGGCCCCCAAGGTATTGTTGGACTGATTGAGACTTGCGTTGTTCTTCACCCTTGGTAGACTGGCTAGGCTGCTGGCATTTGCAGTCCAACAACATCTGAAGGGCCACATGATTCCTATGACATGTTGTTGCTGTGCACTTTCAAGTCACTTCTGATTTGAGCCTATCGCAGTCTTTTCTTGGCAAATTTTTGTTCAGAGGGAGCTTGCCTTTCCCTTCCCTTGAGCAATTCACTGGGAGAATTGCTCAAGGTCACCCAGTGGGTTCCCATGGCTGAATGGGGACTGGAACTCTGAGGTCCTAGAATCCTAGTCCAGTGCTCAAACAACTATGCTACTCTGGCTCTGCTACAATTCTGACAGTGTCTGATCTGCACCTCTTTAAGTTTATCTCTGTTGGTTTGGCAGTAGAGCAGCGGGGCTCTCAGGCTGGAGGACACATTATGTCCAGAATAGTTGGGCAGTCTTCAGTTTTGCTAGATCCACATTGCTGGGACTCTGGAAGATCCCCTAAAGGAGACAGATGGAGCACAAAAGCTCAAGGTGGCAGACACAGCTCTAATAATGAAAGAACAAGGTGGACAACTAAGCTCATGCTCAACCCACAAACTGTTCCTAGTTTTTTTGCTTTCAGAACACCTCCTGTGGCTCTCCAGGTCTTGTTGGACTACTGGTCCCTGCTGTGACCATCGGCCACATTGCATGTTGGTGGTTGGGGTACAACAGCATCTGTGGGGCTCCAAGCTCTGTATCCATGACTCAGAATATACTTACATTACACATTTATAGGAGTCTAGTGCTACTTTAATTGTCACGGTTACATCCTGTGGGATCATCAGACCTGTAGTTTTGTGAAGGGCTTAGCTGCCGTAGCTCAGAGTGGATGTGAACAAATGTTACACAGGAATTTACATTCTCCAGAACTCTTCCATAAGAAAAATTGTACAAAATGTAGTGAAAGCAGGAGTGGATCAGAGTAACGCTCACCTTGCACCACTTTCTTGCAGGCCACACTAGAGTTCCTTAGTAAAGAATTCCAGGTGCCTCATCTGACTGCAATCAAAGTGGTTATCTGTCGAAGTGGTTTCAAACGTCTATAACTGTGCAGCTGTGCAGTGCAGATACCCTCTTGGAACGTCTGTTTCTGTGGTTTCCCTCTGGGGCAGCATCACTCCCCATGGACCAACTGAAGCCACTTATTCCATGGTGTCCCATTTCTACTGAGGCACCAAAAAGAAACCTCTAAAATGTCACACCTATAGTTCTGCTTATCTAGGCTGTGGGGAAGGTGTCGGTCACTTGCACGGCCTTATGTGTGAGCTGTGTCTTCAATGAACAAGAAAGTCTTTTGACCCATGCCAATACACAATCAATTAATCCTTGTCTCATTACCACCACATTCTCCAAGGATCTCTCGAGCTTACGTTGCTGTGATGCTGTCACCTCTCTGGGCATGCATCTCCCAACTTGAAGTCACCCACAATCTTGGAACTTCTCCACAGGGTGGCCTTCCTCAACCTGGTGGCTTCCGTATGTGTTGGACTGCAACTCCTGTAATGCCAGCTATGCTGACTGCAGATGATGGGAATTACAGTCAGACCTATCTGGAGGCCTCTGGTTTGGAAGGTTACACAGGAGGAGGCTGCCAGTGTGTTTATTTTGACCTGCTACTTGATTTCTCCCTCTCCCCTTAAGCATATAAAACTTTTCATTCAGAACCTGGGATTTGGCTGGCTGTTTGGATTTCCCAAGGACTAAATTATCTCAACCTCCTGATCCCAGTCGCTCATCTTTGCTACCGGCTTGGTGCAAAGAACAAATACCTTTGGATTCTGTCCCAACGGTGAGTGACTGGAAACAGTTTGCTAAAAGCTGTACCCAAGAACAGTTTGCTAAAATCTATGCCCAAGAAGTCACTAAGTTATAAGTCTTGGAAATCTGTATGTAAATCCCAAGGTCAGCATTTGGGAATTCTTTTATTAAGAGCACTAAAATGTCACAAACGTGACACGGGGATTTGCATTCTCCAGAACTCTTCTGTGGAAAGAATTGTACAGAATGTAGTGAAAGCAGGAGTGGGCAGCTGTCCTGGATGGGAGTAATGCTCACCTTACACCCCTTCTCCACTTTCAACATCCTGTCGAATCCTGGGATCTGCAGTTGAGAGAGGGGCATTTAGAATCCTCAGCCAGAGAGCTCTTTGGCCTCAGTAAACTACAAGCCCCAGAATTCCACAGGATGTTGAAATGGAATAATAGCGCTGTAACGATGTAGTGCGGACATGGCTGTAGATTTCGCTGCCTGCTTCTTTTACAGTTATGCTCCAAGATACTCTGGGAGAAGAAACCCTTGACTTCATAGTTTTATTTGGTGACAGGATTTCTCCAGGCAACTAGTCTGGTCTTTTCTTCATGTATTCTCTCTAATTTCATTGCTGTTTTACATGCTGTTGTCAGGATGATTGTTTCAGACCTTAGTATTGTCACTAATACCGTTTGAACTGGTTGGGAGGAACTGCTAGCGACAACAAAAACTTTACTAGCCAAGGACCATCAGTTGACTGGTGTAAAATTAACTGCAAAGATCACCAAATTGCAATACAAATAAAATAAAAATACCAGCCTCAATTTGTTTTTATATACCAGCAATTGCAGCAGAGATAACAAGAACGTAGTGTTTCCATGTAGGAGATTAAGGTCCAAGGCCTCATGATAAAACATACTAAGTCACTCTGTCAGGCTAACTGACATCACAGGATTGTTGTGTAGATAATGCAGCAGACTTTGGCGTGCAAGGCAGAGAACTGAGCAAGAAGAAGTATTTAATAATGTTCATTTTGCCATTTTGGTGCTCCTGTGGTGGAAGAGGCTATGCTGATAGCAGCTGTCAAGGGCCAGGAGTCAGGCCATTTCTGCACTACACTGTTATAGTGCTATTATTCCACTTTCAACATCCTGTGGCATTCTGGGGTTTGAGGCCAGAAAGCTCTCAATAGAGAAGACACTAATGCTTGGTAAAGTAGATGGCGGTAGGAAAGGAGGCGGACTGCGTTACAGATGGATAACTCAATCAAAGAAGCCATGGCAAGAGCTGAGCCGGATTGCTGCTGACAGGGCATCCTAGAAGTTTCTCTCATTCGCAGGATCACCTTAAGTCAAAGTCAACTTGCTGGCAGTTAGCAACATTGCACTATTATGGCAATGCTAGTGTGATGCCTTTATTTGCAAGGGAGATAAATCATTACCTATTTTATTCCCATATGTAAGAACAAATAATTTCAGACATTATCTCCACGCTGCATGAGAATATGAGGGTGTCCATGCATTGTTAACTGTTTGTAGGCCTTGGCTGAGAACCTGATCATGCAAACATTTATGTGTATTTTCTTTGCGGAGAGTTTGTATTTCCTTCCTGCCAAAAAGTATGTTTCCTTTCCAAAAACCAATATTTTTGCCTGGGAAACAATGCATCAAATGTTACCTTTTTTGCACAAAAGAAGTGTTTTCTGCACAGAAAAGCATCTCAAATTTATTTTTGGAGTAACAAATTTTCCTCAAAGAAATCTCTACTTAGGAAAAATCTTTTGAATGGTTTCCTTTTCCATGGCATGGGTGTGGATCTCAAGTGCTAAGATGCACAGTTTTCATGGAGCATCTGGAAATTAATGTGCATTCTTTACAGCATGTGGCAATCAACACATATTTCTTTATAATATTCTATTCTACTTATAGAATATTCTACAACACTCTATTTCTATTTTATAAATATAAATATATAGAATATAAACTATTTCTATTTTTATAAAATTCTATGTATAGAATATAATATATTTATAAATAGAATATTTTATAAATAGAGAAAGGTATTCTATAAACAGAATAGCATATTCTATAAATAGAATATTCTATGAACAGAATAGCATATTCTATAATATTCTATTCTATAAATAGCTGATAGTCTCTTCTATAAATAGCCCTAGCTGATGCTACTGTAGCTGTATGTGTTTGCCTACAATAGGCAAGGTGCCTCCAGCAACTAAGCATACATGAACAACAAGATAGAGAGGAGAGAGGAAAATGGATAAGCCTGCCTCACTAGCTATCTGCAGTATGTCAACTGAACATAAATCCATTGTTTTGGCCACCAAAAATGAAATAAGAAAAGCAGAGTCTGCTAAAACAAAAAAGTTATCCCTGGGTGCATTTTGGAAGAAGCCTTTAAGTGGTCTCTAAATGTTTCTGTTTGCTTAGCTAAGGCTTACCGGTACTGGATGTTTCATTTCACAAGTGCATATTGTTAGTTTTATATAAAAAGTTTGCTTGAAACATGTGGAACTGCTGCTTTTCTTTTTTTGCAATGGAGGAACCTATCCCTAGTTTTTCCATGTTATTTCTGCCTTTGGGGACCACTTTCTGATAAAGAACGAAAGCCACAGGAGACATCCACTTTGCCAGCTGGATGGAAAGTGAGAGAGTGCCATCTTGCCCTTTTCCCTGCCAACTCTCTAGCTCATGTTCCTCACATCATCCACTATCACCCAAATGAGATCATCTCTTTACTCTGACTAATACAGACGCAGGCATCATTTAACCCTCCAGATTTTGTTGGACTGCAGCTCCCAGCATGGCTCACCATTGACTATTTTGGCTAGGGCTGCTGGTTGTCTCGAGGTCGGGGTCCTCTTCCCCAGTACGCAGGGCAAGAGGGAAGACTCTCAGGGCAGGAGTGCTACCTTGAAAAGTGGGAAAAAAAGAGGAAAGGAGGGGGAGAAAAGAAAAAGGAACATGGCAGCACGTTTAAGACTAACTTTTTTATTTTAGCATAAGCTAAAATAAGCCTAAGCCTAAGCCTACGCCTTCAGATGCACAGAGACACAGTGATATTAAGGCTATTCCTGTTGTTGTGTGCGTTCAAGTCGTCTCTGACTTATGGCGACCCTACAGCGAACCTATCATGAGGTTATTGTGGCAAGATTTGTTCAGAGAGGGTTTTACCTTTCCCTTCCCTTGAGGCCGAGAGAGTGTGACCTGTTGAATGTCACCAAGTGGCTTTCTGTGGCTGAGCAGGGATTTGATCTAGAGTCCTAGGCCACTACCCTATGCTGGCTCACATATAAAGCATGTTTATGCAGTTGTGAGAGTGGGGTAGAATGTAATCAGATCTAGAAAGATGCAAATCACGTCGCCTGCCCTAAATATTCAAGGACTGCTTTTAAGAAATCCTCTTGGAGGTAGGTTGGAACCCAGGAAAAGCTGACTTTTGGTATGCGGGTTTGTTGCTTTCCCACATCAATCCTGACTGACTGTTGTAAAGACCTGAAAGACCACAGGCGCACTTTCCCTGCCATGGCAATAGCTTTTACTTTGGTAGGTCTGGGTGGGGATGATGGGAGATGGGGTTGGGTGAACTGGGAACCCCGGAATGCTGTAGTTCAGGTTGGTGATGGCCAGACACAGTTGCAAGGTCACTTTGGGTGGGAAACTGGGAGAGGGATGGCAAAGCCTAGGAAGCGGGTTGTTTTGATTTGTTAACAAATGGGTTTGCAGCACACGCTAATTTTTGAAATGTAATAGCATATATAGTACAGCAAATGCAATGGTTCCTTAATCCTGGCAATTGCCAAGGTCTGTTGGAGCTTCTGTGATGTTCTGAATAAAACTTTTGAAACCTCTAAGCTGGTTCTCTGAACTCGGAGCTAGACTGTACATCACACCAAGCTCTTTGAAAATTTAGGACAAAGGATATGATTTGTATCTTCCTGGGTCCTGTTACATTCTGTCCCACACCCATGACTGTGTAAATATGCTTTATACCCTGAGGCCTGGATATACCTACCTCTGAAAAAGTGGGTTTATATCAATGAAAGTAAAATAAAAATAAAAAAAAGTCTTAAAGGTGTTGCAACATTCCTTTTTCTGCTCCCCCTTCCTTCCTCCTTTTTATGCTGCAGGAGACTAACATGGCTACTTCTTTGAAAACTTGAAAAATGTGCCTGTTTTCCTCAAATGTTAGCCTTGACGTTTCTGAACAGCATACTCTGAATAACTGTAGTTGATGCTTGAGGCACCAAGCTTAATGACATGGGGGGGCTGCCCTTTGTGGCACCCCTCTTCTAATGTCACCAGGGCTCCCTCCCCAATATCACATCACAAGGCATTATCCTTAGGCGTCTGGTTTTGGCCCCCAAACCTCAATCCCTGGAATAGTCCTGAACTAGCAACCCTAGTTGCTGGGACTTGCAGTCCAACCACATTTGGAGGGCTGCACGATTCCCACTCTTGGCCTCTTGCAGTCTTGGCCGAATGATCTCTTTGCAGCCGTACCTGTGCATCTCAGGTGCACTGGAAGTGATGGGATATCGCTTCAGCTAACATTTTTGGCCCATTTCAACCACTGTGAAAGAATTTGGGGGGGCTGCTGTGGGGGTAGAACAGTTAAAGCACCACATTTCTAGGCACTCTGGGCACATTTTAGGCTGTTTCAGGCACACACCCCTGGAATCCCATCCATGAATTGGCTGAGGGGGGGATTAAACATTTGGAGAACCTGTGGCCCTCACACCCCCAAATGAGTCTCGGGGCGACATGTAACTCACAGGCTGTACTTTCTCACCCCTGGCCTCATGGCGGGCCTTGAACAGAGACAGGACACATCCACTCCAATGAATTAATTTCCAGAGGTTTGAGGGGAAGGAAGCTGATCACAGCACAGCATAATAGAGCTGGAAGAGACCTCAAGGGCCATCGAGTCCAACCCCCTGCCATGCAGGAACAAACACTCAGCCGGCCTCTCTTTTAAAACCCTCCAAAGAAGGTGACTCCTCCACACTCCATTGATGCAGCAGGATATTCCATTGCTGAACAGCTCTTTCCATTGGGAAATTCTTCCTGATGTTTCGGTGGAATCTCTTTTCCTGTAGTTTGAGCCCATTGCTCCATGTCCTAGTCTCTGAAGCAGCACAAAACAAGCTTGCTCCATCTTCAACAGGACATCCCTTTGATCATGGTCCTGCTTAGCTTCCAAGATTGGACAGGATCTGGTACCTTTGGGATGTTTACGCACGACCCAGCCCAACAAATTAAATCAGCAACCGTTTCCTAAACAAAAGCCCAAAGGGGCTAAAGAGGCCTATGGTCAGCTGCCCATGAAGCAGCTGCCATGGTCTCTCTAACAGCCAGGGTGGCCCCATCTGACTCCTACAAATCATTCACGCTGTGGAGGATGGACGGAGGAAGCCAAATGCATCGATTAAAAGGGGAAAGGACCTTCCCAACGTCTCTGGCCCCGTTTGCAAAAGAGAACGCAGGACAAATTGGGGAGCTGTGAATGCCGGGCAACCACAGATGTGGGTCAGATGCCATTTCCACAGCCCAGCCTGCCAGCTCCCACCTGATGTCTTTCCCTGATGCTGGACCTTCACAGGACGGCATCTCTAGCAGCCCACCCCACCCCAATTCTGAAAGCCTTTTCTGATTTACCAGGGAAAGAGAGCATGTGACGAAATAAATAGCGAACAGTTGGAGCACCTGATGCTACGCACATGTCTTTGTGTTTTCCTCACCCATTCTGGAGGCAAAAGGCGGCCCCAGCTGCCTCGCGCTTGTTTTGTCACAGGCGGCCCAGCGTCACCTTGCCTGGGCGGCGCCACGGCCATGTGTCGGTGTGTTACCAAGGCGGAACGTGGAACGTTGAATCATCTGGAAGGCAGAAGCAATGAGTTCATCGGCAGGGTTTCTGGGCAGCAGCCAAGCCCTTGTTTTCTTTCCAGTAATCTTGGCCGGGGGAGACTTCCCCGCGGGAAGAGGGAGAAAGACATCTAATCCCCCCGCAGCTCAGTTCAACGCACATCCCACCCGTATGCGTCTCAGGAATGCCAACTGCTTATTTGCTGTCACCGTTACAAGAACTGGCAAACGCAGGCAGGGTTGGGCGTCTGCTTCTGATATTGTGTACAGTGTGTGTGCGTGTAAGCATTTAAAAAATATTTAATAGGATGACAACAGTAAATTGCGTAAAAGGCGACAGATCTGATTCAAAGGGCTTTTTTGGAGAATCTATAAGGAATTCAAGGAACACACTGTCTTTAGAGGCTGCCAGTTTGGAAAGCAAGTCTGTTGTTGAAGCTGCGAAGGGGGCGGGGGAAACAGTTGTTCATCCCAGTAAAGTCCCTTTGCCAACACTGTGGAACTGAAAACAACATCAGATTTGGAACACCTGAGTTCTCCCACCAAGAAACATGTCTCAGCTCCCTCAGTATCCTTACACAGTTTAGAAAGCTCTGCTCTGCCTCCAGAAATCCTGTATTCCCTTCCTGTGCAACCTCCCCCTCCCTGCCTCTTAAGTAGCAATTTGGGCTGGTGGCTCCCATGTCACTGTGTCTGCTCCAGGTTTTAGTCTGAATGCGACTCCCATGATACAGTTACCATATTGGACAATGCCGTTAGAGTTCGGACTAAAACCCAGACTGGATTTTCCACTCCATTGACACGGACGCCAGCAGCCATCGTTAGCAGCCTGGGCATTAACTCCGATTTGGATGAGGAGACGTAGATGTCTCTGTCAGAGAACCGCAAAGCTGTGGCTTGAGCTTAGAAAGTTACTTTATTAAAAGTAAGTTGTTCCCATTACTCCTTGGAAAAGTTGTTTGTTGCTATTTCTCGTGTTGTGTTGAAAAGGTGTCTTGCTCTGTTGCATTACTTTTAAAAAGGTGTTAGAATGTATAAGCTTGGGGGTATTCCTAGGTTCATCTGTCACGGAATGCCCAGGTTGACTCCATGGCTCAGAGTGCTTGGGGCAATTTTTGGCTGATCTACCAGCTATGCCCTTCCTGGATAGGGTAACGTAACCACAATTGCTCACAGTAGTTCACGTGTTGATAAATTCCTGGTTAGGCTACTGCAACGTGCTGTACATGGAGCTGCCCTTGGAGACAGCTCAGAAGCTGCTCTTAGTTCAAAATGCAGCAGCTTAATTATTTACCAGAACTTCACATATAAACACCAGTCTTAAAGCAGTTGTACTGACTGCCAGTGTACTTCTGGTCTGCGTTCAAGGTGCAGGTGATGACATTTAAAGTCCTAAATGGTTTGAGACCTTGATGCTTGAGGGAGAGTCCCTCTCTGCAAACAGGTGCCCAAAGACTGTGGTCTGCAGGAGAGTTCCTCCTCTTTGTTCCACCAGTGGCGATCAAACACTGTTGGAGAATGTGGTGGGGTCTTCTCAACTGTGGCACCCCACTTTCGGAAATCCCTCCCCTTGGAGGCCTGACTGCTACCAACACTGGCTTTATTATCTGCCAGGTAAAATCACCGGCTGCTCAGTAACGCTTTTATGACCTGACATTATAGAAATCAGCACATGTGTATGGATTGGAATTGTTTCAACCTGCTTTTAACTAGTTTTAAACGGCCTTCTTTTAACTTGTTAAATAGGATTTTAATACGTTTGTTTAATTCATTTATATCTTGCCTTGCTCCCAGTAAGGGAATTCAGTTAACAACATACTTAAGACAGTACATATTAAAAACAATACAGCAACATTAATAGAAATATAAATACAACATTTAAAAACAACTAAAAAATGTATAAAGTTAAAACATCAAACATGAAATATATTAACATTCATTAAAAAGCTATACCAAAACCTTAAAGACAGCAGTTTTGAAAAATAACATTTTAAAAATACAACAGTTCATATTTTAATGATCTTTTCTTGTTTAAAAATTGCCTCGTTGATTTTTTTTTGTATGCCGCCCTGAGGTCTTTTGATATAGGACAGAAAATAGATGCTTTAATGATAAACGTACAAATAAGAGAATGGCAGAAAGCTTGAAAAGCTTCTGTTAAAATGCTGTGAAATGTTCTCTTAAAATGTAAGTTACTTAGTTCCTAAGTAACTAGAATCATAGAATCCTAGAGCTGGAAGAGACCCCAGGGGCCGAACATCTTACTCTTCATCACATTGATGAAGTAGCTTTGCTGGCACTCTTTACATTGCTTGTGAAATATAACTTCCCGTGACAAGCAAAGTACCTTGCTACAGGTAACTCTGTTATTTGCATCTTGAAACACTCCAGTTGCAGTGCTAAAAAGCACTGTCAGCTCACAATCTGGGCTGAATCAGGGCCCCTTGATTGGGAAACCCAGAATGGGAATCTGGTGCCAAGGTAGAAATTGTGGCCCTCCGGATGTTGGGACTCCAACATTTCACAGATAAAAATGGGAGGTATATGTGCCAAGCAACATCAAGAGGTGGTCAAAATGGCAAAAGGGAAAACACACAAGCTAGCAGCTTGCTTTTGCCTAAACCTCCTGGGAAGGGCAACACTGTCCTCTCCTCGCCCTGCTGCTCAGTTGAGTACGGATTACAGCCGGTCCCCCATAACCATGGGGGACACGTTGTGGGACTTACTGTGGATAGAGAAAAACATGGCTAATACAAATAAGATGAACGCTGTAGGTATTGAGATGAGTATGCAGCTTGGAGAGGAGGCTCTGAAACTTGACAGAACTTGACAAAGCTTTAGCAACCAAGAGAAAGAAGGCTTTGTAGCCTTTCTTTGCAGTCCAAAGCCAATGCGCAACTGTGCAAAATATAAGAATTAACAACCTGTGGTCCAAAACCAAAATGTTTTTGTAGGCAGACTTGTTGGAGGGCATGTAATAATATATAAATACAAGATAAAAGCAGAATTTGATTTGCAGCGTTGTCACTGTTCCTTCCCAATAGGAATACAACATGGACGAGATTCCACCTCATGTCAACCAAGGATTTCTCTTTTGCATGGGCTGGGTTTAGAGGTCAGAATGCCCCTCCTCCCAAAATCCAGAAAAACTTCCTTATGTCTTTTGTCTTACTGCATTTTTGCAGCAGTACTGCTTTACAGCAGAAATATTAATGCCTACACTGCAGAGTCTGAGGAGTTTTTACATCACTTGGATGCCATTAATATCCACCCTACTTTCAGGCAATAATTAGTCACTGCTTCATCTCCTCCGGGATTCCAGTGAGTTAAATTGAAAAGATAAGCTAAACGAGTTGATGATTTTTTTTTTTTAATTGCACCAGAGTGCATTTTGTTCATGGAGAATTCTTTTCTCCAGGGAGTTTTCCAACAAATAAATAGTTCCTAGTTAAGCATGAAAAATTATCTCTCCTGTTCCCACAACACAGTAATGACACCTGGGAGGTTTGGTGATGTCTAGGCAGAGCTGACTGGGGCATTCTGGGATTCGTGGTCCAGAAGAGTAACTTTTCCAAGGGCAATCAAAACCAAGCCAAAAAAAAACACCAAGCAGAATTGCAAATAAATGCAAAGATATGCCTCTCCAAACCACAGTTTTCAGTGCTAATAAATTACTACTGATTGCAGACTTTGAAATGGACCGCAGAAGCTATAACATAACATGAGAAAGTTTCCCAGTGGAAACGTAACCCGAAGAGCCCCTGGGTCTTAACTCCTGAGCTATAACGCCAAACTTTGCAGCTATTCCATCAACGCTCTGCAGTTGACGGCATAACCTTTGTAAGCTGTAATTGGAAGTACAATTTCTTTTCCCCTCAAGAGTGCTGAGCCTTGGGGGAAACAAACATTTAAAAAACAAAATAGGGCCATTACTGTCACCCGTTCGTCTTGAATTCTTCATCATTGTCTTATTTACTTACAGTTTCGTGCAACCATTTCTCCCTGCGGATTTTATAGCTGAGCTGTCTGGGGAATCTGGGGTTTTGCTGTGTAATCTTTCCACAAATTCAGGCATGTTCAAACTATCAAAGTGGCTTAGGGAACGGAGTTTTCCTGTTTCCTGGAAGATGCTGGCGGAGCAGAGTTCTGATTGGCGAGGACCCATGAGAATTGCGGTCCTGCTCCCCTCCCCTTTTGCCCTTAGTAGGATTTTAAGTTTTAAAACAGGAGTAGGATTTGTGTGGTCCTCCTGATATTGTTGCACTGTGACTCCCAGCAGTCCTAGCCAGCATAGCCAGTAATAAGGAATGCTGGGAGGTGCAGTGGAACAGCATTCTGGAGGCTGCACAGTTCTGATCCCTACTTTCAAATAAGAAATGTTTTGGTTTAAATGGATAAGAAAAGCCAAAGGTGTGTTCTTGGGCTTATTTCAAATCAAGGGTCTGCACCATTTGGCCTCAGACCACACTGCCTCTCAAGGCTGTTGTTCCAGCTCTTGGCCCATCCAGACTCTGGATACCTCTGTTTTTCTAGATCCCTAAAAGAGTGAATTGCTTCTCAGAGAAGTCTCAGTGAGCAGCAGTTCCCCTTTTAAATAGATTGCATCATGCCCCTGTACTATTTAACACCTATTTTCCAATATCACAAGTGGCCTTCCAGCCATTACTGGTTGGAGGAAGGATTTTTGGCAGTCCCTGTGCCTCCTGGAGGCTGCAAGGGGCAGAAAATTAGATCGAAGACTGACTGCCATTGCCACGTCTCCTTTAAATAAGTAGGGATGGTCTACCGGCCTTCTGAATAACCTTGGACTGCAGTTCCCAGCAGCCATAGCTGGTAGACCTAATGGTGAGGGCTCATGGGAGTTACAATCCCAAAACATCTGGAGACCCACAGCTGCCATGCTTGTGACAGAGGAATGGATGTTGTGACAAGCAGACGTTGTCTTGCAAGATAAAAACCACACCAACTCCTGTGAAGCGTAGGCCTATAATACCTTCTGGGAGCCAGAAAGCAGTTTGAGACAACAATTGTCCCAAGGGAAGACCATGGAGCAGAAGTCCAGAGATCCATTCCGATGAAAGGGCTCCAAACCAGGGCTGGCTAGTACCTCCCATATGAGGGATGTAGCAAATCCACTCTAGGTTTTATTCAAGATGGAAAAGGAGGTGTCCAAGGTACTGGACCGGTTTTGAGGAAGAGCGTCTCAGCACCTTGGATGGCTCCTTTACAATCTGGAATAGAGCCCATAGCAGTTTCACTGCACACCTGGCATGGAAGTTACCGGTTCTGCTGCCAAATTTAGCCAGGCAGGTTAGTAAGTGAAGGAACACCCATGGACCGGAATCTTGGTGTCATGTTTATGGGGTGTGGAAACAACCACATTCAATTCAAGATTGGGAAACAGTGTTGAATACTTGAAGTTGTTGTGCATAGATTACACATTTGTTGTACATTCAGCTGGGCAATATTCCATTCAAGGGTCACATAGCAGGACCAACATGTAGCTCCATGTATGGAGATGTGATGTAACCCCCCCTTTGGATCTTGCCCATGACTATCCGAAAAGGAGGAAGCAAGGAGAATTGTAAGGTGATTTCCTCCACAGTTATCTAAACACACCACTGATTTTACATGTTCATGGTATAGAAATGTGTCTCCTCTACTCAGTTGGGCACTGGCTGTGCAAGCATTTTATTTTGCAAACATGTGCAAAATCTCTCTGACCCAACATGACAGTGGAAAAGAAGAACCACATTTTTATATGCTAGGAAGTGAGATCTTCATCACATCATTTTCACATTAATAATTATTCCGTGGTGAGCATAGATGTAACATTTGTGACAGAGCATGTAGCATGTTTTGAACTGCAGTTTCCAGAATTCCCCAGCCAAAACGGCCAAAGGAACTTTCTGGGAGCTGTAGTTCCAAACAGTGACCTTTCAAAGCTCTCTCCATGTGTATGTGTCACACACTCACCTTGTGCAAGTTTTAAATCACCCTCACGGCATTCAGTAACTACATTCTCAGTATCATCTCAGGGCTGATATGTGCAGATCTAAAACAATAAAAGGAGTTATGTACTCATCTGAGCAAAGGACATGAAGTCTAGAGGCCTGAAACATTGACTCCATAATAAAGGGATCTTAGGGGTATACACTTGGGGGTTATAGTATTTAGTTTTTACAAAATAATTAATTAACATTTGTAAACGGCAGTGTCGTCTTTAACCATTAGGTGCCGATTTCTCCAAAGAACTCATAGCTATAGTCAAAGAGGAAACAGTCAAAGTTATAGAGATATGGGACTGCTCTCCCCCTCACCCATCGGGTAGCTCCCTTTCCCCAGGCGAGAGTTGAAGAAACACGAAGAAATAAAATCTGAGAGAAATATATTATCTTCCAGTCCCAAACAAGGAACAGCCAGGCTTGAAGTAATCATACCAGGTCTGGCTGATCCAGAGGCTCTGCGCTACCAGCCAGTCACAGCGGCTGATGTTGCACATTTCTGCTCCTGTTGGACCTTGAAGCCTGCACATCAGAGTTTGGAAATGTCACTTTTTTGGACCACAATGCACCGAACACCGAAACTTCTAGAACGTTGGGAGGGGATGATGGGGGTTGTAGTCCAAAAAAGTAATGTTCCCAAATTCTGCTGAGCACCTACACTCCGTGATGACCCTGACAGGTGGATCACAGCATATCAGTGGCATTCAGATGGCTGTGCTTTTGACAAGTGAAAGGGTGACAGTGTTACCACCGCGAACTGCCCTGGCCTTTGGTGAACCAAAGATATCATTTTTGATATCATAATTCGGCCTTACTCTGCCACCAGCCAAGTGTTTGTGAGGCCTGCCGAACAAGCGTGAAGCTAGGCATGGATGATAACTGTTGCTCTCACCAAACACGCCAGATATTGCCAGGTCCGCTTTAGGCAATAAAACAAAAGGACTCTCTGCCTGAGAGGGCACCCTGGCGAGCGAGGCACTTAATGGCCGAGCTAGCCACATCTACATACCGGCCATACCGTTGTCAATTCGGCTTATAATTCAATCATGTAAATCCTGACTTTTCGGAGGCTTTGTCTCCAACCCAAAACTTATTGTTCTCACCCGAGACCAGACTAGCCTGCGGTCGTTCTTTCCCCTATAAAAATCCCCCGCTCTGAGAGCTCTTTGGAACTCTCGCTGAATCACTTGGACCTTCCGGAGCTCTCGCCGGATCGTTTGGATTTCACCTCGCCTTGCTGCCGCTCGGTTCAGCAGATTCCCCTCGGCCTCCACGCCGGGTTACCTCCTCTACAATTGGCGTCTCCAGGACTGCGGAAAGGTGGCGTGTTACCCATTCCCCTAAACTCTCTCTTTCCTTTCTAGTTAGGAGTGTGCTTGTGTTTTATTATTTTTGTTTAATAAACTCTGTTATCATTTTGAAAGTGCTTGACTCCTCACTGACGCAAACCTGTATACATAGGACAAACGATCCTGCTGCGTTACCCTGCCTCTCGTTAGTCAAGAGAGTGCTCCGGCTAATTTCCCCCCATTTTGTTAGGTTTGGTGTGTGGTGTTTGGGTGCCCCTCCCGGGACCCCCAATCTACAGGGTAAGAACAGATTCACAATTGGCATTCAGTTCTCCCCTTCTTACACCAGCCCCTATTCTCCAGGAGGTGGGTGGCAGCAGCATGACCAAACTAGAGAGTTTACTACTGTGGGGAAGAACAGAAACTGACTCGTCACTGGGAAGCTGTCTCTCTCTTCTCCCACCTGTTGAAAATGCAATCGCATCAAATGTTTGGCAGGATGGGAAGTACCAAAAGAGCAATAACGATGATGAAGAACAGTGATGTAGTAGTTTGAGGCTCTTAAGCAGCATGGTTCCAGGCCCCACTCGGCTGTGAAGACACACTGCGTGACCTGAGGCAAGACACACACTTTCAGTCAGAGGAGGGCAATGGCAACAGCCCTCTGGATAAATCTTGCCCAGACATCCCCACCTGAGGGTTGCTGCAAATCAGACGTGACTTGAAGGGCCAGCAGCAACAATAATGGACATGGGGACTGAACCGCAGTACCTGAATCATATTTCCACAGGGTGATGCAAAACCCTTCCCACATTTTGGACAACTGAAATTTATCTGGCCACCTAGCAGAACTGATTTTACAGGCCTTGGGGGCCCTTTCACACTTTACAAGTACAGCACAATTATTCCACTTTAACTGCCACGGTTCCATCCTATGGAATCCTGAGATTCGCTGGGAATTACGGGGTGGTGCTTAGAATTCTGAGACAGAGCACTGTAGTGCCTCATCCGACTACAAGCCCCAGGATTCTGGGCACCACAATTCAAGAATGATATTGACAAGCTGAAACATGTCCAGAGGAGGGTGATAAAAATGGTAAAGGTTCTGGAAGCCATGAAGCCCTATAAGGAATGGCTTAGGGACCTGGGTGTGTTTAGTCTGCAGAAGAGAAGGTTAAGAGGGGACATGATAGCCACGTTTAAATATTTGAAGGGATGTCATGTTGAAGATGGAGCAAGCTTGTTTTCTGCTGCTCCAGAGACTAGGACAAGGAGCAATGGATTCAAGCTGCAGAAAAAGAGACTTCACCTAAACATCAGGAAGAACTTCCTGATAGCAAGAGCTGTTCAATAGTGAAATATGCTGCCTGCGAGCGTGCTGGAGTTTTCTTCTTTGGAGGTTTTCAAGCAGAGGCTGGATGGCCATTTGTTGGGGGTGCTTTGAGTGTCTGTTCCTGCATGGCAGGGGGTTGGACTAGATGGCCGTTACGGTCTCTTCCAACTCTAGGATTCTATGATTCTGCAGGACGTTGTCACAACAATTAAAGTGAAATCATAGTGCTGTACTTGTGTAGTGTGAATGGGCCCCAGGTGTGAATTACGTTGAGATCACAAAGCTGGAAGAGATCTGTGTTTGAATCCTTAAAGAGCTACTGCCACTCAGACAGGCCTTGGCAAGGGGGAGACTTTCAGTGGCCATGCTGGGCCAGTCACCACGCTGGGGATTGTGAGAGTTGCAGTCCAAAGAAAGGAACGAGATTCTGACACACCAAAGTCCACAAGCAAACTTATGCAGCCGTCAGAGTAGGATGCTCCAAGTGAGTGATGCCACAGCTGTTCATAGGGATTTCTTGATTTGCAGAGATGATGACATCGTAATAAGGAATAATTACATCATCAGGCTCCCTTGTCCCCTCTAAGCCTAGCCACAATCTGCACAATAGCTAGGGGACAGGAGGAAGTGATATTACAAGGATGAATTCATTGATAGTGGGTTACTTTTAAAACTTACAAAGAAGTATTGAAGTTTCATTTCAAAAGTAATGTTTAAAAAGGTGAAATGGTATTATTGAGTTCATATGCTGAGCAACATTTTCTTAGCTACATTTACTTCCACCTTTAAAGGGTATCTCAACCCAGAGTAGATTCACTGACTCCACTGACTTGGAAACCACTTGCCCTTGTAGGAGTCGGGAAAGAATTAAAGAGTGCTGGAGGGACGGGAGGGAATCTGAAGGTGAAGAAAGTTAAGATCACCTCTTCTTGCTGCTGAATCAATGCTGCAAATCCCCAACCCATCACATCAGAACTTGGAAGCAACCAGTTGTAAATGGAACCAAGCCCTATGAGATTAGAGAGCTGGGCAGGCTTTAACAAGAGAAGAAAAGATTTAGAGAGGACATCGTTAAATATCTGAAGAGATGTCAGGTGGAAGATGGAGTGAGCTCATTTTTTCCTGGTCCAGAGCCTAGGACGTGAACAAATGCACTCATCTGGCTCTATCATTCTCTTTTTTTTTTGAAAGGGAGACCTGTGAATATCTGTTCTGCGGTCAGTTCTCTTAAGTCCAATGGCATTTGCTGGAAGGGAAGCGTGTTAAACCGAAGGGGTCTACTCTTTTACACCAGACCATGTGACAAAGGTGCCTGTCATCCCACTCATTCTAGCACTGATTGTACCACGCGAGTGTCTTCGGAGCGTAGCTCACTTGGTTGAGGGCACAACTTTTTGGCTACATATGGAACCTTTTGGGATCGTGGCCAGGAAGAGGCAGAGGAGGGCCACGCGGGGATTGAGAGGGAGGCTGAACAGACGGAGGTAGCACTCCTCACTGTCCTGGAGGACTAAGTAGCCACCCTGGGTGGGTGGATGGATGGATGGATTGAGTCAGTCCATCCGGGAGCTGACAGCACTTCCCACCTCAGGAAGATGCTGCCTGGAGTTTGAAAGAGATTCAGTGCCAGGGGCAGCTCCCCATAGATCCTGGAGATGACATGATTCTTAACCACCACCAGCATAAGATCAGCCTCACTACACACTTACGATGTGCACAGACTGCAAAGATGCATGCAATATTTACTGATATTTCAAGGCTGGTCTCATGCTCTACAAGAACGGATGAAAGTCATCTCTTGGTGCACTGAGCTCAAAAGGAAGAGGGGAGAGAGCAGAGATGCACACAGCCCCCTGCCCACTACACATGCCTGAAACTACACATGTGCCCCGTAACAGATGCCCACAGCGACATAAGTAAACGGGCCGAGAACCGTGCCAGCCTCTCATTGCCAATTCCTCTGTGCCCACCGGAGGGTGGCCCAGGGTCCGTCCTTTCCTACCTTTTCATTTCTAGTTCAACATTTGTGGGCGGCAAGGGTAAACTGTGTGAAAATGCCTGATCTGATGTTCTGCTTCCAAGAGGTATTCTGATAAATAATTTGGATCTGTATGTCTGCCAGGTCCAGTGGGCAGAGGAGAGATTATAAGAAGTGAAGCTTTACTGTGAGACTTTGAAAGCTTGCATGATTTCTTTTGAGCGTTTTAGCTGTTTTGTGGACTTTGGAGTTTGTGGGAATCCCCAGAAGGCTGTCATGCTCACAGGCCAGCTGCCCCTTAGTTGCCGCCAGTGGATCCTTACCCCCAGGCCTTCACGTAGGTGTGCATCACTTCTTTGGCCCTTTTAAAGATGGAAGAGAGGTAAACATGCTAGATCAATAAGGGCCCCTTCACATGGCAGTTATAGTTCCCTAAGGGCCATCAGGGCTCCCTTTGAGGAAGTCCTGGGATTGGCAGTTTCATGAGGAATTTAGAATCCTCTTTGCCAGAGAATGCTAGTGTCTCCCAAATATAAAGCAGCAGTAGGGATGTGAACTGTGGGGGAAACCACCCCAAAATATTTTATTGTAACTGTTTTTTCTCTCTTTTTTCTCTTCCCCTTAGAGGATTAAGAGGAGGCCCTCCCTTTGTTTCCTCTTGGCTCTTCCCTTAGAACGTCTCCCCTCCACTTGTACGAGGGACCCTTTTCGAGAAGGCAGCTGATATACTTGAGGACTTTTTTCCCCTTCTCATTCACCAATGTAATGTTTTTGTGGGTATCCTGCCCACTTTCCATAGTGAACAGATCTGGCACTCAGAACTGTCACAGGTGCGTTCTTGACAAAATGTGTACTTCGCCTGCGCTTCTTCTCCTTTGGAGAGAGGTTTAACGGCATACTTTTCTTGATGCCATCCTCTTTCCTTTACGCCCATACAGTCTCAGACATTCTACCAGGTTCTCTTGCAGCGCCATACTGCCTCTTCCAAATCTACCTTCTTTCCTCAGAATAGTCTCCTGGAGAACCAACCCAACCCATTCATTCACTGCTTGTGGTGCCCCCTCCCCTCCTGCAGCACAGATATAGATTCAAATCAAAGCTTTAGACTTCCGTCCACCTCTTCACCTGCGATGGTCATGGGCCTCACCTGCAGGTACTGACTGCTTCCCCCTCATTTCCTCTCCCTTTGGGAACACCGCTGGGTGCCCATCACCTTCAGATGTGTCTCTTTCAGGACTAGCCACCAGTGGCCACTAGACCTTCTCCGTCCGGTCCTCACTCTCATTTCCATTCACTATATAAGTTGTGGGTGGAGGAGACTCTGAATTAGCTGCTTATTGCCTCTTTCCGACACAAGCATTTGGAAACTGCTGGTGAACAAGCGCTGAGGGTGAGCAGATAAAGCCACTGAATTTTGGCAGCACAACTGGAGCTGGCCAGGAGGGGGACCCAGAGGTTCACTTATGACCAGGTGCCCAGGCAGTGCACAGCTTCTTTTTCAGAGGTAACCACTTAGGAAACAAGGATCCACATTCCTTGTTATGAAGCCAAATTATGCCTCCCCGTGCCTGTGGCACTTAGGACATAAAGACAGAGCCACCATGGCATCATGGTTTGAGTGCTGCATGAAGATTTCAGAAGATCAGGGTTCCAATCCCCACCCAGAGGTGGACATCCCCTTGGGCAAGCCGCACTTTCGCAGCAGCCTCAGAGGAAGTCCTTGGCAAACCTCTTCTGAATTAGAAACCTGGCCAAGCAAACCCCAGGGGAGACTCATTGTAAGTTGGAAGCAACGAAAACATACGTAATAGCAATACGTTTAAACATGCCTTTAACACAAGCCATATTGCTCTGGCCACTCTTAAGCAGATCACAGCAATCCTAAAATAAACAGGCTGAGAAATTTCAGTCCACCTCTGTGTCTATGAGCAAGCACTCTCCAGCACAGCTCAGGATGCTTTCCTTCTAGAAAAAGTTGCAGAGGAAGCTGTGTTGACCAGAAAAGAAAATCCAAAGTCTGTTTTATGTTAACATCTTTATTATCCCGTTCCAAAAGCACAAAATACATGTATGTCATAACTATCTGAAGTGCCAGAGCAGCTTGGAAGCAGGTTGCCAGGTAACAAGAGTAGCTCCTCTGGAGAGAAACCCAGCCCAATAGTGTGTGGGAGGGGCTGGCAGCTGAGAGGAAAAGATATATAAAGGCAAACGCTGATTGTCCTTTGGGAGAGTCCTTCAGTGAGGTTTTTAGCCAGAGAAAGCTGGGGAGTAAAGTCCCTCAGTCAACCAGGGAGGTTGACTGTGTGGGAAGGGTTGAATTCTCAGGGGAAGCCAAGAAAGAGGCAGAAGAGTAATTAAACCGTTATAGAATCTGGTTGGAAAGTGGGATCGAGATTGGTAAGTCTAGCCAAAGGGCTATTTAGGACACTGGTGCTTATATAATGGAACAGTCTAAAAGTACTCCAAAGAACTGCATTAATTTCAACCCGCATATGATCTCCGGTACTTTATGCAGTACATTATCTAATACAGTACCTTAATAAATATTACAGTCTATTCAGCTGACTGGCATACAGTATTTTGAAGTTAACCTAGAAAACACATGCTCCTAACACTTAAAAACCTCTCTCTTTTACAGAGTTGGTGTCATAAGGGGGAAGGTCGGAGCTATGTGGTAAAGACAGGGTGCCTTCTCAAATTCGGGAACTGCCACACCGATCTGGGAGAAAGAAGAAAGGCCTTGAGTCACAACATCACCTTTGCTTCTAAAGCTCACAGGCTCCTTTATCAAGATGGTAAAAAGGCACATCTTCTTTTCCTGTACAACAGAACTGCCCATTTAACAGCCAGAGAAAGCCATGCAAATTATAGTAAGATACTGTATTTTCCATATTGCATTCTGCTTCCAAGAAATATGACTGCAAATTATTTGGAGGGGAGAGGGAAGATAAGCTAGGGAAAGGGGAGGTCCGGTGGAGGGACAAAGAGGAGGCTGATCTGAAGCAGAAATGCATATATAACCTCAGAGAAGGTTTTGACTTCAAGGAAACTAGCTGTTGGCAAGCAGATGTCTCACTTTCCCACTTTGGTGCTATCAGCTACTTGAAAGACCTGTATCATCTTTAAAGATTTCTCACCAGGGTTACTTTGCATCTTTCTATATCCTATTACATTCCATCCCACTCCCACAATGATGTAAGTGTGCTAAAATACCTGTGGTTTTAATACCACTCTATCAGTACATCTGAAGAGATGGATTTATATCTTTATGCTAAAATAAATCAGTTATTCTCAAAGGTGCTGCTCAATTATTTTCCACCACAGACTAGTACCAGCTAACATTGTTATCTCTTTGAAAACTCACTTGAAATGTTTGTTCTTCTATAAACCTAGCCTGGGGCTAGATTTTAACCCAGGAGTAATTTTAAAAAAATATTCTGGTGACATCTGGTGGTCCTTAATGTTATGGATGCTCACATTACATGTTATACAAAATTGCTATGCATGTCTGTTCAGAACAGAACTTGAAGAAGATTCCCCCTTTTCTTCTGCAATGACAGCAAAGCGTGTAGAATTTCTGGAAAGACTCAAGGATCAAAAATAATCCTGTCTGAAATATTTTTGACAAGAATAAAAGGCATTAGTCCAGATCTTGCAACATATTAATTTGTCCATCCCTTAATTTCTTGGGACACAGTGGCTGGGGGATTCTGGGAACTGAAGTTCCAAAAATAATTTTTCCAAGCTCTGATTCAGCACCATTGATTTCGATGGGGCTCACTCTCAGAACTCTATGACTACCAGCAAGGCAGACTGCGGGATTCTGGCAATTGTAGTAAAAAAAAAAAAACCTTCCAAGCAATACTCACTCCCAAGTAGGTACAGGTGTAAGATTGCAGTTATTATTTCTTTCTAACTGTCTTTTTAATAAAAGAAATAATAACTGCAGTCTTACATTCAGGTACAAGTTGCAATAGAAGAAGGGTGACTAGATAGTAAGCACTTAACTGTTTCCCATTTGGCAGTTTTTCAGTTCAGAAGCTGTTTTTTCATCTGCAGGACAGCAAAGTACAGCTTGAGGGGCAAAATATAACCTACAGGCTGCATTTTAGGGGATATGGGAGAGTATTTTGCCAGATTTTTGGTCTTCCTGGGCTCAGGAGGACACCCAGGAGTGAACTTTTTTTTTTTTGGAAACAATAAATAAGAAGTGACATCCATCCATACACTGTTACTGTTTTTAACAGCAGGGAGCCTTAAGACATGGCAAAATGTCCTCCATGCCTCAGAAGGCATTTGGGAGGAAAAATTGTTGTTATTTTTGCAGGGGGTGCAGTGAGTGGCCTGGTCATCCAAGCTCTCCGGGGAGGTTAAAGAAGCCTTGTTACCTTCTGCAGCTGTTCACCCTGCCTTACATATTTTAAGTTGGAAAAGGAGGCAGATGGGTAACGCAACTGCTTTTCTCCACATCCTTCCTTCGTTTGGTTTCAGCCTGGCCCAGGCTGGATTGCATTTTTATTTAAAGTGAACCTATCCTCCAACTGTCTTGATTTGGCCGGCATAGCCTTGGTTAATCCTCTATTGTCCTACTTTCTCAGCTACTTCTAAAATGTCCCAGTTGCTCTCTCCCCCTCACATTTCCCCCCTTTGCCCTCAGCTTATTTCAGCTGCAGAAAACAGAGGTTGAACTGCAAAGGGGATCTGAGCCCTGTAAACTCAGCTGAAAGCAAACCTCTGCATCCTCTCCTAGCTGGACTGTCCTTCCTCATTCATAACTTTTGGCATCTTGGCGACACTGTGTTGTTGCTTGCCCACACACGTCCTGGTTTTCACTCGAGAAATTGTCATGTCGGCATTCCTCATGACGTGAATTGTAATGACGATGGCTTAGTAGACAGGTTAGTCTTTACAATACGGTATGTCACAAGCATATTGTAGAGATCACATGTAGGCAGCGTATGTGTGCAGACCCTGGGAGTTTATTACGTAGTGCTAAGTAATGCCCTATTGCACTTGAAACTACGTAACTGTGAAATTATATGTTGACCATGTTTGGAAGGCTTATTGTGTGCCTTGCTTGACTGAATACAGATACAATAGTCCATGTACACTGAGCGCATAGAAAGTAGGTATAAATAATTACTCTTCTGTTGTTGTGCTAGGCACTGCTATATATTGAACAGGCATAATTAGTACTTGATATTAATCTTGTTGAATGGGAATAGTATTATATCTTGATAAGCGGGGAAAACTGAAGCTAATAAGCAGAGCAGTTCCTTGGAGGTGTTAGATGGAGCCAAATGCCCAAACTGGCCTTTGAAGGTTGTTTTACGATCTAGCTCCACACAGTGAGAGTTGGATACAGATCGGGGTCAAAAGGAAACATGAGGATGGGCTAAGAATTAGCATCAGCCAGGCAGGAAGGTGTGTGTGTGGGTAATAGAGAGCAAATGGGGGGCAGAGGATGGTGGGTTTGGATAACATCAGAAAACTGTTGAATTAATGAGACATGTAAATTCAACCAATCAATGTAAGAGGAGCTGAATAATTATTGCCTGGACCGATATATTCTTTGTTTGGAGAACGCTGGTCAGTTTCTGCCAGTTTAAGTAGTGTTTGGATTCAATCCGTACTCCAAGTAAAAGAACATTTCTGTCTATGGCCATTTCCGCACTAGACTGTCATAGCGCTATTATTCCACTTGCAAAATCCTATGGCCCCTCCCGAAACTGGAAACCCCAGGAGTCCATAGGATTTTGCAAGTGGAATAATAGCGCTATGACAGTCTAGTGCGGAAATGGCCTATGTGTGTTTCCACGCTTCTGAATGTTCTGAGTGAGATAGTTTAGAGCCATGCATGACACAAATGTTGGAAAGTGCACAGTGAAGGAGGTCAAGTCAAATTTTATTTGCACCAAGCAAGTGGCCATTGCAAGTATATACCAGCTGACATAGCCAACGTAAAAACTAATGGATACTAATACCAGAACAATCTTATTTCTAAAATATGGCTCCGGTGATAGATACAAACCGAAGAGCCTTAGCAGACGAGAAAGATTGTTGAGCCAATGTGGCGTAGCAGTTTGAGCATCAAAGTGCAACCCTGGAGGCCAGGGTTTGATTCCCCAATCGGCCACGGAAACCTACTGGGCGCGTAACACACTCTTGGCCCCAGAAAACCCTGTGATGGTTTCACCTTAGGGTTGCCATAAGTTGAAAACGACTTGAAGGCACACCACAACAGTAATGTTGGATGGGCATGGATAGATTTTTAAGGCAGCAGCTTCTGTTTGTCCTCCCTGTTATCTTTTTTTTCAGAGTTGGACGCCATGCTTCATCGAGGATCCCACTCGGAGTGAAGCCAAATGACAAGAGAGGTCGCTGCTGAGCTGGTGCCATCCCCTTCCGAGACAGTAGAAGTTGAAGTGCGGAGTCACGGTTGCCAAAATGAACTGCCATTCAATTCAGACAAAAGTGCACACACTTATGAATGGAAATGCGGAGGCATGCTCGGAGTCTTTATTATTATTATTATATTAATTACAGAGACAAATAGAAAAAAAGTTATGGAAAAAAACAAAGGACATAAAAAAATACAAACAAATGGAAATTGTATCATTCGTCATGACATTTTACGATCAACCATATCATCATGGTCATAAATTGATTATGAAAATCTACAACCCTAAGGCACAGAAGTACCAAAAGTGCCTTTTTCCCCTCCCTCCCTGCAAACCCCAGGATTCCATAGGATGTTGCAAGTGGAATGATAGCACTATAACAGTCTAGTGTGGAAAATGCCTCAGTCTCCAATCCTCCTGGTGAAGAAGACAAAAAAGGGGGTGGGTGTTTGCAGTGATGCATTTAACTCTTGTACTCTAAGTCTCAAGTCAAGTCTGAAGTCTCTACTTTTAAGCCTGAAGTCTGAGTCCCAAGTCCTTGCAAGATACTTTCAAGTCAAGTCTGGGAGACAGCTTTATACCCCAACCCCTAATCTGGACAGACTTGAATAAAACCAGTTTTAACAATTTAAATAGCATCAGCCCTCCACATTTGCAATGTTGTCACCTCCAGCTTCAGAAATCGGGAATAGGATCCTTCTTACTCCCCTTCCTGAAGCTGGAGGCTTTTGTGTCTATGGGCATAAAAGAGTCTGCAGTTTCAGAAGCAGGGAACTGAATCCTTCTTAATTCCCATTTCTGAAGCTAAAGGGTTTTTTGGAAGTGGGGAATGGGATCCTTCTTATTCCCCATTACCAAAGCTCCAAAAGCTTTAAAAGGAAGGATCCTTCCTCCTCAAACCTGTTGACTAACACATTTGCTGTTTCCTTCTGAGATACATACTCTGCACTCTGGGGGCGGTTCTTTCCTTCTGCTTTTAGGAAAAGGTTTAGAAAGCCCTTCCGGTATGCAGCTGCGACAGGCGGCTGAGCAGACCTCAGCCTCATCTCAAGCCCATTGCCTAATCCGTTTGCTGTTCCCCAATTTAAGACAGACTGTCATGTGACCAGTAGCCAAAAAGAGACGGAGGCATTGTTCCAAGTCGTAAGGTTTCTGGATGACAGGGTTATGTTACTGAACCAAAGGCAGCAAGTCAGTCACAAAAATTTAGAAGTCACAAGTTGAGTCAAGTCAGTGCCGAGTTGAGTCCAGGTTGAGTCACTGAAGTGACTTAAGTCTGACTTACAGAATCATAGAATAACAAGAGTTGGAAGAGACCCCAGTGGCCATCCAGTCCAACCCCCTTCTGCCATGCAGGAACCCCCATCAAAGCACCCCCTGTGACAGATGGCCATCCAGCCTCTGCTTTAAAACCTCCAAAGAAGGAGACCCCACCACACTCCACTGTGCCAGCATATTCCGCTGCCGGACAGCTCTGACCGTCAGGAAGTTCTCCCTGAGGTTCTGGTGGAATCTCCTTTCCTGCAGCTTGAATCCATTGCTCCTTGTCCTAGTCTCTGGAGCAGCGGAAAACAAGCCCACTCCCTCCTCAACATGACATCCCTTCAAATATTTAAACATGGCAATCATGTCCCCTCTTAACCTTCTCTTCTGCAGACTAAACATACCCAGCTCCCTAAGGCGCTCCTCACAGGGCTTCATGGCTTCCAGACCCTTCACCATTTTGGTCGCCTACCTCTGGACATCCTCCAGCTTGTTGCTATCCTTCTTGAATTGAGATGCCCAGAACCGGACACAGTATTCCTAATGAGGTCTGACCAAAGCAGAGTAGAGTGGTACCATTACCTACTTTGATTTAGACACCATACTCCTCTTGATACAACCAAGAATCATGTTGGCTTTCTTGGCTGCTACATCACACTGCTGATTCATTTTCAACTTGTGGTCCACCAAGACCCCCAGATCCCTTTCACATGTATTGCTATCCAGCCATGTGTTCCCCATCCTATATTTGTGCATTCCAATTTTTCTGCCTAAGTGCAGGACCTTACCTTTCTCTCTGTTGAAACTCATTTTGTTAGCTTTGGCCCAGCTCTCCCATCTGTCAAGGTCATTTTGAATTTTGATCCTGTCCTCTGGGGTATTTGCAACCCCTCCCAATTTGGTGTCATCTGCAAATTTGATCAGCATGTCCTCCACTCCTTCATTCAATTCATGGTTGAAGATGTTGAATAGCCCTGGGCCCAGGACAGAACCCTGTGGCACCCCACTAGTCACTCCTCTCCAGGATGAAAAGCAGCCGTTGGTGAACACCTTTTGGATTTGGTCAGTCAATCAATTACAAATCCACCTGACAGTAGCCCCATCTAGCCAGCAGTTTCTTTGCAGGAATGTCGTGGGGAACTTTTATACCCCTGAACCCCAAGTATTCCAGCTTTTAGCACCTGTATATTCACACAAAGCTTGAATGGCAAAGAGTATCTCTCTTGATCTTAGATAACCCTCTGCCATCCTAAATGGGGTAAATTAAGCCCTTATTAACTGGAAATAGGTGGATTCTTAGCCACTAGATAATATACGAGTAGCATTATCACACACTACCAACCAATACCAGGTACTATAGGCTATATTTCAGAGGAAGGAAGTGGTAAAACCGTCTCTGAGTATTCCTTGCCTAAGAAAACTCTCTGAAATTCATGGGGTCATCATAGGTTGACAGGTGACTTGAAAGTGCATGCGCAGGCGCGCGCGCACGCGCATACACAGATCATCCAGGGTGAGGGGCAACTACTCCCCGAATGCGTCACCAGAGGCTGAAATGGGACCTTTGTGTCCAGAGCAGATGCTGTGATGTTAAACGGGGCCATCTCAAGGGATTTTTGATCTGAGGCAAAGGGGGAAATGGCCTCCTTCACCCCCTCCATTCCCATGCAGAAGCAGGCAGGACTGGCAACTGAATCTTACTTCATTGATGACAACTGAATAATGTCCCCCTAGGACCAGAACTTATCTTTTGTGACTATATATCCCAGAACTTTCCAGCCAGCATAGATGGCTCAGAGGTTCCAGGAGATGTGATCTAGAAACAAACTTCTCCAGCTGGACTGGCATCTGAGCTTTACATCAACCCTGGCAAGGGACACACTTTCCACCACACCTGAGGGGCGTCAGGGTAGCCTAGGAGTGCCAGGCAGGTCATATGTAATACATAGCTCTGTCTTCCAACAGAAGAGAATGGCTGACAAACTCAGAAGGAACACCTAAGAGACAGCCGCTGCTGCCACCCTGAGCATCTGCAGCCTGAGGCAGTCACCCCTTACTCTGCTGGGAGAGGAACCTAAATTAGCACTGTGCACTCCCTGGCTGGCTTGCAAGACCAAGTGGTTTCTCACCGCCCTACATAGAAGTGACCCTCTTTCCTCTGCTGGCTTGCAACCTAGTCGGAGGGGAAGCTCAAAGTTTTTGTGTGCAGGAAATGACTGAGCAGACAGGAGTTCCTCATAACACAGCGGTGGAGTTCCGAATTGTAGCTCGTTGCAACCGGACAAGCTTTGAGCACTGCTTGAGCACAGCTTTGAGTCTCATCTAGAAACACGATGGGGGTATCTGAGGGGATCGCCATGGGCTTGCCACCTCTGTCCCCCTTATCCTTGAAGGCTTATGGGACCATGGGACCAAACGAACTGCCTTGGGGACCTGCCAGGTCTCCAACCAAAAGGTCTTACCTTGTTGTTGCTGTGCTGTGCTATCTCAACCTGGTGAATTATATGGACTGGTTCCTTGTTGCAGGTGAGCTTTTTTTTTTTTTTTTTTGTAGAACCAAAGGGAGACCTTCAGCTCCTCCAGGGGGTGAGAAAACCTGTGACTCCACAGAGGTTTTAGACCCCAGTTTCAATCAGACCAATCCACAGTGGCAGTTGGTGGCTCCTTTGCCAATGGGGTGATGAATCCACTCTGAGTTTTAGCGCAAGCTTTAAAGGAGCTGTCTGAGCTGCTAGACTGCCGTGGACAACAGGGTTCAGCAGCACTTTGCATAATTACTTTAAAGTTCAAACTAAAGTCCAGAGTGGTTTCAGCATCCCATTGACACTGGAGCCACCATCTGCCAGAGCCAAACCTTCATAACCTATGGTCAAGGATTCTGGGTGTTGAAGTCCATAGCATCTGGAGAGCTAAAGATAGATCTTGGGAGCAGTACCTGACAAGCAATGCAGCCACTTTGAATGAATTACTATATTGAAGGACAGTGCAGGTAAATCACATTTCAAAATTAATGTAAGGATTGAATGAAGTGACTCCATGATAGTAAAATGTAATGTTTTCTAATCCCTTTAAAAAGTTACCTTTAGAGGATATTCCTAGCATTTCGGAGGTATTCTGAAGTGTGACTGCATGGACAGGGCAGACCTTTGGGCCATTTCCACACTACACTGTTATAGTGCTATTATTCCACTTTCAACCTCCTGTGGAATTCTGAGGTTTGTAGTTTACGGAGGCCAAAGAGCTCTCTGGCTGAGAATTCTATATGCCCCTCCCTAAACTGCAGATCCCAGGATTCCATAGGAAGTTGAAAGTGGAATAATAGCACTATAACGGTGTGGGGCAGAAATGGCCTTGATGTACTTCTGGCCACTTTTAGCTTTGGGAAAACAGGTAGATGTGGCCAATGGGATCCAGGGCGGTAAAAATTTGGGTGGGGATTAGACACGAATGGCTTTCTCTGCCGCTGCTGATGCCAGACTGAAATCTCCCCTCCTGTAACTTAAATCCAAGAGTCAATGACTTTGACTTACGGCAACCCTCTCCCTAGTCTTTTTACGGCAAGATTTGTTCAGGGGAGGGTTGTCATTGCCTTCCTTTGAGGCTGAGAGAGTGTGGCTTGCCCAAGGTCACCCAGTGGGTTTCCACGGCTAAGCAGTAATTTGAACCCTGGTCTTGTAGAGTTGTAGTCCATCACTCAGACCACTGCACCATGCTGATTTCACAACAGCAGACCTGTAAAAAGTGACACTATGTGGTGATGACACCTCACTGATTCCTAGGCCATTTCCGCACTATGCTGTTATAGTGCTATTATTCCCCTTTCAACATCCTGTGGAATTCTGGGGCTGGTAGTTTTCTGAGGCTCCCTGGCTGAGGATTCTCAAGGCACCTCCCTAAACTGCAAACCCCAGGATTCCATAGGACAGAGCTTTCCAAATTTTTCATGTTGGTGACACACTTTTTCGACCTGCATCATTTCGCGACACAGTAATTCAGTTTTACTAGCAAACTGGAGGTACCCAGAGGCATATCTAGGGTGGGGAAAGGTAGTCCCCACGAATCCTGGCCTTCTGCCATCGCCCTTGCCAGGAAAGACCCCAGCGAGAGCAATAGCAGTGGGCCAGGCTTGGTGGGGGGTCTTTCTCGGCCAGGGAAGTGACACACCAACACACTACAGGCGACACACTAACGTGTCATGACACGCCATTTGAAAAGCCCTGCCATGGGAAGTTGAGAGTGGAATAATAGCACTATAACAGTGCAGGGCAGAAATGGCCCTAGATTTTAGGACAGAATTCAAATCAATGGTGATCCAAAATCTCCAGTCAGTAATACCTGCTAGATTGTGAAACTGAGACGATGATAGCATTTGAAAACGTAGCTGCGTTGGTCTGGATCCGTACGCAAAGGGCTCTTCTGGCACCTTTGAGGCAGACTCAGAGAAAGAGGTTGGTAGCAGAAGCTTTCATAGACCCAAGTCTCCTTCATCAGATGAATGGAGTGAAGTGGTCAAGTCTGATATAACATATATTGTGACCCAGAAAATTCGGTTTCCCCTGGACAGGGCTGACTTAGGAGCAACCGGAAAGCTTCTGTCCATCAGGAGATTCCACCTGAACCTCAGGAGGAGCTTCCTGACGGTCAGAGCAGGAATACGCTGCTGCCTCCATGGAGTGTGTTGGCGTCTCCTTCTTTGGAGGTTTTTAAGCAGAGGCTGGATGGCCATTTGCTGGGGGTGCTTTGATGTGGGTTCCTGCATGGCAGAAGGGGGTTGGACTGGATGGCCCCTGGGGTCTCTTCCAATTCTAGGATTCTACGATTCTATCAAAAACTGGGGAAGAATGGGTGGCATCTTGAGCATTCTAGAGGAAGGATGGGATGATAAATTTAAAGGATAAAGAAGTAAAAAATTGCTGTTTTGCCATTTTGTGGCTATTACCATTCTGGCAAAAAAACAGAAAGAATTGCCTGATTGTGAGAGCTGTTGAACTCCTTCTCCATTATATGATAACAGTGGCAACAATATTATTTGCACACATCCGGAAATGGGGTGGAGCGCTGGCACTGAAGATTGGATTGTTAAGGTTGTTGGCTTCTCCCATATGGTCAATTAACTTGAGTTTTAAAGGCTAAGCCAACTGAAGATTTTTTTTAAAAGGCTGGGAACTGTTTATGGACTTTTAGTGCAATAAGAAATCAAACAATGCCACAACTTGCAGATATGGTTATCAGTAGTTTGTTTGGAAGGATCTGTAAGAGGAGAATAATATTTGGGATTTTTTTCACTTTCTCTGTCTCATTACAGGTTGGTGTTGTGTGTGAGAGGCCAAAGTCCTTTTGTGTTTTAGCATGTTAAAGCGAGGCCATTTCCGCCCTACACTGTTATAGCGCTATTATTCCACTTCCAACATCCTATGGAATCCTGGGACTTGCAGTTGAGGGAGGGGCATTTATAATTCTCATCCAGAGAGCTCTTTGGCCTCAGTAAACTACAAATCCCAGAATTCCACAGGATGTTGAAAGTGGAATAATAACACTATCATAGTGTAGTGCAGAAGTGGTCTTACTTAGTAAATTAGTAAGTTAGTGCTTTAGTGAGTTAGCGTTTAGGGTGGGGGTTTTATTAACGTTTATTGGTTTAGTATGAATTTTAATTTTTTGTTCATGTTAAAAATGTCAGTTGGACCTTATGTTATCGTATGCAAATATAATCTGTGTAAATATATATTTAAACATGTAGGACAAAGAAACAGAATCTCTTAGAAGGATGGCTAGGGATCCCCTTTGTCAGAGGGTTTTAAACAAGATTTGGATGGATAGCTTCAGGGATCCTTTAGCTGTGGCTTCCTGGACTGGCAGAGAGCTGGACCAGTTGATCCAAGGAATACTTTCCGACTCTGCAATTTTATGATTGGATTTTTTTCTTTGTTACAGGGGTGCTTCTAGACATACAGAAATACTTCAGACTTGAAGACAGCACTGCAGGACTGTTGCACACAGGTAAAACTATTTCAATCGCAGTTTGGGGATGTTACTTTTTTGGAACTACAGCTCCTAATGAGTTTGACAAGCTGGAGAGCTGGGCCAAAACTTGTAAAATGAATTTCAACAGGGGTAAATGTAAGGTACTTACATTTATGTAGGAAAAATAAAATGTACAATTAGATGATAAGCAACCCTTGCTTTGAAAGCAGTGCATATGAGAAGGCTCTAGGGGTTTTACATGCTAAACATGAGTCAACAGTGTGATGCGGCAATCAAAAAGGCCAGTGCAATCCTAGGAGGCATCAATAGGAATATAGTGTTCAGTAGTGTCACTCTATTCTGCTTTGGTCAGCTCTCACTTGGAATACCACGTCCAGTTCTGGGCCCCACATATCAAGGAGAGTATGGGCAAGCCAGAACATGTCCAGAGGAGGGTGACCAAGATGGTAAAAGATCTGGAAACCAAGCCTTAGGAGAACCATCTGAAGGATCTGGGAATGGAGAAGAGAAGACTGAGAAGTGACATGATAGCCATCTTGGAATATCTGAAGGGGTGTCACGTAGAAGATGAGTGTGCTTGTGAGACAAGGACATGAAATAATGAGTTCAGATTACAAGAAAAGAGATTCCACCTAAACATTAGGAAGAACTTATTTACTGTAAGAACTATCTGATAATAGAATAGGCTACTCTGAAGGCTAGAAGACTCGTCTTCATTGGAGGTTTTTAAACGAAGGTTGGATGGCATCTTTCAGCAGCCCTTTATTCATGCATGCCAGAGGTTTGGACTGGATGGGCTGTGGGGATCTCTTCCAACTCGGGGTGGTGGTGGTCCTTTCCGCACTACACTGTTATAGTGCTATTATTCCACTTTTAACCTTCTGTGGAATCCTGGGCTTTGGAGTTCAGGGAGGGGCCTTTAGGATAATCAGCCAGAGAGTAATTTGGCCTCAGGAAACTACAAACCCCAGAATTCCACAGGATGTTGAAAGTGGGGTAATAGCACTATAACAGTGTGGTGCGGAAAGACCACCCGATTCAATGAGATCAAATGAGGTGCCTTTGGACCAATCATCCTTCCTCGCTTGCACCTACCATACAGGGGTGTTGTGATTTAAAAAAAAGGAGAGTTGGAAAGAGAATGAGAGAGAGAGAGAATGAAATACATAGACACAACCTAAAGTTCCATGGGAGAAAAGCAGGGTATAAATGTTATAGCAGTGGTTCTCAACCTGTGGGTCCCCAGATGTTTGTGGACTTCAGCTCCCAGAAGCCCTGAGCATTGACCATAGTGGCTAGGGCTTCTGGGAGCTGAAGACCACGAACATCTGGAGACCCACAGGTTGAGAACCACTGTGTTATAGAAAAAATGTGGCTAGAATACTTTAGGTGACAGATACGGACAAAATGCAAGGCTGCTGCTGTTGTTGTGTCATTGCATTTATTTATTCACACAGCTTAAAATGCATCATACAAAAAAATGAAATATAGTCTTAAACTATCAATAAAATTAAAAGAGTTTAATTTTTAAATCTGAGGGGTAGCGCACAGCTATGTCTGTTTTAAATGTTATGCAGGGAGATACTCATTTGTCACAGATCTTTGACGTCATAAATCTCACATGCTCAATTTCTGTGGAGGAAGCTTTCCCTTCTATCAAGGACAATCTGGGGTCTGAGCAAAGCGGAGGAGCTCACTGCCAAACGATGGAGTGAATCCCCATAAGCCACCGGTACTCCCTATCCGCAGTGACCGGAAAATGAGTAAACGGTGCCACTAGGGCCATTTCCACATTACACAGTTATATTGCTATGATTCCACTTCCAACCTCCTGTGGAATTCTGGGGTTTGTAGTTTCCTGAGGCCCAAGAGCTCTCTGGCTGAGAATCCTCAAAGGTCCCTCCCTCAACTGCAAACCCCAGGAGTCCACAGGAGGTTGGAAGTGGAATAATAGCACTTTAACAGTGTAGTGCAGAAAAGCCCTGTGTTACCCGTACACTAAAAAGCCAGAACAAACAAACACCCGGCAGCACCAATCCGTAGTTATGTTATTTAGGTCAGTGTTAAAAGCGAGATGTTTGTGACACTTGCTTTAATTGTAATTTAGATTCATAGAATCATAGAATCGTAGAGCTGGAAGAAACCACAAAGGCCATCCAGTCCAGCCCCCTTCTGCCATGCACAAATACAACATCCAAGCATTTCCGAAAGATAACCATCCAACTTCTGTTTAAAAACCTCCAAAGAAGGAGACTCCACCACACTCCAAAGCAGCATATTCCACTGTCAAACTGCTCTTCCCATCAGAAAGTTCTTCCAAAAGTTTAGAGGAAATCTCTTTCCCTGAAGTTTGAAGCCATTGTTCCGTGTCCTAGTCTCTGGAGCAGCAGAAAACAGGCTTGCTCCAATCCTCATATGATATCCCTTCAAATATTTAAACATGCCTATCACGTTGCTTTCTAACCTTCTCGTTATGTTTCTTTGGTGTAAAAACTTACCAGCATGAAGGTAAAAATTCCATCTGTGATCGGTATGTGCATAATCGCTCACATTGCCTCTTGACTTATGGCAACCCCATGAACTGCATAGAATTTTCTTAGGCAATGAATACTCAGAGCAGCCTTTCTTTGAAAAAGAGTCAGCAGCACTCAGTATTCCTTAGCCAGAAGTATTTTGGGAAAACAAAAAGTGCATCAGTTCTACTGTTCAGTATTTGCTGCTTCCTGCACAAAGGTGGGATTGCGGCTGCTGTTGCAGTATTCCTTGATGGTCCCCCATCCAAGTGCAAATCAAACCTGACCTTGCTTTGCTTCCAAAATCAGTCAGGATCTGGTGTCTCTGTTTTCAGCTTGGGAGAGAAGGAAACAGCTGCATATGTTTTTGGAAAACCTCATTTCCTACTGGAGGGGAATTAAATGGGTTTAGAAAGAATTCCCCAGAATCAGGAAGTATGTAAGAAAGGAAAAAATTCATTTAGAAATAACTAAAGCCCACATGTACCTCAATGCCCCTTGGCCCCACAACAAATAAATAGAATTTTACACAAAACATGGTATTTTTTCCCCCAGAAACAACAACCAACAATAACAATTCTCTTGCCCTTGGCCAGAAATATTTTGCAAAACAGGCGGTTCTTCAGTTACATTGCTCAGTATCGGCTGCTTCTCAGGCAGGGGTGGTATTGCCGTGGCTGCTACCCAGCTCCGTCTCTTTCCTTCGGTGACTTCCGTGATTCTTTTTCAGGATGGATCTTCTGGAATCCTGAGACAAAATCAGAAAGGCGTTTCAAATTCCAAATATATATGTGTATGTATGTAGGTATGCGTGGATGGATGGATGGATGGATGGATAGATAGATAGATAGATAGATAGATAGATAGATAGATAGATAGATAGATAGATAGATAGATAGATATGGTATGGGGTTCCTGGAGCAGTTGTCCAAAAAAGTATTTTTCTTAAGTTCTCCCTACATAGGCAGAATTCAAGCCCTACATGAAGAATGTACCCAGAAAAAAAGGTGCTGCACTTATACATGCAAAGATGCCAGAAAGGGTGTTAAAATATTATTTTAGACACAAAAGCCATTATTTCTCAGGAAGCTGCATCTTGCACCTCAAAGCCACATCCCGTGTCTTTTTCGGTATTTCTGTGAAGTTGCGGTATATATGCAGTCATCTTCCAAAGGCTTTGCAAAATGACCATTCTGTGATGACATCTCCTTCCTCATTTTCTTTGCTTTTTAGGCTTTTTTTTAAAAAATATCCACTTAAAATATTAATTTCTGCACATAGAAATAGAGAGTGTAAGGAGACAAAGGCTGCACTAGAGCTTTCTTGACATGCTAGATTTTTAAGTGCAAGGAATTTGTTTTCATTGTTGCTATTTTGGAGAGCGCGCATTCAGTCATATGTGTGAAGTCTCTGAAATAAAGTGTTATAGACATCATTTTAACCAACTTTGTCAGAATCCAGGCCAAAATTTGCTTTTGAAATGGACTGTAGCTGTGTGAATAGCACACAAAGGCTTGTCTATTACAAGAATATCCAACGTCTTATGTCACAGAGGTTAAATAGAGAGAGAAGGCAGCCCTCCTGCCAGAAATTTGTGTTTCAAACCATCTACTTACACCTCAGGAGTATTTCTACTTTTGTTTAAGGAATGGTTCCTAATTCTGCATATGACTCTTGGTACCAAGTGCAACAACAAAACATTTTGCTTTTAAAATAAAAGGTACACTTAACCTCTGTTGCTAATACAACACATGGTTCGACTATGGAATTTGCTCCTGTAAGATGCAGAGGTAGTCACTAGCTCGGGTATCTTTAGCAGGAAATTAGACAAATTAATGGAAGATAAGTCATCATCATTGTCATCTGTTTTTCTGAATACCACTTTTCTGCACAATTGGAGCCCTGAGTGACTCACAACGCACCAAGTGACAACTGTTAAGTAGGGGAGACCAAAAGAATAGGAGCAATTGCAATTGTATGAGTGGGGAAGTAAAATGTCAAGTGGTACATTGTTGACTAACCAACTTGCCTAATCCAGCAATTTAAGAAGGAACCGCACAGAAGAATAAAGCCAAGTGACACAGAAATAAGGATATACTAGATAAAAAGCCAAATAGAACACCACTCTACATAAAAACAATGTGGCCCATTCCACAATTATAGAATTATAGAATCATAGAGTTGGAGGAGACCCCAGGGGCCATCCAGTCCAACCCCCTGCCATGCAGGAACACCCATCAAAGCATTCCCAACAGGTGGCCATCCAGCCTCTGCTTAAAAACCTCCAAAAAAGGTTTCCGCTATTCCACTGCCGGACAGCTCTGACCGTCAGGAAATTCTTCCCGAGGTTCAGGTGGAATCTCTTTTCCTGCAGCTTGAATCCATTACTCCTTGTCCTAGTCTCTGGAGCAGCAGAAAACAAGCCTGCTCCCTCCTCGACATGACATCCCTTCAAATATTTAAACATGGCTATCACGTCCCCTCTTAACCCTTTCTTCTGCAGACTAAACATCTCCAGCTCCCTCAGCAGTTCTTCATAGGGTTTCATGGCTTCCAGACCCTTCACCATTTTGGTCGCCCTCCTCTGGACACGTTCCAGGACACGTTTAGAGCAATTTAGGGCATGATAGTAATTGACCAGGCTGGCCAAGGAATTTCTTCATTCTGTGTCAGTAACAGATCATGAAAGAGCTGTGGTAAGGGGTGGGCAGTTATTTATCTCACTGAATCTGTCTTCTTTCCCTTTCATCTTGTGCAATAAACTGGCTTAATCTTTTGTTTTTTTGTTACAGTTTTAAAAAATCAGTCTGTATCCGTAGTAGCTAAACATATTCTTCTTCTCACCCCAGTTGTTCACTGTTGTTGTTGTGACTTCAGTGTTAGACGGAACACAGCAGTTTGAGTCACCACAAAAAAAGCAAATATTATGTGGGAGCATTTTGAGGTGGGACAGGATCCCAGAATTGATATCTGCCTTCACTGTAAGCAGCAGATGAATAGCTGTATATTACAGCGCCAGGAGCCTGCTGCAGGACTTTAAGAGGAAGAACCAAGCAGAAGAGAGGCAGAAAACAAGTCAAAGCAGCCAAGCAGCAGAGGTTAGCCCCATAGGAAGGAACAAAATGTGATTGTGTTGGCGCCAAGTAGGACTGCAACCCACAGTTGGCAGGTATCCCTTGTTGATGCCAAGTGGGGTTTGGCATCTCCAAAATTGTAAGAGTTACCGGTGACACAAGTGGGACTTGCATCCCCACCAAATTTTTGATGCCAAGTGGGACTCAAACTCACAATTGGCAGTCACCTCTACACCCTAGAAAACCATGTGGGGCCAGATCTAAAATAGTAGGTCTGCATGGACTATCTCAAGTAGTCTACACGATTGCGGATGAGCTCTGAATCAGCCTGGAAGATTGCAGTCAAAGCCACTCTTACATGAGCAAAAGGAAGGACGTTTTGTTGAAAGAAGGGAAGGGTTGAATAGGTTTGGGATGACAATGATCTCATAAACCATACAGCTCATGTGCAAGAATTTTTGCTTTCCCAGGACTAAAATTCTGCGACATGTTTGATAATACAGGAACTTCTGGTTAGCAATTGACAACGAAGCCTGTCTCACACCTGAAGTGCAAGAAATCTTGTTGCAGAGAGCGCTGGGGACCCAAGCATTGACTTTGGCAATTAATGTCAGCATAATTTTAAGTAGGACAAAGGGCTGACAACAGGAACAGCTTTTAAAGTTGACTGGAATTCAAAGTGGAGGAACTTTAGTTAAGCAGATACAAAGAGACAGAGAGAGAGAATTTCTTTAGCTTAGACACTGAAACAGACAATACCCTCTGTGAATTGAACTGTCCATGGTGCTGAATCTCTTCCCGGCCCTGCAGAGTAGGCCAGGGAAAAGCTGGAAAACACTATCTAATTTGTCTGTACTCTTTTCCTGCTTAGAATTTCAGCAACAATTCTCAATCCCCAAGGGGCCTAGGCATGCAAAACTGGAAGAGATGGCAGGAGGGATCACGAGAGAGGATTTTCCAGTGCCATCCAAGATCCGAATGCCTTAACGCCCTTGGGTGGCTTGTAACAATAACTCCCTATGCTGTTATCACCTCTCCATTGCTTAAGCTGTGTCTGTGAACCTCACCAGTTGATTTGTTGGTGGAAACAAAGCAAAAAAAAAGTACCCTCTCCTCAAATATACTGTCATCCTTGTCATTGATCTTATTAAACTTTGACAGACTTAGCTGACTGACATTCTAGGGGGAAAAGTGCCAGGACAAAAGTAGCATGAAATTAACTGCCAAGTATGAGCGGTCAACAACAGCTTTTAAAAACTATTTTTGTTTTTGTCCCCTGCCCCCAGTGCATGTTATCTCTGTTTAGCAGCAGACCTCCTAGAGTTTACCTGTCTGAAATTCAGCCGGATTAATCATCTCTTGAAGATAAACCATTTTTCCAAATGCTATGGAGAACTATAACTCTAAAAAGTTATAGTTATTTTTGGCTTCTCAATGCAAGCAGCAGGTTATAACTGGAGACCTGTCTCTGCAAATCTTGGGCCCTATTCCGCCCTACACTGTTATAGTGCTATTATTCCACTTTCCACATCCTGTGGAATTCTGGGGTTTGTAGTTTAGTGAGGCCAAAGAGCTCCCTGGCTGAAAAGGTGAAATGCCCCTTCCTAAACTGCAAACCCCAGGTTCCCGCAGGAGGTTGAAAGTGGAATAATAGCACTATAACAGTGCAGTGCAGAAATTGCCTTGATTTAGCTTTAGGGGCCAGATTGGAATAGACTGGGTTTTGAGTGCTTTGATCCAAAATTGGCCCAGACCCAATTCACCAAATCGGTCTCTGAATAGAATAAGGGTTGCTGTGAGCAATGCTAGAAGACAGATCTTTGCTTCTAGTGAAGTCTGCTGGGATGAGCAGAATATGGCAGGCCCCCTTCTCTTCAAAGACAAGGGTGGTAGCAGCTCAGCTCTTGTGAAGTTCTCAGCCTAACCTACCTCGCAGGGTTGTTGTAAGGATTAAAAGGGAGGGAGCACTTTGGAGAAAGGAAGATAGGGCTGAAACGTGGCAAATGCACTAAAAGGGCAGCCCAGATATACTCCTGGCTTTCATTACCAACTTGTCACCATTCCTCTTCTCTGTCTTTTCTTTCCATAACAGTTTTCATTCTCTGCTTCTTATTCGCGGCACCGCTTTTTGGATACCTTGGTGACCGATACAACAGGAAAATCATCCTAGCTGCCGGAATATTTCTCTGGTCAGGCGTTACCCTTGGGAGTTCGTTCATCACTGAGTCGGTAAGGGGTAGAGATTTCTTTCTGGTATGCGTGTATTCACTTGGGAACAAATATGGACCTATCATTAGATTATGTATTTATGCATGCTAAAGGAGTATCTGCACTACACAGTTACTTCAGTTCCATGTCACTTTGATGTGGTTTCACATTCTAGGACTCCTGGGATTTGTAGCCTGGTGAACCATATAGAATTTCCTGTTGGAGATTTCTAGTATATCTGTTGTTGTTGCTGCTGCTGTTGTGTACCTTCAAGTTACTTCTGACTTCTGGCAACTCTAAGGTGAACCTATCATGGGATTTTTCTGGGGCTGAGAGTGTGTGACATGCCCAAGGTCACCCAGTAGGTTTTATGGCTGAGTGGGGAATCCAGTGCTCATCTCCAGGGTGGTAGCTCAAACCACCACACCAGGCTGGTTCTCAGTGTGTCTGTACTACATAAGTTATAGCAGTTTGATACCACTTCAACTGTGATGGCTTCATCCTATGTAATCCTGGGATGTGTGAGATGATAAGGACCCCGAATTCCCTGCAAGAAAGCTCTAATTAGGGTTATAATATTTTGGGGGGAAAAAAGGTCATATTTACTGAATGTCTACTTCAGACCACCGATCAGTGTGACGGCTCTCACTTTAAATATTTCTACTCTGTGTGTGTGTGTTCAGTTTGCCTGTTGACTTATTGTGACCCTGAATTTCATGAGGTTTTCTTAGTCAAAGAATTCTCAGAAGTGGTTTTGCCAGTTCCTTCCTCTGAAATATAGTCTGCAGCACCTGGTGTTTGTTGGAGGTCTCCCATCCAAGTACTAACCAGGGCTGACCCTGCTTAGCTCCCAAGATCAAACAGGATCTGATGCCTTTAGGGTATTTATGCCCTCGGTCTTACTGACTAAGCTGTGATCATTGCTGATAACAAAAAACTTGCCTACCCTTTCCCACTTCCCTGCCTCTTCCAACAGCCACCTCACGTGCTCCACGAAGCAGCCACTTTGCTCAGCTAGCTCACCATCCCTCTCTGGGTCTGTCTCCCTTCTCCCCCATGCGCCCAACCAGGCTGGCCCCTGACCCTTCTGCTAGCAGAGCTCTTGATCAAACTGGAGAGATGGTAATGGGGAAGCCTTGGGCAGAAGGCAAAGCAGCATTTTAAAAATCCCCAGACATTTAAATATCCACCTAGACAGAAATTTTAGCTCTGAAGAAAGAGGATGTGTCTGACAAAAGGAGGATGTATGGTAACCCTAGTTCTGGTTCATTCCTCTAAACAGTGGTTGCTAAGGTACCCCAAGTGCCAGTCTATACTTCAGAATTAAACTGATTAATTCCACAATCTTGGAACTTTCTAGGTACCTCATGAAACTACAAATCCCAGTATTCCTTAGGATGGACCCATGCCAAATTAAATGGTGTGAAACTGATACAAATGCACAGTATTAATGGGGGGATGGGTAGTCCATGGGCTACAGGTGGCCCCTAGGTCTTTGTTCCTTTTTCCAGGCCTTGAAACCCCCAACAGGAATTATGTGTAAAAGACACTGCTGCTGAAGCGGTTTACTACTGAAAGCTGCTGGCAGTCTGCCGCTGCTCCTGCTGCCCATTGAACTGGTTTAATTTTCCACTCCCACTTAAAGATTCCAGAGTGCTGGGCATGACATCTTGGCTTCTCAGTCCCAGCTGGAGGGTTGAATGCGAAGGCCACACGTCAGTAGAGATGGATGAATGCATTTCTTTCCAGACTTTTGCATTGTCAAAAAAAAGGAGAACTGCATCACCCACCAAGAGAAGAGCAATGAGTACAGATTTGCATACAATTGCATATTCTCATTTACTAATTCAAAAATAAGGACTATGGCTGGCTGTTACTATATTGCTGTTAATGGAATTGTAGCCTAGATTTAACCGTAACTGCTCTATATTTAATTATACTATGTATTCACAATCCTGCCACGATCGACTCCAGCAAGGCCACATCAAGCAAGGCAGTTTTGTTCTTGTCATCGGCACCGGCTGTCTGTTGCCGGGCAGTGGACTGCAAGGCTAGCAGGAGGCCATTCACAGACAAACTGAGACAGCGTAGCAGTCAGTAGAGCTTGCCTGTTTAGGGTGGAGCAGAAGCGTAGTCAAGAGACAGTCCAAAAGTTCAGGAATCCAGCGGGCATCAAGGTCAAACAGTCCAGAGGTCAGAGAAACCAAACAGGCAGCGATCAGGGAATCTGTAGCACACACAAAGGCAAGGGCCAGCAAACACACGAGTTGTTTCTGGCATCAGGCCACTGCCCTCAACCTTCCTTAAAAAGGCTGGAGCCAGCTGGCTCTCATCCCAGCCTGACTAGCTCTTGGTGTGCTTGAGTCTGCCTGTCCTCCTTTTAGGCTGCTGTTCACCTGGAGAAGCTGACTCCTGGCCTATGACAGTTCTGTTGCAAGTGGGGTGCAGTAGCATGATGGTTCCAGCTCCCTCCCACCAGTGAACTGTGGTGAAGCAATCAGAAGCAGGACTCCATCACAATTTCTCCTCATACCACAGGTCATTGGCAGGAGAGGGCTGGAAATGCCATCTTGCTACTCCCTGATCACCAGCAGAACACCTCTCCATCCCTTGGTGTAGCTGGTAGCTGTTAAGGTAGATTTGGGGAGTCAGGCCAGGAGACAATATTTAATTGCACATCTATAGCTTACTTAATGATGTAGGATCTTGTCCTATATATAAATAGGAATGTGACTCATCTCAACATAGTGAAGGAAGACTGTGCCGGATGAACACTTTGAAGAGTTCTGGGTCTTATTACCATGCTTTCAGCGGTATTAGTTCTCTGAACAAATCCATGAGTTGGAAAACCATTCTCCTTTATTTTTGGGGGCAACTCTGAAGCTGGTAGCATGGTTTTCTTTTTGTTTGTTTGTTTTTTGCTCATATTAAAACATTAAAACTAGAATTTTAGTTTAAAGTTCAGGTAAAAATGCATATTTGGGAATAAAATACACAGTAAATGTATATTGGCGGGCTGAAGGGCCTAGTTTGAGTATTTTAGGATCAAAAACATACAAAGATGTCTATGAGGGAGGCCATATGCATACAGAAATGTATTTTTGTAGACAAAATCCATCAATCTGCATGATTTAGGGGAGTGTGCATGGAGGAATATGTATTTGGGGTTAAAATCCATACAAAAGTAAATCTGGGAATATGTGTACTTGGATAATTAATGTATTAAAGTAATGGGAATTTTCATTAGTTAAAAATATCACAGAGAGATGTAGAAATGGGGCAGAACAGTTATAAACTGACATGGATTAGAAACAAACGGGTCCATCCATGCCCAGCCAGTCTTGAGCATCTCTTGAAAGGAGTGTAAATGAAAAAGGTGAACTAGATACTGGCAGGTGTGACTTGATGTGTGCTTTAAAAATCCCCGTTGTGCTTCCCCTTACTCTAGATGGCCTGGCTGTTCTTTATCTCACGGGGCCTCGTAGGTGCTGGCACTGCCAGTTATTCTACCTTGGCTCCCACCGTCATCGCCGACCTGTTTGAGAAAGACCACCGGACCTGGATGCTCTCCCTCTTCTATATCTTCATACCAGTTGGAAGGTAAATTTGCATATTATTACCTGCGCCAGAAAGAGTCTTGGGGTCCACACTTGAAGAATTAGCTTGCTATTCAAATTATAAGATGCTGTTCCAATTACAGTTCTGCCTCCACATTCATGGGTTTGACCTTTGCAAATCTGATTATTCACAATTATTCCCTCCCATTCTGCTCCTCCCATTCCTTGCATTTTTCTGGGTGCAGAGAAGGAAGGCAAGCCACCAGACAAAAGGTGGGAGAATGGGGGAGGTATGTGCCCACTTTCCTTCTCCCCTCCGGAGCTCCCCCTCCAGTTCCCTTGCCTCTGGTCTCGGTGCGCAAAAGGGAAGCGAATGGAAGGGGGGAGCCCTGGAAGAGAATGAGAGGGGGATCATGGAGGGAGTTATTTGCAGTTTTTCCACTTTCATGAGGGTTCTGCACCCCAAACCCTCCCAAAAGTGGAGGTGACACTGTATATAAATAACTGCTTTCTAAAATAATTGGTAGCTAGTGGCTCCAGCATTAGCAAGACAGTGCATCCGCTCCAGGTTGTTGTCTAGATTTTTAAGGAGTTATCCACGGTACTGAATCACATACCCTAACAGATTGCTCCTTTACAGTTTGGAGTAAAATCCAGAGTGGATTGCCACCCCATGTCAACGTGGCTGACTCTGAGAATAGCATAAGTGCTTAAAATTGGAAGGGGAGGGATGTAGGAAGTTTCTGGACACCAGCTGAAAATATTTCTCCATGGCACCTTGGAAAAGTTCCGTTTTTGTGCTACAGTTCTCAGAATCCCCCAGCCAATGTGCTGGCTGGGGGATTTTGTGACAGTTGGTACAGAAAAAAGGACTTTTTCCAAGCTGTGGTCTGTCTAATCTGGCGGTGGCAGTGGCCTGCCAGGGTCTTCTGCAGACAAAGGTTCCTGCTTGGTATCTGATACTTAAAAAAAAGCCTGGAGAGTCATAGAGTTGGAAGAGACCCCAAGGGCCATCCAGACCAACCCCTTTCCAGCATGCAGGAACACGCATCAAAGCACTCCCAACAGATGATCATCCAGCCTCTGATTAAAAACTGCCAAAGAAGGAGACTCCACCACACTCCACTGTGCCAGCATATTCCACTGCCGGACAGCTTTGACCGTCAGGAAGTTCTCCCTGAGGTTCAGGTGGAATCTCCTTTCCTTCAGCTTGAATCCATTGCTCCGTGTCCTAGTGTCTGGAGCGGCAGAGAGCAAGCCTGCTCCCTCCTCAACATGACATCCCTTCAAATATTTAAACATGGCTCTCATGTCTCCTCTTAACCTTCTCGTCTGCAGACTAAACACACCCAGCTTCCTAAGACACTCTTCATAGGGCTTCATGGCTTCCAGACCCTTCACCATTTTGGTTGCCCTCCTCTGGACACGCTCCAGCTTGTCAATATCCTTCTTGAATTGGGGTGCCCAGAACTGGACACAGTGTTCCAGATGAGGTCTAACCAAAGCAGAATAGAGTGGCACTATTACTTTCCTCGATCTAGACACCACACTCCTGTTGATCTGTAACCCTCTAAATGGAGAGCAGGTACTCGACAAGGGAACTGTGGGCTTTCCCATAAGGACCAGTTTCCCAGGTTGTGACTTGCAGTATACCTGGCCACTCAATGTATCCAGCAGAGCTTGAAAGTTCAAAGCCTTTGGGCGTAAACATGGGCTTTTTCCTCTCTTGCAGTGGCCTTGGGTACATCCTGTCTTCCGGAATGGCACAGGTGACTGGTCACTGGAGCTGGGGCTTCCGGGTGAGTCTTCGTACTTCAGTGGTGGTTAGCTGTACCAGGGATGGGCCACAGCACCCCATTTTTTACTGGAAGCAAAGAGGCACCAACACTTGTACAAAGTGATTAGTGAAACGAGGGATTCTAACTGACATCTGCTCTTTCTTTTACCTCTCGGTATCTTTCTTTGGTCTAGCCTTTTGCTTGAGATCCTTTCCCTCTTCTGTCAAGAAGTCAATCAATCAATCAATCAATCATCAATCAATGGGGCTACTCATGATTAGTTTAGCACTATTATTACCGAAAAGGAATTTTTTAAGCATCCATTGTACTGTATTTCATGTGATTCTGTTTGATTTATCCATATATTTTAACTATTTTATGGTCAATTTTTATCTTTGTTTATGCTGGTCTCTGACCATAATGATTGGTTGATCGATTGTTAGTTAGTCTCTTTGTTCCCCTTGTCTGGGAAGGAGCATCCATGGGGCTCCAGCCTCAATAATGGATGCTAACTTACATGCACCCATGAGAACCAGCTTTTAGGGGTTCTTGTACCCAAGTATAAGGGTTTTATCACACAAGGCAGGTAAATCGCAATTACAATAGTGTCTTTGGCTGGGACTTAGCCATGACACCATTCCTTTTCTGTTGATGACCATCAAATGGAGACCGTTTGGAAGGTGTTTCTTTACAAGGGAGGTATTAATGGATTAATCTGTTAATAACCTCCTTTGTAAAAGAAACTCTTTCCAAATGGTCTCTCACCAGCAGAACAGAAGAGAAAGAGACAGTGTCAGAAATCCCAGCTCCATCCTGAGGTCTCCAAAAGTGACAATAGGTCTTTGGGGGCTGTTTTTCCACCTGAAAAAAAAATATTTGGGGAGGAATGTAGGGGCTTTAGAGTAATCAGAAGATTCAGGGGCCACAAACATAGGCTTAGAGCTATATGGAAACCATGGGCTGCACTTTCCTAACCTTGCCTCCCCTGTTGGACCATATTGTCCCATGCAGAACCCCTTTTAAAGGGATGTGGGTGTAGTACTTGCAATGCCAACACTGCAGAAAATAAATGAGGTCTTAGAAGGGGGAAAAGATTGTCATTATCTAAAACCAAAAGCCCGCCAATTTTAAAAGTCCATCCCAGGGGCAGGCATTTTAAAGACTAGATACACCCATCTTAAAAGAACTGCACTGGCTTCCCATTTGGTGTAGAGCAAAATTCAAGGCGCTGCTTTTGACCTACAAAACCTTAAAAGACTTGGGGCCAGGATGTCCTATATGAGCTTGCCTGAAATTTGAGATCTTTAGTTCAGGCGCTGTTGGTGTGTACACAAGGCAGGGGTTTCTCTATAACAGCACCCCAACTGTGGAACTCCCTGCCGTGGGAAGTTAGACAGCGTCCAATCTGAGCAGGCAGTTAAAACCATGTTGTTCTGCATAACCTTTGCCATTTGTTTTAAAATTACTTTTATGGATGATTTACAGATATTTTTTTTAAAAAAAAAATAAAAGTATTTCAACCTGTTTTTAAAGTTTCTCTCTCTGTATCATCTTAAATGATTTCCTTGGGGGCCTGGGAGGTGGTGATAAATATGCTGAAATCCTAGATCAGCTACTTAGATAATTATAGTGCTGTTATTTCACTTTCAACATCCTTTGAAATCTTGGGGTTTGCAGTTTAGGGAGGGGCCTTTAGGAATCTCAGCCAGAGGGCTCTTGCTCTCAGTAAACTACAAACCCCAGAATTCCACAGGATATTGAAAGTGGAATAATTGCACTATAACAATCTAGTGCAGAAGGGCCCTTGGTTAAGTTGGCTCTCCAACTCTCCCAGTCCCAGGCATCGGTTGCTGTGAGCATCAGAAGTCTGTTCTCTTGTCAATCCGGGCGTGACAGACTGATGTTTGAACCTCCCTCCCAGCAACGATTTCCTCTGTGACAATCAGAAGTAGGATCCCTGTTGGAACTCCTCCTCACGCCAGAGATCACTGGTGGGAGGGAGCGGAAATGCCAGCCTGCTGCAACAGACTCCCATCACTCGCAGCAGCTGATGTACAGAAGGATTGGGGAATTTTTATGATCGCGGCAATAGTCAAGGCAACAGCAGATCATGTGTATGTAGGCTTTGTGGACATGAATCAGTTACAAATCTGTACCTCTAGGTTACGAATCTGTAACTGCAGCACGGTCAGCCCTCCACCTTTGGGGGGTTTCTCTTTTGCAGGTTTCATTATTCACAGATTCTTTGCTGTCATCTCTGGTGCCTTCCTGAGTCATTTTTAATAGGGACTGCAAGTCTCGTGAGACTGAGAAACTGCGAACAAGGCTTGTAAGTCCCTATTAAAAATGGTGTGGGGCAGGCGGGGAAGTGGCCATAAGCCCCACAAGCCCCCCATTTCTGCCTGGGGAAGGAACCCTGGTGCCTCAAAGCAATCCACAGTGGGTTGAATATGGTGATCGTCCTTTTTTGTGTGTTAAATATGGTTTGGGAGGACCTAGAGTTATTTACGGTTTTTCCACTTTCACGGGGGCCCTGCGCCCCTAACCCTAGCGAATGTGGAGGGATGACTATAATAGTTCTGGGTCAGGGGGTCACAACTGGAAGTGAAAACTCTTGCTTTCATAGCTTCCTGGAGGATCTTCCCACACCATGTGGGGAACAGATACTGAATGTACACTGCACTAGTACAGGGCCAGGCAATTTCCTTGGAACCAGGACTGGTGCTGCCTCCATGCTCCAGGGACCCACTGTGGGCCACCCATCTCTTTAAAAATAAGCCTTTTTTTTCTGGAAAAATTGAAGTGAGTAGAAGAGTGATAGTTGATGGTTCTTATATCATTTGGGTGGGCAATCCACTACAGGCTTTAAAGCAGTGGTTTCCAAACCTTGGTCCTCCAGATGTTTTGGACATCAGCTACCAGAGTTCCAGATTGTTGGCCAATCTGGGTGGACCTTCTGGACGCTGAAGTCCAAAACACCTACAGGACCAACGTTTGGGAACCACTGTTTAAGGGGACTCTCTAATGGGCAAAAACATATCTTCAAAATAAGGTCAGCCCTCCACATTTGCTGGTTTCACATTTGCAGATTTGGTTATTTGCTGTCATGTCTGCTGCCTCCCTAGGCCATTTTCAATAGGAGCTGCAAGCCCTGTGAGACTAAGAAACTGTGAACGAGGCTTGTAAGTCCCTATTAAAAACGATGTGGGGAGCAGTGGAGGTGGCCGTAAGCCCCACCAGCCCCCCACTCCTGCCTTGGGAAGGAACCCTGGTGCCCCAAAGCAATCCACAATGGGTTGAATATAGTGATCATACTTTTGTATGTGTGTTAAATATGGTTTGGGAGGGCCTAGAGTTGCTCACGGTTTTTCCACTTTCACAGGGGTCCTGTGCCCCTAACCCTAGCGAATGTGGAGAGATGACTGTACTGAATACCAGACATAATAAAGAAATAAACATTAGAACCTTGTACTGAATTCAAAATAAAATGGAAAAGTCATTGCTCCTGTCTGGATAGGTTACTCCTTGCATGGGAATCGTGGGATTGGCTCTCCTCATTTTTCTGGTTCCTGAATCAGCCAAGTATGCCACTGAGAAGCCAATGACCGATGACCATGGAGGGAGCTCCACGTGGCTCAAAGACATCTCATCCCTCTGCAAAAAGTAAGGCATTCCTACTGCTGTTTTGTCCCCCCCTTTCAAGTTTCTTGACCTTATGGAAAGTGTATAATTAAACTGGAAGGAGCCCACACACCCTAAAAGCACCACATTCAATCCGATCTTGTTCAGCCCTGGTTAGTACTTGGATGGGTGACCACCAACAAATACTGGGTGCTGTAGGCTATATTTCAGAGGACGGAACTGGCAAAACCACATCTCACTAATCCCTGCCTAAGAAAAACCTATGAAATTTGTGAGGTTGCCGTAAGTTGACAGGCAACATGAAGGCATATACACATAGTTAAACCAGCCCAGGAAAATCACAGAGGAAGATAAAGCTGTAATGTCGAAGGCTTTCATGGCCGGAATCCTTAGGTTGTTGTGGGTTTTCCGGGTTTTGAGGCTGTGTTCTATTAGTATTTTCTTCTGATGTTTCGCCTGCATCTGTGGCTGGCATCTTCAGACAATAAGAGGATATCCTCTGAAGATGCCAGCCACAGATGCAGGTGAAACGTCAGGAGAAAATACTAATAGAACACGGCCTCAAAACCCAGAAAACCCACAACAACCCGAAGATAAAGCTGTTAACAGATTTTATTTTATTTATTTTGGAAAATCCAGTACCAAATAAAGGAAGAGGAAAAAGTCATTCAGGTCACATTTCAATGTGAACTTACTTAATTTTGGACTTCTGCACCAGTTCACAAACTGAAATTCAGTTGTTGTTCAAAATTCTCATATCTCTAAATATGGCAATGTAATTTTCTAAACAAAATATGTGGGTAGTAAGGAAATTGCCCACAAAAATGTATATATTAACGAAAGCAATGTTCAAAACCGCATTTTATTAAGAAAATTATTTGCAAACATGTTTACTTTAGGGCAGGGGTGTCAAGCTCAATTTCATCTTGGGCCGCATCAGCATTCTGGTTGCCCTCAAAGGGCTGGTTGTACCTGTAAGACTATATAAATGTATCTACTCTTTTATCATATTAAATAATTGCCTCCGCATTCATTTATTACTGGTTTTTAAGTTGCTTTCCCTCCGCATCAACTTTTCTTTTCTTCTACTTCTGACTGCTTCTCTGTCCAACTCTTGTGAGCCACGCAGAGCATTACCATGGTAACCGCAAGACTTGGACAGAGGAGCAATCAGAAGTAGAAGTAGACTGTGAGTGCTGGTTGCTGGGCTCCTCTTCAGAATTCCTGCAGACAGGGGCTACGATGTGGGGCTCAGGGTCGCCAGGCAGGGGGAGTGCCGCAGCTGCAGGAGAGGTGTAAGGGCCACACGAAGTGGTCTGGTGGGCCAGATTCAGCCCACGGGACTTGTGTTTGACACATGTGCTTTAGGGAGACCAAAATGGTGAGGGGCCTGGAAGCCATGTCCTATGAGGATAGACTTAGACAGCTGGGGATGTTTAGTCTGCAGAAGAGAAGGTGAAGAGGGGACATGATAGCCATGCTTAAATATTTGAAGGGATGTCTTGTCAAGGAGGGAGAGGGCTTGTTTTCTGCTGCTCCAGAGACCAGGACAAGGAGCAATGGATCCAAGCTGCAGGAAAGGAGATTCCACCTGAACCTCAGGAAGAACTTCCTGACGGTCAGGGCTGTCCGGCAGTGGAATCTGCTGCTACCTCCGTGGAGTGTGGTGGAGTCTCCTCCTTCCTTGGAGGTTTTTAAGCAGAGGCTGGAGGGCCACCTGTCCAAGGGAGTGCTTTGAGGGTGTTCCTGCATGGCAGAAGGGGGTTGGACTGGATGACCCCTGTGGTCTCTTCTAACTCCACATTTCTATGATTCTATGATTCTATGCATATGTCAGAAGAAGAAATTCATGCGGGCTTCAAAACCCAACAACAACACAAGTCTGTATCCTGTTGTTGGCTCCATTTAGAGCAGATCCATTAAATGAATAGACCTTGCATATGTATTGACTTACCAAGTTCCCATTGATTTAATGGCTCTTCTCTAGTCAGAGCCAACAATAAGACTTAATGACTTAATTTTCAAAATTCAGGACAAACCAAACTTAAAAATGACAAAATTATCAAAGTTCAGGACCCTTTCACATCACACAGCTATAGCACTATGATTTGTCTATAGCTGCCATGGCAACATCCTGTGGAATCCTGAGATATGTAGTTTGCTGAGGCACTAGAGTCCTCCGACTGAGAAATTAAATCAGCTCTCCCTAATCTACAAATCCCAAGATTCCATAGGATGTTCCCAATGGCAGTTGAAGTGGAAGCAACAGTGCTATAATTGTGTAGTGTGAAAGGGCTCCTGGACAAATCAGAGTCAAGGGTGTAGCTATGGGGGGGGGGAATGAGCGCAACACCCTCCAGGTAAGAATTTTGCTCTCCCCCAAGCAGTTCCCAGTCCTCAGGTTCCTATCCTTGCAGGGTATGAAGCACTGAAAATTGTTCACTCTTAGGACTCTCCTGTTTGTTATGTTCTCCTTCCTTCTGGAATTTGGTCCGGCCACTTTCTTTGGAAGTCTAAACTCTATTTCTAAACGCTCAACTGGAGTTTTAAGCCATTGCAATGACTGCAATGCAGGGCTGAAAAAAAATTTCATCTGCAAGGGCAGAGTTCTTACAGTTAAGGGAGCAGATAATAAGAAACTCATTTTGTCTCCATTATTATCAGTCGTGTAGGGACGGGGGGGCGATAGAGGCGGATTGCCCTGGGTGGCAATGTTTTGGGGGTGTCCTGGCCTGTAGCCGCGCCCCCGTGAGCCCTGGCCACACACAGACACACCACGGCCATGGCCCCACACAGCGGCCATGCCCCCTGTGCCGTGGCCCCTCCACACACTCCAAGCTCCACCACTCATCATCATCATCATCATCATCATCATCATCATCATCTTTATTTATACCCCACTTCTCACCCAAGTTGGACTCAAAGTGGATTACAATCAAAAGATACAGCTAAAACCCATGGAATACAAGAGTTAAAGTTTAAACATACTTAAACAACAGAAAAGAATTAAAACAATACTAAAATACATAATTGAAAACTCAAATATTCTTCAAGAACATGATATCCAGCGCATTCTGTTAGACAGGCCACACGTAATCGCACTTCAAAGGCTTGCCTGAATAAAAACGTCTTTACTTGACTGTGGAAAGATAGCAGGGAGGGTGCCAGTCTGACTTCTTTAGGAAAGGAGTTCTAGAGCCTGGGGGCAGCCACTGAAAAGGCCCTCTCCTGAGTTATAGAATCATAGAAAAGTTGGAAGAGACCCCAGAGGCCATCTAGTCCAACCCCAACTATGTAGGAACACCCATCAAAGCACTCCCTTTGACAGATGGCCATCCAGCCTCTGTATAAAAACCTCCAAAGAAAGAGACTCCACCACACTCCATGGAGGCAGCATAATCCACTGCCGGACAGCTGTGACCATCAGGAAGTTCTTCCTGAGGTTCAAGTGGAATCTCCTTTCCTGCAGCTTGAATCCATTGCTCCTTGCCCTGGTCTCTGGAGCAGCAGAAAACAAGCCCACTCCCTCCTTGCCAGGACATCCTTTCAGATGTTTAAACATGGCTATCATGTCCCCTCTTAACCTTCTCTTCTGCCAACTAAACATCCCCATCTCCCTAAGCCATTCCTCATGGGGCTTCATGGCTTCCAGACCCTTCACCATTTCTCACCAACTGTACCTGTGGGGGTGGTGGGACAAATAGAAAGACCTCTCCAGCAGATCTCAAAGCCAGGGCTGGCTTGTAAGGGAGAATACGGTTGCCTGAGCTGTGTAGGGCCTTCAAGGACATCACTAGCACTTTGAATTGTATCTCCTTGTGGCAAACAACCACAGAAAAGCTGGACCCTGTGTCTTGCCTAGCCGTCACCTATCAAGCACATTTACATCACTTGTCTAACACCACATTTTTGCACAATTCATTTTGCAGTTTTCTGACTTGCATAAGAATGTGCTCCCACATAGAGGCACTCGAAGCTAACCTCATGCTCCTGGCATTAAATGAACTGTAGTCCACTAAACATTATGCAGCCATCTGAATTCTAGTATCCACCAGGAGGCACTATTGATTTACAAAAATCTTTGTACCTCATTTAACGAAAACTTCCCAAGGCTGGTGTTTTCCAGGCGCTGTTGGGCTTTGTTGTTCTTATCTGCAGTCAAGTCGACTTCAAAATGGTGACCCTATAAGTGAGACGCCTCCAGATGACCCAGTCATTAACAGCCCCGCTCAGGTCTTGCAAACTCAGGGCATGCGCGCCTTCCTCAAGTGCATCTTCCCATCTGCAATGCAGTCTTACTCTTTTCCTACTGCTTTCTACCTTACCTTACCAACGTTATTATCTTTTCTAGTGAGTCGTATCTTTTCATTATACGTCCAAGTATGACAGTCTCTGTTTAGTCGTCTTGGCTTCCAGGGAGAGTACAGGCTGGATTTGCTCCAGGACGCATTTATTTGTCCTCTGGGCAGTCTCGGGTATCCAACGAACTCTCCTCCAGCACCACATCCCAAATGAATGGATTCTTTTCCTATTAGCCATCTTCACTGTCCAGTTTTCACAACCCTACATAGATATCAGAAATGCAACGGCATGGGCAATCCCGACTTTGGCATTCAACGATATATCTTCACATTTCAAGATCTTGTCTCATTCCTTCAAAGCTGCTCTTCCAAGTCCTAGGCCATTTCTGCACTAGCTTGTTATAGCACTCTTATTCCACTTTCGACATCCGATGGACCTGGAGTTTGCAGTGTAAGGAGGGGCCAGCTGGCCCTTCCCTAAACTGCAAACCCCAGGATTCCATGGAATGTTGAAAGTGGAATAAGAGTGCTATAACAGGCTAGTGCAGAAATGGCCCTAGTCTTCTTCTGATTTCTTGACTGCATTTTGATTAATAACTGAGTCGAGGTGTAGGAAATCTTTGACTTATCTCAATCTCATTTTCTGCTGTAAAGTTATGTACTCATCTGTGGCCATTATTTCTGTTTTATTAGTGTTCAACCGTAAACTTGCCTTCGGCACTTTCTTCCTTGACTTTCTTCAGTAGTCATAGAATCACAAAGCTGGAAGAGAGCACAATGGCCACTGAGTCCAACCCTTTCCCAAGAAGGAATACACACTCAAAGCACCCCCTAGCAAAAGGGCATCCAGCCTTTATCGTTTCAAGTCTTCGCTATTTCCTGCTAGTGCTCAGCTCCAGTACCATGGAAAGTAATCCCAAATGAGAAAGGACCACCAGGGAGAATGGTGGTCTCTCATTCCTACAGTTACCGTATCTTGCAGTCAAGTTGATGAAAAATAACAGCAACAAAGTCCAACACCTCTGGAGGGTCTAAGGCCATTTCTGCCCTACACTTTTCTAGCCCGATGATTCCACTTTCAACGTCCTATGGAATCCTGGGGTCTGCAGTTTACGGAGGGGCCTTTCGAATTCTCAGCCAGAGAGCTCTTTGGCCTCAGGACACTACCAACCCCAGAATTCCACAGGAGGTTGAAAGTGGAATAATAGCACTAGAACAGTGTAGTGCGGAAATGGCCTACACTGGGAGCCTATCCGTTCTTCATTGGCTGCATTGTTTGACCACAAAGCAAAATGATCATTTCTGCCAGAATCCATAGGTTGTTGTGGGTTTTCCGGGCTTTGAAGCCGCGTTCTATTAGTATTTTCTCCTGACATTTTGCCAGCATCTGTGGCTGGCACAGGTGATCCTCTGAAGATGCTAGCCACAGATGCAGGCAAAACATCAGGAGAAAATACTAATAACACACGGCCTCAAAGCCTGGAAAACCCAAAACAACCTATGATCATTTCCGTTGTTTGTACAGAAAAACCCCCCTCTCATTTATAAGAAAATCGCCACCCTTCAGTATAAAATGATTACAGAATGCTTTGGTGTTCAAACTGAAAGATAAACCAAAGAGGAAATGCATCGCCAAAAAGAGTGTACAGACTCGCAAACATTTTGCATGTGCTAATTTGTATAGTGAGAGATGCACGTTTAGAAAGCATTGCTATAATTTCAATAAAACAAAAAATCTGCACAGTGTCCGTTGTATGGGACAAACTGACAGAATTTCCGCACTAGACAGTTATAGCGCTATGATTCCACTTTCAACCTCTGTGGAATTCTGGGGTTTGTAGTTTCCAGAGGCCAAAGAACTCTCTGGCTGAGAATTTTGAATGCCCCGCCCTAAACTGCAAACCCCAGGATTCCACAGGAAGTTGAAAGTGGAATAAAAGCACTAGAACAGTGTAGTGCAGAAATGGCCTTATTTCAGAAACGCTTACCGTTCACCATTTTAAAAGGATTACCCAAAATGCTCTGATGTCTACGATGAAGGGTGACTGAAAAGGAAATGCATCACCCGGATAAAAGGATGCTTTGAAATAAAGGTATTTCCTCTGTAAAGTTGCCCGTAGTGGCCTCCTTATTCTCCAGCCAGATGTGTTGCTTCTTCTCTCCCTTAGCCAGAGCTTCCTCTGGTCCTCGCTGGGCGTGACGGCCATGAGCTTCGTCACCGGAGCCCTCAGTTTCTGGGTCCCCGTGTACCTATACAGAGCTCAGCTCCTCCTTCACCACGTACCTCCATGTGGTCAGGTGGAATCGTGCAATACCTCCAACAGGTGAGGCACAATTTCTTCTGGATAAGCAAAGGGAGTGTGTCTGGAATGGGTTGGAGAGGTTTTGTGTGTATACATACAGACTTCTATACTGAAGACAGCCCGGATGCTGTAGTGATTTGGGTGTTGGAGAAGGACACTGGGAGACTCAAGGGTTCAAATCCCCGCTTGGCCATGGATACCCACTGAGTGACCTTGGGCAAGTCACACCCTCTCAGCCTCAGAGGGAGGCAAAGGCAACCTGCTCCGAGGAAAGCCTGACCCTATGGCCATTTCTGCACTGGACTCTTATAGTGCGATGATTCCACTTGCAACATCCTATGGATCCTGGGGTTTGCAGTTTCGGGAGGGGCCAGGCGGCCCCTCCCAAAACTGCAAACCCCAGGATTCCATAGGACGTTGCAAGTGGAATCATCGCGCTATAACAGTCCAGTGTGGAAATAGTCCATGATAGGTTTGCCATAGGGTGGTCATAAGTCAGAAGCAACTTGAAAGTACACAACAACATATACCATTTCCGCCCACTGATACTCTCCCGTTTCATCCCATTGCAATTCCAGCAGTGCCTTTGCCAGGATGGGAGCTCCATGCGAATGCTCGCCTCCACACCTGGCCGGCTCCCTGTAGAAGGGAGTGCAAGTGACGTGCGCCTTCCTTCCACAGCTCAGCCTCTTTCCGACGACACTTCCATTCCTTCCACATGGCCATGATCATGGGCGTTTAACGGATTTGTTCCATTAAGTGAACATCCCGCGATCATGAAGGGTGGGGACCGGTTGGTAGTGGAACTGTGATAGCAGCATGCGAAAGCACAACTGGCAGACGGCTGCCATCATATCTCCATCCTGGGACAGTGACACCATGCGGAGATGGCCTCAGTCTGTAGTCCAATTCCCACCCCTGCTTTAAAAGAACTAGGGTGGGCCACCCCGAATTCCACCCCTGGAGCAACGTCTGAATTCCTGCACAAGGTGGTGGTGGTAGAGGAGAGATAAAATATTCTTTCTAATCCACCCTCTCAAAAAAGACACAAAGATTCTGGAAAGAAATACACAAAAATATAGAAAAAATTTTTCCTATTCAATTCACTATGACCCCAGAAATTTATTTATAAAATATACTTGATGGAATAGATAATCAAACCAACAAGAAATGCTGGAGAATCATACCGTATACGGTAACAGCTGCAAGAATAGAATTTGCAAAATTTTGGAAAAATGAGGATGTTCCCAACATCGAGCAATGGTTTCAAAGTGTAGAAGAGATGAAAATAGCAGATGCTCTTTCACGAAAATTAAGAAACCGAACAGAAGAAGTCATAAAAAACGAGTGGGCTCCAACAGATAATTACCTCCAACACAAAATATAATCAATATATATATTGATTATATATAGAGAGAATTTATATATAAAGAGAATTTGAGAATGAGTAGCTGGGGAAAAACACATTAGTATATTCCAAAGAGTTTTAAGAAAATATGTACTAAAGTGTTCAGGTTACTTAATAGAATATCTAGTACATAAGGACCTGGAATGAAGGTTATTAAAAGACAACTGTTGAAGTATGTAAATAACTGGTAACATTTATGTTCATACTAAGATTTTAAGTAGAAGCGTAGGAGGATAAGAAAATACAGTAAACTTTCATGTATGTAGATAAAACTGTGAGAAACTGTTTTCAAATATTTGTTTTGTATTAAAATGATAAATAAATTAAAAAAAAATTCAGATGTAGGCCTAGTGGTCCCAAAGAGTAACTGAGGTCATCAGTAAGCCTGTTTCTGGACTCTACCATACAAAACTCTCATGAGCAAAAGTTCCTCCCTTGCTATACAGTTTCCAGCATGTAGAAAACCAGACAGTCAAGAAGAAGAGGTTTCACGTCTCTTGTTCCCTGGCCTGGTGGTTTTCTGTGCACAGAAAATAGTTTTGCAGCGTTACCTTACAGCAATGGTCTGCTGTGACATTGTCCAAAGGCAGCACTGTACTCTCGTTTTCCTGTTTGGAAGAGACAAAAACAGAGGTCTGAGCGCTCATTGTTAAAAGATGTATCAACACAGAGGTAAATCCTATTGATTTAATGGGTCTACTCTAGTTGGGACTAATTCCAGTGAGACTGAGGCCGAAGAGCTCTCTGGATGAGACTTCTAAATGCCCTTCCCTAAATTGCAAACCCCAGGGTTACATAACAGGTTGAAAGTGGAATAATAGCACTATAACACTGTAGTGTGGAAAGGCCCTATAATCTTTTCTACCTTGTTGAAGAGCAGTCTCCAAGTGAAGAATGGCTTTATTTGTGCTCAAAATGGGCTAGGTGCTATGAACAGCCATCTTGTTAGGCAGAAGTTCAACAGGCTACCCTGCTTTGGAGAAGAGGGAAGAAAAACACCCGTTGTATTTCTGCCTGCCGTGTGTTCCATCAAAAGCAGACAGATGCTGTTGAGAATAGAAGTGACCAGTCCACCAACCCGGACTTTATTGTTTTAAGGTTCTGCTGCAATGGCGGATAACTTGTGGCCCGTAAGATATTGCTGGACTCCAACTCCCATTGATCTTAGAGAGATCAATGGCCAATGGCCGGGGAGGATGGGAACGGTGGCTTTCCAGATTCTGTTGGATTCTAATTCTCATCACGTCTCAGGCAACTTGGCTAATTGGTGGGGATGATAGGCTTTGTGGTCCTTCAGTTGGACGACAGCAGCTTCCCCAACCAAGTGATAAGTTCTGTGAGTTCAAATCCAGATCTGTCTACCTACCTACCGACCTATCTGTATCTATCTGTCCACTAGCCGGATATTTGGAGGAATTACGATTGCAACAGGTATTTTGGGGGTTGTTACTGGAGCAGAAGCAGCCAGAAGATACAAGAAGATTAATGCAAAAGCTGACCCTCTTATCTGTGCTCTTGGATCACTCACATCTGCTCCATGCATGTACCTAGCCATCATGTTGGCTCAGGAAAGCATCGTGGCTACATACGTAAGTGGCAATAAAATACAGATTTATTCATTCATTCATTTGATTTTTATCCTGCTTTTCTCCCAGCATGGGGATGAAAATATTTTTTTAAAAAAATCACACCCAACATCCAGGTGATTTTTCACTGCAAATGCAGTGGTTGATTACCCCACAGCCCAATATTCCTACATCCCCTGCCCATGCAAAAATGGGTGAAAATTGGGCAAAATGAGAGCTGGAAGTGAGGCAAAGGAAGACAGGCAACCAGAGGGGAAGGAAATTGGCCCTATTCCCCTCTGGAGTTGCCAAACCCCTGGTTCATAGCCAACACAGCGTCTATTTATAATGCCCTTTCCACCAAAGGGTGGAACGTCAACATGCACAGTCAGAGGCCATTTCCGCACTAGACTGTTATAGTGCTATGATTCCGCTTACAACATCCTATGGAATCCTGAGCTTTGCAGTTTCGGGAGGGGCCATGTGGACCCTCCCGAAACTGCAAACCCCAGGATTCCATAGGATGTTGCAAGTGGAATAATAGTGCTATAACAGTCTAATGCAAAAATGGCCAGAGGCAAGGACAATAAACCATAGTGCTATAAATATATATAAAATGAAATCGCCAACGCCATGCCAGTCACTACCGCTCTCAGCAACCTCAGGTCCAACTCAGCAGCTTAAACTGGCGAACCAAAGAGGAAGGTCTTCCACTCCTGAAAAAAGCAGGTGAGATCCTGCTCCAGTTGGAGGTCCAAAGGAAGACCGTTCCACCGACATGGAGCCAGATCTTGACAGGCTTGCAGCCTTGCCGGGTTCTGCGCATTAGTGGAATGGACAGTAATCCTTTGCCTACAGATCTAAGGGCCCTTCCGCACTACCCTGTTATAATGCTATTATTCCACTTTCAACATCCTGTGGAATTATGGGGTTTGTGCTTTACTGAGGCCAAAGAGCTCTCGGCATTCTAAAGGCCCCTCTCTAAACTTGCAAACTCCAGGATAGCATAGGAGGTTGAAAGTGAAATAAGAGCACTATAACAGTCTAGTGTGGAAAGGGCCTTAGATTCTGTGTATGGTATATACCATGCTAACTGAGCTGCCAGGTACTGGGGAAAATTAGAATGCAGAGCCTTAAATACCAGACCCAAAAGTTTGAAATCTGGCCCAAACTGGTAGCCAGTAAAGGGATCTACGGGGAGAGGAGACACATGACTATTGAGGGAGATATTCTTTATCTTTACTATAGCCCAAGCTTTAAGTGTGTTATTCAAAGTCCTCAAAAACTGTAGGGTTTTTTTTAGCACTTTGGATAGCTTTTGAGGATAGCGTTGGGCACTTTGGATAGCTTCTTGAAAGTTCAGACTAAGCCCACCAACTTGCTTGAGTATGCGTATTTGCCGTTTTTCTGTGTCTCCCTGGTTGACTCATGATATTTTCTCTTTTTCTCTCTCCCTATTATTTTTCTTTTTTAATTTTTCCAGATCTTTACTGCCCTTGCCGAATTCCTTTTATCTCTAAACTGGGCCGTTGTGACTGACATCCTCTTGGTGAGCTCCGCTCCTTTACTGTCATATTGATTTGCCTGATAACCTGATAGGTCTATTCTTAGCTGTCCCCTTTCTCTGTACTCTCCCCACATGTCCCTTCAGGGCCATAGCCAGAAATGTGGAGAGAGAGAGAGAGAAAGGCAAGGGGTGAAAGTTACACAAAGCGGGATGGGGGAGCATCATAAGGAAGGCCATGAGTTTGCAAGACCTGGCCAGAGTTATTCATAACAGGGAGGCTTGGAGCTCTCTCATTCCCAGGGGTGCCATAAGTCAAAGGTGACGGGAATGGCAACAAGCATTATGAGAGTAACACAAAACTATTTAAATGTGCAATCTCAGTATGCATGTGCCATGAGCAAGTCATACCGTGTTGGGTGGACTCCCAGGTAAGTCATTGGGTGGAACCCTGTTGGCGTTTTGTGTGGATGTGCTGTGTCCCTCCACATCTTTTCCAACCTATGGCAGCCCTAAGGTGAATCTATCGTGGAGTTTTCTTGGCAAGATCTATTCAGAGGGCACTTACCATTGCCTTCCTCCGAGGCTGAGAAAGTGTGACTCACCCAAGGTCATCCAGCAGGTTTCCAAGGCTGAGATTTAAACCCTGGTATCCCTGGAATCCTTATCCAATACTCCAATGACTACACCATGCCTCCTCTCCTTCATCTATTGAAATTTGTTGTTAAGTGCTTTCAAGCCAGCACTGACTTATGGCAGCCCAAACCTTGAGTTTTCCTGGTCAGATTTCTTCAGAGGAGGTTTTCCATTGCCTTCGGCCATTTCTGCAAGACACTGTTAGAGTGCTCTTATTCCGCTTCCAACATCTTGTAGAATTCTGGGATTTGTAGTTTAGGCTGAGAATTCTAAAGGCCCCTCCCTAAACTGCAAACCCCAGGATTCCATAGGATATTGGAAGTGGAATAAGAGCACTAGAACAGTGTAGTGCGGAAATGGTCCATGAATCCATACGATATTGATCCATGTGTGGCAATTTATTTGGGGCCTTTCTGCACTACACTTTTATAGTGCTCTTATTCCACTTTCAACATCCTATGGAATCCTGGGGTTTGCAGTTTAGGGAGGGGCCTTTAGAATTCTCAGCTAAAGAGGTCTTTGGCCTCAGTAAACTACAAACCCCAAAATGCCACAGGATGCTGGAAGTGGAATAATAGCACTATCATGGTACAGTGCAGAAACGGCCAACATCTCTGATGACCAATCAGTGATAAGGGCAACATAGAAGCAGGAGGTCTAGATATGGTTCTTCCACAGGCTGGACGCAAATTTCCTACAGCTGTATCTGGCCTCATGGATTGGAATCATAGAATCATAGAGTTGGAAGAGACCCCAGGGGTCATCAAGTCCAACCCCCTGCCCTGCAGGAACACCCATCAAAGCATTCCCAACAGATAGCCATCCAGCCTCTGCTGAAAAACCTCCAAAGAAGGAGACTCCACCACACTCCATGGAGGCAGCAGCATATTCCACTGCCAGACAGCTCTGACCATCAGGAAGTTCTTCCTGAGGTTCAGGTGGAATCTCTTTTCCTGTAGTTTGAATCCATTGCTCCTTGTCCTAGTTTCTGGAGCAGCGGAAAACAAGCTTGTTCCCTCCTCAATATGACACATCTGCCATCTGATGGCCATCTGTGAGGGATGCTTTAGTTGTGGGTTTCCTGGATCAGCAGAATATTAGAACAGAGGGCACTTGAGATACTGTCATAGAATCATAGAATCATAGAAATGTAGAGTTGGAAGAGACCACAAGGGCCATCCAGTCCAACCCCCTGCCATGCAGGAAAACCCTCAAAGCACTCCTGCGCTACTGTCCTGCGCTACTGTTTATTTTTTTCCTCTATCCTTGTTGTAAGATGAAGTTGCATGGAAGTGGCAGACACGAAAAGGAAGTTCAATAGCAATAACAGAGAAATGTGTCCCTCCACAAAGGACAAATAAATGGAGGCTGGAGGCCGAAGAGGTGGAACTGTGTGTCTGTATATTCTTGCCCTCTGTTGCTAAATTAGTCAGCTTCTTTTGGGTACGGTAGAGGGGCCTATCCTATCACCCGTGGATAGCAAGGAACGGGGGAAGCCCTTTGTGAAAGCAGGACCCTCTCTTTGTTCCACCACCCCTTGGGGGCACATCTCTGGTTGAAATGTGGAAGAGGGCCCTCTTTGTGGCTGTTCTCATGCTTTGAAAGTCCTTTCCTAAATGCAATGCCTCCTCGTTCTTCTTCCACCAGAAGCTGAATACTTATTTTTATTGCATCAGCTTTGGGGGAACAGACTCTTTTATAAGGAAAGGGAACTATATCATTGTTCTTCTCTGTTTTATTTCCTGTCTTTTTAATGGATATAATTTAAATTGTTCTTAACTGCATGGATCGATTAACTACATTTAACAACAGTTCTTGGGATGTTTTTGTTTGTACCTGTCCTAATTTTTGCAAGCTGCCTTGTGTAGAAAGCGATATAAATTTTTTAAAAGGGGGATTAAAATGATGATATAACAACAACTGTTTGTCTTGGATACTATGTCATCTTTGGTTGCATAATCACTGCTCGCTTACATTAGAGTCTGGGAACATGATTTTTTCAGATGTTATACATTCTCTTTTGGTGACCCTGGGCTGATGGATTTGCTATAGAATGGCATTCCATTATAAATTGGCTTTCTCCTGCTGTCTGTTTCTTGGCCTTTCAGCCACTTCACAATATCTTGCCTTGGTTGCCTAGCAAAAGATACCGAGTCCTGTATCCCTGTTTTTGTGGTGATGGCCAGGAACTCCTTCATCTGATGTGATCCTTGTTGACCCAGGCAAGGACAATGCTGTATAGATTTTGTTTTTGATTTCTGCACCATATTTGATTGGTTTTTTTTTTCCACCTTTAGCCTGATTTGGGAGAGTCTAACAGCAGCAGTGTTAGGACTAGCATAGCCCCTTGCCTCACGGGAGCATGCAGTCCACCAGCAGCTCCTCCCAAAGGGTGATATCAGTAAGGTAACTAATGAAACCTCTTAGATTCCAAGATTCTTGGATAGAAACCAGAGCACCGATGGTCTCAGACTCCAATTGGTAACACGTGGTAGACTCTGGCCATTTCCGCATGGTGTTGCAGTCCTGCGATGGGGATGTGATGACATGGGTCAATACTTTTGCATGACATTGTTGCGGTCCCACTGCCATCCTGTCCCCACCCGTTGCGATTGTGGGATATTCGCTTAACGGAATAAATCCCTTAAGCGCCTGCAATCGCACAATGCTCCCCTCTCTGCTGGCTGGGTGGAAGGGGCAGAAGTGCAATGGAAGCATGAGAGAGAGGCCGGCCGCTCCGTGGAAGGAAGAGACATGCCACTAGTGCTCCCCTTCTGCAGGGAGCCGGCTGGATACGGAAGGGAGCGTTCCTGTTTGCTCCCTTTCCGGCAAAGGGATCACGACGGGAGGACAACGGGATCTGGTAAGGTGTGGAAATGGCCTATGAGACTGGGGCCATTTCCGCACTAGCCTGATACAGCGCTGTGATTCCACTTTCAACATCCTATGGAATCCTGGGGTTTGCAGTTTTGGGAGAGGCCGGCCGGCCCCTCCCAAAACTGCAAACCCCAGGATTCCATAGGATGTTGAAAGTGGAATCATAGTGGTATAACAGGCTAGTGCAGAAATGGCCTGATGGTGATAGTAAAGATAATAACTTGGGGGTAGCAGAATTGAAGACTGATACCAGGAAAAGATAATGAAATATTGAGACCTATAAACTGAAGTTCACTGCCTCAGGGAAAAGAACAGAACTGTGGTTCCTGGTATTTGGTGCTCTGGGAGCGATCTCAAACAGGCTAACAAAACATTTGAATGAAGCTTCCATAGATAGGATCACAACAGCACATTAGCCCCGCCAAAGCTGACACTACTTAAACTTAAAGCATGCTACGTTATCTGGTAGTACCTCCCTGCTTCCTAGATGGAACAGCACCCAAATCACTGAGGATCCAGAGCTTCAGTCGGTAATACCGGATTGACGGTGAAGCCGAGGCCGTTTCCGCACTGCACTCTTGCAGTGCTGTTATTCCCCTTTCAACATCCTTGGGGGAATTCTGAGGATTGTAGTTCACTGAGGTCAAAGAGCTCTCTGGCTGAGAATTCTAAAGGCCCCTCCCTAAACTGCAAACCCCAGAATTCCATAGGAGGTTGAAAGTGGAATAATAGCACTATAACAGTATAGTGTGGAAATGGCCCAAGATAATACTAAGGGCCCTGTCATACTACACTATTATAGTACTAGTTTCCATTTTAACTGCCATGGCGACAACCTGTGGAATTCTGGGATTTGTAGTTTAGTGACGCCCAAGAACTCTCTGGCTGGGAATTCTAAATGCCCCTCCCTAAGCTTCCAATCCCAGGATTCCATAGGATGGAATCATGGAAGTTTAAGTGGAATGATAGTGCTATAAAGGTATAGCGTGGTAGGGCCTTAGATTGCAAACCCAAACTACTTCTTGGTTCTAGGACAAAAGAGGGAACCCTCAGCCAAAAATCTTTGCTGGTAATTTGGTCTTTTCTGTCTTTGCGTTTCTCTCCAGTTTAAAATGGCTTCTCTTGTCTCCTCAGTATGTGGTGAAACCAGCTTGCCAGTCGACTGCGGTGTCTCTGCAAATTTTTGTCAGCCATTTGCTGGGGGATGCTGGAAGCCCCTACCTCATTGGAATTGTGAGTTGCGAGGGGCAGGGTGGGACAGGGGCTGAAGGGGAAGAAAGTTTCCCTTGGTGAGAAGGATAGAAACTGTTCCAAGTGATCTCACTTTACTAGAATATACAGCAAATCCAGTGGCTGCCATGTCAGTGGGAGCAGTGGGTCCACTCCAGGTTTCAACTCAAACTCTAAAGGTGCTGCATCTATTTTGAGGGGATAGGTCTTCTTCTATTTCTTCTTCTGCTGCTTCTTTTCTTTCTCTTTCTTCTCCCCCTGCTTCCTTTTCTTTATTTATGTCACGTCTTTCCCCCCAAACTGAGACTTCAGCAAGACTTAGCACCTTGGGTATCTCCTTTAAAGTCTGAACTAAAACCTGGAGTGGATCCCTTGCCCCACTGACATGGCTGCCACCAATCTGCCCTGTAGCCAGAGCCAGCTGAGAAGGGTCTCCCAACTGGGAGGTGAGGGAGGCAGAGGCTGCTGGAGGTACCCCTGTTAGCCTGAGAGGCGCTCCAGATCCGTAGGGCCAGGGTGGGCCTTTGCCCAAGTCCATGAAGACCACACAATGGTTTAAGCTGCCCAGATCTGACAGTGACGGGAAGTGTTTTGTCTCCAGATCGCGGATGCAATCCGGGGCAACCACGGAGACCGCACCTACCTCTGGGACTTCCGGAGCCTGCAGTACAGCTTTGTTTTGTGCACCTTTGTGGGAGTCCTTGGTGGAAGCTGTTTTTTGATGACAGCCCTTCATATTGAAGAGGATCAGATGAAAGCTGCACCTCTACCAGTTCAAGGTAAATGCTGAAGTCCCCACCCTGTCCTGTTAGAAGGAAGACTTCTGTAAGCTCTTCCAGGCTAGTCTAAAAATGCAAATTCTGACAATATGGCTCCCTAGGCTTTGCTTCTGTATGCACTCAGCCCACACTTTTTTGGCCTCTGTTTGTGGCAATTTCTTAGATGTCTGATAGGGTGCTTCAAAGATCTGATTTGTTGCAGTTGGCCTAAGATCTGAAGGACAATTTTTGTCCTCTTTGTATTTTCAAAAACATTTTCTTACAGCTATAGTACTGTGGTGCACTATAGCACTATAATTCTAAAAAAAATTAGACATTAAAAGATATTATTTCAATATGTCTCAGAATTAATGAGAAACCATTCAAGGGTGGGAATAAAATGTTGCAGCTGGCTCCAGGAATGTTCAGAAAATAGAAGAAAAACTTTTAAAAACAGCAAGAATTACAGCAATAATTACCACAGTCTCTCAGTCCTTTTGCCATGTCTGGAAGAGCCCCAAATCCTCTGTATCATACAGGTCTGTCCATTTTGTTTTCCCCTTAATCAAGTTATTTTCATATTGTGCTTGATGCAACTTGCTTCTTACCTAATAGCATCTCTAATTACATTCTTACTTCATTTCTTACTTATTAGTTACATTTATTCAGGTAATCTCAAAGGAGGGTGTGGGGCTGTTCTTTTCCCCATTTTATTCTTGCGACAGCCCTATAAGGTAGGTCAGCCTGAAAGGGAGAGAGAATGGTTTCCCCAAGGTTTCAGTAGTTTCACCTTAGTTCAATGGGAATGGGACCCTGAATTTCCCAGCACACTAAAGTACTACACCACACTGGCTAAGCGATTCTTCTCCATCTGCAACGGCTAAATTTAATAGTTATTCTCACTAGGGAGAGGACCATATTGAACCTGCCTGCCCTGTAGCTGTTTACAACGAAGAGCCTGCCAGAAAAAAAGGAAGACCTGGCAGCCGTAATTCAGCACTAAGAACATGGCTGGACACACAAGCCCGGGATTTTAAGAGCTAAGCTCTCAAAGCCCTCTCTGCAGGAATGCCAGGACTGTTTTTGAGATGGAGGAGCTCATCACAGAATCATAGAATAATAGAAATGTAGAGATGGAAGAGACCCCAGGGGCCATCCAGTCCAACCCCCTGCTATGCAGGAACACCCCTCAAAGCATTCCCAACAGACGGCCATCCAGCCTCTGCTTAAAAACCTCCAAAGAGGGAGACTCCACCACACTCCACAGAGGCAGCAGATTCCACTGCCGGACAGCTCTGACCGTCAGGAAGTTCTTCCCGAGGTTCAGGTGGAATCTCCTTTCCTGCAGCTTGGATCCATTGCTCCTTGTCCTGGTCTCTGGAGCAGCAGAGAACAAGCCCTCTCCCTCCTCTACATGGCACCCCTTCAGATATTTAAACACGGCTATCATGTCCCTTCTTAACCTTCTCTTCTGCAGACAAACATACCCAGCTCTCTAAGTCTATCCTCATAGGGCTCACCATTTTGGCTCCTCTGGACTTGCTCCAGCTTGAGCTTGACCTCCAGCCAGAGGTCAGCCAGTGGGTTTCTGTGGCTGAGCAGGGAGTCAAACCCTGGCCTCCAGGTTCGTAGTCTGATGCTTAAACACCACATCAGATTGGCTTTATGCTTCTTTTACACCTCTTTTTAAAAAGAGTATTGTGTTTCTAGTGGCCGAAATACCCCAAATATCCCCGATCTCATCTGATCTTGGAAGCTAAGCAGAGTACGTGTTGGTTAGTAATTGGATGGGAGACCACAGATGAATTACCGCATTATAGGCTACATTTCATGGGAAGGAACTGGCAAAAGCCACCTCCAAGGATTCTTTGCTTAAGGAAACTCTAGGAAATTAATGAGGTTGCCATAAGCCGACAGATGACTTGAAGAGACGTGTACACACACCTTGTAATTCTGTCCTTTTACAGTGTTTCGATGTGGTCTTAACTGTTGTGCTTTAGTGGTTTTACCAGAACTGTTTATGTAACATTTTTAAAACTTTCATGTTCATTTTTTTTTTAAGTGTACTTTGTTTCTAACTTGATATGAGCCACCTTGGACCCTGAGAGATAAATGGGGAGGGAAATTAGTAAATAAATTCGTGCAGGCATAGGGCTAAATACTTCTCCCATCCACTGCCGTAAAAATATCCTTAAATATGAAACTTTCTTACAAGCACAGCTTGTATGTAGAAGTCCTTGCCATGTGGTCAGTGCTGCTTTCTCCCAAATAAATGTGTATAAATGATTGCAAGCAGCTTTTCTTATTATTCCTAGGAGGACTCAGTCACAATCGTGGTCTTAATATATCTTAGTAGCTTTCTGATCATTTAATGCTTTCTGATGGATAATGCATGACGACGCTCAACCACATAGATTGTTTTGAGGGGATCAGCCCCCCCTTGGCTTGTCTTAGGGGGATCTTGAGTCCCACCGCCCCTCTCTCCCCATTTGGGGGTCCACGCTTCTAGGTAAAGGGGTTGAATCATACCATCCAGCGTTTCACAGAAGTAAACTGGGGTGTGTGGACCCAAGAAACATGTGGTGTTGCCAAGATGAGCAAAGTTATTAATGTCAGGGTACTTAGGTATGCACCCTAGAGCATGTGCAGAGTGCAGAAAAATAAGAAGCAGTGCCAAACCACTGCCAGTTGTTCCAGAGTGGAAAAAACAGCCACACGTGCTCACTGCGTAAAGTGCTGTTTATTCAAACAAAGCGCAAGATAAGCATAGGGCTTTAGGCAGCATGCCTAGAGACAAAAACAACAGGTACAAAAATAGCATGGAAGACGGACAAAGAGTGTGGCCAGAGGGAGTACCACACACGGTCAAAAGGCAGTAACAAATGCGGCCAGAGGCAATTTACAGAGCACAATCCAAGCCTTTTCAGGGCTTAACCGCACCCAGGTATACGTTGGGTGATCCCATATATTCACAGCATATGTTCTCCCCATGCTGGATGCTTTCTCATGAGGCAAGACCTTGCGAGGCCAGCTAGCCGTGATAACCCTTGCAGCTGCGCTGCTAAGCTCAAATTAGCTCATCTTTCCGTCCACCAGACGAACCTTCTCGGATGCGCCACACTCCCATTCTGAACGCCCTGACGACTAATGCAGAAGAACACGCAAGCCAGGAGAGGCTGCGGCGGTGGGCTTTTGCCTGAGCCTGCTGGGAAGGGCATGATTCTGTCCCCCCGCTGAGTTCGTTCATTTCAAACGACTTTGGTGCTTTGGATTCTGTTTGCAGCAATTGAAGTAAGCCAGGATGATAGGGAAAAATGGGAGGAGAGACAAACTGGGACACTTATTTAAAAGCAGCTGGAAAAGTGCAGAGGCAACAGATTAATTGGGACTGGCCTTCCCAAGCAGGGACAGCTGGGAGAGGTGTGAGAACTCTTCCCATTTCTCCCAAATTTGGATTTTTAAGATAATATCTCAAGTTTTATTTTATTTAGCAAGGGTGAACAGGTGTGGTCCCAATGCTGTTTTATGTGGCCTTTTCCCATTGTTTGAATCATAGAATCATACAGCTGGAAGAGACCACAAAGGCCATCAAATCCAACTCCTGCCCTGCAGGAAACACCATCAAAGCACTCCTGACACTCCAGCCTGTGTTTAAAAACCTCCAAAGAAGGAGACTCCACCACATTCCCAGGCAGTGTATTCCACCATCAAACTGCTCTTACCATCAGGAAGTTCTTTCTAATGTTTAGATGGAATCTCTTTTCCTGAAGTTTGAAGCCGTTGCTCCATGTCCTAGTCTCTGGAGCAGCAGCAAATCGGCTTGCTCCATCCTCTGTATGACATCCCTTCAAATATTTAAACAACTATTTGATCCTTTCAATCCACCTTTTAAATGGGCTGAACTCCTCCCCCAACACTTTAACGTCTGAAAAAATGGCAACTTTTCAAAACCAGAAATAGATTTATGGCCACTCACTGTAGCTTTGCTTTTGTTTTGTTTTGTGTCCCCTGAAAAATCCTAGGGCAAAAAAGTGACCCCCAGACCTACTGCAGTTGCCCACTCTGTTGTGTATAAAATTGTGAAGTCTGAGAAGTTGCACAACCTGGATGTAAGTGTTTTAGTACCTGGGGCCGTTTTACTTTATCCTACACAATTATAGTGGTATGTTCCACATAATTGCCAGGGATGCATCCTATGGAATGCTGGGATTTGTAGTTTGGCCAACTTTGGTAAAACTATCTGGCAGAGAATTCTAAGTAATCACCCTAAATGGCAAATTTCAGGATTCTATAGGATGTTGCCGTGGGAGTTAAAGTGGAATCATAGTGCTATAATTGTATAGTGTGAAAAGGGCCTTTGGAGAGACATGAAATAGGTCTCCGGTAGAACTGAACTGCATAGGAATTCGAGGAGGGGAAGAAACTATTTAAAAGAGGAGCAACAGGCATAACACAATCTTTCTTGAGAGGATGCTGTGCTAATTTGACACTTGTTGTGTGAGTGAAACTCACTGCAACTTGGCAAGCAGTCGGCAACGAGAGAAACTCCAGGGATTCCCCTGAGAGAGTCTGATCCTTCTGTTGGAGGGTTTAAGCAACAGAACAGGGGTGACATGAAAAAGAACAGCAAGCTGTTAATTATGTCATTTGTGATAACTGTATTTCGATTGTCAGGGAGGAGAGAGGCCCTTCGGGGAATCTTCTGACCCCTGAGTCAGAGTAACTTTTCTGGCTTTAGAAGATATTTGCCTTGCTTGCTGGTGGACCCCCCCCCCCCGCTATTTATTCTAGCAAACTCAGGCAGGAAATTATCTTGGGGCAGCCCTGCATCAGGAATGGGCAGCTGCAAAATGCTTAGAGGACTTGGGGCTGGAGGCTTGCACAGTGCTGCCAAAAAACATGGCTTTGCAAAACCGCGGTTTATGTTAAACCATGGCAGCCGTGCCCAGAACTGGATGCTGTATTCCAGGTGGGGTCTGACCAAAGTGGAATAATTTTTTTTCCAATCAGCTTTCTTCACTGTCCATACCTGCCCTACATTTTAAGAAATATTGCTTGGCCTGCTTTTCCTTCTTTCTTTTCTTCATTTTTTAAAGTCGTAGCCGTACTACAACTTTCAGAGAGTAGGGTCTGAATCCCTTGTTCAGCCATGGAAACCCACTTGGTGACCTTGGGCAAGTCACACTCTCTCAGCTTCAGAGGAAGGCAATGGCAGACCTCCTCTGAAGAAATCTTGGCAACAGTGAACAGCAATGAATGGCAATTCACAGGTCTTACACACTCTGGGCTGTGGCTTCTTTTTCTGAGTCTATCCTTCTGTATCCTATCTTCCTCTTTTGCTTCTGCCTTCTGTAGCATGATCGTCTTTTTCCAATATTTCATGACAGGCCCAAAATAGAATAACCACACTCCAGTCATTTTGGCCTCTGGCAAGAGTTTGGCCTTGATTTCCTCTTGGACCCATCCATTTGCCTTTTTAGCAGGCCATGGTTTCTGTAGAACTCTCATCCAGCACCACATTTCCAAATGAGTTGTTTTTCATAGAATCATGGAATTGTAGAATTCGAAGAGACCCCAAGGGCCATCCAGTCCAACCCCATTCTGCCATGCGGGAAGATACCAGCACAGCATTCCTGACAGATGGCCATCCAACCTCTGTTTAAAAACCTCCAAAGAAGGAGACTCCACCACATTCCCAGGCAGTGTATTCCACTGTTGAATTGCTCCTACTGTCAGGTAGTTCTTCCTAATGTTAATGTGGAATCTCTTTCCTGAAGTTTGAATCCATTGCTCCATGTCCTAGTCTCTGGAGCAGCAGAAAACAGGCTTGCTCCATCCTCCATATAAATCCCTTCAAATATTTAAACACAGCTATCATGTCACCTCTTAACTTTCTCTTCTCCAGGTTAAATGTACCCAGCTCCCTAAGCCAGTTCTCATAGGGCTTCATAGTTTCCAGGACTTCCAGCATTTTGGTTGCCCTCCTTTGGACACGTTCCAGCTTGTCAATATCCTTCCTGAACCGTGGTGCCCAGAACTGGACGCTGTATTCCAGGTGGGGTCTGACCGAAGTGGAATAATTTTTCCCCCAGTCAGCTTTCTTCACTGTCTGTACCTGCCCTACATTTTAAGAAATATTGCTTGGCCGGCTTTTCCTTCCTTCTTTTCTTCATTTTTTAAACTTTTAGCTAATGTTGGAAATCTTCTTTGCAGGCACTGAGAACAAAAGTTACGTCTCTCACGAAGAGGGCCTCTGAAGCGACCTTCTTGCGATGTGAAGCTACCTTTGGTGAAGCGAATGGTGGAAGAAAAGGACTGAATATCAACCGTTCCTCCATCTGGCAGAATGAGGAAGGAAGCAAGAAAGCTTCTGTAACTGCCTTCTTCACGTGGTTTTCAGAATCATGTGGCAACCTTCCATCCTCATCTCTGAACTGGCAGAAGAGTTTGCCAAGGTGGCAACAGAATCCGAGAACATACTAGCGCTGCCAGCGTGAAATCTCTTGCTTCTTAAAATATAACTGGTGAGAATGGTTAGAAGCAATCAGATCATAAGCTTATCTTTCACTGAAATTCACTGTATTCAGAGCTGGGATGCAACACATTCAACTAATGTGGTTATCCACAATGTGTTACTTTTTTAAAAAAATAAGGAAGGCATATTAGAGTTGCAAAGTAATGCAATGAGTGGGAAAAACATTACTTGTTTTGGTGTAATGACTAATGCACTCTAATTATTTTTTTTAAAAAAAAAATAGAGGAATTTTTAGATGCAGATCCGGCAGGAATTTTTAATTTTGTTTTCTCTCTTCATCAATCAATGATGTTTGAAGGATGAATGAGCAACATCCCGTGTTGTTTTCTTAATTCCATCAATTGATAGAAACTCTGCTTTAATGACTTCCCCCAACCTGGAACTTCCCGATGTGTTAGACTACAAAGCCCACCATCCCCAGCCAGCAATCGCTGAACTGGGGGATTTGTACACACCTGGAAGATGTCAGATTGGCACCCAAAAACACCCCAAAGAGATTGGTAGGTTGGGTTTTGTTTTGAGGAAGCCAACAACGAAATTTGCCACTGACGGGCAATAGTGCCACCTGAAGTAGCGATTTTCTGTCCAGTTTTCTGACATTAATGGCAGCAATCAGAAAATAATGGCAACTTAACATGTGAAAAAAAAAATTCCCCCACCCGTCAATAACATGGACAGATTTAGATTTTGGAGTTCAGTGATGGTTAACAAAATATATTAATCCTTTTCCATTTCCTATGTTTGTTGTGGTAGTTCTCAAGAGTTTTTTCAAAATATCCAAATGACGTTTCTGTTGCCCTGGGTTATTTTCTGGATATTCTCAGCACTAAATGCAACATTATATTCATCCCCTGAAGTGAATATCCTTTTAATTCCAAAATACATCAGAACACAAAAAGTATCTTTCTGTTTCCCCTCCTTTCTCTCTTCTTTTAAACTGGCATTATAGTGCTATATTGCATCACTGAAATAGCACTTTTGCACTATAATGCTGTGACTTTATTTTTGTATAGTACAGGAGGGGAAAAAATGCCCTTTAAACCACAGGGATGCTTCAGAAAACTACACCTTGGTTGAAAAGAAATCTTTGGAAAGCCCTCTTTGTACAGATCCGAGAAGCAGCTACAATTGTTTTTTGCTGCCAAGTGAATCTGTTCACCCATAATACAGTCTCCCTCTTCTCCTGCTTCCTTCCACTTTGGCAAGCATTATCATCTTTCCAACGAATCGCATGGTCTCATGATACGTCCAAAGTACGATAACCTTAGTCATCTTTGCTTTTAGCGAGCGTTCGGGCCTGATTTGTTCTTGTGGTTGTTGTGCACCTTCGAGTCATTTCCGCCTTACGGCAACTCTAAGGCAAGCCTATCACGGGGTTTTCTGGGGCTGAGAGTGTGTGACGTGTCTGAGGTCACCCGGGGGTTTCCTTGGCCGAGCGGGGAATCGAACCCTGATCTCCAGGATCATAGTCCGATGCTCAAAGCAGTGCACTGTGCTGGCTCTCCTGATTTGTTCTAGGAACAGCATTTGTCCTTCTGGCAGTCCATGAGATCCATAAGTGCCCTCCCAGCACCGCATTTCGAATGTGTGGATTTGCTTCCTATCACTGTCCAGCTTTTATACCTGTACATAGAAATCAGCTCCTAAAAGAGTTAATGAGTGGATACAGGAGGTGTCAACGAACAGCAAAACCCAAGGAGTTTGCTTTAGGCTAGTCTGGCGGAACCCTGGAATTCTTTGCTCCTGTATGCAAGAGCAAAATACAGCCAGTGTCCACACTTGCGGGTTTCACTTTTGCAGATTTGATAACTCACGGATTCGTTGCGGTCCCCTCTGCTGCCTCCCTGTGCCATTTGTAATAGGGACTGCAAACGCCTTGTGAGGCTGAGAAACTGCAAACAAGGCTTGTAAATCCCTATTAAAAGTGGTGTGGGGCAGCTGTGGAGGTGGCCAGAAGCCCCACCAGCCCCCCACTTCTGCCTTGGGAAGGAACCTCAATACCTTAAAGGAATCCATGGTGGGTTGAATATGGTTGTCATAATTTTTGGGTGTGTTAAATATCGTTTGGGAGGGCCTAGAATTATCCATGGTTTTTCCACTTTCACTGGGGTCCTGCGTCCCTAACCCTAGTGAATATGGAGGGATGACTATAGTGAATAGTGAACTGTGAGAGAGCCTATCACACAGACACACACACACACACACACACACACACACACACACACACAAAGACACCAGTCACCATCCTTGCCCCCAGGACTGAGATCTGCAGCAGTTTACAAAGCTTTAAGCAGATAAATATTGTTTAAAATCTGTTTCACTTCCATCTCTTTTTTGTTTCTGCTTTTCTGAGAATAAACACATCTTCTCTTTTTTTAAAGTAACTTGGAGACAATAAGAAATTGTGCTTTGTTTGATTAGATTTTCTATCCTTACAATGGAAGGAATACACATTGGTATGGGTAATAAAAAGTATACAACCAATTGAACAAATAAAATGGGTCAATTACAGGGAGAAGCAAGGTTGGACGTTTAAACTGTGGATCCAATAATAATGTATTAAGTAATTTAAAAGGTAAAAGGCAGATAGGGATTTTTGAATTAATTTGTGTAAATAATGTTCGAGGCAATGGATAAAAGGAAGTTGTTTTCTTTTTAAATTTAATTTATATAGGCACAGGATTACAAATGTACTGTGTGTATGAATGTCAAGATCAATTTTTTGTTACTGCGCCCAGGTTTGTTTCTTTTGATTTCTTTAATTAAAAAAAAACCAGATGCAGATAATAAAAGCTCACATCACTAAAATCGTGCAAAAAATTAAAATATAACGAAACGACTAATAGAATTGAATGCATTTTAAAACACATTGATTGCAAAGCAAAATATATAGAGAGAGACAATGAAGCACATGATTAAAAGCCCTTTCTCGTAAGCAATCGGTTTGCAAGGCCTGCCAAAACAAGAAGCCTTCTCCTCATGGAAGGACACGTAGAGGGTGCCAATCTGGCCGCTCAAGGAAGGGGACCCCAGAGCCTGGGAGCAACAACCAAGAAGGCCATCTCCTTGGTATCCACCAGATCTATTTGTGAGACTGGTGGGATGCAGAGAAAGGCCTCGTGTGAAGAATGTGACCCTTCGCATAACCTGGGTCCTTTTATTCGCCAGTTGTTCTGACACAGCTTCCGATGAACTGCCTACTTTGCTTGGTGGGGCTGTAACATACGTGGTACGTCAAAATATGGTAGAAACAGCCCTGTTGCATTTCATTCTGCCGAGCGGGGGTCTGGATGTCTGCCTGCCATGATGGCACTCACTGATCCTGGTTTTCAAGACCTCCTGTTCTATCAAGGAAGGATGGTGTCCTTTCCTGGCAGCCAGCCGAGGTTTACAGCTCGCCAATTAGAGTCTTTTATCAGTAGCCACAAGCAAAGTTTGTAACATTTGGTTAGCCAGATACTGGTAGTTGTTTCCATAGTCTGAGTCTGTAGTAAATTCAGAGCCACAGTCCAGTAGCAAAGTCCGAACACAAGGCGAGGGTCAAGGTTTCCAGGAACACGAGCAAGGGATCTGAATGTGAGGCGTGTTGCTTCCACTGATAAGATCAGTTGTCTGCAATGGCATCTTCCTATCCTTTCCCTTTTTATATGGGCTGACAGCCTCCCCCAGCTGTTTGCCTAATTGGTGCGTCCTTATATATAAATGCTTTGCATCTCCTGGGCTCTCCTTATTTCACCTGCCCTGGCTGCAGTAAATACTGCTCCGTTCATGTCTCTGTGGGCCTTTCCGCACTACACTGTTATAGTGCTACTATTTCACTTTCAACCTCCTGCGGAATTCTGAGGTTTGTAGTTTACTGAGGCCCAAAAGCCCTCTGGCTGCGAATTTTAAAGGCCTCATCCCCAGGATTCCACAGGATGTTATAAGTGGAATAATAGCAGTATAACAGCATAGGGTGGAAAGGCTCCTGTCTGGGTCCTGGGACGGGTATGACAAAAGGCTGGCTCCATCAATGTGTTTATTTGCTTTATGTTTGCCTCCCTGTGGCAACTGTCACCAGCAACCTTACTCAGGACTTTATTTGCAGGCGTTGGTGACATTCATACACTTTTGGGGGGAGGTAATTGACTAATGATTGCCTGCTTCCCCACATTGTCTGCTGCATCCAATAGATTTGCAATTTGAGAAAAATGGATTACGGATGGGAAGTGGGAGGAAAGATTCCCTCCTGAATCATTAAAAGCAACACTCACACTCTGTCACTATGCAGGCGAAGAGGAGGGGGATCCCCACAATCTCAGTTTTGTTCCCCTGTGTTTACGACATTCTGCAGTGCTGTGTTTATCTTCAGCTGCTGAACAAAATGTAATCCTGCCCCATCTTTACATTTAATCTGATTGTCTGGCCACATCCCGATCATTGTCCCTGACCTGGGGTGATCCTGCCCAATATCCATCTGACACAGGTGAAAAACCCTGAAGTCAGAAAGCTGACAGGTGATTTAGTCTCTAAAAAGGAAATCCACCAAACTGGCACATATTGCATAAAACCGTAGCACGGAAGGTGCCGAGAGAGGCAGCTGCTTCATCTGATAGCTGCAAAAGCACCTCTGAGTTCCTCTTTCCTTTGGGAAAAATATATCTCAGCGAAAGAGCTGCGATGTGTCTGGGACCAACTTTTGTGTCATCTTTATTCCCTCTAGTCCTGATGTTCAGGTTGTAAGTACCTTTCCTTATGTAGGCGACATAACACCATGCATGCAAAAAATGAGAGTGCTTGGAGGAACTCTTAAGGTTTGCAGAAGTACAAAAATCTTCCAAGGGGAACCTTGGAAAGCTTGGAAAATGGGGCTTTATAAATGAGGACTGAGCATGGTTATTGGGCATGAAGGAGAAAAAATTATGAGAGGTGGAATGGAGCATTGTGGATGGGGAGTGCGCCACTGGCTGGCTGGAATCCAGCACCCTCAAGTTGCCATATTTTGTTGCAGGTGGCCATTTGTGCATATATATATATATTTTAAGAAATATGCAAGGCTCAGAAAAGTTAAATTTTCAGACCATGGCTCTCAAAGTCCGCAGTGGCTGGTCTTACTGCCAATATTGGCTGTGGGATTCTGGGAGCTCTTATCCAAGAAGGTAATTTTTGCAAGCTCTGGAAAGGCAGAGTGTAAACAAGTGTTGTGACTCCACAGTGAGAGATGGAGAAAAAGACAAGATGTCAAATTAAAATGCAGAGCAGCTGTCGATCTGTGGGTAGTGGAAAGCAAGCGTACTGTTTTGAAAGACCCCAAACAGGGGTCAGGTAAGAAGAGGGCCAAGGGGTGGCGCTGTCCCCATTCTCTTTTGTAACAGTGGCCTCCATAACAACAGGACTATTTTTAAAAGGCTATAGAACTGGTATTATTTTGTTAAAATGCAGAGTGAGCTCGAAGGCTGGAACACGTAGATTACGGAGCTGAGCAGAAGGAGCCGGCAGGGGAAAGGGTCCAGAGCTGACCTACCCGTCCCAGCCGTTCCTCAATCGTAACCCATCAGGATTCAAATGCTATGGAGGCTGGATTCAAGTCCAAGGGTGGCCTGTGGCTCAGTGGAGCAGCAAATCCATTCCAGGTTTTAAGCTGGGTTTTAAGGGATCTCTCCAAGGTGCTGAACCTTGTTCCAAAATAGGCTCAGAACTTTGGGCCGCTCTTTCACAGCTAACCAAAACCCCAAATGGATTTGTTGCTCCACTGATGTGAGAGCCATCAGTCACGTATCTATATGTCTGCAGAACTCTTTCTTTCTCTCTGAGTGAATGAATTCTATGAGAATTCTTCAGCAAGAATTCCAATATATTTAAAGCTCCAACGGAAAAAAAAAAGAAATCAATAGATTTGTTGGGACAATTATTTTGTTCCAGCCATTCCTTTTCTCTTTTGTTTTTAACGGTACATGTCTGAAACATGAACTTGAACTGAGATTATATTTAGCACTGGTGGAGAGCAAATTTTACACTAGAGATTTGGGCAATGTTTGCCCCAAACCATCCAGAAAAAAACCCCCAAAAATAAAAAACCAAACAGAGGCAGTTCAAGTCAAGGGACAGAGCAAGAGGGCTCTATTGGTGCATCCTTTGGCCAGTCAGTGGGCGCTTGATTTGATGAATCTCATGAGTTCTCCCTTTCTCATCGATGCTGGGCTGCAGTAAGTATTGTCCCTTTCCATGTCTCTGTGTTGTGGCTGTTGGCAAGGGTCTTGTCTGTGTCCTGGGATGGGGCAATGCAGTTATGCATTTCCACCCATTTTGTATCTTAGTTAGGGCCTAAAGATTTTCATTCAGACGTCCAACATAACTGAACAGCCCAGGCAGAAGAGCCCTGCCACGAAGTCCTGCCCTGGCACCACATGGGATGCTTAGAATTTTGGGGGCAGTGGCTATGGGTCATCTTTAATCATAGAATCGTAGAGTTGGAAGAGACCCCAGGGGCTATCCAGTCCAACCCCCTGCTATGCAGGAACCCACATCAAAGTGTTCCCAGCAGATGGCCATCCAGCCTCTCTTTAAAAACCACCAAAGAAGAAGACTCCACCACACTCCATGGAGGCAACAGCAGATTCCACTGCTAGACAGCTCTGACTGTCAGGAAGTTCTTCATGTAGGAACCAGTCGTGTAGGGACGTGGGGGTGGGGGGAGAAATTCACGCCAGGCAGCAATGTTTCTGGGGCGTCCCGGCCCGTAGCCACATCCCTGTGCGCCCTGGCCACGCCCCCAACACACCGCAGCCACGTCCACCCCACAGTGGTCCCACCCCTTGTGCCGTAGCCATGCCCCCTCTTGTCCGCCCCACACACTCCAAGCTGTGTCACTGGTTCTTCCTGAGGTTCAGGTGGAATCTCTTTTCCTGTAGTTTGAATCCATTGCTCCTTGTCCTAGTCTTGGGAGCAGTGCAAAACAAGCCCCGTCCCTCCTCAACATGACATGCCTTCAGATATTTAAACCTGGCTCTCATGTCCCCTCTTAACCTTCTCTTCTGCAGACTAAACACACCCAGTTGCCTTAGACGCTCCTCATAGGGCATGGCTTCCAGATCCTTCACCAATTTGGTCGCGCTACTCTGGACACATTAATATATAGAATTTGTTGTATGGCTGTTAAATATATATATATATGGATTTAAACTGTGGTTGGGTTTGCAGTATTCAATTACATTTGGCCCCAAAGAGAGAGGTATACCTGCAAGGCAAGTTATTCATCACAGCCGACAAGGGTGGAGCCTGGGTTGCTCATACAGCAAAGTTGTGCCTTGCAGTTACCTAGTGAGCACTGCCGGTTGGCCACTGCGCATTGTGGTTGTGCATTGTGCATTGCACAGCAGCATCTGATCCTTGTCTCCTGTTGTGCAGTGTTGCTATTCCACATGAGAGCTGAGTAGTTCTGGCATAGTGTATCTCTACCCATGAATGTTTACACTGGGAGTCCACTTCTGGCTTTAAAAATGGCTTTGTTTTGTTTTTTGAGGTTAAATAGGAGGGCAGAGAGGGGTCTGTGACCAATTTCAGAGGTGGTTTGCTGCTCCTGGGAAGACCATTTATCTCTTCTTCCTTTTTCCTGCCTGAAAAAGGACAGTCCGGTGCATCTGGACAGGCGGAGGTCTTCAAAAATGGCCCAAGGGACCCAACGCAGTCCTGGGCCTCCCCTCACCCGCCCCTGCTGTAAAGGATCAGTCAGGCCGTCCCTCTCCCGGAAAAGTCCAGGGCATCCACGGAGATGATCGAGACCCAATTAAGGAGCTCCTTGAAGACTCTCTGCAGAATTAGAGACCACGGAGAGGCTAATTAAGAGAACTCCCTGTGGAGTCGGTTAATAGCTGTACTGGAACTGGTGAAAATTTCAATTATCTTGTGTTCCTTTCTCCGGAGTGGCCCGAATGGGTCCGTTTGATGAAATCAGACTGCCTTGGTTGACCCAAATGGCAGTTTTCTGGAAGGAGAGAGTGAGAGCGAGCGAGCGAGCGAGCGAGCAATATGGTGGTGTTGAAAGGGGACATGTAGGAATAAGGTTTGCTTAAATCTGTTAAAATATGTATATCCTGCCCTCTAACCCAGGGATCTCAAGGCAGTGTGCAATAAAAGCAACTTGGAACAATTAAAAACAATAATTTCTAAAGCCTGAAAGCATTTTAAATCTTTTGTCCCTTAAAACAAGATGATTTAAAATTATTTAAAATGAAGCAAACCATGTGCAAATTGGATAAAATCAGCTGAACCCTGAACGCTTTAGTAAAAAGTCATGTTTTAATGCGGCACCGGAATGGCATCAGTGTTGGCACCAATCGGAGGGGAGGGTTTTGGGAAACCGGAGTGCCACAGCTCCTTCCAAGATAAGCACGTTGTGTTTTATGAACATATTACAAACAAGGGAAATAACATCACTCCTTTTGTTGTGTAACCGTAATATTGAATTGCTTTTATTTTTATGGGAAAATGGCCTGACAAAATGGTGGAGGAGGAAGATTACACGACTCCTGTGCTGGATCACAACATTGTGGGTACTGAGACAAGCGCTAGGTGGGCGGGAAGAGAATATTTTCTGGATCCCAGAAAAGCAGCTTGTAGCATTCAGATGTTTTTAAAATTTAATTACAACAATACTGTTACTCTTGAGCAAAACAGAAAAGAGAGCATTGCTATTAAAAAATACTAAGGATGATGGCAATTGACTGTTCAGAGTGGCAACAAGCTTAGAAGTATAACTCTAACTAATGATTTTAAAAAGTAACTTTCCAAGTTCTGGCGTGAACAAAGGGCCAGCAGAGGGTTTTTGAAATTAGGCAGAAAGTTGTGATTTCCATATCAATAGAGAAGAGAGTTTGATCCATGTGTTTGTCTGAATTTTAAACAAACAATGTGCCAGACCTGTTTGGGGGGCATGACTCACCGCCTTGGGAGCTCCTTTAAAGTTCAGACTAAAACCCAGTGGGGATTCACTGCCTTACTGACATGGAAGCCACCAGTGGCCACTGAGTAGAATCATAGACTTACAGAATCAACAGAGTTGGAAGAGACCCCAATGACCATTGAGTCCAATCCCTGCTATGCAGGAACACACGCTCAAAGCACCCCCATCAAATGGCCATCCAGCCTCTGTTTAAAAACCGCCAAAGACGGAGACTCCACCACATTCTCAGGCAGCAGCATATTGCACCGTCAAAAGGCTCTTACCATCAGGAAGTTCTTCCTGATGTTTAGGTGAAATTCCTTTTCCTGTAGTTTGAATCCATTGCTCCATGTCCTAGTGTCTAGAGCAGCAGAAAACAAGCTTGCTCCATCTTCCATACGACATCTCTTCGAATATTTAAACATTTGTACGTATGGCTTTATGGGGAGCTGCTAAATGTCTGCCCCTCACCAGCGCAACGCTTGCCTCTTGGGGAGAGTTATAATCTGCTTGAAGTGGCTGCGCGAGTCCATCTTCACTGACTTTCAGCAAATCTTTAACTATGTCAGCCAGGTGTGTGAGGGAGGATTGTTTTAATCAGCTGTTTTTAGCACAGAAGTGAGGTGCATATTCAAATTCATAAATATTTATGTCGTCTTCTATGCTATGTACCTTGCTTTTTGTAAACATCAATTAACAATTTAGTTAAAAGCATTAATGAATGCTTGGGCTCACTTTTTTACAGAGAACATTGGGTTTTTCTTCTCTCCCCCAACATGAGAGGCACATTTCTTATCTGTGTGTTGGAGGTGGTCCACTGTCTCCACCAGCATCCTAATGTTGACGGTGCTTCAAAGCAGGGGTGGGAAGCCTGTTTCAACCTGAGGGCCGAATTTCATTTCAGAGTTCTTGTGGGCCGCATCCCAGTGGTGGGCAGGGCCAGGGGCAAAGGGGAAGGGGCTAAACCCATGAGCAATATTTTAAATTGAATCATAGAATCCTAGAGTTGGAAGAGACCCCAGGGGCCATCCAGTCCAACCCCCTGGTCTGCAGGAACACCCATCAAAGCACTCCCAACAGATGGCCACCAGCCTCTGCTTAAAAACCTCCAAAGAAGGAGGAGACTCCACCACACTCCATGGAGGCAGCAGCAGATTCCACAGCCGGACAGCTCCGACTGCCAAGAAGTTCTTCCTGAGGTTGAAGTGGAATCTCCTTTCCTGCAGCTTGAATCCATTGCTCCTTGTCCTAGTCTCTGGAGCAGTAGAGAACAAGCCTGCTCCCGCCTCAACGTGACATCCCTTCAAATATTCAAACATTCAAATATTCAAATATTAGAATCATAAAATATTAGAGTTGGAAGAGACCCTAGTCCAACTCCATTCTGCCATGCAGGAATACACCATCAGACACTCCTGACAGATGGCCATCCAGCCTCTGCTTAAAAACCTCCAAAGAAAGAGACTCCACCACACTCCACGGAGGCAGCAGATTCCACTGCTGAGCAGCTCTGACCATCAGGAAGTTCTTCCTGAGGTTTAAATAGAATCTCTTTTCCTGTAGTTTGAATCCATTGCTCCATGTCCTAGTCTCTGGAGCAGCAGAAAACAAGCTTGCCCTGTCTTCAAAATGACATCCTTTCAAATATCTAAACATGGCTCTCATGTCTCCTCTTAACCTTCTCTTCTGCAGAATAACACGCCCAGCTCCCTAAGCCGCTCCTCATAGGGCTTCATGGCTTCCAGACCCTTCCCCATTTTTCCCCTCCTCTGGATACGTTCTAGCTTGGAGATCTTGCTTTAACTTGGAAACTTGAGAGGACCGCATTTGGCCCCTACAGAGTAACAACTAAGGAGTAGTTTTCTGCCTGAGGGTACTTACAATTGAAACTTTGACAGCGAGAGAAGGGAGGGAAGTGGAGCTAAGGACAACCAAAGGAAGAACAGGAGTTCAGCTCAGATGCTGAATGTAACTTTTCTCCTGTCACTTAATTGGACATCCTTCCTGAAATTCCCAGGAGCTTTGCCAGTAACTACTAGTGTGACAGAACTTGGCTTGAGGGAAGGAAAGATGTCAAGTAACTGACAAGATTATCTGGGTCTGCTTTTCTCCCTCCTCGCTTGCTTCACATCAGAGTTGGGGTATGCAAGATATCCTTTGATATAAGCTTCAGACGGGTACATCTGGAGATCCCTCCCTCCAACCAGAGAATGTTGTCACAGTCCAAGGATTTGTCTTCTTCAGAAAAAAAAAATATTAAAAGTGAATTCTTCCCTTTGCCTCCAAATGGGCCAAATATGCTCACCAGCCATGGAATATAGCATGGCAGAGAAGAAAAATGGACCACTCATGGGGGTAAGCGTAGAAAGGAGGCCTTTGCTTGGAGCTATTTATAGAATCATAGAGTTGGAAGAGATCACAATAGCCACTGAGTCCAAACCCATTCTGCCATGCAGGAACAAACACTCAAAGAACCCCCTGCAAATGGCTGTCCAGCCTCTGCTTAAAAACCTCCAAAGAAGGAGACTCCGCCACACTCCCTTGAGGCAGCATCTTCCACTGCCAGATAGCTCTGACCATCAGAAAGTTCTTCCTGATGTTTAGGTGGAATCTCTTTTCCTGTAGTTTGAATCCATTGCTCCATGTCCTAGTTTCTGCAGCAGCAGAAAACAAGCTTGCTCTCATCTTCAACACGACATCCCAGCTTGGCTATCGTGTCTCCTCTTAACCGTCTCTTTGTCAGGCTAAACATATCCAGCTCCCCAAGCCTCCCCTCAGAGACCATGGCTTCCAGACCCTTTACCATTTTGGTATTGATTGCCAGAGCCATAAATTAGAGTGTGCCTTTTAACAAGGAGGGCCTCCAGCATTTTGTTGCAGTTTTCTTTTGGTTCCCTCTGCTTTGTGCCTTGTTCGTGTCTGTATCTGTGAGAGTACGGAAAATTTACCTTTTTTTGGATTATAACTTCCAGACTCCCCCAGCCAGCATGGGCACTGGCTAGGATATTTTTGGAGTTGTAGTCCAAAAGATATCTTTTATAGGCTTTTATCAAAATAACAACAGATTAACCAAGGAATTGGTAAACGGCAGAGTGCTGAAAATGTTAATTGCAAGAGTGCTTACCGCTAAATAGGCCAAAATAGCTTTGGTCTTCTTCTTCTTATTTTTTTTTTATAATTTTTATTATAATTTTTATAATATATAAAATCACTAAGACATAATATTATTCATGGAAAAAAAACCTGTACACTCTTATATATCTTCTTTTTCTTCCTCTAATCCTATCTAGGACTTGTTTTTATTTACAAGCATATCTTGTTCGTACTTCTAGCATGAAATCATCTCTTTATTCCTGATGTATACATTTAAATATGTATATTTATATATTACATCATTTGAATCCATCTTTGTATAATATTGCTTATCGGCTTATACCAGTCTTTGTTAATTGTTACCCTCTGTATCTTAATTCAGTTTTTCAACCTCTTTGATTGCTTTATCAATTAACTATTTGCTATTCGCTCTTTAATTTTTTGATACAGTTGTTTAGAGGCTCCCATTCCTTATGAACTTTGTCATCTGTCCCTGCTTTTAATCTTTGCGTCAAGATATCTGCCATTTTTGTTTCCGATAAGTTGTCAAGCCATTGTTCTGTCTTAGGGGGTCTCTTCATTTTTCGGTCTTCTCTTTGAAGCAAAAACTCTAAATGCATGCCACCCTGATATGACTCATTGGAAAATATGACAAGGCTCTGCAAAGTGAAAGGAAGTGGGAAAAGAAAAGGCCATGGAGATGGACTGATTCAGTCCAGAGAACGGAGTCCTCCCTTTGCAAGTCCTGAGAAGGGGGTCTTCCTAAATCAAAGCCAATAGCAAACAACAACAAATTTATGCCACACAAAGCACTGAGGGGGGTCTGGTTCACTATGGGTGTTTCCACGCTACACACTTATACCATTTTGATACCACTTTAACTGTCACAGATCCATCCTACAGAGTCTGGAGATTTTTAGTTTTGCAAAGTACCTGGAGTCCTCTACCAGAGAGCTCCGATGCTATGTAGTTCAGAGGTGTGCACGAAATAAAGAATATTAAATGCCTTGTATGTATGTGCCTTCAAGTGGCCTGCCGACTCATAGTGAGCCCATGAATTTTGTAGGGTTTTCTTAGGCAAAGAACACTCAGAGGTGGCTTTGCCAGTTCCTTTCTCTGAAATATGTTGTGTTGTGTACCTTCAAGTCATTGCTGATTGACTGCTTTAACTCCAGAGTGACAAAACATTGAGGGGACTCATGACAATCTCGTAATGTTTGGTCAGAAAGGGTGTATAGGGAAGACCTCTATAGGGTAAGATTGAGGGATGGTCTCTGATTGCTCCCCAGTCTGGACAGTTTGTCTTTCATTGTATTCAGAAATGCACAGAATCTGGAGTGGTAAAAGGATTAGCACACACCCATCGGCGTCGGGTTTTTCCACCTCATCCTCTCAAGACGTATGACCCTAAACACGGCGCAGGTGAGCTTGACCTCACAACATGATCTCCAGTCAGCATGACCTCGATCGTCCTCTCCAGTCATTAATAAGCCCCATTTATGAAAATTCCATATCCTAAAGGAGGTGTGGTAGGGTAACATCCATCATAGCCTTCTGAGAAATAATTCTTGAGCCTTAGCTGCCTTTGTTTGACTTGAAGGGGGTGACACTTCTTTCCCTTTCTTTTTGCCGCTCTAAAAAAAAAGAAAAGAAAGAAAATTATGAATGAAAGGCAAAATGCCTCTTCCTTTAAAAAAGGAAACAAGAAACACTTTTGCTTGGCAGTTTAGCGCCTTCCTTCCATGTGAGGCTTTTCCCCCCTCCCTGAATAGAAGCAGGTGCTAATTTGAACTTTAGAGTAAATGAGTGAGAACCATGGAAAAACACTCCAGAGAGGGGAAGCCGGAGCTGCTTTGAATTGGCTCTTTTCACCCGATCGGCCATCTGTTTCTACGGTGTTGGGCTGTCAGGTCGGCTGGGCTCTCCCTGCCGTCTTTTGGGAAATAGGTTATGCTGTAGGACAGTGGTTCCCAACCTGGGATCCAGGAACCCCTGGGGGGGTCTGGAGACCCCTGCTGTTGAAACCAACTGCAGCGGCAGCAATGGTGAAGCGGTAGCGGGGCGGGTGGGTGGAAGTCCCAAAACTGCTGCCTTGTTTGGACGTGAGGGAGTTGTTTCCATGCCCACACCTCCCTGCTATATCCCTGACGAAAGAGACACAGCTGCAGGCATATGCGTGCATCCAAATTATGACTCTGGAGAGCAGGGTTTGAATCCCCACGGGGTGACCTTGGGCAAGTCACATACTCTCAACCTCAGGGAAAGACAAAGGCAACAAATCTTGCCAAGAAAACCCTCAGGCTAGGTTCGCCTTAGGGTCAATTTTCAAAGGGGAAAGACACGACAGCTAGAAGGAGCCTCCCCCTCTCAACAGAACTTTGTTGTTGTGTGCCTTCAAGTCACTTCTCACTTATGGCAACCCTAAAGTGAACCTTTCGCAAGGATTTTTGGCAAGATTTGTTCAGAGGGGGTTTGCTTTTGCCTTCCTCTGAGGCTGAGAGAATGTGACTTGCCCAAGGTCACCCAGTATCTGAGTGGGGGTTTAAACCCAAGTCCCCAGAAGCCTTTAATAAATGAATAAATACTTGAAAATTTAAATATAGATTTGACTATTTGAATTTAAACATTTAAATCTTGAGTTAAGTCTTGGGGGTCTCTGGCAAGAAGTTACATTTAAAGGGGGCCCCCTGTAAAGAAAAGGTTAAGAATGACTTCTGCAGGGCTTAGGTAAATCATTAAGTAGGTGGGGGGCAAGAGAAGATGGGACAAACTGAGCACCCCAGAATGTTAGGGTACTGGATTGTGATAAGAACAAACAGACATGACTGCCAGGTCACTGTGTTGGCAGGGTGGGCAAGAAAATGGGAAGGGGGAGGTTCACATGGGTGGTTGCCTTGTGCTGCAGCCGGGGGGCGGCACGGTTTCAGCCAGGAGGGGTTGTTTTGTAACATCTCTTGCATTTTTGTCAGAATCTCCAAAGTGCAATATCTGAATTGGCCACTTGGGGGAAGCAGAGAGCATTTCCCAGCAGTTTTCGGTGGAACAATAATGACAGTAAAAGGCAACTTCTTAGCAAGACTTAGTGAGTCACCTTTCTGGACTGCAGGAAGAACAACAACTTGTTTGGTGATTGGAATAACCAGCACAGTAACTTTTTACAAAGGAATGTCTTGAGCTCTGTCCCTGCTTTAGTTTCATGTTTCCTTGCAGTCCTAAAAGTGCAATTCCAAACTAAGTGGCATGTCATCGACTGGCACACCTAAATTTTTCAGAGGATGCCCTGTGGAGGCAAATCGGCTTAGTGGATTAGAAGTCCTTGGATTAAAACCAGCCAGTCATACGTAGGCAATGATCCTCACCCGCATCTAGACAGAGGGGTAAATGTAGAAATTCTCATTCCTTATTCACCTGTTTCCCCCACTTTCTTTCAAACTTCAGAAGACAAACAGCCGTCATTAAATCAATTATTGGCTTCCAGTGACTTCTCTGGAAGAGCCCAGTCCCACACTGAATTGCACCCTTGAACAGAACAGCTCATTTCCTTCGTCAATGAAACGCTTTCACATTTGAGCATCATGCGGTGATTTCTCCACTCCACGGGTGTGTGGGAATATTCTTGGCATTTGTTTTGTTTTTAATGTGCCGAAGCATGAAACCCGCTTTTAAAACTGGCTGTACTGTTTTTGCAGCCCAATTATGCTGCGGGGGTGCAAGCAGAAAGTGGTGATGTTAATGTGGGAGAGACTATTTGAATGTGCACAAGAAGGAAAAAAACAAAACAAAACAAAACAAAAAACCAACCTCTGGGTGGATTCACAAATGCATTGCTTTTGGAAGGAGTCCTGGGAGAGATTCGTTACAATAAACAGTGAAGGAGTTCCTGGAGCAGTGATAAAAGAATGGCATCCTCACATAAGCCGAGCGGTTTTAAAAATGTAAGCGACATTTGAAAATGTGCTTTTATGCCTCTGTAACTTGCAAGACCTAGGTCATTTCTGCACTACACTCTTATAGCGCGATGATTCCACTTTCAACATCCTATGGAATCCTGGGGTTTGCAGCTTCGACCGGCCCCTCCCGAAACTGCAAACCCCAGGATTCCATAGGATGTTGAAAGTGGAATCATCGCGCTATAAGAGTGTAGTGCGGAAACAGCCCTAGACTGGGTAGCTGAGGATAGATAGAGTAGCTTTGAGATCTCCCGTTCATAGGATTGCCATAAGTTGAAGGCAACTTCACGGCAGTTAAAAACAACGGCAAAGCATGGTATCACAGGAATTAGCCAGATTTGGTGTAAGTGTGGGGAAAGCACAGCACTGTGGCCATTTTTAAGTCTCCAGCCCTCCCTCACTTTTTGGGCCCAAATTTCCCTAGCGGGCACGGGGTTAATTTTGCTGCATTTTTGGCCACTCCTGTCCTGAAAATAGAGGATTTTTTCAATAGAAGGAAGTGATGCAGAAATTGACTTCCAGATCTATAGGAGTCTAGCGTCTAGGACAGTGGTTCTCAACCTGTGGGTCCCCAGATGTTCGTGGACTTCAGCTCCCAGAAGCCCCAGCCACTATGGTCAATGCTCAGGGCTTCTGGGAGCAGAAGTCCATGAACATCTGGGGACCCACAGGTTGAGAACCACTGGTCTAGGTCAAGAGAAATGATAGTACCACTCTATTTTGCTTTGGTCAGACCTCACCTGGAATGCTGTGTCCCGTTCTGGGCACCACAGGTCGAGAAGGATATTGAGAAGCTGGAATGTGTCCAGAGGAGGGGGACCAAAAGGGTAGAAGGCCTGGAAACCATGAAGGCCTATGAGGAGAGACTTAGAGAGGGAGGTATATTTAGCTTGGAAAAGAGGTGATTAAGAGGTGACGTGATAGCCATGTTTAAATATTTGAAGGGATGTCATATTGAAGATGGAACAAGTCTATTTCTGCTGCTCCAGAATGTAGGACACAGAGCAATGGCTTCAAACTTCACGAAAAGAAATTCCATCTATACATGAGGAAGAGCTTCCTGACAGTAAGAGCACTTCAGCAGTGGAATATACTGCCTTAGAGTATGGTGGATTCTCCTTCTTTGGAGGTTTTTAAACAGAGGTTGGATGGCCATCTGTCAGGAATGCTTTGATGGTGTCTTCCTGGATGGCAGAATGGGGTTGGACTGGATAGCCCTTGTGGTTTCCCTGTTGAAATTCATTTTGTTAGTTCTGGTCCAAGTCTCTAACCTGTTAAGATCATTTTGCAGTTGCTCCCTGCCACCCTCACTGCTGAAAACAATTGCTGGCATTCTTTTAGGCAGTTACAATGCCATAAGCTAGACATATGACGTCAGAGCAGTTTTGTATTTACATTTATGATTGTAGCAGCATTGCCAGGATTGCAGATGTCCCTAAAACCCACCTTAAAAGCCAGGCAGGTGTACTGAGCAAAGGAGTTCTGCAGTACTGTTATTCTCCTTGTCGAAGGATGCAACAAAGAGTAGTGACTGGACCACCCAGGAGACTGTGGCTTGCTGGTGAGAGGGGGCTGAATGTGTCATCCTTCACAACCCTGCTCACTACTACTGCAGAATTCCTTCCCTTGCTTTTAAGGTGGCTTTTAGAGGGTCAGATCAAGGAATGGGCTGTAGCTACGCAGTTGCGTAGGGACGTGGGGGGGGATTTGCCCTGGGCGGCAACAATTTTGGGGTGTCCCAGCCCGTAGCCATGCCCCCACATGCCCTGGCCATGCCCCCCACAGCAGCCACACCCCTGTGCATGGTAGCCCCACCCCTCATGCCGTAGCCACACACACCCCTCTCCCTCCACACACTCCAAGCTCTGCCACTGTAACTACAACATCGCAGCTATGTGTCCTCTGTAGGATCTTGGCCTAACTTTGCTTCTCCTTTCTTACACCAAAATCAAGCAGCGCACGACATGTGTGAACTTTCTATAATAGCAGAGAAGATATGTGTGTCCCACACAGCTTAGATTTTGGTTCAGAAAAGATGAAACACAGTGCCGGCAGTGCAGCATATTCAGGGGTGAGGGGGGAGATATTGTAGCAGTAGGGATGAGTTTAATAAATGGTACTCCTACAATGCACTATCAGCACATTTTGTTACCAATTATACATGAGTTGCAGGGAATCAGAACAAGTAACATACCATTGTACCAATCAGAATGCAATAGATTTCTTCTCATTTCAGAAGCTAAGCAGATTTGGAAAGTACTTGGATGAGAGACATCACTAAGGAACACCGAGGAGTTCCAGGGAAGAATAAGAGAAGAATCTGCCAGAAACCGCGGAGAATCATCACTGCCAGCTAGACTTCACAGTACTGGGCTAGGATGAACAAGTTGCGTAACATTTTAAAAGGTGTCCTATGCCAGCCGCCAACCAAGGCTTACAGATGTCGAATGAGAACCCGTTAGCAGCAGCCAGCGAGCAAAGCTTGTCTTAGGGCCTTTCTGCACTACACTGTTATAGCGCTGTCAGTCCATTTTCAACATCCTGTGGCACTCTGGGATTTGTAGTTCACTGAGGCCAAAGAGCTCTCTGGCGGAGAATTCTAACAGCGCCTCCCTAAATTGCAAACCCCAGGATTCCACAAGACGTTGAAAGTGGGATTATAGCAACATAACCGTGTAGTGCAGAAAGGCCCTTAGTTTGCTAGCAAATTACTGGCCATTGTTCTGCAGTTCGAGTTCACAGTAAATCCACAGTGGCAGCCCAGTGGTGAAGTCCATCGATGAGGTGGAGGTCAAGGTTTCTAGGTGCACAAAGCAAGGAATCTAGATGTAAGCTGGGCTGCTTCCACGAACAGGAACAGTTGACTGCACCAGCTTCCTTCCATTTTGGACCTGCTCTATATAGGCTGAGAGCCTTTGCCAGCTGTTTGCCTATTTAATGAGTCCTTTCTATCTAAATGCTCTGAGAGTCCCGGGCTCTCCCTTTCCACCTATACTGGCTGCCATGAATATTGCCCCTCTCACTCTCTGTCTTATGGCTGTTGGGAAGGGTCTATTTGGGTTCTGGGATGGGGGCATGACACCAGACAGCTTCAGTATTCCCATGTTCTTCACATCCCACTCACAAAATTCAAATAAAGTAAAATTCTACATGCAGCAACTTTAGCTGTTAATGGTGTACTACGTTCTGCTCTTGATATATTTTTAAAAGGCACTGTTCGTTCTAAGTTCTCTAATTTACAACCTTCTCGGAAGATGAAAAATATATTTATTTATTTCTTTTTCTTTTAGAAAAAGAATAACACATTCCTATTTTTAGCCACCTTTCCAAGCTCTGCCAAACATGCATGTTAACAAATAGCCAAAAAGTGGGTCAGTGAAATGCAAAACGAAACATGATTCTGTGAGCTTAATTACAAGGGCACCCAGGAAAGAAAAACAGATGGATGGAGTCTTCTGCTTATAAATATGGCCCTTCTGTCTTTTTTTCCCCTCCTGCTGATGCCCCAAAATGAAAAGAAAAACCTTTTATTATGTGTTTTTTTTGGTGAGGAGAGGGTTATTGTTAAATTACGTAAACCCTTCTTCCTTCCTTAGGGTTCAAAATGGGAAGTGACAGCAAGGGGTTTGTATGAAACAAGATGTGTGTGTGTGTGTGTGTGTGTTTAAATTTTGCCACCACTCTATTATTTATGACATTTATAAATATTTTAGCACAGCCTCACTTAGATCTTGCAAAACACTTGGACTTGTCATTCTTCCCATGCAACTCATTTCGTATTTACTCAGAAGAAAGTCTATTACCTTAAACAGGGCTTACTGTCAGGAAAGTGTGTGGCCATTTCTGCACTACCCTGTTATAGTGCTATTATTCCCCTTTCAACCTCCTGTGGAATTCTGGGGTTTGTAGTTTCCTGAGGCCCAAGAGCTCTCTGGCTGAGGATTCTCAATGTCCCTCCCTAAACTGCAAACCCCAGGATTCCATGGGAGGTTGAAGGTGGAATAATGGCACTATAACAGTGTAGTGCAGAAAGGCCCTGTGTCTCATTGCAACCTTAAGCATACTGGTGGTGTCCTCCCCTAGTACATGTGTGAGAGAAGCTTTTCCAAAGCATCTTCCACTGTCAAACATTTTTTACCCTTGGAAAGTTCTCACTTTTATCAGGAAATGGATTCCCCGACATCTGAAGACTTCACGTGTCCCTACTTCATCTTCTCCAGACTAAGTGTTATGGCCGGAAAAGAGACGAAGACCAGGTTTTCAGGGAAAAATCAAAAAGCCTTTATTTTTCCAATCACTTGCGCAAGGACGACAGCTGTTTCCAGGACTGTCGCCCCGATTAATTAAGGCAGCATCACTATATACCTTTGGTCTACCATGTCAGCAATCAATCACTCATCTTAGCCATCCCATCACAGAAGAACAAAGATCTTTGGTTAACTTTCCATTACATCATTAACTTAGCACACACGTGTACAGAAGAGAACAAAGAGTTAGTTAGATGATACAAGTTATAACTCACCGCCGGTTCATACATCCCACCGATCCTCCCGAAATTCTCCCAGCCATTCTTAGATAAAAGTACAAAGCAAGCCTTTGCAAAGCAGCCTTCAAGGTCGCACCTGCGGGGTTGCAGAGAGCTAACACACGCGTAAGCAATTAGCACTTTCACTTACTGAAGGGGGAGCAATTCACACCTATTATCCCCAGCCTGCAGCCTTGCAGAAAAAGGAAGTCAGCACTTTCCCTTACTGTCAATCCCAGCATTCTAATTTATTGGCTCATTCATCCCCTTCATAAGCATTCCAGACCTTCCTGAGTGTTCTTCACAGGACATCGGCAATTTCCACACTATATGATTATACCGCTATTATTCCACTTCCAACATCCTGCACTACACTGTTATGGTGCTATTATTCCACTTTCAACATTCTGTGTAATCCTGGGGTTTGCAGTTTAGGGAAGGGCCTTGAGAATTCTCAGCCAGAGAGCTCTTTGGCCACAGTAGACTGCAAACCCCAGAATTCTACAGGAGGTTGAAAGTGGAATAATAGCACTAGAACAACATAGTGCGGAATTGGCCAATGATTCAATTGGTGCAGCTGATGCAAGCCTCTCATTGGTTAAAGGCACAGTACTGATGCAGGGAAGGGAAGAGGGTAGCTCTCCCTGCCTAGCCAATTCCTGAATTTCACAAATCCTCCATTGCCTGGTGTGCCCGGTGGTTGGACACAAATATTCCACTGATTTTGGCTGGATGATAATTGTGCATGCTCAGGAGGTTGCCCCAGCTTTCCAGCCAAAATTCAAAGGCAAAGAAGGAGCAGGGAGGGCTGTGCAGTTTACGCATGTATACTTCTCTTTTTTGACAGGGTACAAAGGGCCATTCTTTTGCCCTTGCGCTCCCTCCAAAAACCCCTTTCCTCCTGGTAGCTTTCAAGTTGCAAAGAGGGCTGCCTGCTTTTCCTTCCTACACTAGGGAAGGGGAGGGATTTGGGCGGCAGTTCAGATCATGAAGATCTGGCTGCTCTTAGCTCCCAGGGGAATGGAAAGGGGACTGCAGCCTCATTTCTCTCCCCAACCAAGCTCAGAGCAGCTGCTTCTTCAGGGCCTGACTCACCTCTCCTCTTTTTCCTCTCTCCACAGGTAAGTGAAAATAGCAGAGGCTCTCTGAGGGCTTGACAGCTGCTCACAGTGAGAGGAAGTGGAACCGTGCATGCAAAGCAAGACGTAGGCCATTTCCGCACTAGCCTGTTATAGCGCGATGATTCCACTTTCAACATCCTCCGAATCCTGGGGTTTGCAGTTTCGGGAGGGGCCGGCTGGCCCCTCCCGAAACTGCAAACCCCAGGATTCCAGAGGATGTTGAAAGTGGAATCATCGCGCTATAACAGGCTAGTGCAAAAATGGCCATACTTATAGGACAGAGCTTTCCAGACTTTTCATGTTGGTGACACACTTTTCAGATGCATCATTTCGCGACTCAGTAATTCAGTAAGTAATTCAGTAAGTGGAGGCAGCCCCTCCACCCATTGCATTCGCATGACACACCTACACACTGACGTGTCACGACACAGTTTGGAAAGCTCTGCTGTAGGATCTTGGCCAGAGTATATCTCTGTGTGAATACGGTGGCAGGGTGTGGAAGTGGTGTCTGTGTGTGTGTGTGGAGGGATGTCTTTCTGGACCAAACAGATTTCTGCCTGAGTAGTTGAACAGATTCTGCCCCCCACTGCCTGTGTTGCATTCATGATTTTAAATTCTTAATTCAATTTTTCATGCATTCCTCATTCCATGGCTCTCTTCCTTCCCACTCCCGCCCCCCAACAACAATCCTGTAAGGTGGGTCACGCTGAGTGATAGCAATTGGCCCAAAGTTACCAACCAATCTTCTTGACTAAATGGAGATTTGAATTCAAGTCTTCCCAGACTAAGTCCAGCTCCCTAACCATAATATCACACTGCCATTCTCAACAGTGGTTTGAGTGTTGGAGTAGGACTCCAGGAGACTGGAGTTCAAATCCCCGCTCGGCCATGGAAACCCCTTGGGTGAGTCACACTCTCTCAGCCTCAGAGGAAGGCAATGTTGAACCTCCTCTGAAGATATCCTGTGATAAGTTCATCTTAGGTTGGTCATAATTTGGACATAATCTGACAGCTACAACAGAAATAACTAGAACAATTACTCACAATGCCAGTCCAGCTAGTCCCCTTGCTAATCATGATGGGGTCTTTGAAATGTACCTGTTCTTCCCTCTGTTCAAAAAAGTACCGGTAACTTCTGCTATGTAACTACACAACTGTAACTTGTTACTTCACAGTTTGGAGCTAACAAGTATAAATCCTGTACAAAGTAAGGATATGCTGCAACATTTTGCTGCAGCCCCCATCCCATCGTTTCATTCTATAAGATTAAGCCCCTTTCATTCATTGTCGGGGAGCATGCCTTCAGCTTTCATTTGGGCGAAAAGTTACATTTCTCTTCTCAGAGGCCTGCATGAAAACTGCTTTAATCAGTCGATGAATAATAACCGTTCCTACACATTGTCATCTTGCGGCTTCCCGTTTTATTTATGTCTGCTTTCTCCCTTTTAGTTGAGTAGACATTTTCCAATATGTATCCATTAGCTTAATTAATTTAGTTGCAAACGGGTCGTTGGCAGAAGTTGTAAATTGCTTCTCTCTTAGGAACTGTAGCCAGGCCTGATATTCAGATACAGATGTTCCCTGCCAGGAAGCAACCCCAGAGCTAGCGAGCGGTTAAAAATAATCTTTTTATTTCTCGCATTCGGATTCCAAGTCTCAAAGACCAAGGAGAGTGCTTGTGCTGGCGATCAAAATGTTGAGAATTCCTTCTTGCACGCGGTGGTTTAGTCCACATCAGCTGCAATAGGGTTGGCCAAAGCCAAAACGTGTAATAAATTGAGTAGAAATTATGGGAAGATGCCAAACACATAGCTAAGAAGTCCTCAGGTGAAACCAATTCCTTAAAATCATTTCAAAAACAGAGTAGAGCAGGCTGTGACACGTTGACAGACAGAATGATTTATGCAGCAAGAGCAATGTGAGAAAAATGGGCTGAAGCTAAGAGAAATTCAACAGATAAATGAAAAATTCTACACTGAGGTCACAAAACCCAAATGCACAGCGGGATATGTGGCTTAGCAGCTTGTTGGCTTGCTGATATTGTTATTTGCCACCAAGTGAGCTTCCACTTATACGGACCTTATGGATGAGAGACCTCAAGGGTCTCTCTTGTTATCAGCCTTAGCATGGTCTTACAAACCCACAGTTGTGGCATCCTTGGTGAAATCAATTCCCCCTGTCATCGTGTTACCATCAAAAGGTGGGTGATTCAGAGGTCCACCTGTGGGGGGAGTTATTAGCTCAAAAGGGAGGCCTGCGAGAGGGGGAGGTAACCTGACGGGATCTTAGTATCATAGAGCTGGAAGAGACCCCAGAGGCCATCCAGTCCAGCCCCCCTCTGCCATGCAGGAACCCACATCAAAGCACTCCCGACAGACGGCCATCCAGCCTCTGCTCAAAAACCTCCAAAAAAGGAGGAGACTCCACCACACTCCACTGAGGAAGTATATATTCCACTGCTGGACAGCTCTGACCATCAGGAAGTTCTTCCTGAGGTTCAAGTGGAATCTTCTTTCCTGCATCTTGAATCCATTGCTCCTTGTCCTAGTCTCTGGAGCAACAGAAAACAAGCCCGCTCCCTCCTCGATGTGACATCCCTTCAAATATTTCAACATGCCTATCATGTGCCCTCTTAATCTTCTCTTCCGCAGACTAAACATACCCAGCTCCCTCAGCCGCTCCTCAGAGGGCTTCATGGCTTCCAGACCCTCCACCACTTTGGTTGCCCTCCTCTGGACACGCTCCAGCCGGTCGATTTCCTTCTTGAAATGAGGTGTCCAGAACTGGATACAGTCTTCCAGATGAGGTCTGACCAAAACAGAATAAAGTGGTACTATTACCTCTCTTGATCTAGATACCATACTCCTACTGATGTCTTTCCACCTATGCATACTGGTACTAATGCAGGGACACCAGCTGGAGACTAAAAGAATGTTTTATCGGGGAAAATCACAAGCACATACAAGATTCAAGCACTCTTACAAGCATACAAGGCTAACTGAAGGAAAGGGAAGAAAAATTGGACAATGAAAAGTTGGGATGAAGTGGGAGATACTATCTATCCTGAAGAGAAGAGATGAAGCAAGGGTAGTACAAGGATGGGAATCAGAGCAGCAGAGTGACATCCTAGGTCCAGTGTACTACATCCAATGTACAACAAGTCGTCTGGCTCAGAACCAGAGTTTAAACACTGGGGAGGAGGTATTAATGGTTCTCCAGCAGAGCAAACAATGGGTCTGGAATGGGCTAATGGCCTTAGCACTAGGTGACAAAGCACTGATGGGAATGGCGATAGCTTCTTAATGTCTGGGCAGGGGAGGAAACAAAGGAGAATTTCAACAAGAAGAGGGGACAGGTTGATGACAATCAGTTGCTCTATTGAAACAGTTTTGGATGCCATTGTCTTTGGAGGTTGAGTTCGAAATAGAGTTGGAAAAGATGACAACGGCCATCGAGTTGTTCAAGGGACCGTTGCGAGCTTATTAGCACCAGAGCTTCCTGACTGATTCCTTGACGATGACCTGCCCGTGTCCTGAGGTCTCATCTGAGCTACATGTTCAGCCAGTGCTCCTTGCCAGCATGGCTTTTCAGCCATAATAGTATGATTTGTATTTTATGCCAATTAAATAATATCCATAATCAATCATATCTTGGAGTGAGGGTGCATGGCATGGTGGCAATGTGGGCTTCCTCTTCTACTGCCTTCACCTTCACCAAGGATTATTATCATTTCTAATCAGTCATGTCCTCTCATGATATGTCCAGAGTATAGGGTTGCCAGGTGAAATAAGGCACAGGGTTCACAAGCAACACCGGCTAAAATCCCCTCTTCTACACAATCATTAAAGGGATGGGAGTCTGTCTCTTATTTCATCTGGCAACCTGTTTAGTCATTTTGGCTTCTAGTGTGATTCATGCCTGATTTGTTCACGGAACCATTTATTTATCTTTTTGGCAGTTCATGTTATCCACAGACCTCTTCTCCGGCACCACATTTTAAATGCATTGATCCTCTCTCTATCAGTTTTTTTTTTCTCTATCCAGCTTTCACAACTGTACATAGAAATTCTAAACACTACTGCATTGAAGATCCTAGGTCTGGTATTTAATGATATATCTTTGCACTTACAAATATATGTTATAAGTGCAAAGATATATCATTAAATACCAGACCTAGGATCTTCCAAGTTTGCACAGCTAGTAAACTCTTTTCAGTCCTGCTGTATTGCTGACAGCATTGGCTACTCTGCACATTTCTTGTGTTTCTTGCAGTAAATACACCATGAAGATGCATCTTTAACCATAGAAATCCTTCTCCCTGGTTTGTCCTACATTGGTTTAATAGTCAGTAATCATTCAATAACAGATCAATAAATATATGAATTGGGGACATCACAGGGAAAATTCATACAGTACTTTCAGTCTGTCACCTATTGGAGCAAATCAAGGTTTTCAGTGCTATTTATTATTATTTCTGATTTTTTTTTCTTTTGCACTTTCTCCAAAGAGCTCAAGGTGATATCTAGGTCCCTCTCAACCCTCTGAGGTAGGTGGCAGACTTGAATCCACATGTTCCTAGACCACATCTGATTCTCCATCTCTCAGCCTCTCTCTGCAGATCACACCGATTATATTTCCCTTTGTGAGTGAATATCCCTGACTGATTCTGCCGCTGACTCTAATCAGTCCTTCGGCAGCCTGATGAGCCCGGTCTCTCTTTTTCAGCCACTAGCTTCAGTTACTGTCCTTCAGTTTGTCGTGTTCTCTCTCTGTGACGGCTCGGTCAGCTATTCTCCCCTGTTTTACTTCTCTATTTACTGTGATGAACAGGGCAATTTGGTAAAAAATGCAATAAAGAGTTTGAAAAGAAAGAAGAGTGTTTGCGTGTGGCTGATCAGGGTGCTCAGGGACTTCATGTCAGGGTTGCAGTGACGCAGCTCTGGGTTTTATTATAGGCTGCTATCCATCTTGGAAGCTAAGCAGGGTCAGCTCTGGTTAACACTTAAGCCATTTCTACTGGCCGGCCCCTCCCGAAACTGCAAACCCCAGGATTCCATAGGATGTTGCAAGTGGAATCATAGCGCTATAACAGCCTAGTGCAGAAATGGCTTTAGATAGGAGAGCAGCAAGAAGTACTAGATTCTTTAGGCTACACTTCAGAGGAAGGAACTGGCAATATCACATTTCTTCCCTACTGAAGACAACCCTGTGGTCTTCATGGGGTCGCCTTAAGTCGACAGGCTACTTGAAGGCATGTACGCGCACACACACGGGGCATTTCTGCACAATGGACCCGTGTTGCTGTAGGGACAGGATGGCACAGTTGGCCAGTCAAGCTTCTGCATGACGTTGTTGCCGTCCCACTGCCATCCCATCCCCAAGCGTCGCGCTTGCAGACTATTAATAGATTAAATCCATTAGGCGACTATGTTTGCGTGATGCTCCTGTTCTTCTCTGACGTGAAGAAGGGCTGGATGTGTGATCAGGTGCTTCCTTCCCTACTGCAGCGGGGGAATTTGGGCTGCCCAAAAACTGAGTGGATCTTCCTGGCTGCAAGGAAGACCAAGAGTCTGAATCCACAGGTTTCCCTGGACGTGAGGTTCCCCGCCCTTTCGAGGAGAGAATGTGCGGTAGGTGCCTTTCTCCTCCCTCCATCTGTTCGCTGCCCCCATCCCTCGTGCAGTGAGGTTCTTCTGGTCTGTAAGATATTTTTTGTGGTTGTACTTTTCCCTGCATGGAGCGATCCCTGATCTTGCAAAGAGAGCCCAGGCTTTCTGGCCAGCTGAACGGTGTGTTTGTGGCAGGGGGGCAAAGCCTGCAACTCTTGTGAACAGGCTCAGTATTAAAAGACTGGTGTGGGGACCATTGAGAGAGGTGAATTTTGGTAAAATAATTTGGCAATTTTGGTAAAGGCAAACAGAACGAAGGTTGGCTACAGTGAGGAGGGACGAGGCATGTCCCTCACACCCCCTTCCACAGGCAGGTGGTCTTGTGTGGAGAGGAGCGCTGCGGATACACTCTTGTCCTGCAGAGATGCTGCCAGGATTGCCACGGGATGATGCACAAGAGCATCATCGTGTGGAAATGGCTACGGATTCACAGCTCCCCTGAGAAGGAAGCCATCTCTTCATATGCTTTACCTGGCCCTATTAGCTATTCCCTTTTTTTGTCCACTGAGGCTTCCCGGTTAATATTCTGCAAGTTCAATTTGCTAAATTTCTCATTCTACAGTGTTCTAACCTTCCTCTTCCAAGTCTCTATAAGTCACATTTGTGTGTGTGGGCACATTTTGTCTCCAACGCGCACGGGCACATACAGGCCATGCGCCTGAAATGTGATGGCCACACAGGCTGCTGTCATTTCATACCCTGCGGCTGCTGGAGCTGAATTGTTAATAATATATTATCGGCCACTTAGATTTTTTCCCCTAGATCTTTTAGCAAAAGAACGCTCACCCTCTGGGCTTTTAAGTCAATGGGGGAAGTGCTTGCAGAAGGTCCACAGGGTGCATTGTGTGAAAGAGGGAATGGCTGTGTGTGCGTGTGGAAGAATCTAAGCAGCTGTACAGTGAGTGAAAATTCATCACGCTAATGATAAAGAGCTGGTTCTCACCCAGCTATGACATTCAGCACAGAGATGCAAGTGCATCACAACGGGTAGTCTTTTAACAGACCACATCACCCAGGAACGCTCCAGAAATTCCTGGAGACTTGAAGCGACACAAGAAATTTCACCCCAAAGATGACTTGGAAGACTCCTCACTTCTGGGGCTCCTTTTTTTTAACCCCCCCCCAATGTATACTTGCATCATCGTATTTTTAGGCTCCCTTTTTCATTGTTTCCAGCAGTGGTAGCCGGCTGGTCTGAGGTACAGGGCAGTATCTGGTCTTAAATTTAAGGGAAGGACTCAAAGTCCCAAGCATCATTCCCCAAATAGGTGCAGCACTGTGGAGAGCTCCTTCGGCTGGCATGCCTACCCGTTGCTAGAGCTATCCATGGTGCTGAATCACTTTGAACTTTGAGGCCATTTCCACACTACACTGTTATGGTGCTATTATTCCACTTTCAACCTCCTCTGGAATCCTGGGGTTTGCAGTTTAGGGAGGGGCCTTTCGAATTCTCAGCCAGAGAGCTCTTTGGCCTCAGGAAACTACAAACCCCAGAATTCCACAGAAGGTTGAAAGTAGAATAATAGCACTATAACAGTGTAGTGCGGAAATGACCTCAGTCCTTCCCTTTAAGGACCTCACTCAGTTACTTAGCTTCTTCTCTCTGAGACACATGGGCGGGGGAGAAGAGGAGAGGGGAGGGGAGGGGAGAGGAGGGCCTAGGGCTTATTAATGCATTCAAAACCCATAAATTGTATCAGTTTGAAGCATGACAGTTTCATAATGCCCCCCTCAATATGTCTTGTTCCAACAGTTTCGTAAAACTTGACATTTAAGTTTGTGTGTTGTTGTTGTATTTTGCTTCCCTTCATAATCTGAGGAGCTACACTGTGGCTTCCTTAGCTTGTGAGCAAATCCAGCCCCGGCTGGACCAGCTTCCACAGTCCAGTTCCGCCTCTCAGCCCTGGCAGGTTGAAGGGGAAACACTGGCATTGGATGGCTGTCTGCGAATTCCGCACGGAGAAGCCCCCAGCAACAGGGCAGAGGCTGGAAGAACTCCAACTGACGTCATTCGCAAAAGGGAGAGAAATAGCACGTATGGCAAAATTTGCACTCTGGTGTGCTGCTCCTTCATTGGTCCCTCCCACCCCTCCGTCCCCTGGCTTTATTTCTCACTCCAGTATCATCACCCCTCCTATTTTCTTTCTTCTTTGCATCTGTTATAAAGAGCATGAAAAATGATGCCTAGCCACTGAAGCTCACTGTTGGGTTTCTAACAAAACGCTGCCGTATTTAATGCTTTTCCTGTCATTCTGACCCTCCTGGCTAAGACTTCCCCCCACCACACGTATTGTCATCATGGTTTCCTCTCAGAATCACCTGCAACAAAACCAGGAAATGGGAAATGTTCCACTTTCACAGCCAGAAAATGTAGAGCCTGCATCCTGAGGCTGTGCTCGGATGACCTGCGTTCGGAGTAGGGAAGGAGAAGGTCTAGACTCACAGATTGGAAACCTGATGGGTTTTGCACCAAAACTCTCGGAACCCCCAATTTGTGGGGGATTCTGGTTACTGCAGTCTTTAAAAAAAAAGCAGCCCCAAATTTTACAAACACCTGAATCACTAGAAGTTCAGTTGGTCCATTCTTCAGTTGTGGGGCTACAATGGCTGGGGAAATTTCTTCGGCCTCACGAGATATTATATACTAAATTTAGAAATGTGAAGGAGGTAGCAGAAGGAAGCATGCAGAGTTGGCTTGTAGAAACTTCACTCTGATGACAGACAAAGCCATCAAATCTTGTTTCTCTCAGTATCTCTTTCTATGTGCGAAATGAGCATTCTAGCTCTCTGGCAGAGAATTACAGGTGTCTCACCAAACTACAAATCCCAGGATTCCATCAGATTTAGCTATGAAAACTAAAGTGATATTAAACTGTTGTCAATGTATATCTTGTAGGTAGGGTTACAAACATTATCCTATACATTTTCCCACAGAAATAAGCCCCTTAGCAGTTTTGTCGTGGTGTGGCTTCACGTTGTTTCCAACTTATGATGACCCAAAAGAGTCAGATTGTGGGTTTTTCTTGGCAAGTTGTGTTCAGAGGCAGTTTGTTCTTGCCTTCCTCTGACTTGCCTGGGTAGGTGAGGTCCATAGCCAAGCAGGGATTTTAACTCTGGTTCCTTGGACTCAGTACTCAAGACTAGAAGTACTACAACATGAGGGTATCGCTCTATTCTGCTTTGGTCTGACCCCACCACTTCTGGACACAATTCAAGAAGGATGTTGAAAAGCTAGAAGGTGTCTAGAGGAGGGCGACCAAAATAGGAGAAGGCCTGGAAACCATGAAGCTCTATGAGGAGAGGTTTAGGAAACTGGGTATATTTAGCCTGGGGAAAAAAGAAGTGACATGATAGCTATGTTTAAATGTTTGAAGGGATGTCATATGGAAGATGGAGCAAGCCTGTTTTCTGCTGCTTCAGAGACTAGGACATCGAGCAATGGCTTCAAACTTCAGTAAAAGGGATTCCATCTAAATATTAGGAAGAAATTCCTGAACTAAGAGCAGTTTGACAGTGAAATACACTGCTTCAGAGTGTAATTGAGTTTCCTTCTTTGGACATTTTTAAACAGAGGCTGGATGGTCATCTGTCAGGAATGCTTTGATGGTATATTCCCACATGGCAGAAGGGGATTCGATGGTCCAGGTCTAGGATTCCATGATTCTATGCTGGCTTTCCTCAATAGTTTACTTCTTGGTAAATGGTCATAAAAGCCCTTCATCTATTTCAGTAAGTGAAGAAGTTGGGAGGAGGACCATCCCAAGATGTTTTGCTTCCTAAGGTAAAAGCCAACATATGGTTTCCCATTCCATATGTACAGCTAAACTAGACCAGCAGCTGAATTTTACCTCTCATTTCTGATAGAGAAGCATCTTCCACGGCTAAGGAGAGCAGGCTAGTTCAAGGAATGTGGTTAAACCATGTGGCAAACACAGATCTGTCTTTTAGGAAAAAGGAAACAGCTAGGGGGTTCAGGAGAAATGGCACATTTTGATGCGGTCCCAAAGCTTTTGCTGCCAGAGGTTGTATCCTTACTTTTGTCTACTGGTAGAGCTGGCCCAAGCACAGGGGCTCAGTTACCTAGCTACAAAACTACCTCGGTAGTTACTAAGTAATGTCTTCCTGTCCACCCACCCACCCTAATTTGGAGTTATGGGCAGAAGCCATTGTGAGCGACAGGGGTTTGTTCGCTGGTCAAACAGGAGGCAGCAGAGTGATGTCTCCACCCCTCTCCTGCTAGGAATCCCGGTAGGATTTGCCTCGCAAATAATCAAATTCATGAAGGTCAAACCTGCAAATGCACAGGGAGGACTGTAACTCCAATGGTGCTTTGTTGTATATATCCTGGTTTTCATCCACGTAATGCTGGAGCATATAGACAGCCATAAAGCCAGTGTTTTATAGTGGTATGAGTACTAGATTAGGAGTCTGAGAGATGGAGGTTCAAATCCCCGCTTGGCTAAGGAGCAAGTGCCATTCTCTCAGCCTCAGAGGAGGGCAATGGCAGGCCCTGTCTGAACAAATCTTGCCAAGAAAACCCCAAAGTAGGGTCACCGTATGGCCACCAGAAGTCAGAAATTACTTGAGAACTTGCATAGTCGCATGTCCAACCAGGCCCGACCATGGTTAGCTTTGAAATCAGAACATTCCAGATACGATGGTGGTTCTTAAGCCATCTAACTGTACACAGACACACAAAAAGAGAAAGGTAAACTAGGCACTGCCTCTCTGTGGGATCCTGTTTCTCAGAATGAAGAATTCTTAGCAGCCTCGTTCCACTGTTTCCGAGACTCCAGTTGAGGACCTTGCTGCAAATTCTCTATGAAACCAAAAGATTTGACTAAGCACTGCTATGGAGTCCAACTATAATTTGAGTTACACACATGCACACACACACAAACACACCACACGTCATCAGCCCACAGGATTTTCAGTCAAACAGAGTAGCTTGCCCTGTAAGCCACAGAAGCACCCTGAGGTTTTTCCCTCTGGCCACGGGATGTATTCTTAACATTTAGGGTTGTGTATTTTGTTTTGTTTTTCTAGCTAGCTGGCCAGAGCTCTCTGGGAAATGAATGACTCGTAACAATTTCCCCAGAGCTTCCTTCCCTAGGCTGATCTTTCCCACATCTGAGCCCTGGAGGAGTCAACAGAGGCAGAGAAAATCTGAGCTGGACGGAGCAAAAGCTGTTCCCCTGCTTCGCTTCTAAGGCGGTACAGTTGGCCATCCACATTCACTAGTGTTGGGAGCGCAGGACCCTCACAGAAGTGGGAAAATGGCAAATACCAAAATGTGTGTGCGTCTGTGGGAGGGAGCCGAGGCACAGTGAGGAGAGAGGACGCACAGCGTCCATACAAAAGATGAAGCAAGCTTCTTTTCTGCTATTCCTGGGACTAGAACATGAACCAATGGATTCAAATCACAAGAGAAGAGATTTTACTTTGGCATTAGGATGAATTTCTTGACTGCAGTTGCTGTTCAACAGTGGAATAGACAGCTCTGGAGAGTAAAGACTCTGCTTTTTGGAGAGGTTGGGTGGGAACCTTTCAGCATTGCTCTAGCTGTGTATTCCTGAATGGCAAGGTTTGGGATAGATGGCTCTTCCAACTCTATAATTCTATTATTTCATATATCATCATTTTCTGTGGCTTTCCCCAATTTTACAAAGAACGTCAGAAACAATCAACAAATAATGACCCTTATGAGAAAAAAACAGACACAGATGCCACATAGTTGGGCCCCAGTAATTGGTACTATCTCCCCTATCATCCACTGTACTGACTGCCCTCACAGCCAGTGACTTCTTTCCTCTCTTTCTGTGCAGGGATCTTAGAATAAGAATGCCATCTTGCCTTCCTCAAAGTGGATTCGAGCCGGATGGCGAAGAAATATTTTCAACTCCGGGGCCAAATTCAAATTCAAATAAGGAGGGATTTCAAGTAGTGGGTGGGGCCAAGGGCAAAAGAGGTTGGACCAGTCATTGCAATAGTGGGTTGGGCTAAGCCAATCAATATATTCCATCCCAGAGCTCTCAGTGTGGGGGAACTAAGCCTTAGGAGAGGCACTTTCATTCTTCAGGAGGGCAGGGATGGGAAGCACAGAAAATTTGGCATGGACCAAACAATGAAGAAGGAGCCATGTTTGTCTAGAGGACTACAGCAAAGCCAGATACAGTCCCAGGGCCTGAGGGTCTCCACTCTACCTCTAGCCTTTGAAAGCTCCATGAGCAAATGACAATTAGTCTTTAAGGCGCTGCAAATGTCTTGGTTGCTACTGTCGCATCAGTCTAAAGGACTCTGGAAAGCTTTATTTTTTGTGTGTTCTGCTGCTGCCTATGTAGAATCACAGAGTTGGAAGAGACCACAACGGCCATTGAGTCCAACCTCATTCTGCTGTGCAGGAAAAAACACTCAAAGCAACCCCAGCAAATGGCCTTCCAGCCTCTGCTTAAAAATCTCCAAAGAAGGGGACTCTACCACACTTCACTGAGGCAGTGCATTCCACTGTCAAATGGCTCTTACCGTCAGGAAGTTCTTCCCGATGTTTAGGTGAAATCTCTTTTCCTATATGTTTATTTTGCTGCCTATATGTTTATGACACTACCTATGAATTTATTTTGAAAGATGCACACTCCAGTGTTCAGCGGAACGATGATGCTCATGGCAGCTGCTAACAGACTGCAATAATGAAGAGGAGTTTGAAATTCACACGCCGATGCACAAAGGGAGCACCTCATTCCTCCGGCTGAGTGTGCTTCGTTGCATTGGTGCAGGAGAGATAGGACTTGAAAGATCAAAGCATCGAGACTTTTAGATTAGGAGGAATGATACTGACATCTGTCACCAGCCTCTGGCTGTTCTGTTCCCTCAGAATGTAGCTGTCAGCCTCATAGTTGTTAGGGAAAAATAAATTTCCCCAGCAACAATATATTGGGTAGAACCATTATTATTTAATATTTTGTGGCCAATTTGGTTTTGAATTGGCAATTCAGAGCCTTTAGCTTTGCAAAAGACCCCTCCACGATGCAGAGGAAAAGTGTTTTTATTCTTGGATTCACTTTGGGGGCCTGGCTACATTTTTCAAGGATGCAAATATTTCTGTTTTTAGTATGCAGACTTATTTGCATATAAGTGAAAATAAAAGAAAAAGAAAAAATATCTTGCTGTTTCTCCCTATGCTGAGAAATCAGGAGATAACATTAACGATTTTATCAATAAAGTCATTTCAAAAATGATTTAATTTTCTTTTCTGTCCCAAGCTTATTGCCACACCTATTCTTTGCAGTAGGTTTGGAGCCAGCATGTAGTACTCTTAGAGCATGGGAAAGTTACTTTGAGGGAACCTTTTTAGAAGTATGTCTTTCTCCTCTACTGATACTTTCTATTGTATATTTGTAGATAAAGCAAATCTTACTGAGAAAATAGAAAGAGAGGGACCATAGAGTCTTCAGTCCAAAGAAATCCATTACTCTTGTGGCGTTTGTCGTAGCATGGGGCCGTTGAGGAGGCGCATAACAATCCAGTCCAAACTTTACAGGAGCTCTCCAAGGTCCAGAATCGCTCCTGCAGTTAGCTGGGCATCTGCAGCCAGGCAGATGGGTTCTAAAGTCCGTGTTAGCACCACGGCCAAATGTGAACAGCTGCCCAGTGACATTAGAAAATGTTAATCAGTACGAGTCCTTTGTGAGATACGTTTTGCCTTTGCTTAGCAGTCTGAAGCTGGGAAAAGATTGGAAGACTAAGAAAGAGGATTATGTGTTCCTCTGTTGTCTTTGCAGGGCATGCTTTCCAGGCATCTTATTGCCAAGTCAAATCTTGCCAAGAAAACTGTGCAATTTCAAGTCAAATCTTGCCTTGTTCACCTTAGGGTCACCATATCACTGGGTTTTCTTGGCATGACTTGTCCAGAGGGGAGTTGCCGCTGTCTTCCTTGTGGGATTGAGAGAGTGTGACTTGCCCAGGTTCACCCTCTGGATTTCTGTAGATTTGAACCCAGTGCTCCAGAAATCCTAGCTCAGCACTCAAACCAGATTGGCTACCTTTCGTCTGTTACCACAGTTCTCATATCTAACAGAGGGATGGGTCGTGCTGGCACACTTGGATTTCTTTTGTTTGCTTCTGCACTGTAACAACCCTTGGACGTCCACGTTCTATGGGTCCTGTCCTCAAGGGGGTGCACGCCAACCCAGGGGCCATCTATGGCTAGAAAGGGGAAATGTGATCACCAGCTGAGGATGATCTGGGTAGAAAGAGCTGTTTAGGGGCTCCATTCTGCTGCTGGCTTTGTGGCAGTTCCGGATCCCATCAGCCAAAGTGCTCCGCGTCTGCGTTCTATCTGCTACATCATTCACCACCAATGAAGCTGATGCTGTAACACTAATGCGTATCAGTGCTCAGTACTAAACAACGGCCATTTCCGCACTAGACTGATATAGTGCGATTATTCCACTTCCAACATCCTATGGAATCCTGGGGTTTGCAGTTTATGGAGGGGCTTCAAAGGCCATCCTCAAAGACCCCTCCCTAAACTGCAAACCCCAGGATTCCATAGGATGTTGAAAGTGGAATAATCGCACTATAACAGTCTAGTGTGGAAATGGCCCATGTCTTCAGAAGACTTGGAAATCCAGCTGGTTCTGGCGCAGTGTGGATGAAAGCCAAAGTGGATTTGCTTCCCCTGCCGTGAAAATCCACCACCTGCCCCTGACCAGCAGTCTTCCCCAAGCTTACTGATACCTCCCTTGTACGTGTGTGTCGAGGGGTACCGTTTGGCTACAAAAGCAACAACTCTTACCTCTGAACAACAGAAATACATGACATTGTGTCACATATCTTCAAGAATCTCAGGAAACGAAATACAAGTCCAGTTCCTCTGTCTGGAACCCTCAGTGCTTGTGGAACTGCAAAACCCTGGAGAAGAGAATGTTTCTGTTTCATCCTCCTTCCTGCATCCATTCTCCTCCTGCTGGGAAAAACCAATGGTCAAAACGCTTCCCCCAACTGGAAACAATCAGATACTCAAGGGGATGCCCAGCTCCCAGGTCTGCTTCAAAGAAATCTGACTCAGGAGCCCATGAAAATTAGTCCTTCAAAATATGGTGTGATTTGTGTGTTGTTATGTCAGAGGGCCGTGTGTTTTTCTTTGAGTATTCTATCTTTAATTATTTAATATTCTCACCGGCTTGCTAGAGCAGAGAAATAAATTAAGTGAAGATCTCCAAACACCCACTCCTCAGCAAATTTACTTCTCCACGCTTAGTGGAAACAGAAAATCAGGAACTTTCCATTTGGATGTTTATCTAGTAGCATATCTACAGTCATCCCTCCCCACTTGCTAGGGTTAGGAGTGCAGGACCCCTGTGAAAGTGAAAAAACCACGAATAACTCTAGGCCCTCCCAAACCATATTTAACACACAAAAAAAGTGTGATCACCATATTCAACCCATTGTGGGTTCCTTTGAGGCATCAGGATTCCTTCATAAGCCAGAAGTAGGGGGCTGGGGGGCTGATGGCCACCTCCACTGCTGCCCCACACCATTTTGAATGGGGAATTACAAGCCTTGCTCGCAGTTTTTCAGTCTCTCAAGGCTTGCAGTCTCTGTTAAACATGGCATAGGGAGACAGCAGAAGTAACAGCAAATAATCCATGAATAATCAAATCCGCAAAAGTGAAACCCACAAATGTGGAGGGCTGACTATATTCCAATTAAAACAAATAACAAGAAATATCATCTGTATCTGTTATAATTGTATTTTAACCTTTGTTGCACCCCACCTCGAGCTTTGAGGAGAGGCAGGTAGCAAAATAATAATAATAATAATAATAATAATAATAATAATAAATTGTTGTTGTTGTTGTTGTTGTTAGTCCAGCACTTCTCACCTATGTCTACAGGTACCAAGGGAAGTCTTATTCAAAGTTAGGGCAGGGATGCAATTCTGTCCATGGTTCCTAAAGGGATGTGAAGGTCGCAATAGATCCACCACCGGGAACATGGTCATTGCAGTGCACTGTAATAAAAACTTTGTCCATCAGATGGCAGCAGGAAGACTAGAATTCAGTGGCGTTTACAATACGTTGTTCCAGTGGGGAGGATGTAAGACGGCACAAGGGGGTGAACCACTGCAATAAGGACTCCTACCAGCAGGTGGCAGCAGCAGGAGAACTTCTGGAACTCCTTCTGGACTTTGCACTCCCAGCCCAAAAGTAATTGTTACCTGCCAACTAAGTAGTGCTCCAAGCTCAGGAAGATAATGATTTCCAGGCGACAGGATCTCTGTAGCAAGCCCAAAAATTCCTCATGGTAGGCATAAGACTTGTTCAGCTTTTCAGTGTGTTGGTCACAGGATGCTGGAATAGCAGTCCTCCATCTCATGAAGGGCACAGCCTAAAACAAGGACAACAACAATGACATCTTAAGACCACTAGAGATGTCAGCTGAATACGCCACAAATCCCTTGGCCCTAGATTGTACCAGTTCGGAAGGAGCAGCATCTTCATGACCCCAAACTGCTTTATCTCAGTCCAGTCTCTGGCTGGACAGGAAGGGTCCACAGCCTTTCAAACCCAAAAGAACTTTATGCGTCCGCCTGTGGGAAGTATTGTGTTACTTCTGAAAGTGAGCGGGGCACGATGGTGAAAAAGGTGGAATTAAAAAAGAGAGAAGGGGCACCGTGTACAGATCTAGAAGTATACATATGTGTATATAGCTCTCCTGAATGACTTAATCATAGAATCATAGAGTTGGACGAGACCACGACATCCAGTCACCTTCTATGCAGGAACACACCATCAAAGCATTCCCGACAGATGGCCATCCAGCCTCTGTTTAAAAACTTCCAAAGGAAGAGACTCCACCACACTCCAAGGCAGTGTATTCCACTGGCAAACTACTCTTCTTAATGTTTAGGTGGAATCTCTTTTCCTGAAGTTTGAAGCAGTTGCTCTGTGTCCTAGTCCCTGGAGCAGCAGAAAGCAGACTTGCTCCATCCCTTCAAATATTGAAGCACAGCTATCGTGTCGCCTCTTAACCTTCTCTCCTCCAGATTAAACATACCCAACTCCCTAAGTAGCTCCTCATAGGAGTTCATAGTTTCCAGGCCTTCTATAATTTTGGTCACTCTCCTCTGGATGTGTTCCAGCTTGTCAATATCCTTTCTTGAATTGTGGTGCCCAGAGCTGGACACAGTATTCTGGATGAGGTCTAACCAAAGCAGAATAGAGTGGTACTATTACTTCCCTCAGCCTAGACACTGTACTCCTATTGATGCAGCATTGGCTTTCTTAGCTGCTGCATCACACTGCTGGCTCATGTTCAGCGTGTGGTCTATGAAGAAGTAGCGCAACTGTTTTGAAGCAGCACAACTTGTAGAAAAATGTGTATCATTTTGTCTATCGTTTTCTGTCCAAAGTCCACCAGCACCAGGGGAAAACGTGCGGAACAGCACTTTTGTGAGTAGCTAAGCAGACGAGAGTTATAGACCATTACGCTGGCACATAATGGCCAAGATCCTACCTGTGTGTGTAGCTCTGCATGCACAGTTCCATATCCCCCCACCAAAGCCGTCAAACCCTGGGAGGAGGCCCTGCTGCTGTCACTTACTGGTGGGAAAGGAAGGCGATGGGAAACGATTCAGATCATGGAGAAGCAGCTGGTCTCGGCTCAGCTGGAGGGAGAAGAGGGAGCACGCTCTCAAATGCAGCGCAGATGCCTCTTCCTTCCCCCAGGAGCTGAGAGCACCCTGACCTTCTTGGTCTAAATCAGCTTCCCCCTCCCTCCTGTTCGTTCTGGCAAGAAGGAGCAATAGTAGTCCCTCCCAGGACTTGACAGCTGGGAAGTTTTGCGATGGGGTCCAAGGACAAGGGAATAGCCCTCGACACCACTCCAGAAAGGGACCTACTCACATGTAAGCAGCGTTTATGTGCAGCTTTGTCACTAACAAGATGCTGTTGTTTGATTTGTTATTAAAACCCCATGGTATCAGACTCCCCGATACGCAGCCCCAATATGCATTCTGTCCTCCACCCTCCCACATACAAAATTTTCACCAGCTGCAACTTCTGCACCATCTGCTTCCACCGCACAATTCATCTCCCGCCCAAGTTCTATCAATCATTGTAACTTCTCATCTCCAAAATAAGACAGATCTTATAAGACATGCAAATTCAAGATTTCCACTTTCCCTAGTGTTGTTTGTGCTGTTCCAAAGGAGCAGAAAAGGATCAAGCAAGCTCCCAGCAGCCTGAGTCCAGCTTGACTGCTTACTAACAGCAGAAGGGTTCTGGCGGTCGTAGTCTAAAAAAATAACTTTCCCAAGCTCTAAGACACTAGCAATCTGGAACTCAGAATTAGAGGTTTTTGGTCTGAGGTTTCTTGATGTCTGTGCCTGAGGTTGGAAAAATAGTTTTTGTTGGACTTTAGCTCCCAGAATCCCCTAGCTGGCATGAAGATGGGAAAAGTCACTTTTTTGGATTGTAGCTCCCAGAATCCCCTGGCTGGCATGGAGACTGGTCTGCCCCACACCCTGCTATACAGAGGAGAAAGAGCTTTTCAAGGATATCAGCAAGCCGGAGTGTGTCCAGAGGAGGGCAATCAAAATGGTGAAGGGCCTGGAAACGATGCCCTATGAGGAGCGGCTGAGGGAGCTGGGTATGTTTAGTCTGCAGAAGAGAAGGTTGAGAGATGACGTGATAGCCATGTTTAAATATTTGAAGGGATGTCACGTTGAAGATGGAGCCAGCTAGTTTTCTGCTACTCCAGAGACTAGGACATGGAGCAATGGATTCAAACTACAGGAAAAGAGATTTTTCTTTTAAAGACATTCAGCAGGGGAATATGCTGCCTCAATGCAGTATGACAGAGTCAACTCCTTTGGAGGTTTTTAAACAGAGGCTGGATGGGCATTTGCAGGGGGTGCTTTGAGCGTGCGTTTCTGCGTGGCAGGCGGTTGTATTCCATGGACATTGCGGTCTCTCCGACCCTTATGATTCTATGGCTGCAGTGCTGCCAGAGCATTCCCTTATAACCAGATAGTGCTGAAGCTGCACTATCACAGATGGCCAGAAGGGGGCGCTGCAGTCACCCAATCAGCAAAAGACCATGTGATGCGCAGAGGGCCAATGGGGTCCCACCAGGGCCTATATAAAGGCTTACCTCCAGGATGAGACCCTCACCACTTCCCAACTGTGCTAGTGTGTTGAGTGCTAGAACGTTTTATACTAGATCCAAACATGGCGTATTAATCTATAGAGCTGGCTGTTTATGATTGCTATGGACCTTATTTATGGCTTCCTTTGAAAAGGATTCTCATCATTATGGGTTCTCTTGTGGCTGGTTGTGTTTTTTTTTTCCCAAGTTCCCACACCAGGGCTGACCTAGAAGGGTAACTGTGTGTCATATCGTTGCTGCAGCGCTCTCCCTTCCGCAGGAGATTCCTAAAAGGGACCTCCGAGAATCTGGCAGCTTTGTAAGCTGTGGAATGCCTTGGGCTGGAGTGAAATCCCTTACGCTACCATTGCTGGGAAATCTTAAGCCACCAACATTTTAAGGCTGCCCACTCTTTTTCTTTCCTTTCCAAGCGGAGTCAGGGTGTGCGTGTGCGTGTGCGTGTGTGGCGTGTGCACACACCCGCCAAGGATGTGGCTCAGAGGAAAATGTCGTCTCTGCTGAGATCTGCAGCGAAACCACAAAAGTAATTTCGCTTGGAACATTGATGTCCTGCTGTGGGCTCTCGAAAAAATAAAAACTATCTAATCAGAGCTACTGAGGATAGCTTGCAAGGTTTAGTACCTTGGTCCAGAAGTGAAGTTACTTTGTTTACTCTGGGATGACCCCTTTTTTTCCCCCAAAAGGGATTTGAACAGGATTTGAACAGGATAAGTATGCATGTGTCAGAGAGAGAGAGAGAGAGAGGTTGGATGGAGTTTCAACGTGGCAATTGTGCTTATCCAAATTCTCCTAGAATCATAGAGTTGGAAGAGACCACAACAGCCATCAAGTTCTAACCCCCTGCCATGCTAGAATACACCATCGAGGCATTCTGGAAATATGGCCATCCAGTCTCTGTTCGAGAAGGAGATTCCACCACACTCCAAGGCAGCAGATATCACTGCCAAATGGCTGTTACCACCAGAAAGTTCTTCCTGATGTTTACGTGAATCTCTTTTCCTTTAGTTTGAATCCATTGCTCCACGTCCTAGTCTCTGGAGCAGCAGAAAACAAGCTTGCTCCATCTTCCACATGACATCCCTTCAAATGTTTAAACATGGCTATCACGTCACCTCTAAATCTTCTTTTCATCAGGCTAAACATACTCAGCTCCCTATGCCACTCCTCATAGGGCATGGTTTCCAGATCCTTCACCATTTTGGTCACTCTCCTCTGGACACATTCTAGCTTACTGGTATCCTTTCTTGAATTGTGGTGACCAGAACTGGACATAGTATTTCAGGTGAGGTCTAACCAAAGCAGAATAGGGTTGTATTATTACTTCCTTTGATATTGACATTGTACTCCTATTGATGCAGCCTAGAATCACATTGGCTGTTTTAGCTGCTGCATCACACTGTTGACTCATATTCAGCTTGTGGTCCACTAAGACTCCTAGATCCCTTTGACATTGTTCCATAGTCTACCAAATGGAATTGACTGGAATTTTGGACCATCAATTATTTTCATTTTGTCGAAGAAACTTGGAATCAGTGACGTATCATCAGCTAACCTAGCATGTTCTTCCAAGCGATGCCACCTTTCATAACCGTGTTGCTCTGGTTTCATCTATACCAATTTAAATCAGAGGTTTCATCAGTTTGCTCCCAAAGCACACTGTGACGATGCTGATGTGTTTAGTTATCTGTTTTCTGCCCATCGGGGCTCCCAAAGTGAGGTACCTCAAAATAAGATGGAAATCTTTCTTAAAAGCAGATCAGAATTTGTTAAAAGCCCATTTTAAAAATTCTTTTGAAAAACAGATTCAAATCCAAGTTGAAACTCTTATTTTTGAAACCAATTTAAAAGACCCAAGGCCATACAAATCGACATGTTGTTGTATTCTCTAAATCCTTTGGTACAACAAGTGGTTAGAAAGGTGACGAAGGATTTGACAGGGGCCCGATACAGCCAGAGAAAATCTGGGGTTATAGCTTTGACTTTTTGTAAAGGTTCCTGCAGGCTTCTGTGCTTTTATCGTGCGGCTTCTGCGTGGCGGGTGTGTTCGCGTCGTGGAGAAGCAAAAATGGTGTGAGTATGACCATGCTTAGACTCCACAGCTTGGATGAGTTTAAAAGGATTATTAGACCAATTTATAAAAGAAGAATTCTATTGATGGTCATTAATCACAGTGGCTCTATGTAACCTCCTGGATGGCAGGAATCCTGCCCCTCAGGTTGCAGCTCAGGGGGTAGAGCATATGCTTTGCTTGCAAAACGAGCCATCGAATCCTTGGTATCTCCAAAAAGTAATGCACAGCCCACCGCCTAAACCTTTAAAGAACTGCTGCCAGTCAATGTGGCAATACTAGGTTAGATGGGCTGGTGGTCCGATGGTATAAACCTCCCATTTTTAATTAGAAGGGCTGTGTGGCCCAATTGTAAAAAAAAATTCTGTTTCAATCCCTGCTGCACCTATGCTTTGCCTGCAAAAGGTCCCAGTTTCATGTACTGAAACTTCCAGGGGCCTTTTCCATACCTTCAACCATTCAGTTTGGAAGAGAAAGCTGCAGTTAATCTTCTATTGTCCCCGTTTTTAAAAATCTCTCAGTTTTTGCAAAAACAGTTCAAAGTCCAAAAAATAGCTCCCATTCAATGAGCTCGGCAGGGAGGGAAAGGGATGAAATCTTGCCCTTCCTAGTAGGCTCGGGCAAAAGCAAACCACTGCAGCCTCTCCTAGCTTGTGCGTGCTTCCTTGTTAATAACTTTTGCCCCCTTGACCACACGCTAATGTTGCTTGGCCACACGTGTCCCGGTTTTCATCTGTGGAATGTTGGATGGTATGCAATTGAAGGAAGTGGAAAAGGAAGAGAGGAAAGTAGGAGGGAGAGAAACTGGGACATTTAAAAGCAGCTGAAAACAAGTTTTACTGGGACTGTCTGGCCAAATCGGGACAGTTGAAGGTTATGTTCACTTAGGGTTACAGAGAAGACTCTAGTTTTGTGCAGAAACAGGAGTTTTACACAAATTGTATTTTTTATACCAATTATTAAAACCACAAAATGTAAAAATCATTTGCTATCTTAGTCTTGCACAGGCAATGATATCTCTGGAGGGGATTCCCAAATGCTTGCAAGATAGTTCCATCATGCCAAGATCACTACATTTCTGTAAAATCTTGGAGGGAAAAAAAAAATCAAGATTGCTTCACATCTCTTCCTACCACCAACTCTAATCCATACCTTGGAAGGACCCGCAATTTACAAGTCTATTATCTGAGTAGACTTGGAGAGTCGAAATCTGTCTTGTTCTCAGTCTCAGAAATGGACTTCCTTTTCTCTCTAACTCCATATCAGGTTGTGAGAAGTTTTCTCCCTTTCTCTTCCTGAACAGACATTTGTGTGTATTTTTAAACACAGTTTTCTTTTTTCTCAATGTGTATTTTCCCCTGACCTATGCATTTTTCCCACTGACTAAATGGTGCGAGTGCACTTCTGAAACCTATGCATTTCTACCAAAGTGCATTTTTTTTTTCAGATCTGCAAAGGGTTTCTTTCTCCCTCTTTCATATCCATTAGAAATGTTATGGATTTCTGAGGTAGAATGCAATTTATTCAAATTCCAGTCTTGAGGTTTGTCTGTGAAATTGATATTTTCATAGGGAAAGGCAAACTCCATGAATTTCTTTCAAGCTCAGGGTATTACAGGTTGAGGATTCTAACAATCTGATCTGGAACCAAGAAAAACTACCCCAAAGCAGTGACCAAGAAACCCTGGACAAGCTCACTTAAATGACCCGGAGATCGGCCAGAATATGGCAATGCCTTCTTCACAAATCTGCCTAGTGTTTGGAAAAGATTTTCTTTTTTTTACTTCAGTTGCCTGAATCCCCCTAGCAGCATGATCTCTAGCTTTTCAGACTGGGAAAATTTGGGAGGTATCATCCAAAAAACTTTTCCAATACTTCTTGTAGTTTTGACCGAGCTTCGGTCTGCTTTGATAGGGTTATTTTTCCATGGAAGATCCAGATATCAACCTAGGTAGTGGTGTCTATGGGCTCAGAAGTCAATGGGGTGACGAGTCCACTCCAGAGTTTATCCTGAACTTTAAAAGAGCTATCCAAGGTGCTGAATCCTACCCCTCCAATAGGTTCAGCACTTTTGCTCCTTTCAAGTTCAGACTGAAATACAGAGTGGATTCTTTGCCCAGTCAACGCTGGACCCAACAGCTGCTATTGATCCAACCTTATCTGGGAAAAGCAGCAGCCCTTTTGTTATGAACACTGCCCTTTAACGGAACTATCATTTCACAAGATGATAAATGGGGGCTCAGGTCAGATATTTTAAATGGCAACATGCCCAGGTGGGGAGCAAGCCAGTGTCCTCAGGACACCAGGTAGGGAAATGGCTGATCCCTGCACTCCAACACAGATATCCTCCAATGAGATATGCCTTTCCCCATTGACATCCATGCATAAAGGTGATGTGATGGAACATAGCCATCTATAATTGACCCTAGGAGTCTCTAATTTCCAGGCAGAAGTCCTCTATCAGTGTTTGTTTATGGTACTGATCTTGAGCTGTCCATTCATCAGCAATGCTCCCTCCCACGCAGATTGGAAATGATCTGCTTCTGCATTCCTTTGTGTCCTGCATAGAAATATGTGACCTAGCTATAACTCATCTTTGGCATCACAGGATCTCAATGGCAGCTGATGGCTTCCGTGTCTTTGGAGCAGCAACTCCACTCCAGGTTTTGACTTGGTGTAAGATAGCTGTCCAAGGTGCTGAGCCTATTTAGGAATGGGATTCTGCACATTGGAGAGTTTCTTTAGAGCCTGGATTAAAACCTGGGTTCACCCTGTTATTCACAGGGGAGTCACCATCCGCCTATAATGTCTTCTCTTACCCTAACTCAATAAGCAGATTTCACGGACAGGTCCAGAAAACTTTTATTGAAGATTAAGTTCAGAACTCAGGTAATAGCCATTTCTGCACTACACTCTTGTAGTGTTATTATTCCACTTTCAACATCCTATGGAATCCTGGAGTTTGCATAAGGCCCCTCCCTAAACTGCAAACCCCAGGATTCCATAGGATGTTGAAAGTGGAACAATAACGCTATAAGAATGTCGTGTGGAAATGCAGAATGCCTTTGCCAGAACTGAAGATGAACAGACAGTTCCACCAGCCAGCCATAACATTCTTTCTTGCCTCCCAAGAGACACTCAATCCACTAAGCATGGTCAGATCTCATCGGGCTGTTCTTTTAAAAAGACATTTTCCTCCCCTACCCCTTCAGGATTGCTTCCCCTGGGTATTTTGCCGCCTGAGCCCAGGGCAGACAATGGCAACTCCCATCCATCTGCATCAAGGTGCACAGTACCCAAGGCCAGCCAAGTTATTTTGGCTCACGAGGCAGGAAATCCACTCCCTAATGATAAAAGTACAACAGAGAGTAATTAAATAACTAAGCGTTTCCTGCCCATTCATGGCACCTCAAAGCTAGCGCTTAAGAAGGCTGCCTCACTCTGCCTGCTAGGGTGAATGAGCACTGCGTTTAATTCCCAAGCTTTATAGTTTTCACATCAAATTATCAATAGTCTCCTCTTAGGCTCCAGTCCAAAACTCAGTTAATTTGGGTAGAAGCTCCAGTGGCCACCACAGGACTTACTTCTGAGTAAACACGGGTAAGATTGCACTTTTCATCTGTACTGTACTGGTACTCTGCATCTGAGGTCGGAGTAAGCCCCAGTTGCCCTAAACACACTGAAATAAATGAGACCTTTATGACTCTTGGACATTCCACTAATTTCAAAGGGTCTTCTCTGGGGTGGGCAGCTGTGGAGGCTCTAAGGGCCACACCCAACCCATTTTCCACCCCCTGGGACTCCTGTGGGGCACATAATGTGTTTATCATCTGGTTATAAGACCTTTGGGGGCACACCTTTAGCAAAAAAAAAATTGCACCCTCCATAGACTGCAGGAGGAAAGTCCTCTGCTTTTCAGCATTTTTCCTTTATTTGCAATGGGCTTGCAAGTGTCCCTTGGGGCTACAGGACTTCCCTGGCTGCCCACGTCGCCCACATCCACACGTTGGGTCTAAATAGGACTAGGTCTGAATATAATCCAGCAGAACCAGCACAAGGATCCCCTCTGCCCTGGCCCTGAAGGATATTGAAGAACCCTTGTGTGGAAGGAATGGGAGCGTTATTGGGCTCTGATATTGAAAAGGAATTCCTGGACTCAAAACCCTTTAATATGAAGAATATATCTTTTGCAGAAGGTTCTGACCGGCCTGTTTTGGGACCTCAAAGGCCCCTCCCTAAACTGCAAACCCCAGGATTCCATAGGATGTTGAAAGTGGAATAATTGCACTAAACAGTCTAGTGCAGAAATGGCCCCAGTCATGAGAAACAGCAGCCAAAACCCACCCCAACCCAGTATGGATCTTGCAAGCATCAAATCTGCTCAACTCTTGCTTTAGAGTACAAAAGCCTGCTGTTTTCGCTGCAACAGACAAACAGGGCGAGCACTCTGCGCCTGTAAATTAGATAATACGAGCTGGCATTTATCATGGCGTTTATGAAGCTTTGCTCCTTTGATCTTTGCTTCTATTTTAATGTCTGTTGCACTTGCAGCCTTTATTGTATTTCGCGATGGGTCTTCTGGTCAAAACAAATCCAAACCAAAATATGTTCCCAAAAATAAAGAGCTACGCTTGCTACCGTAAACGAAAACACAATTGTCAGATGGAAGTTGGAAGGAATTCACAAAGCACCACAGAAGGACATTGAAAACCAAAGCAAAGAAATGTGAATTCAAATCCCCATTTAGCTATGAATGGCATTGGGCAGTCTTGAATTGGTTGCTCTCTCGCAGACCGATTTACCTTGCAGGGCCGTTGTGAAGGGCAAAATGGGGAGAACAAGATTTGTGTTTTGTTTCCTTAGAATCATAGAATCATAGAAATGTAGAGTTGGAAGAGACCACAAGGGCCATCCAGTCCAACCCCCTGCCATGCAGGAAAACCCTCAAAGCCCTCCCGACAAGTGGCCATCCAGCCTCCGCTTAACCTCCAAAGAAGGAGACTCCACCACACTCTGTGGAGCAAGCGAGGGCTACAAGTGTAAATATTACTATCAGAAAACATTGCACGGAGAACTTATAAAACCACATCACCATGTCCAAGGTCTCCGTACAGAGAAGGGCTCCAAGAGATTGCTAGAATCCTTGCTTGCAGAAGGTTTGTACTGTGAATCACCTTTTCCCAAAGCTCTGGATGACTTTGGCCACTCGCTATAGAGAAGACTTTGCCAGAAGGGCCAACAGCACCTGCACATCTTCCCGTTTTTCTTAATCGTTTAATCGGAACCAGGAGGATGGGAACGCTACAGCTGGCCCTCCGTATCCGCAGGTTCTGCGTCCACAGATCCAACCAACCATGGCTCAAAAATATTCAGAAAGGAAAAACACAAAAAGCAAGTCTTGGTTTTGGTACATGCTGAGCGCTGCACTTCTCCGTAGGCCTACCCCGCTGCAGCCTTCACTGATTTCACAGATTCCACGCTCCCCGCTGTTTTTCCACTGGCCGTCACCACGATCAGGCCCGGGGCCGGCGGCGGGAGGCGGGAAAACAGCTCTGCTGCCGCGATCAGGGCCGGGGCCGGCGGCTGGAGGTGCAGAAACAGTGGGGATCACAGGATCATGCTCCTTGCTGTTTTCTCACCTCCTCCCTCCGGCCCCAGCCTGACCGTGGTGGCAGCCGGCGGTAAAACAATGGGGATCGTGGGATCGCGCTCCTCGCTGCTTTCCCATCTCCTGCCTCCAGCCCCAGGCTCGATCGCAGTGGCGGCCGGCGGGAAACGACGGGGAGCGTGGGCCCAAGGTGGATGGAGGGACAGGCGTTCGGTACTACTTGCAGATTTCAGCATCCGTGGGGGCCCCCAGCACGAATCCCCTGTGAATATGGGGGTCCTACTCTATTTTTATTTTTATTTTATTTTTTAAAAAATTAAATTTATTTAATTAAATTAAATTTTTGAAAAATTATTTTTTTAAAATTTTTTAAATTAAATGTAATTAAAAAAATCTTTAAAAACTTTAAAATCACGTTATTATAACAATCATCAAAATATAGCGCACTGCAACAAAATACACAAGCTGTACATAGGCAGAGATCACAAACAAAAGTAATATTTGTCTAAAACAGATCCTTGGAGGGCAACACCTTGAATAAAAATGTCTTACTTTTAAAAGCAAAAGACTACCAGCAAAAGGTTATTGGAAAGATGACCGTCTGTATTTTATTGGACAAAGTGGTTCAAAATATTGGGGAAGCCACTAAAAAGGCTCCGCTTCCTGTTGCCATCAAGGAACTTCTCCAGTGGAAGTGGAAATACTGGGGGGCAGAATGAGTCCCCCCCCCAAAAAAATTTTGTCCCCACTCCTTCCAGCGAAATTTTTTTTCACTCCCAAAATTCCTGGCATTGCAGTAACTTAAATCTTCAGTTGAGGCATCTTCAGAAAAGAGGCAGGCCAGAAGCAAAAAGGGGGTGCAAACGGGCCTTCCCGAAGGTGTTGGGGTGCCTTTTTAGAGCCTGAAGGAAAATGTCGTGGGGTGAAGTTCTTATTTGGGGGAGCCATGCCATCAAGTTCCCTTTTGGGAAGCTGTGCCCCCGAGCCTATCAGCCCATTTCACAGTTTGAAAGGGGGAGATATCGGTGACTCTTGTGGGCTCCTGTTTGTCCCAGCAGAAGCCTTCACGGGCCACAAACCTCTTCAGAGGCAAGGCCCTTTTACACCTAGGGCAACCCCAGGACATCAGTGGGTCTACTCTAACGGGAGGGATAAGCCATCTTCAGGCGCAATGCCCTTTTGCACGTAGGTCAATCCTGGGGCATCGACTAATTCAACCAGAGAAACGAGCCCTCTTCAGGCGCAATGCCTCGTCACATCTAGGTCAATCCTGGCGTATCAATGGGTCTTCTCTAATCAGAGGAGCGAGTCACCTTCCGGTGCAATTCTCCTTTACACCTAGGTCAATTCCCAGGGAATTATGGGTCTACTCTAATTGGAGGGACAAGCCATCTTCGGGTGCAACGCCCTTTACACATAGGTCAACCCTGGGGCATCAGTGGGTCTACTCTAATCAGAGTGACAAGTCATCTTTAGGTGCAACACCTTTTGCATGTAGATCAATCCTGGGGCATCACTTAATTCAACCGGAAAGAAGAGCCATTTTCAAGCGCAAGGCCCTTTTACACCAAGGTCAGCCCCAAGGCGTCAGTGGGTCTACTCGGAGGCGAGCGCCACCTTCAGACACAACATCCCCTTACACCTAGGTCAATCCCGGGGGACCAACCTTTCGCACGTAGGTCAGTCCTGGGGCATCGAGTGACTCCCCTGAAAAGCCACCTTCGGGCGCGACGCCCCTTTACACCCTGGTCCACCCGGGGGCATCCCTGGGCCTACTCGAAGGAGAGGGCCCCCCCGGGCCGGGGTCCTCGGGGAGGAGGAGGAGAGGGAGGCGGCGGCGAGGGGCCCCCCCTCCTCCCCGCGCGCCCGCCGGCGGGACTCGGCGCTTCCCTCGCCTCCGACGGGAGCCGCCCCTCCGCGGCGGGGGGCGGAGCCTCGGCGCCGCCTCAGCCAACCAGGAGGCGGGCGGGCGGGCGGGCGGGCAGCCCCTCCGCCGGCCCGGGCGAGAGACGGCGGCGCTGCTGATCCGCCGGGCCGGGCAGCAGCGGCGGCAGGTGCGTCGCCGGCTCCCCTGGCGCTCCGTCCTGCCCCCTCTGCCGGCGGCGGCCCATGATGTGCCTGGAGAGCGACGGCGCCTCGGGCGGCGGCGGCGGCGGCGGCGGCGGCGGCGGGCGCCCTCCGGGAGGTAGGAGCAGCGGGCGCCTCCGGGTCTCGGCCGCCGCCGCCGCCGCCGCCGGGGAGGACGAGGAAGAGGACGACGGCGGCGGCGGCGGCGGCGGCGGCGGGGACCGGGGCTGCTGCGGCCGGAGCGCCGAGGAGGTGCAGACGCTCTCCGGGGCCGTCAAGAGCGCCAGCCACGCCGCCAGCGCCAAGGAAGCGCCCGCCGCCCCCGCGCCCGCCGCCCCCGCCGCCGCCCCCAGCCTGGGCCGGGCTCGCGTGGCGGCCGCCGCCATCCTCAGCGTGGGCAACGTCCTCAACTACCTGGACAGGTACACCGTGGCAGGTGAGCCCGCCGCCGCCGCCGCCCCCGGCGCCCTTTCCCGCGGTCTTGGGGCCGGCCGCCCCCTCCTGGCCCCCCTCGCTCCGCCCTCGGCCCCCAGCCCCGCGGCCCCCTCCCCTCCCCTCCGCTCCCCGCTCCCCTCTGGCCGCCTCTTCTTCTCCGCGCCCCCGCTGCCCCCTGGCGCATCGCCCTCTTCCCTCCGCCGCCCTTTCCCCCTTTTCCTTCCTGTTTCCTTCCTCCTGCCCCCCGCAGCCACTACCCCTTCTCTCTCCCCCCCCCCCTCCCGTCCTTTTCCTCTCGCCCTCCCCCCTCCTGCCCCTTTTCCCTGCCTTCCCCATCGCTCCCCAGCGAACAGCCGGCCCGGCTCCCATCTGCGCCCTCTCCCCTTTCCTTCCTTCCCTCCCTCCCTCCCTCCTCTTTTTCTCCCCCTCTCCCTTCTCTTTCACGATCTCCCTCGTTCTTCCTGCTGGTCCTTTTCCTTCTCTCCCCCATCCTCTTCCTTTCATCGCTCTTTCTCTCTCTTCCCCTTTCTTTTACCTCTCCAGCGCTTCCTCCCTTCCCCTTCTTGCTCACTCTCCCTCCTTCCTTCCTTCCTTCCTTCCATCCATCCCTCTCCTTCTGTCTCTCTCTCTTTCCTTCCTTCCTTCCTTCCTTCCTTCCTTCCTTCCTTCCTTCCTTCCTTCCCTCTCCTTCTCTCTCTTTCCCTCTCTCCTTCTTCTTTCTTTCCTTCCATCCATCGCTGTCTTTCTCTCTCTTTCCCTCCCTCCCTCCCCTTCCTCCCTCCCTCTTTCCTTCCTTCCATCCATCCCTCTCTTTCTCTCTCTTTCCCTCCTTCTCTCCTTCCTTCCTTCCTTCTTTCCTTCCATCCCTCCCTCCCTCTCTTTCTCTTTCTCTCTCTTTCTCTTTCCCTCTCTCCTTCCTTCCTTCTTTCCATCCCTCTCCTCCTCCGTCTCCTCTCTTCCTCTCTTCTCTACCATCACCTCCTCCTCATCTCCCCCCTTTCTCTCTTTCTCTGTCTCATGCCATGGAGTATTGGCGTCCTGCTACCGTTGAAACCCAGACCTCCTTGCTTGGAAGGAGAATCTGTTCCTGTGCGTCCGAAAGGCTGAGCACAGCAGCCGCTGCCTCACCAGTGTGTATATGTGTGTGTGGGTGAGAGAGAGATCTGCTAGGCACCCAGAGATAAGAAGGGATCCCTAGCCTTCTCAGGACCAGGGTGCCAGAAATACTAGGTGGTGGGGTGCATGGGCACCCCCTCTCTCAGGGAGGCAGGGTAATAGTAGCCGGCGTGGCACATGCCTCCTAGCAGGAATCCATTGTGGCACAGCGGTGGTTTCATGCAACCTTCTTGTTTTTCAAAGCTTGCAGCAGCTTCTTCGCACACTGCAAACGGGAGAGCTGCTCTCTGATTCTGAGCAGGTCAGCAAGAGGAGAGGGGCACAGCTAGGATGAAGCGTGCGTGTCCTAACAGTCATCCTAACAACAATCAAAATTATCTCTAGATTGGGCACATGCTGGCCAACTGCGCCCCCCGTCCCCACCCATAGTCACTGTGAGGGCTGAATTGCCATGCACTGGGGAAAATCATATTTAAAGAAAATGGGGGGGGAACCAGAGCTGCTTAATGTAATTAAAACTCCTAGCGTGGTGGGCTTTGAGCTACTGTCTTCCATGCTGCCTTTTGATGGCACTCGCCAGTAACTGTGACAAATTGCCCTTGGAGAGATCAGCCTCCTTGAAGCTTTAGGGAAGATGCTCAGTTCCAGTCCCTGCTTGATGTGCTTGAAAGTGCTTCTCCCTTTGCATCGGTGCGTGGAAGATTTTTGGCGTGGGGTGGCGGCAATGTTCTGACTGCTTCACGGACGACCGCGTTGCGGCCTCAAGTGTAGTAAGGGAACCTCCGGACATGGAAGAGTCGTGGCGCTCGGTGAGGGTTCCAGTTTATTGAGGAATGTCACAGAATGTGCAGACGCAAGACAATGTAGGTATGTGTGTGGAAGCTACACAAACAGGTGTATACGATATGAAACGGGCAAACTGCTTCCACCTGAGGTGGAAGCTGAAATGTTTTGCTCACTTTATATTTTTGAGTTTTTTTCTTAATCATTTCAGTGTATATATTAACTGCATCCTTCTGGGATTAAGGAGGAATTCTCTCTCACACACACACACACTTATCTGAGCTTTTTCCTGTAGATGACAAAAAAGACTATGGTTTGATTCTCCCCCCTCTTAACTTTTGCCCTGGAAGTTAAAAACGTGCTGGAAGAGACGCTGTTGGTGAGAACTAGCCTGGCAGAATGTGTATTTTGTTTTCCTTTGAAACACTAAATATCTTGAAAATGGTGCTATTCTAATAAACTGGTTTCCCAAGTATTGTCCCTTAATATATTTATGCTCCCACTTTGAACCATGTCTGTTGACATTCAGCCTTGCAGTTGGGCCTCGGATTTTGTTTTTCTTGATCGAGGTGATGTAGGAACATGGCTGTCCGACCTCACAGGACTGTTGAGATGTAGAACTGGGGGCCAGAAGAAGGTTGTGTTCTCCTGTATGCTTAAATCATGCTTGTTTGTGTTCAAATTCTGCCTTTTTGTCTGCGGCACATTGGAGCAGCGTTGCACCCTCACAGCGACCCTGGTGGGGGGCTCATTACTAGACTGAGGTCTAGTAACTTGAACATGGAAGTGAAGCAGATGAATCTGGGTGTCCCGTGTCCAGAAGCTGACAATCTTAGCTCAACACATCCCAACTTAGTGTCTTCTGATGCTCTGGACTGCAGTTCCCATCATCCTCTGCCAGCAAGGCCATGGTGACTGGAGATAGCAGGAGTTGCAGTCCAACACATCTGGAGGACACTGGGTTGGGGGAATCTCCTCTAGCCACAACAGGTATTGCCTTCAGGATGATGTTTATTGGCTGTGCTGTCAGGGGATGATGGTGGTTGCAGTCAACATATATGAGGGTTCACTAGGGTGGGAAGGGATATTCTGGTTAACTCCTGCACCTGCTTCCAGCAAATGCCATAGGCTGTAAATCCAGTGAAGCATGCGGATGTTTTGACTCATATCAAACTGTGCCGCTGTTCAAATATTATCTGCATCAGTTCTTTGGTGTTTCTGGTGGGGGTACCTTCCCTTGCTTCCTCTCCCAACTGTTAATGCCAAGCACCAATCCCAGCAACATCTGCATTCAGAGCAAGTGCTCCTTTGAAGAAGGTGACTTTTGCCTTTGTTAAGTCTATGTGAGCAAGATTATAAGGCCCCTTCCTTTCTCCCTACCGGGCTACAAGGAAGACCAGCTGCTGTGAGATGAGGTGGTGATCACTGCTTTGAAAGGGAATGGAAATATTCTCTTAACTGCTTTTAAGTTTATCAGTTAAGGGAACCTCCATGTTCAGAGGCAGCATAGCCCTAAAAATCAGATACTATGGATGTGCAGCAAGGGAGACCTTTATCCTTTGTGCCTCATACACAGAAGCATCTTGTCAGTGCGAGGGGGACCACACTGTGCTACAGGATGGGCCACTTTGGCCTTCCAACACTTTAGGTCCCATCGTCCCTGGCCATCACAGGGATCTTAGGGACTGAAGTTAGCACCTATGTAGGTCCATAGGTGACCCAAACCTGCCCTACTAGATTGACTTTGGAAAGATCTGGCAGGGCTCTCCTTACAACGCCTGGTATCTTTGGGCATTTGTTTTTTAAAAAAATCTAGTTCTAAGTGTTTTCTGACCCCAACTCAGTTTTCCAGTGTTCTGAGGACCAGGTTTGTGGGAAGGGCTTCATGAACACTTGTATTTTGTGAGACCAGCGTGATTTCTAGTGTCTTCACTCTGTTGGCTGCTTAAATTTCGAAACGCAGATTCTCACCAGAAGAATTTCTATAGCAACACCTCCACAGCCCGACAGCGAGATGCCTGTGTTGCTCAGAAACAATTGCTTAGCTGTTTTCATCACCATCAAGGACAGACCTTTGGTATAGCCAATGGTTCTTGGCCACCTCAAAATACAACAGGATGATGGCTCATAGCAGGACACGGTTGTTGGGAAAGTCCATTCACCTTATAGCTAACGTGGAGATGGTGGCTGATGTGGAGATGGCGGCTAAACCAAGGGGGAGCGTGGAAAAGGAAGAACTGTTCGAGAAAGTAATGAAAGGTTGTGGACTCTCATTAACTGGAGGTTTTTGAACAGAGGGGAGTGGGTACCTCTTGGGGTACGTTAGCAATGGCAGGGTTCCTTCCAACTCTGTGATTCAAAATCCGGGGAAAGGCGTGGCAGAAGATGCCTTAATCCTGTTTGTCAAAATGTCCTGGGTCTCTGACTTTTTGGTACTCCAGTCCCCCATTGCCTAGAGGGACAATCAGTGCAATTAGCAATCAGTGCAATTCATTTCACAAAAGGATTTTCTCAGACCGGTCTCAAGAAGCACGAGTTCTTGTGACATGGCTCCTTCGGTTTTGCTGGCTGTCGTCTCTGCATCTATTGAATTTCCTGCTTTTGGGAGGCTGATTGTAGCAATTTCATGGATCCGCACTAGGGCTCTTCCAAAGTTTTGTTTGTTTAAAATTTATTTATTATATATGTATTTATTATATTTATTTCTCCCAGAAGGGGGCCCAAGGCAGCTCGCAAAAATGAGTTAAAAACCTTAAAAACATATAAAAGCGTATCAAATTATAAAAACTTACAGCAATGTGTGGTTTAAAAAACCAGTTAATAAATAAATGAAAAGCTCCCCAGCTCACATGAAAGCCTGCTTAAAAAGAAATGTTGTCATTTGCTGGGGTGGTTCTGTATTTTAAATGCAAACTTTCTACCTCTGAATGTTTTTTATTTTATTTTATTTTTGCTTCGTTATAGTGTTACAGCAGAGAAGTGCAATTTCACTGCTGCGCTGTAGCACCAAAACTCTTTTAAAAAATTAGAAAAGAGAAAGGAGGAAAAAGATGCTTTCTTGTTCTGTTTACATTTCAGAACTGAAAAAGGAACGTATTCGCAGGTGGAAATAAAATGTTGCAAGTGGTGTTGGTGGGATATTTCCAGAAAATGGTCCCCAGCAATGCAAACATCATATAGATGTTTGTTTGTTTTTAAAACCAAGGAGCTACAGCAACAAATATCAGAACCTCTTACAACCTCCCGACATGTCTGCCCTCTCTGGGGGGGGGTCTCTTTCATTGGGCTGCAGTTTGCAAGAACGATCTATCCTTCTACCTGTTTACCTATCTAGATATTTAGAAATATATATACACACGTGCACACACACGCACACACATATGCATTGCTTGAGACGAACAAAAAGGAGACCCTGGGGCAGAGACGGAGAGATTTATTGAGAGTTCTGTTTTTATCCCAGGTGTATTTTGTTGTTCCCTGTAAAAGAAAACTGTCCATATTAAGGGGATGAAATTTGGAGAGATTTCTGACCACCACGCTTGTGACAGCCTTGTACCAGCAGCTCCTTTCAGGATGGAAACTGGTGGCAGGTCCGTTGGCCAAATTTTTGCCAAAGGATGGTGGGGCACGTGAAAATCTCCTGGCAATGACCGGAAACTAACTTGTGGTTTTGAAAAATAGATATTTTAAATACTAAATAGCTCAGCGGGGGAGAGCTGCAACCCATTTGAAAGCTGAATTGTTGCTCCTGCAGGCTCCAGGAGAGGCAGCTGGTCTTTGCCTCTCGTTTTTGGCCTGGAAAGCGATGGTTGGTTGCATCGGGAAAGATGAAGGGCTGGAAACAGCCTTGAGGGCCTCAGGGTTGTACTTTGCCCACCCCAGGCCTGTGCCATAGCATAGGGTGGAAAGAATACTTGAAAATATTTCAAAAAACGATGAAAAATAGGTTTCTCAAGTTCTGGGAAACCTTGGCGGGAAGAATTCTGGCTTGAGAAGAATTTTCACAGTTTGGAATTTGTGTGTCTGTCCATGCCATCAAGTCTCCTGTTAACTTATGGTGACCCCATAAATTCTGTAGGGTTTTCTTGGGCAAGGAGCACTCAGAGGCAGCTTTGCCAGTTCCCTCCTTCGGAATACAGCCTACGGCATCTGCTAGTCATTGACGGTATCCTATCCAAGTAGTAACCACAACTGAACATACAGAACAGATCGGAAAGGATCTGGTGCCTTTAGAGTTACTTAGTATAAAATTTACATAGAGTCACAGGATCTTAGAGCTGGAAGGGACCACAGAGGCCATTTCATCCAACTCTCTGTTGTGCTGGGATGCACTACTGGAGAATTCCTGAAAGATGAAGGCCCGACCTGTTTCAAAACTTCCAAAGATGGATAATCGACCTCCATCTGAGGCAATCTATTTCACTGTCTAACAGCTCTTACATGTGGCTTTTCTGTGCAGGAAACAGCATTTTCTGCAGAGAAAATAGTATTTCTCAGAAATAGTGTTTTTTGCATGGAAACATTGTTTTCTGGGGAGGAAATACTGCCATGTGTGAGTTTTCTGCATAGCCAGTCCCCAAAAGCAGACATTGTGCAAAGTGAGCATCTTTAAAAATCACGCCATTTTTGCAGAATTTTTTCTCAGATTGCTAAAAGACTCATTGCTTCATTGGGGATTTTGTGACCTGAGCTGCCTCTGAGGACTCAGATGTCTCATCCTGTTGAAGGTTAATATTATCTAATTATAGGTCTAATCAGGGCCATTTCCTCACTAGACTATTATAGTGCTATTATTCCACTTTCAACATCCTGTGGAATTCTGGGGTTTGTAGTTTACTAAGGCCAAAGAGCTCTCTGGCTGAGAATTCTCAAGGTCCCTCCCTCAACTGGAAACCCGAGGATTCCATGGGATGTTGAAAGTGGAATAATAGCACTATAACTGTCTAGTGTGGAAATGGCCCAGGTTTCAAGGGGAAAAGGTCTCAATTTTTTTTTCCATCTTATCACAAGAAATAAAAAGTTTAAATGCCAGCAGCCAGAAAGGAAAGAACATCTTCCTGTCCTGGGGGAAGAAACCACACCCTGCGGATTTTTTATTCCCAGCATGGAGAGAAATCTGCCGAGTTTGCAGAAACCCCTTATCTTTTCACTCTTGAAAGGAAAACCACAGAATGAGATTCTTAATCTTTTGCACTACACCACCCTGGCCACTGTTGTTGCCGCTTCACTGGAGAGACCCAAAGCAGGCAGTCAGCAGGAACAAGTGTGTGTGTGTGTTTGTGTGTGTGTGAGTCAGGGTGGGGTTGCCTGATAGGGAGGGGAGCAGATGGCTGCCATTTTCCAGGATTGCCAGGAAACATCTGTATAAACAGATATGGGCTGGTGGTGTGGCATCTTCGGTCATCGGAACACCGTGCTGATCTGAAAGCCGTAAAATATGTCGGTTTCCCAGGGAGCTTTTAAGGTGGTGGCAACATTAGACACAACTTTGTCATTTTTTAATTGTTATTAATTGCCATCAAGTTGACTCCAACTTATGGTAACCCTATGAATCATCCCTCCCTGCTCTGCTCAGGTCCTGCAGATTCAGGAACGTGTCTTTCTCGAGTGACTCGATCCATCTGTAATGTGGTCCTCCTCTTTTCCTACTGCCTCCCACCTTACCGAGCATTGTTATCGTTTCTAAAGAGTCATGTCATCTCATGAACGGCCTCCGTTTCATCATTTTGGCTTCTAGATTGAGTTCAGGCTGGAACCCATTTATATGTATGGCAGTTTGCAGTAGAACTTTCCAAACTTTACATGTTGGTGACACGCTTTTTAGACATGCATCGTTTGGCGACACAGTAATTCAGTAAGTAATTCAGTAAATGGAGGCAGCCCCTCCGCCTGAGCCTGGCCTGCCCTTGCTGGGGACTTCCTTGGCCTGGGTTGGTGGTGGTGGTGGTGGGAGCGGCAGCCCCTCCACCTGAGCCCGGGCGACTACTGTCCTTGCCAGGGTCTTCCCCAGCCTGGGGGGGCGATAGAAGCAGCCCCTTCATCCAGGCCTGGCCTGCTGCAGCGGCAAGAGAGGCAGCTCCTCCGCTCCTTGTCTTCACTCAGCACACCTACGCACTGCAGCCAACATACTAACATGCCGCGACACACAGTTTGGAAAGCTCTGGCTTACAGCGTTCATAGAACTCTCCTTCGGCACCACACTGCAAATGGGCTGACTCCACTCCTGTCGGGTTTCTTCTCTGTCCAGCTTTCACAACCATATGTAGAAAAGGCACAACTTCCTTTCTAACTATTAGTAATGGAAATTGTAAAGGTGGAAGGGATCTTGGATGTCATCTGGCTCAACCCACAGTGGTGAATGATCCACAGTGTAGGACTCATCTACAGCATCCCCGATGGGTAAGCTCTCCAGGCTCGAAAGCTCTAACCCTTGGGAAGTTCCTCCTCGCATGTTGCTGAAAGTTACTTCCCAGCCATTTTCACCCAGTGATTCTAGCCCTGCCCTCTGGAACAACAGGAAGCAAGTCTGTTCTGTGTAACATCTCTTGAGATACCTGAAGACTCTTCTCATGCTTCCACTTCATCTTCTCTTTTCTAGACTCACTTCTTTCAAGTGGTCCTCCCAGGTCTTGGGCATATCACACAGTTGAGTTACATGATGGTTCTTCCCCGCCTTTCCTCTTTGGCACTAAAATAGGCCACTGTAGTCCCTCTGCTGCCCATTTGTCTTGGCGAATGCACCAAGAAGTAGACTAGCAACCAGCAATGTGAGTTCCTCAGAAGTAGAACATTATTTAGAACTCTCTAAATCAGCGGTTCTTAATCTTTTATTTACCATGGACCCCCTTGAAATATCTTCTGTTGTTGTGGACCAATAAGATTAAGGCAGCTTCTGGCTGTATGTGTGGTAGCAAGAACAGCCATGTGCTTTCTCTCAGATGCTCAGCATTGTTCACTTGCATGGCAGAAGTACCACGTACTCAGAAGTACTGAGTACCTTTTTTGCCTATCGAACAATTTCATAACTTTTGAACGGTTTGAGGGATTGTAATGAAACTTCATACAAATGATGTCTGTCACCGGCAAAAAACTCCTGCTCTTTGAGATCTGTCAATTGCTCTCTGTCTTCCTTCCTTCCTTTTGACCATCCGTTGGTCTTCCTTCCTTGCTTTCATTCTATTTTAGCTTTAAAAGTTTACAACATTTCTTCAAGCTTTTGTGGACCCCGCTGCGAGAATATTGCAGACTGTGGGGGTCTCAGTTTAAGAACCACTGTTCTAAATAAAGTTATCTGATTTAAATCTTATATTCAATGGTATTAGAAGCTTAGTGTGGAAATTATTTTATTGGAATATTTGCAATAAGGTGAAAAGAACAGCAAATGCTTCTATTTATCAAAAATGACTGAGAGAACAGAAAAGTTACATACCTCAAAAGAGCTCTACCTGATACATCTTATATCTACAGTGTAATTTTTTAAAATTTTTTGCTAAGGTATAAGATACCTTTGGCTTTGCTTGTTCACTCTGTACATCGCTTATCCCCAGCGTTCCCAGAGGAAGAAAAAAGACAAAGCAAAGGGCTTACAGGTACTTTCCGCTCAGACAGAGAAGAGCAAAGTTCTGGAGTTCTAGCTACTTCCAGTGGCCGTCATGAGAAAGGAGGGGTAGGAGCAAAGAGAGCCCCTGACCAACCAGCAGCCTTTACACGGCATGCCTTACACATGCCTCTAGCAGTGGGAAGGGGGCTTTGCTCACCCAAAAGCTAAAAACATCCATTTTAAAGACAAGACTCCCAAGCCTGGGGTGAGGAATGCAAGGGATGGGAAGAAGAAAATGGGGGTGGGGGCAAGCACATGCCTCACGAATAATAAAATTCACAAAGGTCAAACCCATGAATGTGGAGGAAGGACTGTACCTTACAATGCTCAGCATGTGGCCTATATCACAGTGTTAGTTCCAGGAAGAGCAACCCCAGTGGGAAATTCATTGAGACCAATGATTTCCTTTATTTTAATCTGATTGTGTTTCCCCTTGAATTCACTGAGTGTTGGGGTAGAACGCACTTGATTTGGCACACAAAACGATCCTTTGGACACGGGACGTTTTTAGACCTCACAATGCATTGAGAGATTTTCACGGGAGTTAGATAGTATCCCGCAATTTACCAGTGCAAGTTTGTGTGTCCTGCTGTGAGGGAGTTAAATCTACCCCTTCTGAAAGGAATAAAAAGATGAGGTTAGTAACTTTCCTCCCAGGCTGTGTTTTGAACTTTCTTGAACCTGCGTTTGGGGTTTCTGCCTCAGCAGAGAGTTGCTCTAGATAGCTTTTGGAGTCCCTTCCAAATATATGATTCTCTGCTTCATAAATAGGAAGATCAGTCATGGTGAATACACCTGTCTGAAAGATATCTTGCTCATCTCCTCTAATTTCCACTTTTTATGTGCATTCACTGGATAATTCAAGGTCTGCTTACTCGGTTCCTATAAAGTTGACGGTCATGACCAGAAAATCTAGTGATGTGACTTTTGTATGAGACCAAGCACAGAAAGTTCCCAGGATCTTGTGCAGTGTACCAGAGTTTGCATGTCAGTTGATGCCTTTTGTAGTCACAAGTTCTGGCAGCGGCTAGGGACTTTGGAAAATGAGGACTAGCATCTTGACAGCTGACAGAACGCCTCCGTAACTGGAACACACCTTGTGTTTGAGCCCTGGGTTGCTAATGCAGCAAATGGAAATGCAGCAGCGGAAGGTAATGAAAAGATTAGCTGAGGTTAATTGCTGACCTGTCCTATATTTGGATAAATGCGTTCCCCTATGCCACCTGCCCCTAATTTAGAATCAGTGATTCAGCAGTTTGGAGAAACAGGACCCAGACGAGCGTCAGCAATGTGTATGTGCATGTTTGAGAGAGAGAGAGAGAATCAGGTGAAAAATCCGGTTGTGCCTTAGGACAGGTGGCAATTAAAACAAGCTGCCTTCAAAGCCGTCTTGCACTCATTAATAACAAAGCAGGTTTGGAAACTGGGCTTTGGCCCAACTGCAAGTGAGGAAGTGGAGACAGAGGTTGGGACATCCGCAAAGCTGCCGCGGACTCACTGTGTGTCAGAGCTGAGTCGCGGTCTCTGCTCAGGGCCCGTCTATACCCGAAACCAGTCTGGCAGTGCAATCTAGGTATTTGCGTCTTCGCTCGTTTCCTGATACCTATCTCATGATGCATGCTGTGTTGAGAGTTTTGAATATTCCTTTTAAAATGTTATTTTTAAATAACATGCTTCCTTCTTCCTCCTCTGTACCCCTCACTTGTTGTCTGCTTGAAACCCCAATATGTATCTTTCTAACCAGTGTGATATAATTTTATAACCAATATGGTGCAGGCCACCGGTGAGTACCTGGTGCTGTAGGACATATTTTAGAGAAGGGAAGTGGCCAAACCACCTCTAAGTATTCCCTGTCTAAGAAAACCCTTTGAAATTCATGGGGTTGCACAAGTTGACAGACAAATTGAAGGTGCATACACACAGACACAGTGCAGTAATTAGGGCAGCCATTTCCCATACCCCTCCCTCTGGGTAGTTTGTACAACAATTCCCATCAATCCCAGCCAGCACATCACTTCGAAATTGTTATAACTCCATGCTCCTTGGGATGTGTAGTTTGCTGAGGGGCTTAGAATGTAGCTGAGAAGACAGGGTCTGGGGTTTAAATCAGGAATGGTCCCTCTAAATATTGGACTGCAGCTCCCAGCATTCTCCATCATTGGTTCTGTTGGCTAGGACTGCTGGAAACTGCAGCTCAACGTCATCTGAAAGGTTACGTGATTCCTACTTTGACCTAATGGAACAGACCATTGAATCAATCAAAACTTGGTAAGTCAACACTTAATTCCGTTGATTCTAAGGAGTCGACGCTAATTGGATTTAAGGCAAAAATGTATTTCAGCACAAGCTCATTTAGGTATCAGTACTGTGCAAGTTTACATGGCAGTAAGTCCTGTTGAAGATGAGCGTTTGTGTGTTCTTGCTTCCGAGTAGACTTGTATAGGATTCCAGGGTGCAGCTGTAAACAACAAAACACTTAAGAGCTTTTATTGTTCCTTTTTCTCTCTGTCACCCAGAATGCAGGGCATTTTGTAAAAAGCCACTCACTGTGCTGAATCATAATAAAGTCAACTTTTTTTCCTGTGCATTTTATTAAAGTTCAGGAAAGGAGCACTTTTTTTAAAATCAGTTGACTGTATTCTGATGACAACGACAAGTCACATTGCATTGGATTTAGGAAGCTCAGCAGAGCTGAGCCTTTTCCATGTCCAGCAGGGAAACGCCAGGGACGTCCAGGTAGGAAAGAATTGTGCCCGAAACCCTGGAAAGTCATTGCTGCCAGTCATGGCAGTTTATGGCTCCTCTGTCATCGGGGTAGTGAATTCACTCCAGGTTTTCTGGCAGGTTTTCAAGGAACTCTCCAAGGTGCTGAACCCATTTCCTATCTAGGTTCAGCACTTCGGAGAGCTCTTTTAAAGCTAGCCAAAATCTGAAAGGGATTGATTGCCTTACTGACATGGAAACCATCAGCACTGACTGGCCGCCGGTCAAAGAAGGCATCTGCATTGGTTAGGCCTCATTGGAATACTGTGTCCAGTTCTGGGTACCTCAATTCAAGAAGGATGTCGACAAGCTGAGCACAGAGGAAGCGGTACAGAGAGCAGAAGGTGATAGAATCATAGAATCACATATTAGGAAGAGACAACAAGGGCCATCAGGTTCAACCCCATTCTGCCATGCAGAAATACACCATCAAAGCATCCCTGACATACGGCCATCCAGCCTCTGTTTAAAAACCTCCAAAGACGAAGACTCCACCACACTCCCAGGCATCATATTCCACTGTTGAACTGATCTTACCATCACAAAGTTCTTCCTAATGTTAAGATAGAATCTCCTTTCCTGCAGCTTGAATCCATTGCTCCATGTCCTAGTCTCTGGAGCAGCAGAAAACAGGCTTGCTCCATCCTCCATATAACATCCCTTGAAATATTTAAACATAGCTATCATGTCACCTCTTAACCTTCTCTTCTCCAAGCTGAACACACCTAGCTCCCTAAGCCATGGTTTCCAGGCCTTCTACCATTTTGGTCACCCCCTTCTGTCCACGTCCTTCCTGGACTGTGGTGCCCAGGACTGGACGCACTGTTCCAGGTGGGGTCTGACCAAAGCAGGACAGATTAGCAGTAGGAACCAGGAATGTACTTCTGACAAAAGCAACCACAGGCTGGATTGCAGTGAGGAATGGATTGGGACAGTAGGAACATAAAAGTTACCATAGCTTCAGAGTGATATGAGGAAACAGCCCGGAATGTACATCTGACAAGAGGAACTTGGGTTCACCTGTCAACTGCAACCTAGAATTGATGTGTGGCAAGCAAAGGAGAGCGTGGTGGCAGCCAGCAACTCGGGACTGACAGAAAAGTGTGGGATGCTCCATTTTGCATGGTTCACAGCCCTCATATTAAGTGCATGTATTTGTATGTGCGCGTGGGCGGTTGATGCCGTGACAGCTGGAAATGCATCGATGCTTGAAGAGTGTAAACTGTGTTTTCCTTGTAGAAATAATGTATAATTTACCAAGCACGGTGAAAATAACCCCTGCCTTTACCTACTCGACTATCGTATTTGTACCCAAATAATGCCTTTTTATCAGGATGGTTTGGCAGTCATCAAAAACAGTCTCCTTTTGCACGCTGCCCACTTCGTAAGCCAGGAGGGTGGTTTTCGGAAGTCTTTTCTGAACAGCCCAAATTAAATATGACATGAGAGATGTCTGCATATCACCTACAGCAGCAAGATTGCTAACCATATATATAATATGTAGCACTGGTCTTTAAAACTTGCACTGGTTGCCAAATCACTTCTGGCCTGAATTCAGCGTGCGCGTGATTTTGTTCATGCCCTAAATGTCTTGGGACCTTGAAACTTCAAGGAGGATCTCTTTCTGTAGCGGGAGCCCCTGCCTTTTGACGCCCCGTCATATGACAATTTGCTCTTTTCACACTTCCTAATTAAGGACAAGTTCCATTCATTCAAGGGGGGTTCCACTCTTTCATCAGTTACTCTTGCCAGTGTAAGCTCGCTTGGAGTTGCTCACACGCACGTGCTGCTTGCTAAATGAGCTGAGAGGGAGAAAAGCTGAAAGACTTTGCGAGCAGCACATGTGCGGTCAGTTCCAACGGAGCCTCCGTCGGTCCTCTGTCCTCCCTACGCTGCACTACATGAGTCCTGCTTTTCAACCAGTTCCATTTTCTGACAGTGCTCCAGTCCCTAACCAGTCAGATCATAGAATCATAGAATCATAGAGTTAGAAGAGACCCCAGGGGCCATCGAGTCCAACCTCCTGCTATGCAGGAACCCCCATCAAAGCATTCCCAACAGATGGCCATCCAACCTCTGCATGAAAACCTCCAAAGAAGGAGACTCCATCACACTCCATGGAGGCAGCAGCAGATTCCACTGCCAAACAGCTCTGACTGTCAGGAAGTTCTTCCTGAGGTTCAGGTGGAATCTCCTTTCCTGCAGCTTGAATCCATTGCTCCTTGTCCTGGTCTCTGGAGCAGCAAAAGAAAGCTTGCTCCCTCCTCAACATGACATCCCTTCAGATATTTAAACATGGCTCTCATGTCCCCTCTTAACCTTCTCTTCTGCAGACTAAACATCCCCAGCTCCCTCAGCTGCTCCTCATAGGGCTTCATGGCTTCCAGACCCTTCACCATTTTGGTCCCCCTCCTCTGGACATGCTCCAGCTTGTCGACATCCTTCTTGAATTGAGGTGCCCAGAACTGGACACAGGATTCCAGATGAGATCTGACCAAAGCAGAATACCATTACGTCCCTCGATCTGGACACCATACTCCTACTGATGCAACCAAGAATCGCGTTGGCTTTCTTGGCTGCCGCATCACACTTCTGACTCATGTTCAGCTTGTGATCTACCAAGACTCCTAGATCCTTTTCACATGTACTGCTACCCAGCCACACATCCCCATCCTATACTTGTGACTTTCATTTTTTCTGCCCAAGTGCAGGACCCCACATTAAATAAAGATAAAGAGGGGAAGCCTGTATATATTTGCCTGAGGACTGAAGTCTGCTAGAAGGCAATATTCCATGTCCTACCGGTGGGGGAAATACTGTTGTTTTTGTTATATGCTTTCAAGATTGTTTCCAACTTACGGCAATTCTAAGGCAAACCTATCACAGGTTTTTCTGGCAAGGTTTGTTCAAGAGGAGGTTTGCTTTTGCCTTCCCCTGAGGCTGAGAGAGTGTGACTTGCCTAAGGTCACCCAGTGGGTTTTCACGATTGAGCAGGGATTCAAATCCTAGATGCCAGAGTTTTCGTCCAGTGCTCAGACACTACACCGTGCTGGGTCCTGCATCTTTGGAAATGTTTAAAAAGAGGGTGGAAATGAGGAAATTAGAGAAGGAGGCAGAAAGGACTGCAGGGTCGAAATAAATCTACAGGTAAGGAAGTTGATATAAATTTACACGAATAACTCCAACAAAGGGTAAGAGGAAAGTGATGTGAAATGGGCAATTAATCTTTATAGGTAGAAAAGGAAAAAACGCTTTTTTTTACAGAGGTTGAAGAGGAATCAAACATCTTTGGTAAACTTATGAAAAAAAGGATACAGGATTTTCCTTACCCTAAAGGAACCAGATCCCATCTGATTTGGGAAGCTAAGCAGGGTCAGCCCTGGTCAGTACTTGGATGGGAAACTGCCAAGAGATCTGAAGCACTGTAGGCTATATTTCAGAGGAAGGAACTGACAAAACCACCTCTGAATATTCCTTGCCTAAGAACACTCTATGAAATTTATGGGGTTGACTTGAAGTCACATACACACAGGATCTTGGGTTGTGGTAAATGTGCTGACCAAGCCTGACCTTCCCTGCTGAGGAAAATTGTGACTCTTTCATTCGCAGGAGAGGAAATGGGGAGGATATGAGTGTGACTGGCTGTCATGCTCTGAAACAATTAGGATTGTCCGGTGAGAGAAGGGGAGAATCGGGGAGCAACATTCCAGAGCTACCTGGTGATGCTGTGCAAGCGTTTCCTTCCTTGTACCAAAAAAAATTTGGCATTTCCAGGAAAAGTCACGTGGGTGCTGGCAGCCCTGGAATGTTGCTTTGCAACCTGCAATGCCTCCGAATCATTCGCTGTTGTGTCTCCTTTTAGTCAGAGCTTTACGTTTTTCTAGATCATTTCTTCCTATTTCCACGCCCTGCCGTTTACTGCCCCTATGGCCGTTTCCACACTACACTGTTATAGTGCTATTATTCCACTTTCAACAACCTGTGGAATTCCTGGAGTTTGCAGTTTAGGGAGAGACTTTTAGAATTCCCAGCCAGAGAGCTCTTTGGCCTCAGGAAACTACAAACCCCAGAATTCCACAGGATGCTGAAAGTGGAATAATAGCACTATAACGCTGTAGTGCGGAAATGGCCTATGCTGCTGGTATGGCTGGAGAATCTCTTAAAAACCAGGGTGGTGTTTACAGTGGCTCACGTGGATAGGTTTGAGACACTGGATTTAGTGGTAGAGGCAGCCGCGCTTATCTCGTGGGATAGGGACCGAGCCACTGTCAGCAAGTGGACCTGGTTGAAAAGGGGAACCCCGTCTTTTGTCACTTCTTCTCCTCTTGCCTTCTTCCTGTACAGGAAGCATGGATATTCTTTGTTGTTTAAACAGTGCAGGGGTGGCCTGCAGCCCATTTAAAAGGTGGATGGCTTCCATGAACAGAAAACCACACCTTTGGGGAAAAATAGGGAATCTGGAGGAGGGGTCAAGAGCCACAACAAGCCTTTGGGGGCCACATTTTTCCCGCCTAGCCTGAAGGGAGCCACAATTTGAAAAATGTCTCAGTGTGCCATTGACTTGTGCTGATTGGGGACTGGGTAGCTTCTTAGGCCATTTCCGCACTAGACTGTTATGGTGCAGTTATCCCACTTTCAACCTCCTGTGGAATCCTGGGGTTTGCAGTTTCGGGAGGGGCCTTTGAGGCTCCCTGCAGCCTGTTCCAGTTAACAGTCTGACTGCAGCTCTTCAGACTAGCTGAAATTTCTGAACCTATCTCAAAGGCAGACCCGTGTAGAGTGCATTACAGTAATCCAGACACTGTACATGGTGCTTATATATGCCTTCAAGTCAACTCTGGATTATGGTGACCCTGTCCTAGAGTTTTCTTGGCAAGATTTGTTGAGAGGAGGTTTGCCTTTGGCCTCCACTGAGGCTGAGGGAGCGTGACTTGGCCAAGGCTACCCAATGGGTGTTCCTAGCTGAGTTGGGATTCGAACTCTCATCTTCCAGAGTCATAGTCCAACATTCAAACCTCTGCATTCTATTGCATTAAAGCTTCCTTGTAATGCACGGAGGGGATTTCTTTCAGCCCAAGTGAGAGCTGAATTCAGTTCCGGAGAAGGGTTGGGGAGGGGTTTCCAGTAGTGGACAGGGCCAAAAGCAGAAGAGGTGGAGCCAAAACACCAGCACCAGTTTTGACTTAAAGTTCTCACAGCTAGTAAGTAACCATTTGGAGAGACACATCAGTTGAAAAACCATAATGTTGAGAAACTTTTTTGTCCTGGGAAATGGAGTAAGAACATTTGGGGAACCCTTACTGGGATTTACAACATTGGTCTCTTTGAATTAAAGCTGAGCTAATTGCAAGACTGGAGCTCCCCTGTGCCAGCTCAGATTTCTCAGGAAATACCCTAAAGGCTCCAGATCCTCTCTGATCTTGGAAGCTAAGCAGAGTCAGCACTGGTTAATATTTAAATGGGAGACTGAACAGTAGATGCTGTGGGCTATATTTCAGAAGAAGGAAGTGGCAAAACTATCTCTGAATATTCCTTGCCTAAGAAAACGCTAGGAAACTCATGGCATCACTGGAAGTCAACGTGCAACTTCAAGGCACGTGTACACACACACGGAGAGCAAAATATACCTGCATGCTTCCCACCCTTCCAGGTTTTAATTTGCTTTGTATGTTCAAAAGCACAGTGGTGGGAAGCAGGTCTTTGTGCTGTTTTGTTATTGTGGTTTTTGACATACATTTTTGAATCTGAGCCCAATATAAATGTTAAAAGAATTAGTCAGCTCCTCTTACCAGTTCCTCAAGATGCCTCTATAGCTGTGATGACAAGGGATTAGTTGTGGCAGAGGGACAGGGCTTGTGGGAGAGGGGTGTGTAAGTCTAGACTCTGCACATGGGAGCCTTGGAAACACAAATAACCATTCCTGTCTTGAGGGTAAATCTGAAACAACCGTTGCTCACCGGCGGCCCTGATGTCTACGGTGTGGTGAATTTGCTCTGGATTTTAGTTCAGACTTTAAATTAGCTCTCCAAGGTGCTGAGCTTTGAAGAGGATACGGTTTGGTGCATTGGATTGCTCTTCTCAAGTTCAGAGGAAAGGGATCCAGAATTGATTCAGTGCCCTGTGACGTTGGTGCCAACAATTGCTGCTAGATGCAGCCTTGGATTCTGGAATTATTTGAAAGGTCTCTCAGTTCTTTGATTCCCCCCCCCTTTTTTTGAACTGTCTGTGGGAGGTGTGTCTGCTTTCAGCCAGAAAAAGAATAGGGTGATCTGACAGGCTCTCCTTTTCATGGGTCGTCTCCAGAAGACAAGAGTGCAAATTCTCCGGTTTTGTTGGTCTTAGCTCAAGGAAAGAGGAAAGGGCTGGGTGCAAATCTCCAGCTCAGCTAGAAGACTAGCAGCTTGTATCGGTTTCCAGTGATTGGTTGGTTGGTTTGGTTGGTTGGTGCACCTAGCAAAGATTTTCCAGGGGGTCTGTGTATTGACTTAGCTTCCTCCTTCCCACTCAGTCATCACGGTGCCAGGGCTCGCCCTCCACTCTGCTCAGCATCCGCCTTCTGGCTAGAATCGAGCAAGCTAGATTAAATGTTCCTCATCCTTGCAAGTGAGATGGAACAGTCCTCTGCTGATCTGTAACCATCCCCTTTAGCTGAGATTTCTGTCTTAATTTCCAAACAGGGCTTGGTGTTATCTCTGCATGTCTGATCTGTGTTTGAACAGTGAGTTGTCAGCAATTTTGATTGGTACTTAATGTATAACACTTCAGGGTGTAAGGGTTACCCCCAGGCCCTAAAAAAACACATGGAATATCATCTAGAATATCAGGTCCACACTGACCATCCTGAGTTGTCTATGCGATCGTAGGTGAGCTCTGAATCAGCCTAGAAAGATCCCCAACTTTGGTCAAAGGGACTTCTCTCCCCTCAGGAAGAATGCAGTCAAAACTACTTCTTACAGGAGCAAGGAGAGGGACACTTTATTGTAAAAAGAAAGTTTTTTTATAGATTGAGATGACAATGGTCTCATAAAGCAGATAGCCCATGTGCAAGAATATTTGCTTTCCCAGGAATAAAATTCTACCTGGTTACTAATAAAGTGACTTCTGGTTATCACTCAACAGTGAACTCTGAATCAGACATGTATTCATTCAGCATTGAATATAAGAAATATTTTTACAGAAAATGCATAGCCAAGGGCTGTTCCCTAGGTCTCCAGTTTTGGCCTGGAAACCTGAGGGCCTGGAATAGTCAGAACTGGTAACCCCGACAATGAGTAATGACAACAAATTAACCCTCTTTTTAAAAACATACAAATTATTTTTAAAATACTTTTCCAGAAGGGAAAATATAGCTGTGTAGTTAATGCATTTTTTCCTATGCTGAAAGAAAGAATAGAGAATATGCTGATCAAATTTGCAGATGACACCAAATTGGGAGGGGTTGCCAGTGCCCCAGAGGACAGGATCAAAATTCAGAATGACACTGTAGATATAAATAAATATTCTGCTTTGGTCAGACCTCATCTGGAATACTGTTTCCAGTTCTGGGCATCTCATTTCAAGATGGATATCAACAAGCATGTCCAGAGGAGGGCAGCCAAAATGGTGGAGGGTCTGGAAGCCATGAAGCCCTATGAAGAGCGGCTTAAGGAATTGGAGATGCTTAGTCTGCAGAAGAAAAGGTTAAGTGCGGACATGATAGCTATGTTTAAATATTTGAAGGGATGTTGTGTCGAGGAGAGAGCAGCTTGCTTTCCACTGCTCCAGAGAGCAGGACAAGGAGCAAAGGATCCAAACTATAGGAAAGGAGATTCCACCTGAACCTCAGGAGGAACTTCCTGATGGTCAGGGCTGTCCGGCAGTGGAATCTGCTGCTGCCTCCATGGAATGTGGTGGAGTCTCCTTCTTTGGAGGTTTTGGAGCAGAGCCTGGATGGCCGTCTGTTGGGAGTGCTTTGAGTGTGAGTACCTGCATGGCAGGGGGTTGGACTGGATGGCCCCCGTGGTCTCTTCCCACTCTATGTTTCTATGATTCTATGAAAATTCAAAGAAAATTCCTATGCTGAAAGAAAATTCAAAGACATGAGGGAGACTTTGGCCTACGGAAACCATGTACAGAGAAACACACACAAATGGGTGCGCACACACAGCCGTGTCCCAGTGACTCTCTCTCAGCCTCACCTACCTTGGACAGTTTTTGTGACCACAGAAATTGGACGGACAGATATCCCCATGAACTCCTGTAGAGAAAGTATGTCATAAATATGTAACGCCTTTTGAAAAGAGCACCTTTAGGTGTGAAGTTAATGCCATTTTTATTCTCTAGAGCTTTTGATGAGTAATAACAACCTGATCTTTTATTTATACCCCTCCTGCTAATTTTACTGCTGGTGATTTTGCTACTGCCTCTGTGCGTGAGAGAGTTTGATTTAATTTATTGTGACACTTATTTGTTTTTAAAAAGCACATGGTCAGCCACAATCTGGAACAGTTGCTGGAACCATGCAGCCCTCCTGTAGTTGGAGTGCGAGACCCATCAGCCCTAGCCTAGCCAGCCAAGGGTGAAGAACTCTAGGAGTTGCAATCCTATAGCACCTTGCAAGGTGTATTGTTGTCATCTCTGCTGCTGACTGTGGATTGGCGGGGTATAAATTGACCGTGGTGATGGGGGTAATGGGAGTTGTAGTTAAACACATCTGGAGATGACTGAGTTAGGGAAGACTGTTGCAGTTGGGCCGAGATGAAAGTTTTGTAGGACCCTAAAATGCAAATAATTTCTGAGGTCAATGAGAATGTGCTTTTGTGTTTAAGGACAGTTTAGCCCAACATTTCCCTTCCAAAGAGTACGTATTTTCTAGTGTTATTTCTGCATTGTGTTTTGCAGAAATGGGCAGCTTAGGGTTTAGATTGTCAGTGCAGCACAGACTTCCTTGGACTTGCAGGGCATTTCCTGCCTCAGCAATGGGGAATTCTGCTGCCTCTTGACAAAGATGGTACCCCCCCCCCCAAAAAAGTTTGGTTCCTATTTTAATTCAATTTCATTTCCTCTAATTTGCACTTCCCAAGCCAATTTGCAAACTGGAATGCAATTATCCTTTTGATTTTTGTGGTGCGGTTCTTCTGTTTAAAAAAAGTGCATATAGTTGGATATACCAGGGTTAGCTTAATTTAAATCCAGTAGATCTAAATCTAAAATTAAATCAGTAATTTCAATCTCTAGATTAAGATTTAAGTTGACTTAAATCTTTCTAAATTGTGATTTAAATCATAATTTACATTGCTTCTCTGAAGGAATTAGTTTTAATCACTTAAATCACAGTTTAACCCCCGTCTGTGTTGCCTTCCAAGACATCACGGATGTTAGCATTGTCCTCCCTTTGTACACACAGGTAACAAACATGTACAAGGCTGGACAAACTAGCATTAGACGAAAGTGATTTGAGGAGCTACAGATGCCCAAAATGCAAGTCAGTATCCTGGCCAATGATACAGTTATTTTGCTCTACAAAATTACTAACCGATAATTTTTCCAAGCCTAACGAAATCACTAGCGATCTTGTTAGAAGTACGTTATTGTAAACCGTAAATGTAATGCAAGTTCAGAGAGGCAGGTTCATTAGAAGACAGATATACACCAGATAATTATTTTGGATTGTTACCAGATTGAGGCCATTTCTTCATTACACTGTTAGAGTGCTATTATTCCACTTTCAGCATCCTGTGGAATTCTGGGATTTGTAGTTTCCCGAGACCCAAGAGCTCCCTGGCTGAGAATTCTAAAGGCTCCTAGCTAAAACTGCAAACATTTTGATGTTTGCAATTTTTCCACTTTTGCAGAAGTCCTCCACGTGTATCCTTAGCAAACGTGGAGGGCTGACTGTACATCCGGGCTCTTCCTTGTTCAGATCTGCTCCAGACCTTCTCCATCATTGCACTTAGGAAAAAGCCAGGCCAAGGGGAAGAGAGGGAAAGCCAAGGAGTGTGTATGCTCCACTTGCAAAATAGGAACAGCTTCAAGTTATCTCCCATCCATAAACTGTTGTTAACATATTCATATAATATAACTAGAGTTGTATAATTAGCATTCACGATGACATCCTTGATCCAGGCTCTGATAAAATTGGATTAAAATTTTAAACGTCTGTGTGTTTTTTAAAAAAAATTAAATTGTTGATTTTTATCAGCCCTAGCATAGGTCCGACGTCTGTCATTGAGAAAATGGCTTCCTAAAACTGCACACGTTAAGGCAAAGGCGTATGAATTCTTGCACGGATGGATCACTGGCAGATTTGCGGGCTGAAGCAGAAATGGGTCAGAACAAACGCTCAGAAAATAGAGAAAACAGAATAGGTAGCAGGGCCTCTAGACAGGAGGTTAGCATCAACTGGGTATGAGTTCAGGCAATGGCTGTTTGGGAATAAATCCCAGTGAGTTCAGTGAGGCTTATCCTCTGGTGAGTGGGCTTAGAATTGCATCCTGGGGGCATGGACCCTTTTTCTCTCTTTCCCTGCTTACTCAGATCTGTGTTGGTGCTGCTTCTTAAAACCATTCTTTTTCCACTGGAGTTCTGTACCTAGAAATAATTCTCCTGGCTATACCAAGATTTTTAAAAGGAGGAATGTATGTGTAGAGCAGAGGTGTGGGTCACGTTTGCTCCTTCAGATTTCATTGGACTGAAACTCCCATCAGTCCTAGCTACCATAGCCTTTGATGGGGAAGGATGAGAGCTGCAGTCCACCACCGTCTGGAAGGAGGCCAAAGTGCCCACCCTGACTCTAGAGAAAGGACGTACAATAAATGGGTGGAGTTATATATGTACCCATTTTATACTTTAAATCTCCTCAACCCACATACCCTCCACCGGCCCTGATTTGGTAAGGACAGACCCCATTAATTCTCTGTCTTCCCACTTTTTTGACTGCTTTTAAAACGTCCCAGTTTCTCTCTCCCCCTCTCACTTTCTCCCTTTGTCCTCAGGCTGGGTTACTGCAAACTGAGTTCAAAATCCAAAAGTAGTTTGCACTCTGCTAATTCGGTAGGGGAGAAAGGAGAGGATGGGGTGGAATCTTCCCTTCCCTGTAGATTCAGGCAAAAGCAAACTGCTGCAGACTCTCGTAGATGTTCTTCCCCAGCTTGGCCATAGTGCGATTTGGCCCCGCCACGAGTCCCTGTTTTCATCTATGAAATGTTGGAGCTAAGCCATATACACCCAGACATACTAGAAATTTAGGGAAGGAAAATTTAATAGGGAAGGGCAGAATTCCTCTGAGGGGGCAATGCCTTTGCTTGCTCCCCTTTGTACCTACGCCCCTGGTTCCCTCCTAGAGTAGACCTGTTGACTCAGTAAGATTTCAATGGTGGATTCAGTGGCTCTCCTCTACTTGGAGAGACAAGTAGAGAGCTGGGTATGTTTAGTCTGAAGAAGAGAAGGTTAAGAGGGGACGTGATAGCCATGTTTAAATATTTGAAGGGATGCCATGTAGAGGAAGGAGAGGGCTTGTTTTTTGCTGCTCCAGAGACCAGGACAAGGAGCCATGGATTCAAGCTGCAGGAAAGGAGATTCCACCTGAACCTCAGGAAGAACTTCCTGACAGTCAGGGCTGTCCGGCAATGGAATACGCTGCCTCCATGGAGTGTGGTGGAGTCTCCTTCTTTGGAGGTTTTTAAGCAGAGGCTGGATGGCCATCTGTCCAAGGGAGTGCTTTGAGGGTGTTCCTGCATGGCAGGGGGTTGGACTGGGTGGCCCCTGGGGCCTCTTCCAACTCTACATTTCTATGATTCTATGATTCTAAGTAGATTTGGGCCTCTATGGACCTTTCCGCATTTCCACACACAGTACCCTCTTCTAGTGCTATTATTCCAACCTCCTATGGAATCCTGGGGTTTGCAGTTTAGGGAGGGACATTGAGAATTCTCAGCCAGAGAGCTCTTTGGCCTCAGTAAACTACAAATCCCAGGATTCCACAGGAGGTTGAAAGTGGAATAATAGTACTATAACAGTGTAGTGCGGAAAAGCCCTAACTCTTGAATTTAGGAGCAACGTGTTCTGCAGAGGACTTTAGCCAGCCGCTGTGCTTTTCAAGTTTCGTAGCCATGGATTGTGGAGAGGTTCTTGAAAGGAATCCAGTGAAACAAGAGTTATGTAACAACTCCTGGAAACTGCTTAATCTTCCCTGGTGGAGTGCCCGCCCGCCATGGGAGTGCCCGCCGTGGTAACCTCTCTACTATGCATAAAATGTGGCTTGGCACCTCTTTTAGTTGTTTGACTTTTGAGTTACCTTCTTCTTCCTCTTCCTTCATGACCTCAGAATTGAGACGGCGAGAAGATGCAAACAAATCTTGGCTCTCTTTGGCCTGTGAGCTAAAGCTCAGTGAAGGATGATTTTATCTTAGTTCAGTTTTGAAAAGTGTCTACCAGGAGCCTCAAATTCCCTCATTTTCAAGATGGAAAGAAATGGAGTTTCTAAAAAAATCTGAATGTGGTCGGGAACACAGATTTATCCATTGGGGTCCAAGGTTTTGAGTTACAAGACATCAGGGCAAAGAGGGAAGCCCTAATTAATAAATCCTAGCTGCTAATAGTGAGTTGGTTTTTCTGGATCTCAGACATGGTTCAGGAGTTTATGGCAACCATAGGTCTGTCCTCTGCCGGTAGCTGGCCACATGTGTTCACCTGGCTGCATTCTGGGACTTGGTCCTGTGTCTGGAAGGCTGATGATGATGATGTTGATGATGATATTTATTTGTATCCCACTTTTTTCCCTTGCAAGGACTCAAAGTGGCTTACAGTACAGTACAGAAGTACCCCCAAGCTACAAACCTGTGTCTTCAGCAGGGGCGTGACTCCCCACGGAACATCCTTGTAGACTTCTAGAGCTGGAAGAGACCACAAGGGCCATGGAGGCCAAACCCCTCTTTGGTGATCTGTCTTTTGGACATTAATTAGGAGCACCTCTGTCTTGTCTGGATTAAGCTTGGGTCTTTTTGCCTTCATCTAGTCCAGTGGTTCTCAACCTGTGGGTCCCCAGATGTTTTTGGACTTCAGCTCCCAGAAGCCCTGAGCATTGACCATAGTGGCTGGGGCTTCTGGGAGCTGAAGTCCACAAACATCTGGGGACCCACAGGTTGAGAACCACTGATCTAGTCCATTACTGATACAAGACTCCAGTTTAGAACAGAAACTGCTTCCTTGGCGTTTGGCAGGAAGGAAATGAAGCCCTAAGAGAGGCATTTGAATGGCTAACGTGGGGGGGAAATAAGAGCAGGGAAATGGCCAAACAGTGGTGTTACGGGAAAGGAGGTGAGGCCATGTATGGAAGTCCAGATTGAGGAGGGCCAAATCTGGCCCCAGGAGCTAAGGTACCCTACCCTTTATTTGGCCTCTACTGGTGCACTTTCCATCTGATCATATTTGTGGCCATTTTTATTGTTATTGCATGTATTCAAATCATTTCTGACATACAGCAACCATAAGCAACCCTATTGCTGGGTTTTCTTGCCGAGATTTGTTCAGAGGGTGTTTTTCCCTTCACCTTCCACTGAGGCTGAGAGAGTGTGACTTGCCCAAGGTCACCCGGTAGGTTCCTGCGGCCAGTCAGGGATTCAAACCCTGGTCTTCAGAGTTGTAGCGCTGCACCACGACACTCAAATTCTGCACCTGATCATAAATGGCGTGCCTTTATTCACTCTGGATCGGCCTATGCAGCATCCTTCCTTCTGATGCACATCTTTATAGGATGTAAAATCTTTTTTTGCAAAGCAGAAGTTTCCACTGAGATGCCAGCAGGACCTTAAATACTTACATGTTAATGGCCTGATAATAACAAGAAAATAAAGTTGGGGGTGGAGTGAAAGCCACCATGGCAATATTAATATTCATGTGCTTCCTAAGTCGTCTTCGCTGAAACTGCTGACTAACTTTGCCGAGTAATTTTTGCCTGTAAGGATACAACGACAACGACGCTGACACCCTGCAGATGTAAAAATGTTTGCATTAGGAAGCTTGTTTTTTTCTGTTCCATCAAAAGGCTGAACAAACAACTTCTCTGGCAGATTTGGAGCCTTGGAAGGAGCCGGTTTCTTTTTCACTGTAGTGGGAGGCATGTTCTTGTCTTGCTGTTAGATTTTCTGATTCTTGGATGTAATGGGCCAATCTTTCATGTAGCCGCCCCTTTCCAGTGCCTATAAAAGTAACATTTGAACTGCAACTCCCAGAATCCCCAGCTGGCATGGCCGAGGATTCTGGATGATGCAGTCCAAAATATCACTTTTCCAAGCTCTGATTCATTCTCATATAATGGAGGAGTGGGGAGTTGGGCTAGGTCCCGGGGCAAAGCTTGGAAAATTTTTATCGTTTGCAGTTGTGTTACAGGGAGGGAGGCAGAAAGAGCCGACAGAATGGATGGATAACAGATGGGTTGGTGTCACAGTGGTGTAGACTAGACGTGTGAGTCTTACAGCCCTCCACATGTCCTTGGACTGCAACCACCATCATCCCCTAACCCCAAAGCGGGAAGTGCTTGGAGTTACAGCCCAGAGATATTGGAGGTCCATATTGTCCCTGTTCCTTGTGTAGATGGAGGGGTGTTTGTTAGACTGCGACCTCATCCATTTTAGGCCCGCTCTCTGACTCATTGTTGGCATGGTTCTCTTAGCAGATTTCCTTGGAGGGAACATGTCCTTGATTTTTTCGGGGTGGTGTGGATGGGGCTAGCAGGTTAGAGAGCCATGCATAGTCATCTGGAATTTTTACAACAAGGTGGACAATTTGTGGCCTTCCAGATTTCTGGATTGCAACGCCCATCATCCTGTCATCTGCTGTATTATTAAGGGTTGCTGGGAGTTGCAGTACAAAAGGGTCCTGAGGGGCACATCATTGAACTTTTTTGCCACTCCCCTCACTTGGGACTACAGGTCCTCCCTCCGGGATCAAGACTCCCCGAACCCCCTACTCATGGTTTTGTTGATGCTGGTTTTAGGAGTTGTAGTCTCAAAAAGTAACTTTTCCAATTGTCAGACTGGGGAGACCTTCCCCACTTAGGTGTCAAGCTCAGTTGGTGAGCTTGAGCTGGTTGTCCTCTCTCTCATTTTGACCTACCTGGCAGGGTTGTTGGGTAAAACAGAACGGTAATTGTGCACCCGTCATTCAGCTCTGTGAAGAAGAGGAAGGCTCTACATGGGATTGTCAGGTCAGGACTATCCCCGGGCTCTGAGGCCTCACGATGACCACTTGTGATGTTACAGGAGGCAGGTCCTAGTGATGATGGAAGGGCAATGTTACAAGAGGGAACCCCTGGTGATGTCATCAAAGATGATGCATTAAGTATGAGCCATGGTTGCACAAAGGATGATGCCATGCAGATAAGCAAATAAGAGAAATATTCTCACTAATGAAAAACAAAGATACCTCCACCCATATTTCAAAGCAGTGCGCTCTCACAGAGATTCCTCCCCCATCCTGATGCCTGGAGAAGAAGGACCAGGCCACAAAATCTGGAAACTCTCCTCCTAAACATATCTAATTGGCAGCGGAGACAGAAACTTTTTTCCCTTTGTTACTGTTAGACACCCAAGAGTCAGGAACAGCCACCAATCCACTGCTAATCACCCAAAAATCTACCAGATGAACCTGACAGTCTTTTCCCCACCCCGATTTGAAGTGATATTTATATCCATTTACATCCATTGAGCTGTTTTGTGTAACAAAGAACCCCACCAAGTTGAACCAAGTGAGAAAAACGCACAAGCACACCCTTTTCAAGTCAGCACTCTTGCCCTGAGATTTCTTCCCTTTTATCCTAAGGTCTGGAGAAGAAGAACCAGATCCTAAGACCTGGAAATCCTGGAAAGAACGGCAAAGGCCTCTTGCTGAGTTACACGGCTACACATGTGTAGCTGCAATCCTCACAGAGGGGGTCGTGGTGATATAAGGCACACTCTTTTTGCTCAGGGGCAATTGTTTGCAGTTGTTTCTGAAGCTTCACTTCCATAGGAGAAGGCGTGCCTGGGGCTGAAGCTTAGCACGTCCTGGTGCTTCTGCCGTAACATCCTTCCTACCAGACTTTTCACAGCAGCAAGAAAGCCTTATGTCAGCATCGCCCCTCAGAATAGCCTGGGTCATCCGAAAGCGGCGTCTGATGGCACCAGTGCAGCCGAAACCCTGGAAATAGAATCTGTTTGCTCGTGGATTTCTTCGGTTTGCTGTCAAGAGAGGGCAGCGGGTAGCAGGCCAGAACGCACATACACACCCTCCCCGGCTGCTCAGGCCGAGAGAGAGCTGGTTCTATTTTTGAAATACAAGAAGAAGCAGGGAGGGTGGGCGATTCAGGAGGAGGAAGGCCTTTTAGCGAAAGGAGCCGTGGTTACCAGAGTGGACTGTAATTACGCGCATTCTTGAGGATGACAGCCGGAGCACGTTAATGCATATAATTTAGAAGATATAATTTTTAGATTCTGCTGCAGCGCTGTAAGCATTTTAATGGGACTATGGATGGGGAGGCTCTGTCACTAGCAATGTTGTTGCTTTTTGCTGCGGGCTCCTGGATAGGGGAGCAGGAGGCCTTGGGGAAGAAGCCTCCGTCCCCCCGCCGCCCTGGAAAATGCAGAAGATGGGAAATGCGAATTCCCTTAAGCTGTGTCCATTTGATCTGTTTTGACTGCTCACTGCAAAGTAGTACTGGTAAACTCTTGGGGTTCTGGAGGATGCTGTGCTCTTGCCAGCCTCAGGAACTGCCAGTCCTGTTGCTTCTTAAAAATGATATTCCAGAGCTAGGAAGGTGGGGTGGGTGGGCTGAATCTTTGTAAACAAACAAACAAACAAACAAACAAACATCCTATTAGATGAGGAATGCACAACCTCACAGGTAGTTTCCTACCACTTTCTAGCCTGTGAGTGAGGTTCTTCCTCTCTCCACAATTTAGGGTTCCTGTATCTCCAGGCCTGGGGCTGAGTTTCAGAACTTCTTTTGGGCACCACCGAAATGGCCCAATCCCATTGGCAGTGGATATCAAAGCATGTTGGATTTTGGCTAAGCAAGCCAAGGCCATTTCCACATGGCACTGCTATAGTGCTATTATTTCACTTTCAGCATCCTGTGGAATCCTGGGGTTTGCAGTTTAGGGAGAGGCCTTGAGAATTCTCAGCCAGAGAGCTCTTTGCCTTCAGTAAACTACAAACCCCAGAAGCCCACAGGATGTTGAAAATGGAATAATAGCACTATAACAGTGTAGTGCAGAAACAGCCTGTGAGTAGAACAGATCCCACCCTGTGACTGTCCCAGTGGGAGAGAAGGAGGAAACACCTTGAGCGTTACTCTTCTGGCCCTTGGTTTTCTCCTTTGGAAAGTGGCATGGACCGTGCATCAGCCTACCGAGCACAACACCATGTTTTTGGAGTCCGAATTACCAAACCAATTTGCCAAGCACACCGTGGTGTCCCCTGTAATTTTGCCAAAGCCCTGGTGCCCTCGGTTTCAGCCTGTTGACAATTAAGTGCTGGGATTTGCCACAAGATTATGCCTTAGGCTTGTCTCTCTTTGGCTGTGTGTTTTCATAAGGCAGTAGCTCCCTAGCTGGAGTCTTTAAGCTTAAATTCGCCTCCAGACCTCAAGTGGAAAAGTGGGCCTCCGTTGGAGAAATTCACTTCTGCCTCAGGAAGTTGTGCTGTAAAATCCTTAAAATGTTGCTTTAGGAGAAAGAACAAGAAGTGTTCTCTCTCTCACTCTTTCTGTGTGACTCCTTCTTCAACTCATCAAGGATTCTCCAACCATTTCCTCTTTCTAGAAGAACTTTAAAAGGTTGCTTTTTGAGAACTGCCAGTGCCAGTATTCTGCTGCAGGCATGACCTCTGGCCCATACTGCCTGGGAGGTCCTGGCATTCTACAAACTTTTCCAAGATTTACCTTCTGGGCTATACTCTCATACTTTTCAGCTGCCCTGATTTGGGAGGCGCAGGCTATTTCCACACTACACTGTTATAGTGCTATGGTTCCACTTTCAACATCTTGTGGAATGCCTGGGGTTTGCAGTTTAGAGAGGGGCCTTTAGAATTCTCAGCTAGAGCTCCTTTGGCCTCAGGAAACTACAAAGCCCAGAATTCCCCAGGGTGTTGAAAGTGGAATAATACCACTATAACAGTGCAGTGCAGAAATGGCACAGTCTCAATCCTTTGTCTCCCCATTTTTTCAACTGCTTTGAAAATGTTCTAATTTCTCTCTCTCTCTTCCTTGTGTTTTTCTCCTTTGTCTTCAGCTGCCACACCTACTGAGTTTGTGGTGCAACAGCAGCTTATATTCAGTTAACACAGGAGCGGAAAGAGAGGAGGGAGCAGAGCTTGCCCTTCCCAGTAGGCTCAGGCAAAAGCAGACTGCTGCAGCCGCTTCAACTTTTGTGTTCTCCCTCATTAATAACTTTTTGCCATCTTGACCACACATGTTGCTAGATCACAAGTGTTCCTGTTTCCATCTTGTGAAATCTTGGAGGGCATGTACTCTTGGTGTGTGGTTCTGTGAACAGCGTGCCCAAAATGTAGTACAGGAGGTAAAGCATGGGTGGGAATCATGTGGCCCTACAGATATGCAACTCCCAGCATCACTGGACAGCATCCTCAAGGGAGAGAACAGTGCAAGTTGTAGTCGGTCCACATCAGGAGAGTCTGATAGTCCCAGCCTTGATGAAACATGTAGCATTAAGAAATTCTTTATTTTTCATTCTCGGCTGCATCAACAGGAGTACGGTGTCTAGATTGAGGGAGGTAGTGGTACCACTCTACTCTGCTTTGGTTAGACCTCATCTTGAATCCTGTGTCCAGTTCTGGGTACCCCAGTTCAAGAAGGACATGGTCAAGCTGGAGCAAGTCCAGAGGAGGGCGACCAAAATGGTGAGGGGCCTGGAAGCCATGCCCTATGAGGATAGACTTAGAGAGCTGGGTATGTTTAGTCTGCAGAAGAGAAGGTTAAGAGGGGACATGATAGCCATGTTCAAATATTTGAAGGGATGCCATGTAGAGGAGGGAGAGGGCTTGTTTTCTGCTGCTCCAGAGACCAGGACAAGGAGCAATGGATTCAAGCTGCAGGAAAGGAGATTCCACCTGAACCTCAGGAAGAACTTCCTGACGGTCAGGGCTGTCCGGCAGTGGAAGATGCTGCCTCCATGGAGTGTGGTGGAGTCCCCTTCCTTGGAGGTTTTTAAGCAGAGGCTGGATGGCCATCTGTCCAAGGGAGTGCTTTGAGGGTGTTCCTGCATGGCAGGGGGTTGGACTGGGTGGCCCCTGGGGTCTCTTCCAACTCTACATTTCTATGATTCTATGATTCTTGAAACTGGAAAAAGTAAATTTCTGGTCCTTAAGGCTGGGGAGACAACTTAGGACCTTTCCACCCTTCACTCTTACAATGCAGTGATTCTACTTTCAATGACCTATGGAATTCTGGGGTTTGTAGTTTACTGAGGCCAAAGAGCTCTCTGGCTGAGAATTCTCAAGGCCTGTCCCTGAACTGCAAACCCCAGGATGCCATAGGATGCTGAAAGTGGAATAATAGCACTGTAACAGTGTAGTGCGGAGAGGCCCGTAGTGAAGTCTTGTCATAGCAGGGCAAGGAGTGTAAGAGCTGCTTGTTTGCCATTAATGCTGCTAGTTCTCGGCTGTTTGCACTGACTGTCAGGGTTTCTTTCAGGTGAGAGTCTTTCTTGCAGAGAATGGGCTTCAGATCTGTAACCTTTTGCAAGTGCCACTACTCAGCTGCTAGGCTAAAAATATTTTTAAACAAATTAAAAAGTGGATTTTAAAAAAAAGGCAGATTTTAAAATGTGAATTGGATTAAAATGTGAATTAGATTTTAAAAATGTAAACCAGTTTTCAATTTCTTCTCAAACTATTTTCTTTTAACAAGAGCCACAGTCAAAGATATGATCACGAATCCTAATTATACAACTTCTGATTCTATTCTGTGAATGTGTTAACCACATTTTGGGGATGGGAGCTAATTTAAAGCTGTTCGGTCCTCCTCTACAAGTGGTTTCATAGAGCTGGAGAAGATCCTGTTTTATCTAGCCCCACTGCCAGGCAGGAATATACTGTACAGCTAAAGACTGCTGAGAGATGCTCATCCAAAGTGTATTTAAAGATCTTCCAAAAGGAACAGACTATCAACAATCCATGGCAATGCATTTCACTGTTCCAGCTGCTACAGTAAAGAAGTTCTTCCCAATGTTTATTTTTTCTTTTTAAGAAAATGTTTGGAGATAATTTTTTATTGACATTTAACGTGACCAAACAAAACTTCGACAAGTAGCAATCGGGAAAGAAAAGGAAATCGGTCCTATTGAAAACAAAAACAAAAGAGAACAGAAAGGAATATAAGGAAAAAAAATACCTACACACAAAGAAAAGTAAAAAAAACCACAGTACTTATCAGTTCCCCATGATTTCCCACACTTGCTGACATCAGTTGTTTTACAAAGATCAATATATTTCCCCTCTTTTTTAAAAAAAGGAAAAACTCCTTTTTTATATCTAGTCCCTCATCTCTGAAATTAAATATCAAAACCTAATTGAACCTTACTGCCAGATCTTTCCTTCCACATATGATATATAAAGAGACCAAACTAAATATCGAAACCAATTGAACCTTATTGCCAAATCTTTCCTTCCACATATGATATATAAAGACGCCAAATTTTGAGATAAGATTGTATGGAGTTCCCTTTCAAGCCACAGTGTATTTCTTTTAGCTAATTCCATCATCTTCTCTAACCATTCTTGCATCAGTGGAATAGATCTCTGTTGCCAATATTTTGCAAAAATTATCCAGTAAATAAAATTAATTCATTTTCCTTTCTCATCTTATTTTCTTCCTAATGTTTAGGCGGAATCTCTTGGAATTTGAATCCACCGGTTCATGTTGCAGGCCATTTCCACACGACACTCTTATAGCGTGATGATTCCACTTTCAACCTCCTATGGAATCCTGGGGTTTGCAGTTCCGGGAGGGGCCGGCCGGCCCCTCCCGGAACTGCAAACCCCAGGATTCCATAGGAGGTTGAAAGTGGAATCATCGCACTATAAGAGTGTCGTGCGGAAACGTTCCTAGTCTCTGGAGGAGCAGAAAAGCTCACTCCTCTCAAAGTGGTGGTCCCTGGACCAGCGCCATTCCTTGAGCCATTGACCGGCAAGCTTCCGGAAAAGAAAGAAACAATTGCACTCTATGGGCACAAATTTAGAGCTGGTCTCGGCACACGGGAGGAAAAAAATTGACCTGATAATCTGATCAGTGGTTTAATACATGATATCCTTTCAGATATTTATTTAAACATGGCTATCACACTACCTCTCGGGCTTTTCTTCTCCATGCTAAATATACCCCGGTCCCTAAATTGTTCCCCGTAAGGCTGGATTTCTATCATTTTGGCTGCCTTCCTCAGAACACCTTCCGGCTTACCAACGTCCTTCTTGAACTGTGGTGTCCAGAACGGGACACAGTGTTCCACACAAGGCCTGACCAAAGCAGAATAGAGTGGTACTAGTACTTTTTGTCATCTTATCTTGTGGTTTACTCAAACCCTCCGGCAGTGGTTCTCAACCTGTGGGTCCCCAGATGTTTTTGGACTTCAGCTCCCAGAAGCCCTGAGCATTGACCATAGTGGCTGGGGCTTCTGGGAGCTGAAGTCCACAAACATCTGGGGACCCACAGGTTGAGAACCACTGCCCTCCGGGGAAGTGGACAATTTTCCCATGTACCACTTTTAACGTAGGTGTCACTCATCCTGTATTTGTGCAGAATATGGAGTGGAGTGTATATGAAGAGGATGGAGTGAATATACTCCCTTGCTTTCTCTTTTTCTTAGCCTTGCCTTTCCTTAAGTGCAATGACAGAGGGCCTTTCCGCACTACACCGTTATAGTGCTCTTATTCCACTTTCAACGTCCTGTGGAATTCTGGGATTTGTAGTCTCCTGAGGCCAAAGAGCTCTCTGGCTGAGAATTCTCAGTGCCCTTCCCTAAACTGCAAACCCCAGGATTCCATTGGAGGTTGAAAGTGGAAGAGAAGCACTCTGAAAATTTTGTGTAGAAAGGCCCAGAAAAGGTCTGGAGTAGATCTGAAGATCCTTTTTTTTTTTTTTTTTGCTGAAGTCAAAATTAATCTGAAAACATCTCAGAATAATTGCTGACTGCATATGTGCCTAGTAATGAAAGCTGTGTCTCTGAATATGTATTAAGGATATATTAAGCAATGAAATACTCCTGTTAGAAAATGATGATTAAGGAGAGTCTTCCTCATTAGTGAGTTAAACTGGTTTTAAAGCATTACAAGTGAGTCTTTCAGATAAGTAATTTGAATCATGATTTGAATCAATTTGGTTTAAATCATATAAACCCTGCTGAAGTATGGATTTTCACAAGAGGAAGAGATTAAGTAAGACTACCAGGTGAGTGTTCATTGCTCTGAGTAGTTCTTCACCCTTCCCTGTAATTAGGGGAAAGAAAAGTAGTTACTCAAAATAATTTTTTTCCCTCTTTCAGTATGCACATGTTGCAAAATGATCCAGCCAAACATGTCTGCTTTTGCAAATGGTTGAAGTCCATAGAATCATAGAATCATACGGTTGGAAGAGACCCCAAGACCCATTGCGTCCAACCCCAAAGCATTCCTGACAGATGGCCATCCAGCCTCTGTTTAAAAACTTCCAAAGAAGGAGATTCCACCACATTCCAAGGCAGCATATTGAACTGGCAAATTGCTCTTGCCGTCAGGAGATTCTGTCTAATGTTGAGATGGAATCTCTTTTCCTGAAGTTTGAAGCCATTGCTCCCTGTCCTAGTCTCTGGAGCAGCAGAAAACAGGCTTGCTCCATCCGCTATATGACATCCCTTCAAATATTTAAACATACCTATAATGTCACCTCTTAACCTTCTCTCCTTCATGCTGAAAGTACCCATCTTCCTAAGCCATCCTCATAGGGCATGGTTTCCAGGTCTTCTACCATTTTGGTTGTTTTCCTCTGCACACGTTCCATATTGTTGATATATTTCCTGTGCCCAGAACTGGACACAGGCTTCTGCTTCCCAGAAATGCCCCTCCTGGTTGCCAGCTAGTGTGCCGATGTGGTGAAAATAGCAGATCTCCACCCCTTTTATCAGTGGACGGAAAAAAAGTCTTTTGTGTTGACTTTCTGCACATCATAGCACATTTGTAGAAACGTCATGATAGAAGTTTCCCTATGGTTTCTTTTTCTTAATGAAAGACGACGGAACGGCAATGGCTGGTATTTGTTTTTAAATCCATAACACAGAGTGATATGGATGCATTTAGTATGGGCTGGAGTGAATTTTTGGTTCACATATAGAACAACTATGAGATCTAGCAGGCCAGGGTAGTGCCGTGCTTAAACTATGCATTCTGGAATACTTCCTACAATCCTTTACAAGGCGCAGGAGTTGTGCAACAGTTGCGCTAGCAGGAGTGTGCATGTTGTGTGTGTGTGTAAATTCCCCAAGAATGTGAGTGCGAATTCACCGAACTTTCTGCCCGTCAGGCATGAGCTGGCCAAGACTCCAGAAGGGCTGAAAGAAAACTCTCTTCTCTATTCTGAGCACATGAGGATAATTTTGTGCTGCTCCAGAAGCCGAGAGCTAATTACGGGGAACTGCGGTTGCTCTCCGCCCAATTTCATGGAAACTTGAACAACTTGTCAACAAACAAAGCTCTCTCTGGTTGCCACTTCAGCTCTGACCCCAGAAACAGCGATGCTTAAATAGAGGCCGGCCTAATTCTTTTCCTCTGTATGTCTATGTGTGTATGTGTGTGTGTTTCTTTCCTTGTGGGCCTTAATTTGTTTTCTCCTTGGTAGTTCAAATTCTTTGCAGATTACAGGTTTGTCTGTGGAACGGCAGTTCCCACAATGCTATAATTTGGCTCTTGCCGAGACTGGCAGCCGGCTTTGGAGCTGACGCCTAGCTTGCTTCCAACCAGTTCCAGAATGTGAGATTGATGAAGTCCAAAACTGAGGTTTTAAAGAGACGTGTGTGTGTGTGTGTGTGTGTGTATTAATGTTTACAATGGTAATGTCATTTTTATATTAGTATAATTTTTCAATGGTCCCTCATTTTTCCCTCCCCGCAATTCCCTTCCTCTTCCGCTTTTTCTTAAACTGTAGACTGTAAGACCTTTGGGGCAGAGACTTGTCTTTAACTGCTTCCTGTGCTGTATACCAATAGTGCTGTATAAATAAGAGTTCATGCTGTTACACCACACCCTCTAACAGTGAGCTCAAACAGTAAGTGCTGGCAGGATCGGACCCCTGAGAAATGAGTGGGACATACATCCCCACCTTCTGGGGAACATTCCCAAAAATATAAAACACTTCAAAAATGAAAAGAAAAGAAAACAAAGGAAGTCGAACCCACCTGACCTGATGGACTTTAGTTTTATATTCAGTGGAGGCACAGAATCACAACTCAGAAAAGCTCCTGGTTGGACTGCAGCTCCCAGAATCCAACAAAGGATTCCCCCACCCCAAGCTCTACTGAGAAGTGTGTCCCATATAAACAGGATTCTTTGCACGTTAGTAGCAAGACAAGCTTAAACCTCCCAGAATCTTGTTGGTTCCTTACAGAGGTGTAAGGTGTCCTACAGAAGCAGTTATAGACATCTTTGTCTGAATGTCTGCATTATTTTAAAGGCTATACAGGCGGGGTGACACATGGTTTGCCGTTGTCTCGGCACACTAAACATTTTGCATGCGGAGGGGCATTGCATGTTTGGTTGTACATCGTCACAGTTCACTGATGAGATGTTGCACACTGGCTGCCTAACTTCATGAGCATGAAGTTATGGTCCATCCCTGCCAGCTAGGATCTCAAGGCTCTGTCTTTAAAAGGCCAGCCGGCCCCTCCCGAAACTGCAAACCCCAGGATTCCATAGGAGGTTGAAAGTGGAATCATTGCGCTGTAACAGTCTCGTGCGGAAATGGCCATGTTCTTTAAAAGATCACCTTTAGTCACTTTTCTGCTGGCCTGTCACTGATCCCAGTGATCCACTTCTTTCCAGTAACTGCTGAAATCATCTACTCGCTTGCAATCAAGACATGGCTCTAGTTGCTCAGTTATTCATGATTGCAGTTTGCTTCTGTTTTTTTTTTTAAAAAAAAATCAGTCTGCACTGAGAAGAGGGAATGATGAGCCTGCATCACCCCCAGTTCTCCTGATTGCATGCCTTGGGGGGGGGGTGATGTGGGGGTGGGTGGGATACAAAGCCAAATGCTGTGGCCACCTTGCTGGAAACTAAACAGATCATTGTTGGTCAGTACTTGTGCAGGAAACCGTTTTGTCTGCCATGATGGCGCTAGAGCAAGATTTAAACACTAAGGGCTTTTTCCGCACTGCACTGTTATAGTAATATTATTCCACTTTCAGTATGGAATTTTGGGGTTTGTCATTTACTGAGGCCAAAGAGCTCTCTGGCTGAAAATTCTAAAGGCCTCTGCCTGAACTGCAAACCCCAGGATTCCACAGGAGGTTGAAAGTGGAATAATAGCACTATAACAGTGTAGTGTAGAAAGGTCCCAAGTTTAAGAAGCAAGAAAAACGTTCTTCTAACACACCCACCCACCGACCCAGCATCATATGACCATACTTAAGGCCCGAGGAATCCTTAGTCAAATTTTGGATGCTTTGACCACTGAGGGGCCCGGGAACTGGGAACCCCAGTTCATGCAAAGAACCATGCAAGGAAGGCTAGGCTGAGAACGAGTTTCCAGGGTTTCCCAGGGAGCTCCACAGGTAAAGGTATATTCAATCACAGGCCTTTCCAATCAGGACAGTAGAGTGGTCTTGCCTATGTTGGCTAAGATGGGAGTTGTAGTTCCACACATCTGGCAAGAAGTTTTGCTCTCTAGCCATTCCATGACACTGCCTTTCATACCCAAACTTGCAGTTCTCCGGAACCACATAAAGACACCTGCCCTGAGGTTTTTGTGAGGTGTGCATTTATTCGTTGGTTAAAGCAGTACTTCCTAAGCTGTCTGATGTGGTGAAGTGGTAGTTTTTTTTCACTCTGTGTGGTAGGGACCAGCGGCATGTTGTGACCACTAGATACAGTTCTTTCTTTCTTAGAATCATATAGCCATGGGATCGTAGAGCTGGGAGAGACCACAAAGGCCATCGAGTCCAACCCCCTTTTGCCATGCAGGAACACACACTCAAAGCACCCCAAGCAAATGGCCATCCAGTCTCTCCTTAAAAACCTCCAAGGAGGGAGACTCCACCACACTCCCTGGAGGCAGCATGTTCCACTGCCGAATAGCTCTTAACATCAGGAAGTTCTTCCTAATGTTTACGTTCTTGTTTTTCTCTAAGTCAGAGCTTTCCAAGCTTTTCGTGTTGGTGACACGCTTTTTTAGACGTGCACCCTCTCGTGACGCAGTAATTCAGTGAGTGGAGGGGAACCCCTCCACCTGGGCCTGGACTGCCCTGGTGGCAGGAGAGACAGCCCTTTCACCTGTTAACGTTCATGCGACACACCTACACTCTGCACCCGACACACTAGCGTGTCACAACCCACAGTTTAGAAAGCTCTGGGCTAAGTAAAGCAAAGGACAGTGCCAGAGGAGAGGGGACAATAAATACCTGCAATGCTATAAGTTCCCTATTCTTTTTTCTCAGCCAGCATCTCTCTCCAGCCTTGCATTGTGCTCATTCGCTACTTGTGCTGTGTATGAGATGTGAGGCTAGAGAGGGACTGAGGATCTGTGGGACAGTGGGAATCCAAGCCTCTCACCGTTTCACCGATCCTCACATCTCTCTCTCTCTCTCTCTCCAGCCTTGCCCCTCTCCTGTCGCACTCTCTGCCTTGAGCAGGAACACCACAGCCACTGCCTCAATGGCAGAAATGGGCAGCTGCCGACAAAACGTTTCCGTTTCTCGAGGGTTTCAGATTTTGGATTTCTGGATTGTTGTTGTTGTTGCTATCGCTGTGAGAGGAAGTGAGAGCCAAGGTGCTGAAAGCAATGCAGAAATCAGGGTCCCCTTGAATGTTCGCCCCTTGTGAAACCTGCCAGAAGAGTGAGGAGAAAATGGCACCGGGTGATTCCAGGGGATGCTACTGCCCCGCCGTGCTTTGCTTCATCCATCGCCTGTGCGGTATCTTGCCCTCCGCTCGACCTGTCAGGAATTTTGCCTTCCCAGGGATGAGAACATTGCTGGCAGGGTGTGTGTGTCTTAATTAGCCAGATCAAAGGCGAGATCAGGGTGTGCCTTGCTAGCTGGATGGTTGAACAAATCGGGATGAGCATTCCCACAAGTTCAGAAAGCGACTTTGGGAGACTGCGACACCAGAATCCCCCAGCCAGCATAGCTGGCTAGGGGATTCTGGGAGTCGCAGTCCCCCAAGGTCGCATTCTTTCATCTCTGGGAATTCCCACTGAGATGGCTCTAAGCCCTGTGCTCAGTTTCTTGCCTGCAAGGGGAGATTTGTTGGAGCTGACAGCATGTTCCTTGCGTTGCTCTTTGGTGGCCGGTTTCAATTTGGAATGGAATTTGCTTCTGTTCTCCTTTTATGGTCGTTCCTGATCTTGGAGATAGGAGAAAGGATCGAAAGGGAGGGCCATAGCTCAGTGATAAATCACCTGCTTTGCATGGAGAACTCCCAGAGTTTAATATTTAGCGTCCCCAGGTAGCGGCTGTGAAAATTTTAGCACTGAAATCCTGGAGAGTAGCATCCTGTTAGTGCAGGCAATACGGGTAGGCAAGGCAATGCTAGAGGGGCCAGTAAAGCGGTGTTCTCACAAGATGTCGAAAATGCAGATAAGATGCAGATAACCTAAGAATCATTCCTCCCTGGCAGTTTCTGTTAGGGCTGGGAAAGAACTTCCATTCAGAGCCATAATTATTGAGCTAGGCCGACCCATTTTCGATGTTCGTATTGAAAGTGGACTTTTATTTAGATTCTAAAACAAGGTTCTAGCCCTCATTAGTTGTAAGCTTCTTGCTTTACCTTTAAGGGAAGGGCTATAGCTCCGTGGCAAAGCCGCTCCTTTATAACCAGGACATCCCAAGTTCAATTCCTAATATCTCCAGCTAGGGCTGAGAAACATCTCTGTGTGAACCCCTGGAGAGCTGCTGCCAGTTAGTTTGGACAATACGAAACACAGATGGATCACGGGGAGAGAATCAGAGCCTTTCTGCACTTCACTGTTATAGTGCTATTATTCCACTTTCCCACATCCTGTGGAATTCTGGAGTTTACAGTTTACTGAAGCCAAAGAACCCTCTGACTGAGAATTCTCAATGCCTCTCCCTAAACGGCAAACCCCAGGATTCCATTGGAAGTTGAAAGTGGAATAATAGCACTATAAAAGTGTGGTGTGGAAAGGCCTCCAGTCTCCTGCTCTATGTGCAATATATCCCAAGTTCAGTCTGAAGACCTCCAGGCAAGGCTAGGAAAGGATCCTTGTAGGTACTTGCCAACATACCTGTGATGCAGGGAATCTCATCCCATGCCCTCATCTTGGAGTTCCATTTCTCCCGAGTGCCAAATATTTTATCCAAGCACAAGCACAAATATTTTATCCAAGCATTTCACAGATGAAGACACGGAGGGCCAAGCAATCTCAGAGTGTGGCCAAAAAAATCGCAACAGTTATTAATGACACACAAGCCAAGAGAGGCTGCAGCAGTTTGCTTTTGCTTGATCCTATTGGGAAGGACAAGACTCAGCCCTCTCCTTTCCTCTCCTACAGCTGAGGTAATTGAGTGCAAGCTACGTGTGCCCTGTGAGCTCAGTTCTCAGCACTTGAAAGAGAGGACAAAGGGGGAAAGAGGCAAGAAAACGGGGACATTTTAACTGAGACATTTAAGAAGAACATCCTGATGGTAAGACAGTGGAATATGCTGCCTGGAAGTGCGGTGGAGTCTTCTTCCTTGGAGGTTTTTCAGCAGAGGCTGGTTATTGGAAGGCATATCATATGGAGGATGGAGCAAGCCTGTTTTCTGCTGCTCTGGAGGGTAGGTTGTGGGACAATGGCTTCAAACTTCAGGAAAAGAGATTCCATCTAAATATTAGGAAGAACTTCCCTGACCTTAAGATCAGTTCAGCAGTGGAATATGCTGCCTCACAGTGTGGTGGAGTCTCCATCTTTGGAGGTTTTTAAACAGAGGCTGGATGGCCATCTGTCAGGAATGCTTTGATGGTGTCTACCTGCGCGGCAGAATGGGGTTGGAATGGATGGTCCCTGGGGTCCCTTCCAACTCTAGGATTCTAAAAGCAGCTGAAAAAATGAGACGATAGAAACAGACTGTGCCAAATTGGACCAGTTGGAGCGTATGCAATTTTGTTTACATCACAACTGTTGAAAACAGTGTTCTTCCCCACCCCTAAGAATCCCAACCTTGTGGGAGAGGGCATACAGCAAGCGTATTAAATGAGGAGAGTGGCACAGAAGGCTGAAAGCTCTTGGGGTCTTTGGCGCAGAAGAGTCGTGCTAGTGCATAATTAGTTTTTAACACATCTCAGCTTGCCCCTTTCTCTGGCAAAGTGTCTTTTTTTTTTTTAAGTTGTTTTCTTCCTTGTCTCTTTGCCTATTTTAATTGCATTTTGTTTCTCCACTCTGATGTTTCTAATTACCTGTTGCAATCTCTGGAGGTGAGCCAGGGCCCTTTGCGGAGGAGGCAGGAACAGTTCAAGGATCTTCTCTTCCCACAAGGATGATAAACAAAGGAAGGCAAACCTGACGGGGGAGGGAAAAAAAGGAATCCTTTCGGGTAGGGCAGGCACTGTGGCGCCCGGCAAAATTGGCGCATTCCTACCGAGAGCAGCACGGTTTCCCAGAGGTGGAAAGCAGGGCTAGCTCTTGGACGGATTCCCAAGATACAGTAAGCTGCTAGGTTTAAGTGCTGCTAAACGGATTCCTCACTGCTGGGGGTGGCTGGTGCTTTCCTGGACTCCTGGCGGCAAAGTGGGGAGAGTGCTGCGATGGTGCATGGAAGAGCTGGGGTTCAGATTCCAAAGGCATCCCAAAAAGCCAGTGCAATTCTGGACTGCGTCAACAGGGGCGTAGCGTCCCAGCTGAAGGAAGGAGCAGCGCTGCTTTGGTCAGAGCTCATCTCGAATACAGTTGGCTCTCCACATTTGCCTTGGGTTAGGGACACGGGACCCATGCAAAAGTGGAAAAATCACAAATGTGTGTTTGTGTCTGTGGGAAGGGGGCTGAGGATGGACACCCAGGGTCCCAACAGGTCAAGGAAAGGAGAAGGAAGTGGAGGGGGGAGTCGGCATTGTGGCCTTATGCTTCTTCTGTCTCACTCGTTGCCTTCCCCGGGTGAGGGGGCATCGCGAGAGGGTTTGTGGTGCTGAGAAACTGGGCTGTGAACCATCCTTAGCTGGAGAGGCAGCAGCTGGTGGAGGAAAAGAGGAGAAGGACCAGAGGTGGGTTTTTAAAAGGCTGTGTGGCGTGATTAGAGGTGCAAAGAGGGAAGCTTCCCCCCCCGAAAAGAAATGCTTGAGGTTGTGAGGGGCAGTGGTTGAGGAAACTCACAAATAACCAAATCTGTGAAAGTCAAACCCACAAACGTGGAGGGCTGGCTGTGCTGTGTCCGTTTCTGGGCATTGGAGAAGGATATTGACAAGCTGGAATGTGTCCAGAGGACTAAGATGGTCATGAGTCTGGAAACCAAGGTCTGGAGGCCACTTCGGGAGTCACCATGAGCTTTGGAGGGCCTTATCTGTTTCTCAATCACAAGTAGTCCTCTATTTTTTTAAAAAAAATATTTTGCGTATAAAGGCCCCTTGCATCCTCTAGAACAGGGGTGGGAAACTGCAGCAGGTTCGGGAGCATCTTTTCAGCCCCAGGAGTCTCTGGGGGCCACGTGGAATATTGCAATCAATCAATCAGAAAGACCAAAACGGCTGGAAGTCCACTTCTTGTCCTCAAAAATGGCTACTTATGTTGAACTCCGCAGGGAGGCTTTGCGACCTATTTAAAAGGCAAACAGTTGCACCCCAGGGGCTTCCAGGAACAGCAATTTACAATCTTTTTTGGCCAGCAAAAAACAAAAAAATCCCTGGGAAGGCCACATGGAGCCCCAGGGCCTCACTATGCCCATCCCTCCTCTAAGAGGCCTTGGTACAATGGTTCTGTCACACCTATACCTGTTTTAGGCCTGGGGGTGCTTTTTCTCCCATAACTGGAAGGGGGAAAAAACCATCCTAGGTCTAAAACAAGTCAGGAAGGCCAAAATGTGGAGAAACTGACCCTCTTCATCCTGAAGTGGGGGTGGCCAACTGCACAGAATTTGGGGGGCAGTTTTTACCACCATGACCCCAAAGGCTTACAAGAATTGCCATCGTCATCTGATGTGGGGTCATTTTTTGGTGGGGTCCTGGGTGTTTAGTCCAAGCAAAAGGCTGCTCTTGCGGGCAGTTGGCAAGCATTGGGGGCATAAGACTGCCCTAAAATCATCACATTTTTTAAAGAAATGGGTGTTTTGGGGGGTCTCCAGTGGGGTATCGGGGCTGCAGAAGTGAGATCTGGGGGTTGCATCTGTGAGGCACAGGCAGCAAGTAGTAAAGAGTAGTAAGTAGTAAAAGTAGTAAAAAGTAAAGTAGTAAAGTAAACTGTCCAGCAGTTCAGAGATGAAAACTCATAGCCATGCAGCGTCAGAGTGTGGTCAAGATGGCCAAAGTTACTGATGAAGAAGAACGCACAAGCCAGGAGAAGGTGCGGCAGTTTGCTTTTGGCTGAGCCTCTTGGGAAGGGAAGGATTCAAACTGCCCCCTTCCTCTCCCCGCTCAACTGAGTTAACTATAGCAATAGCGATAGCAGTTACACTTTTATACCGCTTATCAGTGCTAAGCACTCCCTAAGCGGTTTACAATGTATATAGCTAATTGCCCCCAGCAAGCTGGGTACTCATTTTACTGACCTGTGGAAGGATAGAAGGCTGAGTCAACCTGGAGCCCTGCAGGATCGAACTCACAACATTGTGGCTGCAGTATTGGCATTTTAACCACTGCGCCACCAAGGCACTAAGTGCAAACCACTTCTGCACTTTGCACTGAGTTTGCAGCAGTTGAAGTAAGGACAGGGGGAGGAGGAGAGAAACTGGGACATTTTGAAAGGAACAGAAAAGTGGAATGGCAGTGGGTTAGTCAGGACAGTCCCTGGCAAATCAGGACAATCAGAAAGTACATGTGAATGGGTGGGGAGCAGTGGAGAGTTCCCACGGCCTGGCTATTTCCCCTTCGGCCACCCTGCTGCCTTTAGCGACAGCATCAGCACCCGGTGTTAAACTCGTATTCAGCTGTCAGTCCAGACAGCCTCTCTACATGGTATTGTCTGTGCATGCATGCATAGGGTTAGCGGATGAGTTCGTGTCTTTCACCCCAGTAGCAAAATCTCTAAAGCTGTCCCAGATACAGGTAGAAAAATCTATTTCTGTTCTGTATGAATTTAGTCCCCCCCCCACAACCCGTCCCTCTGTCCCATTTCCCCATTAATCTCTGTCGTGCCAAGTACCAAGCCCAGGGGATAACTAAGCTGCGTTGGTTTGAGCAGTGCAGAGCCGTTTCATTTTCTGTTTGTTTTTAAGTGCCTTCAGGTCGACTCTGACTCACAACAGTCTGATCCTAGGGCTTTTTTGGGAATATTTATTCAAAGGAGGTTTGTGCTTGACTTCCATTCAAGTGGAAAGAATGAGACGGTAGGTTTCCAAAACTCGGCAGTGTTTGAACCCAGGGCCATTTTTGCACTACAGTTATAGTGCTATTGTTCCATTTTCAACCTCCTGTGGATTTCTGGGGTTTGTAGTTTACTGAGGCCAAAGAGCTCCCTGGCTGAGATTTCTAAAGGCCCCTCCCTAAACTGCAGAGCCCAGGATTCCATAGGAGGTTGAAAGTGGAATAATAGCACTATATCAGTGTAAGGCAGCAATGGTCCTGGTCTCCCAGAGTCCTAGTCCAACACTCAGACCACTACACTACTCTGACTCGGTTCATTTCTTCAAAGGGGTTTTGAGTATCAAATTGCCGTGCTCTTTGCGTGTGGGGCAGGGATTGGATTTCTCTCCTCTAGGCCTTTGCTAGAGAGCAAACGCAGCGTAGTGGTTGGAAAACTGGAGTAGGGAGACCAGGGTGAACCCCCTGGTAATCTGGAAACCCATTGGTTGGCCCCTGGCAAGTCACACTTTCTCAGCCTTCAGAGAAATGCAGTGGCGAACCACTTCTGCATAATTCTTGCTAGGAAAACCCAGTACAGGAAGCCCCTGCCTTTCAGTGCCCTGTTATCTGATGACTCTTTCACCACTTCCAAATTAAGGACAAGTTCCGTTAATTCAACGTGGAGTCCGCTCTTTTGCCAGTTCTTCTTGCCTGCAGAGGATCACCCGCATACGTGCGTGGTCCCAAGTCTTGCCTAGAAAGAGTGGATCCCCCTGGTCAAATTCGTGAAACTTGTTTGCATTGCAAGTATTGAAACAGTGGGCTTCTGTCCGTTCTTGCCCATAGAACTCACCTGGGACCATGGATGGCTGCTTGCAAAGCAAGCTCAGAAGCGAGGAAAAGGTGCCAAGCCAGCCAAGAGACTTTATAAGCAGTGTGCATGGTTGGTCCCAAGCAAGCCTCTGTAAGTCCTTCTCTACAGTAGGTAGGTCCCACTTTTCTACTACTTCCACTTTCTGACAGTGCTGCAGTCCCTAACCTGTCAGATAAATGGGGGAAACCTGTAGAAAGGTCACCGCAAGTCAGAGTCAGCTTGAGGGCAAACAGCAAAGCTTTTGCTAGAGATGACTTTATCGTCTCAATTGCACACTGGCCTGGCCTGGTGCTTCAGAACCAAATTCCCATGCCTTTGATGGATGGAAATGACCTTTTCATTCATAACAACAACGACAACGTTTATTTATAACGCTCTTTACACCAAAGGGCGGAACATCGACATATACAGTCAGGGGGAAAGACAATAAAACAGAACAATACGTGGACTGAAATCCCCAACACTCCACCAGTTGCTACCCATCTGAATACCTTAAACTCAATTCAGCAGCTTAAGATGGTGAATCAAAAAGGTCTTCAACCATTCACAAAAATGGGTGAGGTCCTTCTCCAACTGGAGGTCCAAAGGAAGACCGTTCCACAAATGCAGAGACAGATCTTGAAACGCCCACAGCCTTGACAGAGCTGTTGGTGGAACAGACAATAATAATCCTTTGCCTGTAGATCTCAAATTCCTGGATGGAATGTACCACACAAGCTGAGCTGTGAGTTACTGAGGGAGGCTAGAACGCAAAGCTTTAAATACCAGGATCAAAAGTCTGAAACAGGCCCTGGCCTGAACTGGTAGCCAGTGAAGGGAACTACGGAGAGAAGAACCAGGTGAATATTTCAGCAGATTTAAAACAACCCGGACAGCATCGTTCTGAATTAAAACCAAAAAAAGAAGGGAGCAGGAAGGCAAACCTTCCAGTAAATTGTTACAATAGTCCAGGTGTGAGATAACCAAGGCTTGGACAAGCAGGTGGGCAATCTCTATATTTAGGAGCCTCTGGATTTTGCGGATACTCAAAAGGTGGAAGTTACATGCCTTTGCTGTAGCCCTGATGAAGGGACATAGAGCAGAACTCCAAGGTCCTGGCAACTGAGACGGGAGCCAATGGGCAACTCTATACATCCAGTGGGGGACATGAGAGAGGGGCTGCTGGGTGATCAGGCTGAAACACCAAGATCTCTGTTTTGTCCACATTCAGCTTGAGACATTAAGACATTCAGCTTAATAAATGTTTCCATCTGTTGCTGTGATTTCTGAGGTCGCTTGGAGGACGCCTCAATGTGCTCCACGTGATGGGGAATGGAAACTAGCCAGAGCACGAGCAATAGCAATGCGAGAGGCAGGGTAACGTAGCGGGGTCTTTTTACCCAGTTTTTACGGGGTCAGGCCAAGCCAAAGACCAAACAAGAATGTCCAATAAATAATTTTATTGAATGCAAGTCTCACATACCAACACAATCATGCACACATGCACCCAAGAGCTATTAAGAAACAAAAGAGAGAAATTGGATAGGAGAGTATTGGAGGGGTACAGTTGGGGTAATACTGCACCTTCTCCTGAAGTCCTGGGTCTGGGAAGGCAGCGGAGAAGGGGGGCTCAGCACGGAGAGAGCTGAGGGGATCACTCAATGGATGGAGCAACAGTCTGCTGGGGTGACCAGGAGTGATCCAAAGAACTGCTCAAAAACTGGGACTATTTGTAGGGGAAAAAGTACTGGGAGGACTAATCCTTTCCTGGGGAGAACAATGGGTGTTGGAGCGATAACGAAGCTCCACCATGGCAATTTGCTTTGTGTGATGGGATTGCAAGGTGTTGCCAAAGTCTCAGGATCTTCGGCTGCATTGGGTTGTGGTGTGACTTCATGTGAATGGTCCTCGCCTGATAGGATTTTGCTCAACTTGGGGCAAACACACTAATCCCCTCAAATCGGTTTCTCAGGGGCTGAGGACCCTTTGTCTATTGTGGATTTGCACAGCTTGAGGTCTCCTGGGGCTACTGGGGATTTTGCTGGCCTGACCTGGTTTTCGATCATTTGACCTTTGCTGCCTACGTGCCCATCCAGGTAACCTCTCAGGCCCATGGAATCATATTTTAATATCAAAATTGTAGACCCCGGGACAGGGTTTTCCAGTCAGATAACACTTTAAATCATGAAGCAAACATCTCTTATTGTGATCACATTCTGTGGCTCTCCTTTCGCCTTCTCTGCACCTTTTTTTTTATTTTCTTCTTTTTGGTTTGGCTCTTGGTGCAATGGCTGTCTGTGCCCTCCTTTTTCGTCTCCTTTGGCGATAGTAGATGCTGCCACCGTCGCTGAAGCCGTCCGAGTGTCACGCCAACACTGCCGAAGCCCCACTGGCCGCCTTTGTTTAATTCAGAGTTGGAGCCATCTATCCTGGCCTGGTCCCTGGCAAGCAGAGCGTGCATGACAATGTCATAAATAAATGCATGAAGATAGCAATTAGTCCATGTGTGTGTGTGTGTGTGTGTTGCAAGGCCTCTCCAGTGTGGTGATTGCAGTAAGTCAGGGCCATTTCTCATGGAAACAGGCGTTGGCTGCTTGTGAGCTGCCACTCTGCTGTGACACATTGATGAATGCTCTCATGAGTGTGTGTGTGTGTTTCTTTGTGTGCGTGTGTATTGGTCTGCCACTCAGGATTGTTTTGCTTACCTGTAGGTGCAGCAGGCAGTTCTGTTCCCAACAGGACATACCTCGCATGTCATTCACATTAGCGATGCTTTTCTCAGGGCTATTCATAGTAAGCGGACCAAGTCCCTTTCTGGCTTACATCAGTTGCAAACGAATACATTTCGTAATTCTGTTTCGCCCTGTTTCCTCAAGGCCTGGAAACCATGAAGCCCTATGAGGAATAGCATAGGGAGCTGGGTATGTTTTAGCCTGGAGAAGAGAAAGGTAAGAGGCAACATGATAGCTGTATTTACACATTTGAAAGGATGTCTTATGGAGGATGGAGCAAGCCTGTTTTCTGCTGCTCCGGAGGCTAGGACGTGGAGCGACGGTTAAAAACTTCAGAAAAAAAGATTCCATCTAAACATTACGAAGACCTTCCTGATGGCAAGAGCAGTTCCACAGTGGAATGCGCCGCCTGTGAGTGTGGTGGGGTCTCCTTTTTCAGAGGTTTTTAAACAGAGGATGGATGGCCATCTGTCAGGAATGCTTTGATGGTGTATTCCTTCATGGCAGAATAGGGTTGGACTCAGTGGCCCTTGTGATCTCTTCCAACTCTGTCATTCCATGATTCTAATTGCAATTTTTTTTTGCAAGCACAAAGTATAGTTTGAGCATTTGCCCCACAAAAGTTGCTCGCCCCTCTTCCCTGCACTAGACCTCAAATATACATTTTTGATTGCATCTTGGTATCTTGTTTGAGCTGCAAATCCTTGGCAATCTGGAAGCAAGAACACTGGCCAACCTGGCAAGAATGTTGTAAAGATGACAGGACAAGACAATGAAACCGCGTTAGTCAACCCCACATCTTCCTGAAAGAGGGTTACAGGGCAGACAGTCTCACGTGCCCCTAAGGGGGTTCTCCTTTCCTTAGAGGTAGCTGTTACATCATGACGGTTGTCTCCAGGCTGCATCTCTCGTTTAATCCTTTTGAAACTGTAGAAAAATACTTGCGGGACCTGGAAGATGATCGTAAATAGGCTCCAGTGTGAAGGAGGAAATTGACTCCAATTAGCAAGGCAGGGCTTCCATCGGTCCCAGGAGATTGCTTTCCTGAGCGCTCACATTGGAAGTGGGACAGAGGGAATTAATTCCCCCGTTTCTGTGAAGGCTGCGCTAAAAGTGACACGGCAGCCTGTGAAATAAATAAGCTTGCCCTCTCTCTCTGCTTAGAGGCAGTGATGTGTAGTGGTTGGAGTGCTGTACCAGGAATTCAGAAGCATCCCCTCCAACGTTTCAGAGATGAAAACTGGGACGCCTGTAGCTAAGCAATATCTCAGTGTGGTCACCATTTCAATAACTATTAAGGGGGAAGAACAGACAAGCCAAGAGAGGCTGCAGCCATTTGCTTTTGCCTCAGTCTACAGGGAAGTGCAAGTTTCTTCCTCCTTTTCTCTCCTTGCTGAGCAAATTGAGTGCAAACTACTTTTGCATTTTTAACTCATTTTGCAGCAGCCAATGTAAATTGGGGGCAAAGGGATTACAGTGGGAGGAAGAGAGAGATATTGTGAAGTTTTATAAGTAGCTGAAGAGTGAAATAATGGGGTTTAATGGGGACTGTCCCTGCCTAACTGGGACAGTTGAAGGGTATGTGGGAGACCTGAGTTCGAATCTCTGCTCAGCGAGGGAAACCCATTGGGTGACTTTGGGCAAGCTGCACTCTCTGGGCCTGAGAGAAAGGCAGAGGCAAATCTCCTCTGAATAAATCTTGGCAAAACAAAACAAACCTTTAAAAGAGGGTCATCATAAGTCAGAGCTGACTTGCATGCACACAACAACAAATGCCACAATTACTCTTTGTGCCCATATTCTGGGGTAAACGCTGCTCACAAAGTAGCCAAACTGGCTCTCTTCCTTAGTTTCTGTAAACAGATGTAGCAAACACAATAGCAAAGATCGAAACAATTGGCAGATTTATATAAACTTTAAAAAAAACATCAACGATACTGCAGATTTTATACGGCATCTGGCATATATACCTTGTCCCAAAATTTCCGTGCACCTCTCGGAACCCCAGCGCAGGACTTGCTTGCAAAACCCTTGCTGCCAAATGGTTACTGGAGGCCACTTACAAACCCTAAATCAGTAAAAAATAAAATAAAACTGGTAGAAATTCATAATACAGATTCCACAGGGAATTAACTTGTCCGTTCCCTTCTAAATCAATATATTAAAATCATGTTGGCAAATTCACAGTGATAAGGGGTAGATTTTTTTTTTAATATGTATCCTCGGTAAATACAGTTCCTCTCCATTTCTGTTGTTCTCCCTCAATTTGACATACTTCTCTGTGATTTCTTTTAGCCAACAGGCAAAGACCTTTGTGTCTGAAGAGGCCTCGAGTCTTTAACTGGATGTGGCAGGAGGGCCTTTTGTACCTTCACCTTAAAGCAGTTTAGAATACTGATGGAAGATAAGATGAAGGCACCCAAGACTCTTCTGCCACACACATCCAGTCTTTGGCCATTTCCGCCCTAGGCTGTTATAGCACGATGATTCCGCTTTCAACATCCTCTGGAATCCTGGGGTTTGCAGTTTCGGGAGGGGCCGAATGGGGGCCGATGTTGAAAGCGGAATCATCGCGCTATATAACAGCCTAGTGCGGAAATGGCCAAAGACTGGAGGCCTGTCCGATTGCACAGGTCTTTGCTTGCTGGCGAAAAGAGATCAGCCACCGTCATGCCTTTAGCTACGACATCCACACTCAGCATATTTTCATGTGTTTGAATAATTAATAGTTTTTTTAAACGTTGACATATTATTTCAACAGTATCTCATTTTCGTCTTAGCCTTTGTCGCCCCAATTTTTACGTATTTGATCGTAAAATAAAAAAATCGTATAAACGTTTTTTTAAAAAACATACAACTGCATTGCAAACTTTGGAGAGGAACAGGCTCAAAAGAATAGCTGGGCTTTAATCCACACATTGGTTTGTTGAAAAAGCCCTTCTTATGGAGATCTAGCCGCTTATGACTGTGGATTGTTGCTATTTGTTGTAAAAATGGGGGTGCCCTACAATTTCCAAACAAGGTTACAATCCTAGATCGCTGACAGCATACGAGTATGCTTGTTTAGCTCCTTCTTTTAACAGCAGAGCAGGGAATATTTGTGCCTGGTTGATAGATTATTCTTATGGAAATGAATTGTATGCAAAATATACATGGGAATTAGAATTAAATATGAAGGTCTCAGAGGAGGATTGGAACCGAATTTGGACCTTCCCTTCTTTAAATCTAGATCTGCACTGATTTAAAGAATGCTCCCTTAAGATTATTCATAAGTGGTACCGTACCCCAACACAAATTGCAAGAATTTTTAAGAACACTTCTTCCATGTGCTGGAGAGGATGCCAGGAAAAAGGGACATGTTTGCATCTCTGGTTTTACTGTCCAAAGACTTATTGATTTTATGCCTCAGTTTTACAAATAATATCTAGTATGACTCATCAGAACATTAGAATGTGTCCAGCACTGGTCCTATTATCTATATTCACCAATGGGAATAGCGACCTAAAATATAAATCTTTAATTACCTTTTTTATAGCCCTTGTGAGGAAAGAAATTGCACAGAATTGAATAAGTGGTGTAGTAGAGTTTGGGGCGCAATTCTGTCAGAAAAATTTTCTGGCCAATTGCATTTTGGAAATACTTCATATACACCCTTTGAAGAAAGATGGTTCCCATTCTTGAAGGATATAGATTCCAATAAATTAATCCGAGTTCCACTTTTACAGGGGCAAATTCTCAGAAATGATATTTTGTCTGGATGAATATGATTGGATATGTGTTATTAAAATGAGCTTGTTATTAAGATCGTCGTCGTGTGTTCAAGCAATCAGGATATAATGGTACTGTTATTGTTGCTGTATTATTGTCATTTGTATTTTATTGGATTTTCAATTTTATAGCGAAATAAAATTTATACAAAAAAATGGTGATGCCCTCTCTCATTTTTTTTTCTCGGCCGTTTTTGTCTTAACTTGTAAGCTGCCCTGGGTCCCATAATGGGAGGAGAGCAGTGCATTAGTTAAATGAACGAATGAATGAATGAATGAACATCCAGACCAGAAAATAAGGAATACTGCGCCAAAGCAGGACATTAAATGAGATTGCCTAGGTAAAGAAAAGCTTGCAAAATGACTGTTTTGTCATTTGCTTTTTTGCCCCTGTCTTCACACGTCTGATAGTTCTCCTTCTCTCTTTTTCCTAGGTGTTTTGCTAGACATTCAGCAGCATTTTGGAGTCAAGGACAGTGGCGCTGGGTTGCTACAGACAGGTAAGAGAAGATGGCAACGTGTGCCTTCCCTCCACCCTTGTGTTATGGGCAGATTCTTAAGCCAAGGTTGTACTGCCCTTGCGAGCCGAGCCTGCCGGCTTTGTTTTCAATCACAGCCAGCGGGGAAATGTGGTTTTATGTGCTTCTGCCCTTGTTTGGCTCCAGCTTAGCTGCTGCTTTGGCTTGACTGTTTTGAGCAGCCGCCAATTAGAGCATATATATGTGTGTATGTGTGTGTGTGTGACTTGTTGCATCCATCTTCTGGAAAAAGAGGAGATCTTGGCACGGGGAAAGCAGACGGGATGGCTGGTTTCGTGTAGCTTTGCGGGACCAAACTGAGGATGAGGAAATACTGAGATGGTGATGAGAAGGAGCAAAGATGGGCCAAGAGTGTTTGAAGCCTGGAAGAGGGATGGAGCTCTTTTTTAAAAAAAAATAAAAATATTTTACTGAAAGTTTAGTTTTGAAAATAACCCCCCCTTCCCACTTCCAAGCTTACATTTTCCAGTTGGATCTACTTATTTTCATTGCGTACATACATAGCTTCCGTTTAACAAAGAGAGAACGATTACATTTTTCCTTTTTACATTTCTTATACCTTTGTATCTTTATCCAGTCCAAAACTTCTCTCCATTCCCTTTCGACGTTCTATATAGGTTTGTTTTTCAAAGAAAATGTTGATTTTTCTGTCTCTCCCATATCCAGAACTTTTAGTTTCCATTCTTCTATATCAATATGTTTCCTTTCTTTCCAATGTTGTGCATATTTCAACCTTGCAGCCATTATTAAATATAATAATATCTCCCAGGGACTCTTTTAATATTGGACTACTTTGCATGACCATCTATTCCTGAAAATATTTCCAAACTCCTGAATCAATAGGGTTACAGTTCACAGATGATAAGAGGGACGCATGCGGCCAAGTAACATCAAAGTGTGGTGGGAAAAGTTACTAACACATAAGCTAGGGGAAGCTGCAGCAGTTTGTTTTGGCCTTAGCCTCCTGGAAAAGGCAAGACTACCTCCTCCTCTCCTCTCCTTTCCCTCCTGCTGAATTAATTGAGCAGAAACCATTTTTACCAGTTGAACTGAGTTTGCAGCAATTGAAGGAAGGTGAGGACAGGAGAAGAAAGCAGGAGGAAGTGTGAGAAGCTAGGACATTATAAAAGCAGCTGAAAAAGTGGGACAGCAGAGAATTAATCAGGCCTGCCTCTTCCAAATCAGGACGGTTGGAGAGTGTGTTACATGATCAAGTGTATGTGGAAGAAGTTTTATTTCTGCTTCTGCTGAGCAAAAGGTGGGGGGATGCAAGTTTTGCACCACTTTAATTGTCATGGCTCTGTCCTATGGAATCCTGGGATTCGTAGTTTGATGCAGGACTTAGAAGCAGGGATGTGAATCCGTGACAGTTTTGCCCTTGCCGGCAAAATCAAATCATGCACCAGTTTTCTCTCTGCTACAGGAGAAAATTAAATATTTCTCTGCAGTGTTTTCCTTGCATTTGAACATCACACAGTGTTGCAGAGGAGTTATTCTTTAGTGAAACACATGAGGGGTTTTGGCGTAAAAACACATTTTCTTGTGCAGAAAATGTGTTTTCCCATGTAGGGAACATGGATTTGTGCAAGAAAAATCTCACATATTCTTCCCCTGTAGGATAATTCCACCACAGTACTTTGCAGCCGAAGAACTGCAGGTTCACTAAAATTGTGTAGGATATTGCCCCCCACCCTCTGAAAGCGATATTAGCTCTGCCCTTACACCTTTGTGCAGTGCCTAGGTTCGTACACACACATGCATGGATCCTTAGCTGTTTTTGTGTGCCTTCGGGTTGTTCCTGCCTTACGGTCACCCTAAAGTGAATGTATCACAGGGATTTCTTGGCAAGATATGCTCAAAGGGGGTTACCTTTGTCTTCCTCTGAGGCTGAGAGAGTGTGAGTTGTTGAAGGCCTCTCAGTGGGTTTCCATGAGCAGGGATTTCAACAACACTCAAACCACTGCACTATGCCGGCTCCTCTCTTTCATTTTAAAGTTATGTAAATAATCTGTGGGTTTTTCTTTAATGTTTTCTTAATACTTGTGTGTAACCCTACTTTTTCACTTTCTTCTTTAGTTTCCTCAGTAGTTGTTCCAGGTGTTTCCTATTATTTTGTGCTGATGATCTGGTGTCATCTGCATAATTTAAATAGTTGATGTTTCTTCCTCCAGCTTCTCTGGCAGTTTCCTCCAAGTCTAGTCCCGCTTTCCCACTATGATATAGAATCATAGAGATGTAGAATCCGAGAGTTGGAAGAGACTACAATGGCCATCCAGTCCAGCCCCCTGTTCTGCAGGAAAAACACTCAGAGCACCCCCTGCAAATGGCCATACAGCTTCTGCTTAAAAACCTCCGAAGAAGAGACTTTACCACTCTCCGAGGTGGCCTATTCCAGTGCCAGACAGCTCTGACCATCAGGAAGTTCTTCCCGAGGTTTAAGTGGAATCTCCTTTCCTGCAGCGTGAATCCATGGCACCTTGTCCTAGTCTCTGGAGCAGCGGAAAACAAGCCCACTCCCTCCACATGACAACCCTTCAAATGGCTGTCATGTCCCTTCTAACCTTCTCTTCTGCAGACTAAACATCCCCAGCTCCCTCAGCTGCTCCTCATAGGGCTTCATGGCTTCCAGACCCTTCACCATTTTGGTTGCCGTCCACTGGACGCGTTCCAGCTGGTCGATATCCTTCTTGAAATGAGGTTTCCAAAACTGGACACGGTATTCCAGATGAGATCTGACCAAAGCAGAATAAAGTGGCACTATTACTTTCCTTGATCTGGACACCATACTCCTAGTGATGCAACCAAGAATTGTGTTGCCTTTCTATGCAGAATATGTTCTCCATATAAATTAAACAGATAACGTGATAAAATGCCAAAGGGAAAACCATTCTCCTTTTCCACGTTGTTTCCTGACAATGGCCTCTTGTCCAGAGCATGGTAAGTTAATGCTACAGGACAATCAAATGTTCAGCAAATAACTGCAGCCCATGATTTCTTGTGTAGGAGTGCAGGAAGGTTGGTTATACTGGATTAAAGCCGTAGCTCCCTCTGGCTCAGTGTTGTCAACACTGGCTGATGTTTTTGGATTACAGTTCCCATGGCTTTTCAATTACAATGCCTACTCCTCCCATGGTGGGTGGGTCATGGGGGTTGTAGTCCAAAACATGTTAAAGCTCTGAATACTCCTCAACCAAGTGTTTGTTTGCATTCTATCATCTGTGGTTGTGTTGGAAAAGCAATGCTTACCAGAGGTGCGATTGAAAAAGCCAAGTTCCAAATGGGGAACCCTGGCACATTTCAAAGACCTTATCATGTTTGTTGAATGAAAGAAGAAGCATGCATGCACAGGATGGCTCTTAAAGAAAATTTCTGAAAGGATCTGGCAGCTGAAAGGGGAGTGGTAGCGGTGAGGATATTGAGTCTGCTCTGAGGTTGGGTCCAGACCTTAAGGTACAGAACTTATTTGGGGTGAGTGGGTACAGTTCAGCACCTTGGAGAGCTCCTTTGAAGTCCAGGGCCATTTCCGCACGACACTCTTATAGTGCAATGATTCCGCTTTCAACCTCTTATGGAATCCAGGGGGTTGCAGTTTCGGGAGGGGCCAGCGGCCCCTCCTGGAACTGCAAACCCCAGGATTCCATAGGAGGTTGAAAGTGAAATCATCGCACTATAAGAGCGTCGTGCGGAAATGTTCCAGGAGTGGCTTGATTTCTGCATTAACATGGGAGACACCAACTGCCAGAATGGAAAGATGGGGAGATGCTTCTTGGAGCCATGTAGTCCTGAGTTATCTCTGCTCCTTTGTGGTGCTTTCCAGGTTCATAGAGAGTTTGGTTTACATTCACACTGAATGGAAAGCTCTGTCTTCCTGGAACACAGCCTCCGATCTCCCTAGAGTGTACTGTTTAAATCCTGGCAACCCCAAGATGCCAGGTTGGGACTTGGTATGCTTCTGGCTGCTGCCTTTGGATGAGGCTTCCTAAATGCCCGAGGACATATTCATGCCCCCCCCCAAATCTATTTCAGTCCAGACAGCATGCTGATAATTCTGGGCCTGGCAGATGAGCTCAAGCCCAGGTGGTGCTCTTTTGGGAAGGCCTCATTTGGCAGAACTGATGCTCAGAGCACATGCCGAGAACAGAAGGCCTGAGTCTATCCAAGGCCTGGTAGCAAACAGTGGTGTTGCCTTTGTATTCAAGGCACTGAGTGTAGGCGTATGGGCACGTCCAAGGTCTCATTAGTCCACGCTGTTCTTGGGTTGCCCATGCATAGAAGAACTTAGGGAAAGTTTTCTGGTTTTGCATTGAAACTCCTAGAATCCCCCTGCTGGCACGGGCCTTTGTAAATAGGGAAACCTTCATTTGCCTCCCTAACGTCTGACATGAGAGAAGCATAGGACAGTGGCTTTTTTAAAAAAGATACAGCTGTGCCAGCTACAGGATTCTGGGAACTATAGTCCAAAGAACTTGTTTTCCTGAGTGTGGTGGAAATCGTTCAAACGCAGCTTGCACCTCTGAGTGTGATCTGGGTTTTTTTCCCTCTTCTTCTTTCTATGTACTGGATTAAATGGTTTCTTCCCCATTGACCCAGAAATGCGATATTCTTTAGGGTCAGTTCAAGCATTGCATCAAATGATGGGTTCCACTGGGTGGAATTTTAAACTCCAAAACCTGATTTGTTGTGCAGGGAAGCTATGGTTGGTGCAGGCATCCTTTTCCCTTTCCTGACAATCCCAGAACGCCTTCCCAGTCAGCAGCTTCCAGGGGTGGAGCAACATCCAAAACTATGGTGTATTCAGCCTTGAGCTGCAAACCGTAATTGCCCAAGTGGTGATTTGCAAATTAGAGTTGGCCCTCCACTTTCACAGGTTCAACCTTCACGGATTTGATTATTTGTGGGTTATTTTATTTATTTAATTCATCTATTTTAAAAATTCTTACTGTATTTGCCCCTGCCATGGGAAAAATATATTCTCTCTAGGAATCTCTAGGTCGTCCAAGATAACTCTGTGATCCACTTTGGGACCATAGAGTCATGTTGGAGGATCTAGAGATTCCTAGAGAGCTACTTCTCTAGGCGCTGCTAGGTCCTCCAGCGTGACTCTGACCCACTTCTCCTGGAAGTGGACCATAGAACCATGCTGGAGGATCTGGAGATTCTTAGAGAACTCTTCTCAGTTTTTTTAAAAAATTAGTGCTCATGATTTCTATTTTTGTTTTTATTTGTGATTTTTCCACTTTCATGGAGGTCTTGTCCCCATATCTGCCTTGAAAGTAGAGAGCTGACTGTATTGTCAAACTCCCTGAGAAGAAGCTGTAGGAGCAGCAACCTTCAGTCAGTGTAGACTGTAACTCCGAAATTTCCCACCTATTGCCTATTCTGGCTGGGGATTATGAGGTTTGTAGTCTAAAGCAGCTGGAGATCCAAAGTTGGCAAACCCTAGTTGCAGCAAAAGCAGGAAAGATCTTATACACCTGCCCCAACCTGGGATCCGTGGGAAGGCCCTCCTCTACGGCCCACCAATGGGGGCAATAATACTGTGTGAGGACATGAGAGAGGGCCTTCTTTGCTGTGGCACCCCAGTGAAGGAAGTCCCGCCCCCCAAGGCCTGATTGGCAGCAACACCCATGCCGTTCCAGCACTGAGCCAAACATGGCTTTTTATGAAAGCCTTCAGGCCTGATTCAGATTTGCAAATGGGTTAGTGATTTAAATTATTTTAAGCTATTTTAATTGTTTTGAAATTATCTTGTTCTAAGGCCATTTCCGCACTAGTCTCTTATAATGCTATTATTCCACTTTCAGCCTCCTGCGGAATTCCGGAGTTTGTAGTTTCCTGAGGCCAAAGAGCTCTCTGGCTGAGGGTTTTCAGTGCCCCTCTTTAAACTGCAAACCCTAGGATTCCATAGAGATGTTGAAACCATAACACCATAACAGTGTAGGGTGGAAACCGCCTAAGTCTTAAACGGTGGAATATGCTTTTAATCTTTTAAATTATTCTTTTTGTTTTAAATTGTCCAAATTGATTTTTATTGAGAGTTGTATTCATAGGGTGGGATAGAAATGTTTAAATAAATAAACAGTATATTAAAAATGAACAAAAGCAGCAAAGTGAGAGACTGGTTATCAGCTACACCGCTGTTGGTGTTGAATGATGTGTCTGCGCCTTCTCTAAGCATAGAATTGGAAGAGACCCCCAAGGGCCATCCAGTCCAACCCTGTTCTGCTATGCAGAAATATACCATCCCGGCAGATGGACATCCAGCCTCTGTTCAAAAACCTCCAAAGATGGAGACTCCATCACACTCCAAGGCAGCCTATTCCACTATTGAACTGCTCTTACTGTCAGGAAGTTCTTCTTAATGTTTAGGTGGAACCTCTTTTCCTATACGGTCAGTAGTTTTGTTTTCAGTCCCCATTATATGACTTAGAATCATTGAATCATAGAATCCTAGAGTTGGAAGAGATCCCAGGGGCCATCTAGTCCAACCCCCTGCTATGCAGGAAAACCCATCAAAGCATTCCCAACAGACAACCATCCAGCCTCTGCTTAAAAACCTCCAAAGAAGGAGATGCCACCACACTCCAAGGCAGCAGATTCCACTGCCAGACAGCCCTGACCGTCAGGAAGTTCTTCCTGAGGTTCGGGTGAAATCTCCTTTCCTGCAGCTTGAATCCATGGCTCCTTGTCCTAGTCTCTGTAGTGGTAGAGAACAAATCTGCTCCCTCCTCAACATGACAGCCTTTCAAATATTTGAACATGGCTATCCTGTTCCCTCTTAACCTTCTCTTCTGCAGACTAAACATACCCAGTTCCTTAAGCCACTCCTCATAGGGCTTCATGGCTTCCAGACCCTTCACCATTTTGGTTGCCCTCCTCTGGACACGTTCCAGCTTGTTGATATCCTTCTTGAATTGAAGTGCCCAGAACTGGACACAGGATTCCAAATGAGGCCTCACCAATGCAGAACAGAGTGGTACCATTACCTCCCTCAATCCAGACACCATACTCCTATTGATGCAACCAAGAATCGCATTGGCTTTCTTGGCTGCCGCATCACACTGCTGACTCATGTTCAGCTTGTGATCTACCAAGACTCCTAGATCCTTTTCACACATACTGCTATGCAGCCACGTGTCCCCCATCCTATACTTGTGACTTTCATTTTTTGTGCCCACGTGCAGGACCCTACATTTCTCTCTGTTAAAATTCATTTTGTTAGTTTTGGCCCAGCTCTCCAGTCTGTCAGAGTGGTATTAAAATTTGATCCTGTCCTCTGGCGTGTTAGCAACCTCTCCCAGTTTGGTTTAAAGAAGGCATGGTTTGTTTGTTTGCTTGTTTTTTCAAAGTTTAGAAAAAGGAATGCAGATCCCATTGAGAAAAAGGAAGACATTAGTGAGGATTTTTTTTAAAGAGTTGGCTGAGTTTTGATCTGTTCTCTTCTTAAGACAGAAAGAAAGAAAGAAAGAAAGAAAGAAAGAAAGAAAGAAAGAAAGAAAGATCAGCCATCATCTGGTATCCTGGCAGAGAAGGGCTTGCTGATGCAGAACCAGATGGCTCAGAGGCAGTGATGTATAGATCCCACCCTGCGTGTGTTTCAATAGGTTATGTGCTCTTGTCTGCTCCGTCACTCTTGCCAGATGGTCCCCACTCCAGGCTAGCAGATTTGGGGTAGAAAATGATACACAAAACATAAAATTTAAACATTTTTCTACAAGTCACACTAATGCAAAGTAGAGATGGAACTGGCTGAAACCCTTTGTGCTGACGGCTGTTATGGTAACGGTTGATGACCACAAGAAGCCGGATGTGAGCGGGTAGGTTTCTGCAAGATCGACAGAGAAGGAAAACCCCACAAAATTGTGGGCTGCAGTTGTGTAGTTGTGAAAGACTGTGGCAAAGAATCTCAGGCTAAAGATGTCATCGAAGAGTACTTCAAGAAATGAACAAATAAAATATATTTGAGCCTGGCAAGATAGCTAGGTGGATGGATGGATGGATGGATGGATGGATGGATGGATGGATGGATGGATGGATGGAAGGATGGATGGACGGACGGACGGACGGACGGACGGACGGACGGACGGACGGACGGACGGACGGACGGACGGACGGACGGACGGACGGACGGACGGACGGACAGACAGACAGATAGATAGATAGATAGATAGATAGATTCTACCACCATGGTTAAAAAAACATGTTTCTTGAACATTAGGAAACCCCTCCTGGACTGATGGAAGTACTCATAGTTCAAGACGTATTCTGTGAAAATTTTGCATGTCTCATCTTTGGATAAAAAACACATGTTCTACATAGGAAACACATTTTCTAAATATCTCTGCATGGAAATACTATTTTCTATGGAGAAAAATAACAGTTACTGTGCAGAGAATGCACAGGGAAGGAGAAACCACGTGTAAATTTAGACTAAGTCCCAAATGGAATAGTTTTCACAAACTGCGGTTTTCAAAGACTTTCTTTCAGCAGGAAGACGATGGCTCAGATCATTTGTTGCTTCCTCGGAGAAGGAAATCAGCAAAGAATTAGATTCTTAAAGCAAAGGCACTTGTATACATACGTGTGCACAAAAATGTGCTTCTTCCCCTTTCTCTTTTTTAATCTCTCTCATGATCACCCGTCCCTTTCTAAGGTGACACAACCTTTTCCATAGGCACCTGTGTGAGGGGAGGAAGTCCTTTCCACTTGGCCATGGGTTGCACTGAGGCAAGGCAATCAGGTATTGAAAGGATGCCACCTCTTTGCAACTGGAAAAATGGGTTATCAGTGGTTTCAATGAGGGATTTGACTGATGTCTCTCATTGTAGGGGAGGAGTGGCCAGGCAGGGCTGTTCTGGGTGAGAAAAAAAGATAAAGATCTGCCCAAGAAGTCGGTTTTGTCCTCCTGACATGTATATATGCATATGCATATACATATGCGCATATATTAGAGTGATTAACTAACAAAAGTATTTAAGGAATTTCTACTTCACCCTTCTTCAAATTGTTTCAGTGGCGGAGCTTGGAGTGTGGGGGGGCAGGAGGGGGCGTGGCTATGGGGCGTGGGGCGTGGCCACAGTACATGGGGTGTGGCCACGGCATGCGGGGGCGTGGCTACGAACCGGGACGCCCCCAAAACTTTGCCGCCCGGGGAGAAGCGTCCCTGCCACCCTCCCTGTTCCTATGCAACTGCTACTTTCCTATGTTTCTATGGCAAACCTATCTTGGGCTTTTTTTTTTTTTTGGCCAGATATGTTCATGAGGGGTTAGCCCTTGCCTTCCCCTGAGTCTGAGAGAGTGTGACTTGTGCAAGATGTGTTTCTGTGGTGGAGTGGGGGTTCAAACCTTGGTCTTCCAGTGTCCTAGTCCAGCATTCAAAGCACTACACTACCGTTTCCCTCTAAAATCTTTGTTGTCGTGTGCCTTTAAGTCATTTCCAATTTAGGCAACCCAGATCCCTTCCAATCTTGGAAGCTAAGCAGGGTTGACCCTGGTTAGTGCATGCATGGGAGACTGCCAAGGTGCTATAGGCTATATTTTAGGGGAGGAACAGGCAAACCACCTCGGAGAATTCCTTGCTTAAGAAAACCCTGCGAAATTCATGAGTTGACAGCCAACTTGAAGGTACATCCACACACATGCGCGTGCACGTGAGGCAACTTGATCATGGGGTTTTATTGCCAAGATTTGTTCGGAGGGGTTTTGCTTTTGTTTTCTCTGAGGCTGAGAGAATGTGACTTGCCTAAGGTCACCACACTGGCTTTCAGTTGCTCAGAATAAAACTGAGCTTAGGCTGGCAGTTAAGAAGGCAGGGAATGCGCTGTTCCAAAGAGGCTGATGTTAAGGTTTTAAATCTGTAAATCCAATTTTCTTCAAAGTCCTGGTAATAGATGGCTCTTCATGTCTGAACACTGATAAATCAGAGGCTGCAGTGCTTTGAATTAAAATGTTTAGACCACTTGTTTGTTCCAGCTTCCTCAGGGAAGGACCAGAGCTTGGAAGAAGTTGTCTTTTTCATAGAATCATAGACTCGTAGAGCTGAAAGAGCCCACAATGGCCATCAAGTCCAACCCCCTGCTGTGCAGGAACACAAACCAAAGCACTCCCGACAGATGGCCATCCAACCTCTGCTTAAAAACTTCCAAAGGAGACTCCACCACACTCCATGGAGGCAGCAGCATATTCCACTGCCGGACAGCTCTCACCATCAGGAAGTTCTTCCTGAGGATCAGGTGGAATCTCTTTTCCTGCGCTTTGACTCCATTGCTCCTTGTCCTGGTCTCTGGAACAGCAGAAAACAAGCTTGCTCCGTCTGTAACATGACAACCTTTCAAATATTTAAACATGGCTATCATGTGTCCTCTTAACCTTCTTTTTGTCAGGCTAAACATACCTAGTTCCCTAAGCCTCTCCTCAGAGGGCATGGCTTCCAGACCCAACTCTTTTCTGGGAGCTGTAATCCTTTTTGGATTACATCTCCTAGAATCCCCAGCTAGCAGCTACTGTTCTTGCTGGCAGAGAGATTCAGGGGGCTTGTAGTCCCCGAGAGCAACTCTTTAGTACTCTCCAACATTTCACAGATGAAAACCATGCCACACAAGATTGAGTAGTCATGCTACCCTGTGTGCTGGGGGTCCCGGGAGGGGCGCCCAAATAACCAAACAACAACAAGCAAAGATAGGGGAATTAGTTGGAGCACTCACTTAAGCTAACGAGAGGCAGGGTAACTTTGCGAGGATCTTTTAGTCCTATGTATACGGGGTCAGGTCAGTCAAGCAGTCAGACAGGTTTAAAATAGCAAAATGATGTTTTATTAAAGACAGACACACGCAAGACAACACAACCACAGCTAACTAAGAAATAAGAAATGAGAGATTTTGGGGAAATGGGTGATATGACACCTTTCTTGTAGCCCTGAAGAAGCTGAAGATGGTAGTGAAGAAACTCAGCGTGGTGGCCGAGGGGAGTTCGCTCGACAGAGCGGCAGCAAGGCTGGATGGAAGTCCGGAGCGATCCGAGGAAGCTCTTGGAGCTTGGGGTTTTTATGGGGGAAAATATGACCGTGGGCTACTCTGTACTTGGGAGAGAACAATGAGGTTTGGGCGCGAGACAATGTCTCCGAAAAGTCAGAATTTAACATGATTGAGTTAAGTTCAAATTGACAAAGGAACGACCAGTATGCAGATGCAGCTCGCCTGGGCGGTGGAGTGTCCAGCTCGCCAGGGTGCCTGCTCGGGGCAGGGGGCTCTTTGTATTTAGCGTGCATCCTTAATGACGTGTTTGTTTCGGGAGGTCTCCTAAAGCAAGATCTGGCTGGGTCTGGCTTGCTTAGGTGTAAACAGAGATGATTCAGCATTTAATTGCCATGCCTAGCTCCGTGCTTGTTCGGGGGCCTCACAAACACTTGGCTGAGGGTGGCAAAATAAGACCAAATTGTGATATCAAAACAATATCCAATGTCTACCGAAGCCAGGCCAGTTCACGGTGATAACAGTCAGATTGGCGGGAGTTATTAATGAGGGAGAACAGACAATTTAGGAGAGGCTGCCACAGTTTGCTTTTTCCTGAGCCTACTGGGAAGGTCAAGACTCCACTTTTTGCGCTCCTCTCTGCCCTCTTGAGTAGCCGAAAGCTGGGAGACCGGAGGTTAATTCGGACTTTTTGTGCCAAATCAGGACATCTAGGGGGTATTCTCCTCCTAGTTCTGGCAAGGTGTTGATTTCCCTCGGGGAAGCGCAGCAGAGTGGAACGAACATTCGTAACTGTTTCATATGCCCCCCCCAACAAGTAAGATTGCCTGAGCCCCCCAGTTTTGAGAATCCCTTGAAACGGCATTTCTCCTTGGCTTGTCCTTCATGAGATGCCGCCACCCCGCTCCCCACAAGTGTATCTCTTTCCTTAGGATTGCATTTAGGAGATAAGAAGAAAGAGCAGTTCCACTACATAACCTCATAATGATTCTGGGCAGGGTTTTGCATTCAAAATGATACCTAGATTAATGTTGAGTACTGAAGGGCAAGCAGCTTTGGGCCAAGACGCCTCCCTCTGCGTTGTCCTGAATACCAAACAATTCAATTTATTCTTCTTTTTTTTCCCGCTCTCTCTCTTCTCCCTGGGCACAGGATGTTCTGGAAGTAATCTTGCAAAGGCCTTTTCTTTTTAGATCGTTAAAATGCCAAGATTTGGGGGATGGTGTCAATTTTCAAAGATCTTTGGGCACAGGAGATTGAAGAATGCCTGGTCAGAAGTCTTCCATTGTGAGCTTTCAAGAGATCACCTGGGCAGTGATCAAGATCAAGTGTGAGCTTTCAGGAGTTCACCTGGGCACAGTTTTGAGTGTCACAAAAATCCTCACCCTTCTCCCTTCCATTTGTCTCAGTTCTGTGAAAAATTCCTTTCTTCGTTCATTCTTTTCTTTTGGTGTGTGTATGAAAGAGGTAATGCCCAAATTCAATATACCGGGGTTAGTAGTTTGCTCCCAAAGCATCTTTTGCAAATTCACTTTAGATCATGGTTCCAAACATAGCTTGGGGATGGGGCTTTTTGGACAAATCACAGCTTTTGTGGGACATGGTGGTACTACAACTCCAAGAATCCCCTAGCTAGTGGCAGTAATGTAGACTCGAGTCAAATGACTCGGACTCAAGTTGGACTCAAGTCACTTTAATGACTTGACTTGGACTCGACTTGGCAATAAATGACACGGTGACTCAACTTGACTTGAGAGTTGTATATTTTTAATGAATGACTGCTGCCCTTGGTTCGGTAACATAACACTTTCATCCAGAAACTTTACAACTTTGAACAACTCTCCCATCTCTTTTAGTCTATTGTTCACGTGGTGATTTGTCTCAAGCCCGTAGCATTTTTCAGAGGGGTTAGGCAATGGACTCGAGGCAGGGTTGAGGTCTGCTCAGCAGCCTGTCCCCACTGCACACAGGAGGAGCTTTCTAAAACTTTTCCTAAGAGCAGAAGATAAAACTTGCCCCCACGCTTTGTATCTCAGAGGGGAACAGAAAATGTGTTAGGCAAGGCGCCTGAGGGGGAAGGATCCTTCCTTCTAAAGTTTTTGGAGCTTCAGTAAAGGGGAATAAGAAGAACCCACTTCTGAAAAAGCCCCCAGCTTCAGAAATGAGGAGCGAGAATTGATCTTATTCCCCACTTACGAAGCTGCAGATGGCAAAATTGCAAATGTGGAGGGCTAGATCCCTTCACTTGTTGAAACTGACTTTATTCCACTCTGTCCAGAAATTCTGAAATACAGGTTGGGGTATAAAGTTGACTCCCAGACTTGAGGCTTGAAAGTATCTTGCAAGGACGCGAGAATCGACTTGAGACTTGAAGGTAGAGACTTGAGACTTGATTGAGACTTGGTGTAAAAGACTTAAATACATCACTGGCTAGTGGCCACGCTGGGTAAGTGATTCTGGGAGTTGTAATTCAGAAAAAAGTAACACTTCAAAGCTCTGGATATTTCTAAGTTGAAGCTCAAGCCCCCCTGTGCTCCTGATTTTGATGTCATTGAGAGCTCAGCCAAGCTGGCATCTACATTCCTGGATCTCCTTCACTGACCGTAGCAGCTACAATAGCAGCAAGTGTCTCCCGTTCCTTACGTAGCTGTGGGACAGGCACAGGGTTCCTTCCCGCCTTGTCGTGGCCACTCATAAATCCATTGTGGGTTTTAGTCTGATCTTGAAAGGATCTGTCCAAAGTGTTGACCCCAAAATTAGTTTCAGCACTTTGGAGAGCTCCTTTAAAGTTCAGACTAAAGCCCTGTGTGGTTTCACTGCCGCACTGGCAAGACAGCCACCAGCTGCCACTGATAACAGGAGAAAAATAGTAAAATCTAGTCATCACATTTTATTCCAGCTGACCGGTCTACTTTAGGATCTAAAAACTAGGTGCACAAAAAAGTAAAGGTCACCAAGTGGATTGCAAAGGTCTTTTCCTGATCTACCCCAGGGCTTTGAAACGTGCTTGGAGTTCAGCTCCCAGAATCCACAGCTAGTATGTCCTGCTTGTTTACCATGTGAGAAGTGGCAGAGAAACATTTTTACAGTGGTCACCATTATGGAGGATTCACAGGCAGCTTCTTTGCATTCTGCTGGGACATCTTCATTTGCAAGGACAATTTTTACTTTGTGCAAAGTTCATGGAAAATTCTTGGAAGGGGTACTGGAAGACTGTGGGCTTCCTTTTTAATCTGCAAACCTGAGCAATTGTAGATAGTTGTTTTTTGAACATACATAGGATGGGTGATACCTGGCTTGAAAACAGTATGTGTGAAAGGGATCTAGGAGTCTTAGTGGAACACAGGCTGAACATGAGTCAACAGTTTGATGCAGCAGTTAAAAAAGCCAATGCGATTCTGGGTTGCAGCAACAGGAGTTTAGTGTCAAGATCAAGGGAAGTAATAATACCACTTTATTCTACTTTGGTTAGACCTCACCTGGAATACTGTATCCAGTTCTGGGTACCACAATTCAAGAAGGATATTGACGAGCTGGAACGTGCCCAGAGAAGGGTGACCAGAATGGTGAAGAGTCTGGAAACCATGCCCTATGAGGAGTGGCTTACGGAGCTGGGGATGTTTAGCCTGACAAAAAGAAGGTTAAGAGGAGACAGGATAGCCATGTTTAAATATTTGAAGGGATGTCATATTGAAGATGGAGCAAGCCTGTTTTCTGCTGCTCCAGAAACTAGGGCACGGACGAATGGATTCAAACTACAGGAAAAGAGATTTCACCTAAACCTGAGGAAGACCTTCCTGACAGTCAGAGCCATTCAGCAGTGGACTATGCTGCCTCAGAGTGTGGTGGACTCTCCTTTGGAGGTTTTTAAGCAGAGGCTGAATGGCCATCTGCAGGGGGTGCTTTGAGTGTTTGTTCCTGCATGGCAGAATGGGGTTGGACTTGATGGCCATTGTGGTCTCTTCCAACTCTCTGTTTCATGATTCTGTGATTCTATACATCTCCATTCCGCTCTGGTTGGTGCCCCTCAAGGCAGACAGATGTAGCACAATGTGAGTATGACCAGATGGGACCAGGACTTGGAAAGGTTTCGACTACAACTCCCAGAATCCCCTAGCAAGCAGGCTGTTTGGGGATTCTGGGAAATGTCATCCCAAGCACTGATGTGCATACACATACAAGGCCTAACGACCAGTAGGGAGATTTCTTTGCGTTCCCTAAGTGGCTTCTCTTTGCAAATGCCAGCCTAGTTCTGTGGTACATGTTCAGACAGACACTTCCAGGGAAATGAATTAACCCCAGTAAAAATTAGTGGGGGCGGGGAGAGAGGTCTGCTTTGCATAAAGAGGGAAGGCGTTCCAGCTGGTTCTGTCGGTGCACAGTTTGCAGCAACATTTTACACAAGAGTAACATCCAAACAGCACACTCTTGGAAAGCGCCAGAGTAGTTTTTGATCCGGCTTAAGAAAATAAGTGGTACGACTTGGTTCCTTTGTCTGTGAAAAAAAGCAAATTGTCAGATTTCTCAGTCTTGCTTGGAAGCTGCAGCACAACCAATCTGCAGTTTTACCGCAGCACTGAAAAGCTCACACTCTGCACCTCCTTGAATTTGGAGTCAAGGAGCCCAGTTTTCTGGCCAGTTTGAATCTTGGTACCTTTTTTAAAAAAATGGATCAGCCACTGGAAGTGATGGCCTGTTCAGAGCTTGGAAAAAAACCTACCTTTTGGACTACATGTAGACTTGTTATTTTAGCATGAGTTTTCACAGATTGAAATCCACTTCCTGGAAAGCTTGTGCTAAAATAAATCTGTTAACCTTAAAAGCATCACAAGACTCCTTTTCTTTTTGTGCTGAGACACACATACACAGCTACCTCTTTGGAAATTCATTACAACACCCAATAGCCATGCTGGATGGGGGATTCTGGGGGTCTAAGCCAAAGAAATAACTTTGCTAAGCCAAAGAGGTCACTTTGCAAAATTGCCCTGCCTGAGATTCATGGCGCCTGAGAACAAGATTGAAAAAGGTATAGTTAAAAGAGACGAAAGATTTTTTTTAAAAGGTGCAGATGTAAAATTATGATGTCAAAACACTTTTAACTCTTAAAACACTGTAGAATTAAAAAACAATTTAGGAACAATGCATCACTTTAAAGAGAGCCACACAAGTCCATTGGATGCTATATGGAGGATGGAGCAAGCCTGTTTTCTGTTGCTCTAGAGGCTAGGATAAGGAGCAACAGCTTCAAATGTCAGGAAAAGAGATTCCATCTAAATATTAGGAAGAATGTCCTGATGGTAAGAGCAGTTTGACAGTGGAATGCACTGCCTTGAAGCACAGTGGAGTCTCTTTCTTTGAAGGTTTTTAAACAGAGGTAGGATGACCATCTGTCAGGAGTGCTTTGATGGTGAATTCCAACATGGCAGGGGTTGGACTGGATGGCCCCTGGGGTCTCTTCCAACTCTATGATTCTATGATTCTACAACCCTTCCTCAAAGCTGTCCAAAAGCTCATCAAAGCGAATGCATCTTTACCTGCTGGCAGAGAGGCAACAGGGAGGAGGCCAGCCAAGCTTCCTTTGGAAGGGAATTCCAAGTGAATCCTTGAATAGTTCCCAAATTAGTAATCTATTGGGTGAAGGCCAGGAAACTGAAGCTCTGTCCAAATAAGCTAGAGGTGATGGTGGTTCATTAGGCGCCAAGTGCTGCTGTTTCCCAGCGATGAGCCATGGATGCACCTGACTTGATTTTTGCTTCTGATGCTTTACTGGATTTATTTCTCATGCAAGTTGCTCACTCTCTTGGTCTTGTTCTCTACGAGTCACAGACAGAACTTGGACTAACTCTTTACAAATAACATGTTGCTTGTAACAGTCCTTTTTTTTTCTTTTTGGAATAAATAAATTACATTATGATTGCAATGTAGCCAAGGCTGACTTTATTCCTTTATTCCTTTAATCCTTTAAATTTAAGGACTTCTGTTAATTTTATTGGTTATGGGGGAGGTGTAGCTTTACTGCTTAAGCATGTTTAGTGCCACAGCCTTGTGCCTTGTAGCATGTTGAAGATTTTAAAAATGTACAGCAGCCCCTCCACTTGCGGGGGTGCAGAACTGTCGCAAAAGTGGAAAAGCTGGGAATAACTCCCCCCACAATCCCATTCACTTCCAGGGCTCCCCACTCCTATTCCCTTGCCTTTTGCATGCCAGGGCCAGATGCAAAGGAATGGAGGGAGCTCTGGAGGGAGAAGGAAGGTGCGTATATGTGACTCCCCCCAATCCCTTGCCTCATAGAGTTGGAAGAGACTCCAGAGGCCATCCAGTCCAACTCCCTGCCATGCAGGAACCCACATCAAAGCACTCCCAACTGATGGCCATCCAGCCTCTGCTTAGAAATCTCCAAAGAAGGAGGACACTCCACCACACTCCATGGAGGCAACAGATTCCACTGCTGAACAGCCCTAAGTTTTTCCTGAGGTTCAGGTGGAATTCCTTGTAGTTTGAATCCATTCTCCTTGTCCTAGTTTCCAGAACAGTGGAAAACAAGCCCGTTTCCTCTTCAGTATGATATTCTTTCAAATATTTAAACATGGCTCTCATGTCCCCTCTTAACCATCTCTTGCGCGGACTAAACACCTCAGCTCCCTAAGCCGTTCTTCATAGGGCTTCATGGCTTCCAGACCCCCCACCATTTTTTGGTCACCCTTCTCTGGACACGTGCCAGCTTGTTGATAGCCTTCTTGAACTGAGGTGCCCAGAACTGGGCACAGTATTCCAGATGAGGTCTCACCATTTATTTTAGTTACTTTTGATTACTGAGAAACCAAAGCTGCATTAAAATTGTAACTACAGTGGGCCCTCTGCACGTGCCAGGGTTTGGTTCCAGGACGCTCAGTGGATACCAAAATCCACAGATACCAAAATACGTAGATGCTTCAAGTCCCATTATGTACAATAGTGCAATAAAATGGTGTCCCTCATATAAAATGGCGAACAACTCAAATGAGGATCTGTGAGATGGTGGGAGGCTACAGAAGGGTTTGCCCACATGTCGGTGCAGTGCTTAGTGCACAGACACAATGAAGGTTCGCTTTTTGGATTTTTTTTTCCAAATATATTCCAGCAGAGGTTGGTTGAATCCATGGACACAGAACCTGTGTATACAGAGAGCCGACTGTAGAAGGATAGTTATGTGATAGTTATGTGTTATCTTGCAACAGCTTTGGGGCTTTGAATCAGTCTCAAAGGTACTACAAGATCCCTTTGCATACTTTTCCAGACTAAGGCCATTTCTTCACTACACTGTTATCTTGCTATTTTTCCACTTTCAACATCCTATGGAATCCTGGGGTTCGCAATTTAGGGAGGGCCAGAGAGCTTTTTGGTCTCAGTAAATGACAAACCCCAGAATTCCACAGGAGGTTGAAAGTGGAATAATAGCACTATGACAGTGTAGTGTGGAAATGGCCTAACATGGCTATTTTCTTTGATTGATAAAGGTAGCTGTTTAATTTATTGGCCCATGGTTCTATGCTGGAGATTAGTTACAGTCAGCCCTCCACATTTGCTAGGGTTAGGGGCACAGGACCCCCACAGAAGTGGGAAGATTGCAATTATCAAAGTGTGTGTGTGTGTATCTGTCGGAAGGGGGCTGAGATATGGGGGAGACAACAGGCACTCAGGGTCCAAACCAGCTGCATTTCCGCACTAGACTGTTGCCAATATCGATTTCTTTAAAGCACCTAGTTAAACCTAGACCGACCGGCCCCTCCCGAAACTGCAAACCCCAGGATTCCAGAGGATGTTGCAGGTGGAATCATAGTGCTGTAACAGTCTAGTGCAGAAATGGCACAGGTTGGAAAAAGGAGAAGGGAAAGAGAGTGGGTTGACATGGTGACCTAATACTTCCTTTATCTCACACACATCTATCCTTGGGTATGAGAGGGACGTCAAGAAAGGGGTTGTGATCCTGAGAAATTGGGGTGTGAGCCCTCCTTAGCTGGCCCGGCAGCAGCTAGCGGAGGAGGAGGAGGATCAGAGAAGGGTTTTTAAAGAGCTGCGTGATTCTGATCTGAGTCGCCAAGACGGAAGGTTGTCCCGGAAAAGAAGCATCCGAGGTGTTGCTGAGGTTGGAGAAATTCACAAATAATCGAGTCCCTGAAAGTCAAACTTGCAAATGTGGAAGGCCAACTGTACTTCCAAGCTTTGGAACTTTCCAAGCTTTGTTCAAGGTGGTTGAAATGAGGAAGAGGAAACCAAAAGCTGTGGGTCAGGAGCCAAGGCTGAAAGAGTAACTTAAGACTGAAGGACAAACCAGGAAGGGAGGGCTAAGAAGCAAGCCAAAAGTCCATACTGGAAAAAAACAGCCAAGGGCAGAGGAAATCTGCAGACCACACAAAGACCTTGTTGCTCAAGTAGAGCTTGAAGGGCCAAGAGGAAACTCTCCTGTACTCCTTCCTGCCCAAGAGGAACCAGTTGGCCAGCCTGGCTAGGCTCAGGGTTGTTGCCAACACTGATTTCTTTAAAGCACCAAGTTAAAACTTGGCTTTTTATTCAAGCCTTTGAAACCTCATCTTACTGTTTTCATGCATACATAGAATCATAGAATCATAAAGTTGGAAGAAACCACAACAGCCATTGAGTCCAAGCGCCTTCTGCCATGGAGGAACCCACACTCAAAGCACCCCCAGCAAATGGCCACCCAGCATCTGCTAAAATACCTTCAAAGAAGGAGACTCCACCACACTCCCAGGCAGCATATTCCACTGTTGGACGGCTCTTATCGTCATGAAGTTCTTCCTGATGTTTCAGTGAAATCTCTTTTCCTGTAGCTTGAATCCATTGCTCCTCGTCCCAGTCTCTGGAGCAGTAGAAAACGGGCTTGTTCTGTCTTCAACATGCTGTACATGGCTTTAACCTTTTAGCCTTTTCTCCTGTTTTCAGATATGGTTTGTTTAATATGCTTGTTTAAATTACTTTATTGCTGTTATCTGGAATGGATTGAAATGGCTGAAATAGTTTCAATTGTACGCTGTCCTGCTCTGTACCTGGCTGGGTTCCTCACATTTCAAATGATGGCTATGGCCAAGGATACCTTCTTCTGGTTTCATCTGGCATGCCAACTCCATGTGCTTCTAGATGATCAAGATCTGGCCTTAGTGATGTGGATAGGCTACTGTAATGTGCTTTGCCTGGTGCATCCTTTGAAGGCTGTTTGAAAATATGACAGCAGTATGAAAATGCAGTAGCGTGCATTTCATGGCTGTGCAAAAGTTATTATTTGGCACACCTTCTAAATCTGGGCCAAACAAAAAATTTGTTTTGACTTCTCTTCCTATCCTTTCCTCTCCCTCTTCCTCCAACCAGTAAGAGGAAAAAAAGAGAGAAAGTATAAAGAAAAGAGAGTTATATTAGCCACAAGGCAGTGGCATTCTTGTGTCTTAAAAATACCTTTGGAGATTTAGGGTTAACTTTGCAATTGGAAACACTCGCTTGCTATTTTTAAATTGCTCCCCACCCTAGTGGTTAAAGTAGTGCTTTTCCCAGAAGTTCCCTTTGATACTATTACTCACGCTATTGAGAGAGGAAGACAGAAGTGGAATATATTCTTTGCAGAGTTCCCGGAGGCTTTTATGTGATTGTACACACATACTTTATACTCAGCTTAGGTCCTGGTAGCAGCTTTCAGGGGCAGCATCTAAACTGTATAGTTACGGTGGTTTAATGCCATTATATCCATCCCCTCTGCAGAGCACTGGGACTTGTAGTCTGCTGAAGTACTTCAAATCCTGTGCTAGAGAACTCTGGACCTCCAGATGTTTTGGATCTCAGCCCCGGGCAGGGTGGCCAGAGCTCAGGAATTCAAGGAGCTGAATGGGAACCACGGCCTCTGACGTGCAGCACCGGCAAAGAATTCTGCTTGAATTCTAATGGTGGAGTCACTTTCTTTGGAGGCTTTTAAAGAGAAGCTGGATGGCCATCTGCTGGGAGTGCAAATGTGGGAATCCCCCACATCTGCGGATTTGACTTTCATGGATTTGATTATTTGCGAGTTTCTCCATGAGCCTAGCCTTCTCCTTAGTCTGGCCAGCTAAGGACGGCTCACAGCCCAATATCTCCACACCACAAACCCTCTCCCAATGCCCCTCCGGCACCCAAAGAAGGAAATGGCCAAGAGAGACCACCATACCGGCCCCCTCTTTCTTTTCCTTTCCTTGATCTGGTTTGCACCTTGGATGCCTCTTCTCCCCAGCGTGCCTCAGCCCCCTTCCCACAGACACACACATTTTGGTATTTGTGATTTTTCTGCTTATGCAAGGGTCCTGTGCCGCTAACCCTAGCAAATGTGGAGGGTCAGCTGTCCCCCTGCGTGGCAGAATGGGGTTGGACTCAGGGGCCCTTCTGGTCTCTTCCGGCTCTATGATTCTATGATTCTCCAAATAGCAGGATTCTGTGGGATGGAGCTACGATGGTTAAAGTGGCATCCAGCTGCTAGGACGGTTCGGATGGATACTACTCAGCTGTGTTCGTGCTTATTATCCCTGAGAAATCAAGTCCTTCTTATTTCTCAGCAGATGTGCCTACGTTGCCATTGGTACTATGCTCTTTCTTAGGCCATTTCCACGCTACCCTGTTATAGTGCTATTATTCCACTTTCTTTTCTTGTTTTAAAAATATTTTTATTGAAAATTTAGTTTTGAAAATAATAAAAAAACCCTCCCCATTTCCAAGCTTAAATTTTCCAGTTGAATCTGCTTATTTCCATTACATACAAACATAATTTCCGCTTAATAGAGAGAACAACCATTACATTATTTCTTTCTTCATTTCTTATACCTTTATATCTTTATCCAGTCCAAAACTCCTCTCCATTCCCTTTCAAAGTTCTGGATAGGTTTATTCTTCAAAGAAAATGCCAATTTTTCTGTCTCTACCATATCCAGAACTTTTAACTTCCATTCTTCTATATCGATATATTTCCTTTCTTTCCAGTATTGCACATATATCAACCTTGCAGCAGTTATTAAAATATAATAATATCTTCTGATGACTTCTTATTTCCCTTTGTTGCCCTAACGTATTTAACAAATAAAACTCCAGTTTCATTTCAAAAGTCAGATTACAAATTCTTTGAATTTCATCCTGTATCCCCTTCCAAAATTTTTTTGCTATCCTCCAAGTCCACCACATATGAAAAAAGGACCCTGTCTTTTCATCACATTTCCAGCACTTTGCATTCCCATGTTTAGTTATTTTTTGTAATCTTTCTGGGGTCATGTACCATATTATTCCACTTTCAACCGCGTATGGAATCCTGGGGTCTGCAATTTGGGGGGGGGCATTTAAGATTCTCAGCCTGAGAGCTCTTTGGCCCCAGTAAACTACGAACCCCAGAATTCCACAGGAGGTTGAAAGTGGAATAATAGCACTAGAACAGTGTAGGGCGGAAATGGCCTCGGTGTTATTGCAGAGCAGGGACATGATGGAGTGATTTGAGGGAATGCACTGTGGCCAAAGGAACAGATTTTGGATCCAAGATTTTGGGTCCAAGTTACCTGCAGGATTACCTCCTCCCATACAGTCTGCCTCATACACTCAGGTCCTCTGGGGCCATTCACTTAAACCGGCCAGGACTAGACAGGCAACGTTCACCCAGAGAACCTTCATGTCGGCTGTCCCTAGACTGTGGAATGACTTGCTGGAAGAGATTCAATAGCAAAAGGGAGGGAGCAGGCTTGTTTTCTGCTGCTCCAGAGACCAGGACAAGGAGCAATGGATTCAAGCTGCAGGAAAGGGGATTCCACCTGAACCTCAGGAAGAACTTCCTGACGGTCAGGGCTGTCCGGCAGTGGAATATGCTGCCTCTATGGAGTGTGGTGGAGTCTCCTTCTTTGGAGGTTTTTAAGCAGAGGCTGGATGGCCAGCTGTTGGGAGTGCTTTGAGGGCATTCCTGCATGGCAGGGGGTTGGACTGGGTGGCCCCTGGGGTCTCTTCCAACTCTACATTTCTATGATTCTATGATTCTGTGAAAATATGCTGTCTGAATTCAAAAAAGTACTAAAAACCTGTCTCTTCCGGCAGACCTACCCAGTTTATTTTTAATTACAATGTATTTTAATTATGGTGTATTTTAATCTACTATATAAAAGTCAAAGTTTGTATGTTTGTTTGTCTGTGTTGGGCGAAGACCTTATATGCTTGGCTGCCTAAGAGGTTTCTGTGGAATCCTGGGGTTTGCAGCTTAGGGAAGGGCCTTTAGAAGTCTCAGCCAGAGAGCTCTTGAGCCTGGCTGGTTGCTATGGAGATGAGGCCTAACAGCAAGGAGGAGGGCAGTGTATTCCCTCAGGAACCCAACCTCTGTCTGTTAATAACTCTGAATACAGATTGGATTGGGGAATATGGGGAAGAGTTATAGGTACTACACAAGATAGTTCGGGGAATCAGAGACACAGGATCTCAAATCTCTCTAACAAGTATTACCTGTGAGAAAATAAAATCCTGGGCAACACCGGGTATATACTCTAGTTATATTTGTATTTTAAATGGGTTTATATGTTTTTAGTGTATTTTAACCTATGATGCATTTTTTATTGTATTTTAATTTATGTTGTACCCTGCCTCAAGCCTTGGAGAGAGGCAGGTAAGAAATAAAAGTTCATTATTTTTATTTATTTATTTTTTATTATTTTCATTCATTTTTATCCTGCCTTTCTGCTGACAAGCTCTATGCTTCCAGCTCTATGATTCTATTTTATGCTTCCGCGTTCCACCACCCTTGTGGTAAAGGACTCGCACACTGATTTTCAACAGAAAGCCTGATTCACGTAAGCAAGCCACGGTGAGGTGGCACCTTGAAATCCAAAGCATGCAAGTGGGCAGTTTCAAGTGCGAATTTGCTTTTCACTTTCCCTCCGTCAACCTCCTTAATCCTGGTATCGCGTGAAAGCCTCTTTAAAAATCACAATGTGTTTAAGAACAATTAATCTCCTCTGCTCAACCTCTCCTTTCTTTTTAATTTCAAACACGTGCACTGTTTTTGTATTGTTGGTTTTCTTTTCCTGTCAAGTAAATCAGCAGCACCTTTACATTTCATTCCGGCGAAGAGGCCCGTTGCCCGTTGAACGGCATCTCCCGGGTTGAAATAGTGAGCCGACACTCATGGGTAGTGATGCATGGAGGAAGCTTTAGGGCTTGGAGAAGATGAACTGTTTCCCTATTCACATAATTAAAAGGAGAAAAAAAAGAGAGAAATTTCCAACTGCATTTGAGAGAAGAACTGGGAGAGATTTGAAAGTGACACCGACCCACCTGTATCAGGGTGGGTCCGGCTGTTCAAGGCAGAAATAGATACAGAGCCGTCCATCCTGTCTGGATAATTAAACCTTTACTGCATTTCCACCGCAACAGGAGAGGAAACAAATGTGTTTTTCATTCTTTGTTCCAAAATATCCCCCTGTCCATTTCTGGTTTGGGGAGGAAACAAAGGTGTATGTTGTTTCACTTATTTTTATTCCTTTGCCCTTTTGGCTGGCGTTTTTGAGCCATCCAAAACGTGGCAATGTTAGTTGGAGAAATGGGGAAGGCTATTTTAACGAACACCGCTTTTTAAAATGATGCCAGGGGAGCTTTGGCTAGCAAAACAGCCTCCCAACCTGATATTTCTTATGCATTCTGTACTCTGGCATATTTTTGTTCTTAGAGCCCCTCTGTTCTCCAAGCGGAGGGCTTAACATTTTAGAGCTGCTTAGAGGAGTGTTAAAAAATGACTTCTCTGTGTGGTTCTTTTCCGGAAGTCATGATTATGTTGGGATTCTTTAACAGTCCTGTTGCGAAGCTAGCCGAGGTGACCCGGACAGGGCAATTAAACACGGCAAAGTAGCGTACAGACAGGACTGGGATTGCTGGTGCATGAAGAGTGCAGAGAACTCAATAATTAGAGATGCTGAAGATGGAAGCGAAGCCATTCTGAATGCAAAACAGGGGCTGTAGCTGTAGCTGTTTTCCTATAAGGCCCCAAGGAGCAATCCAGAAGATACAGGGCGAGGACCTTAGCTCAGCGGAAGTACAGATGCTTTGCATACGAAAGGTCCCAGGTTCAATCCCGGACATTCCACGTAAGGCTAGGAAAGGTCCCTCTGTAGTCTACTGGGATATAGAGCAGATATTTATCCTTGGTCAGCTACTAGTTTTCCTAGTCAAATACTTTATGGGGAGCAAAGCCATGAGCAGTTGGTGTCAACCTCTAGTAGATTATCATGTTCTCCTTCTGCCGCTGCTGCAGCTGTTTTTCCCCCAGCTGCCCCCAGCACCTTCTGAGCCCTGAGCCCGAATGTCTCCAAAGTTAGCTGCCTGAGCTTTGGCTGCCACTGCTGGACGAGATGGTGCGCGTGCAGGGGGCCCCACTGGCCTAGATCCTCACTGTCACACCACTGCCGTCGCTGCTCAAATCCCAGCTCACCTTGGTGCTCCGCTATGGCAGTGGTGCCCGTGGTTGGTGATACTGGAGCCATTCATAAGAGCAACAGCAAGGCCATGGCTGACAAGCCGACTGTCGTCTGCCACAGCCAGACAAGGTTCCCAGCTCTTCCAGTAGAGTCTGAGGCAGCAGCCGCAGACAAAGTTCGCTCAGGTTTGTCATCAGTTGCCGTTTGTTGTTTCTGCAGTCTGAGTAAAAGAAGTCCCAGTGACAGTCCAAAGGGAATATCCAGCAGCAAAATCAGCACACAAGGCGAGGGTCAAGGTTTCCAGGAACATGTTTCGGAGAGCAGAGTGTCAAAGGTCACACCCTTGCCCCAGGACCTGGACTCCCAGGACCCAGACAGGTCCCTTCCCAGCAGCCGCACCCCAGAAACGTGAAAAGGCAGTATTTACGGCAGCCAGTGCAGGAGGTAAAGGGAAAGTCCAGGTCTTCTCTGGCAGGGCTTGTATGGGAAGGGCTCATTAATTAGGACAAAGCTGGCCACGATGCTGAGGCTATATAATCAGAGGCCTCACCAACAGAAGGTTGCTGGAATCTATTATGCTGCTGGTGGCGACGGCCATGGTGATTCTTTCATTCTCTACCTATGTGCTTTGGACCTTGGACCTTGACACATCGCTCGGATCATCGGTTTGGCTTTTGGACTATTCCCGTTCTGGACTGCTGTGGTGTTTTTCGGAGAATCTACTTCAGCTCCGAAGCTGTTTTACGGAGCTGCCATTATCTAGCTCATTAGGCAGCTGAGAAGCCTTGGCAGGTTGTTAAGTCCAGGACAGGTGGCCCAGTTAGCAGAGGCCAGGACTACCACCCCTGCCACCTCCAATGGCTCTCAAACTCCAGCTCTGGACAGAACAGTCAGTCCACTCCACAATCTGCCCTGTAATTTCCTGTACCCAGAGAGGACTGCTTCTACCACCCCACCCTTGGTAACACCACTGGAGGGAGGGTACAGATACATGATGCACCAATGGCTTATTTGGGCAACTGGCAACTAGTTGGCTGCATTGTGAGCAGAATGCTGGACCTGTTAAGCTTTGGGTGTCATCCAGCAGGGTGCTTCTTAAACTCTTACAAGCCTGGTTTTGGCCCTGTATCTCCCAGTTACCAACTGCTGGCAGGTACACGCATACACCTACATTGAGTTCTGCTGGAAGATAAACCCGGAGAATAAAGATCCATGACTGTCACTGTAGCTCAGGGGAACATCCATCACCTGCAAATGCGATCGCAGAAATTGATCTGTCCCTAACGAGACAATCTGTCATGCAATCTGTCTGAGCGGCTAAGAGTCGTTTTCTGAATTTGTTTACAAGTCAGTCAGCATTCTGACGTCACTCGTAATTTGAGGCCCCTTTCAATGTATTGCCATGGCAGAATTTGGCTGCATTATTCCACCATCTGTGTCCTGTCATCGCTTTGTCTTGCCACCGTATTTGTTCCTTTGTTCTCTCGTATTTCTCTGCTCCGGCCTGGTGATTGCCCCATCCCTCTGCTTTACGGCCAGCTCTATCATGTTGTACTTTAGCCTAAGTTTTCTTAATAAGATAAGTCTAGGGAAAAATAGCAAAATAAACTGGGCAACAAAGCATGGTGCTCATTTCAGCCAGCAGGGAAAGAGCTGAAGGTAGGATAAGAGAAAAGTGATTGAATTTTTTTTCCGGATATGAGGCTTCCTAATTGGGTGCTGTATAAATTCTGGCCTCATGAACAAGTTAGTTATCACTTCTCTTAAAGAACATCACCTTTAGCAATTCAAATAATTACCTGTTCAAATGGAAGATCACAGGCAAGATTACCAATTCTGATTATCTCCCACCTAGGCTCTGTCCCAGACCCTGCACCTTTTGTAAGGTAGATGTGTCCGACTGTAGCTCTGAGACTTCCTCTTTCCTTGTGCGTGGTTGTAGATCACAGCTAGAGAGATCTTGCATCTTGCCATTGCCATGTGCCATCTTATGGCAATACTGGAGCCCTCCAGGAGACCTGCTGTCAATAATCCCTGGCTGACCGTCCGTCAGTGGAATGAAAGGTCTTCTTTTCCTACTTTCCCTAGAGTTATCAACTTTTCCAATGAGTCATGTTATCTCATATGTCCAAAGTACAATAGCCTTGGTTTAGTCTTTGGGCTTCTAGTGAGGCTGGATTTGCCCTTGACTCATCCATTTGTCTGTTTAGCATTCCATGATATCTTTAGAACGCCTTCTTCCTGCACCACATTGTAAATGAATGCATTTTCTTCCTGACATCTCTCTTCACTGTTCATCTTTCACATCCATATAAAGAAACCAGAAATACTGTGCGCTATGGGCCTCTTTCTCCTCTTCCAACAGCACTGCTGGAGTTATGGCCGTGATCTGTAGATAAGATGGTTTATTTAAAAAAATTCTCCGCTGTGTGCACACAATTGCATGCAAGAATCCAGCCACTGTCATCTACGATACAGTTCTGTGGTGTCTGCTTGAGCTTGGGAAAGAGACTTGAACCACAATGCCTGAACCGGTACTGGGGATTCTGGGAGATTAAGTCCCAGATTTTCCAGGCGCCAGTTGCATTCCTCTGAAGGTAGCACAAGATTGTCTTCTATCTAGGAAACTATTTCTCTATTTAGCTGCATGTCAATCTGAGGGCCTTTCCGCACTACACTGTTATAGTGCTCTTATTCTACTTTCAACCTCCTGTGGAATCCTGGAGTTTGCAGTTTAGGGAAGGGCCTTTGAAATTCTCAGCCAGAGAGCTCTTTGGCCTCAGGAAACTACAAACCCCAGAATTCCACAGGAGGTTGAAAGTGGAATAATAGCACTATAACAGTGTAGGGCGGAAATGGCCTGTCTCTTTGCTGCTTTTTGAGGCCAAATCTTTCCCAGCTGATTTACAGAGTGAGAAGTTAAAGCAATAAAACAAAACAAAATACGAGATTAATTAAAACACGAATGGTTGGAAACAGCCATGGCAATTTAAAAACACACACCACAGTATAAAGGGTGGCCCTGCATCCAGTTGAATGAAGCTTATGTCAAGGACTCAGCCCTGCCGTGAAGGTACAGCTCGGGTTTCATTAGACATGAAAGCAATGGCCAGATTTACTATATATTAGCTTTAAGGTATCTGGTCAGCGTTTAGAGGAAACACAAAGGGCTGAGGTAGAGCAACACCAGAGATGCATTGGTAAACAAATTGGGGCTGAATAGGAAAGCCGAGCAAGTGTGTGATTGGCAAGGTCAAGGCATGGGAACAAACAAGGTCCCGTGGAAACTACTAGGAGTTTGGAAAACCACCAGTAGAAATTGTGCATGGCTAAAAGTGTGTATCACTATATAATCAAGTGGGTATCATAGAGGGTGACCAAATGGTGAAGGGTCTGGAAGCCATGAAGCCCTACACGGAGCGGCTTGGGAAGCTGGGGATATTTAGTCTGCAGAAGCGAAGGTTAAGAGGGGACATGAGAGCCATGTTTAAATATTGGAAGGGATGTCATGTCGAGGAGGGAATGGGCTTGTTTTCTGCTGTACCAGAGACTAGGACACGGAGCAATGGATTCAAGCTGTGGGAAAGGAGATTCCACTTGAACCTCAGGAAGAACTTCCTGATGGTCAGGGCTGTCCGGCAGCAGAATATGCTGCCTCCATGGAGTATGTTGGTGACTCCTTCTTTGGAGGTTTTTAAGCAGAGGCTGGATGGCCATCTGTTGGGAGTGCTTTGATAGAGGTTTCTGTGTGGCAATGGGTTGGACTGGATGGCCCCTGGGGTCTCTTCCAGCTCTAGGATTCTATGATTCTATGAATGCTAGCTTTAGCAACCGTTATACACTATGCCTTGTATACCTTGTATATCTCATAAAACCTTGCACATTTTCTTCAAAGTAAAACAGTAGGTAGCACGTGACACTGTAAGGCAATCTGCTCTTGAAGGTCTATTAAAGAACAGTCAGGGAGGGAGTCGTGTGCACATCATCCTGCGTAGGGCATTTCAAGGTTGGAGCCACTACAGAAAAGCTCCTGTCTCCCACGCCTGCCATCTTAATAGGATCTTACTGTGAGGCATGTGAGCCAGACCCTTGGAAACTAATCTTCAGACCAGAGCAGGTATCTGTGAGTACAAGCGATGCTTCAGATAAGCTGAATGGAAATGAATGTAGGGCCCAGATTTAGGAGGTGCCTCCTCCTCCTCTTCTAGTCAGTTTGGGAAACACTGTCTCAACCCATCTCTTCCCTTGTCTTCTACCAACAGTTTTCATCTGTAGCTTCATGGTGGCGGCACCCATATTTGGCTACCTGGGTGACAGATTCAACAGGAAGATTATTCTCAGCTGTGGGATCTTTTTCTGGTCGGCCATCACCTTCTCCAGCTCCTTCATCACCGAACAGGTAAGCTGTTTTGCAGAGAGAAGAATGGTTTCTTGGTTTCTTGGCTGTGTTGGAAGCTGCCTCAACTGTGGCAAAACTGGACAGGAGACCCATGGAGCTACTGGAATGGAAAAGAAGCTGAGAAAAAGTCAGGGGGTTCACGGCTCAGTGCAGTGCACACTTTGGCATACTGCTGGGGCCCCAGGCTGAGTTCCTGGAGTCTCCAGAGAAGGGAGAGAAAACCCCATTTCTGACACTTTGGGCAGCAGCTGCCAGACAGTGCAGAAGATACCGTAGCACAACCAGATGTTTCAGGTCTGTTTAAGATGAGTTGGGGAGAGTTAACCAATGACTTAGGAAGGTTAAGTCTGCACAAATTTGAACATGAATGAAAAGTGTTTATTGAAGAAAACAAAAGTCATAGTCTTTTTTGGTATAGCCCAGAGTTGCTTCAGCTACTGTTTAACAAAGGTGCCCTGCCCTCTTGATAAAAGCATTTCTACTCTCTCTCCATCTGGATTTGGGGGTTTTTGGGTAAATTTATGAAAAATAATATTGGCTGGCATTCTGTTCAATGTTTATGAGATTGTAAGCGAGGCTTCTTGCTGTTCTATGCCTCCAAGTCACTGTAAGGCAAACCTCTCATGGGTTGTTCTTGGAGGATTTATTCCCAGGAGACTTGCCTTTGCCTTCCTCTGAGGCTGAGAGAGTGTCAGTTGCCTTAGGTCATCTAGTAGATTTCTGTGGCTGAGCAGAGATTCTAAGCCATGATCTCCAAGTTGTAGTCAACAAAGTGCCACTGACACAGGGAGGTTCTTCCTAGCCATCATGTCTCTCCACTTGAAAACTGACCTTAAGGCAAATCTGTCCTGGAGGTTTTCTTGGCAAGATGTGTCTCCTTTGCCTTTCTCTGAGGCTGAGAGAACGTGACTTGCCTGAGGTCACCCTGTGGACTGTGGGGATTCAAACCTTGGTCTCTCATAGTTCAGCCATTGTATGCCTGCCGCCATGTCTCATTCATCAGGAACATGGCTGGGGTGTGTGCCAAAGCTGCTCCCTCCTTTTGGCACTCACACACACACACCTTGCTGCCACATCCCTGTTGCTGCCACTGTTGCGGTGGGCTTTGTGGACCCCCTGTGAGGTTAAGAACCACTGAACTAGTCTGTAGAAGCATATGGAAATTTTTGTCGCAGTAATGTGGCCAGTCTTCAAGACTCCTTTTTTCTGCTACATTTGTATTTCTAGTATTCTCTTCTTTCTCAAATCTTTCCCATGGTGGGAAGTTTCCTTCCTACAACAGTGGGCTTGCAATCTCAAAGTCAACACAAAGGTGACAACAAAGGAAGAGGAAAGGAGGCAGGGGTAAATGGAAAAAAGGGTGTGCAGATGTTGCGGCAACTCAGGCTTAGTTACAGGGTAAGGGTTGCATCAATGACTGTGTGGAAAAAGCAAGCATCTTGCTAACATTCAGCTGTCGAGGGTTTCACCTCTCCTCTCCTTTCTCTCTTTTGGGTTTAGCATTTCCCCCTCCCATCCCCAGGAGGCATGATTTTTTGGAATCTGAGCTTTCTTCCACCCCAGCCCCTGGACATTACTGGCTGCTGACCTTATTCTTTAGCTTGGCTTTCAGCATTTGGCTTGGCTCACTTACTTGAGCCATCTGAAGCAGTTTGCACTTTCAGACATAGGCTGGTGTATTAATAGTGAGATACACATGCACAAGTCATGTCAAGCAAATTATTTACCATCGTGCAGCAGACCTATTCTGCTGAAAGCAGCTGCGTTCCATTTTAAAAGCTCCAATTTTACAAAAATGTACGTAGAGATCAGAAAGATTTTACCTGTCTCTCCTGCTTGCAGATTCAGATTTACAAATTACAAAGAGGGTGGCTGGGTTTTGTGCCTCTTTCTTTACCACCTGTAGACAAATAATACAGGGGCATATATAATGTGGGAATTTTAGATCCTTTAGATATATTTAGATCCTTTAGATATATTTTAGATCCTTTAGATAGATTTAAACCATAAGTATTGCATTTGAAATCTTACCAATCTTATTTGAACTTTTGATGCTTCGAGAGACTGCACTGGGCATCCTGAAATCAGGGGTGTTTGTACCCTGAAAATAGCCTGTGGCAGTGAAGTTTCCAGATGCAAGACAAAGGGAACCTGTTGTGGACAATGGGTCTTTCGCTTGTTGATGGGCTTAGTGCTTGATTGACAAAGACATGATGGGTGTTGTAATAGCTGTCTATTGTGGGTGCTCTGAGGACAGAGGAAAGAATCCAGGTGTACAAGGGATGGATGTCTGTCAGTCAGTGTCCTGGTGGGCTTCTCAGTGTTGGGTTCCCTGGAAATTCCAACTTCTGTTTAAGCCTATTATTCTTAGGAATGGTGTGTATTTGCCTGACAAATACAATCTTACCTGGAGGAAGCTTACAGTTGACCTATCCTTGCTCACATTTACAGTCAAATTCCTTCCCTTCCTTGGTTTGACCTCTCTGTCACTTTTCAGGTCTGATTTTGATATCAGAACCAATTAATACAGTTGCCAATCCAATATCATGCCATGGTGTCCATCCAAACCATACTAAACCGTCAGGGTCCCCCAAAGCAGGGCTTTACACTGCCTTGTGATGCTTGTGGATTGTTTGTGTGTTGGAATGGATGGTTTACTCGGTCCCATCTCTAACTTGGCAATCCTACAGGTAGATAATTGTTGTGTAGAGTATGAAAAAGTAATGTTTGGGAACAATACCTCTCAGAGTGCCTCAGCTGGTACGGTCAGTTTCCCCCACATTCTGCTGTTGGGAGGAAACTATCTTCCCAGGCTGAGTCCTTGATTGGATTCAGTTGATACTTTTATGGGACATTACGCTGCTCCGGCTTTGGAATCGGCTGCCTCCATGGAGTGTGTTGGAGTCTCCTTCTTTGGAGGTTTTTAAGCAGAGGCTGGAGGGCCGTCTGTTGGGAGTGCTTTGATATGGGTTCCTCCATGGCCGATTGAGGTTGGACTGGGTGGCCCCTGGGGTCTCTTCCAACTCTAGGATTCTTTTTATAGTCCCACTTTCGGATGGGCTCATAAATCTTTGAAACACACCTGGCAGGCTTTAACGTCCAGCCCCACAAACATCCTCAGTGAAGTCGGCAGGCAACTCCCTCTCAAAGTGTCATAAACTTCTTTCCCAGATCCCTGCATGGCAGGGGGTTGGATTAGATGGCTCTTGTGGTCTCTTCCAACTCTATGGTTTTATGATTACATATATACCTTGAAAACCTTTTTCCAGGGACGGGGAAGTTGATCTGATTCAAGTGGCTGAAACAGATACCTGAATGGTTGCAATTGTCACCGGGGGCCTTTCTGCACTGTTATAGTGCTATTATTCAGCTTTCAACATCCTGTGGAATCCTGGGGTTTGTAGTTTCCTGAGGCCAAAGAGCTCTCTGGCTGAGCATTTTAAATGCTCCTCCCTAAAGTGCAAACCAAAGGATTCCTTAGGACATTGGAAGTGAAATAATAGCCCTGTAACAATGTGGTGTGGAATTGGCCTGAGTTGTTTTTCCTTGTTTTGTTATGCTGACTTGTAGAATCATTCAGATAGTTGTTTTAATTTTGCAGCTGTAGAAGAAAGATACAGTTTTGCTTGCAAATTTCTGTTTATCAACAGCCCTTGGAGAAGCGGCAATTCTCCCAACTGGTGACAATGAAGTATTGGAGAGGGAGAAAGAAAAAAGAGTTGCCCTATCTGGATTTTTTTTAATTAAAATATTTGTGCAACCTTAATGTCCAGAGATTGCAAGGTTGGTACAGATAATAAACTGACTGGAACACGCAAAAGAATTCAACAGGATAAAACAATTCACAATGTGCTAGGTCAGAATCGTGGCAGGGTCATTGCTACGCATGTTGTGTTACTAATCTACTATATGAAAGTCAAAGTTTGTATGTTCGTTTGTCTGTGTCAGGCGAAGACCTCATATGGTTGGATGCCTGTGAAGATTCTATAGAATCCTGGGATTGGCACTTGAGGGACGGGCCTTTTGAATTCATAGTTGATTGCTCATGGGCCTGGCTGATTTTTATGGAGATGAGGTCTAGCAGCAAGGAGGAGGGCAGTGTGTTACCTCAGGAACCCAACCTCTGTCTGTTAATAACTCTGAATACAGATTGGAGTAGGGAATATGGGGAAAACTTAGGGGTACTGGATAAGACAGTTTGGGGAATTAGAGACACAGGACCTCAAATCTTTCTAACAAGTATTATCTATGAGAAAATAAAATCGCAGGCAACGCCGGGTGTATATGCTAGTTTTTTATATCCATAGTATTTTCCTGCCTTTCTCCCAAGGAGTCTGAGACAGCAGCCGCAGAGGTTAATTGCGTTTGATTCTTGAAATAATCCATTAGGGTTTTCTCGCAGAGAGAAACTTAGCCTTCGTTTCCTTGCGAACTTCATGGCTGAATGGAGGTTTGGATCCAGGCCTCTGACCCTTCAGACTGCTGTACATCAGGCAGGCTCGGCTTGCTAGGAAATGTTTGACAGCTGAGTCTCTTTGGGAGCATAAAAACATAAGGTGTGAAGGCCTGTCTAGATTTTGAAGCCTGTGGATCTTCCAAAGCCTGCCAAGGCAGGACAAAAATTAACTGAAGAAGTGGATTTTTCTGCTGTGATGTTATGCAAAAATAGATGGCAGAGCTCCACAAAACTCATATTCCACCTCCCCGGACCGCCCCCCCATTTTTCTGTCTTCCTGGCCCCGAGGAGACGGGATGTCTTGAGTTTAAAAATAAGCCCCTGGACCATAGAAATTGCCCACTCTTGTCCTGCCTAGTCAATCATTCCATTCGTGCAGTTGCCACACGGCCTTTCCGCACTACCCTGTTGTAGTGCTTTTATTCCACTTTCAACATCCTGTGGAATTCTGGGGCGTGTAGTCTACTGAGGCCCAGGAGCCCTCCGCTGAAAATTCTAGAGACCCCTCCCTAAACGGCAAACCTCAGGATTCCACAGGATGTTAAAAGTGGAATAATAGCACTATAATGATATAGTGTGGAAAGGCCCACAGTTGGCCTTCATGAAACCCCAAAGGACATCACTCCCTCGAACACTTCACAGATAAAAACAAGGACACGTGTGAATGAGTAACATCAGAGTAAGGTCAAGATGGCAAAAGGTATTAACGAGGAAGAACGCCCAAGCTAGGAACAGCTGCTACGATTTACTTTTGCCTGAGTCCACTGGGAACGGCGAAATTCAACCTCCTATCTCCCAGCACCATAAGTGGGAAAGCGGGAGGGGGAGAGAAAGGCTGGGACATTTCAAAAGCGGCTGTACCAGAGGTTGAGGAATGGTTGCTCAAATTACTGGAAATGAAAGAAATAGACGCCCTGTCTTGTAACATGTAAGGGAAGCCAGATAGTTCTGGCTCTAAGCATCATCCCAAATAATGCCATTTTTATGGTTTTGGATCAGTTGCGGGGGTGGACAAGGGGGCCAAAATCACCATATTTTGTGGCATGTTGTGTGTGGGAGTTTTAGTTGTTTTTTTGTTTTTTTGTTTTTTTTTTGGAGCCAATTTTAAAGAAAAATTAGGTCTGGGATGTTCAGGGGGTCTCTAAGAAGCTCTTAGAGCAAAAAGCAAGACCCCAACGGGTACATGCAATCCATGGGACACACCTCTCATATCTGTGAGATGGATAGATGGATAAACAGACAAATAGACAGACAGACAGATAGATAGATGAATAGGGTGGGTAGGTAGGATGGATGGATGGATGGATGGATGGATGGATGGATGGATGGATGGATAGATAGATAGATAGATAGATAGATAGATAGATAGATAGATAGATAGATAGATTGTCAGTCTCCATTAATTTGTCCAATGACATCCCTGTAGCAATGGCATCCGTTGTCAAGAGATGCACTGTGCGAAGAAGTACCTCCTTTTATCTGTCCTGAATTTGTTACCTTTCGGATCAATGTGGGTACAGACCTCATCCTTGCCTGCCTACGTGCTTCCTCCCAGCATATATTTAAGCCTGTACTTTTGTAAGCAAAAACAGATTATGACTAAAGCACCCAAACTTCTCCAGCGCTTGCTCATTCTCTCCAAAATAATCTCTTTTCTTTTCTTTTCTTTTCTTTTCTTTTCTTTTCTTTTCTTTTCTTTTCTTTTCTTTTTGCCTTCTTGTAGTCAGCAACCAAAGTGGGCAAGAATTTGCTGTGGTTTGTTTTTCAGAACTTGCCCAAATCTGCAATTTTCTTCACAAATTTGACAGAAAGAGCCTTAGGGTTTTTTTTAAAAAAATATTTTGAGAAAAGCTAAATGTGGAACAAATAAAGCAGTTAGTCTTAAAGGTGCCACATGTTTCTTTCTTGCTTTGCTATTTTTTGAGAGTTTCCTTAGCTTGACTTAGTTTCCTATACGTAGAAAGCACATTGAAGATTAATGTTGTAATAGTTCTACTAAGTCCTACCATAGTACTTTGCTATCCAAAGGTTTTTTTTAAAAAAAAAAAAGTCAGAGCATTCAAAAATGACAGTCCACCCTAGCCCACCTCAGTGGCCATGCTGTCTTGTGGATTCTGTGCACTGTAGTCCAAAACATGAAGATTTCCAAATTTTGAGCCGTAGTTTATATATTCAGATGAACAAGGTGGTTAAATGCACAAGTCTACTTTAGGGAACTGTTAGTGGGCGCCCTTTTTCGATGACTCGCAAGAATGTAAATTGTCGCTTATTTCACACACAATAAATCTTCACTTAATTCCTTCTTTTATGCGAGAATGTATAATTTTACCATTTTTCTCCTTTATGAACGAGGAATGGGAAAACTGACTTATTTTTTTCAGTGATTTTACCCTCTTCTGGACATTTTGTGGAAAATATCTTTGCACACACACCCCTTTACTTCATTGCAAAATGCAATGTTTTTGTAGATGAAACGGTGTATTTTGTGCAAAATGCTTTTTCTTCTTTGTGAAAATGCTGCTTAACATTTCAAAAAAGGGACCACTGACCACAGTGGCAGAGTATCTTTTTTGAATACTTCTCCCTCCCTTCATTCTTTCCTTCCTTTCTTTGAAAGAACAATCCTTCAGATAGAAAAGGAGCAGTGATGTAGACTCTAGTCGATAGACTCGGGCTCAAGTCGGACTTCAGTGACTTGATTCGGACTCGACTTGGCCATAAATGAGGCACTGACTGGACTCGACGCTTGCATATTTTTAATGACTGTCTTGCTGCCCTTGGTTCAGTAACATAATGCATTCATCCAGGGAACTTACAACTTTGAACAACGCCTCCATCTCTTTTTGGCTACTGGGCACATGGCAATCTGTCTCAAGCCCAAAGTGTGGGTGCATTTCTCAGAGGGGAACAGCAAACGGGTTAGGCAATGGGCTTGAGGTGGGTTGAGATCTGCTCAGCAGCCTGTCCCCGCTGCATATCGGAGGAGCCCCCTTAAACTTTTCCTAAGAGCAAAAGACAAGACTTGCCCCCAGAGTGTAGGGCGCATTTCTCAGAGGGGAACAGCAAGTGTGTTAGGCAGTGGGCTTGAGGAAGAAAGATCCTTCCTTCTAAAGCTTTGGAGGTTTCAGTAATGGGGGGTAGGAAGGATCCTGTTCCCCACTTCTGAAAAATCTTCCAGCTTTGGAGATGGAAAGTAAAAAGGATCCAATTCTCCACTTCTGAAGCTGCAAATGGCAAAATTGCAAATGTGGAGAGCCGACTCTGCTGAAATTGTTAAAACTGAATTTATTCCACTCTATCCAGTCATTCTGGAATTTTGGTTGGGGTGCAAAGTTGGCTTCTGGACTTGAGACTTGACTTGAAAGTATCTTGCAAGGACTTGAGACTAGGTGGTAGAGACGTGAGACTTGACTTGAGACTTGGAGTAAAAGGCTTAAATACATCATGGAAAAGGAGCATAGGAAACACTAAGTAGCATTACAGTGGCCCCTTGACTTTCACAAGGGTTTGGGGTGCAGACCCCTCGTGGAAGTCAAAAACTGTGAATAACCCCCCTGACCTCAGTGAGCGCTCCCCCTCCCATTCTCTCCCAAGGCTTCCCTGCTCCATTGGCCTTCCGGTCGCTCACTTGCCCTGCCTTCTTTCTGTCTGCGTGGGCATCGGAAAGGTGAATCGAAGAGAAAACACACACCCCCGCCATTCCATTTGGCTGCCTGCTACCTGTGCGCCCTGCTTTTATACCTGGGCAAAAGTCCGGGGAATGGGAGGAGGAAAATGGAGGGGAGGCAAGTGGGGACCTCATCAGTAATCAAATTTGCAAAGGTCAAACCCATGAATGTGGAGAGAGAACTGTTTTATGTGTCACCTTGATGTATTCTCTGTCTGTGCGTTGTGCGTCTTCAAGTCATTTTGAATTTATGGAGATCCTAAGGCAACCCTTTCTATGGATTTTCTTTGCCATATTTTTTTTTTACATGGGAATTTGTCTTTGCTTTCATCTGAGGCTGAGAGAGTGTGACTTGCTCAAGATCACCTGGGGGCTTCCATGGGCGAGCAGGGGTTTGAACCTCGGTATCCGGAGTTGTAGTCTAGCACTTAACCCAGCTCTCGATGTGTCATCCGCTTATGGGAAATCGTTTTAACACAAGCGAGCGCTCCAAAGGTCACAAGCAAGGATTTCTTTTTAAAGAAAAATGATTTTTTTCCACTAAAAAAGGTTTAAAAAATGTAAAGAGATTTTATGTTTTCTCAATGGAATATCCCTTTCTTGTTGTGGGTGAGGAAATATGTGAGCATTCTCTGCACTTCTAATGGCCGGACCTCTCTGCCGCCAACAAGAGGGGCTGTCAGAGGTGGAAACTGTGCTGTCCGGTCACCCCTTTTTGACAAGAAATCTTCTGGTGGCTCCTTTCTTTCCACACCTGTGTTGAACGGCAGGTTTGCAAGGTATGATTGTTGGGTGTTTACCGGCTAAGGTGTGCTCCCACACCTCGTTTTATCAGGCTAAATATAGCCTCACCCAACAACCTTTGCCAAGTGTCTGATGCGACAGTTCCGTGCCACGAGTGGAAGATGAGGCTGCTTTGTGTCGACACGCTGGCCTTTGGAGTTGTCAGCTGTGCTTCTGAGAGCCCAGAAGAGGGGCTGCTATGGACAGAATCACAGAATCACAGAGTTGGAAGAGACCCCAGGGGCTATCCTGTCCAACCCCCTTCTACCATGCAAGAAGACACATCAAAGCACTTGCAACAGATGGGCATCCAGCCTCTGCTTAAAAACCTCCAAAAAAGTGACTCCCCTACACTCCAAGGCAGCCTATTCCACTGCTGAACGGCTCTGACCGTCAGGAAGTTCTTCCTGAGGTTCGGGTGGAATCTCCTTTCCTGCAGCGTGAATCCATTGCTCCTTGTCCTGGTCTCTGGAGCAGCAGAGAACAAGCCCTCTCCCTCCTCAACATGACATCCCTTCAAATATTGAAACATGGCTATCATGTCCCCTCTTAACCTTCTCTTCTGCAGACTAAACACACCCAGCTCCTTAAGACACTCTTCATAGGGCTTCATGACTTCCAGACCCTTCACCATTTTGGTGACCCTCCTCTGGACACGCTCCAGCTTGTCAATATCCTTCTTGAAATGAGTTGCACAGAACTGGACACAGTGTTCCAGATGAGGTCCGACCAAAGCAGAATAGAGTGGCACCATTACCTCCCTTGATCTAAACACCATGTTCCTATTGATGCAACGAAGAATCGTGTTGGCTTTTTTGGCTGCCGCATCACATTGCTGACTCATATTCAGCTTGTGATCTACCAAAACTCCTAGATCCCTTTCACACATACTGTTATTCAGCCACGTGTCCCCCATCCTATATTTGTGCATTCCATGTTTTCTACCTAAGTGCAGGACCTTACATTTCTCTCTGTTGAAATTCATTTTGTTAGCTTTGTTAAGGTGTTATGGTTAAGGTCATCTTGAAATTTGATCCTGTCCTCTGGGGTATTAGCAGCCCCTCCCAATTTGGTGTCATCTGCACATTTGACTAGCATGCCTTCTACTCCTTCATCCAAGTCATTGATGAAGATGTTGGACAGCCCTGGGCCCAGGACAGAACCCTGTGGCAACCCAGCAGTCGCTTCTCTCCTGGATGAAAAGCAGCATTGGTGGGACGAGCATTTCCGACAGGATGTGCAGAAAACCATGCGCCAGTGGCTCAAGAGAGCTGTTTCTCTCCCGGAGGGAAACCAGCTGGGCTTCTCCCATTTTTGAAACGCAGCTGCATTCCAGAGATTTGTCCTCATCCGGACACACCCGGACTGGGAACAGCCTGCTGGCCGGCCACCCACCTGATCCCACGGGCGTGCCGATTTTAATAAAGGGTGGTTGCCATCTCAAAAGAAGGGGGAGGAAATGGCTGAACAGGTGTGTTCCCTCAGCACCCATTGTGGTTACTATTGCTCATTTCTTTTTCCACAAAGAAGCTTTGTTAACAGCCAAGTGCCAGCTCACGCCATGACCCTGGTGTCCAGTGTCCTCATCCTCTCAGTTTGCCTGTCTGTGAAATGGGAATGATATCATGAGCCGTTTTTTCCAACACTTGCTTCGTTTGTTTGTTCAAACACTTTCATTCCCATTTTCAGCTCCCTAATCTTAGCTTGCTGCCAAGAGTCCTCAGTAAGGGTTTAAACCCTCCCGATAATTAAGTTTAATTATAGCCATCTCTCCTCTGTAAAGTGGTGACCGTGTTGTTTTTATTTTTAGGAAATGTCTATCCTGTCCTTCAGATAAATCCTATTATTATTATGGTTGTTATTATCTTTATTTGTATCCTGCATTTTTACCAACCTTGGGCTTCAAAGTGGCTTAACCTATTAAAACAATACAATCTGAAAATAGCATATATTAAAACAGAATTAAACTATAGGAAAATAAGAATTTAGTTGGAGAGGAGGTCCTGGGATTTAAGATAAAACTTACAGCTTCAGAAAATTTGGAAGAAACCTTTTTTGTCTTACTTACACTTTTATTCTGTATTCATGGGTGGCGCTTTGAGTGTTTATGCAATTTTTTCTTTCTGTCTCTTTTTTAATTTTCTTTCTTCAGTTCTTTCTTCTTTCTGTTCTCTTTAAGTCTGTATTATGGTTTGTATTTTATTGTTTTTATTATAGGATATATGTGTCTAATGCTGTTTATATTTTCTGTAAGCTGTATTAATAAAGATTATTTTTTAAAAAAGAATTATAAATATATAAAGGAATTATAGATGTAATTTAGTTATTATAATTATAAATATAAATAAATTGCTTTTATAATTAATGATAAATAGATATAATTATAATTATAAATAAATTATAAATATAAACAGAATTAAAACAGCTAAAAAGCAATTAAAATAGGCAATTAAAATTAAAACTGTATAACCCCTCGTAGGCCATTTTTTAAGGTTTTGTGGATTATAGCCCACTTCATCAAAGGTTTGTTATCTCACGAAGTGGTACAGGAACAGGTACAGAGAGGGGCAGGGGGGCAAAAGAGCCGTGAGGGGGAGAAGAAAGTTATTTTTCCCCAGTTAGTCTTAAAGGTGCTTTTTGGACCATTTATCCAATTTGGTGGGTGAGCACTCCTTGGGGACCAGTGAATGGCTCAGCAAAAACAAGTCTTGCATGATATAGAACACATATGTCAAACACAAGGCCCACAGGCCGAATCAGGCCTACCAAGCCATCTCATGTGGCCATCGCACCTCTCCTGCAGCTTTGGCACCCACCCACCCACCCACCCCGCCCGGCAAGCCCGATCCCCACACTGCGGGCCCCCGGCTGCTGGTAGTCTGAAGATCGGCCCAGCATCCAGCACTCGCAATCTACTTCTACTTCTGACTGCTCCTCTGTCCTATTCTTGCGAGCTGCACAGAGCGTTGCCATGGTAACCCACAGCAACACTCTGGCGGCAATACTTGGGCAGAGAAGCAGTCAGAAGTAGAAGTAGATTGCGAGTGCTGACTGCTGGACCTCTCTTCAGAATATCAGCAGATGGGGGCCCGCAATGTGAGGATCGGGCTTGCCAGGCAGGGGGAGCACCGCAGCTACAGGAAAGGTGTAAGGGCTATGGCCCACGGGCCTTGGATTTGACACACGTGGTTTAGAAGATACCTACAATACTCACTTTAAACTCCTCAAGTGCCATATTTAGGTCAGCTAACACTTTCAAAATATAGTTCACTATCTATTTAGTTGTCATTATTATATATTACGGACAGTTATACATTGTGTAGCTGTTTATTGTTACCACTGTTTATTATTTACAGTATTGCTTTTATCCTACTTTTGCTCAGGGTGGTGGTTATCCCATTTTTTCTCTTCACATCAAACTTGTGAAATGATACTTCCATGCTAAGGAATGTCTACTGAGCTTGAGTCTCCCTAATATCACTTGGCCACATGTGTCCCATTTTTCGTTTATTATTTTATGTCATTTCATTTGTGTGCCACTTTTCTCCCAGAGTGGGATACCACGTGGCTCCCAGAGATGGGCAATTAAAAACGTTCACAATAAACTTTTAAAATCACCGCACAAAACAGTACAAAAATTATTTTTTAAAACATGCAAAAGTTTAAAAAGATAAAACATCCCAATAAGAAGCTCTCCTGCTTGCATATTAAAGTCATTTCCGCCCTACACTGTTATAGTGCTGTTATTCCGCTTTCAACATCCCTGGGGGAATTCTGGTGTTTGTCGTTTCCTGAGGCCAAGGAGCTCTTTGGCTGAGAATTCTAAAGGACCCTCCCTAAACTGCAAATCCCAGGATTCCATAGGAGATTGAAAGCGGAATAATAGCCCTATAACAGTGCAGAAATGGCCAAAGTCTCCATCTGTGAAAAGTTGGAAAGCATATAAAGACCGAAGCACCATGTTTGGGGCAAAAAGATGTAGCGTTGCAACTTTCCTCTCATTTTCACAGATCAAATGGAACATTTTGAGCTGTATCCCGTCCCTTGCCACGTTTGTATCCCCACCTCAACCGCAGGGCTCGTGAAGGAGGCCACAGGCTGGTTGGCCCTCGTGTCTGTGGTCGCTTCAGCCGTGGAAAGCAGCGGCCCACCTTTTCCCTCACGCTTTCCACTGTCGGCTTGGATATCATGCAATAACTTCTTCTTTGACAGACCTCAGGAGAGGAAGCGGAGTTGTGCCATGCGCCGGGTGTTAACCACAGCTTGCTATCTTCAGGACAGACTTGCTTGTGCTTGCCTAAACACAGGGTGGGGGAAATCTTTCCTGTTTTAGATACCTTTAGGGATAAAAATACATATTTAACTAGGAGACATGTCAGAGTCCTTCAGCCTCCGCCAGCCGAGGTGTGACAGAAACCGAACAATTCTCAACATCTCTGCTATACAGCCGGCATCTGCCCTTTGCCCCAGCTTGCAAAGGCACGAGCAACAGATTTTATTGCTAGTAGAACCTAAATAGCCTAATGGTGCCTGTTTGATCTTGGAAGCTAAGCAAGGTCAGGGAAAGGGATCTAGATCTCCAGTGCTTACATATGACAGGATCAAAGCATCCTGATATTCGACCAGTTATTGATTCTCTATAAGACACCTTCTTAGTTTGCTGTATAAACCAGTCCTTTATGCAGAACCCTGAAGACTGGGATCTTACTTTACTTGTAATGGAAATGACTTAGCTAATGAATAAGAGTGCCTGCTTTGCATGTTGAAGATGCCGGCATGAATCTTTGGAATCTCCAGCTTGGGCTGGGAAAGGCGTCTGTCTCCAGTGCCAAAGAACTGCTGCCAGTTGATGTAGATAAAGGTGTGGGAACTCTGGAGCCCTCCAGTTGCTGTTGGACTGCAACTTCCAGCATTTCTCATCAACGGCTTTTGCTCCCTGGGTCGCAGCAATTCAACAGTACCTGGAGAACTGACCCAGTTTCCATCTCTGGTATAAACCAATGTTGCGTTGGATCAACCAAACCTCTGACCCAAACCTCTTGCACATTTTGGTGACCCCTGGGCATTGAATTTTAGGGAGACTGACGGTGCAATTGTAAGCATGTTTGCTCAGAGCTAAATCCTGTTGTGTTCCGTAGGCCTTGTGTTCAGCTACATCTGCACTGAAACCTGAGAGGGTTTCTAGTGAATTCTCATTTTGCCTTAGCCAAATTCACAATGCATGCTTGTAAATGCAAATCTGTTTTAATATGTTTAAAGTTCGCTTTCGCTCCTGCCCATAGGCCTCCTCTTATATGCCGCTCTTTCCCAATTTTTTGTGTATTGGATTGATTAACTGATGGATGATTAATTGCCTGGGTTTTTGCCAGGCAGTTGGGATTCAGACTAGCTCACAACAGCATCTAGAGTGGGTGCTGATAAAAACAGATTAAGAGCAGATAAGAAATACGCAAGAAGTTATAATGTCAAAACACGTTTAAACAAATATTAAAACGCTGCTGAATTAAACAGCAATTTTCAATCATGTCAATTAAAAATATTGCGCCGATCTGATAAAACATCTTCCCCATTAAGCTAGTAAGTTCCCAAAAGCCTGCCTGAAACAAACAGGTCTTTCCCTCCCAGTGGAAAGATGACAGTGAGAGAGGCCAGGCTCATCTTGGAGTCCTGCGGGATGATCGCCTATCTTTGCATCCCTTTATCGGGGCTACAGCAAAGGCATGTAACTTCCACCTTTTGAATATCCGCAAAATCTGGAGGTTCCTGTTTGTAGAGACTGCCCGTCTGCTTTTCCAGGCCTTGGTTATCTCACATCTGGATTATTGTTTGCTGGCAGGTTTGCCTTCCTGCTCCCTTTTTCCTCTGGTTTTAATTCAGAACAATGCTGTCCAGGTTGTTTTAAATCTCCCTAAATAATCCCTAAATAATTCTTCTCCCAGTAGATCCCTTCACTGGCTACCAGTTTGGGCCAGGGCCTGTTTAAAACATTTGGTCCTGGTATTTAAAGCTTTGCATTTCAACCTCCCTCAGTACCTTGCAGCTTGACTTGTTTGGTACATTCCACCCAGGAATCTGCAGGAAAAGGGTTATTGTCTGTTCCACCAAGGCATACAGCTTTGTCATGGCTTCCAAGGTCTGACTCTGCATTTGTGGAACAGTCTTCTTTTGGACCTCCGGCTGGAGGAGGATCTCACCCCTTTTCGTAAACGATTGAAGACCTTCCTCCTTGATTCACCATCTTAAGCCACTGAGTTGTGTTTAAGGTGCTCAGATGGATAGCAACCGGTGGAGTGTTGGGGATTTCAGTCCATGCATTGTTGTGGAGTTTTATTGTCTTTGTCTCTGATGGTATATGTTGATGTTCCGCCCTTTGGTATAACGGGTGTTATAAATAAATGTTGTTGTTGTTATCATAGAGACTCCAGGCATTATTATTATTATTAATATTAATACTAATCTCTCTTGGATGGGAGTTAATTTCACCACATGGGAGCAGCTGCAAGAAGGGCTTCTCCTACGTCTCCATCAGACATAACTGTGGCAGTAGTGGGACTAACAAAAGGGGCTCAGGAAACTTCCACTTCGTTCCAGGTCTGATGGCCTTCCTTTTGCAAAAACACCGGCAGGAAGGGATGGAGGAGGAATGCCAAGGTGCACTCTTGCTTCTGGAATAAAGATGGCCCGGCACAGGAGCAGGGGGGTTGAGGCGCTCACGCCATCCGTCTCTGCCTTCTGGCCGAAGCGCGCTTTCTACTTTGCAAGCAGTCAATGCCTGGGTGGGTCGTGCAGAGCACATGGCCGTAATTACCATCTAAACCACCTCAGTTCTCGCTGACTGTGAGCAATTCCGGTCAAGGCTGCTGACTGCAGAGAAAAGTCCTCCCCCTGGAAACCTCCAAGGTGGCCCATTAAAATCCAAAGCCCGTGCACGGACAGCGGAGGGGGCATCCCTTACTGGTTGGAACGAACAGGCAGGGCCCCGTCGTTCTTGGAAGCGCCCTGTCAGGTGGAGGGCCAGCTTGTTATAAATTAAGCGCACTGGAGTGGCAAGGATTTTCCTGTACCCTGCGGCACTGCTGAAGTGAAAAATCGAGGCCGCCTTGTCGGGTTCTAATTCTCCCATCAAAGATCACTGCCAGAAATCCACCTAGCTGTTCGCTTTTACACATGGCTTAAAATTCTCCTACGCCAGTTCTGTCTTGTGTTCGTTTCTTTCGTCGCCATCCTGTTTTAATAGCCAGGAGGGGTGTCTGCTCAGTGTGCTTTTCCGTAGCGCGTCTTAAACCTGATGGCCCCCGCAATATGTTATCAGCGGCTCAAAATATGCTGTTCTCAGCACTTGCAATGTGTAAAAAATTAAGACAGGATATCTTGACATGTATGCCTTTACATGCGTGTGTGCTAGAGGTAAGATGTGTCTTCCATCGCCACCCTTCCAACTGCCAATTTAACACCCGAGGAAAGAAGGAAGGAAGGAAGGAAGGAAGACAATTCCAGCAACTCGCACTGAAACGTTTAACAGGACATCGCTTCGAGCAGGGCTTTCCAAACGGTGTGCCGCGACACGTTAGTGTGTCGCCTGAAATGTGTAGGTGTGTGTCGCCTACAATCTTGGAAATGTATGTTATTATTTATAACTCATATATTTTAAAAAATATATGGAAGGTTTTCATGAGATACGTTGGATCCCCATACATTTTGTTATTACAGTGTGTCTGTATCTCTTATCAAGGGTTAGTTTAACTTCAGATTTGCTGGTAAAACTGAATTACTGTGTCATGAAATGATGCATGTCTAAAAAGTGTGGCACCAACATGAAAAGTCTGGACAACTTCGCCTTCAAGGCAGTGATAGGAGATGTGGTTTCCAGGGGCAAGAAAATAAAGATAAGAGCTACTCCTCTTTAACTACTACTGTTTCTACTTCTTCCTCCTCCTCCTCTTTGCTTTATTTATATCTCACCTTTTCCTCAAAATCAAGGCGGCTTCCAAGTTAAAACAAAGTAAATGAGGATGGGGCAATAATTAAAGAGTTGTGGAAAGAGAAATGGGGAGAAACTTTCTTAAACGATACATAAATTTAGATATTTGAAATACATAAATTTATAAAAAATAGTTGATATATCTATATTATCAGGGTATATATATATCTATATTATATAATCTATATTATATATATATAATGTTATATAGATCAGAATTGTTATACTTCGTTATATCTTTGTTGGTGGTTCACTCTTTGCTTCCCTGATAATATAGATATATTGCAAGCGGAGACCCCATATAGTGGGTTCAAACTTAAGTTTAGAGCTACCATTATATGATAAGAATAACAGAAAAAATAGAGGTGTTTGAGAAGATTTTATATAGTTTAAATTATACACAAGTTTTTGATTATGGACATCAGAAATACCACGTTTTCACTTTTACCTTAATAGCTCTAATATTTTATTGTTAAAGTTTGAAGAGAATGTACACAGGTATGTATGTATGCTTCTAAGTTTTGGTGATATAACTACAAAATAAATAAAATAAGTGAATGCAAAAAAAAGGCAACACAGCTAAAACAGACAACAGATTAGCACAAAAATGAGATTGAACTCTCAATAACATTTTTGAAAAAGCATACACATTTAAAAATCATTTTTAAAAAGTTTAAAAACAGTACAAATTAAAAACGACACTATTAAAGGCTCTTTCTTTAAAAAAATAATAGTTCACAACATTCCATGAGAATTAAAATGTCTTCACTTTTTTTATTGTTTCAGCCTGCCCAGGGAGGGAGTTCCAGAGTCCAGGGAAGTCCCTGCTTTCCTGAAAAATAGGGACAATTGCAAAAACTGTCTACATCCAGGGAAGTAATAGTACTGTTCTGTTCTGCTTCAGTCAGACCTCATCTGGAATATTGTGTCCAGTTCTGGGCACCACGGTTCAGGAAGGATATGGACAAGCTGGAGCATGTCCAGAGTTGGGGGACCAAAATGTTGGAGGGTCTGGAAGCCATGAAGCCCCTATGAGGAGCATCTTAGGGAGCTGGGGATGTTTAGTCTGCAGAAGAGAAGGTTAAGAGGGGACATGATAGCCATGTTTCAATATTTGAAAGGATGTCATATGGAGGATGGAGAAAGCCTGTTTTCTGCTGCGCTGGAGACTAGGACACGGAGCAATGGCTTCGAGGTATAGGAAAAGAAATTCCACCTAAATATTAGGAGGACCTTCCTGATGGTAAGTGCAGTTTGACAGTGTAATATGATGCCTGGGAGTGTGGTGGAGTCTCTTTCTTTGGAGGTTTTTAAGCAGAGGCTGGATGGCTATTTGTTGGGAGTGCCTTGATAGTATATTCCTGCGCGACAGAAGGCTGGACTTGATGGCCCTTGTGGTGTCTTCCAACTCTGTGATTCTGGGATTCTATGAATTCAGGGGGCTGCCATAAGTCAATAGGTGACTTGAAGGCTATATGTACAGATAAAGAATATACAAGTTGGAGAATTAGCCAGTCGCCCTTTCAGTTTAACCATTGTTGAAACAGCCTCCCATATTTACAGCTTTCCATATTTTATTTAATGTGATCCAAGAGGTTTTTTTTAAAATATATAAAACTTTTTTGCATCTTCTCCGTCTCTACCCCCCTAAGTGGCATAGCTGTCATCGAAGAGAACTGAAGCTGTTAACATGCGAGCGATTAACAGGAAATCTGACAGAGACGGTTTGCTTCATCGCATTCTCCTCTTGGCATATTAAATATAAACTTTGTCCTTGCCTCTGCTTTATGGCTTTTTGCATTGTTGGTGGTAGCTTTGGCAGCGAGCAAAGGTTTTTCCTGGAATTTTTTGAGGTATGGTCTCAGCATGAGAACGGATGTTCTGTTTGGGATTTTCCAGAATAAGTTTAGTTGATTTCCTTGGCCGCTTTTAACCACCCTTTCGGGGTCATGTTGATCAGAGCTCGTAAATGATCCTTTTTTGGACTGTAACTCCCAGAATCCCCAGCACTCACCCTACTGGCTAGGTAGTTCTGGGGATTGTCATTCAAGAAGTTAACTTTTCTGATTATTAGGGTGGTATTAGGGACCTGTAACCAAAAGTTTAGGCTTGAGGTGTTACTGTTCAGGTTGCCACGTTGCTCGCCAAGCTCTTTCCCAAGATACTCCATTCCATACTCCCACCAGAGCTTTCCCACTGAACATCCGCCCGCGTCCCACAGAGATTGAGCCAAACTCAGTCCTGACCAGGCTGTTTTCATTTCCCACTCCTCTTTACCCAGCACCACCCCTTCTAAACTTCTGAAAACCTTCGTCCCCCCCCCCAGTTGTGCACAGATGGTATTGTTAAGACCAGCGGTTCTTAACTTTTTCTTTACCACGGACTCCCGTTAAATATCTTTTGTTCCTACAGACCACCAAGACTTAACTCAAGATTTAAAACCCTGAAGTACATGAGATATTTATTTAAAGTTGATCAGGGATCATTGGGTTTGGAGAGAAGGGAGAAATAGAAGTTGCAAGATATGTCACGGGCTTTATCTCAGCATCATTCAAATTGCATATTCTCACTGAGTGCAGAAGTAGCAAGTGCTGAGTGCATTTCCCCCCATCAAACAGTTATTTTATAACTTTTGAATGGTTTGAGATATTGTCACGAAACTTTGTATGAAGGATATCTCCCATCGGCAAAAGTTTCCCGCTCTCTGAGATTAATGTAAGACATTTTGTCTGTCTATCTGTCCTTTCTTTGTTTCTTCCTTTCTTTCTTTCTTTCATCTAATGTATAAAAGTCAAAGTTTGTCTGTATCAGGCAAAGACTCATATGATTAGCTGCCTAAGAAGAGTCTATGGAGTCCTGGGGTTTGCAGTTTAGGGAGGGGCCCTTAGAATTCTCAGCCAGAGAGCTCTTGGGCCTCAGTTAACAGTGTCTCTCTAGCCATGGAGATGAGGCCTAGCAGCAAGGAGGAGGGCAGTGTATTCCCTCAGGAACCCAACCTCTGAATATAGATTGGATTGGGGAATATGGGGGAAAGTTACAGGTACTGGACAAGACAGTTTGGAGAATTAAAGACACAGGATCTCAAATCTTTCTAACAAATATTACCTATGAGAAAATAAAATCCCGAGCAATGCTGGGTATATACGCTAGTACTTTCTATTTTTAACTATAAAAACTCATAACATTTCTTGAGGCCTTCATGGACCTCCTGTTAGGACATCGTGGGCCCCCCAGAGAATCCACAGACCACAGGTTAAGGAATGCTGGTTTAAACTATATCCATTTCCACACTACACTCCTATAGCGCGATTATTCCACTTTCAACATCCTATGGAATCCTGGGGTTTGCAGTTTCCGAAACTGCAAACCCCAGGATCCATAGGATGTTGAAAGTGGAATAATTGCGCTATAAGAGTGTAGTGCAGAAATGGCCTATGTAAGGATTCACACATTTGCAATGTGAATTCGCTATTAATACCTCTAGGATAAGTGGGTAGGAATGACTGCTGCCCATGATGGCCATTTATTAATTGTAATACCCAGAAGCAGTATCATTCCCTCTCGTTACTGATGTCAGAAGGGAGAGGTTGCCCTTGGATCCCTGCTTGTGTATTTGATTGGCCACTGTGGAAACAGTGTGCTTGGCTAGATAAGCGAGACTGGGGTAATTTGTGGGCGTGTAGGTGCCGCTGGATTGCATTTCCCCTCATTCCTTGCCAATGGCTGGATAGACAACGGCTGATGGGAGTTGTAGTCCAACATCTCTAATCCAGCAACACTCCGTGATAGACTTCTGATGTGATTCAGCAAAGCTTGAGTTATCTTCTTAGCTACTCAGTTCAACATCCTCTTTCCTTCAGTGGCCAGAGCCTGGGGCTGGGAAAAGAGAGGGGGTTGGACTACAGCCCTTGGAAGTCCCGCCGCCACCATAAAGCTGGGAACTTTAAAGAATCGTAGACTCATAAGAGTTGGGAGGGACCCAAAGGATTATTTAGTCCAACCCATAACTAGAGCATCCCTTTAGCTGGGACTTATGTATACAGTAGAGTCTCGGTTATCCGACATAAACGGGCGGGCTGATCGTCGGATACCCGAAAATGTCAGATAATCCGGAGGCCTGTGGAGGCGTGTCTGGGCGTGTCTGGGGGCGTGTCTGGGCATGTCTGGGGGCGTGGAAATGCCACGCAGCCACGCCCCCAGCCACGCCCCAGGCAGCCGCGACGTCGGATAATCCGGAATGTCGGATGAACGAAGGTCGGATAACCGAGACTCTACTGTATTTTTATTTATCAGTTATAACACAAAATAACATAAGCACCGACGAACATTTTTAGCATAGACGTGCACTAAATAAAATAAATGAAAAGCACAATACTAAAACAATAAACTAAAAAACATAGAACTGTAGAGTTGAAAGAGACCACGATACCCATTGAGTCCAACCCCCTGCCACGCAGGAATACACACTCAACACTAACTCACTAGAACACTGAATTATTGGCTAAGCACTAACTTACTAAAACACAAAAGGGCTCTGGGCCCCCTCACCACCAAAGGGAGACAAAATAACAAAAACCACAAAAATATTATTCTACCATTATAGATCCACCTAAGCAAACTGTTGGTAACCATATACAGAAATTATTGCATTGTTTGATTTCTTACTGGTCAAAAAAAAATCCATAAATGGTTTCCAGTTTTTCCAAAAATCTTCAGTTGACTTATCCTTGGAAACCCACACTGGTTTGGCATTGGGGATAATTCATCTGCCTTAATAATCCAATTTTCTGTTGCCAGTTCTTCAGTCCCTTTCCAAGTCTGAGCGGACGATGTTTTTGTAGCTGTTATCAGTAACAAAGCGGCAGTCCATATTATAGTACCTTTAGCTGGGACTTTCCTAGGAGGTATAGCCCCCCCCGCTCCAAGTAACTTTTCCAAGCCCTGTGCTAGCCATATGTCATCAGGAAGTCCATAAGGAGGGTGCAAAAGAAGCAACTCTGCCATTTCAATGAAGGGGTGCCTCTCCCTTTGTACACCTGCCCAAGTTTTGAGTTTTGCTGGAGGGGCCGTCCTCCCCTTCTCCCAGCAAGCTAAAGCAACATGTTATGGGGAAAAATGGGAGTGGGCCTTCTTTCCTGTGGCACCCCAGGTATAAAATACCCTAGAGGCCTGGTGCTGTCATTCCACTGCCAAATTTTAAAAAATGATGGTGTACTAAAGCTTTGGGGGCAAGCTGGACAAGCTGGAATGTGTCCAGAGGAGGGCAGCCAAAAAGGTGAAGGGTCTGGAAGCCGTGAAGCCCTATGAGGAGCGGCTGAGGGAGCTGGGGATGTTTAGTCTGCAGAGACAAGATTAAGAGAGGACATGATAGCCATGTTTAAATATTTGAAGGAATGTCATGTCGAGGAGGGAGTGGGCTCATCTTCTGCTGCTCCAGAGACCAGGACAAGGAGCGATGGATTCAAGCTGCAGGAAAGGAGAGTCCACTTGAACCTCAGGAATCCTGACGGTCAGAGCTGTCCAGCAATGGAACCTGCTGCCTCCGTGGAGTGTGTTGGAGTCTCCTTCTTTGGAGGTTTTTAAGCAGAGGCTGGATGGCCATCTGTTGGGAATGCCTTGATGTGGGTTCCTGCATGGCAGGGGGTTGGACTGGATGGCCCCTGGGGTCTCTTCCGACTCCATGATTCTATGATTCTGTGATTGATATCATCCCAATCTGCACAAATGAATGGTTTTAACTTGCCCCAACTGCTTTTGATCTGTCTTGTTAAACCGTTTGCTATGCTATTAGCCTTTAAATTCTTCTTTCAGGTTGTTTTAAACCATTCAAATTGATTTCATTGTATTCTGCCTTGAGATGCTCAGGGGTAGGGTGAACTATAAATATTTTAATGAGTGAATAAAATACATTGGCCCACAGCCTCTGGTTCATAGAAACAACCAGCCCTGGTGCTGGCGGATGTTTTTATTTACTTTGATGGCAAAACAAGGAATATGTCCCCAAACTGGGAAAGTGAGGGTGCTCCTTCCGGCAGCCTTCTCCTCCCATGCCCTTTCCAGACTACACTGTATAGTGTTGTTATTCCACTTTCAACATCCGATGGCATCCTGGGGTTTGTGGTTTAGGGAGGGGCATTTAGGATTGACAGCCAGAGAGCTCTTTGGCCTCAGGAGGTGACAAGCCCCAGAATGTTGAAAGTGGAATATTAGCACTATAACAGTGTAGGGTGGAAATGGCCCTAGAGATGGGGGTGGGGAGGGTGGAAATGAGGCAGGCATGACTTTGTGTCAATTGAAAGATTGTATTTCTGGAGAAAGGTCTGAATCAAAGTTCCTCTGCCTTTCTCTCCCCCTAATTTACTTCCAGTGGATTGCTGGACTCTGCTCCATGGGCTGGATGCTTTGTCTCACGGTTCAGTGCTCTGACGAGCAAGAACGCTATTAGGGTCTTATATACGTATTGAGTCTCCCTACGGAAGTGACTGGATGTTTTTGTCCAGTGGAGAACATCCTCATTCAGTTCAAGGTTGCAGAAGCCAAATAGGGCCATTTCACATCCGTGCCGTTGCACAGTGTTGCCATTCAGTGCAAAGGCTGTGCAGCACAGTGAACTGGTAAATCTACATGTAGAGATTTATGCATGAAGTCCCAAGGTTGGATTTTGGTCACACTCACAGCAACTCTGCAAAGTCAAGTTGGACAGAGAGAAAAAGGAACATGGGCTCCAAGGTATCTGGTGTTGGGGAGATTTACATTTGAAGATGTCTACCTGGAAGACTCACATCCCAAAAGCAATTAGTGCCACTATCATTCTTCCAGTGGTGGCTGTTTGTCTTCTATGTCATAGAATCACAGAATCATGTAGTTGGAAGAGACTCCAAGGATCAGTGAATCCAACCCACTTCTTCCATGCAGGAATACACCATCAAAGCATTCCTGACCAATGGCCATCCGGCCTCTGTTTAAAAACCTCCAAAAAAGGAGACTCCACCCCTCTCCCAGGCAGCAACACATTCCACTGTCAAACTGCTCTTACCATCAGGAGTTCTTCCTAATGCTTAGGTGGAATCTCTTTTCCTGAAATTCGAAGCCATTGCTCTGTGTCCTAGTCTCTGGAGGAGTGCAAAACAGACTTGCTCCATCCTCCATTTGCCTCCATTGAGATGGGAAATCTTCTCCCAGTCTTGTCCTTATTGTTCTGTGCCTACAGGTCATTTCTAACATGGTGACCCTAAGGTAATCCTATTACAGAGTTCTCTTGACAAGGTTTGTCCAAAGGGGCTGTGCCTTTGCCTTCTTCTGTGGCTGAGAGAGTGGGACTTGTCCAAGAGCATCCAGTAGGTTTCCATGGCCAAGTGGGGATTCAAGCCCTGGTTCCCAGAGTCCTACTCTAGGTTTAAGGAGGGGCCTTTAGAATTCCCAGCCAGAGAGCTCTTGGGCCTCAGAAAACTACAAACCCCAGAATTCCACAGAGGTTGAAAGTAGAATAATAGCACTATAACAGTGTAGTGCAGAGTGAGCTGTCCAAGGTGCTGAACTCCATCCCCATAGTAGCTTCAGAACCTTAGACAGCTCCTTTAAAGTTCAGGCTAAAACCCGGAGCAGATTCACCATCCCGGTACACCAAAGCTGCGCTGCCTTCTGTGTGTCCCCATGAAACCTGCTGTTTTATTTCAGCTTGGAATATTTTTATCTCTGCTTTTGAGGTGGTTGCTTGTAAATCAAGAAACTAAGGAGAAGCCTAATTTTTGAAGATGAAACTACCATCTATTGTGCAAACACAGAAAAAATAATTACATAGCAGGAGTACAAACAACCCAAAAGGAAAATCAGCCAGCGTCAAGTCTAAAATGCCTGTCAGAAAGCAAGGTGACTTTCAGAAAATAAGCTTGTCACCCTTTGCAAAGAGATCTTAGTCAGTGACTTAGTCTTAATTGGTTTAATTAATTTTGTTTGGAGTGGAGAAATGCACCCAGCAGTTGGAAAGGGGAAAAAAATCCCACATTATTTCATTTATAGGTGGTGCACACTTGTGTCAGAAATGGGATTCATCCCAAAAGAAGCGTCTTCTCACTGTGTTATCACCGAACATCTGTAATCAGTCAAAAAGTGTTTAATAGGGTCGATGAATTCATGGAAACTTTGAACCCTTGTTTGGAAGGCCAGTGTGATAAGCAAGACATACAATAAAACTTTTCATTATAGAGTGCTTCATTCAGCCATGCCCTCTTCAAGCATAATTCCATTCCATTTCCCAGCAGAATTTTTCCTCCTAAAAGCATTCCGCATTCCATAGCCGCTAAGCATGTTCATTGTGCATTGGAATATGGGGTGGAGGCCGGCCCCAGACATGTGCTGGCCCCATGTTGTGAAAGGATTTAAAATTCAAATTTAAACTGAGCCTAAAAGACAATGGGAAAGCACTATTCTTCTTGTACAGAGGTCTCTTCCACACTACATGATTCCGGTGCTTCGATGCCACTTTAATTGCCGTGGCTGCATGGGACTTGCAGTTTGATGAGGCATTAATAACCCCCGTTAGAGAGTTCTAGATGGAAACTGCAAATCCCAAAGCTGTATAGGATGCAACTGTAGCAGGTTGAAATATATCAAATATTCTGTTTGTGTAGTGTGGAAGAGACCAACGTAAAGGAGGAGAACTTAAACTGATACTGCCATTTGGACAACAATAAGCACACCATGTTTTGTGTTTTGTATCTGATATTTCTATGGCGGAAGGACTGGATAAATGCTTTTTAGAAATATATACTCAGCCACAATGTGTCCTTTGCTTTTGCTGGCTGCCTCTACCGTTAAGCGCCATGTCTGGTCTGGCGCTTTCCTTTTCCTCTTGCTTTTAACGTCATTTTGACGGGCCTTCACTTTGCATCTCTTCAGCTGTCTAAGGAGGCGGAGGCCCATGTCTAAAGCAGCAGCTTATCAAACATGACCCTTCCTGTGCATGTGTGTGTGTGTGTGTGTGTGTGGAGCTGGAGGCAGAGATCTGAGATGGTGCCATTTCCACACTAGCCTGTTACAGTGCTATTATTCCACTTTCAACATCCTATGGAATCCTGGGGTTTGCAGTTTCGGGAGGGCCCTTTGAGGATGTGGAATGTGGAATAATAGCACTGCAACAGGCTAGTGTGGAAATGGCCAGGGGAAAGGAGACAATCTGGAAGTCAAACAATTAGGCTACCCAGCTTATTCGTTGCTCATTACTTTTGGCTAGGCATCCGTGTTAGCTGGCGGAAGAAGTGCGCAGCTGCCGGAGTGGCAAACAAGAATAGCTGATTAGCAGGGCTTCAAAAACCTTTCATGTTTTTAAAATCTAAGCATTTGTAGAACCGTAATGGGCATAATGGGTGGTACCGTGATTTGAGTGTTGCACTGGGACTCTGGAAGATCGGGGTGCAAATCACTGTTCGGCCATGGAAACCCACTGGCTGACCTTGGGCGAGTCACACTCTCTCAACCCAAAAGGAAGGCAATGGCAGACCTCCTCTGAAAAAATCTTTCTTCCGAGAAGGTCTCCATAAGTTGGAGTCAGCTTCAAGGTACATAACAAGAATGAGTTCAGCTGGCCCCTCCCTGAACTGCAAACCCCAGGATCCCATAGGAGGTTGCAAGTGGAATCATAGCGCTATAACAGTCTAGTGCGGAAATGGCCCAGGACAGGAAGAAAAGTAGATTCAAATTATAATAAAAGAGGTTTCCCCTAAACATTAGGAAAAACTTATTGACTGTAAAAACAGATTGACAGTGGGAATGACTGCCTTGAAGAATGGTGGGCTCTCCTTTTTGTTTTTTAAGGACAGCCATCTTTTAGGCGTGCTTTGGTTGTGTATTCCAGCATGGCAGAATGGGGTGGAATGGATGGCCCTTGTGTTCCCTTTTCTGTCTATGATTCTGTGATGTTGCTCTTGGATGGTTCATTTTCATTTTGGTGAAATTTGCAAAGGAGGGAATCCCAATGGATAAGACGATAGAAAATCAGCTTTTCAGAGTTCTTTTGGCAACGTCTAAATTCAGGGCCCAAAACATTATTGCAATTGTTCATTCATGTTAAAGGGGAGTAATTCATTTCTCAAAAATTAGCTAAAGTAGTTTCTTCTAGTTACTCTTAAAATCTAAATGCTTCCTCATTCTCAGTGTTGCCCTAGCACTTACAACAAATTATGTGGTAGCAAGAAGAAGGGACTTGAATCATATGAGATTCCTCCTCTGTCATTTAGGGAAGTGGCTGCAGCCCCACGATAAGGAAAGTGAATTTCAAAAGTTCTACCACAAAATGATGCTGGTCGTTTCTGCACTACACTGTTATAGTGCTATTATTCCACTTTCAACATCCCGTGGAATCCTGGAAGGAGTATTTACAATTCTCAGCCTGAGAGCTCTTTGGCCTCAGAAAACTCCAAACCCCAGAATTCCACAGGAGGTTGAAAGTGGAATAATAGCACTAGAACAATGTACTGCAGAAATGGCCACTGTCTCCTCTTAAGGGACAACCATAATTTAATTTAGTTACACCTTCATTACTAGAAACAGCTAGAGGTTACAAATAACTTGTTATTTGTGAGGTCTCTGCCATGAACAGAGCAAGTAAAAACTTGTATCTGAAAGAGTAAAGACCCAAGAACATGGGCAGAATTCTGTTTTGGCTTTACACGGATGTAAGTGCCAGAACACCAGTGGTTGGGTTTTCTTGGAGTTTGTGCCAAGGCAGTATCCTATACAGGGTTGCACAAGACCTGTTACAGCAGTGTAAACCATCACACAACCCTAGAAGTGTTGTCTGGAGGGCAAGTGTGGACCTTAGCTTAATGGTGGGTACATAATCGGAAGGAAAGTTGCACAGTCGGAGAGTGTATACTGTTCCTTGTGTGACTGGTTGCACGGAGATACACTCCCATAGTGTAAGCATTTGGAATCCTGTCTCCAGTTCTGGGCACCTCAATTCAAGAAGGATGGCGACAAGCTGGAACGTGTCCAGAGGAGGGCGACCAAAATGGTGAAGGGTCTGGAGGCCATGAAGCCCTATGAGGAATGCCTTAGGGAGCTGGATATGTTTAGTCTGCAGAAGAGAAGGTTAAGAGGGGACAGGATAGCTATGTTTAAATATTTGAAGGGATGTCATGTTGAGGAGGGAGCGGGCTTGTTCTCTGCCGCTCCAGAAACTGGGACAAGGAGCAATGGATTCAAGCTGCAGGAAAGGAGATTCCACATGAACCTCAGGAAGAACTTCCTGACGGTCAGAGCTGTCCGGCAGTGGAAGGTGCTGCCTCAGAGTGTGGTGGAGTCTCTTTCTTCAGAGGTTTTTAAGCAGAGGTTGGATGGCCATCTGTTGGGAATGCTTTGATGGGGGTTCCTGCATAGTAGGGGGTTGGACTGGATGGCCCCTGGGGTCTCTTCCAACTCCAGGATTCTATGATTCTAAGCATAGCTACATTTTGACAATTTTACACAATGTGATTGCTAAATGGGATTTCACTCAAGAGCAAGATGGTGAAGGGCTAGGAAGTCCTCTCCTACACCTCCCAGCCAGTGGCCAGCCTGATGGGCAGAGCCGGTCCAGGGTCTGAAGGTTATTTGGCAAGATCGCTCTTACCTGCAGTTCAGTGGCTCAATACACAGAGGAGCTCCCACCTTTGATGAGACCCTCAAATTATCTCCTTTTTTGTAGGGTGGCTTCTGGTGAGAGAGAGACAAAGTAAGGAAATATACGCAAATGATTTATAAGGGATATATGGAACTGCTTTACATGGAGTAGGCTATGCCAAGGTCATCTAAGATCCTGAGAGCACTTACTCTAAATTGCTCTCAAAGACCATCTGGCAGAGCAGGAAACTCTCTTTGCCAGCATTTCTTTGTTTATAAATCTCCAGCAAAGAAGAGAGTCAGCCATCTTCCAAAGCTCGCCAGAACTTTGATTGTTGAACGGCTTTCACCAGCAGGAAGGACTTCCTAGTGTCAAAATCCATGGGACTGAGTTCCATTCTCCGGAGCAGAGACATTAAATGCGCTTCATCGTCTATGGGCATTTCTGTCCTACACTGTTATGGTGCTATTATTCCACTTTCAACACCCTATGGAATTCTGGGATTTGGAGGAGGAGCATTTAGAAGTCTCAGCCAGGGAGCTCTTTGGCCTCAGGAAACTACAAAGCCCAGAATTCCACAGGAGATTGAAAGTGGAATAATAGCACTATAACAGTGTAGTGCAGAAATGACCTTCAGAGATTATATTGCTGCTTAATGATGCTTTCTTCAGATGAAATGTACCAGAGTTCTTCCATTTTCCCATCTTCATAGCCCTTTGCCATTTTTTATTGCCCTTTCGGGCATACATGCCAAGTTTGTTGGTAACCTTCTTAAACTGCAGTGCCCAAAGCTGGACGCATTCATCCTGTCCAAAGCTGATTAGAGAGGTACCAGCTGGACAGATGAACATGCCTGAAGGCCAAGTCAGTCTATGTATCCATCTAGCCAAATGTTATCTAACTATGGTGGTTCTTCAGCAAGGTTCCCCCCCCCCACAATCCTGTTCCCTTAATCCCTTTTTGTTAGAGATTCCAGGAATTAGATCTGGCACATTCTGCATGCAGATCCTGAGCTGCGGGCTTCTTCTCTACAAGGATATGAGAACATAAAAAGATCTCTGCTGGCTAAGAACAAGGGCCTGGCTCGGCTAGCATTCTGTTTGCACAGTGGCCGACTAGGTGCTCCAGTTGGTTGCCTACCGGCAAGACTAGTAGCACCTTTAGGCTTTTGTCCACCAGCAGCAGGCGTTCAGAGGAATGCTATCTCTGATGCTGGTGATAGTATATAGCAATTCTTCTCAACCTTTAGTGGCTTGCTACCCAGGTCTTCTGGAGGAAGAAATCCAAAGCATTTGGAAGGCCAAAGCAGGGACATAAGTCCTTGACTGTTTGAAGAAGCACTTATCCAAAACTTGGATAGAGAATGGGAACCTCTGAGTTTATTAAAAAAATACGATAAAAAGAAGTTTTTAATTTAAAATATTGCAAAGATATTTATACACTGTGTGACTGCTGAAAAGTATTGCAATCTACATTAAAATATCAAATGTAATAGATTATAATATATTCTGTATTAGATTTCTATATTACATATTATTATATTATGCATTAGAAATTTGGTGACAATGGCACTAAAGTTTAAATTTAGAGGTACAAATGTTGTTTAAATAATAATTCCACGTGAAAAGTGGGAAAATGGAAGATATAAGATGGGGGGAAAATAGTTGGGAAATCCATTTTAATAGAGAATATTCTTTTTATCCCTAGGCCAAAGGTTGAGAATCATTGACATGTAGTCATAATATAGCCCTATCTTCAGCCCCCTTTTAGAGGTGTCCATTATTTTGATTTTGTGATAGCAAATTCCACAGTTTAACTGCATGCTATGTCACAAGGCCAAAATGATAAGTGGGCCAGGTGGCTCCTCCCAAAACTGCAAACCCCAGGATTCCATAGGATGTTGCAAGTGGAATAATAGCGCTATAACAGTCTAGTGCGGAAATGGCCTGAGTGTTGAACTGCAACCCTAGGGACCAGGGTTTGATTCCCCGCTGTGACCTCGAGCATGTCACACTCTCTCAGCCCCAGAAAACCTTGCGATAGGTCCACTTGTTGGTCGCCATAGGTCAGAAACAACTCAAAGGCACACAACAGCAACAACTGCCCAAAGTACGGAAAAGTATGGAGGGGAAACAACGTTAATTTCAAAGAAATAAAGTTTATGATATTGGATGCACCGAGCTAGGAGTCTCACAGCTCTCCCTGGGACTTTTTGTGTTGTTGTCCACCTCTGTCACATGCTGTTTCTAATGCTCCATGACCCAGGATTTAAGGATCATGTGCTTTCTCCTTTTTTAAAAAAGATAGTAAGTCCACTGCCTCTGGGCTTTAGACATACTTCAGCAGATTACGGCTTTATCAGTGGTTGAGGCTCTCCTGGAGAACAGTGCTCCAATTCTCTTTTTTATTAAGTAATTTAGAAGCTGAGCAGGAGGGGTGGGAACACATTTAGGCCTATTAAAGTATAGATTACTTGCTTGGCTGGCTGTACCACCAGACTGTGAATGGATGGGGTGCGTATGAGAGTGCTGGCTCTTTTCTTACACCTCCTTGTTCATACCTATATAGATAAAATATTAGGGAGAAGGAAGGAGAGAAGAGTTATTGCATAAAGGAACTGACCAGCCCTGTGAATAAATAGAGCTTGGACTCTGGAAAGATGTAATCAACCTAAAATTCATTATAAATTTAACAAAATGATTGGGAATAAGAATTATTATGAATAAAGAATCAACCATTTTAGCTTTTCCTTCTTGGGTGATGTAAAGTTCGGTGTCATTATAATTAGTAATTATAGGCCGCTTTCTAATCTTCTGTTTTTGGGCAAGGTGCTCAAGAAGACAGTTGCCTTCCAACTCCAGGTGGTCTTGGATGGCAACACATTTCCTTGACCCATTTCACGCTGGCTTCAAAATGGCTTTGAATATGCCAAATTGGAAAACCTAAGAAGGGTAGTAACCTCAGGGTTGGACTTCTGTAACACCCTGTGCATTGGACTACCTTTGTGCCAAGGTTGGAAACTCCAAAATACGGCAGCCAGAGCGGTTACAGGTACATCCAGGAATGAGCATATCACACTGATATTAAAATCACTCCGCTGGCTGTCAGTTAGTTTCCAGGCAAAGTACAAAGTCTTGGTTATTACCTTTAAATGATGGGAGTTGATTTACAGCACCAGCACAAAATTCTCCCTGGAACCGCTGCTCTCTGGACAAAAAGTGTCCCGGAGGCATAGCACAACATAGCAGAGTTTCCAGACTGCAAAAACGTGTGCAGCAGAGTACAACTACAGCATCAGCTCTGACCCCTCTACCCACTGGTCGGTAAACTCACGGACACAGAGTTTGTCATCCAAAATACCTGGAGGCTTTAATCTTCACTGTTGCAATATATACATCAGTACACAGGATACGCAGATACACAGACAGAGTGTTGAACATCAGAGCATCAGAGTTTCAGGAGCAGAGGGACGGGATGCAGAGATACGAGATGCAGGGAGAGGGCTAACATTCATGCCCCTCTTTTATAGACACCTGCTTCTGTGTCATCACTCAGGGCCTTTGGCTGGTGCAACCCCTTGTCATGCTTTCGCTGTCACCACTCGGCCCTTTACTCCATGTCCCCTAGGGAATGAGTGATACTTTGCCCAGTCATTCCCCAGGTGTCCCATTACACGCTCATCAAATGTATTTTCAACTGGAGCAAATGTCACTGCATTTTTAATCCACATTAAAGCCCTACATGGTTTGGGTCCAAGTTACCTGCAGGATCACCTCCTCCCATACGATCCACCCCATACACTCAGGTCCTCTGGGGGCCATCTACTTAAACCAGCCAGGACTAGATTGGCAACAGTCGCCCAGAGAACCTTCTTGACGGCCGCCCGTAGACTGTAGAATGACCTGCCGGAAGAGATTTGATAGCTACACATGCTGGCTGAATTTTAAAAAGTATTACAGACCTACCTCTTCCGACAAGTTGATTTTAAACTACGAATTTTAAATTAGTATATTCTTACATCTCAGTCTAGATCTATGTGTTTAATGTGTTTTTAATCTATGTTGCATTCCACCTTGAGCCTTGGGGAAAGGCGGGTAAGAAATAATTTGTTGTTGCTGCTGTTTTCTTAATAAGATCCTACCAGCAGCACTGCTAGGATCAGCATAGCCTCTTGCCTCACGGGAGCCTGCAGTTCCACCACCACGGAAAGGTAGAATCATGATGGGTGGTTAATATTAATAGGAGCCAAAATGAAAAATTTATATTTTGGATGGTAATTTCCAATATCCCAATGCTGGCTAGTGACTTCTAAGAACGGTAATTTTTTTAAAAAAAAGTTACCAAGTTGTGGAGAGGAGTTATGTTGTCTGGAATCCACCGTTTCTACCATAATTGAAGCAATGTTAGAAAAGTGGGGAGCTGCCATATGCAGAGCCAGATTACAGTGGCCCTCCACATTTGTGAGGGTTCAGGATTCAGAAACCTCAAGAAAGTGGACCATGAATAACTCCCCCCCCACAATCCCTCTGGACTCCCCTCTGGACTTCTCATTCCCTTGCCCCTAGCCCCAGCATTCCCAGGGGAGGAAAAAATACAAAGTAAAGGGCTTGCCAGTACTCTTTCCTCAGAGGGAGAAGAGTGAAGTACTGAGTTCCGGTGTTCTAGTTACTTCCAGTCACCATTTTGAGAAAGAAGATTCCTCCCAGAGGAGAGGGGTAGGAGCAGAGGGAGCACCTGATCAATCAACATCCATTACACAGCGGAATGTGCAGCCATGTGGCAGAGACGACACGCCTCCAGCAGCGGGGAACTTTGCTCACCCAAAAGGAAAAAAACATTCATTTTAAACAAAAGCCTTGCAAGCCTAGGGTGAGGAAAGCCTCGTGAATTGTCAGATTCACAAAGGTCAAACCTGCAGATGTGGAGGGAAGACTGTACTGGTGTATTTAGTTCAGTGTGATCTGCACTGACTTGCTGTGGCTCTCTTAAGTTTCAGGCAAGGATCTTTTCCCAACCCTACCCGGAAATTGCAGGGATCATCTTCTGAAAGCAAAGCTGTCATTCTGCCACTGAACAACGGCCCCTTCTATACAAGTATCCACTATATCTCTGCATATTGACAATGCTTATGTGTAATGAGTCTAGTTTCCTTTCTTAAATTTCAGGATCGAGATTAGGTTTCTAGCACAGGGGGATGGGATAACCTGCCTCCATCCATCAACAAATATCGTTTCCCCAGCCCACCAAAAGCTGCTGTTGGCAAGAAAGAAGCTTCATGCATGACTGGAACTGCCAGTTAGGATTACCTTCTGCTGTTGCTTGCTTAAGTGCCATGCACATCAATGTTGCTTTATATGATTTATGGCTGCTGTTAGTACTACTGGGTCAGTCCCTCTTTTTACCCCACTTCATTGTGCTTTGGTGGAAACATGAGACAAAGACCTTTCTGATGGCTGTGTTAGGATTACCCCTGAAACCTCAAAAAACATGTAGGGCCAGACCTAAAATATTGGGTCCACATGGACTACCCCAAATAGTGTATGCAATTGTGGGTGAGCTTTGAATCAGCCTAGAAAGGTCCCCAACTTTGGCCAAAAAGACTTCTCTTCCTCCCAGAAAGAATGCAGTCAGAACCACTTCTTACGTGAGCAAAGGAGAAGGACCTTTATTGTTATTTTTTATAAATTGGGGTGACAGTGATTTCATAAAGCATGTGTACTCAGTGGTAAAGAACAAGAAATATTGTTACAGAGAGCGCTGGGAAACCATGGACTTTTCCAATTAATGTCAGCATAATTTTAAGTAGGACAAGGGGCTGGCAACAGGGGCAACCTAGAATTAAAAGTGGAGGAACTTTAGTTAAGCAGATGCAGAAAGACAGAGAGTTCCTTTAGCTTGGACATTTCAGCAAACAATGCCCTCTGTGAATTGAACTGTAAAGGGCGCTGAATCACTAGCAGCCCTGCAGAGGAGGCCAGGGAAAAGCTGGACTGCACCCAGTCTCCTGAACTCCCTACCAGGGTGGTGGATCGGTCTCCTTTGTTGATATTCTTCTGCCAGGGTGCAAAACCATTCCCATTTAAGTATCTGTCAGGGATGCTGTAATTGCCTCCTGCGTTGGAGATTGGGGAGGGGATTGTATTGCAAGATTTCCCAAATACCTCTCAACTTTACGAGCGTGTGGTTCTACTCTTATCTAAGCTCAAACTAGCCATTATGCAGGTGTTTACCAACAGTGCTTCTCAAAGCGGTAAAAAACATCTGTTTGTCGTAGCACGTGCTCTTTCTTGCTTTCGTATCTTGCATTCCAAAGTGCTTCTGTGTGTTTGGTAAACATGAGCCTAGTTTGCAGTTTGATTGCTGAGACATCTATTTGTAAAGAAGTCCCATTACGGGTGGGGGAGGTAATCGATGGAATTCCTGTTAACATCCAATGTGACACTTGCAGTCCTGTGCTATAGCGTGAGCCCTAAGCCACACCAACATCTTGTTATACATTTATACATTAGAAGTACAAAGAGCAAAAATGTTGTGGGGAATTATTTTAATTGAAATTCAACTGAATTTTAATATCCCACAAAGTATGAATTTCTGTGCTTAGAACGCCTACTAGTGAATATAACCGTGGAGGGTTTTTGTAATCTATTCCTCCTTCTGTATAAAATATTTTTTCATGTACTGCTGTGGGGCTACAACATCTCAGCTCCTCTTTTACCCTGTAGATATGTTTTATTTTCTTGCAAAATAAAACCCAGGCAGATCAGCACTTTGTGGGGAAGATGGTGCTTCGTTCCCCATCAATCTCAAGCTTTACGCACATTTTCTAGAGTACCATCCATATGGGCTCAGGTTCCCATTTTTTCATTGCCAAATATGTTCTGTCCAGTTCTGCACTGGACTATGATTTTAAAAAAAAAAACCTACACCAAAATACTTGTTTTTCAAACTTGCACATTTTTGTGTTGATTTTTTTTCACATCTACATAAATGTTTGTAGAGGATTCAATGCAGTTGTTTGCAAACTTCATTCCAAGCTTCAGAAAAGCACAGATTTCTATGTCCAGCTGCATTCTGGTTCATGTTCACATATAGGAAATGCAAATTTGATAGGTTTGCATTGAAATCCAAAATGTTTCACCTTTTCTTAAAGTACAAATAAACCTCTCTTTTGCTGGAGGCAAACTCAGGAGGCAGATTCTTCCTCCCTGTAGTGGTCCATCTAGCCCTGGGGTGGGGAGCCGTGCAGACTTTTGGATGATGTTGGACTTCAAGTCCCAGCAGCCCTAGCCAGGTGAGGAATGCTGGGAATTGCAGTCCAGCATTGCCACCCCTAATTTAGGCTAACTGGCAGTGGCTGGCCAATGTCTCAAGTGGATGTCTTTCAGGTGGGAAAGACTCTCCTTGTTTGGAGGTTTTTAAGCAGAGGCTGGATGGCCATCTGATGGGTGTCCCTGCATGGCAGAGGGTTGGACTGGATGGCCCCTGGGGTCTCTTCCATGATTCTATGATTTTATGATTCTATGAATAATGCCAATTTCCTGTCCTCTTCTGCTCCTGTTAGAGGGGATGGATTGTGAGGGATTATTATTGGAGTGAAAGGCTGGTTAGACCCTTTACTGCAGTCACAGCAGAGGTGCCTGTCTTAGGATAGTGAATTTGAAAGAACCAAATTTCAGGCAGAAAAATAAGTTTGGAATCCTCAACAGGGACCGTTTTTCAAAGATTTTCAAATATCCTTTGCATTCCTACCCTAGGCCCTTTTGCATTGCACAGTTACAGCCCTGTGTTTCCACTTTAATTGCTGTATTTCCATCCTATGCAGTCCTGGAATTTAAATTTTGGTGGGGCAGCATTGCTGTCTGCTGAGAATTTGAAGTGCCCCTCTGTAAACTAGAAATCCCAGGATTCCATAGGATGTAAGTATGGCAATTAAAGTGAAATCATGGTGTTCCAATTGTGTAGTGTAAAGCGGCCCCGAGAGTTACCTCTGTACTTCCCAGTTATAGACACCTTGAAGATCTGTGATTACCCTAATGTGAGTAGTCCGTCTACGGATGGAGATGGCAGCTATTTTGCACTGCCCTTGACTTCTTTGTTGCTGTAGCCAATTTATCACCTGGTGGCCAGCCTTCTGGTGGTGAGCCTCTCAATATTTGGCGAAGCTGATTTTCAGATGGCAGACGTACAGTCCGCTCACAGTGCCGGGTCTGAAACCGTACCAGCTTGGCAAAACCTGCCAGAACTTAAACCCTGCAGGCACAGCTTTCAAGAGCAAAGGCTCACACCCACATTAAGATGGCAGAAGGAGGTCCAATCCTGATAGATGCAACTAAAATTAAAGGGAACAAGAGGAGAAGGCGGAAGGGGAGATATATACGTACCCAAAACACACAGAACACTCTTGAGTTGCAGCTAAAATTCGCGCAATTGCCAGTTTCATTCAAGTAACTGACAGTTGTTCTGCTCTGGGAATCTACTCCAAACACTGAATTTTAACAAAATAAACATTCCAGCAGCACTGATGCGACATGAAACGACTGTCACACACTGGGTGTTTATTTGTTCGTCTGTGTATTAACTGTCGGAGTTGTCAATGTTATGGTGTACTGGTATGAATTTTTATTATGGTTATAATAATACATGGTGTCTATTGTGCTTGCGTTGCATTTCAGTTCTTGTTTTTTGAGGCTTTTTTTCCCCCTGTGAGCCACTTTAAGCACTGGATTTCTGAGAAATGTGCATATAAATAAACTGACGGGGATTATGACTAATTTTCTGCTGTCGGCCACAAATAAAAGGCTGATGGGTTTGTAGCAGAACCGGAGCGTACAAGGAGAGTGGAGGAAGCAGGGACCCTGGGTTCCTTGTGACATCGGAAGCTGGTCCATACTGGGTTAGACCATTGGTTCATTAACCCAGACAGGGGCAGTTTCAGAAAGACCAGTAACTGCTTCCTCATCTCATTTTGAACGCCTAGGACCTTTGTGAGCCACACCTGCCCATTTCCTCAAAGCTTCCAGTTTTGAAAAATTCAGCTTATTTTGAGATGGGTGGAGGGATACCAATTAAATAGAAAAAGAGCCTTTCTGCACTAGACTGTTATAGTGCCGTTATTCCACATTCAACCTCCTATGGAATCCTGGGGTTTGTAGCTTAGGCGGAGGCATTTAGGATTCTCAGCCAGAGAGCTCTTTGGCCTCAGGAAACTACAAACGCCACAATTCCACAGGAGGCTGAAAGTGGAATAATAGCACTATAACAGCGTAGTGCAGAAGTGCCCAAACATTAGGCCAGAGGCCTCTGGAGGTCTCATTCTCTGCACCTGAATGCAATTTTTGTCCACTGAATGGATTGTCTGCAATGTCTTGGGTTGTTCTGGGGGCCCCACGAAAGACCCCCCCTTCCGCCAAGCTACAGGCTGTCCAGATGCTGCAAAATGTGCACCCCCAACTTGAGACATTTTTGCCTGCTTGGTTAACCATGGCTTTTGGAGAGGCCCAACCAGCACCCCTGCTTTTGTGGGGACAACTCAGAAACTACAGCTAAGGGCCTTGCTGCACTACGCTGTTAAAGTGCTATTATTCCACTTTCAATGTCCTATGGAATCCTAGGATTGGAAGTTTAGGGAGGGGCCTTTGGAATTCTCAGCCAGAGAGCTCTTGGGCCTCAGTAAGCTGCAAACCCCTGGATTCCACAGGATGTTAAAAGTGGAATCGTAGCACAATAACAGTGTAGTGCGGAAAGGCCCTAAGATGCAAGCGTTTGAACCTGAAATCTTTTGTTTGCAAAGATTCCCACTCCTCTGAGCTTGAATATGAAGCCACTTTCCCCTCTGGCCAAGGATGGCTTTTTTTCAGCCAGGAAAGCCTCTCCAAGGTCTCCCAGGGAACTCACGCTGACCGCCTGTAATCCTTTGGTTATGGGTGCTTGGAGCTGTACTTGGTACCTTCTCCGTGCCGTGCTTTCACCCTGGGGAGGAAGGCTGTCCTGCAAGGAAAGGACCATTCCCCTATTCCCCACTTCCAAAGCCACAGATGGCAAAATCATAAATATGGAGGGCTGACTCTACATAGATTGTTAAAACTGACTTTATTCGACTCTGTCCAGAAATTCTGGAATACAGGTTGGGGTGTAAAGCTTATTCGACTCTGTCCAGAAATTCTGGAATACAGGTTGGGGTGTAGACTTGAGACTTGAAAAGTATCATTCAAAGACTGGAGACTCGACTTGAGACGTGGGAATAAAAGCCTTAAATACATCGCTGGAGATGATGGTGGGGTAGATTTCCTGCATTCCTAGATGACCAGCTCTGTGTTTCTAACTGCATCTTGGCCTCTCTCCTTTCTGGGCATCAGCAGATCTCCCAAGTTTAGCATTGGCTGTCCAGCAAATGCTCATGAGACGGCTCTGAGTCACAAGCCTGCCCTTTGGGGCTTGGCCCTTGCGCACATCCGTCTCCGATATGACAAGCAAGACAGGAGACATTTAATTAGACCTTTAATTACAGGGCTCTGGGTAACATTACAGTTCCCCAAAAAGGGTGCAATGAGACGGGGCTGCTGGGACCCAGAAGAAGAAAGGTGACAGCCAATTTGTAGCACAGTGCAGAGTCGAAGTGCCGAGAATAGGAAATTTCACCCCCTGGAAAACTGGGTTACCAAATGGACGTGTGCAGAGAACGTGTTGAGAACTAATGGTGGAAAAGGAGCAACCGGAAGTGGTCAAGAAGGGAATGTGGCCACAGCCAGGCTGGTGTGTGAGGAGGGGTTGTGTGAAAGAGAGAGGTTGAGAGAGAGAGAGAGTGCGAAGCCAGATTAAGGTCATTGGAGCTCTGAGAAGTTCAGAAATAGGCCGGCTTTATCCACGTGCCTGATACATTGGCCATTTCTGCACCACGCTGTTATAGTGCTATTATTCCCTTTTCAACCTCCTCTGGAATCCTGGGTTTCGGAGTTTAGGGAGGGGCCTTTAGAATTCCCAGCCAGAGAACGCTTTGGCCTCAGTAAACTACAAATCCCAGAATTCCACAGGATGTTGAAAGTGGCATAATAGCACTACAATAGCGCAGGGCAGAAACAGCTTGTGTTATTTTTAAAATACTGAAAGTTTAGGGAGTTTAGGGAAGGGGCTCAGCGTGCAAACTGCAAACCCCAGAATTCCACAGGATGTTGAAAGTGGAATAATAGCACTGTGAGAGTGTAGTGCGGAAAGGCCCCTAGTTTACTCCCCTGGTATAAAACACTGCTGCAGTGGATCGACCAAGCCTCTGACCCAAACCTCTGGTGACCCCAGGGCCTTGAACTTTGGAGAGACTAACAGTGCAATCCTAAGCATGTTTGCTCGGAGCTAAATCCTGTTGTGTTCCGTATAGCACTATAACAGTGTAGTGTGGAAATGGCCATTGTATGAGTGATAGCACAGAAATCAAATGAATAAATAAACCTCTCATAAATAAAATAGAAAAGTACGATAGGCAGCAGCAAAATCCTGTACAAATAGAATTCCTGGGAGCTTTAGCCCTCAGAGAGAGGGAGAGAGGAGTTGTTTACGGTATAAAAATGAAACCCAAAACCACAGAGGTAATTTGTAAGCCAAACCAAATATGAGATTTGCACCCCTGTTTGTTTATTATCTCGCCAAATCTACAAATGACTCAGGCTGGCAGCCATTATGCTCTCCCCTTTGTTATCGTCACAATAACTTAGAGTTTGGAAGTAATTACTTTGCAAATAATGGGTCAGTTGTGTTGAGTTCCTCCCTCCGCCATAATGAAAGTAAAACTATTGTAATTAGAGTTAAATCCTTTTGCTGCCTAGCTTCATTCCTTGTCAGTTACTTATATAGTTGTGAGGATGTGACCTTTCTAAATGGTGGAGGAGGAAGATCACACGGTTCAAGTGCTGGCTTCTGCTGCTGCAGGACCACAGTCGGTGGCTAAGCCATGAAGGAAAGACTGCTCAGTGCTGTAAACTCCACAACGAGTGACGTCCACCTCAGTGGAGGCCAGTATCCATTCCAGGTTTTAGTCAGAACGGTAAAGGTAAAGGTCCATGGTGTTAAATCCCATCCTCTAAAATAGGTACATCACCTTGGCTAACTCCTTTAAACCCAGATGAGCAAAGATGCTTTCGCAGTACACAGTTTTGCAATACACAGCTGTGATTCCACTTCAGCTGCTGTGGAATCTTGGAGTTTGTAGTTTGGTGAAGCACCGAACAATTCGAAAAGCCTTTCCTGAAACTGCAAATGCAAGCATTCCATCCGACGGAATCGTGGCTGCTGAAGTGGAATCCTAACACTATAATTGCGTAGTGTGAAAGGGCCCTGAAAGCAACAGTAGATTCACTGCTCCCCAACAATGATGCTTCCACTGCTTTCACATAGTTGTATAAATTGTAATAACAATAGTGATGATGAGGATGCCGCCGCACTGACTGGTTGTCTTCCCTCCTCCCCTCCTTCGTCTCTTTCCCCAGTACTTCTGGCTGTTTGTCCTCTCGCGAGGCCTGGTTGGCATAGGCGAGGCCAGCTATTCCACCATCGCCCCCACCATCATCGGAGACCTCTTCACCAAAAACACCCGGACGCTCATGCTGTCGGTCTTCTATTTTGCAATCCCTCTGGGCAGGTACGAAGGGCCACGTCGGGCTTGGGTCTAGTGGTCCATTTCATTCACTTATGTTCTGGTGTGAAGATTTGCGTTTCCGTCAAGCAGTGCCCAGGTTTTAGAGGCGTCATCCCGTTAGACCTTTGCAACAAAACAGACTAAGAGGTTGTTGTCACCTTTAAGGTTAGCAAGATTTGTTTCATGAGCAGGTCCATAGTTCAACCTCCTGCAGGTACAGAAAATGCCCAGCCGTCCAACCACCGTTTAAAAACTTTCAAACTTTCTGAGGGAGTTCATTCTACTATTGAATAGCTCTGACCATCAGAATGTGCTTCTTAGGCTATTTCCGCACTAGACTGTTATAGTGCTATTATTCCACTTTCAACATCCTATGGAATCCTGAGGTTTTGAGGCCCCCCTAAACTGCAAATCCCAGGATTCCATAAGATGTTGAAAGTGGAATAATAGCACTATAACAGTATAGTGCGGAAATGCCTTTAATGTTTAGTCAGACTTTCCTCTCTTGTAATTTGATCCAGTGCTTTGGGTCCTACCCTCTGGAGCAGCAGAAAACAAGCTCACTCCTTCCTCCACGTGCCAGCCCTTCAGATATGTAAAGGTGGCCGCCCTGTCACCTTTCTGATCTTCTTTTCTCCAGGCTAAACATAGCAAATTCCAAATATTATTCTTCAGGGAGATCTAGTCTCCAGACTTTTGCTATCTTGGTTGCTCTCCTCTAGACAAATTCCAGGTTGTCAACATCCTTCTTAAACTGTGACACCCAGAACTAGACCCGGATCTGGAGAAAGGACTTTTGAATTCAGGGATCATGCGTTAGAAAGGTATTGCCTTTTCAGTATTTTAAGAATAACATAGGCCATTTCCGCACTAGCCTGTTGTAGTGCTATTATTCCCCTTTCGACATCCTGTGGAGTTCTGGGCTTTGTTGTTTCCTGAGGCCCAAGAGCTCTCTGGCTGATCATTCTAAAGGCCTCTCCCTAAACTGCAAGCCCCAGGATTCCAGAGGGGGTTGAAAGTGGAGTAATAGCACTGTAGCAGTCTAGTGCGGAAATGGCCATAGTTTACATGCATACTAGAAAATGCCACAATTTTTTTTCTCTGATGCGGTGTGGGGGGAATCTTCCAAGATCTCCCGAGAGAGTTATGCAACCCCAAACACTTCCACAGTTCCCCTCCGCTGCTATACAACATGCCCATTTAACAGATGGGAAAATTGGGGCTGGGGCCTTGCCCACCTCTGCCGCGGGAGGCTGAGGCTAGGACGGATTTGATGACCCAACTGAGAGAGCTCGGCTACTGTGCTTGTCCTTCGGCTGACGGCTTCCTCCGTTGCTTTGTTTCCTTTCTGAGTTCATTCAGTGGACCTGGGGGCTTCTCTGCCCTCACAATCCCTGACCCCCACACTTGGCAAGGTTGCAGACGGGGTGGGCACGTGGGACGGCGCTCCAAATTCCATTCAGCAAGGCCATTTCCTGCAGAGAAGCCGGCCGCTATGTGTTTATTTCCGTGGCGGGAGGGAAGGAGAAGGACCTTTCCAGTAATCAGCTAGGTGACAAAAACATCCGAGACAGGATGAGGAACAGGACGTGCAGCCTCAAGACAAAGGCTTGAAAGCATTCCAGTTGCTTTTTAGGAAAATATGCATCCCAGATCTACAGAAGCCAAGGTGGGGTAGCTTTTTTCCTGAAGAATGCATGGAAACTCATCTGCAAATGAGTTTTCTTTCACACCATGTACTTTGGCATCTGATTTGGCTCCGTCCAGTGGAATTCTGGGATTTGTAGTTTTGTGAGGTACTTAGAATTTTCTGCGAGAGAGCTCTAGTGCATCATCAAGCTGCACATCCCAAGACTGAGTAAGATGCAACCATGGCAGTTAGCATAGTATCAAAGTATTGTGATGATGTACGTGCTCCATACTGCTGTTTCAGCCTTTACAAATAAACTTACAGATGACTTGCTAGCCTGCAAAATTATTTTACTAGCCCGCTGGGATCTAGCAGTGGAGGTGTGAGCCACCTATGGCATTTCTGTGCCGGGTGTGCAAATAGTAGGGGTAAGAGAATGGATTTGGTTCCTTTTGCATATTTAGGAGATCCAGCTTAATTTGCACTTTATTTATTTATTATTTATTTTATTTGTTGAATTTCTATTCCGCCTGTTCTCCCAAGATGGGACCCAAGGCAGCTTCCAAAAAGTTAAAAACATTCAAAGCATAAGACAATTAAAACATTAAAAGACATATAAAGTTTAAAAATTTATGAAGTTCGTATGCTGTCCAAAATGGAGTTGCTTTTGGATTAAATTTTGCAAAGCTGTTCTCAGCTTAAACTTTGTCTGTGAATATATTTGTGTACAAGGAGGTATACGTTAGGGAAAACAACATACAAAAGATATTATGTTTGAGGAAAAAGTATATGAAAACAGACATGGATTTCCATGCACTGTAGCTGCTGTTCTTGGTTCATAGACTGATGGAATGGAATGGGTTTAGGACTGAATAGAACCAGTGTGGTAATAGTGATTGGGATTCAGATTTTGAATCTTGCGAAGTTCTAAAAGGATGTTGACAAGCTGAAATGTGTCCAGAGGAAAGCAACCAAAATGAGAAAAGGCCAGGAAAGGACATCCTATGAAGAGCGGCTTAGGGAGCTGGGTATATTTAACCAAGAGAAGAGAAGGCTGAGAGGTGACATGATAATCATGTTTAAATATTTGAAGGGTATGGAGGATGGAGTCAACTTGTTTTTGGCTGCTCCCGAGACTAGGACGCAGACCAATGGCTTCAAACTGCAGGAAAAGGGATTCCACCAAAGCATGAAGAACTTCCTGATGGAAAGAGCAATTTGATAGTACAATAAACTACCTTGGAGTGGAGTCTCCTTCTTTGGAGGTTTTTAAACAGGGAGGCTGGATGACCATCTATTGGGAAGTCTTTGAGGGTGTATTCCTGCGTGGAAGGGCGATTGGACTGGATAGCCCTTGTGGTCTCTTCCAATTCTATGATTCTGTGAGTTATTGAGGAACAGGGCTTGGCTCATTGGAGTGCTCATTTGGATTAAAACCTGGAACATATTTTCCATCCCACTGACATGGGAACCAGCTGCCACTGAGTCCAGAATTTTGCATGTTGGCAACGTTTGTGCTTGCATGGTTTGGGGATTGGTCGCAGAATCACAAAATACGCTTCGTTCTGAGCGCCTCTGGAGTTCCTATCACTAGAATTCTGCAGAAGCTTTAATAGATTTCAGAATTATTAAAGTTTTCTTCTGTGTAAGGTGTTCTGCACATGGGCACAGCAGGATCCATGGGGAAATCAAGATTAGGAATTTCAATAAATGCATGAGGTAGCGTTTCATTTGCAATTTTGTTCTATTTCATTCATCGCTATCCTGTTGTCCAGCGGTTTGGGATACATCACCGGTTCGAGCGTCAAGCAAGTGGCCGGGGACTGGCATTGGGCCCTCCGGGTGAGTCCTACAAGCTCTTATTTGTGCTTAAAAATTAAAAGCAGTACAGAACAGGATGAAAAATTTGTTTTAGTGTTTTGGATGCTTCCAGTTTTTGGTCGATCGTTGTCAAGCCAAGAAAACCGAGGCAATCGCCTTATATCAACCCTGCTGCTAATATTTCCCTTTTTTTCTGTTGTTTAAATACAGCCAAAGGTATTTTCCTGTTTTGGAGTGGGGAGAGAGACACTGTGCCTCGTTTTGCATGTATTTTTCTGCCCCGAGGCGTTCGGTTTCCTATGCCTTTTTTGTCCCCGAGGGACCTTGATAAAACTGTTGTGAGGACTCACACACAATGCCTGGGGTAGACACAAAAGATGGCCTGGTCAGGAAAACAGCCAACAGGAAATACAAATGTGAGACTGTTTCCCGACCTCTAACCTTGCTGGGATTGTGGCCAACGGAGAATGGGGCCGCTCCGTGCTTTTCTCACTTTTCCCGTCACTAGGGCTGCCATAACAGATAATTGAAATTCGTGACATGCAAGATCGACGCTTGGGAAGCAGCTCCGAACAGTTTTGTGCTCCGCCCAGGTACCAAACGAAAGTTCAGTTCTCCGTGCAATCAGCCCATTTTCCACATTCATTCCTAAGCTACATGATTCACACATTTCTGTTTTCATGACGGGCCCACTTTCCAAAATACAAGATTATTTCTTTATTTTATTTTAATGTTTTGCATCTTCTTCAGTCCGCATAAAAGGAAAAGTTTTCCACTCCTCAAATAAGGGACGTCGCTTAAACTGAGGGACACATTCCGGTGCTATAAGAGACACACTTAAAGAAAGGACGTGCCTTAGAATAAGGAGCATCTGGTGTTCTGAGAAAGGAAAATTTCCAGGCTTGGTAGCATCCATAGGCACTGCGGGCTTGGAATTAACATCTTATTCCAGGAGTGTTAGGCATTCCCTAGGCATAATCAGTGCTTGGAAATCTTTTTATTATCATTGTTAGAAGTAAAAAACAAAACAAAAGAAAAATACGTAACGTGACAAACGTAAAAATGAAGGGAAAGGTTTAAAAAAATGCTTACATTTCTATTTCTCTCCAAATTCCATTTATATAATATTATTTATAAATGTATTATATGTCATACTGATTATATATTTATATATAGGTCTAAGTCTCATTTTCATTATACTCATTGTTATTAATTATTCCCATAATGAACATTTTCCAAATATACTGTCAATAAGTTCATTCTCATTGCTGTCTTTTTCAAAATATAATATTCATAGTTTCATTCTTATTTCTTTCCTAAACCTTAATTACCCTTTCCTAATTATTCTTATTACCGTATGTACCAATATACTCCATGTGTATTCTACCCTAAATTTAACCTATTACTAAGTGTACCCCATCCCCAGAGCCTATTATACCTCAGTTTATTCCCCCTTCCAAAATTATAACTCTTCTCGTGAGAATGTAAGCCCTTTCTCTTTTACTAACAAATTTTCCATGAATATCTTCCATATTGCATCAAAATCACTCCCTTTCATATTTCCTTTTTTACCTTAATTCCACATGTTCACTTGTCATTAATCACGATCTTCCATAGTTCTTTATACCAATCCTCTGTGTGAAAATCTCTTTGAACTTTCCATTTTCTTGAAATAATTAACCTTGCTGCAGTTAATAAATTTGTAATTAGATCCTTCATTGCCTGGGTGCAATTAACCTTGTCATATATAGATAACAGTGCTATACGGGGACATATTTCTAAATGAACTTCTGTTATCTCTTTTATCTCTTTAAACACCATTTGCTGAAATTTCTGTACACCTTCACAATTCCACCACATATGAATATAAGTACCAATTTCTTGACCGTCCCTCCAACACAACTTTGAATAATTCTTGTATATATTGGCCTAGTGCCCGGAAATCTAAGGCCATGTCCGCACCTTACCAGATCCCGTGGTTGTCCTGTCATGATCCTGGCTGCTCTTTTGCTGGGTGGGAATGTGAGGCAAATGTTACCCTCCGCGCCTGGCCAGCTCCCTGTGGAAGAGAGCGCAAGCAACAAGTGCCTTCCTTCCACAGCGCAGCTAGCCTTTTTACCATGGTGTGCTGGGGAAGGAAGGACCTGCATCGCCCTTCTGCCTCTTCCACATGGCTGGCGGTGTTGGGAGCATCGCATGATTGCAGGTGGTTAACAGATTTATTCCATTAAGCAAATATCCCACGATTGCAAATTGCAAATATCCTACGATTGCAAATTGCAGATATCCCACGATTGCAAATTGCAAATTACAAATTGCAAATATCTCACGATTGCAATGGTGGGGACAGGTTGGCAGCAGGACTGCAACGGGTGGAGATGGGTTAGCAGCAGAACACAACAACATCATGCATAAGCATGACTCGTGGACTTCTGCCATCCCATCCCCATCACGGGACATGTGGAAATGACCTAAGACTCCAAGGTCTCAGAGCTCGGGCCCGAGTGTCGGTGCCTGTCCCCTCTTCTCTGTTTCTCAGGAGGAGGAGCAGGAATCTCAGGGTGAGAGCATTGCCTTGAAAGAGATATATCCTTTTGGTAGCTCCAAGCAGAGCAGGCCCATTGAATCAATAATACACATCTACATGTTGTCCCTCCATTAACAATTAATTCAGTGGGTCAACTCTAACTGGGAGGAACAATAGGATTCAGACCTTTTTATACTGTAGACTGCTTACTGTTCAAAGCTGAGCCTGAAAAAGTTCTCTGGTTGGATTACCACCCCCATGTGTCTTTCACAGCAGTGTTTGCAAAGGTGTTAAAACAGAGCTGGGAAATCTGTTTGTTTTTCTCTGTTCAATGAAGAGCTTGAAAAACTGAATCTCCAGCCAGGAGAAGCTTTTCTCATTGGTATTAGCCTTGGTGTTTATTCTTTGAATGTCACGTGCTGAGCAATTGTGGCTGATGGTTCATATATCAAACTTAATGACATTTCCAGGGCTCGTTACTTGTGACTTCACCAGGGGATGCAGTGGTGGAGCTTGGAGTGTGTGGAGGGGGGTGGGAGGGGCGGGGCTACGGCGCAAGGGGCGGGGCCACTCCGTGTGGAGGCGGGGCTGCGGTGTGTGGGGCGTGCGGAGCATGGTCACGGGCTGGTACACCCCAAAAACATTGCCACCCGGGGTGAACCACCCTCCCACACACCCCTGTCCCTACAAGACTGAGGGGATGACCCAAGGTTTTAGATCTTGGCTCTGAGATCTGAGGGATGTTCTTGTCCTGGCAGCCCTGCTCCTAGAATTTCCATGCACCATGTCGGGGAAGGCTATTTTAGGCTTCATATCCATGGAGGATGTAATGGAAGTGTTATAGGGGAGGTAAGCTGCCTTCTCTCATGCAAGTCCACCCAACGATGTGACAACAGTGCAGCTACCTAAAAAATGACACTTAGGCCATTTCCGCACTACATTGTAGTGCGATTATTCCACTTTCAACATCCTATGGAATCCTGGGGTTTGCAGTTTAGGGAGGGGCAGGCCGGCCCCTCCCTAAACTGCAAACCTCAGGATTCCATAGGATGTTGAAAGGGGAATAATCGCACTATAAGACTGTAGTGCGGAAATGGCCTTATATAGTTTCTATACAGTCTAGTCATGCAAGTTCTCCCAGCTTCTGAATATACTTCTTTAGAAGACAGGGATACCAGGAGAGCCCGAAATTTACCCTCGGTGTTCCAGATCTTTTCCTTAGAACCATGAGACCCAGAAACTTGTCTATGTTTAACACAGGAAGTGGGCCAGGGAAGAAGATGCTAAAATGCCAAGTGACAATTTTCTCCAGTAATTCACTTTAAAGAAAAAAAATCAGGGCATTTGCACTATGGGATACTAATACCCTGGCTCTTCCCTCTCTGGTCTTTTCTAGGTCTCCCCCCTTTTAGGGATGATCACTGGAACGCTCATCTTAATCTTTGTTCCAGCAGCTAAGAGGGGCAATGCGGAACAACTGGGGGCGCAACTCAAGGCTCGGACCTCGTGGCTGAGAGACATGAAGGCCTTGATAAGGAAGTAAGAGAGCTGTGCTGAGACGGGGGGATTTTTTAACTCATCCACCTGACAACGTCAAACACTCCTGTGTACCAAACATGGTTTCAAAAACCCGCCCATCATTTGATTCCTTGCCAGAGTTATTCTTTTGGGCATCAAGTCCCAGAGGCCGTTGGGATTCTGATAATCACAAAAGGTTTTATCTCATTGCCTTTGACTACCGGCCTGTCTCCCGTGGCACCAGTGATGAGGGCTGCTATTTGATTTATATATTTAGCACAACCCAGATATGGTACAGAGTGCAAAAGTGGTACAGTCTCTTCCAAGAGGACTTGGCCTTTTATGTTGTAGTTATGTGCCTTCGAGTCAACTCCGTCTAATGGCAACCCTGTCGTAGAAGTTTCTTGGCAAGATTTCTTCAGAGGAGGCTGGCCATAGCCTTGCTTTTAGGCTGAGAGAGTGTGACTTGTCCATGGTAACCCAGTGGGTTTCCATGGCTGAGCAGGGATTTGAACCCTGATCTCGTGGAGTCCTAGACTAACTTCAAACTACTGCCCACATCGGCTGTCCTGATGTGACCCTTTTTCACACAACAGGCCAGAAATTCCATTTGGAAGGCTTGCCTATACCTGTTTGAAACTAATATGATAGTCATTCCCTTCACCAAAACATGGAATTGTATTCTTGGAAGGAAACTAAAAATCTCAATTGGAACTTTGCATGGCCCTCAGAAAACTACATCTCCCAGGACCGTCAAACTCCAAGTTTCTCTGGGCAAACCCACAAGAGTTAAACTGACAAGTGTTTGATGGTATACATCTGTTAGTCTCCAAGAAAGACCCTTCTGTACTCTCAAGACGTCTCCCCTTCTCTGCTCACTCCCACCCCTTTGTCTCTCTCTAGTCACAGCTACGTATTCTCCTCCCTGGCTACCTCGGCCGTCTCCTTCGCCACAGGGGCTCTGGGCATGTGGATCCCACTTTACCTTCACCGAGCCCAAGTGGTCCAGAAAACGGCAGAAACCTGCACCGCTCAGCCCTGTGGGACCAGGGACAGGTGAGGATTTGTTCTGCTTTAGTGTTCTCTTGCGAGCTCCAGTTCCTGAAGTTGGGGAACCCTTTTTCCCCTTGGCGGTTAGATTCCAATTTGGGAAAAATCTCAGGAGCTGTGTTCCAGCAGTTACTGGGGTAGTGGAGGAGTGGAGCCAAGGATAGGGTGGGCCGATCCAAAGCTGTAATTGTGATCAGCGGGGACATTTTCCCACCAAATGTTAAAATGACACAGCTGGCAAAGTGCACAACTCATTTCCGTGGAACAGTTTGCAAGCAGAGTAGCAAAATTCCATGCGTCGGCTTTCCTCTGGGAGGGGAGTACCTTAATGGCCACATGTTTTTAATACACTATTAACTTTGATCGCTGATCCAAGATTACAGATGAAGAAACTACCAGTTGGACAGAGGCCCCTCTGGGCAGTAGGTGGGCGCTGGGCCGGAGATTCTCCATCCCTGTCCAGTTCCATCATGCAGTGGTGATCATGTGAACTGTTAGAGGCCAAGCCACTAGAAATGCCTTCAGATGTCATGGGTTCTTGTGCAGCCCATTCACGCATGTTGTCTCACTGTGTTGTGGTTGTTTGGTTTTAAGGTATATTGCTCTGACAACCTTGAAATTATTTAAAATATATATAAATATATAAATAAAACCTCTGTGTTCAGAGGCATCACATGCCAGAATGCCCGTTGTGGGAAAAGAGCTGGTTTCTTTCTGCTCTGCTAGAGACCTTACTAAGGACATCTGGTTGCCCACTGTAGGAAGCAGGACTAGTCAGGCTTTTGGTCTGGTCAGTACAACTCTCCTTTGGCATTCTTGCTACACCTATTAGTCTTTCTCCTTCCCTGTGTTCTTTCTTTTCTTGTCTTTCTTCTCCTTCCACGTTGGTGCTCATTCAGTCTTTCCCCTTGTTCCTTCCCCTCCATTCTCTTATCTGGTTGGAGTCTCTTCTCACTCTCCACTGATTAATTAGATCAGATGATCCGCCGAAGGGAAGCACCAACCATGTTGTCTTCCCTACTACATCTCTTCCCCACGTAGAACTGCCTGAAGGTCCTTTGGACAAACGACTGCTGCTTCCTCTCTGCTGGTTAGATTGCAACTTCCTTGCAGACTCTTAGGGAAGTGAGACACCTAGTGACTGAAGATGGTGCTGCAGGCTACATCCAAAATTAACCTAGCCATTCTGGGAGTCTTTTTGGCTGAAGAGCAGGACATAAACAAACAAACCTAAAATTAATTAACCCATTTTAAAACCAGATAAGCCTTTAGTATGCATGCCACATTTTAGATGTCATTGTTTCATGGTTTGGAGCTATGGCTGAGATGGAAATGCATATGTACTCCCTTTTATAAGAATAGATTGGGTACAGTGGTTGGAAATGAAACGTCTTTGTTTCGGAGTTCTGTCTCTGAATGTGCCAGATGCTAAGGTTCAAACTTTAGAGGTGGCTGCTAGCTTTATGCCATCCTGGTTGCCTATCCAAAGGCATCTTTGTGTGTTCTTGCGTAGCAGGATGGCCCCTGTGGTCTCTTCTGACTCTGTGATTCTATCTGCTTCACTGCTTTAGAGAAATAGGATGTACAATTAGATGAGCCTTTGTAAGGCCCTTCTTACATTTTTTAAGAACAGGAGACCGTGCTAGAGGTCCCCTAAACTTTTGAGGTCATCTGTTGGGTGTCCCCAGGTTTTATGCCCTCTCCGCACATATTTGCCTGATGTCTTAAAAAGCAGCGATTCCCAATGGCTGGACCACGTGTGGTCCTGCAGATGTTGGGCTCCAAACCCCATCATCCCTGGCTTGCAAAGGCTGTGGTGAGCAACGAGAGGAGTTGCAATCCAAACCTATCTGGAGGATTGCAAGTTGCCAAATTCTGCTTAAATGGATGTTGTTTGCGGTGAGCATAGTTCTTGGCCCCCACAACCTTTGCTGGAACTGCAAAAGAGTTGAGCCCCTCTTCATAGAAAAGTAAAGGCATTTATTTTAAAATAAATTTATATGTTTATGTATTTTTAAATAAAATCAGCTGACTGTACTGCTAATAACCATTTCTCTAGAAAACCTGCAGTTTAGTGCACTTTATAGCTTTGGTAGGTAACTCTTACGACATCCCTGTAAGGTAGGTATTCCTGGTTATTCATTTACAGTGACATGAGAACTGAATTTTGAGATATAGTGGTTTGCCCAAGGATGGAGAAATTGGTGTGTGATGGAAGGAGGCTCTGAGATGATAAATTTTAACACATTGATTATACCAAGCATTGCATTGTAGCACCCCCAAAGGTGTTTCTTTAAATATTGTGTGCATAAAGTAGTTCCCATGAAAATGCTCCATCCCAGGCTGGTATTTCTTAATTCATTCCTTACGAAGTGACATGAGAACTAAGTTTTGCAGATATAAGTGGTTTGCCTCAAAGGATGGAGAAATTGGTGTGTGATGGAAGGCAGGCTTCTCTGAGATATGATAAATTTTAAGCACATTGATTATACCGAAATGCATTTGCATGTTGTAGCACCCCAGTGAAAGGTGTTTCTTCCAAGTATTGTGTGTTTTCTCTCATAAAGAAGAGAGAAGCTAGAATTCCCATGGAAAGTGCTCACAGCATCCCTAGGGCTGGTATTTCTTTTTAATGCGGTAGATTCCTTATTGGTAATTTTGTGCGTCATTTTGCATTTCACACCTCTTACACGTTTCTTTGCCAATCCAGTCTCCACTTGCCTCTCACCTATCCTGCTGTGGATATAAAATTAAGTTCCATTGGAAAGAGCGAGATCATTATTTTTAACTTTAATTTTTAAAAAAATTGTTCCGTGCCTTTAGCTTGATCTTCGGAGCCATCACCTGCTTCACGGGATTTCTGGGTGTGATCACAGGGGCCGGGGCAACCAAGTGGTGTCGGTTGAAGACTCAGCGAGCGGATCCCCTCGTGTGCGCCGTTGGGATGCTGGGGTCAGCCATCTTTACTTGCCTGATCTTTGTGGCAGCCAAGAGCAGCATTGTGGGAGCTTATGTACGTATTAAATCCTCTGAATTTATCGGATGTTGCCCAGGTTGATGTTGATGATTCACTTATGACTCAAATGAGATTGTTACAGGTTACATCATTCCTTTGTGGAAAGAAATTAACCACCTACCAGTCCATTTCTGAGCATTCAGAGAGCTGGTTGTGACCGACAAAGCTAGACAGCTTTAGAGTATCTCTCCAAGGTGCTGAACTTGTATCAGCTACGCTAGGAGTTTTAAATAGAAGGGTGGTATATAAATACTATAAACTGGGGCAGAGAACACACTCGTGGCCCTTCACATGTTGGACAACGTGTCCCATCATCCCTTGACCATTGTCCGTATTGGCTAGAGTTGTGGAGAGTTGGAGTCCAGCAACATCTGAGTGATTGGATTTTCTCCACCCCTGCTATTTAAAAAAAAAGCTTTTCCCTATATGTTTTTAGAGCTTGTATCTTTCTCCTTCCAATACATACAGATTCTCCCCCTTCCATCCGATTCCCTTCATTTTGAGAATTTCATTAGTCCCTGTCCAACAAAATTACCAGTCACATCTAAGAAAGAGAGCCCTCTCCGTGTTCAGATGGATCCAGTTGACGTGCAGTCAGTAGTGTAATTTCCTATAAAATTATAGGAAATTTTCAGTCTTCTATGAATAAATCACCCTTATGCTTTGTGTTTCTGCTGCAGGTCTGCATTTTCATTGGCGAAACTCTTTTGTTTTCTAATTGGGCAATCACAGCTGACATCCTCATGGTAAGTTCTTGTGGGCATATGCCCAAACTTAGCATTTTTTTTGGTTAAAGAAGATATTCTTTAATTCAGCAGTCATGCTGGCCTAGATTTGGAGTACTTCTATAAAATGCAAACATCTTAAGTTGATACGAGGGTTCTGTGGCCTTCCAGATATTTTTGGACTCCAACTTCCAACAGCTCCAATCGGTGTAGCCAAAAGGCAGAGACAGTGGGGGTTATGGCCTTCACCCATCCACAGAGAAAGAGTTGTCCTCTTTCCTTTCTTTAAGAGCGGTCTCCGTCTCAGTGTGCATAAGAGGTGTTACTTTCCAAATGCTGTAGAGAGACTCCCACTGACAAAAATTAGCTAAGCAGCCTGGAAGATGAAATATCAAGGCCCCCTTGGCTGCTTCCTTCTCTGTGCTGGGCCATTTCCGCACTAGACTGTTATAGAGCTATATTCCACTTTCAACATCCTATGGAATCCTTTGAGGCTCCTCTCTAAGCTGCAAACCCCAGGATTCCATAGGATGTTGAAAGTGGAATAATGGCACTATAACAGTCTAGTGCGGAAATGGCCCTAGGCTTTGACCTCTCTTCTGGAGCCTCAGGCGTGGTCTACACATTATGTGGATATTGCCTTGAGATGATCTTTGCTGCCTACCAGAACTGGTCATTTCTGCAGGGCGTGGGACTGCTTTGTGACTCAGTAAACGGGACTTCAAAACGTTAACCTTTTGGGGACTACACACTGTCAGAACCATGCTGTTAACGTTTCCAAGCTCTGTCAAGGAGACAGAACAGTGTGGGCTGAGAGGTGCCTTCAGGCGGTGCTAGAAATAGCTCTGCTTTGGTTTTGTGGTGGGCAGAGGACATGAGTGGCAAACCCAGAGCTTTTCTCTAGACCTCTACTTAAGAGGGTGAGGCTTTCCAGAGGAATCCTCTCCTTCCTTCCTTCCACTTCCTGATCGGAGTGGGCCACTTAGGTTGAAAAACCAGGACTCATCCGCTGCTCCTCTTTGGAGACGGCCAACTGAACCAACCTCCCTCCATCTTTTGTTGTGAATGTTTGAGTTGGCTGCTGTAGCGTGGCTCTGGTTTTGAGGCTAAAAATGCCAGCCCAGGTCTGTAATTGACTTTGTCTCCAAACTTGGACAGGAGCTAATGTTTCTGCGGATATCCCTGTGTACGCACAGGCAGCACTCGCACACTCAACATTCTATAATATTTAATAGAGGGCTGTAGAACAAACTGGGTTCATTTAAGAAGATTGACAGTTTTCCTACACAGTTGTGGGATTTGGCCTCTGGTGGGTGAGATTTGACCAACTCTGCTGCAATTTTGTTTTCCAATAACCAAAAAAAAAACCCTCTGGGGTGTAAAAAGCACAAACAATGTTATAAAGAACCCCCAGAAAATATATGTCAAAAATATATAGTTCTTCCAAAGATAGTATGGTGTAAATACAATAAATTATGTAAATTACAGTCAATTCTTCTAAGGCCAACAGGACGCCAGCTTGCTTTTTGTTTCGCTAGGCTTGATCACAGCCAAAGCGTTGAATACATATATGTGTACGTTGCAATAACCATGTAAACAAGACCCATAAAATTCCTCCTTCAAGAAGCATTGACTAATTTTTGGGGACCACAGAAGGGCGGATTGCAAGCTTTGTGGGGTAGCCGCATAATCATCTTTATTGTATTTACACTATACTGTCTTTGGAAGGACCAGAGATAGATAGACAGACAGACAGACAGACAGACAGACATATTTGAAATATTTTTTTCTGGGGGTTCTTTATAATACTGTTTGTACCATTTTTGTTTTCTGCCATCTTGCCTGCCATTTTGTTTTCCATAATAAGTTCTTAGCTGTGTGTTTTATGGAGAGCAGGCAGGTTCAGTTTGTGCCAGACCTGTTTGTAGCCTATGTTGTTGTGTGAGTAAACAGCAAATTGAGTAAACACCAAGGTGGGGAGCATATTTTCCCTTGTTTCTAAGATGATATGAAAGTGTTTTATGGAAGTGCCCTCTTGGAAGAAACTCCCTTCCCTCTCCATCACAGAATATGAAGTTTCTAAGATAGTGCTTGGCACGGAAGCTGCAAGGGACAGAATATTGTACCGGGGCTGGGGAGACCCAGGGCCATCCATACTAAGCGGTTATAGCACAATTATCCCACTTTAATGGCTATGGTTCCTTCCTATGGAATTTTAAGGTTTATAGTTTAGAGAGATACATTTAGAATTCTTAGCCAGAAAGCTCTAGTGGCACAACAGACTGCAAACCCCAGGATTTTTTAGGATGGAACTGTGGCAGTTAAAGTGGAATAATAGTGCTATAACTGTGTAGTGTGAATGGGCCTTGGACTGCAGTCCTCAACCGGTTTGGGCGATCATGGACCAGTGATTGAAATCTCATCCTAAACTACCTCATTGGGTTGTTATGAGATAAAAATGGAAGGGGAAAAAAATCTATGAGCAACACTTCAAGCTCCCTGGAGCAGTGTTGGGAGATAATTGGGATAAATGAATACGTTTGTAGGTTTTTACAGTTCCTTATTCCAAGAATAGCTTTTAAAAGGTGAAAATCTGAGCCTTTATTAATCAGTTCTGGTTTTGGACAGCCAGTTGAAATGTTTGTAAGGGGTAGATTTACATTCATCATCCGTGCCCCATTACTGGGATTTTTAAAAAATGAAGAAGTAGATCCCCAACTACATGCTTGGACCAAAAGTACATCCTAGATTATATGTGACAGGTCCCGGCTGTCTGAAGAGCCAGGGTGGTGTAGTGGTTTGAGCTTTCAACCCTGATCCTGGAGACCAAGGCCATTTCCAGACTAGCTTGTTATAGCACTATGATTCTACTTGCAACATCCTATGGAATCCTGGGGTTTGCAGTTTCGGGAGGGGCCGCAAAGGCAAACCCCAGGATTCCATAGGATGTTGAAAGTGGAATCATAACGCTATAACAGGCTAGTGAGGAAATGGCCCAAGATTTGATTCTCCACTTGACCATGGAAGCCCACTGGATGACCTTGGGTGTGTCACACACAGCCCCAAAAAACTCTGTGATAGGATCACCTTAGCGTTTCTGTAAGTTGGAGATGATCTGAAGGCACGCAACAACAAGACCAAGCTATCAGTGTCTGCCCATGTGAGCCTGTCAGGCCCTGAGATCCTCAGTCCCACCACCTTCACAGGAGGCAGGGTTTTGAGATATGGTCTCCCCGGGGAGAGGGAAAATATTATAAAGAACTGAGACCCACCAACTTGGCCAAGGAGACAACCATAGCTCCAGTGGCATTAGGTGCTTGGGAGATCAATTCCAAACGCACTGACAAATATCCGAATGTGCCGTAGAGAGGATGACAATAACAAAAGGTGGCCCTACTTGGAACATATAGCAGGCTCTGAAAATATCTTGCTGAAACCTAGGCCATTTCTGCACTACACTGTTATAGTGCTATTATTCCACTTTCAACCTCTTATGGAAATCTGGGTTTTGTAGGTTACTGGGGCCCAAGAGCTCTCTGGCTGAGAATTCTCAATGACCTTCCCTAAACTGCACACCCCAGGACTCCATAGGATGTAGTGGAACAATAGCACTATAACAGTGTAGTGCAGAAATGGCCCTAGATTCTTGGCGAGAGTCTGAGGCCATTTCCGCACTAGCCTGTTACAGTGCTATTATTCCACTTGCAACATCCTGTGGAATCCTGGGGTTTGCAGTTTCGGGAGGGGACCAGGATTCCATAGAATGTTGAAAGTGGAATAATAGCACTGTAACAGGCTAGTGTGGAAATGGCCTGGCTCACAGACAGTCCAAAACTCTTGTTGGTAGCACCTGGTAAACTTGAAACCAACGTTAATAACAACAAGATGAGGAGGAGAAGGGAATGGAGGTTGTTTTATTAAGTGCTGTAGCCCTACTTTTAACCTTTTCTCCCCACTCCGTGCTTTTCTTTTCATCAGTATGTGGTCATTCCTACCCGGCGAGCGACAGCAGTTGCTTTGCAGAGTTTCACTTCGCACCTTCTGGGAGATGCTGGGAGTCCCTACCTGGTTGGATTTGTAAGTGGCTCTTTAACAAACCTGAGTCAGGGTGGTGGAGAGGGATTGGGACTCTTGTTTGTGAGGCATGGGTGGGAGAGAAGGAAGAAGGAAGTTGAAGATCTAAGAAGAACTTGGCGGATGAGGTTTATTGGTATAACAACTTCCAAGAAGTTTATTCTCCAAAGTATGGCACAGTGTCTTCAAGAACAAACAGTTCTGCTTGCCGTAAAATGTATTGAAACTAAATAAAGCTGGACTCACTGCACCCCTGAATATGTTGCAAGGGACATGAAATCCCACAAAAGTGAGAGCCATCCAGTCCAACGCCCTGCTATGCAGGAACACCCATCAAAGCATTCCCAACAGATGGCCATCCAGCCTCTGCTTAAAAACCTCCAAAGAAGGAGACTCCACCACACTCCATGGAGGCAGCAGATTCCACTGTCAGGAACTTCTTCCTGAGGTTCAACTGGAATCTCCTTTCCTGCAGTTTGAATCCATTGCTCCTTTTCCTGGTCTCTGGAGCAGCAGAAAACAAGTTTGCTCCATCTTCAACATGACATCCCTTCAAATATTAAAACATGGCTCTTGTGTCTGCTCTTGACCTTCTCTCCTGCAGACTAAGCATCCCTGGCTCCCTAAGCCACTCCTCATGGGGCTTCATGGCTTCCAGACCCTTCACCATTTTGGTCGCCCTCCTCTGGACATGTTTCGGCTTGTCCACATCCTTCTTGACATTACTTTTGAGAGCCAGTGTGTTGTAGTGATTTTTGTCCTGGAGACCCAGGTTCGATTCTCTGCTCAACTATGGAAAACCTACTGGGTGACCTTGGGCATGTCACACACTCTCAGCCTCCAGAAAACACCATGATAGCTTTGCCTTAGGGTCGCCATGAATCAGAAATGACTTGAAGGCATGCAATAACAAATGTTACTTTTAAAAAAGAACAACTTTGATGAGATCAGAACCCCAAAATTAATAAATGGTAAGTAGGATCATTATTTGCAGTTCGTTACATCCAAGTTCTGGTACAAGGTGGCTCAGGATTGATTGACTGATTGATTGATTGATTGATTGATTGATTGATTGATTGATTGATACTACGTTCTTCATTGTGGGATTTCAGAGTGACAGATAGATAAAACAGCAAACAATTTAAAACACGTTCAGATTAAAACAATAAATAGGCTTAAAGTTAAATAGCTTAAAGTTAAAAGAACTCAATGACTACAACAGCTGAAAACCATCTACACATTCATTAGAAGTAAATGATGTCCAAGAGGCTTTAATACAAAGCCATGGTCGTTTCCGCACTAGACAGTTATAGTGCTATCATTCCACTTTCAACCTCCTGTGGAATTCTGCAGTTTGTAGTTTACTGAGGCCAAAGAGCTCTCAGGCTGAGAATTCTGGATGCCCCAGAATTCCCCAGGGGGTTGAAAGTGGAATAATAGCACTGTAACAGTGCAGTGTGGAAATGGCCCGTGCCTTGATCACCCCTCTGAAAATGTACAGAATTCTCTTGTTCCCCGAAGATTGGACTGGGAGACCTCAAACATAACCTGGAAGGGAAGAAAAAAATGATTCCCACTCCTGATCTAGTCTAGTCTGAGCTCGGAAAAGGTACTATTTTGGATAATAGCGCTTATAACTCCCAGGGATTCTGTGGGTTGTAGTCTGATAAAGTGATTTTCCCCCAACCTCTGAGCCTTTGGATTGATGGCAGCCCCCTGGGGCCTCGCACGTGGAAACTTCTCTCTATTCGGAGGTCTTTTAACTTGGACGCCAGGGACTGGGCTTGGGGGAACTGTAGGCATGCGAAACAGAAACCTGACCCTTGAACTCTGGCTGCCTCCGGGCTCTTATCCCGTGCAGATCGTCTGGCAATTCCTGGAGGGATTGTTGGATCATCAACAGGAGGGAGGCCTAACAATTGGAAAATCCGGTGGAACAATGACGAGAAAGGGATCAGTTTGTTGTTAAGGATCATAAAATTTGTTTTCTGTTGAAAGCCCAAACTGGTCTCACGTATTCTTGCGGGGAAGCCATCCGTTTTCCCCTGACATCTTGAATAAACTGCACTTTCCCGCTGCTCGGAGCATCCGGAAATATACTGACTTCCCTCTTTCCTCTCAACCCCCCTGCCCCGTTACAACTCCCCAATTCTGTTTCCTCTCTAGATCTCAGATGTGATACGGCAAAGTACCAAGGAATCGGCACTCTGGGAGTTCCTCAGTTTAGGCTACGCGCTGATGCTGTGCCCTTTCGTCGTCGTCCTGGGGGGCATGTTTTTCCTTGCCACGGCCCTCTTCTTCCTCAGCGACCGAGCCAAAGCGGAGCAGCAGTGAGTATCTTGACACACAATGCACAAAAAGTTATTCTCATTATTATTATTTTAGTTATATATACATCCCACCTTTTTCTTTGCAGTGGGACTCAAGGCAGCTAACAGTAATCCATGAAAGTAGACCTATAAAGTTTTAAACAACCGTTAAACAATTTATAAAGTTAAAACATGACGTATTAAAAATATTAAATACATTAAAATGCTTTTAAAAAACCTATGCCAACCTTAAAGCAGACCTACACAACGTCAAGAGCCTAAATCCAGTCAATTTATAAAAAGCCCAATGGCACAAAAAATGTCTCAACTTCCCATCAGAGAGCGAGAATGGGACCATCTCCGCACTAGACAGTTACAGTGCTATTATTCCACTTTCAACATCCTATGGAATCCTGGGGTTTGCATTTAGGGAGGGGCCTCAAAGACTCCTGAAAGACCTCAAAGATCCCTCCCTAAACTGCAAAGCCCAGGATCCCATAGGATGTTGAAAGCGGAATAATAGCACTATAACAGTCTAGTGCGGAAATGGCCCTGGTCTCTGTAGGGAGGGAGTTCCAAAGTCTGGGAGTAGCCACCAAGAAGGTCTTCTCCCTTGTTCCCACCAAAAGCACTTGAGAGGATGGTGGGAGAGGGAGAAGGGCTTCTCCAAATGGCCTAGAGATCTAAAGGCTCATATAGTAGGAGAATGGACCTAATGCATTTTTAAGGAGTGCAGAATGGGTTCCTTTTTTTTTTTGCAAACCAGGTTTGCTACTGCACAAATGCCCTGTCAAACAACTCATAATTTTTTTTAAAAAAAAGCCCAATTTATTCCTTGCATAAAACCTTTTTTTGGCACAGGAGACATTGGCCTAAACCCTTTTGTTGGTCCCAACTAGAAAAGACCCTTTCAGTCGGTTGGATTTGCCTATATGCTGAGTCAACACTCAACAGTGGATTCGCTGGGTCTTTTCTATCTGGGACTAACCAGCCAGATTTCTTCCACTGACTCTCATTGAAGTTTATAATGAACACATTCACATTTGTGTCTAATTCTACTCCCTTATTATTTCCAGTTGGATGTCTATCAGCTTTCTAACGGCACAATTTTTCCCCAGCTGCGCAATTTTTTTTTGACTAAGAGTATTCCAAAAAGAAACACACACAAATATGTACCTTGACATGTACCAATTTTTTTAAAAAAACTTAAACCCAGAAAACAGCAGTGGCTTCTGCTTGTGGAATCAACCAGATTTCTAGGACAGTAGAGGGTCTCTATAGATCCGTGAAGGTGGCTGATAATCTCTAACAGAGAAAGATCATCACCTTTCTAGAGTGCAAATATCTATCTACCTTGATTTTGTTGCATTTTCCCCCTTGCATTTTCTTTCCCTCCTTGTTTCATACAGAGCTGTGAAGGGAATTCTGTTAAATTGAATAGATACTTGACATGCATAAAATTCATGTATATTCTAATATGCACTCTTCTGATATACCAACTTTTACACATTTTTCTTAATGTGTTTTGTACACATTTGCTCCTGTTGACGAAGAACGGGCACATTCCAAGATCCACATTTAGAGCTGTGTGCATTTCTTTGCATGAAATTTGGAATGAAAACAAAAAGGAGGCTGGGGAGGAATGTGCCCCTTGTGATTTTTTTCCCCGGTATTGGAAACTGAAAGATAAGCACACACGTTTACTAATGATCTTGCAAACCATAAACTGATAAAAAAAAAAAGATCAGTTAATGCAAATGTCTTTTCCATCCCTGAATCCCTCAGGGGAAGAAAAAAATCAATTCCCAGGTTGGGAAACAACTTGGAACCAAACAACTATGAATTATTATTAAAAGGCAGTGGGGTGAGAAAGACGGGAGAATTGGTGCTAAAGATTAGCTGGAATCTGTGTTCCCTCATCCCTACCCATGTGAAATCTGTCTCGGATTTTTCGGTTTCGTGACGATGAGGCTGCTCGGAGGCTGAGTTCGGGTTATATCAGAGGGTCAGCGTGGCTGAGCCGTGATTGTGGGGAGGGGGCTCCCAGGCCCCCAGCTGCTGCTCTGTTTTGCTCCTAATGCCTGGCCACCTGTCCTCCCCACATGAGGTGATAAGCAGAGAATAAAAAATGCATCAGCAGCATCCAACTGAATTGAGAGAGGAAAAGTTTCACTCCACTGTGGGCGAAAATGAATAATTTGTTTCTGTGCCATTTTCTACCCACATGCAAACATCCTGCTGGATGATTTTGATGTGCAGGAAACACATGAGTTTTGGTGCAAAGCCCCCACATTTTCAGCACAGCAAACCCTCCCCCGTGTTTTCTCTGCAGAAAAGGTCTTCTGGAACATTTTGGGCCATAAAAATACAGGGAGAAAATAGTGCTGAAGTCTTGCTGCTCTATTATTCTTCCCAACGGGATTCCCCAACTGTCAGGAAGCCCAATTTTTTGACTGGGAAACGAGTAATAGAGCATATTTTTTCCATCTCTAGTGATGACAGTGGAACGGGAGAGGAGGGCTTACACAGAAGAGGGACACCAAGGACTCCTCACCCAGCTGCCCTCCAAAACGTAGAGCAGGTATCTCTCACCATTTCCTTCTGCTTGAGGGCCAAAGAGAAAGCAACTTGTTAATCTGTCCTCATTGCTTGAAGCAGCTGCCTGGTACATCCTAGCTTGCGAACCAGACTCTGGAAATTTGCTTTTAAAAGTAATCTGTACCTGCCGGGTCATAAGTTTTCAGTTGGGTAGAAAGTTGCATCTTATTTCCCATCACTTGGAACCTGATGATTGATAAGAGAATGGGATAAACCCTGACCCCCTTCCTGCCAAAAGGGTTCTCAGAGTGCCTAAAAGTAAAGTTAATAAGCAATTAGACAATATTCCTTGTTGCACAAGAGATGGGCAACATCTAAGGCTCTGGGAGCCATTTTTGCCTTTCTCTGAATCCTATTTGGCCGATTGTCCCTGTCTTAAGGGGAAAAAATGCCCCCGTGGAAGATTTCACCCCAGTAGCCTTTGGGGCGTGTAATTTGCCACTTAAATGTAATTCATGCCCTAGGCTTGCTTTAGGCTTCCTAGAAATGGGATTTTTTGGAAACAGGTTTATGATGGGTGCGTGTCAGGATGGGAGGTTTTGATTGGGGTCAGGAGGCAAAAATTGAGGACTGCACTTTCCCTCTCTCTGCACTGCTTTAGTGAAGTTATTTCATCCGCATTCTTGTATTATTTTTGACAGGTGCCTTTCCTGCACCATAGTTTCTGGCATTCCCAGATCCCAGGGTGTAGCTCTGAGTCTTTGCACTAGACTGTTATAGAGCTATTATTCCACTTTCAACATCCTATGGCATCCCGGGGTTTGCAGTCTTTGAGGCCCCTCCCTAAATTGCAAACCCCAGGATTCCATAGGATGCTGAAAGTGGAATAATAGCTGTATAACAGTCTAGTGCGGAAATGGCCTTAGTGTCTGAACCTTCTTCTCTAGCTCTCAAGGCGAAAAGGAGGAAACTCACAGCAAAGCAGTGCATGCATCTATATTTTCTTTGCTTCTTAGTCTTAGGTCCTTTCCGCACCTACCTTCTTGTGTGATCCTCCGGTGGCTCTGCTGGGAAGGGAGCATGATGGCAGTGCTCCCTTCCACATGTGGCCGGCTCCCTGCAGAAGGAAGTGCGCTGGATATGCCGCTTCCTTCCGCAGCACAGCTGGGTACCTTTCCATCCTGTGCTGGTGCAGGAAGCACCGCCATTGCACTTCCTGCCCTTCCACAGAACAGGTAAGTGTGGGATGGTGGTGCAATCACAGGTCATTGACAGGGAAATGATTTAATCCACGATCGCGCCACCTGGGGACGGGAGAGGAGCGGGACCCCAACGATGTGCAGAAGCATCACTGAGGTCCCACTCCTCTCCCATCCCTATGTCAGGATGCAAGGATGCTGCAGAAAAGGCCTTCATCTTAGGCAACATTGAAAAAACCTGCCATTCTGTTAGTGAGATACACATGTGCAAATTGCGCTGCACGTGCAAGGCAAATTATTACCACAGTGTAGCGGATGTGTTCTGCTGACGACAACAGCGGAAGTAAAATGGTGCCTCCAACAAAGTTTTGCATCGTTGTGCACTGCAGCTACACATTCCAGTTGTGCGTTGCGTATCGGAGAGCAATACCCAGTCCTTGACATGTGATGCGCAATGTCATAATTCTTCATAAGAGTTGAATCACACAGGTGGAGCATTTCTCCACATGTGGATATTTATGCTACGCTGAGAGGGGTTGTTGGATTGTACTAGAGTTTAACTTGTAGGTAGCTAATTTGCAAGTAACTTCTAAGCTCTAATCCAGATGCTGCATCTGGATGCCTCTGTCTTTCTTCTTATTTAACCTTCGGTGGGACAACCATCCAGGGAAGGGATGGGGAAGACTTGGCGCATTTATTTCTGCAGTGTGGAGACAGATTCCTCCCTCTCCCGTGGGCATCCCCGTGACAGCTAGCAAAGTACAATCACACTATGACTGAAAAGACCCAGGTTCAAATCTTCACTCCACTAAAAAGTTGCTTGGGGGACCTTGGCTTAATCATTTCTATATCAGCTTGACCTACCTCACAGGGTTGTTGTACGGATAGGGTTGTGAGAGGGGAACCGTGCAGATCTCTGCATTCCTTTGTAAGGCCCATGTGATAAAAAATCAACAGAAGTGGTGTGGAGTCTGAAGACTCCTTTCACCTTGATAAAAGACACAGAGCTTGGGAAAGTTCCTTTTTTGCATGACAACTCCTGTAAGAGTTCTGGGCATTGTCATGCAAAAAAGGTAGGCTTCCAAGCTCTGGGGAAACACACACAGAACAAACAAGTTCCTATTTTATCTCAGTACAGAAATAGGCATAGCATATTGTATGAAATGAATGTGCATGTACGTGTGTGTAAAAAAGAGGGAGAAGGGGTAATATTTGGGTGCAGAGTCACTTCTTTAAAAACCTCTTCTCCCTGAGCCTTTTGTGTCGCATATTCAAAAGAAAAACAACAAAAATAAGCTGGACTACGTGTTTTTCAGTTCTGATTTGGATCACCTCACCATTGGCAACTCCAATAACTCAGAAGATGCTGCCACATGATAACCACAAGAGATTTTTGGGGGTTAGTTTGTATATATTTTTTTTCATTGTCCTTTTTGGAAAAAAAAAATCTACTGATTGCTTGCCAGGAGAACGGCTGGGGTGGAGAGAGCCTACCATATATATAAATATTTTCAACACCAAAAGAAAACATAGAGATTTCTTCCCATCAGGCAAAGAAGGGTTTGGAATGGACCGAGGGATGGACTTTTTGTGGGGAGATGTTCTAAAAACATGTGGTTCCAGCGGCATGTTTGTGGGGCCGCGCTGACGTTAAGCGATACGTTTTTTGAGCAGATTTTGAGACCCACGTGTTTATTTTAATGTATTATGGATTTAGATCCCTAACCCACACCAGTCCTTCTATGTCTCTGGTTGACGGGTTATGAAAGTTCCTTCTGGAGTGATGTGGTCCAGTCCTCATTCCTTCCTTGTCCTTAGAGAGGCCTCTTCCCTCAACCAAACTATGTATACCTCAACATTAATGGAATCCTGGGCTAAAGAAACTCAATTCCTCAAGCTCTCTAAACTGTGCATCGTGAGGAAATTTGCATAATTTATTCTGTTTTGCACATTTTAATTTTGCTCATCATAGCAAGGAGCTGGGCAAAATTCCAAATTCCCCAATCTGAGATGATGGAACTCTTTGTTCCACGGTTCTCCTGGTTGCTGACATTTCGGCATCCTTTCCATCATCCGGATGCTTGGCGGTCACGAGGACTAGCAACTCTGCCGAATGTTTTTTTAAAAGACAAGATCCTAAGGAAGTGGCACAGTACTGTATTCAGATCTTTTGTCCACCCCTAAAATATCCACATATCTCTGTCCTTAGAGACCTTGGAGATAATATAGGAACTTCCAAAACATAAATCTGGAAGACAAATTAAGAGCTATCAATGACAGCACCCTGCCAGTGCAGAAATCCACAGCCGAAGTAGCCCTGAGAGATGGCCACCTACCCTCTATTTAAAATCTTCCAAGGAAGGAGAATTTGTTACCTTCTGATGTAATTTGTTCCACTCGTGAGCAGCTCTTATAATCTGGAAGTTCTTCCTAATGCACGAAGCAGCTGCAATATATCCCTGATAGGCGGTCGCCCTGCCTCTGCATATCTACATCCAGTGAAGGGGAGCTCTCCCTCCCACCACTGGCCATCTCTCCCATGAGAATCTTCCCGTAAAGCTCAGATGAAATCCCTTCCTTGCAATTTCATCCCACTCCTTTTAGTCTTCTTCTCTGGGACGATGGAGAATGTGTCCGTTCTGTCTGCTGCGGCAAGATAGCCCTTTAGATCTAAATACCCCTGTTGTGCCTCTACTTAATTATAGAATCATAGAATCATAGACTTGGAAGAGACCCCAAAGGCCATGCATCCAACCCCCTTCTGCCATGCAGGAACCCACATCAAAGTGCTCCCGACAGATGGCCATCCAGCCTCTGCTTAAAGACCTCCAAAGAAGGAGACTCCACCACACCCCACGGAGGCAGCAGAATCCACAGCTCTGACCGTCAGGAAGTTCTTCCTGAGGTTCAAGTGGAATCTCCTTTCCTGCAGTTTGAATCCGTTGTCCCTTGTCCTGGTCTCTGGAGCAGCAGAAAACAAGTCTGCTCCCTCCTCGACATGACATCCCTTTGGATACTTAAACGTGGCTACTCTTAACTTTCTCTTCTGTGGACTAAACATAGGCAGCTCACTGAGCCGCTCCATGTTCCATTAATCTTCTCCATGCTCCTCATATCGAGCTCTTTCAGCCATTCCACATAGGACACGGGTTCCAGAGCTATCAGCACTTTCCCTTTGCACAGGCTCCTCTGTGACCTTTCCGTGAAGTGCATACAGAGCCTGGCATCCTGTTCGTGGCATGACCAAGCATCAATCTACCTTACACGTGCATATATCTTTTTATTGCTGCAGAGGTTGGTATTCTCTTCCGTCCTCCACAACGATGCCTCTCCTCCCCCCAGTACTCACCCTTTTATGCCATAGCACCCTCAAACAGCCATTCTATGAGAATGTCCCCGTAGAGCCTTTCTGCACTACACCAGTGGTTCTCAACCTGTGGGTCCCCAGATGTTTTTGGACTTCAGCTCCCAGAAGCCCCAGCCACTATGGTCAATGCTCAGGGCATTGCTGGGGAGGTGTGAGACAGGAGGTGCCCTTGCACCCATGTCCTGCTGGAGAAGTGGCCACCGTATCAACAAAACATTGACTAGATAGCCCTTTGGTGAGATGCAATAGAGCTCTTAGATTCTTATATGTCCTGATCTTTCATTTCTTGGCCCATTCCTCCAGACATGCTCCAGAGTGCCAGGGTTCTTCTTAAAACAAGAATCCCTGGCAGATGCAAGCTCTTTTTTTCGTTGAACAACCCCATGGACAGCAATTCTAAAAGGCTTCCCTTGTGTTTTTGGTTTGGGGAATTTCTCAAAATATTTATACATATGGTGGGTTTCAGCTAGGATCAGTTTTTCACATTGAGTGCTGCTTGCTCCGAAAGAATGCAGGCTTGCCAGCCTTCTGTGATTTAAAAATAAGCAAAGCTGCATGAATTATAATAGTAAACAATCACAAAATTGGCTGCAAAAACCTGGAATTAAGCAAATTGCTGGAAATGGCAAGAGCTGGCAATATTGCTGAACTGCAGGGGGAAAGGGAAGAAATTGTTCTGAAGGCACGTGCTGCTTCCTTTCGCTAAATCTGCTCTGAGAATGCTTAAGATGGCATTGCATGAATTTCTGATAAATAGCGCAACGGCCTCCAAGCAACAAAGCAGCCGCCCACACCGGAGCACACCAGCTGCCCCATTGTACTGTATTGGGATCTCGGCTGTTACCGTTCATGAGTTTGTTCTTTCCTCACAGTGAGTTGGATCCAGATTTAGGCATATGGGGCACATGTGAACACCCTGCAAAAAGCGTTAGACCTAAGCCAGCATGGCTAATATTAACATTACACGCATATGACGACATCAGATAATCTCTGGCAACATCACATAGTTTGATGGCAACTGGTAACATCAGACGAAGCGAGATGCTGGCAACAAAACCGAAAGCCAAGTAAAAATTGTTTGTCCTTAAGGTGCCACCAGACTCTTAAGTTGTTATGACCGACTTAAGTGTCATTGGTTTCAGTCGGCCGGCTCTAAATATGTCCATCTCTGGATCCTACCCATGGCTGCTAGAGTTGGCTGCTCATATAGAGAAACAGTAAGTCTTAGCAGACTGTGCAAGTTTTAAATTGGTTTGATTCGTTGTGTATTTATTGGTGCAGAAACACACTTGTATGCCTGGGAGAGGAAGGCTTTGTTTTCCTTTTAACAGGAACATTTTTGTCTTAGAGGAGACGTGTCCTTCTGTGTGACTTTAAAGAAGGAAGGGATGCTGCTCCTAAGGAGGAATCAGGGCCATCTGGAGTGAGAGGCAAAGGGTGCGCTCCAAAAACAGGATGGGCAGGTCAGATTATGGCTTTCAGAAGGCCAGAACAAGGTGGTATGGCCAAAAACGGTCAAGTGGTCAAGCTCTAGAGTATGCAATCTGAGGCCATTTCCGCACTGCACCGTGATAGTGCTATTATCCCACTTTCAACCTCCTATTGAATCCCGGGGTTTGCAGTTCAGGGACGGGCATTTAGAATTCTCAGCCGGAGAGCTCTTTGCCCTTAGTAAACTACAAACCCCAGAATTCCACAGAACGTTGAAAGTGGAATAAAAGCACTATAACAGTGTAGTGTGGAAATGGCCTGAGAAGACAAGGAAAAGCAGGGCCGTCCATTTAGCTACTTCTCGGACAAAGGAGTTGCTTCCAGCGAGGAACCAAAAGCCAGAAGGACATTTATTGACTCCGCAGGTCACCTGATTCTCCTGGGCTGCAATTTCTCTTCCAGCCACTGGAAGAGGGGCGCTGTGGAGCAAGATGATTTTCACTCATCTGCGCTTCACTCTCCAAACTTTCCGAGTTTCATGAAAGAGTAGTAATGTGTCTAGCCGTGCCATCGAAAGTCTCTCATTCAAGATTGCTGGCCCTTTACAGGAAGTGCCTGCCTCATGTTATTCCAAAAAAAAAAAAAAAAATCAAAACCCTTTTCATTATTAATCAGAAGAACCTTTTAAGTGAATTTGTAGTAGTAAATGTAATATGTACTAAATTGATTTTCAAATGATCAATCCTAATTATGAATTGGCTAAGCTGCATTGACTTTTAATTTAGCTTGGCATTCGTTATTTTGTGCTTCTATGCTGTTAAGCCACCTAACCAATTTTTTAAAATGAAATTGCTGTTTGTAGTCTTTTCTTGACATGCTGGCTTTCTGTGTGCAGGTACAGAGGAGAAACGGTGCAGGGGAAGTATTCCAGGATGCAGGTCTCACCCCATCCCTCGCAGTCTAAAACTTAGACAGTTTAGATCCAGATTGACTGTCTCAGAGATAACTGGGCTTTATCAGTGCCTTCCAGGCTCTCTTATCTGAGACATATGAGATGGTGATTGGGGTTTTTTTGCAGCTTAAAAAGTCTAGAAGCAACACCAAGAGTGTTGGGAGGATGAAGGGGGCTGCGAGGGAGTTGCAGCTGACCTTTAAGGCTTTCCTGGAAGAATCTTCCTTCAAGAGACTGAATTTGAGAACCCAAACCCAGTGGTGTAATTCTCGGATACAGCTTCTTTTTTTGGTTGCCTCTGGAGTCAGGATTTCTAAACTCTTTTCCCAGCAGCGTTGGTTACAGGGAGCAGAAGTGATGTGTGTTTACTGCTTTGGCCCAAAGATGCTCAAATATCAAACCAAATTATAGCAGCAGATAAAATCTCTGGGGGTTTTCCTTGCTTTGGTTTACATATCTGTATGCATGTTTCTCTTTGCCTCTGTTTGGCAACCCTGGTGGAGAAAGGCCTTTTCCCCATGCCCTGATACATAACCTTTCTTAAACTGAAGATGCCAAGGAGGTACTTGGGGTCTTCTGGATGTGGGAGATGCTCACTGGAAATGCCTGGGGTCTTTGCCATGTAGATCATGTATTCCACCACCAGTCTAACAACATGCCCTCCGCTGGGTTGAAAAATCCAAAGGGGTATGTCTTCCTTGGGTTGAATAAAATAATAGGAAAATAGAATGACCTCACCACATTATGAATGCCAGCCGAGATCCTGCAGCCTCAGATGTAACTATGACAGTGAAGTCAATCATCATAGCTATATCTAATGATACCTGCCCCCCCACCAAAAAAAGAACCGCTTTGCCAGCTAGGCAGCACCCTAACCAAAGGGTTTCCAAGGCACTGCAGGTCGGAGTGCTGAGAAATGTCATCTGAGGCACTTTTGCTCATGTGGCACATTGAGAACAAGCAGTTGGAGAAGCCCCTCGGGGTCCCACCTGAACCACTTTTTTCAATGCGCCTGCAGTCCAGGACAGTACTGCAGATTTTATTCCAAACACCCCAATCCGTAGTGCCTCGAAGACCTTGTGACTGGGGAGCTGCCTGGCCAAATACGTGGGGATTTGGGGTCACATTCAGTCCTTACTGACTGTAAACGTGAATCCCAAAGGTTATACTATCTTAAATCCAGTTTAGGATTCTGTAACTAGCAAATAGGATGGCAGCCACCATTCAAAGATACACTTTGGCAGCTGCAAACAGGGCCCTAGAACCGCAGGACATCTCTTCCTCCTTCTCTCTGTTGGAAACTTTGTGACGGAAGACTTAAGAGAAAGGGATCTTTGAACTATAGGCAGAAGAAATTTATCAAGTGCTAGGGCACAGAAGGCCCCAGATTCAATCCTGTCTCCAGGATCATGTGAAAGGTGTTGGGAAAGGCATTGCCAGTCAGTGGAATTGGTAGCTTTGATGAGTCTAAACTGGAACGTGTCCAGAGGAGGGCGACCAAAATGGTGAAGGGTCTGGAAGCCATGAAGCCCTATGAGGAATGGGTTAGGGTGCCAGGGATGTTTAGTCTGCAGAAGAGGAGGTTAAGAGGGGACCTGATAGCCATGTTTAAATATTTGAAGGGATGTCGTGTCAAGAAGGGAACAGGCTTCTTTTCTGCTGCTCCAGGGACTAGGACAAGGAGATTCCACATAAACCTTCCTGATGGTCAGGGCTGTCCGGCAGTGGAATCTGCTGCCTCCATGGAGTGTGATGGAGTCTCCTTCTTTGGAGGTTTTGAAGCAGAGGCCGGATGGCCATCTGTCGGGAGTGCTTTGAGGGTGTTCCTGCATGGCAGAAGAGGGTTGGACTGGATGGCCCCTGGGGTCTCTTCCAACTCTAGGATTCTATGATTTCATCCTCTCTTTTACCTCTTCCGCTGCCACAGCGTGCCACAAAAATCTGGGTAAAGCAAGATGTGTGCAGAATTCTCGCTTTGTTTTAAAGGAGAATTACTCTCCTAGGAGTATCATTCTCCTTTAAACAAGGTCTGTGCTTCCTGCATGTCTTGCTTTAATACTGAAATGCCAATTTTAAAATTTGCCGAATTTAACTGGAGATGGAGTGATGGGGGAGGACTTTATACAGCCTACCTGTTGCCAGTCCTGGTGTAAGTGATTCTGTTTGATTGTGTGGCTGTGGAAAATTACAATAGTGAGGTTTGTTTCAATGATACTGGGCCATTGTTTTGACTAGAGTGAGAAGAAGGCAATTGATGTCCAGAGGGATTGTAGCTCAGTGGTCTAGCACTTGTTCTGGTGTCCTTCGATGCATGGTGAGTCTGCAGCAAACCTGTCACTTGGTTTTCTTGGCAAGATATGTTCAGAGGGATTTTTGCCATTGCCTTCCTCAGAGGCTGAGAGAGTGTGACTTGCCCAAGGTCACCCAGTAGGTTTCCATTGCTGAGCGGGGATTTGAACCCTGGTTTCTAGAATCTCTGTCAAGCACACAAACCACTATGCCAGGCTGGGCTCCATCGCTGTAGAATTAGCAATCAACAAATCAAACATAATCCACCTCACATGTATTTCAGCAGCTGAGGTGTCCCTATGAGCTCCATCATCCACAGTGTGCTCTTTCTGGATTTTTTTTCTCTCACACAAGCAAGTTTGGGGTGGAATATAAGAGGCAAAATACTTGCTTCAAGGGACGCAAACACAAAGCTGCTTATATACATTCATATGTGCAGAACTGTACTACTTCTCCCTTCTCTTTCATTGGTTTCTATCATCATCGTCATCGTCGTCATCTATCAGTTTTAAAAGTCACACAATATTTTGCACAGGTTCCAAAGGCTGGTTCCGTTAAAAGAAGATGGGCTAGTGCTAAAAGTATGTTGTACCTTCCGAACAGGGAACACCAGGGGCTATCAGATCCCGCGGAGGATTTTGCCAGCTTCCCTATTTAGGACAGAACGTTGCATCCAGATAGTTTGATGTTCAGTGTCTGGCATTTCCACTGAGAGGATCTTAGGACCTTTCCGCCCTACGTTGTTATAGTGCTATCATTCCACTTCCAACTTCCTGGGGAATTCTGGGGTTTGTAGTTTACTGAAACCAAAGGGCTCTCTGGCTGAGACTTCTAAAGGCCCCTCCCTAAACTGCAAACCCCAGGATTCCATAGGATGTGGAAAGTGGAACAATAGCACTGTAACAGTGTAGTGCAGAAATGGCCCTAGAGAAATATATTGAAAGGCTTGGGAGGACACCAGAAAGAGAGAAGATTGTGGTCGACAGAGCCCAGTTTTGTCACCCCTGGTATGAACTAGAACAGGGGTGGGTCGCTTGGTAAAATGGGGGGGGTAAAGTTTCACCTTGATACCTATCATTCTACCACTCCAGCTTTAGAAAGGTAACCAGTCAATCTGTTAGCTGACCAGACAATTTTAATGGGGGGGGGGTGGCTTGCCATGGAGCTGTATCCATTGATATCGGGGTGGGCAAAGTGTAGCCCATGGTCTACATGTAGCCCTCAAGGGGGTCAATTTTTTTGGAGGGTCAAAAAATGGACCCCAAAATGCCCTCTAAATTTTATAAGTTAAAACTCTCCTTACGAGAAGCCTTGAAGAATGGGAAAAGCTGTAATTTTTTTGAAGGAGTGCTGCTAGATTTACTACCATGATTTTGCAAGACTTGTTACTATGGCGTTCCGTGAAAAGAGGGACGCAATGGGATGAGTGATTTGCCAGGAAGGCTAGCAGCTTTGAGGCTGAGAGGGTGGTTAAGGAGATAAGTGGATAAGTAGCCATGGAAAGCACACCCTCCCTGCTTCCCGCTTGCTGGATTATCTATTTACAACGGCTTCTGCCCTCGACCGGAGCCTGGGAGACCCAGATTTGCAGAAACCCTCGCCATTGTGGCCTGGCTGTATTTGTGCCTGGAAATCAGACATACAAAAACTGTCTGGGCCACAGGCTTTCTCTTTTCTTTCCTTACTAACCTGTCTGTTTTTATTCAACATCCTTCCTCTTTCCGTGCTGCTCGCTTCACACCTGTGCTTCACTTGCAGGTGAGGGAAAGGTAACTTTTCCCCCTTTTTTTATTAGTCACATACTTAATGTACATTAATATATACTGCATTACAATATTATTACAAGGAAAAAAAGTTTTTTACAACAATGCATTTTCGACCGATCAAACCTATCCTCCTGCTGCCCTCCAAACGGCTAACAAAGGATCCAGACCCATTTGTGTCCATTTATATCTGTAAGCTTTTCAGAGATAGGAGACACAAACTTAAATCATTTTTATCACATCATACCCTGATTTTTCTTTTACTTTCTCAGTCATTATTTTCCAGTTATGATTCTTTTTTCCAGTTATGACTCCATGATTCTTTGCAACAATATCCACTAACCTTCTTTCCCTAAGAAAATCACATAATATAACTTCTTAGGGAGAGGTAACTGGCCTCTTTCCTTCCCAGATGAGTTTGCACAGTTGCTGCTTCAGGCTATTAGTGTGCTATACCAGCAGTAGCTATGCTGGTGTAGACAGTGGCAGCAAGAAGAAAAAGCTTGCGGGCCCAGCAGCCGTGGAGGAAGTGAAGTGTTGGAGAAGTAGAAAGCAGTTCGGAACCTGCAGATTGAAGCTCCATTCTATTAGTAATATCTACAGGACTAAGTTGCAATACAGAAATAGCATGGATTTCGTGGATAATGTGCAATGGTTGTATCCGGCTGACGGTGGTGGAGGTAGATGAAGGACCATTGCTCCTGCAACTGCAGATTGCTTTGCATGATCTGGAGGATTTATGTTCAAAACGACGCCAGAAGATAGTTCCTCATCGTCGGATGCTTCATTGATTTATAACGTGGGGCTGGTATTCAGTATTTCAGTTACGGGTTCGTAACCTAGATCTGTATTCAGTAAGGCGACGTAATTTTACTGGTAAACCTATGTAAATGCCACCCCAGCCCATCTTAAGAACCAGCAGCCAGATTGGACAAAGAAGATCCCTTCAGCTGGCTCCAAATCAGGCAGGATCCCTGTCACAAGTCCTTGTCAAAGCTTCACTCACTGGTGCTAGGGAAATGAGAATGTCATGCTCTTTGGACCAGCTGAATGGATCCCCTTCAGCCGATCGAGCAGCTGGCTCTTAAGGTGGACAGTGGGGAGGATTAGGCCAGAAGAGATTACATAGGCAATTTCCGCACAAGACTGTTGTAGTGCTGTTATTCCACTTTCAACTTCCTATGGAGTCCTGGGGTTTGCAGTTTAGGGATGAAGGAATTGGATGAAGGAGTGGAGGGCATGCTGATCCAATTTGCAGATGACACCAAATTGGGAGAGGTTGCTAATACGCCAGAGGACAGGATCAGAATTCAGAAGGGCCTTGACAAGATTGGAGACCTGGGCCAAAGCCAACAAAATGAATTTTAACAGAGAGAAGTGTAAAGTCCTGTGCTTAAGCAGAAAAAAATGGAATGCACAAATATAGGATTGGGGACATGTGACTGGGTAGCATTACATGTGAAAGGGATCTAGTAATTTTGGTGGACCACAAGCTGGACATGAGTCAGCAGTGTGATGCAGCAGCCAAGAAAACCAACGCAATTCTTGGTTGCATCAATAGGAGTATGGTGCCTAGATCAAGGGAGGTAATGGTACCACTCTATCCTGCTTTGGTTAGGCCTCACACTGAATAAAGCTGTGTCCAGCTCTGGGCACCTCAATTTAAGGATATGGGCAAGCTGGAGCGTGTCCAGAGGAGGGCAACCAAAATGGTGAAGGGTCTGGAAGCCATGAAGCCCTCTGAGGAGCAGCTTCAGGAGCTGGGGATGTTTAGTCTGCAGGAGAGAAGGTTGAGAGGGGACATGAGAGCCATGCTTAAATATTTGAAGAGATGTCCTGTCGAGGGGGGAGCAGGCTTGTTTTCTGCTGCTCCAGAGACCAGGACAATGGATTCAAGCTTCAGGGAAGGAGATTCCACTTGAACCTCAGGAAGAACTTCTCGATGGTGAGAGCTGCCCGGCAGTGGAATCTGCTGCCTTGGAGTGTAGTGGAATCTCCTTCTTTGGAGGTTTTTAAGCAGAGGCTGGATGGCCGTGTGTTAGGAGTGCTTTGAGGGTATTCCTGCATGGCAGAAGGGGGCTGAACTGGGTGGCCCCGGGGGTCTCTTCCAACTCTTACGATTCTATAGGGAGAGGCCTTTAGAATTCTCAGCCAGGGAGCTCTTTGGCCTCAGTAAACTACAAACCCCAGAATTCCACAGAATTTCGGAAGTGGAACAATAGCACTATTAGTTACATCTCCTTAATTAAGTTGCTAATCTAGGATTCCAGCAGGGGGTCTGTAAAACCCAGTTTCCTGCCATGGCACGGTAAAAGATGGTTGACGCTTCCACTTTTTTCCCACTTATAAAGACCCTTCTTGGCTTTCGTGCTCCTGCTGAGCTGCCCTGTAATATATACATGGTTGCAGAATGCCCGCAACAGCTCTTTCACTTCCACAAAATCATTGGACTGCTCTGGCCACCTCTAAATCTTTTAAGAAAAAAGAAAGACAAACGAAAATGGAAGACTGAAGGGGGAAAAACGGACAGACATAGACAATGGTGCAAATAATGGGGACATAGAGTGGTGGAGAGGGAAGACACTACACAATAATAGTGCTATGATTCCACATTAACTGTCATGGATTCCTGGGATTTGTAGTTTAAGGAACGGTACTTGGAATTCTGAAGCAGAGATCTCTATTCCTTCTTTGAACTACAAACCCCACAATCACATAGGATGCTGCCGTGGCGGCTAAAGTGGAATGATAACGGTATAACTATGTAGTGGCATAAAAGGATCCTGTGTCTAAAATTCGGACTGCAATCAAGAATCAATATTTCTTTCCCCTGAGCTGTTTCTGATTTATGCCATGGAAGACAAACCAAGAGATCAATAAACCGCTACAGGGAAGTGGTTTGGGCCGATATTCATTTATAACCATTCCAGCAGATAAGCCTGAGATTAAACCCATTCATCATAAGCAAGGCCAGGACGCAAAGGGCCAGGGGTCACAGACTTTGGTAATGAGTTTATCCAGCATGGTCTTCTGAGAAGGAACTGTGCTGTCTTGCACAGATTAGGGATCAGACAGATTTCTGTTAGGAAAATTCTGGTCTCTCAGACACAGAGATTAGGGAACTTTCCCTGGCCGCCCATATTCAGAGTCGTGCAATTGTCAAGTGGGTGAAATGATGGATTCACTCCTAACCACACTTTCCATTCGTGTTGTAATATACAGCTTGGCTTTGCCGGATACTGAAAAATAGAAAATACTAGCATAAATTCTAGCCCGGGATTTTATTTTCTCACAAGTAATACTTGTTAGAAAGAGCTGAGGTCCTGTGTCTCTAATTCCCCAAACTGTCTTGTCCAGTACTTGCAACTTTTCCCCATATTCCACAATCCAATCTGCATTCAGAGTTATTAATACGGAGGGGTTGGGTTGCTGAGGGAAATTCACTGCCCTCCTGAACTTCAAGTGGAATCTCTTTTCCTGTAGTTTGAATCCACTGCTCCTTGTCCTCGTCTCTGGGGCAGCAGAAAACAAACTTGCTCCATCTCCGATATGACATCCCTTTCAAATATTTAAACGTGGCTCTCATGTCCCCTCTTAACCTTCTCTTCTGCAGACTAAACATCCCCAGCTCCCTCAGCTGCTGCTCATGGGGTTTCATGGCTTCCAGGCCCTTCACCGTTTTGGTCGCCCTCCTCTGGACAGGCTCCAGCTTCAAATGCCTCAAGAGCTGTCACAGAGAGGAGAGGGCAGGTTTGCTCTCTGCTGCCCCAGAGGGAAGGAACAGGGCTAATGGTTTGAAGTTACAGGAGAATAGATTTCAAATGAACATGAGAAGAGACTTGGGCCATTTCCACACTACACCTATATAGTGCTATTATTCCACCTTCAACACCCTATAGAATTCTGGGATTTGTAGTTTACTGAGAATTCTAAAGGCCTCTCCCTAAGCTCTGACGCCCATAGGATGTTGAAAGTGGAATAACAGTGTCGTGCAGAAATGGCCTGGATTAAAGCAGGTTGACAGTGGAACCAACTGGATAGAGAAATGGTGGGTCTCTTTCTCTGGACGTTTCCAAAATGAGGCTGAACAGCTACCTGCCAGGGATGCTATAGGTGGACTCCCTATATTGGGCGGGGGGTGATGGTGTTGTTCTTTATGGCCTATGGGACCCCTTCCAACTTTATGATTCTACAAAGGATGATTCCCAGAATTCGCCATCTGTCATGGTTACTGATCATCCTGGTTCTGGACATTGTAGTCCCCCGAAATAACATTTCTGTGTTCTTTATGTAATTTTACAAAACTACTTCAAACACATGTTTTTTTCATGCACACCCACATTGGGATCATGTGTGCGTCTGAAAAACTGTGCAGCAGCAATATTTTCTTCAGGGTTTTTCGCAGCTTTTGCAAGCATAAAACAGCAATGATGAATGTTTCGTTTGAAAGCAATTAGCACAGATGCTTAGGGGGTGGAAGTCCTATTTGTTGTATTCGACCAGACGGTGCAAGATGAGCTGGAGGTAACGGGTGCCTCCTTGACTCTATGATTCTTATGATTTCTTTGGAAAGCAGTATGCAAGGCAGAGATTTATGCTTTCTGCTTCAGTCCGGTTGCTGTCATCCCACTCGAATTGTAGGACAAGGTGATCTTCTGAATTTTTGAGTTTGTTGTTTTACTTGGACTTGGGTTCTGAATGTGGTGGAGGGGGGAAGAGTACTTTGTCCTTTAAAGCTGTGCTTCCTAGGGAAAACAAGGAACAAAATGCTATTGATTTAGTTCTCTTTTTAAGGCTGGCTCTTATCCTTGGGGAGGGAAAGGAAACTAGATAAAAGGCTTGAATTTCTCCTCTCTTAAAACTGCCAAAGGAAAGCAAGTCTGACCTCTCTACGGAACACTGGGAAAATGTAAACCTTGATGGACATTTTGGAGCATCAGTGGATGAAAGAGATAAAGCAAAGAGATAAAGCAGCGCAGAGAGAAAAGGCTGATAATTTTTGTGCCGTAGGGGAGCTGGGGTAAGACCTCCATCAAGAGCAGACTGGGGAGGCCTTTGGGAGAGAGGACTAGGACCTTGAAGTTTTGGACACTAGAGATGGACAAAACAGATTTAATGTGGGTCATAGACATTGTGTGCGTGTGTTCCTCCCTGGGATGTAGAGATCTTTCACTCCAGATCTCTTCATTGTCTTTCTGTCCTTGCTCCGTATCAGGTTGCAAAACTTGGTAGTTACTTTCTCCATTGAAGGTTTATGTAATTTTTAAAGCATTTTTCCCAACATAGACATTTATTTGCACAATTTATTGAATTTGTCCAACATTTCTAAAGTGTATGTTTGCATACCTTTTTCTCCTGATGTGCATTTCAAAAGAACATCCAGGTTGTTTTGAATATGCTTTGTTTCTTGGAATGCCCTGGGATCCTCATCAATGTGCAAACTCCCATTTTCTTGCAGCACGTCTAGGAGGTACAGAAATGCTTCCTTCTCTGAGACTGTCCTACCCAGCTAAATCTCTCTCCATCTCTTGTTTCTGTCTGATAAGTTTGTTCCATCTTGCTCCCCTTCTTTTAAGGAGGGTGAGAAAAATGATAAAAAGGCCTGGAAACCATGCGCCATGAGGACTGGCTTAAGAAGCTGAGCGTGTTTAGCCTGGAGAAAAGAAAGTTAAGAGGCAACATGATAGCCGTTGTTTAAACATCTGTAGGGATGTTACAAAGATGATGGAGCAAGCTTGTTTTCTGCTGCTCCAGAGACTGGGACAAGAAGCAATGGCTTCAGACTTCTGAACATTAGGAAGAACTTTCTGATGGCAAGAGCAGTTTGACAGTGGAATTACGCTGCTGCCTGGGAGTGTGGTGGAGTCTCCTTCTTTGGATGTTTTTATACAGAGGTTGGATGGCCATCTGTTAAAGGAAGTGCTTTGATGGTATATTTCTGCATGGCAGAATGGAGTTGGACTGGATGGCCCTTGTGGTCTCTTCCAACTCTGTGATGCTATGTTGACAGATCTCTTTTCCTCCCTGAATTCATCAAATCCCCCTTTAAAGGTGTCCAACCCATATTCTCTTTTGCTGTGCCCACCCGTATCTCCCAGGAAGCGGCAGCACCAAACTCTTGCATTAACATTTTAAACAGACTAATTATATTGTGGTTTTCCCTTTGGGCAACCTGGCCTCTGATTTGTCAGGCGAAAGCCAGCTCCCTGGAAGGCTGTGAGCTACTGTCGCGGCCTATCAAGCGCTGTGCTGCTGAATGGATTATTTTTAGAGCGGCTCTTAGCTGTTCTTGCCTGTGCTTTCCTTCCCCGCATAAATTTTAGACTTCGTTTCTATTACTTTAATGTTTAGCTGGTCAGTCAGTTTGATCAATGCAGTTAAAGTAATTCTTGGATGGATTATTGTTTTTCTTTTTCAAAAGGGAAAGAATATTTTGTTTTACATTTATTTCATCCGAAGTGTAAGAGTTCCAGGGAGGAAGGAGGGAAGGAGGGAAGGAAGGAAGGAAGGAAGGAAGGAAGGAAGGAAGGAAGGAAGGAAGGAAGGAAGGAAGGAAGACAGACAGACACACACACACATTCAAACAGGTTTATAGTTCAAATCAAACATAGGCAAATTGTAAACCTCCAGATGTTGGAGTGCAGTTGACAACATCTGCAGCATTGGCGATGCTGGCGAGGAGCGATGGAAGTTGCTTTCCAACATCTAGAGGGCTGCACGTTCCCTCACCCGAGGTTAAATATTGTCCACATCTTAAGTTGCAATCTTGAATTCCAGATAGTGCAGGAATCATGTGGGCCCTCATAATGTCACAGGATTACAATTCCTAGCATTCTTCACCCTTGGCTATAATGGCTCGGGCTTCTGGGACTTGCGGTATATTAACATCCAGAGGGCTACATGGGTCCTTCCCTCCACTGTACACTTGGGGGTCAGCTCACTGAATGCAGGGGTATTTCCTTCAGAATAGACATTTTCCCCTTTGTTTGGAAGTTTTGAAACAGAGGTTGGATGGCCATTTCTCTTGAATGCTTTAGCTCTAGATTCCTACATGGCAGGGGGTTGGACTTCATGTTCATTGGGACCTTTCCAGCTCTGATTCTAGGACTCTATGAAATGTGTGCGTTCATTTGTGGTTTCCTCCAGCGATTTCTGTGGGAGATTTGGTGACCTTTGTGTTCTTTCTAACTGTGTTGTTTTCAACCCAAATGGCACAAATTTTACAGGTTACATTTATGCTGCTACCACCAGCAGCCCAGGCCTTAGTCCTACCCTGTTTCAGAACGGTAGAACAAAGAGTTAACATTTGATAAGCAGTTTTGAAAGGAGGCACAGATATGGTCTAGGAGCCATCTAAACCGGTGGTTCTCAAACTTTGGTATTCCAGGTGTATGGGCATCAACTCCCAGAATCCCTGATGTCAGTTGTCTGGGACTTCTGGGAGTTGAAGTCCAAATCACTTAGAGGACCAAAGTCTGAGACCCATTACTAAGGCCATTTCGGCACCTTACCCTTTTCCATTGTCCTCCTGTTATCACACCAGCAGCACCTTTGCCAGGATGGAAGCGTGTCCCCAACACTCCCTTCCACACCCGGTCGGCTGCCTGCACATGGGAGCGCAGGCAATGCGCACCTTCCTTCAGCAGTGCAGCCAACTTCTTTCCCATGATGTACTGGGGAAGGAAGTGCCTAGATCGCGCTTCTGCCCGTTCCACATGGCCATTGGCAACAGGAGCATTCTCACAATCATCGGCCGTTACTGGATGTTTTCCAGGAATGGAATATCCCATGATCACTACGGGTGGGGACACGTTGGCAGCAGGACTGTGACAAAGCACGACTCATGGACCAGCAGCAACATGTTCCCGCCATGAGACAGCAATGTCATGTGGAACTGAACTAAGCAGAGCTATCCATTCTGTCAGGCTCACTGGAGTCATCTGGCCCAGCCTTTGCTCAGTGCAAGATCCACTTGGCTGGATAATACAGCCATCCCATCTGCTGGCTGTCCATCCTCTGTTTCAATCGCTGCAGTGGCAAAATGCCAACTAAAGCCAGGAGAAGAAACCCGGTTTAATCTCAGTAAAGTGATAGGGACCCATGAATTTACTAAAGCAGAGAAGCAGAGGAGAATTGATGTGTATCTTGCCAACATGGATGCAAAGCAAATTATGAATGTGAACGTAATAGATTAACTGCCTCTTAATTTTCTTTACCTTCCAAAAATGAGGCATCTCAGAAATCTATGTTAAATCCAACTTTGACTTCCCAAATAATAGCTGCAGTGAGGAGAAACCATCACCCCCTGAGGTCCTCACTGCATCTCCAAATGGGACTTTTGGTCTAACTCAGCAGCTCTCCTGCTGTATTCTTATGGTACAGGCAAGTCCCTCCTGCAGCATGGTTGATGCCCTGTAGAAATTAAGACAGCATCCCAAGGGTGATGTTTACACAAAGACAAACCCAGTGGAAAAGGTGCATGGCAAAATTAGGAGAAATTATAGCATTCAGTTGAAGCCAGTGGTTTGTCTGCTAAAGAGGCATGTCAGCCCCCAAATGTCCTGAAGGTGCTCCAAGAAACCTCACGTGGCACCAAATTAGATTCCCACCTTTTTTCTTTTTCTCTATGTATCTTTAAAAATATTTAATGACTCATTTTGCAGCCTGTGGGCTAGGATAAAATAGAGGCTGCTGCAAATCCTCCTTAATTATAGAAACAAAGGCTGGAGAATGGGTTTTAGTCACATCTGAGTGGGGAGAGATGGACAGAATTTGTGCAAGCGGCGAACTGCGTGGAAGGAAAAGTGGGAGATTTTCTGGCTTTTTTAAAAACTACCCAAGGTATCAATTAGAAAATAAAGAAAACCCTCTCCAAATTCATGGATCTTAAGTTTCCTTCCTGTTTTTCTTTGAAAGAGCTATTTCCTTGTTTGTCAGGAAATAGCAGAAAGAATGTGACCACCCCCTCCCTGTTCTCCTTCAGAGGAAGAACAGTATTTGTAGTCTCAAGAGAAAAGGCATGTTTTGGAGGCTCTTTTTATGAAACAAGCAAGTCCTAGTGAGGATGGGTAGGCTGTTCTTTGTGGAGCAACAACCATTCTCTGGAACAAGTTCTGAACTGGTTTAAATGAAGCATGAAACTTGACCAGTGGATTGAATTCCCCATGAAGTGGTCCAGAGGTCATAAAACTGTAGGAAGAATGCTGTTGGATCAGACTCAAGGCCTTTCTAGGACTAGCGTTCTGTTTACTCACCAGCCAACCAGTTGCCAGAATGGGAAACCCATCAGCAAAAAATGAGTGGCACTGGACTTCAGTCTTGCTCTCCCCAGCAATCAATATGCATCGATCGTATTGCTTGTCTTAGAGTTGAGGTCAGAGTAGTTAAGACCCCAATTCTTGTATTCTCCAGCCTGGAAAGAAGAATACAGGCAACATTATGAGGTGTGACGGAGCCACTGTGGTGCTTGGGTAGCCGGGTCAAGGCTGAGCCTGCAGGGCCAAAACCTGAGACCCTTGTGATACCAAACTGGTGATGTTCCAAGGGGCAGCCCCAGGTGATGTCATTAAACATCAACCTCAGCTGCCCAAAATATGCTACCCAAAAAAGTTTTGTCGCAGGCACCAGCTGTCCATTGCCAAGCAACAGAATGCAAAGATATGCCACAGACAAACGAAGACAGCTTAGCAGTTCGATAGCGCTTAACTGTTCAGGGTGAAGCAGAAGCATAGTCCAATGTCAGTCCAAGAGTTCTGGAATCCGGCAGGCAGCAAGGTCAGCGGTCTGGCGGAGAGAGAAAACAACCAGACAGTGAGTAGGGATTTCGTAGCACACACAAAGGCAAGGGCTGGCAAACATATGAGTTTTTCCTGGTGCTGAGCCACCACCCTCTACCTTCCTTAAAATGCTGGAGCCAGTTGGTTCTCATCCCAGCCTGACGAGCTCCCGATGCGCTTGCATCTGCTTGTCTGCCTTTGAGGCTGCTGTTCACCTGGAGAAGCCGACTCCTGGCCCATGACAAGTCTCAATATTGAGGAGTGTGTGTGTGTGCTGTGTATACACACACACACACACACACACACTTTTCAAGGAAATGTTCTTGCCCTGAGATTCCTCCCCGTGCCCTTCGGACTGGAGAATAGAAGCCCACGTCTTGAGAACTGGGAACCCTCATGGTCTAGTGATGAGCTTATTGACCTGGCACTTAGGAGATCTGGGTTCCAGTTCTCCCACTCCCAGGCCATGCAACTCACTAGGTCACCTGGGGCCAGTCACGCTCTTTCAGCCTGGCCTACCTCACAAGCTTGTTGTGAAGATAAAGGGAGAAGGGGGAGAGCCATCCTGACACATTCCAGCCTTGTTAACACCTCTGGTGCATCTCGTGAACACTGGGCCATCCTGAGATATTTGCTAGGCAAATGCATACCCTTCTTCCTCTTGTTATTTTTAGTGTTATTGAATAGTTTCATTTATATCCAGCCTTTCATCCAGGGAATTTAAAGCAGCACACATGGCTCTCTTCCTCCTCACAACAACCTTGTGTGGTAGGTCAGGCAGAGGGAGCAAAACTGGCTCAAGGTCGCCCATTGAGTTCATGGAGGGAGACCTAGAACCTGGGTCTCTCAAGTCCCAGACCAACTACCTAACCATTCCACTACACTAGCTGTACCATAGTTCAAGATGTTGCCAGTGATGCGTTTAAGTCTTTTACCCCAAGTCCCAAGTCAAGTCTCAAGTCTCTACCTTCAAGTCTCAAGCTGAGTCTCAAGTCCTTGAAGATACATCCAAGTCTCAAGTTTGGGAGCCAATTTCTGAAGTGGGCAATAGGATCGTTCTTATTTACTTGCATTGGTCAGGCCTCATTTGGAATCCTGTGTCCAGTTCTGGGCACCTCAGTTCAAGAAGGATGTCAACAAGCTTGAACATGTGCAGGGGACAGCAACCAAAATGGTGAAGGGTCTGGAAGCCATGAAGCCTTATGAGGAGTGGCTTAGGGAGCTGGGTATGTTTAGTCTGCAGAAGAGAAGGCTAAGAGGGAACATGATAACTCTGTTAAATATTTGAAGTGATGTCATGTTGAGGAGGGAGTGGGCTTGTTTTCCGCTGCTTCAGAGACCAGGACAAGGAGCAATGGATTCAAGCTGCAGGAAAGGAGATTCCACCTGAACCTCAGGAAAAACTTCCTGACGGTCAGGGCTGTCCGGCAGTGGAATCTGCTGCCTCCATGGAGTGTGGTGGAACCTCCTTCTTTGGAGGTTTTTGAGCAGAGGCTGGATGGCCATCTGTTGGGAATGCTTTGATGGGTGTTCCTGCATAGCAGGGGGTTGGACTGGATGGCCCCTGGAGTCTCTTCCAACTCTATGATTCAAGGATTCTATGATCCTATTACTGAAGCTTCAAAGGCTTTAGAAGGAAGGATAAGTCTTGAGGGAGTCACTGCAATAAATCAGAGTCAACTTGAAGACGTGTGCCATCAACTTCTACTAGTCACTTCAGTGGCAGTGCCGGTTTCAACCCCAGGCATCTCCTGGTCGGGGTAAGAAATAATCATGCCCATAGACCTGAAGAACCCCTGCCAGTCCATGTAGACCAGAGCTCTCCAAACTTTTCATGTTGGTGACACACTTTTTGGACGTGCATCATTTCGCAACACAGTAATTCAGTTTTACTAGCAAACTGAAGGTTAAAAGAACCCCTGATAAGAGATACGGACACATACATAAATGGTAGTCATAAAACGTATGGGGACACAACATATCTCATGAAAACCTTTCATATATTTTTAAAAATACGTGATTTATAAATAATAACATACATTTCCAAGATTGTGGGTGACACATCTACGCACTAACGTGTCACGGCACACCGTTTGGAAAGCCCTGATGTAGACAATACAGAGTTAAGCAGGCTCAGCATTAGGAGGTTGTGGTTGTGCAAATTCTTCCACTTTCAGCATTTAGCATTTATTTTAAATGTTTTGTTCCCCAGGCCAGGTTTGCAGCCTGCCTTGGCTTTGTTTTCTTGTTTCTCTCCAGCTTGCTGTTTGATTTCATCTCCTGTTGCTTTAAGTTGGTGGCGGCTCTGTTTTGCCAGATTCCCCTTTTTTAAAAATCTTTATTCTGTTTCATCTCTCACGTATGGGAATTTTTTTCAAAAAAGGAAAAATATCAACAAACTGTCTCTAAGATCAGAGGCAAGATCTTTGCTGGGTGTCTATTTTGATTTGGTTCAGTCTGAAAGATGATAGTCTCGAAGGAGACGTACACGGGGTAGAGTGGAATTGGTGGAACTTTTGTTGTTGTGTGCCAGTTGCAAATGTTGACATGCAACCACCTGACCTGACCTGCTGCCCCTCCAGACATGTGGCTCATGCTGGCTGGGGATGATGGAGGTTGTAGTCCAGTGCTCCCAAGGGGGTGGGCAAGGCTGGCATAAAAATTTCGCCAACATCCAAAGGCCAGCGGTCAGCCTGCAGTGGGCAAAGCAGTAGTCTGGTGGCGACACTTCTCTGCGGCCCCCAAGGGTAGCACTGTTCTAATGGTTTGACGTTACAGAAGGGCAGATTTTGGTTGAACATTAGAAGGAACTTCTTGACAGCAAGAGCAGTTTTGCAGTGAAACCCATTGCCTTGAGAGGTGGTGGGGTCTCTCTCTGGACATATTCTTAACCTTTTCTTTACTGGGGACCCCAGTAAATATAATTTGTTGCCAGGGACCCCCAGGACTTAACTGAAGATTGAAATATTTAAATAGAGATTTAACTATTCAAACATTTACTTATTTATTAAAGGTTTCTGGAGACTAGGATTAAATCCCTGCTCAGACACTGGCTAACCTTGGGCGAGTCCCTGTGGCTACCACGGCTGTTGGGCATCTAGCACCAGGGCTTTGTGGTCCCCCAAGGGTCTCCGGACAAACCCTTCTTTAGCTAGAGATTCTCAACTGAGCAGGGGGTGGGACTTGATGGCCTATGAGTCCCCTACCAACTTCCAATGGTTTTATCATTCCTTGGTTCTGTGAAATGACTCTGGTTTGGGGAAAGCAACAGTTGTTGGTTGTGGGGTTGCTGTTTGTTGCTCCTGGAATTCAGCTCTGAATGATTTCGCACAAGGGGTGGTGAGCTTCTAGGCCTGTCCTCCTTGGTTCCCAGTCTGAACTTCTGGGTTTTCCCAAGTGGCCGTTCCTCATCCTCTGTGACTCCATCGTTGGGTGGCTTCCTAGCTTTTCCCCTGTTCTAAAAGGCTCAAATGCCTTTCCAGAGGAATAATGATTAGCAGCAAGAGCTTTAAGTTAGAGCGTGCCGGTGGTTTTGGGCTGTCCTTTTTCCCATTTGTCCCAGTTGTTCCACCACTGGAAATGTGGCTCTCACAAACTTTGGTGGATGGGATTTGGCCCTTGAGCTGAAAGATGCTCATCACAGTATTACAGCGCATGGTGGGGGGGGACTCTGGGGAGCTCCTTTGACCACACAGCGGGATCGTGGCCACAATTTTCACCCAGCTTTTTTTCCTTTCCTCTCCCCAAACCAATTACCTATCTAGAAACCTTTCCGCTCTAGACTGTTATAGTGCTATTATTCCACTTTCCACCTCCTATGGAATCCTAGGGTTTGCAGTTTAGGGAGGGGCATTTAGAATTCTCAGCCAGGGAGCTGTTTGGCCTCAGCAAACTACAAACCCCAGAATTCCCCAGGAGGTTGAAAGTGGAATAACTATAACAGTGTAGTGCGGAAAGACCCTAAAAATGACAGAGATGGTGTCAGTCCAGGGCTTAGCTCATCCAAGACTGGGTGGATAGAAAAGATAAAATGTCATTGCCTCGTGTGTGTGTGTGTAAGAGAGAGAATGAGAGAGAAAGAATTGGAACTTGACAGGCTTGTGTCTCCTTTCTCTGCAGGGTGAATCAGCTTATGATGCCTCCAGCCTCTCTGAAAGTCTAAGTCTAGGTGAGTAATCCCAAACACTGAAAAAACCCCATGGGCATCCCATTGCTTCAGCTGCTATGGGTAACCAGGGAAGCTTCGGAAGAAGCAAAACTATTAAACCAACTTGAAACCCTGGCTTAATATCCTGGCATCTTCTGAAATTTCTTGGTTCATTCAGTGGTAGACTCTCTGGTGAATTTTTTTTTCTTCTCGCTAGAAGGAAAAGCCAGCTGAAACCTGTTCTGCGCCCTTCTCAAAGCTGCACCATAATCAAGATAGATTATAAACTGGTGGACTGTTGGTTCTCAGAATGACTGATTGATCAGCTTTTAAGTTAGTTAGGGGCTGTTTTGTGCCTTCAAGTCAATTCTGACTTAGAGCGACCTCATCATGGCCAGCTTTGTTCAGAGGAAGTTTGTCATTCTGTCTCTCTCTGAGGCTGAGAGAGCATGGCCTACCCAAAGTCACCCAGTGGGTTTCCATGGCTGACCAGGGATTTGAACTCGGAGCTCCTAGAATCCTCGCTTGACTCTCAAACCACTGCACAACACTGGCTCTCTAGTTAGTTAATTAGTTGCCATTAAAACATCGAAGAATCTTGTAGCATCCTGAATATGGTAATCCAGAAAAGCATAGGCAAAAATAAATCTGCTATTCCATGAGAGTTTGACTCAATGGTCTCTTCCAACTCCATGATTCTGTGATTCTATGATCAGGAACACACATTCAAAGCACCTCCTGCAAATGGCCATCCAGCCTCTGTTTAAAAACCTCCAAAAAAGGAGACACCATCACACCCAGGCAGCATATTCCACTGTTGAGTGACTCTCACTGTCAGGAGGTTCTTTGCTGAAATCTCTTTTCCTGTAGTTTGAATCCATTGCTCCTTGTCCTAGTCTCTGGAGCAGCAGAAAACAAGCTTGCTCCATCTTCAACATGACCTCCCTTCAAATATTCAAACCATGTCACCTCTTCACCTTCTTTTCATCAGGCGAAACATAGACCTAGTTCTCTAAGCTACTCCTCACAGGACGTGGTTTCCAGACCCTTCACCATTTTGTTCCCCCTCCTCTGGACACGTTCCAGTTTGTCAATATCCTTCTTGAATTGTAGTGCCCAGAACTGGATACAGGATTCCAGGTGAGGTCTAACCAAAGCAGAATAGAGTGGTAGTATTACTTCCCTTGATCTCTACGCTGTACTCCTGTTGCTGTAGCCTAGAATTGCATTATTAAAAACATTAATTTAAAACATTTTTCAAAGGCCATTAAAATGTAATAATCATGACGAAAATGGAACGCACCCCCATTAAAAGACCCTCCTGCAACAGACAATTAAAGTCCTAGATTCCGGTGGAAAGGAGTTCCACAGGCTGGGAGCAGCCACTCAGAAGGCCCTCTCCTGTGTTGTCACCAAATGCACCAGTGATGATGGGTGGGAATGAGAAAAAGCCCTCTTCTTAGGGTCTGTGCAGGCTCTCAGTGGGAGAGGCACTCATTCAGGTAGACTGGACTTAAACTGTTTAGGACTTTACAGGTCATAGCCTTTGAAGGATACCCAGAAACAAATCAGTAGCCAGTGAAACTGTTATGTCCTCTTCTCTAAGCAACTTTCAAGTCTTTTTCTGACTTATGGCAGCCGGCCATTTCTGCACAACACTCTTATAGCACGATGATTCCACTTTCAACATCCTATGGAACCCTGGGGTTTGCAGTTTCGGGAGGGGCCGGCCGGCCCCTTCCGAAACTGCAAACCCCAGGATTCCATAGGATGTTGAAAGTGGAATCATCGCGCTATAAGAGTGTAGTGCGGAAATGGCCTTAGTCTCTTCCCTTTTCTGATGAAGATGCCCACTGCCTCTGATTTAGGTGGCTCCACACAGCCAGCATTGCCAAGAGCTTGTTCATGAATAAGGAGATCGGCTGTACATTAATTATAGGTTATTTTATCTGTCAACAAACTGCCCTTTGAATCACGCCACCGCCACGCTGCTTTCCCGTAAGAAGAATCCAAGCTGCAGCACCAAGCCCTGCTGCAAAGACACAATTCAGGCATTCAGAAGGACCCAAGTGACCCTTTGGTGCCAAAACCAGACATCTGGTTTCTTGGGACCCGATCCTACTGTCAGTCTGCCGTCTTTTGGATTCCGGCCACAGTCGCTTTAGTGGTCCGAGGCGGAACAAAGGAGGGGATACAGATCTGACAGTCGCCTTCTCTTTCTCCCAGAGAAGGCCTATGTTCCTGTCGTGCACCATGCTAACAGCTCTTCTTTGTTTCCTTCCTTGCAGCTGACATCTTGGGCGATGAAGGAAACCTTTTGTGAGCATTGGCTGCCGAGAAACCCCAAAACAAGCACCCAGGACAGGAGGCCAAACCCACCCCACCTTCCCTCGTGCCCGGAAAATGCAACCAGGAGGCTTCTTCCTACACAGCAAGCCAGCGTCGCTTCGGTGGGAGTCTGAGTCTGGGCCCCATCAGGGTTCCTCTGGACAGTTACAGAGACCGCTGGTTGTGGCCTTCAGAAGCAAGGGTTCCCTCCATCCCAGCTCTAGAGGCACCTCTCCCAAGGGGAAGCACTTAGGCGGCAGAGAATACAAGTGGACTTCGGGTCAATGAAAATGCTGGCTTTGGCCAGTGGGGTGAATGTCGAACCCTGCATGACTGACTGCTCCTTTTGCCAGCCATCTTTAGCTCCAGCCAAACTGTTATCCCAGTCGAAGAAGGAAAATGTGGCTTGCTTGCAAAAATCTAGATGATTTATTATTATTATTATTATTATTATTATTATTATTATTATTATTTTGACCACAACATAGAATTCTCTCTCTCTCTGCAGAAGGCAAAAAAATTATTGATTATAATGTATGTATGTATATGGTCAAGATCTTGCATCAAAGATATATGTATATGTATATGTATATATGAGTATGGCCAAGATCTTGCGTCGAGAGATGTACACGTATCACATAGCTGCGTGTCCCAATGCCAGCCCCAGTTGTAAGTATGGTAGCCCACCCGTCACACCCAAATAGCCATTTTTGTGTTTCTGAGAGCAGGCGAGTAAGGCAGGAAGGCATCCAGCTGGTTCCACTGTGTGATGGGCATCCACAGAGACCTCCAGAGATCCTGAGAAGGTCCCTGTGGGGTCACATCCTTGCAGCACATTCAGCTGCAGAGAAATAGCTGCTGGTATCCCTGCTTCCTGACAACATGGAAATGGACATCTCGGGAGTGGCTGCGTTGCTTGCAAGGTGGGTTTGGGCAGGATTTTTGTCTTAGTCTTGTTGGAACAGAATTCTGACCTCCATGATGACCAAACCAATGAGTTGCCATGGCGGCACATCTGACTTACTCCATCTCCATCCACCAACGGGATGCTAGCCCCGTATGGATAATTTAAAGATCTTTTTTTTGCACTAGCAGTTCACTGCTGGAACTACCTCAGGCTCGTCACTGGGTTTGTCCTTGAACCAGCATGAATTGGGTGTTCTGACTTTCCACTGGGAAATCGGGAAGCAAGCCTCTTGAGGGACAGAAAGGCGTGACAATGACAGAGGTGATAGAGACAGCTTTGGCCTAGCCTGTCAGCCCGTTGTCGTCCTCCGAGGCAAGAAAGTGGCTGGCTAGGGTGCCATTTTCAAAAGCAGCGTCCTCCTCGCTCTGTGCTCGGTGCAAAAGGTAGCAGCTGCTTTCATGACTACACAGGGGTAGAGCAACGAGAAATGGCCTTTGCGCTTGTTTTTGTAACTTCAGGGAGCGTTGAAGTACATTGCTGCTATTACGGGAATAAAGGACCGCTGTTTTGGGAAGATGGATGTCAGTGACCTCTTCTGGAACACGAGCAAGTGGCACAGTATTGGGGCGGCCTTTCCTTCATCACCCGGAACTCCCAAAAGCTACAACTCCACTTTCCGCAGCGTGCAGCTGTGCTGCACAGAGACACAAACACACGCCACACACATATACGCTCTGTGAAGAGACGGCAGCAAGGTGTGTCTTCAGCAGGAATCCTCTTGGTTCCCTTGTTGGTGTCGTATCAACTCACCCAAAGAAGCAGAAAGGAAGAGAGGCGATTCCAACCAAAAGGCACCTGAAAGGTTCAGATGGCTTCTGGACACGTTGACAGAGACATTTCTTCCACCCATTCCAACCTCACCTCCATTACATCGCCTCCATCCATAACTCATTCAGTGGGTGGAATTGTTCCAAGGGTGAGAGACTTGGAACCCTTTCTGAACAGCTGGTTTCTTCAGCACTTTTCTTTTTTTTTTTTAGTTGTGCCAAATTGAATGCAGGACAGTCTTTAAGGAATTTGATGCTGGTCACTTGGAGAAGGAGGAGGGCTGAGGACACAACCTGGCATCTCTGTGCAACTGTCAGGGACCTTGTAGGGCCACTCTGGAAGGATGCCTTGAGTTCTCCCCCAGTTAAAAATGTTGCCATCGGAGTCCATCCCCTGATTCCAGGATGCTTATAAGAACTCCGGATGACAGCTGGACAGTACCCAGCATGCTGGTATGAATGGGTGGTGGAGCTTGGAAAAGTTTCTTTCCTGGACTCCAGGCTAGATTCACTTTCTCCTTCATCTTCCTCAGGAAGCTGCCATCCATAATGCAATCCCAGGCATGGCTGCAGCGAGTGTTCCTGTTTAGTAAACCATCTACTTTCAGGATGGGAACCCGCGAGCACGTTTCAGGGTTGCTCCAAACTCCACAAGAGAGAATCCAAAGTTTGGACATGTAAAGAATCTAGCATGGCGAGGGATGCAAAACACAGGGATTAAGGAGGGTTGTATATATCTGCTGTCCCCTTCTAAATTTAAGATGCAAAAAGCACGTCACAGAAAGCGTGCTCTCTGTATCCAAACCTAAATTAGAATAAACGGATGATCACTAGACCGCTGCGGAGGAGCTCCTACCTCTGTAACACCTCTCACCTGACCGTGTTTGTCAGTCTGTCCTGGGCTCTGCGCTTCCAGCAAAGAGACACTCGAGCCATCGTTTCGATGGTGCGTGAGCGGCGGAAGTGTGATGTACATTTTTTTTTCTTGTTATACAAGGTGGAACTCAAAAAAGTCGGGTTTTTTTCTGATTTTCTTTCAGAAGCAAAAACAAAGTGACTACTTTATTTTTGGGGGGAAAAAGAGCAAGGAAATTGATTAAGGATCTCAGAGTATAAAAAAAATAGTCAAATATATATATATATATAAATATATAAATAAATATATAAATATATACAGACGTTGTTATGTAATTTAAGAAATAAAAAGTATTTAAACACTTTCTCTCTCTGCAAATATTTCTTCTCTTTCCCACGCTTGCCTTCCTAGCTACCATGCTGCATGAAGCTGTGTGGTGTTAGAAGGAGATGGAGGCTTTGAAGTGCAATTTGTAGATTTCCTTTCCCGTGATGCTTACAGCCACCCCTGCCAAGAGAACTGGCATGGGGTGAGAGGCCTCTCTTTAGCCTCTCTAACTCCTTCATTGCTGGCTCTAAAATGAGATAATTAGGCAGCCCTTTCAAACCTCCTTGAAGTCAATAGGACGTCTCAGCACACACCTATATAGGAGTGTGCCACAAATTCTGTTTGTTCTCCAGTCACTTTTTTCCCAAATGAAAGCACAGCCAGCCAGAGTTTGGAAAAAGTTTACTTTTGGGGTCTAGAATGCTGTTGGTGACTTATGCCAGTATGACCTTTAATGATGTTCTTTTGGGGGTCTTGCACTGTTGGGAGCTAAGCGTTTCCCAGGCTGTCAACCCCTTTTTGGGAAATTCTGTGGAAGCGAAAACTGTCAGGAATCAACCTTCCTTTAGCAGAGTAGCAGAAAAAGCATGCCCCAATCTCTGTGTGGCTTCCCTGAACTGAAACTGACTCAGAAAACAAAACAAGGCAGGCAGTTTCAAGTTACAAACTTAGAGAAGTTTAATCATGGCTTTTACATTTACATATGCATTGGGAAACCTACATCCTAACTATCTGATGAATAGATCAGGTAAGGTAGTCATTTTTAACACCATCTTCTTGATGAAGATGTGAAGCAAGGTCAGAGAGCAGAGAGAAGAAGCAAAAGTGGAGAAGAAGAGGGAGAGATCTGAGAAGGTGGGCTTTTTATAGGACTGATGACCCTGGGAACTAAACTGGCTCACATGGTCTGGTCATCTGAACACCAAAGGTATCTATGATCATGGATTTAAATGACACAAGAGCAAATGGGGAGGCTGTGGCACGCAAAAGAAAAGAACCCCAATGCTATCTGTGCCTGCTTGCCATAAAACAAGATGGGGGCGGGGGAGAAAAATGCTGAAATTCTTCCAACATGCACAAAGTGGTATCAGTATCTCCTTGCACAAGACGTTTGTCCCTGGGTGTATAAAGACAGCCAGAGGTTGCTGGATACAGATCCGGCCCCCACCCCAGCCAGGCATTGGGCTATGGAAGGGAAGTGTCAGTCTGCAACGCGGCTGCTCCAGCCCAGCAACTTTCTTCTCCCATTTGTGCACCAGTGTGAATAAGCTGGCGGACATCTACACTCTTCCAATGAGCCAAGGGGATCCTGGGCTCGGATAGCAGCATGTTCGGGAGGAATAGGCAGGAATTTGCAGCTGCTGCCCCGGCCGGCATCATCGGCTGCCTGGGGCAACTGCCTCGTTGCTAAGAGTAAGGCCATCCTAAAGATGGAAAAGCACTATGCTGCCAAAAAGAAAACTGCTGAGGTTCTTGTTCCTAATAGTCAAGTTGCAGGGGTTTTAAAAAATATTTTAACAGGCAGCTTCAGGTTCCATGTACAATTCCAGCCCGCCTAGTTCCAATCAAGCCCCCGGATATTCCCAGACGGCCTTTTACATCACGATGGTTTGATTGTTTCTCAGATTTTGGGTGCTCACTCTACCTGCAACTAAAAATTGCCACTTTTAAGGTTTATTTACTGATTGTGAGCTCCTCCCAATGGGGCAAATGTGTTGAGAGGTTCAGGTGTTTACAGTTCTTGGGATGGTGTGTAAAATAGCCAAGCAACTTGTCTGGAATTCTGGATAACTTTCTGGCAATTCCTGGTGCCAGCGGCAACATTTTGATCCCCTCTTCAAGTTGGTTTCTTTCTAATTCCAATACATATCAGAATAATATTTTCCCTTTTCTTCTCCTTTATTTTTTCTTAGAGTTACAGCACTACAGTGCATTGGTGAAATGTCACTTTTGCACTATAACTCTAATTTTTTTTCCAGTTGAAAGAAGAAAATATTTGCCCTTCAAACCATAGCACCCCTGGAGCAAACTATGATGCAGTTTTTCAAAAAGATATCTGACATCATGTTCAGTAGTTATGAGCTTGTAAACCAGACTTAGAATCTTGTAACCACAGAAGATTCATAGAGTCATAGAGTTGGAAGAGACCACAGGGGCCATCAGGTCCAACCTCATTCTGCCATGTGGGAATACACCATCAAAGCATTCCCAACAGATGGCCATCCAGCCTCTGTTTAAAAACTTCCAAAGAAGGAGATTCCACCACACTCCAAGGCAGCAGATACCACCATCAAATGGTTCTTACTGTCAGAAAGTTCTTCTTAATATTTTGATGGAATCTCTTTTCCTGAAGTTTGAATCCATTGCTCTGTGTCCTAGTCTCTGGAGCAGCAGAAAACAAGCTTGCCCCATCTTCGGCATGACATCCCTTCCAAGATTCATGTTCGTAGTTCTTAAAAACTGAATGTGACCCCCCCAAAAAAACCTATTGTTTCAGCCTGGGAGAACAACACATGAAGGTTTCCAAGATGCTACAGATCTGGGTGGCTGGGAAATAATACCTGCAGAGCTTTTGGGGTGCCTTAAGACACAACTGCAGCAGAACCCCAAGGGGTGTCTCAAAGCGCATCCTATAACCAGGAAAGCACTCCCGATGTCATTTCCCAGTCCCGCAGTCTTTAGTTGTGAAGCACTGCCAGGCTGACACAATAGGTTTGAGGTGGGGGCACTGTCAGATGTAGTGGAGGATCCCATCCATTGACAAGCCCTGGGGTAGGTCTAAGAAATGAGTGGACTGAGTGCAGACAGAGGCAACAACTTTTGGAAAGGCCAAGAAGCTGTACCAGGAGAACTCCTCCTCCTTTAAACCAATCTGGAGAAGACCAGTGAGAGCTTTCCTACGCTAAGCAGAACCTGGAGAAATACATTTTAAAGGCTATAGCTCCCAGAATCCTCCACCCAACTTGGATTCTAGGAGTGCTGGTCTTTAAAAGGGAACCTTTTCAATCCTTGAATTGCTAGGCTCCCCCCCTGTGTTGCTACCCACACACCACCCTTCCGCAGCCCTTCTCCTTGCTCTGTTTCTATGAACGGTTGCCAAGAAGTCCAACCATTCTCCTGCCAGTTTTTCAGCCGCTACCCAAAATCTGACTGGCTTCTTCTAAAAACACAAAGCAGAGACTGGAAATCATTACTGAGAGAGATTCCCTTCTCTTTTTTTAATTTCTTTTTATTAAACATATACATTAATAAAATCTCCATCAAATATTACATATTACACACTTAGATGTTACTCTTATGTACACAGTTATACATATTTACATTTGGATAGTGTAAAAAGATTATTAGCAAGATTAACTTAACATTTATCTCACTCCTTTTGCCATACTTTATATCTTTTACACTACCCTGACTTCCTTGCTACTACCAAGAGTCGCGTCTTATATCGTTTTAATTATACCAGAAACTCCCCAATTCAAATAAATTATAAGTTCAAATTTATATCAATGTTATCTACTCTGAACTTCTTTTCCGGAAAAAAAGAAACATAGATTGACGTTGCTTTTCCTCGCCACATTTTTCCATCCTTTCTTGTCCTTTTCCTTTATTGAGTAGGTCTACATACTTAAATAGTTTCCGTCTACCTAAACATAAATACAATGTTTTCCTATATATTCACGTCCATGGCAATATATTTAGCTTTCTAGTGTTCTCTATATCCTTTTAAAGCCAAAGTCCATGTTCCTTCATATATAATGTTACCAACTTCCAAACATTTTCAACTTGTTCCATTTGTTTCCCCTTCAACCTGAGCAAAAACAAATCAAATTGTTTATACTCCACTATTTTTTGAGTCCATTGCTCTATATCTGGGATCACTGTTGATTTCCACGATTTCGCAAACACCATTCTTGCTGCAGTTATTAAATATAACAGAACTCTCTTGTTTTTCAATTGGAGAGAGAGAGATTCCCTTCTGTAGCTGCCAAGCTTTAGTCGGTGGTCTGCCCCAGGGCTTTCCAAATGGTGTGCCGTGACACATTAGTGCAGTGGTTCTCAACCTGTGGGTCCCCAGATGTTTGTGGACTTCAGCTCCCAGAAGCCCCAGCCACTATGGTCAATGCTCAGGGCTTCTGGGAGCTGAAGTCCAAAAACATCTGGGGACCCACAGGTTGAGAACCACTGCATTAGTGTATCACCTGAAGTATTTAGGTGTGTCGCCTACAATCTTGGAAATGTATGATATTATTTATAAATCTTATATTTTAAAAATATATGAAGGGTTTTCATGAGATATGTTGTGTCCCCATACATTTTGTTATTACAGTTTATGGATGTGTCTGTGTCTCTGATAAGGGGTTAGTTTAACTTCTGGTTTGCTAGTAAAACCGAATTACTGTGTCGCGAAATGATGCATATCTAAAAAAGCGTGCCACCGACATGGAAAGTTTGGAAAGCTTTGGTCTACCCTGAAAATCTCTTCTTGAAGGACTAACTGGTCTCCCCTGGGCTGGCAGGTGTTTGTCGGCCCCACTGTCCCATCTGTTGCTGTGCAGCCCCCAGAGAGGACAGAAGCAGGTTTTCTGGCTCACAGATGCTCAGCAGCCAACTCTTGCCATTTAAGTTTCCAGGAAAGTGGCGTGTTGGACGCCAGCAAAGCTACCAAGGTGAGAAGTCTGACATTCAGGCTTTTGCGGGCTCTTCTGCAGGAGAAGTAGCTCTGCAGGCAAATTTTGGCTCTACGGAAAAAAGCAGCTCAAAGCTTCAAGGCCTTTAGCTAAGAAAGGTTAAAATTTCTGCTGCATTGTCTCCTAGGAGGGCAGCAAGAGCAGGGGAAAGTTTGCAGAGCTTGGGAAATGCCATTTTTTAGAGCAGTGGTTCTTAACCTTTCCTTTACCGGGGACCTCTGTAAATATAGTTTGTTGCTGCTGAAGATTTAAATATTTAAGTTTATATTTCAATATTGAAATATTTATTTAAATAGTCAAATATTTATTAAAGGCGTCTGGAGAACAGTATTCAAATCCCGGCTCAGACACTGGGTGAGCTTGGGCAAGTCAAATTCTCTCAGCCTCAGAGAAAGGCAAAGGCAATCCCTATCTGAACAAATCTCCCCCCCCCCAAAAAAAATCCCTGCGATAGCTTCACCTTAGGGTTCCCGTAAGACAGACGTGACTTGAAAGCACAGAACAACAAAGTGCCACTGACAGGGGGAGGTTCTTTCTGGCCATCACAACTCTCTCCTTTGATAACTGACTTACGGCGACCCTATGGCAAAGCTGACGGGGGGGGGGTTTGGCAAGATTTGCCTTTGCCTTTCTCCAAGGCTGAGTCAACTTGTTTTAAAGTGAATATTGTTTTAGGTTTTTTAAAAATGATTTTATATCCTTTTAATGTTTTTTAACTGTTTTAAGTGTTTTTAATGCATTTATGTACTCTTGGAAGCCACCTTGGGTCCCATTCTGGGAAAAAGGCGGCCTACAAACATAATAAATTAAAAAAATGTGACTTGCCCGCAGTCGCCCAGTAGGTTAGCATGGGCGAGTGGGGATTCAAACGCTGGGCTCCAGAGCCATAGTTTGAGGTTATGCTCATGCCTGTTGTTGTGCCCTTTTGTCAGAGATGCGGCAGTGTGTGCATATGTGTGTGTGTCGGTGCTGAAAAAGATGCACATGTCTGCCACCGTATCCTTCTCGTCAGGAGGTTCTGTTACCCTGTTTACTGGGGGTCCTGGGAGGGACACCGAAATAACCAAACAACAACACACAATTTTGGGGAAAATTAGCTGGAGCACTCACTTAAGCTAGCGAGAGGCAGGGTAACTTCGCAGGATCTTGCAACCCAGCATCTACGGGGTCAGGTCAGTCAAGCAGCCAGACGGGTTTAAAGTAATAGAAATGGTATTTTATTACATACAAACAAATATCAAAGACACCACAGTCACACAGCTAACTAAGAAATTAGAGATTGAATTAAGGACAGAGATTTTTGGGGGAAATGGGTGAAACGACACCTGTCTCGTCGTCCTGGACCTTGCGGGAGAATCCGGGGCGCAGAGAGGAAACTCAGCTCGATTAGCTGAGGGGAAGTTCGCCAAGCACAGCGGCAGCAAGGCTTGATGGAAGTTCGGAGGGATCTGAGGAAAGTCTCGGAACCAGGGGTTTTTATAGGGTGAATTGAGACTGCAGGCTGTGCCTTACTCAGGGAAAACAATGAGTTTTGGGTGCGAGACAGTGTCTCAGAAAGGTCACAATTTAGCATGATTAAGTCCGAATTGACAAAGAGGTAGACTGTATGCAAATGCTCAGTGCTTGGTCTTTAAGCTCCTAGCTTGCCAAGTTACCTGCTCAGGGCAGGGGGTCCTTTGTAAACAGCGTGCATACATAATGAGGGTGTTTGCAGAGATGTCTCCTAAAGCGGTGATCTGGCTGTTTCTGGCCTGCTGGTATTGTCTTGGGATATCGCAGCGTGTGATGGCCGAGCCTGGTTCTGGGCTTGTCCAGGGGCCTCACAAACACGTGGAGAGGGGTGGTGGAAGAGAGCCAAATTATTGATATCAAAATGATATCTTTATGCTATCTCCAAGGGGGCCTAACCTGCAGTAACAGTTCTGTTGGCACTCACACCCCCTGCGGCCACATCCTTGACAAAAGGGACATGGTTGCAGCCCTATGCATGTACCCAAACTGCTCCCTCCTTTGCAAAAGAGGGAGCGGTTTCGGCACCCCCCACCTTTCCCTCTGCCACGTCCCCATTGCTGTTGCTGTCAGGTGTCCAGTGCCAGGACTTCATGGACCCTCTGTGCGGGCTTCACAGAACCCAGGCTAAGAGTCGCTGTTCCAATGTGCAACACTCAGAATTCCTTCCTGCCAAAGGAATTGTGGGACCTGAAGTCAAAAAAAAAAAGTTTTCAAAGTTCTGGGGAAGTGGTAGAGATGTGAGAAATTGTGCAGAGCATGGAGAAGCTGGATTGGGAAGCCTTTTTCTCCCCCTTGCATAGTACTAGAATTAGTATTTTGATCAAACTTGTTTTCGGAGGCACTGCGGATCAGGACACAGGGAAATGACCTCTGCAGCGCACCCCCAGCTGCAGGGCGTGTTGAGAGAAGCAGTTGCACAGGGGTCTGTGCATCTCAATGAAAGTGCTGCAGACATCCTTTCCCAGTGCCTCAGCAGCTGGACATGGGAAACTTTGTGGGCTCTGCCTGGTTTAAGAGGTAGGTTTGGGGGGTTCTGCATCAACAGAGATAGTTCCAGCCTCAGAGCTCTGTTGTCTCTGTCCTCACATCTGACAGTGCAGGATCTCTGCCTTTATTTTCCATCAAACCACTTGTCAGCACTCGGTTGATTTCCTGGCTGCCCAGATCTGAAGAAGCCCTGCGGAAGTAGCTACATCTTTACCTTATGCTATCATTGAAGTTGTCTCCACTTTAATTAGAATCACAGAACCACAGAGTTGGAAGGGACCCCCTGAAGCCATCCTGTCCAACCCCCTTCTGCCGTGAAAGAACTCACATCAGAGCACTCCCAACAGATGGCCATCCAACCTCTGCTTAAACACCTCCAAAGAAGGAGAGTCCACCATACTCCATGAAAAGCACCAGATTCCACTGTCGGACAGCTCTGACCATCAGGAAGTATTTCCAGAGGTTCAGGTGGAATCTCCTTACCTGCAGTTTGAATCCATTGCTCCTTGTCCTGGTCTCTGGAGCACAGAAAACAAGCCTGCTCCCTCCTAAACATGGCATCCCTTCAAATATTTAAACATGGCTCTCATGTCCCTTCTTAACCTTCTCTTCTGCAGACTAAACATCCCCAGCTCCCTCAGCCGCTTCTCACAGGGCTTCAGGGCTTCCAGACCCTTCACCATTTCCGTCACCCTCCTCTGGACATGCTCCAGCTTGTCGATATCCTTCTTGAAATGAGGTGCCCAGAACTGGGCACAGGATTCCAGATGAGATCTGACCAAAGCAGAATAGAGTGGTACCTTTGATCTAGACACCATACTCCTATCGATGCAACCAAGAATTGCATTGGCTTTCTTGGCCACCGCATCACACTGCTGTCTTATGTTCAGCTTGTGGTCCCCCAAGACCCCCAGATCCCTTTCACACGTACTGTTATCCAGCCATGTGTCCCCCATCCTATATTTGTGCATTCCATTTTTTCTGCCTAAGTGGAGGGCCTTACCTTTCTCTCTGTTGAAATTCATATTGTTAGCATTGGTTCAGCTCTCCCATCTATCAAGGTCTTTTTGAAATTTGATCCTGTCCTCTGGTGTATTAGCAACCCCTCCCAATTTGGTGTCATCTGCAAATTTGATCAGCATGCCCTCCACTCCTTCATCCAAGTCATTGATGAAGATGTTGAATAGCTCTGGGCCCAGGACAGAACCCTGTGGCACCCGACTAGTCACCTTGCTTCAGGGTGAAGAGAATTGAGACAGTTTTCATTTATGTAAAATGTCTTGGAGAGGGAAGGCATGATATAACTGAATATAATAATAATGTGGTCAGTTGGAGTGCCTGCCAGCTACCAAGGCTAATTGCACAATAAAAGAAGGGACGTTCGTGCTCAGTTTTTGCCCACCTCATTAGGAACAGAAGCACAAGAATGCCATCTATGATAAATTCTCTGAGTTTTTGCTTTCCTTTGAAATTCCTGGATGAGATTTGTTTTTCATCCAATTAATGGGAATGGTTGGGAGAAATGCAGGAGAAACCGTCAAGCCCGCCACAGAGGCAAATCCATTCCACTGGTCTCCCACCAGCTTGAGTCCGTGTCCGCAGTCACAAGAGGCAAATTTCCGCATCTACTTACAGAATTTATGACGAGGCAGGGCTCAGAGCAACCCTCTTGGGGGAAAGGGGCCACCTCCAAGGGCTATAATTGGAAGCACAGCCTTTTAATAATGCATTTTAAGGTGGATTTTGACATCTCCCTTGGAAGACTGGTGAGCTGTGGTAAGATGTGTGTGTGCGTGCGTGTGTGTAGATTGGTACGTAGCAAAGCAGTAAAAAACACAGGTAAGGAAGGTCTTGTAAAGGAACCGGCAGTACAGACACTTTGCTCTAAAAGAAGTCTGAAGTATCAAAATGTCCAGAGGCTTCCCTATAAAGGCAAAAGGATCGAGTAGGTGCTGCTGCAACTTTCTGTTGCGGTGTCCTGCTGGATATTAGAAAATGCATAAGATATTGGCCCCTCCCTAAACTGCAAACCCCAGGATTCCATAGGATGTTGAAAGTGGAATAATCATGTTAGAAGAGTGTAGTGCAGAAATGGCCATAGTGGTTAGTTAGTAAAAACCAGGCGGCTGAGTCTGACCTCCAAAGGATTCCCTAGCAGGCAAATCTCCCCAAGGAAGCTGGAAACGGAGCCATTGTTTTTAAGGATCAGCCATGTTGACACATCCTTTAGCTTCACCTAGCAATCATTATTGTCCAGCTGGACAGACACACCTATCACGGCAAAAGGGCTCGCTTGTTCGGGGCAGGAAGGAGACGGAGACGGAGGGCCATCGCTGTGGTTTCTTCCCTCAAGGGAGCTGGCAGCTTGAACTATTCGGCAAGGGGGCCTTGGTTAACTAAGGATTTTTAACAGCTATTATGAATCTTCCCCTTTACTTCTGCCACCCGCCTCTCTGCTCACAGACACAATAGAGGAACAGCTGCTCCTTTCGTCGCACACAAAGGCGACCCTGCCCTGGCTGTCATTAAAGAATCATTAAACAGCAAGAGAGGAGACAGCTAATGGTTTTGGTGTCTCCTGTCCACCGTGCACACAGGATGCAAAATGCTGAAGGACCAAAGAGGAGGAATCATCGACTCATAGAGCCGGGAGGGACCCTTAGAGTCATCTAGTCCAACCCCCAAGACGAACAGGAATACACAATCAAAGCATTCCCGGCTGGTAGCCATCCAGCCTCCGTTCAAAGATCTCCAACGACGCTGGAAAGAAAAGAAGTCTATTGATACAGAAGAATGGACGTTAAAATTTCTGGATATGATAGAGATAGAAAAGTTAGCATTTTCTTTGAAGAATAAATCTACCCATAGCTTTGAGAAAAAATGGAAAAGCATATTGGATTGGGTAAGGATATAAATGTATAAGAAATCAAAGAAGAAATAATGTAACTGTTCTTCTCTCTGTAAGATGGAAATTATGTCTGTAATGGAATGGAAATAAGCAATTTCAACTGGAAGATTTAAACATGGAAGAGTGTGTGGGGGGGGTTATTTTCAAGACAAACTTTTGATAAAAATTATACAAAAAAACCCAAAACAAAGATCTCCAACGACAGAGAATCCACGATGTGCCAAGCAATCTATTTCACTTCCTAGCAGCTCTTACAGTAGAAAAGTTCTAACTTTGGGGTGGAATCTCTTTTCTTGTAATCTGAATCCACTGGTTTGTGTTCCGAGTCTCTGGAACAGCACAAAAAGAACTGGGTCCGTGTTCTATATGGCATCTCTTTAGATACATAAATATTATATCAGCCTTCTCTTTGTCAAATTGAACACATCTGCCTCCCTAAAATGCTCCTCATAAGACTTGGTTTCCAGACCTTTTATCCTTCTTGAGCTGTGGTGCCCAGAACTGGACACAATATTCCAGGTGAGGTCTGACCAAAGCAGTATTATTAATTCCCTTGAACTATGCTCCTGTTGAAGAAGCCCAGAATCGCATTGGCTTTTTTGGCTGCTGCATTCCGCTGTTGACTCACGTTCGGCTTGTGATCTACTAAGATCCCTAAATCCTTTTCACATGTACTGCTTTCAATCCAGGTTTCACCCATCTTATATTTATGCATTTCATTTTTTCCTGCCTAAATGTAGTACCCTCCATCTATTTCCTTAACACATTATGCTGCCAAAAATAATACCTAATATGCTGGGGTTTGCATTTGGGCTCATGTTTTCTGGCAGCCCAGGCCAGGGGTAAAACGAGTGAGACCTCTGCAGGCAGAAAACTAGAATCTCCTGATATGCTGGTTTTCCATATGCAGGGATATACATTTTTTAAGCAGAGAAGGATTAAATCCTTGAGCTGCCCCTGCAGTGATCACAGTGCCAATATGGCTGTGTCTACGGTATAGAATAGACCATTATAATGATCCTATATAATATATATAAAATGATTCTATGCAGCTTCAGGTTTGTTCCAAATTGGGGGCATTTGGGATTCTAATTCAGGTATGATTCAGTCATATGGTTAAACCTACATCTGAACTAGAAGAAAGATCAATTCAACTCAAAAGAGTCTTCCTTCTGAGTAGACAGATCTGGGAGGACGCTGGTTGATATATTCCAAAAGGCTGACATGCTATCAAAGTGAAAGATATGAAACAGAGAGGACAAAATATAGGAAGGACATAAGTCTTCAAGTAGTTTCCAACTTATAAAGTGATCCTATCACGGCAAGTTCTTTCGACAAGACTGCTTCCACGGAGGGTTGGCACCACAGTCTTCCTCTGAGGCTGAGAGAGTGTGACTTGTCCTAGGGAGTTTCCATGGCCAAGCAGGGGTCCAAAACTCTGGTCTCCCAGAGTCTGAGGCCAATGCTCAAACTACTGCACGACACGCACTCTCCCGGAGATAATACCTGATTGCTTTTCCTGTTGGTTAAGAACTTGCAGTGTTTTGAGAATTTATGAACTGTGGAAATATAAAGCCAGCACATGTTGGGTCTGGTGCTCACCTTATCAGCAGTCTGATATGGTCTAATGAAGATTAATAAATGTGGGAGTACAAGTGGAACGGGAAAAAAAAATACTTGGACAATGTTTTTGATAACAGGGTGGCTTTTTGTAAATTATATGAATTGCTCATTTACTGGAACAGGAATGAGGCCTATTTTGTTTTGCTTTCTAGAAGATAGGCAAATGCAGAGAATAACATAAGCCTTTTCTAACTGCTCATCAGTAGTTCTTTTTTTAAAAAAAATCATGATTTTTATTAAGAATTTTTTTCAAAATTAAGTTTTATCTATGGGTACCAAAGAGCAATACATGGAACAACAGAGACACGTGTGGCCTTCTGGTTTTCAAACACCCAATGATCGAAACGAAGAGGAACGGCCATCCGTCCATCCATAGCTTCGAGGAGTTGCCAAGACACACACATCGCAGCGTAAAACCAGACCAAGCTCCACTATCTTGGGACACTCTGCGTAGTTGCTCCTGAAGGAGTTCATTGGGTAAGCCAAAATCTTTCCGGCTCCAAAACTATGACTCTAGACCAGAATTGCAGAGCGGCAAATAGCAGCACTGTACTTCCAGTACTGGTATTGTACTATTGGTAGTAGTATCGTACTTATCATACTACTACAGTATTATTGTACTAAATCTGTGGGATGAAATAAATACCCCATTTGTACTATTTAGCAATATGGACAAATTATTAGAAAATCATTGCTAAAACAGTCTCTTTATAAATATACAAAGTCAAGCCCTCCTTCCCCTCAAAGCTCAAACACTTCCATTCTTTGCAGGTTGAGTCCCTGCTTTCCTTGCTTTCTTATTTCCCCTCCTCCTCTTCTCCTCTTTCAGATTGCCCTGCGGGGTCCCATTCTCTTTGGGCCCACCTGCTGGCCGTGCCACTTTCTTTGCTGGGCGACCCAGCGCAGACGCCCGGCCCTCCCCGCCTCCTTCTCCCTGGTTCTTCTTGCTTTTCCGCTTCCGTTTCTTCTTCTTCCCCGCAGGGGTGGCGTCGACTGCACCCACAACAGTCTCCTTGGTCTCAGCTCCCGTCTCCTTGGACTGGCCAGGTGCAGCCTTCTTGCGGTTCTTGCGTATCTTCGTGGCTGGCAGAAACCCCTTTTTCTTCCGCTTCAGGGGCGGCTCAGTCTCAGCTGGGCGCTTTGGCTGGGCTGAAGCTTTCTCCTTCGCTGGCCGCCTGCGAGTCAAAGCAGAGAAAGCACAGACGATCAATTAAAAAAAATACACTGAGCTGAAAAACGTGCCTTGAATGGCTGGCTGAAATTGTGGGAGAGTAAAAATACTCTCACGCCAGAAAATCCCATGGTAGGTTCACTTTAGGGTCGTTGTAAGTAGGAAATGACTTGAAGGCACACAACAACAAGAAAGCTCAGACTGGTATAAGCCTCCAGGGTTGTAGGAAGAGAGGGCCATCCAGGGCCACTTAGGGCCTGTCCGCACTACACTGTTATAGTGCTATTGGTCCCCTTCAACCTCCTGTGGAACCCTGGGGTTTGTAGTTTAGGGAGGGGCATTTAGGATTCTCAGCCAGAAAGCTCTTTGGCTCCAGTAAACTACAAGCCCCAGAATTCCACAGGGGGTTGAAAGTGGGATAATAGCACTATAACAGTGCAATGCAGAAAAGCCCATAGTCCAACCCCCTGTCATGCAGCAAAGCACAACTAATGCATTCCTGACAGATGGCAATTCAACCTCTATTTAAAGACATCCAAAGAAAGAAAAAGAATCATCTTCAGAGCAATTTATCACACTACCAAACAGTTCTTACAACAAAGAAGGCTTTCCTGACATTTAAGTGGAATCCCTTTTCTTTTGATTTGAATTCACCAGTTCGTGTTCTAGTCTGGGTGCAGCAGGAAATAAGCTTGCTCCATCTTCTATGTGACACGTCTTCAGATATTAAAGTACAGCTACCACATCACCTCTCAATCTTCACCCATCTCCTTAACTCGCTCCTTATAAGGCTTGTTTTCCAAACCTTTTGGCATCTTGGTAACCCTTCTATGGACACATTCCAGCTTGTCAGTGTTCTTCTTGAACAGGACACAGTACTCCAGGTGAAGTCTGACTAAAGTAGAATGGAGTGGCACCACTACTTCCCCTGATCTGGACTTTTATGCTCCTACCAGTGCACTCTAGAATCGCATTGGCTTTTTTGGCTGCTGCATCACACTGATGACTCATGTCATCTTGTGGTCTATGAAGACCCCTTCTCACATGTATTGTTACCAAGCCAGGCATCAGTGTGAATCCTGGGATTTGCAGTTTGTTGCTGTTGTGCGCCTTGAAGTCAATTCTGGCCTATGGTGGCCCTATCATGGGGTTTTCTTGGCAATATCTGTTCAGAGCAGGTTTGCCCCGGCCTTACTCTGAGGCTGAGAGAGTGTGACTTGTTCAAGGTGACCCAGTGGGCTTCCCCTGGCTCTTGTTTGCAGTTTGGTGAGGGATATTTAGAATGCTCACCTAGGGAGTTCTAAATTCCTCCACAAACTACGTATCCCAAGATTCCATTAAAGAATGCCCCTGTCACCGTGCAGAAAGAAAGGGCCTGGGATTTCAGGCAGGAAATCATCCCAGGCCCTGGCTGGCGACACCAGAGGTTGCACCTGGGACAGCCTGTAGATAAGACATGGGCTCTACCTCTAACCAGAGACGGCCACGTTCCAGGACTTTGGAGGCCTGCAGGAGGCCACTTTGGGCTTCTCCAGAGCACTGGAGGGCCACCAGGATTGCTGAGAGCTTGAGAGATCACAGGTTTTGGTCAAGGGGCTCTTGATTCAGCACATTCCATTGGATGCTTGTGCCAGCTGCATCGGGCCACTAAATCTCAGCTAACAAAGGGGCCCAAAGGACGTACGTGAAGCCCAGGGGTGTCATGACGTTCCAGTAGAGATCGTTGAGTCGAGTGGATTTCCCAAAACCCTCCTGCTGAGCCAGCCCCTGCAGCACATCGGGCAGCTCCGTCAGATCCACAGGCAGTTCCTGAAAAGGACAAAGCAATGTGGACGTTCAGTGCTTTGAATCCTCTAAAGTACATTTCCCCAACCTCAGTACCCCACACAGATATTTCGGACTCCACTTCCCATCAGCATCAGATGAGGGACAATCAAAGCTCTAATACAAAGCATCCTCCCAAGGTTGGATGAGCCTGTGTTTTTTCCCTGCAGCTGTTTACTATTGTTGTGTGCTTTCAAGTTGTGTCCACTCATGGAGACCCCAAGGTGAAACTATCACTGGGGGCGGTAGTGGCCAGATTTCTTCAAAGGGGGTTTGCCATTGCCCTTCTCTGAGCTGAGAGTGTGTGACTTGACCAAGTTCACCCAGTGGGTTTCTGTGGCCAAGGAGGGATTTGAGACTGTTCTTCTAGAATCCTGGGCCATTTCTGCACTAGACTGTTATAGTGCTATTCTTCCATTTCCAACATCCTCTGGAATCCTGGGGTTTGCAGTTTAGGGAGGGGCCTCCAAGACCCCTCAAAGGCCTCAAATGCCCCTCCGTAAACTGGAAACTCCAGGATTCCAGAGGATGTTGAAAGCAGATGAATAGCACTATAACAGTCTAGTGAGGAAATGGTCCTAGTCCAGTGCTCAAACTCCTACACTACACTGGCTGTCAAGCCCAGACAAAAAACAGAACAAAAACAAATGGTTCATTTAAAAAAAAAGAAGACACAGAAGAAGCTGTGAAAACCCTAATTCATTTCTGGCCCATTTCCCTATTGTTGCACAATGCTTTCACCAGAGCGATGGAAAAACTATTTTTTTTCCTTATAAGCCCTAGAATCTGACGACCAGTACAGCTGCCAGTCTTATTGGCTGTGCAATTCTGGGAGCTGTAGTTAAAACAAAACAAAACAAAAGGTAACATTTCCAAGCTTTGGTTTTTCATTCGGGGAATCACAATTTTCTGAGTAGGAGATTCCTCCATCAGTTTTTCAATTTCACCTCAACAGGAGACATGTTTATATTCACCATACCAGGATGAAGCTGGGTTTGCAAGGGGTTTTCCCCCTGGTTTGGTAATACCCACATCTCACCATCTTAAGGGTTCATTCCAATGCAGAAGTTTGCCACACCGGAAAAAGAAAAGTCAACCCACTCTGACGCAAAGGAAGCTTTTTTTAAAATCCCCTGCAAGCTCAGAATAAGATTTGGCTTTTCCAGCCTTATGGAGCAAGTTTTAAGGGTCCTGGGGGACTGCAGCAAAGAAGGGAGATTTCATTCCACCCTCATGTTGGATTCCACCCTTGTATGAGTATCCACTAGATACTGAACAGAGTTAAAAATCTCCACAGTTCCATTCATGCACCTTCTTTTCAAAGCAAGGAGCACAGATTTTCAGTTCAGAAGCCAAATGGAAGAATAATCTTAATCTAATTCAGGAATAAGCAGGAGGCCAGGAGCCAGTTTCCTCCTTCTGACTGCTTTACAGGCCACAGCCCTTGGCAATGTTCCCAAATAAAGGAAGTGACATCACATTACCCCCTGTCATCAGGTTGAGAAGGACTCAATGAGGTAGAGTAGAGGTAGAGTGAGCCCCTGGTATCTGCTATGGCTTGGCTCCAAGACCCCCATGGATACCAACGTTCATGGATGCTCAGGTTCCATTAGAATCATAGAATCCTAGAGTTGGAAGAGACCCCAGGGGCCATCAAGTCCAACCCCCTGCCACGCAGGAACACCCATCAAAGCATTCCTAATAGATGACCATCCAGCCTCTGCTTAAAAACCTCCAAAGGAGACGCCAACACACTCCATGGAGGCAGCATATTCCACTGCCGGACAGCTCTGACCATCAGGAAGTTCTTCCTGAGGTTCAAGTGGGATCTCCTTTCCTGTAGCTTGAATCCATGGCTCCTTGTCCTAGTCTCTGGAGCAGTAGAGAACAAGCCTGCTCTCTACCACTCCAGAGACTAGGACAAGGAGCAATGGATTCAAGGTACAGTGGTGTGTGGCATCCCTTATATAAAATGGAAAAATCAAAGTCTGCTTTTTAGAATCCTTTTTTTTAAAAAAATATTTTCAAGCTGTGGTTGGTTGAATATGTTGGATATGGCAGCCAACTGTGATGGAAAGTTTTTTGGAGAGTTGTTGGGAAGGGCTGGAGGTAATGTTACACATTTTGGGGTCTCTCTGTCTGGGACTGGGGCAAAAAAATGACTGAAAATTGGACAGAATAAATCTTTAAAATTTGTGTGTGTCACAGGGCTTTAGGAGAACGACTGGGGCTGGGGATACACATGGCCCATGGCACACTCTTCCCCTGACCTGAACGAACAAACAAAAGCAATTCAGATTATCTGCAGAACTTCGGATAAAGTCCAAAGAACCAGGCTGGAGAAGCAAAGACGCATCTACCTGTTTGGTCATCGTTTTGATGAGATAGTTCAACAGCTCCAGACACTTGATGACCTTCTCTTGGTCCACTTTGACCTTGAACTCACCCACTGTCTTTAAAGTCTATTTTAAAAAAGGAGACAGCAGTGATTAACAAAAAGAAGAGAGGAGATTCCATGCTCTACACAGAAAAATCCTGACTGTGAATTTTTTAATAATCAATTACATTTACCATTCTTCTTAAGCTTTATTATTATCATATTCAGCACATTTATTGCATTAAACATAAACCACGTTTTTGTTTCACCATGTTGCTTTAAGAACAAAACAGAAAACCACGTCCACAGGTTGGCAATACAGTCGGCCCTCCCCATTTGCGGGTTTCACTTTTGTGGATTTGATTATTCACGGATTCTTTGCTCTCGCTCCTGCTGCCTCCCTAGGCCATTTTTAATAGGGACTGCAAGCCTCGTGAGGCTGAGAAACTGCGAATGAGGCTTGTAGGTCCCTATTAAAAATGGTGTGAGGCAGCAGCGGAGGTGGCCATAAACCTCACCAGCCCCCCACTTCTGCCTTGGGAAGGAACCCTGATGCCCCAAAAGAATCCACAGGGGGTTGAATATGGTGAACATACTTTTTCTGTGTTAAATATGGTTTGGGAGGACCTAGAGTTATTCACGGTTTTTCCACTTTCACAGGGATCCTGTGGCCCTAACCCTAGCAAATGGAGAGGGATGACTGTACCTTCATTAGAGACAAATAAAATTTTACACCACATGCAAAAGCTTTTGCATTCTCCAGAACATTTCATCAGGTTAAGTGGAATAAATGGAGTGGGAGAGCAAGGAAGTCCAAGAGTTTAATCAGATGTTGCAGATGGGACACCTGCAGTCCAAAACAGCGATGCCAGCCGCAGGCTGCCCCTAGCAATACATGTTGGGACAGAGAGGAAAATGGCAGATCTCCCTTTCTGAAAAAAAAACCCAAGGCTGGCTGCGACCCAGTGATCTGCCGCTTGCCTCAGGCCAAGCACACAAGGCTCTGAAAAGGCCGATGACAGAAGTACGACTCTACTACTGCAGTTTTCTCAATGTCATTACAGAAAGGGAGAAATAAGGATGGAGAAACCGATTGCTTCACGAAAAGAGACAAGCGTTGTACCAAAACAGTTTCCAATTATGCATCTCCCACAAAGCTACCCGAATAAGAAATCAGTTTTATTGAATTAACAAGTCCTTGTACTCTCCCGTAAAAAAGATGAAGGACTCTCCTTCTTCCAAGAGCAGGGAGACTCTTTTAGCCCCTGGAAAGAAATTCTGGAACAATTCTGTATCTTTCTTCTTACACGTCTCTTTCTACCATAAAGCAAAATCTTAACAAGACACACAAGAGGGTCTGCTTTTTCATAATCCTATGAAGCAGACGCTGGAAGAAAAAATAAGCATAAAAGGAGAGAGGGAGGATGTATATGTGTACAGGGTAGGGAGAAGAGACAGACATACAGAGAGAATATGACAGAATCTCATTCATTCCCTAATGGATGGAAGAAGGAGAGAGAGAAACACATAAGCAGGAAGGATGATTGTGGAGTCAATTTTCATTTTACAAGAAAAAATTGCTGGTCTGATTATTTCTCGTTTTAGTTCTAAGCATATGTCTTCGGGTATATGTCCATCTCTACCCTGCCCAGCTATTCTTTTGCCGCAGGTTGCAATGCAAAAGTACAGTTTTGAAAGATAAACAGAATGGACCCCTTTTTTGATATTTATTTTTGAATATATAAAAACAGAAAGGACAAAAAGAAAATAAACAACATACAGTAACAAATACAGAGACAACCAGTGCAAACAAATATCAAGAAATATTGACAATACAACAAACCAAAAAGACATACAAGACTAGGCTATCTAAATTAAACTATTTAACCTAACTATCTATCTGAGAAAATTAAACAGTAAAGAACAAATCTACCTACGAATATTAAACAATAAAGAAGATATCTAACAATCTAAACTAAATAACCAAACAAGTAACATAAATCTTGACTTCAGTAAGGCCTCTGACAACGTTCTCCATGACATTTTTGCAAATAAGCTACTGCTAGGTGCATTTGTAATTGGTTGACCGACCGAACCCAAAGGGTGCTCACCAAAGGCTTCTCTTCTCCCAGGAGGGAAGTGACGAGTGGGGTGCCACAGGGTTCTGTCCTGGGCCCAGGGCTATTCAACATCTTCATCAATAACTTGGAGGAAGGAGTGGAGGGCACGCTGATCAAATTTGCAGATGACACCAAATTGGGAGGGGTTGCTAATACCCCAGAGGACAGGATCACATTTCAAAATGACCGTGACAGATTGGAGAGCTGTGCCAAAGCTAGCAAAATGAATTTCAACAGAGAGAAATGTAAGGGCCTGCAAATATAGGATGGAGGCTGCGTGGCTGGACAGCAGTACGTCTGAAAGAGATCCAGGAGTCTTGGTAGATCACAAGCTAAACATGAGTCAGCAGAGTGATGCGGCAGCCAAGAAAGCCAACGCAATTCTTGGTTGCATCAATAGGAATATGGTGTCCAGATCAAGGGAGGATCACTCTATTCTGCATTGGTGAGGCCTCATCTGGAATCCTGTGTCCAGTTCTGGGCACCTCAATTCAAGAAGGATATCGACAAGCTGGAATGTGTCCAGAGGAGGGGGACCAGAATGGTGAAGGGTCTGGAAGCCATGAAGCCCTATGAGAAACGGCTGAGGGAGCTGGGGATGTTTAGTCTGCAGAAGAGAAGGTTAAGAGGGGACAGGATAGCCATGTTTAAATATTTGAAGGGATGTCATGTGGAGGAGCGGGCTTGTTTTCTGTGCTCCAGAGACCAGGACAAGGAGCAATGGATTCAAGCTGCAGGAAAGGAGATTCCACTTGAACCTCAGGAAGAACTTCCTGACGGTCAGGGCTGTCCAGCAATGGAACCTGCTACCTCAGCGGAGTGTGGTGGAGTCTCCTTCTTTGGAGGTTTTTAAGCAAAGGCTGGATGGCCGTCTGTTGGGAATGCTTTGATGGAGGTTCCTGTATGGCAGAAGGGGGTTGGACTGGATGGCCCCCGGGGTCTCTTCCAACTCTATGATTCTAGGATTCTATGATCTAATACCAACACATAATTTAAAAAATGTTCCTACCCCGGTTCTCAACTGCCCAGAATAATCTACGCAAGTGCTACCATAGTAAAACAAGTAAATTTAGCATTAACTTCTGTTGCTTAATCTTATCGATCTAATATGCAGTATTTGGAGCAAACCAGGATATATGTTTAATATATATTTAATATATAATACCTAATTATAAATTATATTGGTTTAAAATTGTTCTATAAATGTGTATCTGTATTTCTCAATCACAGTCTTTTTCAGTTTTGTTTGGTTTCAGGCCAGTCTGCTGTTGAGTGGTTGCGTTTTATACTGTCAACCTCTCCAGGCAGGCTGTTTAAAAAAAAGGCCATGCCCCACAGCTCCTACTCTCCCTACAGCCAAGGGGCTGCCCGTACCATCTCCTGCTAGCCTGATCTACCATAAAATAGCAGGATTGTTCTCTAGGGGACCAGTTCCACGAAGAGACTCCTTAGTATTATACACTGAAGCTCTCTTTATTTCCTGGTTCCTTTGCTATGAACAGAGATACTCTCTAAGTACACACCCACACACAAATATTCACTTCTTGATTCACACAAAAAGAGACCGCAATGATCTGGGGAGGCTTTTATGAGGCTACCAGAGTTAAAAGCCATGCACATTTAATTTCATTTCTAGCTCACTTGTCTACGAGGGACAGGCAAGGAGATCAACAGTTGCGATGGAATTAAAACCCAACACAACCAAGGTCAGCAGGACAGTGGTGGTGGTGTTAAATCCACTTTGGGTTTCAGTCCAAACTTTAACAGCGTTCTCCCAGGACCTGAATTTGCCACTCTTAATTTGTTTTAAGCTGCCTTGGGTCTCTTGGCAGAAGAATGGAGGGATGTAATATAAACAAGTAAAAACTAAATACCCTTAGATTAGGTTCAGCACTTCGGACAGCTCCTTTAAAATCTGGACTATAAACTCAGGGGATCCACTACCCCATGGGCTATCATTGTGAGCAAGATAAAGTGGGGCCACTGGGCAGGAGCTGTGGGCTCACCGCCTCGTCCTCTAGGGTGAAAGTAATGTAGGAGCCAAGAAACTGAGTGAAGAAAGCCCCAGTCTGAACTCCACATCTGCTGCAAACTTCTTGTTTATAAAAATAAGGTCCATAAGGCAGAAAATGAGGAAGCTACAAGAGATACACTTGTTTGAGGCCAGATGTGTAAGTTTACAGGGGTGTTTGGGCAAAGAGTCAGGAGTGGCTGCTCTGAGGGCCACGAAGCCAGTCCAGGTTTGAAACTCTTCCAGACTTTTCATGCTGGTGGCACACTTTTTAGACACGCATCATTTCGCAGCACAGTAATTCAGTTTTACCAGCAAACTGGAGGTTAAACTAACCCCCCCTTGCAAGAGATACAGACACACACATCAATTGTAATAATGAAATGTATGGGGACACAACCTATCTCATGAAAACCTTTCATACATTTTTAAAAAGATATGCTTTATAAATAATAACATACAGTTCCAAGATTGTGGGCGACACACCTACGCACTTCAGGCGACAGACAACTGTGTCGTGGCACGCCATTTGGAAAGCCCTGCTCTAAGCGGCTGAACTGTACTTCTAAACACGATTCAGCGCCTTGGACAGCAACCTTAAAGACATGGTCCGGACTCTCTGCTCCACTGACCTGGGAGCCATTGGCTGCAGGTGCGAACAACGCCTAGAGACAGAATCTACTCATATTTCTTAAGCTCTTAGTCATGCGGAAAGAGATGGTCATCTCCAGAATTTTATATCATCTCCAGAATTTTATAGTGGTGAACAAACAGATTCTGATTACAGAACCGGAATCAATGTATTTGTTGCTTGCACTTCTTGGCCTACAGATAATGCGACTGACCTACCTTAGCAGGCTGTTGTGAGAGTTGTTTTTAATTCATCTAGAACCAAGAAGGGGTATGATGCTTTACAAAGAACAAGAGGGCAAGTCTCTGTCTTTGGAAGCTGACAATCCAAATGTTAATGCAGGGAGACAACTGGTTGTGGGGGGAGTGGAATAAAATGGGAAGCCATTTTAAGAACATGGGAACACATATTAAGCACTTGGAATGCTCTAAAATAAACTTCCCCAACCTCACTCCCCACACATATATTCTGGACTCCAGTTCCCATTGGGCTCAGCCAGCATGCCTCTAAGGAGGGATAATCAAAGCTGTAACCCAAAGTATCCGCTCAAGGTTGGATGAGCCTGGTTTTGTTTTTTTCTGCAGCTGTGACTGTCACTTATTACTGTTGTTGTGTGCCTTCAAGTCATTTCTAACTAATGGCAACTCCAAGGTGAACCTATGATGGAGTATTCTTGGCAAGATTTGTTCAGAGCGGACTGGCCTTTGCCTTCCTCTGAGGCTGAGACGATGTGACTTGCCCAAGGCCACCCAGTGGACTTCCGTGGCCAAGAAGGAATTTGAACTCTCTTCTCCATAGTTCAACGCTCAAACTACTACACCACACTGGCTCTCCATGACAGTTGCTACTATTTAATCATTACCTTGAACTGCTCTTTTTTTAAAAAAAAAAATAAGTATACAACATTAAACTTTCTATGGAAAAGGCCGTATCATCAGCTGCAACTTAAAGAAAGACCAGCATAAAGTACTGCAAAGCAACTAACACACCTACATTCTTTGTTTGCTGAAATCAATTTTCTATTCATTACAGTGAGAGATCAGAGGTGATCTATTATGATTTATACTTTTGATAAAGGAAAAACACATATCATAAAGGTCTTCCGGTGCTCGATAATTTCTTGTTACCCTTAATTTCTGTGTTACGTTCTTCTTTCAAAGTCAAACTCCGTAATCTAGTATGCCACCAGTTAATCTGGATTCTCTCCTCAGTTTTCCAAACTAAGGCAATTTCTAGTTGAGCCACTTCCACCAGCCAAAATTAGATTTTTATGCAATAAACCAGGGGTGGGGAAAGGTATAATCTCCAATCTCCAATCTCCCCAATTTTGGCAATCCTCCAGAAAACCAATATTTTTTAAATGGGGGGGGGATTTTTTATTCCAAAAGAGTCAAAGTGATACAAAACTGCCCAAAGAGGCAGCTTTGCAACTTTTACCCCGAATTTCCAACCACCATCTTCAAAACAGCCAAATAATCAAAGCTGAATGGGACAAGGAAAACCAGATACGATCTCTTGGGGCAAAGCTTGTGGTATAACCGTCCTCTGCCCCCAGCACAGTTACTTATCCCTGTAGTAAAACCTAATCATGTAAAAGAAAGTATATATAAAATAGTTAAACTTCACATATAATTCATCCCTTGATGTTAATAAAAATTGATTTTATGTTGACAAAATAAAGAAGCTCACCGTATACATACTGTGCATGTTATGTTCAGTTCACATCATTTCACACACCCCTTATTTTTCTATCTATCTCAAACACAATATATGTTTTGTATAACCTCCCACCTTCCCTTGGCTAGGGAGCATGCATTTTTTACTTAAACTTCAAGAATGTTCTCATAAAAGTTCTTCTTGTCTCCATCTGTTGCTACATAAGCTTACCGTTCTCTATCCGTCAGTCTGTCTGTTTTCCTTTACGCTCTCAAAAACTTCTCCTGTCGTGAGTCTCTGTATTTACGTTTTACGTATTTATATTTTAAAAAATTCTGTTTAGTACCTGGTCAGTTCACTCATGTTTAAACCAGGCCCGATCATTCTGCCCAATTTGTACATCTCCCTTTCTTTACCAAGAAATCTCAACAGTGATTCTCATTCTTCTTTGCTTTTTTCCCCCAACTGTTTTTTCTTTAATCCAAGTGCTTTGATTCCACTTTAACTACCATGGCAACAAGCTATGGAATCCTAGGATTTCCATTTTAGCAAGAGGTGTTTAGAATTCTCAGCCGGAGAGTCTAGCACCTCCAGGATTTCATAGGGAACACACAGTGTTTTACCTGTGTAGTGCAAAACGGACCCTGGTATTGCCAAACTATCCTTCCCCGAGTTGTAAATAATGAAAAGATTTGCTCTCCTGGAGACGCACCTACACATCAAACTTGCTGGAGTTCAGCCCACTTTTTCTGAAGCTGAGTAGCGTCTAGAGGAAGCACCGGGGCCAAGCCACATACCTTCCGCCTTCTTCCTCCCCAGGATCCCAAAAAGAACAGCTGTACAGAAGTCACGATGAAGGCGCCCCAGCAGATGTTAGCCTTGCCTCACGATACTGTGCATTGCCTCCTGGTACACCCTTGCCCCGGCCCAAAGGTTCCCACGGAAATGCCTTTGGCCAGCGAAGCCAGGTGCCTGGTACCATCCGCAGGAAAAATGCTTCTGGGGTTCCTCTGGTTTCCCAGATTGCCCGCAGTAAATCTATTATTATGCCTTAGCCTGATAAGATTTGTTAACAAACTACTACTACGTCCACTGTCTGCATGCCAGAAGAAAAATCTGATGGGTAGGATACAAAAAAAGGGAAGATATAAAAATGCAAAATAAATCAATTCAATCTCTTTCTGACATCAGGATCCTAGAATTGTTCAGGGCTTGTTATAAAGCAGAGGGTCTGGTCTGGGGGATAATAAGGAAACTCCTATAGTTAACACAATCTCAACACTAATTTGTGTACACGTAAATGTACACACACACACACACATACAATTTTTATATGGTTATTCTTCCTTCACCATCCCATTCTGCGATCTTAGATCTACTCTCTCCACAGTCCCACGTCCATTAGAGAGAATGCTTAGAAAATAGACTTTTAAAGAGACTACAGTGCCCATAATCCCCCAGCCAGCAGCAACAGTGGCCATGCTATCTGGGGAATTCTGGGAATTGCGGTCCAAAACAGTCATTTCCCTCTCCCCCAGGCTGCGCTATACAGAAAACCATCCCTTCTCTTCTTTCCACTAGGTTCAGCCTCCCAAACAAACAAAAACATATAACTCATTATTCTGTCTTGCTTTTGGTTTATTTAATAATCGTGATGGATTCGAATGGTCATGCACTGCAGTGTTCTCCTGATTCAGCAAGGACAAAGCAATGGTAGCGACAACAACAACAACAAAAATATATGCCAAGCTCAGTATGGAAGCAGCAGCATTTCGGAGAAAAACAGAGAGCAGAGCAGGAGACCTGGTCAAAAACAACCCCGGCTGCAAAGACAGGGAGAAATAAAACACGGATGGCCAACATTAGCAACCTTCAGGTCCCAGATGCTGTTGGACTATAGCTTCCATCAGCATAGCCTGCATGGCCAGGAATTATGGGGAATGTAATCCAGTGCAATCTCCGACACAGAAGATGAGAATTGCTGCCCAGATCTACCTGGATCACGAGAGTGGCCTAGGGCTTGCAATGCAGCCAGCCCTGTGGGTAGCATCCCAATGTACTCAGAAGCAAGGTAGGTCAACCAACCTTTATGTAAGCACACAGAGACACCAAGCCCTGCAGCTAGCGGGGATGCTATTTTAGGAAATAATCACCCATTCCCCTAGCTGCCCGCTGCCTCCACCTGCTTTCCCTTCCCTTTGCTATTTAGAATCATAGAGTCATAGAATCATAGAATCATAGAATCACGGAGTTGGAAGAGACCCCAGGGGCCATCCAGTCCAAGCCCCTGCTATGCAGGAACACCCATCAAAGCATTCCCAACAGACGACCATCCAACCTCTGCTTAAAAACCTCCAAAGAAGGAGACTCCACCACACTCTGAGGCAGAATATTCCACTGCCGGACAGCCCTGACCGTCAGGAAGTTCTTCCTGAGGTTCTGGTGGAATCCTCTTTCCCGCAGCTTGAATCCATTGCTTGTTGTTCCAGTTTCTGGAGCGGCAGAGAACAAGCCCACTCCCTCCTCAACATGACATCCCTTCAAATATCTGAACATGGCTATCCTGTCCCCTCTTAACCTTGTCTTCTGCAGACTAAACATATCCAGCTCCCTTAGGCGTTCCTCATAGGGCTTCATGGCCTCCAGACCCTTCACCATTTTGGTCGCCCTCCTCTGGACATGCTTGTAGACATCCTTCTTGAACTGAGGTGCCCAGAACTGGACACAGGATTCCAGGTGAGGTCTAACCAAAGCTGAATAGAGTGGTACCATTACCTCCCTTGATCTACACACCATACTCCTATTGATGCAACCAAGAATCACGTTGGCTTTCTTGGCTGCTGTGTCACACTGCTGACTCATGTTCAGCTCATGATCTACCAAGACTCCTAGATCCTTTTTACATGTACTGCTATCCAGCCATGTGTCCCCCATCCCATATTTGTGCATTCCATTTTTCCTGCCTGGGCGCAGGACCTTACATTTCTGCTGCCCATTCTCTCACTGCATTTCACAATTCAGACTGGAGTCTTCCCCACACAACAGTAACTCTCCATTGACTGGATGCTCCTTACCTACAGTACAATGAAAGCAAGCCACTGCTCTCACGCATTCCCTATGGAAATTCCAGAGGCATCGGGGTGGCCATTATGAGAAAGAGTGTACTGGGACTAGACAGCCCTTTGGTCCGATCCAGTGTGGCCTCTGATCCCAAGCATGTACTTGCATCTCCCTCAATCTGGTGCCTCTAAGAAATTCACCTGGAAATTTAAAATCATCTCTTAAAATCAGCTTAGAACAGGCTCACCTTGGTGACTTGATTGACGCTGTCTCTGATCAGCTCTTCCCACTCTTTTTCGGACAACGAGAGCTTGAAATCCCGGGTCTGGAGAGCTTTTTGAAGAAGCATACATGCCTGGGCCTAAAATAAAAAGACCAGGGGATCAGGGAGGGAAAATCAGGTGAAATCTTCCATCAAATAATGGGCAAGAAATTATCACATTCACCCAGAGTTTCAAAAGCTGCAAAACTGAGGTCACAAACACTTTCTTGTGGCCATGGCAAAAAAAGAAAAAAGGAAACCCTTGGCACCTGTGAGTTCATTCTCCATCCCTAACAGAACCTATATTTCACAACGAGCAAAAGTACAAAAATGAGTACAGGTTGAGCATCCCTTATCCAAAATGCTTGGGACCAGAAGTGTTTTGGATGTTGGATTTTTTTGGATTTTGGAACAGCTGAGATAGCCTCGATCCCCCAAGGACTGGAAAACTCAGCCAAATCCCCACAGCACAATTCTTAACACCACAGTGAAGAATTCAGCACAAGTTTTGGCTAGAGTGCAGACAAATAAAGAAGCTTAACAAGTCTTCGTTCCATTTCTTTTAAAAAAAAAAAAAAATACACCAGTCTTCATAGTTAGACAATTACACAATCTCTTCAAAAAGATGGCTGTACTCCACACATTTCTACGCACCTGCCAGGGCATACAGAACACACACAGGCTGCCATCCTATTAAGAGCACATGCAAGCATAAATTTCTCTTACAGGTATGGGTAGTATAGCAGTATGCCAGCTCCTGCATTATGGCTGCTGCAGAGAGCGGCATTCCCTTCCTACATCTGCAGTGGCCAAAGCCCCCTTCCACGAACTGAACAGTTTCTGAAGCCCCTAAAATAGCCATTCCCAGCTTCACGGGAACACGCAGCATTGCACAAATGTCTCCGCACAGCCAGACACTAAATGATGACATCAGCGCCAATATCCGCCAGGTCCTCTATTGGAATCTGTGTGGTTCTTTCTCATCATTTCACACCCGGCTACGGGGACATGGCCAGATAGTTCTGCAATCCTGTCTACTCTCCACAAAGCAGGGAATGGCAACAAAGGGGGCTCAAACAGCAGTTCAGTCAGGGCCAATCTCGAGTAGATTCGTATGTGTTGGAAAGGGATTGCTGTGACATTTGCCCCAGTTAAAATACTTTTGATGTACATGTGGGGAAAGCACCTGGGGAATGACTTGGCAAGTCATGATGTAATCCCCAAGGGACAGTAAGGCTGAGTCATGGTGACATGAAATCCTGGCAAGGGGTTGCATCAGCCAAGGTCCCTAGCGGACGAGCTATCAGCCAATGTGTATATAAAGAGGTGAGCTCTGACAGGCTTTCTCTCGGTCTCCCTAACTCTTGCTGATGCCGAAACTCTGTCCAAGCAAACCTCTACCTGATGTGATGATGACGGAATGCCAAATCTTTGACTGAGGATCTGCGAATCCTGCCTGTACAGATGTATATATTGGAACTTCAGGAATAAAAACCTTTAGGTATTTTTTGGATGACAACACTATGTGCTACTGTTTCTGACCGGTGGGTGGTTTGGGGTCAGAGCTAATGCTGTATGTTCACGCTCTGCTGCTGCTCACGCTGGTGGCTGTATTTTGGTACTCTGCTGTGTGTGTTTTTGCTTGCCTCCGAGCCATGTTTTTGTTCAGAGCGCAGCGGTTCCAGGGAGGAGATTTTGTGCTAGGTGCTTAAATCCATCCCCTCTCAGTGTGCAGACCTGCCACGCTATGCTGAGCCAGTCAGGAATGCAACCATTATTATTCTCGTAAATTTAAAACTGTTCTTAGAGAAGGACTGCATTATTCCACTACAGACAGGGAGGGTAAGTCCAACAAAGTTAGCAAAGGTATGGTAAAATCTGAACTCAAGGCCTCTTGGGTTGTAAAGGTCCTTCTTTTTTTCCTATCACCCTTCACACGTGGTGGGAACATGAGAGAGGGCCTTCCCAATGGCTGCCCCCAGGCTTTGGAAGTCCCTTCCCAGACAGATTAAACTGGCATCCTCCCTACTCTCTTTCTGCAGACAGGTAAAGACCTTCTTGTGTCAGCAGGGCTTCAAGGACCGGGTGTATGAGCCCAGCTCACCTAAATCAGTATGTTAGACAAAGATATTTTACATTAATAAACTCTCTCTCTATATAAAATATACGTTGGATATTCTGTTTTATCTCTGTTGTGCTGTTTTTTTTAAAAAAAAGCTTATGTTTTAACTGGTTTTTAATAGTTTCATCACTTTTTAAATTTTTTTAATTATATTTTATTTAGAAGATGCGTTCCTATTCCAAAACATAGTTTCCACTATCTCTACAATTCCATATATAAATATTTTAAAGAAAAAAAAACATGTATAGAGTTACAAAAGCAGAATATGAGATCACCCATTCAAAATAATAAGAGCACAGAAGTAATGTATCTCCTTAGTTATCTCCGGTAATTAATTCCTTATCAATCTAACAAAACTCACACAACATATTAAAGTTGTAAGTACCTTCAAATTCAATTAAATTGTTCATACTAACTCCATAGAAGTTTATAAAGAGAGAAAGGAAATAAAAAAGAAAAAGAAGAATTACTGTGGCCATTTCCACACTACCCTGTTATCATGCTATTATTCCACTTTCAACAGCCTGTGGAATCTTGGGCTTTGCAGTTTAGGGAAGGGCCTTTAGAATTCTCAGGCAGAGAGCTCTTTGGCCTCAGGAAACTACAAAGCCCAGAATTCCACAGGCTGTTGAAAGTGGAATAATAGCACTAGAACAGGGCAGTGCAGAAATTGCCTGTGCCTATATATCTGTCAGTCTCTCAATATGTTTATATTACTTCTTCTTTTTCTTTGTTTAATATATTTATATATAGAATTGTAGAGATAGTAGAAACCATGTTTTGGAATATAAATGTATCTTCTAAATAAAATAGAATAAAAAAATTAAAATTAGTTTTCATCACTTTTAAACATCTGCATTTATTGTATTTTGACTTTTTAAACAAATCTGCTCTAAGCCCAACTGGGAAAAAGGAAGGATATAAATAAACATCATCATCACCACCACGACCCCCATGTCCGCTAGGATTTCCACCTCCCGGCTTGCGCAGTGTCAACGTTTGTCTAGGGAAGGAGATTGTTTTTTCCCCAAGGAAAAAAGCCAGACGGTAAGAGCTTGGGAAGGGCTTCTGTCAACCTCAGCCCGGAGTCAAAATGTACTCCAGAGTCCCGCTGGTAAAGCTGAGCGTTAAAAGCGTCAACCCAAAGTGGCCGCCTCAGGAAAAGCCATTATGCCTTCCCAATAATATTATCCGGCGCATTTTCACAGCTCACATCTTATCCATCTCTGTCACTCGGCAGAGGACATGCCGAGCGGCTGCCAACAAAACAAATAAACAACGCCAGCGACCCAGTGGGTGGAACGCAGCCTGCGGGATCCAAAATCATTAAATGCTGGAGTGTAGGACGATGATGCTCAAATATCGGACGCTAAGCGGAGAGTCCAGAGGAAGACGATGCTAAAATATTAGCCTGTCCAGGGACTCCAATCTTCTCTCTACAAAGATGTTTCTGCGAATGACTCAGTCAATGGGGGCAGAAAAAAAGAACAGAATGAAGGAATACTCACCCTCTGTTCATCAAGCATTTTTAAAATACGAGGGCTAAGATACACATGTGACACAGGAGAGATGAGTTCTGACTCACAGTTTCCTTTACAAACCACCACAAACCTTAAGAGTAGTCACAGTGGGGGTGTTAAATCTTTCCCTCCTATCGTTTCTTCAAAAAAAAAAAAAAAAAAGTTGCAATGCTTGAATTTTTGGAATTAAAACTCCCAGACTCCCTCAGGCATCAGGCTAGCTGGAAGGTTCTGGAGGCGAGTCCCCAAAAGTCACTTTTTCAAGCTCTGGAAATTTGCCCCTGTCCAAGGTGCTGTTAACTGTGGAAGGTGTGGTTGCTAGATTTAAAAACGGAGAAGGCTCTTATACCTTTTAATGACTGAATAGAAGATGGAAGGTCAGCTGGTGTTACTTCTCATCCAACCAGATAACAAGCAACACCTACTGAATTCCCTCTTCTGTGCAACCATTAAAGGTACAGAAGCCCTCTCCAATTTTTAATCTGGCAACCCAAAGGGAACGATCTCCATTTCATCGGCAGCAACACGCACGACAGCCAACAGTAGCTTTGAAGAAGAGGTCAAGGAAAGAGAGAGAGGAAAACCTGTTTAGCTACCATCCCATCACCATCATCCTACAATGAGTCCAGTGGCTCTCCGTATTTTTAGACAGAAGTCTTTCCCAACCCTGCCAGGAGGAAAGAGAGAGAGTGGAAGATTGCAGCTGGCACAACAGAGAACACATTTTCTAACTTCTACCACTGAGCTACAGCTTCTTTCTGTGCATTTCAGAGTTTTGTGTATCAGAGGGAGTCAGCTTGTTTTCTGCTGCTCCAGAGACTAGGACAAGGAGCAATGGATTCGAGCTACAGGAAAGGAGGTTCCACTTGAGCCTCAGGAAGAACTTCCTGACAGTCAGAGCTGTCCGACAAAGGAATATGCTGCCTCCATGGAGTGTGGTGTAGTCGTCTCCGGTTTTTTTTAAAGATTTTTTTTATTATTTTCAAAATACATAAAAACATATATAAACACAAATATGTATATCATTATTATGATTCTTCCATTCCCCCCCACCCGCTTCTGTATATCAAGAATTTTCCAGTTGAATCTTTCTTCGCCCTTATACATAGCCTTTTCAAATACCAACAGACATTTACAAGTTTAGCCAGAGCATTACCCTGTTCCATTCTCTTTCAAAATTTTGAACCGTTTTATTTTTAAGGGAGTTAGCTAATTTTTCAATCTCTACCATGTCTAACATTTTTAATTTCCATTCCTCTATTTGAATATCTGTTTTATCTTTCCAGTGTTGTGTATAGGTCAGCCGTGCTGCTGTAAGCAAATACAATAATATCTTCTGTGGTTTTCTAATCTCCAAGTTCTGACCTAATATATCTTCTTTGGAGGTTTTTCAAGAGAGGCCGGATGGCCATCTGTCGGGAGTGCTTTGATGGGTGTTCCTGCATGGCAGAAGGGGGTTGGACTGGATGGCCCCTGGGGTCTCTTCCAACTCTAGGATTTTATGATTCATAGAATTGTAGAGTTGGAAGAGACCCTGGGGCCATCGAGTCCAACTCCCTGCTATGCAGGAACACCCATCAAAGCACCCCCGACAGATGGCCATCCAGCCTCTGCTTAAAAACCTCCAAAGAAGGAGATTCTATGATTCTATGTCTTCTCATGTGTTCCTCTTTCTCACCACTGATTTTCTTAAACTTAACTTTTACCACTCCTTCCAAAAAAGGAAAAGTACACACCACCCAGTGAGGAAATGGTCCACACAGTCCTCAAGACACCTTCTGTCTTGGCTGTTTGGGGGTACCCCTCAAACCCTAAAGAAGAAAGGGCCACCAAGGACCCAAATAGCCTGCCTGCGAGACAAATGTGGCTATTCAGCCACTGGCATTCAGAGCCAGGTTTTCTCTGAGCTGGGATGCCAAGTTGGAATTGGTGCTTAGCCCAGAAAATGAGATGGACAGGTCAGCCAACAAGTTGCTTTCTCTCCTGTACCGGGTTCCCATATTTCAGGGCCTGAGAGCACTGCCTTGAAAAGTGCTTCCCTCCATACATCTATATCCTTGCCATCGTTAGAATAGGTATTTTTTTTAAATGAGTGGTATACTTTGTGCAGCTAAAACTGAACTTATCATGCTTAATGACATCACAAGGGGTCTACCCTGGGTCTTAGGTTTTGGTCCTGGACTGCCAACCTAAGACAGCCCTGACTTGGCAAAGTTGGTCCTCCATGCGGAAGCTTGTTCAGCATCCCAAGCTGAAAGGCACTCTGTGCATGCACAAGAGCACCCTTGGAGGGGCCCACATGCTCCAGGTGCCACCATCTCCTTTATCCAGCATCAATTAAACCCGGCTGATATACACCTTCCAGTACAGTCAGACACACAAAAGGGATTTTAAAAAGACATTGCATCATTCCACTGCAACAGCTTGCTCTTCCTCCTTTTCTAGCTGGCTCCACACTACTGTCAGGAGGAGCCTTGCAAAAGGGCAGTAAAAGAGTGAAATAATGCCAAGGCAACCCACTACACACACACACACACACACACCTAAATCCTCTTGCCAAAATCCTCTTGTTGCATGCATTAGTTCATCCATTAACACAAAGCAAATTGATGAATGCTTAAGACTGCGTTAAGAGGAACGACGTCGTTGCACAAAGTGTTCTTAAGTACCACTTAACCTTCACAATTTAGCACTCTTGGACAGGTGACAAACACTTCGTTATCTATCATGCACAGACATGCACATGCAATCTACGGTCCCTCTGAGCAACCACATTCCCGCCCTCGCCATCCCCAATCAACATGAGACAGCAGCTCTTTGCCATGCCTTCGTAAAAGTAAAAAGTAACGTTAAAAAGGAAAAAGTAATAGAGAGCCTATCAGGAGATCTGGCAATATTTCATCCTGGAGAGAAGCGACTCGTGGGGTGCCACAGGGTTCTGTCCTGGGCCCTGTGCTGTTCAACATCTTCACTGATGACTGGGGTGAAGAAGTGGAGGGCATACTGGTCAAATCTGCAGATGACACCAAATTGGGAGGGGTTGCTAATACGCCGGAGGACAGGGTCAGAATTCAGAATGACCTTGGTAGATTAGAGAGCTGAGCCAAAGCCAACAACATGAATTTCGACAGAAATGTAAGGTCCTGCACTTAGGCAGAAAAAAATGGAAGGCACAAATATAGGATGGGGGACCGTGGCTGGATAACAGTACGTGTGAAAGGGATCTAGGAGGCTTGGTGGACCACAAGCTGGACATGAGTCAGCAGTGTGATGCGGTGACCAAGAAAGCCAACATGATTCTTGGTTGTATCAATTGGAGTCTGGTGTCTAGATAAAGGAAGTAATGGTACCACTCTATCCTGCTTTGGTCAGACCTCATCTGGAATACTGTGTCCAGTTGTGGGCACCTCAATTCAAGAAGGATAGCGACAAGCTGGAGCGTATCCAGAGGAGGGTGACCAAATGGGGAAAGAGTCTTGAAGCCATGCCCTATGAGGAATGGCTTAGGGAGCTAGGGATATTTAGTCTGCAGAAGAGAAGGTTAAGAGGGGATGTGAGAGCCATGTTTAAATATTTAAAGGGATGTCATGTGGAGGAGGGAGAGGACTTGTTTTCCGCTGCTCCAGAGACTAGGACAAGGAGCGATGGATTTAAGCTGCAGGAAAGGAGATTCCACTTGAACCTCAGGAAGAATTTCCTGAAGGTCAGAGCAGTCCAACAGCGGAATCTGCTGTCTCTGTGGGAGTGTGGCAGAGTCTCCTTCTTTGGAGGGTTTTAAACAAAGGCTGGATGGCCATCTGTCAGGAGTGCTTTGAGGGTGTTCCTATAGCAGTGGGTTGGACTCGATGGCCCCCATGGTCTCTTCCAACTCTATGATTCTATGGTCCATCTTCTGCAGGACAGCTCTCTAGATATCTATTATGCTCTTTTTTTTAATCTTCTTTTTTCCAGACAAAACATTCCCAGATCTTTTGACCATTCTTCACAAGCGCTGGTTTCCAAAGCCTCCAAGAACACCCTGGTCAATCTTGTCTGGACCTGCTCCACTTTTTCTGCATCCTTCTAAAAATGTGGCACCCAGAACTAGACACATTTGAGACACAGCCTGACTAAGGGCCCCTTCATGCGACACAATTATAGCGCTACGATTCCAGTTTCACTGCCATGGCGAAATCCAACAGAATCCTGGGATTTGAGGTTTAGGGAGGGTTATTTAGAATTCTCAACCAGCGAGCCCTAATGCCTCACCAAACTGCAGGTCCCTACGATGCAGCCATGGCAGTTTAAGTAGAATCACAGTGCTATAACTGTGTGGTATGAAAGGGCCTCTAGACCAAATAGCAAGGAGTTGTTATGTTTTAGCGATCTGGACATTATACTTCTATTAATGTAGACTAGCGGATCAGTCAGGGATACTGCATTAGTTAATTAGAAACCTTCAGACTGATTCATCTAATTCTAATTGATTATACGCAGCAGCAGTATATCAACTATAAAACCTTAGCAAATGTCCTCAGAATTTTTGTTATGAACAGCAAATGCAGTCAGCCCTCCACATTTGCAGGTTTCACTTTGGCAGATTTGATTATTCATGGATTATTTGCTGTCCCCTCTGCTGCCCTCCTAAGTTATTTTTAATAGAAGCTGCAAGCCCCGTGAGACTGAGAAACTGTGAACGAGGCTTGTAAGTCCCTATTAAAAATGGTGGGGGGCAGCAGTGGGGGTGGCCGGAAGCCCCACCAGCCTCCCACTTCTGCCTTGGGAAGGAACCCTCGTGCGCCAAAGAAATCACAGTGGGTTGAATATGGTGATCCCACTTTTTTGTATGCTAAACATGGTTTCGGAGTTATTCACGGTTTTTCCACTTTCACGGGGGTCCTGTGCCCTTAACCCTAGCAAATAGGGAGGGTGACTGTAGTCTGCAAGTATTTTCAGTGCATATTCAAAGAACTCTGAGATCACAGCCTGTGTTCAATCTACAGTCATCCCTCCATATTCCTGGGTCCTGGGTGCAGGACCCCCACGGAAGTGGAAAAGCCATAAAACACTGTAGCACCCCAAAAAAGTCTGATCTGTGGATTCAACCCACTGTGGACGTCTTTGAGGTGTTGGGGTTCCTTCACAAGACAGAAGCGGGCAGCTGGTAGGGCTTGCCGACAGCTCCACTGATGCCCCAAACAATTTTTAACAGCGGCTTACAAGCCTCATTCACAGTCTCTCAGTCTCGCGAGGTTTGCGGTCCCTAACAAAAATGGCAAAGGGCAGCAGTGGAGGTGGCAGCAAATGATCCATGAATAATCAAACATGCAAAAGTAAAACCCACAAATGTGGAGGGCCGACCGCACTTGCTATGGTACCTTGCAGAGAAAGCCCTGGTGGCGCAGTGGTTAAACGTCGGTATTGCGGCCATGAGGCTGTGAGTTCGATCCTGCCGGGCTCCAGGTTGACTCAGCCTTCCATCCTTCTGCAGGTCGGTAAAATGAGTACCCAGCTTGTTGGGGGCAATTAGCTACACGCATTGTAAACTGCTTAGAGAGCACTTAGCTGATAAGCGGTATAGAAATACACATACTATTGCTACTGCTATTAAAGCAGTAGTGGTAAAAATGAGGTCCACCAGGGCTCTTTCTGTAGTTCCTCCTTTTTTAAAAACATAAGCTGCTCCCAAATACCTCCTAAAGGTGGGGGGTCACCACCTTTAGGGCTCCCTGGACTATCCCAAGAGAGGCCTTTTTTCTCCAACAAAATTGATTCCCAGATCACTTCTCAGTGAAAAAGACCTAACATTGCCTGGGAACAAATACATGAAAAAAAATTGCCCTATGTTCCTCCTAGGAGACATGGGGTTGGAGGGAAGATATTTTCGATTTGGGGGGAAGGGATTGGGGATGTGGCCATCTAAGGTCCCCTGGAGTCCATGTGGTCTCTAATCCCTGACAACTGTCCATCCCTGGGTTAAAAAAAACAAACAAATATCAGGAGATTTCTGAGCCCTTAATGGTATTCCAGAGTTACAACCTATCTATGACCTTGCAAGCAAGTAAATAGACTCCCCTCAGGCTATCTTTGATGGATTCTGCAAAAAATGTGCCGGTGTAGATTCCTGTCAAGCTCCTATCTCTTTAAAAGCCTGGGCTCTCCATGCATCAAACAGCAAATATAATTCAGACGGGTTAGGGAAATTACTCAACCTTACAAGTCCTTGCGGACTGCCGTGGTGCATTTTCGCTAAGAGAGTCAGCCGTTGAGAGACAGGTCAGCCACGCTCCGGCGAGCAATTCATCGGCTCTGCTCAAGAAGGGGAGCTCTCATTATCCCTTCGCAACCCGTGGCGATGAAGATAAGGAGGCTGAGGCAGACCTCAGAGGGCACCTCCCAACCAGAGCAAAATGGTTTCTGAGTTGGTGCAAACAGGCCTTACATCTGGTCGCAAAACACACAGGCCATTTCTGCACTACACTGTTACAGTGCTATTATTCCACTTTCAACACCCTCCAGAAGTCTGGAGTTTTGAGCTCTCCGGATGAGAATCCTAAATTCCCCTCCCTAAACTGCAAATCCCAAATTCCACAGAATGTTAGAAGTGGAATAATAGCACTATAACAGTGTAGTGTGGAAAGGCCCACAGTTTGAGAACATAGAGCAAATGTATTGAGAATGCTTGGCTGCCCCCATCATCTCAGGAAGGGGGCCGCAAAGCTAGGAAAGGGACTGGAAAGGGTCCACTAAAATGTCCCAAGGCTTTCTAAGTTTAGAAAAGAGGCAACTGAACAGGAGGTTATAGTAGAGGCACACACCATCACACAGTGGAGAAAAAGCTGATGCAGCAGCGTTTCCCTCACTCACCCACGAGATGAGGATTTGACAGCGCCCAAAAGAGATCAATGAGCTGTCAGTTCAAGACAGACAGAAAGAGGTCCCTTCTCGTTGCACCCAAAGTTAATTTGTAGAACTCACACATCACGACCAGAGAAAACAATTTTTTTTCTCCCCATTCGAGCCTGCAGCCTTTATCCGTCCAGAGGCAAATACAACCAATTAAAAAATCAACTAAAGCATCATACCATTACTGTTTCCTCAAATGGGATGGCAGACCTGGGCGAAAGATCCCCTAGCCTAAATACCCTAGAGCAGTGGTTTTTATTCCCACAGGGGGTCTGCGAAGCCCTCTTTCTGGACACCAGCAGCAGTGGTAGGAACTGGGAGGTGGGAGTGTGGGCTAAAACTGCTCCCTCTTTTGAAATGGGGGAGCAGTTTGGGCACGCGCACAGGCCTGCCGCCGTGTCCCGTTTGTCAGGGACGTGGCAACAGGGGATGTGGGCACCAAGGGACATGGCGGCAGGCGCACGCACGCACCCAAACTACTCCCTCATTTGCAAACAAGGGAGCAGTTTTGGCACACACACACTGCTGCATCCCTTGCAAAAAGGACATGACAGCAGGCACATGTGCACACCCAAACTATGACTCTGGAGACTAGGGTTTGAATCCCCACTCAGCCCTGGAAACCCACTGGGTGAACTCAGGCAGGTCACATTCTCTCAGCCTCAGAGAAAGGCAAAAGCAATAAATCTTGCCAAGAAAACCCCATCTTAGGGTCACCATAAATCAGTTTTCAAAGGGAAGAGACATGATTGCTGTAAAGAACCTCCCCTTGTCAGCAGCACTTTGTTGCTGTATGCCTTCCAGTCACTTCTGACTTATGGCAACCTTCAAGCGAACTTATCGTAGGGTGTGGGTTTTTTCTGAACGATAATTGAATATTTAAATAAGTATTTCAATAATTAAATCTAAATTTAAAAATTTAAATCTTGAGTTAAGTCTTGGGGGTCCCTGGCAACAAATTATATTTACAGGAGGTCCCTGGTAAAGAAAAGGTTAAGAACCACTAGTCCAAACTAAATTTCCCCAAACTCAATTCCCCACATAGACATTTGGGACTTCAGTTGCTATTGGGCTCAGCCGGCCAGAAAAGGTTAAGACCCACTGTCCCAAAGGTACGAGATCCTGTCTGATCTTGGAAGCTAAGGAGGGTCAGCCCTGGTTAGTACTTGGATGGTATTTTTTAGTATCAGTGAACACCAAGTGTTATCAATGATATTTTAGACGAAGGAACTGGCAAAATCACCAGGCGGTACATGGAGTCAGCATACATCAACAGGGAATGTTAAAACACATATAATCCTTGGCCATTTCCGCACTACACTGTTATAGTGCTATTATTTTACTTTCAACATCCTCTGGAATCCTGGGGTTTGCAGTTTGGGGGGCACCAGAATTCTCAGCCAGAGAGCTCTTTGGCCTCAGGAAACTACAAATCCCACAATTCCACAGGATGTTGAAAGTGGAATAATAGCGCTATAACTGTGTAGGGTGGAAACAGCCATACTTCATACCTTCCACTTCATGCCAAAGACAGTTAATACTGAAAGAACAAATACTGCTAATGGGAGAATGTACATCAAATAAACACTTACGACCCACAGGTCTGGGGTTTTCTGTAAAAAGGAGAACATAAGCATGCATAGATAGCAGACTCTGAATTTCACATTCTTGCAAAAACAGAAAAGCTTCGAGACCTCACATTGAATGGAACCACTCCAAAGGGGGCTTGAGCTACCAGAATATTCAGTCACACCACCAGTCCACTTTTAACAAGCTGGAAAAGCTACTTCTGGAACTACAACTCCCAGAATTCCTCACCCAACATGACTAGTGGATTCTGGGAGTTCTACCCCCAAATTTCTTGCAAGCTTTGCCTTTGAGAGGCCAAAGTGTAGAAAAACAGACAATGAAACTTCTTTCTCCCAGACCCCAAGTGGTACCTGGTTGTTTACCTATAGAAAGACCCCAAATACAGGAGGTCAAGCTGCCAAACAGCAGCAACAACAATCTACCCAAGAGACAAAAAGCAGATACCAGACTAGGTTGGTCGGATGCAAAAGAGGGTCCCTGCACTTTAATAGCTGTGTAGAAGAGGAAATCCAATAGGTGTACCTTTAAAAACACTCCATACAGTGAAATTAACCCTACAAGTGTTTAAAAGTTTTGGCAAGATCTTAACAGTCCTGGTCTCTAGGCTTATAGAGGGAGCTCACCTAGCCCAAGAACAATATTTTCTCTATTTCTGCATAACCAAAGCTTGGGAAAATGCTGTGCTTGTCCCGGTGGCCATACTGATAGGGGTATTCCAGGAGTTGTAGTTCAAAAAAGTAACTCTCCCAAACTTTTTGCATAACCAATGTAGGATGGTGGTACAACCTGAGCCTGCTAAAATCCTACCTTCTAAACAATTATTAAAAGCACAGGATCCTGGCATAAGTTCACCCTACACCAGATTCTCGGAAAAGGCCAGACAGACATTTTGTCCCCATATCTAATCTGACAACATCAATCAATAGGATCAATCCCAGCCTCAACTGTTCATTTACCTGCTTATCTTTTCACTGTGATAACACACCACCGTCTGCCAACAATGTTGTTCTGCTTTCTACAGGTGATAAACCAGTCATTCAACAGGGGCTGGAGAAGTGGGGATGGTGGCCTTCTTCTGAGTCTCACCTTTGCACCCTATGAAGTCCCCCCCCCCAAAATCTGGCATGATTTTAGACTAGTGACAGGAAGGAGAGCAACATCACTTACGGTTGCTATTTTCCGGAGGATTACAGAGGACAATGCTTTACACAAAACAGGTGAGCTCAGAACATGAGTCAGCAGTGTGACACGGCGGCCAAGAAAGCCAACGCAATTCTTGGTTGCATCAATAGGAGTATGGTGTCTAGACTGAGGGAGGTAACAGTACCACTCTATTCTGCTTTGGTTAGGCCTCATTTGGAATACTGTGTCCAGTTCTGGGCACCTCAATTCAAGAAGGATATTGACACACTGCAGCGTGTCCAGAGAAGGGTGACCAAAATGGTGAAGGGTCTGGAAGCCATGAAGCCCTATGAGGAGCGGCTTAGGGAGCTGGGGATGTTTAGTCTGCAGAAGAGAAGGTTAAGAGGGGACATGAGAGCCATGTTTAAACATTTGAAGGGATGCCATGTTGAGGAGGGAGCAGGCTTGTTCTCTACAGCTCCAGAGACCAGGACAAGGAGCAATAGATTCAAGCTGCAGGAAAGGAGATTCCACTTGAACCTCAGGAAGAACTTCCTGACCGTCAGGGCTGTCCGGCAGTGGAACATGCTGCCTCGGAGTGTAGTGGAGTCTCCTTCCTTGGAGGTTTTTAAGCAGAGGCGGGATGGCCATCTGTTGGGAGTGCTTTGATGGGTGTTCCTGCAGGGCAGGGGGTTGGACTGGATGGTCCCTGGGGTCTCTTCCAACTCTAGGATTCTATGATACTATTTGGAAACCCCTGGAAGAACATGATAAGTTGCCCTCCAGCTGCCTGAAGTATCCTGTTATCAAACTGGCTATTCTTGAACGAAGGAATTTTCTTTGAGCAAAAGAACACCATGGCATGAAAATGCTGAATTACAGCTTGCCAAGAATTTTTGTCCTGCAGCCTTTGGCCTAAATCAAGATAATAGGTTTTTATCGCACTACACGCGATACTACTTAGCAACGCCAGAAGATATCAGTACTGCTCGGTAAACAACTACTGTATTTATTCTTTTTGAAATTTAATACAATAGTCACATTTTCCTTTGCCCCCCTCCATCATTTATACCTATTTTTGCCCCTTGCACCTATATGTTTATACATACATCACAATTAAGGATGATGATTCACAAGTCCAACAAATTGGATTCTAGTTCTACAAAAGTTTATGACATTCTAAATCTGGCAGCCTTTGAAAGGTACTGCAACAAGATGCATTCATTTTGCAAAAAGAGAACAGATACCTGGCGACTGGAGCAGCAAGAGCTGAACCAAGGAAACATCTGGCGTGCCAAAGGTTTGGCTCCTGGGAGCTCCGTGAAAAGAGATGGTGAAAGATCAATTGGCTGGCCTATAATTAACATTGCTTTAAGTGATTTTCTGGCCATGGGCCATTTTGTAGAGCTAACTGCCATCTTATCCCCCATCTTGTCTAAAATGGTTCACTTCCTTAAAACCAGAAAGACAGAAAAAAAAAAAGTCTAGGCAAAGGAGAAAACTAGAATTAGCAACTGTTTGGCTCAGCGGAGGGAAGCGAGCTTCACTCTTTTTAGGTTTCCAATTTGACGCAATGACTGGGAAATGAATCAGTCACATGACAAAGCAGACACCATGGCCTGGAGTTTGCATACAACCAAGGTTAGAATCATAGCATTACAGAGTTTGCAAGAGACCACAGGGGCCATCCAGTTGCTGCTGCTGCTTTAAAGACAAATCTCCAGCAAATCATGAAATCTCAAGGCTAGCACATCATTGCAAGGCAAAAAGCTACCACAAAAACATCCACTGTGTCCCATTCTATCTATAATTCACCCTTACTGAAAACCTAGAATATGTCCAGAGGAAGATGAACAAAATAGTAGAAGTCCTGGAAACCATGAAGCCCTCTGAGAAATGACTTAGGGAGCTATGTTTAGCCTGGAGAAGAGAAGGTTAAGAGGGGACATGATAGCCATGTTTAAATATTCGAAGGGATGTCATACGGAGGATGGAGCAAACCCGTTTTCTGCTGCTCCAGAGACTAGGACATGGAGCAATGGCTTCAAAAGAGAATCCACCTAAACATTAGGAAGAATTTCCTGACAGTAAAAGCAGTTCGGCAGTGGTGGAGTCTCCTTCCTTGGAGGGTTTTAAACAGAGCTTGGATGGCCATCTATCGGGAATGCGTTGACGGCGTATTCCTGTATGGCAGTGGGTTGGACCTGGTGGTCCTCGTAGCCTCTTCCAGCTCTTATGATTCTATGATTCTGTGATTCCTCACCCCTTTTCTCACAGCCCTGGACTATGCAGGTAACATTAGGCAGCTACACAATACTACCCCAGCTTCAGTTCCCCATCTGTAAAGTGGACGCATCAGGTAGCCATTATACACAATGGTTTCATTGACGGGACATTTTTTTGGTTTGCTTGTTTTAAGATACGCTCCACAACAACTGAGAAACAAAGGGGAGACAGTATACTTTGCCGATTCCAGCTGGGACACCTGGGGACAGGTGCTATCTCTCGAAAAAGGTGGGTTGGGGGTTGTTCACACCCCATGAGTTTGGAAGCAAGAATTACAGGTAAAGCAAATACTTGTGACAGGTTGTTGGTGGCTGTCCTTTTAATGACGAGAGTGTAACAGAGTTAAATTTCCAAAGCAATGCAACAAAAGGGAATGAAATTATTCTACTGGTCCAACGCGTTGCATTTTCTAGTTACTTTTAAAGCCCATAACAAGGTACTTTACAGGCATTTTAAGAAGATTTTTTTTCCTGTTTTATTCCATTCTCTTACCAATCCTAAATTATTTTTAAAGATTTTTTTAAAAAATATTGTTAAAAGATTTTTTTAAAAAAAAAGATTTTTAAAAAATAAGAATTAAAAAGCAATGCAACAATTACCTATTTTTTAATATTAAGATAATGAAGATAAAGCTGAACTGAGCTCTGAGGGGAAGGAAAATGGGGACGCACTTCAATTGGACTTTTCCCCTCTGAACTGAGACCAGCTGCTTCTGACTATAGGCCAGATTTAGCTTGCCAGGCCCACCTGTTTCAGCCCAGAAAGATCTCAACTCCATGCCACTTGCAAAGCCGTCCTCCATCCCAATTCTCCCACCCCCTTTCTCTGCAAATACTAACTGCATTTGGAACAAATGACAAGAAAGAGACCGGGGGGGGGGGGCAATAACAGTAGGCTAAAGAACAAAAACCAAAATACAAAATCTGACATTATTGCCAGCCATACTTCACGCAAAATGCTCTTTAATGAATTTTCCCTTTACCACCTGGTGGGAAACATTTCTGGCAAAAGCATTCAACGTCGGGGGCTTTTGTGCAAAAAAAAATTAAAAAATGAGTCACTTTATCACTAACGTGGGCAGACGTTAACACGTGCTGGGTAGGGGAATCTTTTTTTTTTCTTTTTTAATGCTAAGCTGTACATTAGTCATAGGTAATTGTGAGCTGGCATGTAATTAGTTTTTAGAGGGAGAGCTTTCTTTTTTAGCCTCAGCACATCAAAGAGCCTCAAGGCTTCTGCTGATTTCTATTGATGATTGTTTCATGTACTCTGGCATTCAGAAAGTGATTTGTATTTTACGGGAGAGGAAAAAAACCCCACCCAGCTCCTGTTTTAACTATAGCACTCTCAGAGCTGCATAAGAGGGGTGGTGAAGCCCCCAAGGGCTTTTCTGTGTAACCCCAAACTCAATCTCATTGCCAGATCCTTCAAAGTCACCCTCCACAGCTAACACACCCTAAATCACTCCAATTTGATAACCGGGGTGGCAAATAGCTAAAAACCCTCTGAGCCACCCAAGGAGGGAATCATAAGTTACTTCTATTTCTGTTTTCACCTAAATTGGAGGGTGGGCGTTGCAACACGCCACTGGGGTATATTACGGACTCCACCAGCCTCTACAATTGCCCACCCTTACTATATAAGATGCTGGGAGCTACACCACCATGCCTTTGGGATTAGAAGATAAGGAGCCGATGCAGCAAATCGGAAGTGGGTGCAACACTGCCCACGGGGACCATAAAGTTGGGGCTGAGGGGCTAATATGTCCTATGGGCCCTCAAACCCAACTTAGTGGTCCTTAAATCCATCCAGCAGCTACCAAAGCACTCTTTTAAAAATGGTTGGCATGACTCGGAGTGTGGTGGAGTCTCCTCCTTCTTTGGAGATTTTTAAGCAGAGGCTGGATGGCCATCTGTTGGGAGTGCTTTGATGGGTGTTCCTGCAAAGCAGGGGGTTGGACTGGATGGCCCCTGGGGTCTTTTCCAACTCTATGATTCTCTGATTTTTAGGCAATTTTTGTCCCAGAAATGCCTCAAAAAATTGAAAACAAATGAAAATACCCCTTCCAGCACCCCAGACCCTTGTACTACCCCAAATATGTGTTTTTCTCTGCCAATCCCTTTCAAACTGGTGACGCCAAGTGTCACAAGGTCACTTCTTGTCTCCCTTCCGAGAGGAATTTGTTGGCAGGAAGTTGGCCGGTTGAGAGCGGGAGGAACTGTCCCCTGGCCCATAGCCCACACACAGTTTCTCAGCCCTGCAGATAAATAAAGAAATGTTGTAAGAGACAGCAGACCTGACCCTGGAATCAGGTGTGCAACCGCTCTCTCACACACATTAGCCATCCCCAAGGCGGGTGAGGTTATGGGTCTGGCCAAAAATGTTCTGGTGGCTATGAAGAGAGACAGGAAAGAATTTTGTGGGAGTCAACAAGATGGAAATACATCTCCACTTTTGCAAAGGTTTGGGGTGCAGAACTCTTGCAAAAGTGGAGAAACCGCAAAATAACTCTCCGCCCGGCCATGCTCCCCCTTCCATTCTTTTCTGGGGCCCCCATTGCCTTACCTTTTGCCTGCACGTGGAGAAGGAAAGCACAGCACGCTTGAGTATTTGCAAGGGAATGGGATGAGGAGAACAGGGTGGGGAGGCACACACATGCCTTGCAAATAATCAAATTCACGAAGGTCAAACCTGCAAATGTGGAGGGACGACTTTTTTTTTTCAAACTTTCTGACCTGATTCCCTGGCCATTGACCTAAAAAGGAATGCAACTCGCGATTCACACAGTCATGAGGATTATGGGATGCTTAGGAGAAACTGATGCACACAAACACGCTCAAGCTAGCGGGAAGAATGCGTACATCGGGAAAACATTAGTCAAATGTCTAAACGAACGAACCCATCAGGCAAAATGTGTTAAATAATGTGGAATAATTTCAACATTAGAAGATAAAACAACATTTTTTGTGACATTCAATATGAAACAAAGGTGGGAAGAAGATGCAAGTGAGATCTGGGGAAACACAAGGAAATTGAGAGAGAGATGGGTTTTTTTTCCCTCTCTGGCTATTACCCAGCAACCAAAGTTTGCAAGGGACACTAAATCCAGATTTAGTGCAGAATCACAAAGAGGAATAAACCAGGCTCCTGTTTCGCTTCAACAGATTCCTCATTTGCCATTAGATTTAAACTTGGAATTGGAGTTTACGTGAAATCTTAGTCAATGGCTAAATAAACCAACCTCCTATCCTGGATTGTTGTTTTTTTCACCCCTGTTGTTGCTTTTCAACACAAAGTGGAGTTTTATTTATACTTTTAAAATAATTAATTCTTGGCTCACAAGTAAGAAACAGAGAAACAAAGCAGGAAACTGTTATAGCAAAAGTGAGGCCATATGGAAGGGGTGGGATGGGAACAGCTTGACCTTTATGGCAACTCATTTCTTTTTGCGCGCAAATTTCAAAATTAAACTTTAGCATTTCATGGAAAAGCCACCTATGTTTTTCAAAAAGTCCCAAGCACCACAGATTGGGAGAGGGGAAGGAGAAAGAGCCAAAGAGAGAATGATTATCATTTGGTACCATAAGATTCTGAAGCAATCAACTGCTGGTTATTCAAATTATTATTGTGGTACTTTTCTCCCAGGGAGAAAAATTAGACTTTTTTTCCTCTCCATTGCCATAACAACTTGTGTCTCAGGAAGCAAACTGTCTTGGGTTACCTTGAGAGTGACAGAATGAGAAAGAAAAAGAACAAGAGAGAGAAAAGAAAGTAGGGAAAGAATGCAGAGATCACCCAGAGAGATCCTGTTAAACATCAAAAAGAAAATTGCAAAGCATTTTCTCCCAATCCTAATGCAGTGGCCTCTTGATCATTGGCCAAGCTTGCTGGAGTTTTTTGGGAGATGAAGTTCAAAACATCTGGAAGACCAGTGTTCGAGAATGACACTTCCAGCAGCAGCTACGGCAGCAACACTATTCTGCTGAAATGGGAGTAAGCCACATTTAATTCAGTGGAACATAGGGCCTTTCCACCCTACACTGTTATAGTGCTCTTGTTCCACTTTCAACATCCTGTGGAATTCTGGGGTTTGTAGTTTATTAGAGCAAAGAGCTCTCTGGCTGCAAAGTCTAAATGCCCCTCCTTCAACTGCAAGTCCCAGGATTCCACAGGATGTTGAAAGTGGAACAAGAGCACTATAACAGCGTAGTGCAGAGAGTCTTTGGTAAACACCTACAGAGTTGCTCTGCAAGTTATACAGCTCCGTTAGGCAACTATGAGAGCCATATCATGATTTAGTGGTTTGAACGTTGGCCTATGACTCTTGAAACAAGGGTTCAAAACCCACTGGGCGACCTTGGGCATGTCACACTCTCTCAGCCTCAGAGGAAGCAAAGGCAAACCACCTTAAGGCGGAACTGACTTGAAGGCACACAACTACAATAGGCAATGATAGCTTTTGAGACTCACTACTCCTACCAGCCCCTGCCAGGGCAATCAGTGGTGAGGGATGATGGGAGCTGAAGTCCAAAAACATCTTGTTATATAGATGGTACATGACACCACAGAAACTCACAAAGATCTCTCAGAAAGGGAATGGACTTTGTTGGAAATGTGAGAAGACCACTGATACTCATTTTCACATGTGGTGGCCCTGCCCTGAAGCCAAGAGTTACTAGGAAAAAATCCATAACACACTCTGTAGTATATTGCCTTGTAAATTTAAGATCTGTCCAGAAATGTACTTACTAAATACAATAGGAAATCAAAAAGAATTACATGAAAAAAAGAAATTAATTCTCTACTTAATAACGGCAGCCAGAATATGCTTTGCACAACACTGGAACCAGATATCAGAACCATCAGTTGAAGAATGGAACTAAGAGATATGGATATGATATGATAGAGATGAAGAAGCTTTCCAGTTGATGAAAGGAAATTATATCCAACAGTTCGAGCGAGAATGGAGCCTGATAATGAACTGGGTTAAAAATTAAGAGAGATGATTATACAAGGAAAGAGCCAAGGGTGGGGAGAACTTTTAAGAAAAGTTAGAAGTTTATAGAACATAAAGTTAAGATACTGTTGTGATAAAGAACACCTGATAAGAAAAGGAGATTTCACATAAAGGAGGTTTGAATAAAAGTTTAAGAAATAGTAAATATCTCGGGGAAAACGCCATGGAATGAAGGGATATTGGGGGGGACAAATGTGGTATAAAGTGTAAATTAGAGTATATAAGTAATTATGTGTATTTTTACTATTTTGAATTTGCAATAAAAATATATCTTTAAAACAATGAAAAAAATCAATGCTTTCCCTTCATGTGAAGATTAGCATCTGAAGGAAGCCATTTTGAAAGTCAGCTTCCCCAAGGCAAGGAAATTATCACAGTAAAAAGATCAAATCACACTAGTGGGGTGGAAGAGATAGGGTAGAGGTGGAATTAAGCCTTGTTGAAGCACGGTTCAGTCTGGAATTTGAAAGGCGAGAGTTCAACAACTATGAACAATGTCAGGTTAACAATGGTAGGAAGCCAAAGGACCCACAGGAAAACAAGGGGGAAAGAAAAGAGAAAGAAAACAACACGCCTTCTCACACCACATTCCAGTCATTTTCTGCCTCACAAGTAATTATAACTACTGGAATTGCCAAAAGCTCTAATATCAGCCGGTCGTTTGATGTAAACCATTAGCAGCTCCATTAAGGTTCCCTTTCCCATCCAATATTTATTCAAAGCTATTTATTGCAAATTGCATTGGGCAAGGGGAGGTGAAGATTAAAAAAAATCCACCACGTGAAGAGATAAGTCAAGTCTTTGACACACCCACACACTAAAAGGCAAAACCCAGAGCAACCACCCACATTGACCAGATCGTTCTGGGAGCTGCAGTCCAAAAAGAAAGCATTCTATCATCCTGGCAAAAGCATAGAGTCAACAGAGTTGCAAAGGAACGTAAAGTATTGCAGCCATCACGCAGGTGAAACAGAGAAATCTAGGCCAGTAGGGAGCGTCTAAACAGAAGCTGGCAGCCACAACTGTAGACCTATAAAAGATTGGATCTAAGCTAGAGGTTGCCCTTCCCAAGCCATGGTTTATCATTAAACCTTCTCTGATCCTCACCACAATCTGCTAGTAATGTAGACTCGATTGACTCAGACTCAAGTCAGAATTAAGTCATTTCAGTGACTTGACTTGGACTCAACTCAACACTAAATGATGTACTGACTCAACTCGTGACTTGGATATTTTTAGTGACGGACTTGCTGTCCTTGGTTCAGTAACATAACCCATTCATTTGGAAACCTTACAACTAGAAGGAAGGATCCTTCCTTCTAAAGCTTTTGGAGCTTCACTAATGGGGAGTAAGAAGGATCCCATTCTCCACTTCCAAGAAAGCCTCCCAGCTTCAGAAATTGGAAGGAAGAAGGATCCTATTCACCATTCCCGAAGCTGCAGATAGCAAAATCGCAAATGTGGAGGGCTAAGTCTACTTAAATGGTTATAACTGACTCTATTCGATTCTGTCCAGAAATTCTGGAATATAGGTTGGGGTATAAAGTTGGCTGTCAAACTTGAGACTTGACTTGAAAGTATCTTGAAAGGACTTGAGACTTGAAGGTAGACGCTTGAGACTTGGAGTAAAAAACTTAAATACATCACTGAGATTAGCATGAACCAAGGCTATGATCTGAACCAAGGCCAACAGGGGAAGGAAGGAAGTGGGAATAATTTTTCTTTTCCTCTCTGAGTTCCACCCCGCTCACTGGCTTTAACCATTTAGAAGTCTCTGACAGCTCTGGATCCCTGTGATATTACTGGATGACAATGTCCATCATCTCCATTTAGCATGCCCCATTCCATCTCTCCCATCCAGTGTTGTGATAGTCCTACATCATCTGGGAAACATTGGCTTAGCATCAACATCCATACCAATGCTAACAGAGTTCTCTCTTAATCAGGGTTTAGACACACCCTTGCAAACCCAGCAAAGACAAGATCCTCAACTGACACTAACCATTGGTTGGCATTGCCTGACATAAACCAAGGGAAAGGCTTGATCTGGTCTGCAAAATCTTGCACAAAACAGTTCTGAGAGGTACCTCTTCTCAAAGCCCCCACATCCAGAGTTGGGGAGATCCTCCCGTATCTGCCACCTAGTCTTGCAACTGTTATCTCCAATCCAGATGTCAACTGTTCCACTGAAATACCCATTGTCCCCTCCAATAAAACTGTTAACACCAAGCAATAGTTAAAACTTAAAAGGAAAAGGAAGGTGAAAGTATGCCGAAATATCCACCTGTTTCTTCTCCCCACAGATCCCTTCACTGATTACCAGTTCAGGCCAGGGGCTGTTTCAAACTTTTGGTCCTGGTGTTTAAAGCTTTGCGCCTCACTCACTACCTTGCAGCACAGCTTGTGTGGTACATTCCATCCAGGAATTTGAGATCTGCAGGCAAAGGATTATTGTCTGTTCCACCAACGCATATAGATCTGTCAAGGCAGAGAGCTTTCAAGATCTGGCTCCACATTTGTGGAACGGTCTTCCTTTGGACCTCCGGATGGAGGAAGATCCCACCCATTTTCGTAAACGGTTGAAGACCTTCCTCTTTGACTCACCATCTTAAACCAACGATTTGTGTTTAAGGTGCTGAGATGGGTAATGACTGGTGGGGTGTTGGGGATTTCAGTCCATGTATTGCTGTGATGTCCTGTTTTATTGTCTTTGTCCCTGATTGTACATGTCGATGTTCTGCCCTTAGGTGTAAAGGGCATTATAAATAAACATTATTGTTATTAAAGTAAAAGGGAAGAAGGGGTGCAACATCCACTAATATTTTCTTAAATGTGATTAACAAATCAGCAACGTGGCATGTGCATTCATTCACGTATTCAGAATGTTAACCTCACGGCTAAACATGTATTCCACTTTCTGGTTTCAGCTTCTCTCCATCAGCACTTACCTGTTGGGGTTGTCTGGCTCCCTCTGTGATTGACTTTACAACAGTGGCTATCAGCTCCTTGCACATGATCTTCAAGAAAAAAGGGGACCCAGTGTTAGTGGAGACTTGCACCAGTTTCACAAGTGACATGCAAGGAGCAGAGGGGAAAGAAAAGTCTCAGAATACCAGAATTTGGGAATCTTTTAACTAAACTGACACACAAAAGACTCATGAGATATGGGTACTTCCTCTCACCACGTGGAACTCACAGCTGTAGAGGAGCTACAGCAGAGAGGAAGAGAGTCCATGTTTTTCACGCCAAAAGTCCCAAGTTCAATCTATGGCAACTCCAGCAGGGCTAGGAAAAAGCCCAGACAGAAACACAGGGGAATTCTTGCAACTAAGAGTCAACAATACCAGACTAGAGGGTCTGAACCAAGTAGGACAGCTTTCTATGTTCTTCCTATAATGTGGCAATGGACAGTAGGTCAGATGGTTTTAAAATGGGGATTAGTCAAATTCGTGGAAGACAATACTATGAGTGTCTCCTAGTGGCTGTGTGCTACACTTAGGATCAGAAGAAGTATGCTGGGGAATAACAGTGGCAAAAGAGCTATTGTGTTCATGTCCTGCTGGTGAGCTTCCCGCAGAAATCTGACTGACTGCTGTAGGAGTCAAAATGACCATGACAGGTTGGAGAGCTGGGCCAAAGCTAACAAAATGATTTTCAAGGGAGACAAATGTAAGGTCCTACACTTTGGCAGAAAAAATGGAATGCACAAATACAGGATGGGGGACACGAGGCTGGATAACAGTACGTGGGAAAGGGATCTAGGAGTCTTGGTAGATCACAAGCTCAACATGAGTCAGCAGTGTAATGCAGCAGCCAAGAAAGCCAACACGATTCTTGGTTGCATCAATAGGAGTATGGTGCCTAGATTGCGAGAGGTAACGGCTTAGGGAGCTGGGGATGTTTAGTCTGCAGAAGAGGAGGCTAAGAGGGGACATGACAGCCATGTTTAAATATTTGAAGGGATGTCATGTCAAAGAGAGAGTGGGCTTGTTTTCCACTGCTCCAGAGACTAGGACAAGGAGCAATGGATTCAAGTTGCAGGAAAGGAGATTCCACCTGAACTTCAGGAAGACCTTCCTGATGCTCAGAGCTGTCCGGCAGTGGAAGATGCTGCCTCCGTGGAGTGTGTTGGAGTCTCCTTCTTTGGAGGTTTTTAAGCAGAGGCTGGATGGCCATCTGCTGGCAGTGCTTTGATGTGGGCTCCTGCATGGCAGAAAGGGGGTTAGACTGAATGGCCCCTGGGGTCTCTTCCAACTCTACGATTCTATGATTCTAGGAATCAGGAAAGTGGGCTAGGCAGGCCTTCTGTCCTACCCAAGAGGGCTCTCCTCTAGCACTTTTTGTGTCCAAATCACTCAGTGACAAGTGCAGGGATGTGAAGGCCCAGAAAAAGGAGAAAAAAAAATGAGGATTCCCTCTATCCCATTCCCCCTGCCAGAAAAATAAAATTAGGGGAAATGTAATTATAGAATATTTTCTTTTGGAATGATAAATAAAATGTTTCAAGCAATATATTTTTGTATTTTGTATTTGTGCACCTTCAAGTCATTTCCAACTTACTGTGACCCCAAGGTGAACCTATCTTGGGGTTTTCTTGGCAAGATCTACTCAGAGAGGACTTGCATTTGCCAGAATGTGACTGGCCTGCCGCAAAATTATTTCTAAAACTAACAGAAAGACTTTTCCGTAAGGTTGTTTAAAGCATCAGGATCACTTCTGTTCCTGGTCTTGGTTCTCTCTTCTCAGTTCTTTTTTTTTTATGGGAATAAGTGCTTTACATCTGTTTGAAATTACGGAGGGCCAGAGGAGACAAAATGTTGGCGAGGGAGTCTGTCTTGCTAATGTCAATGGTTTATTATTACCCTGCTCTTCATAAACTAGCAAAACTGAAGAGTTCAGGTACTCCTTATAGTTCAAGACCTTCTAGCTTCATTTGTAACACACATACACAAATATTTTAAAAAGTAAATTCCATTGGTAATTTGTCTAAATAAACTGCACTTTTAATATTCCAAACAACATAACTTGATGTCAAACCAAATTATATATAAAATATACTATGCACTTAAAATAACAAAGTGACTTTCAATCTTTAAAAGGTACTAATATAACCTTTTTTCTGAGAATGTGCATTTTACCAGAAAAAAACCCTCTTCAAAAGCTTCAAAACTTCCAGAAATTGTATATCCTTAGATCGGTGCCATTTACATTTGCACAGAGGTTGGAAATATTACCTTTTGGACTACAGCTCTCATAATCCACCTGCCAACATCATGGGGTCTGGAGATTATGGGAGCTGTAGTTCAAAAAGAGACTTTTCCGAAGCCTGCGCATTTACAACCACATCACACAGAAATCTACGCTAATCCTGAAGAAAAATCAGATCTCCCTGGGCAAACAAGAGGGCTCCTTAAATGCATCAAAAGCAAAATATCCCTTTTCCGTTGCGGGAAGAGGTCTTGACAGCGTGCAACCGCACAATCCTGTATTTAATGTCCACACACCTGCACACTCATCAAGGATGCTGAAAGAACCTAAGACAGGTTCTTTTCTTACCTACCGGGTGCCGCTCGAAAAGGTCAAGAAACATGGCTCCTGTCAGCGGGCTCTTGCGTTTTGTCAAAAATAGGTTCAAAGCCTCCTTGTACGCAGCCGTCACTCGCTCCAGATCCAAAGAGCCAACAGGAAAGGGCTAGGAAGGTAAGACATAAAGAAATGAGTGTTTCCACTTCACACCATCCTCATCGCCACTTAACAGTTATTGGGAACAACACCGGATAATGTGCTGCACAGAAGAGAAAAGTCATAGCACAGTCCACATCTAAACACGTGAAAACAAGCAGAGGCAGCTCTGTGTGTATAGTTTTCCTCCCTTTTTACCTTCTTAGCAAAGTGCCAAACTTCAAAATTTGGTGCAAAATCTCAGTCTCAACATGTGACTTTTATTTCGCAAGGTTCCAGCCCTCACGACTGCAGAGACAGAGAAGCCAAGGAGCCCTCCTTCCAACAGCTTCAGGTGGGGCTGCAGGGCTCTCCGTAACAAGCTCTGTATGTATTTAAGCATTTTTGATACCCAACCTTTCAGCTTCGAGAATCTTCAAAACAGCAAATCAGTTTGTCACGCATTTAAGATTATTAAGTAACAACAATATTGCCACTGGAAGCAGAAATAGTAAGGAGACAACAAGATAAAGGCAGAAGCTAAAAACGCCAACTAAAAACAACATTTAAAAGCATAAAGCACAACAGACCAAAGAGGAACTTTTCCTGGCGTTCAGTATTATTGATCACGGCATCCTTCCTGAATGCCTGAGGGGTTTGGGAATGGCTAGCACTGTGCTTCAGTGCTTTCAGGTACATCCACATGGCAATGCCTGGGGACAGGTGCTCTGTGGGAAAGGAACTGCTATCTGACATAACCCAAGGTACTATTCAGTCCTCAGTATTGTTTAATATCTACATGAAACTACTGGGAGAGATTGTTCAGAGACACAGGTGAGGATGCTACCTGTATGCTAATGCCAATCAAATATATTTCTCCTTGCATTCAAAAACGGCCTCAGCTAAAGATAGCATGTCTCCTCTCAACGAAAGCTTGGAGGAGGTAATGGGCTAGAGAGGAATGACAAAAAGAAACTGAATTCAGACAAGACAGCAGTGCTTACTCTCCAGGGTCCTAACTTGGGTTTGGAAGTGTGTCAACCAATAGCAGGTAGGTCATGCTCCCCTGAAAGATGGCGTTCACCGCTGTGGGGTACTTCTGGATCTCTCGCTCCAAAAGACAGCCCAAAGAGATGCAATGGCCAAGCGTGCTACTATCAGCTTTGGCTGTTATGCCAGCTGCACCCATCCCTAGAGCTGGAGGATAAAAAGATGGCAGCGCATGCTCTGGTAACCTCATGGCTGGACCTCTGCAATGTGCTGTACATTGGGCTACCTCTGCTCCAAGTTCGGAAACTTCAATCAGTTCAAAATATGGCAGCCAGATTACTTACTGGGACATCTACGAGCGATCATAGTACACCAGTATTAAAAACACTCCACTGGCCGCCAATTAGTTTCTGGGCACAGTACAAACTGTTGGTTATTATCTTTAAAGCCCTACAACATTGGGGTCCATGTTATCTAAGGGATCTTATCTAAGCCTTCTCCCATATAACCTGCCCTACAAACTTGGGTCCTCTGAAAGCCAGCACTAGGCTGGCAACCATCACCTGAAAGACTTCTTCTTCACCTGCCTCTAGACTGTGGAAGGATCTACCAGAAGAGATTCAACAGCTGGATACACTCTCTGAATTTAAAAGAACATTAAAGACCAGTCTCTTCTGACAGGGATACTGAGATGGTTTCCTAAATTACAACTTTTTCTTAAAGTAATTTTTATTAATATTTCACACACATAAAATAACTGGATATACACCACTGTTACAGATAGATCCAACCCCCCCGCCACTTCCATATTTATGTTCCACAGTTGAATTCTGCCTTATCTTCCATTTTTACAGACAAAGAAATTCTTGTTTCATCCTCTCATAGATTCATATTTTTAACCAATCCATCACTCCTTTCCATTCCCTTTCAAAGTTTTGGATAGGTTTCTTTTTCAAAGAATATGCTAATTTTTCAGGCTCTACCATATCCAGGACTTTTAATTTCCATTCTTCTAGGTTAATTTCTTTCTTTTCTTTCCAATATTGGGCATACGTCAACTAAACTATAACTTTTAAAGTATGAACAGATTTTTATATGTATTGGTTTTATAGACTCTTTCAATAGGTGTTACTTTTTTTAACTGATGTTATGTATCTAATCTGTTGATGTATTTTAAGCTGTTGCTGTTTCCTGCCTCGATCCACAGGGAGAGGCAGCTAAGAAATACATATCATCATCATAAATAACAATAATGCTGCCACAAAAACATACTGAGGGATACTCTTCCATACTCTGGGTGCCACTGCAGAAAAGGCCTTCCCTCTGATAGCTACCCAGCTAAATTTCAACGGAGAGGCCTCTAAAATTGTTTTCAACTCACAAATAGGTTCAAGGTAATAGGCAAGATTAATCTTTGCATTTCTTACATTTATACCCCACTGTTCCTCCAAGGAACTCAAGCCAAGAACTTGGAAAAATTAACTTCTTTGCACTGCAGCTCCCAGATGCTTCCCTCTGAACCAGCATGGCCAAGGATTCTGGGAGCTGTCATTCAAAAAAAAGGAATGTTTGGAAGCTCTTTCCAAGGTAGCGTGCATAGTTCTTACCCCAGCCTGTCTCACAGGTAGGCTAGGTTTTAGTGGAGGCAGCAAACACGAGATTTGAATTTGGATCTTCCCAAACATTCTTAATTGATATATTCTACACTGCCTCCCCAAAAGCCTTGGACATTACTCACTCTTTGAAATTGTCACAGTATATCCAGAAGAAATAGAAAGTTAGAATTTGGTACATGTGTACTTGCACACCTGGCCTGCAAAAAGGTATCTGATAAAGAGGACTTCTCCTTGAAAAATCAAGGTAGGACTGTTCCACGGAATAACAAGACGCCAGGATTTCTGTACAGAGGATGGCAAAGCACGGCGGGGACAGTGAAGCAAAGCTGAGGAGGTTCCTGCTAGCCTTGACTGGTGGATGACATGGGGGAAAGGACTGGGGAACTAACTGCTGGGGCAGCCAAGAACATCTGTCAAGCTACTGGACAGCAATGGGATTCATGGGATGGCCTTACCTGAGCAACTGGCACATCACTTCCTTTGCTGCTTTTCAGCTTCTTTTTTGACTGACCAGCCAGCGGTGCCCCTTCACTAGCTCCCACATTTCCTTTCAACACTCGGCAGAGGTACAAAGAGGCACTAGAAAAGCAGAAAAGGGGAATCGTGGGGAGAAAAGCACAAAGGTTGCACATAGTCGTCTTACAGGAGATAAGTACGTCTGACATTGTGCAAGTGCAGAAGACATGGGCTAGGCCACTTTTTCTTTTGTCACTGTAACGTTCCTAGACCTCATTATGGCTGTGGGGATAGGTCTGAAAGTGGGCAATACATATAATTCACAGCAAGGAGTGTGATTGTGAGATGGCATTTCAGTGTTCAGGATGAAGCAGCACTTTAGCCCCCTACTCACTTTTTTATTACTCAAAGAATAGAATGAACTGTACAAAAAACAAAACACAGTCCAGCTGTACAGTTCACACTAAACTTGGAGAATGCGATTGTTCTTGATACTTTTCAATTTTTTTCTGAAAGGTAGAATCTAATTTACTTGCGATTCTACAAAGAATATATGAGTAATTCATGGAAATACTGGTGTACCCAGTGGTAAGGCATCTACCAATCTGTCTGTAAGGTCTAACTCCATATTCTGCAATGTCAGAAAAACAAGCATGGTTCTAAGGACCACACTACCTCAATAACAAAAAATCCTGCCAAATATCGGTTCCCACACATGACCTTCTTCCTGAGCTTTCACTAAATATTGCCTTCAGATCTCCCCTGAAATCATGAAGGCTAGAAGCCTGTTTTTAGGTATGTTTGTTTTTCAAATTAGGAAACGGCTTATTTTTATCATATTTATTTACTTGCTTAGATTTTCTTTTTTTTTCACTGAAAGTCTGAGATTTGGGAAAGTCTTAGATTCTAGAAGCTTTAGGCAGGACAAAGACTGATCTATAGGGGGTTGCTCCCTGCATGTGGTTACCGGAAGATCTTTCTCTCTCCTGCCTACTAGGAGCAGAGAGAGGAGCCAAGCTAAGAGAAGTGCAGCCCCTTTCTGCTGGGAAAAGTATATACAGTCCGCCCTCCACGTTTGCACCATTGTGAATTTGATTATTTGCAAAGCTTGCACATGCCTTCCTTCTCCCATTTTCATCCTCCCTTTCTCTTGCATTTCGCTGGGCACGGAGAAAGCAAGCAAGCACACCTGAGCACAAGGCAATGAAATGCGGCGGGGGAGAGGCATGCATTCACATTCTCCCCTCTGGAGGTTCCCCATCCCATTCCCATGCATTTGGTCCTGGAGGAAGAATGTGCACCAGGATAAAACACAAGGGAATGGGGGGGGCACACGCATGACTTCCTTCTGCCTTCCACTGCTCTCCCCTCCTATTCCCTTGCATTTTGCCCTGGAGCAGAGAAAATGCAGTGAGGCAAAAGGTAAGAGAATGTCAGGGAGGGCAAGAAGGGAATGTGAAGGGAAGCACAGAGGGAGTTATTCATATTTTTTCCACTTTCACAAGGATTCTGTGCCCCGAACCTTCACAATAGTGGAGGGGCCACTGTATGCACCTACACGCTAGTCACGACAGATGCAACAACCCACCTGAAACTGTAGAGGGCTACTGTGGAGTCACTCTGCTTGCAAGCTCTCTTCACCAGACTTTCTAGCTGGCTATGAAGTTCCTCCCGGATGTGGGCCACATTTTTGCAGTACTGCTTCGACCGACATAAACTATTCCTGAAAGCCAAAAGAAAGGAACACATACACACGCCATGGAGTCAAGAAGGCAAAGGAACATCTTGGAGATCTTTATAACCACATTCCATTCTGCAGTCAAGATGGGTTCCCCAAGGGGACATGCAATTAAAAATCTGTACAAAAGGTGCAAATAATTCTGATTAGCCTGCAGGATGACGGAAGCACACAGATTCTAGGAAGCAATTGTCACCCCCTTGTCATTCTAATATTTAGGACTTTGTTAGCCAGAAAGCTCTGACAGCATCGCAAATAGTTAGGGATTCCTGACGTCCTTAACACGGAAGATCAAAAGCTGAGAATTATTGTTCTCGATGGAACACAGGGAATCTCCAGAACCATTTTCTTCTACTGATCTACAAAATCTTCTGCCTCTGGTACTAAGCATTATAGTGCCTGGAAATTCCACTTTTGTGGACCACAATTCCCAGAATCCCCAAGCCAGCATGGCCAGTGCTTGTAGGCCAGACTATTTGTCCATCTAGCCCAATTCTTATCAACTCAGCTCTCCAGGACTTCAGAGATGGGGCAGCTTCCCATTACTTTCTGCCTAGTATACTTTCTTCAACTAGAGAAGTCAGGGATGGAACTCAGAACTTCTGGACACAAAGTACAAGAACACAGGAATCCGCTTTATACTGTGACCAATGACTGTTCCACGTGCCCCTACTCTGACTGGCAGCATCTCTCCTAAAAATCTCCTAAAATGGCAAATGCATTAGTGTTTTTGTATATTTTTATTAACACAATATTGATATAGTATAAAACAACATATAAGGAAGACAAACCTACCTACAAAAGGAGACTAACCTACTAGGCAGACAGACTGCTAACTAATTAAACTAAACCATAACAAACATCAACTACAAAGGATATAAATCTGACTTCTGACTCTTCATTAAAAAACGTGATGTTATTACTACACTATATACTGCCTCTAAAGGTTATATTTGTATACATAGAAATGTTAAGGAAAAAGAACCTCCACTTTAATATAACATTATATATATTAATATCACTAAATTAAAAGAAAACTTAAATCCTATTACATTCCTGCAACTTAGTATCAATATTAAATACTGATTCTCTTCTAACTAGTGCACTAATATTAAGTGAACGCTTTAGTTAAAACATTTCTAATATTACACTAGGGTTTGGGGGCAAAAGAATATGATACCAACGTACGTAGTAATTTAGATAGTTAGCTAGGTAGATAGACAGGTAGCCAAAAAGTCCCAAATGAGCAAGGGGGATACATACATAAATTAGGGCAGTAACCTGTAAATGTTGAGCCTACCTAAGCTCTAGGATATTTGGGAGAAAGGCCCTTCTCTTTGTCCCTCTTCCTTTCCCAGCTTGTTTGGTGGGAACAGAAGAGGGTCTTCTTGGTAGCTGCTCAGAGACTTTTTGGAGTTCCCTGCCTTGCGAGGCTAGGGCAGCTCCAACCTTGCTCTTTCTCTGTCAGCAAGTGAAGAGTTTCCTGCTCTGTCAGTCTTTTAGGGACTGACTATAATAGCCTTTTATCTGTGTGCTGTTTTGTTGATTTTTTTATGTTACCGACTGCCCCTCAAATATTATGCATTAACATTAACCTGTTACCCCTTTGTTACCCTCTAAGATAAAACACTGCAATTAACACTGCACGTCATGTGTTACTTCCAAGCTCTTTCTCCCCCGACTCTCAAACAAGGATAGCTCCCAGCCAGTCTGGAGATGCCAGGGACTCAACCCAGAACCTCTGGTAAGAACTCTGCCACCCCGTTCCAGAAATCCAGAAAGCCTGGAGAGCTACTCTGAGATGAAGAGTGCACAGGTCAATGCCAAATGGACTAAAAATCAGTGTAAGACAACTTCATGTTCACAACATTTGCATTCACGCATACAGCTCTTCCCCAAACTCACGTGAAGATATCTGCAGTCTTCCGGAGGTAATCCTGCTCTTGCTTGCTGGAATCTGAACTCATGCTCTGCTCAATCACGGAGAGGAGGGGTTCGATAACACGGAAGACAAGGGGGTTCTCCGGCTGCTTTGTCAGAAATACCTCAACCAGATCCAGGACCTGAAAGCGTAAGCACAGAACTGAGATAAGCGCAAGACTCCGAGCAACACCAGCCGCAGAGAGAACGGGATGAGAAAAGACACATACAGGTGGAAAAGCCGAGGTTTGTTTGCTTGTTACTTTACATTCCACTTTTCTTCCAATGAGCTGAAAGTCACGTGCATAGCTGTCCACCTCAACTCCCCTTTTTCAACAAAAACACAACATCAGATGGGTCAGGATGAAAGTATTTGAGTGCCTCAAGGTTACCCAGTGAGTTTTGAGGCCCAGAAGAACTCGAACTCTCAGCCCCAGTCCGCCAGCTCTAACCACAGTATCACACTAAATTGAGGTCACACCAATGACTGCAGAATGTAGGAATACAGGAAAGCACCCAACACCAGGTCAGACCATGTGTCTATCCAACCTCACACTGTCGGCTTTGGTGCATGCAACTGGGGGAGGCACATTCCAGATATTCTGGACTACAACTCCCCTCACCCTAAGCAAGAGGATCAGGAATGATGGGAGTTGTGACCCAAACCTTCTGGAAGGTGCCAAGTTGCCTTAATCTTCACTAACAGCCATCTTGAGAAGCCATTTCTAGAAAGAGGTCTTCGCCACCATCCTACCTGAGGTCCTTGTGAAGAGACCACTCCCAGGACTTCCTGCACGTGAAGCCACTGGGCTGTAGCTCCCCTTTCCCCTGACAGGATTCCAGGATGATGAACCTTCCTTCTCTCTTGTTTGGACTGGTTCATAACACAACATGGGGTGTTTGTACAAGTGGAAGTGATGCACAGCTTTAGTGCATAGTATTAGATCAAAAGCTCAACGGGTGATCTTGGCTCAGCTACCAACTCTCATTCAAGTCTACCTCACAAATTTACAGCATGGATAAAACAAGGATGGGAATGGAATCACAGAGTTGGAAGAGACCACAATGGCCACTGAGCCCAACTCCATTCTGCCATGCAGGAACAAACACTCAAAGCACCCCCATCAAATGGCCAAACAGCCTCTGCTTAAAAACCTCCAAAGGAGACTCCATCACACTCCAAGGAAACATATTCCACTGTCGAATGGCTGACTGTCAGGAAGTTCTTCCTGATGTTTAGGTGAAATTTATTTTCCTGTAGTTTGAATCCACTGCTCCATGTCCTAGTTTCTGAAGCAGCGGAAAACAAGCTTGTTCCATCTTCAACATGATATCCCTTCAAATATTTAAACATGGCTATCGTTTCACCTCTCAACCTTCATCAGGTTGAACATACCCAGCTCTCTAAGCCACCTCCCATAGGGAATGATTTCCAGGCCTCCTGCCATTTTGGTCACTCTCCTCTGGAGATGTTCCAGCTTGTCAATATCCTTGCTGACTTGTGGTGCCCAGAACTGGACACAGTATCCCAAAGCAGAATAAAGTGGTGTTATTACTTCCCTTGATCTTAAGACTATACTTCTGTTGATGCAGCCCAGAATAACACTGGCTTTCTTAGCTACTACATCACACTGTTGACTTACGTTCAGCTTGTGGTCCACTAAGATAAGACTGGAGAGATAAGACACACATTGTCTATGAAGGCAGAGTCCTGTTTCTCTGTTCTTTAGCAACTGTATGATGAAAGTCCTCTACATTTCACTGTGGAAAACTAGTTTTTTGGGACAACAACTCCCACACTCCACCAGCCAGTGTGAGAACTGATCTATGAATTCTCACTCACTCGCTCATACATTTAAACTGACTTTATCAAAATGTGCCATGCAGATTTCTCAAATCCTCCCGAGGGCTTGAATTAGGAGTGTGCTGGCCCGTCTGAAATCTGCACTAATCAAATCTGGAACAGTCCCTGAACATTACAGTTGCTCAACAGGCAATTCAGGCATAAAGAAACAGGGACGGGAGCCCATGGCCTTCCAGATGTTTTTAGACTACAGCTCCTATCACTCCTAATCACACTGATGCTGGCTGGGGCTGATGGAAGCTGGAATCCATAAATATCTAAAGGGCATCATGTCTCCCAGGCAATACAACAAACATGATAAAAACCTACCCACTCACCCACCCGTAAAGCTCCCAGCACACACACTCCTGAGGGCCCTAATAAAAATTATATTTTTGGCAAACAAAATAAAAGAATAGCCATTCCTGAAACCTAGCAAAGAGGCTGACTCAGTCAAAACAAGTTGCAGGCCTGTTGCGTCTTTTCTCACAAAACAGAGGGGAGCGTTCCCCCAGTCATTTCTGAGCTGCAGAGGGAAACAGTGCCGCTCACACCAGGTTCAGGAAGCCAAGAAATAGCACCTGGTCCCACGGAGCTGGAACCCCACTGTTTCCACCCCCTGGTTTAAACTAAAAAGAGACCTGCAGCATCCAGATGTAACAGAGAACTCTGGTAAGTTTAAAAGGGGAAGCAGACACTTCGAACCTCTTTGTGGTTGTGTCAGTGAAAGAGAATATTGTGGGGAGGACATAAACCCAAGACTTCTGCCAGAACATACATGGATTTCTAACTTACAGTTTAGCGTAGTTTCAAGGAAGGAAAAACGATTACATATATACTTGCATATCACTTTCCGGTATAGATTCAGCTGGAACACCTGCCACATTTTCCTTCTTCTGCGCTTGGCACAGACCTAACTGGATCTGTTTGCAAAAAGGTTCTCAAACTGCCATCCCAGGATGGGCACCCACTATTCCTTTTTACCAAAAATACCTTTTCCTCCCCAATCAACTCTCTTGCTCTCAGAATCACCAACCAGCCTGCACAAGAGAAAATCTGACCAAAAGCTAGGTCAAACTTGCATTTAGATCAAACAGAAAGGTACAGGAGTATTTCCCGGCTTATTACCATTAAACAATCGTTTATGCAGCTGAACAGTTTTGTGAAGTCCAAACATATTTCATAAGCTTATACTGACCCCTGGCGGCTGCAATTAAGAGAATCCTGAGCATCTCTCTCATTGTGCGTATGCGCCTTCGAGTCACAAGTTGAGTTATGACAACCCCATGAATTTCATAGGGATTTCTTAGGCAGGGAAATATTTAAAGAGGTGGTTTACCACTGTCTTTCGCAGAAATATAGCTTACATCACCCAGTAATCCTTGGTAAATCCAAATCCAAGCACTAGCCATGCCTGATTAGAATCTTTCATACGTGGAAAGACTGCAGTTCTTCATTAAAATAATAAAATAACGCATATATTAAAATAAAAACAGATACTTACTCCTGTCAAGAGGAAAGAAGAATTGCAATTTTATGCAAATCTCTCACTACACTGTAACTTCCAAATCACAGTTTTAGCCACTTGCTTTACTGTAGTGTTTTTGTTATTTTTTTTAATGTTTTAGGCTACACTCAAGATTCCTGGCCAGAACACACACCAAAGTATTTTTAGTGCCATAACTGGTTAGCATTTACTGTACTCTCCGAAGGCCTGAAGGTCTTCTCAGGCAAAAGCCTTGCCTCCTACCTTAATTTTGAATTCCCGACGTAAGATCTTCTCCTTCCGGATCTTTTCCTTCTCGTCCTTTTTGGCCTGGATTCGCTTCTGCTGCTCGGCAAAGAGGGCCGAGAGGTTCTCGTCAAGGGACATCATGGTCTCGTCATCAACATCCTCGTCACTGTCATCTCCACCCTTGGGTTTTAAAAACAGCCAAAGTTAAAGCAGGCCAGGAAGTGGTTTGGCACCACAAAAATTAATGTATGAGAAGTTAATAGTTGGAGTTTCTTTCCAACAAAAAAGGAACCACAAGGATCCAAAAAAAGCCCCACAGGAAGACAAGTGAATGAATTCACTGGGCTGGTTTGGATGAAAACCACAAGAACGTTGCCTGCCTACATGCTCCCTCTCTGGTTTGTTTCCAAAAGGGCTGGTTTTAAGATTTCCAGGGATTATTTTAGATTTCTTTCTCTCATTTGCAGCAGAGAAAGAAATCAGAGAGAAGCTCCACTCAAGTTCAGATAACAGACAGTTTCTTCCTCTGCTCCTGTGGCAAGTGAGAGCAATCCGGGAAAATGCAAAAGTACGTGGCTTGTAACCAGAAAGCCAGAGTTCCTAGAGGTCCCTGGTTTATTCTGTTATCCCAGTTACTTGCCAGAGATGCTCTACATGTCTAAAAGCAATTTGGAAAAAACGCCAGACCGTGGGCCTTTTCACACTATACAATTATAGTACTATGATTCCATGCCATGGCCGCATCCTGTGGAATCCTAAGATTTGTAGTTTGAGGAAGTACTAGAGCTGTCTGGCTGACCATTCTAAATACCTCATGAAACTACAAATCCCAGGATACCACTGGATGGAACCACAAAAAAAGAATCACAGGACTATTAATTGTGTAGTGTGAAAGGGCTCCATGTTTCAGAAATTCACACTGTGTGTGTATATGTATGTGCATGTGCGTGTGTGTGTGTGTGTGTGAGTGAGAGAGAGAGAGACTTGTGCCTGAACCACAGCCAGCGTCATCACTCAACATGCATGGCTGATCCCTACCTCGATCCCACAAAAACACACTCTGGCTGGCACTCCACACAATGCCAAATAGCCAAATTGGTTTCCCACAATGCTCCTAACACAGCCATCCTGCGGGGCCTTGTGAAAAATGCAGGACCTCAGAAGGACAACCTTGTCCAGAGGTTTCTGAGAACTTAAGCCAAAGAAGTAATTCTTCTGACCCTGGCTCAACCAGCTGGCAGAGAACAAAGCCACTGTCACTACTGCACCTAAGCCCAAGAGAAAGAGAGAAGAAGAGAGAGAGAGATGGAGGGGAGAGAACTTGTCCTCAATACCCACAAATCTTGCCTCAATATTATCAGGAAAAACTAGCTGCTGAAGAGGGAAGCGCACATACATTCCTAGGTTGCAGAATTCATTTTTCTTTGTGCAGAACTGGGGTTTTGGCAGGAGAAGAGACGAAAGTCCCACACTGTAGGTAAGCAAGACCCAAGAGACCTCTGCGCTTCCTACACAGAATCACAGAGTTGGAAGAGACCACAAGGGCCACTGAGTCCCACCCCCCGCCTTGTAGGAACACACCATCGGAGCATTCCAACAGAATCTCCTTTGCCATCTTACCAGTGCATTGCCAGCTTGCAGAACGTTCCTCAGCATGGCACGGAAGTTCTCGTCTGCTTCGCCCTCAACTTCACTATCCGTCTCCTGGGCGCTGTCATTCTCAGATTCATTCTCTTCAGAGCTGTCTTCCTCAGAAGAACTCTCTCCACTGTCGCCATCGCCGCTCTGCTCAGAAAGAGAGAAAGAAACTGATGTTTTATTCCCCATGCATGACTCTTTGTTTAGTTCAGGTTTCTACGTTTCAATTTATTATAAGCTGCTTTGGATCCCACGCCAAGAAAAAGGTGAAATGTAAAATAAATAAATGAAGAAATAAATAATAAGTAAGTAATAAATCTCTGCCACAACTGTAGCAAAAAGGCCTATGTACTCACCCAACTTTACATCAGAGACATACCATACCAAACCACAGCTAAGTATTATGTCTAGGCTGACAAAATCATAGCTACAATATTCAGAGTGAATCAAGAGCAGAAAATCAAACATTTTTTTTAATTAACTGTAATTAGCCTTGGTGGCTGAATGATTCCGAGAGGCAGAATTCAAACAAATTAACTTTTTCAAGGGTTAGGGGGGTTGGTTTGTCTCGTTTTTGATTTTTGATTTTTGTTTTATGTGTATGTGTGCGTGTTTTGACAGAAAATGAAAAATAAACAGGCTACTTTAAAGGATCATCTTGGTCATGCAACCTGTGCCCTATACCTGTTCATTAAATATGTGGGGGTAGGGGTGTATTTCTCCTTCCCATATGTTGCTATCCATAGGATGAGACCGTGTTTTGAGGCCCTTTTTATGCTGCATCATCAAACAAGGTTCAGTTGGTGAGAAAGCCGAGCAACAACTTTTCTGTGAGGGCACCCTAGTTGTTAAATTCCCTTCTGCAAAAGGTCAGACTAGTCTTACCCCAATAAACATAAACTGTATTTATTTATCATATTCACAACATTCAAAGGGAAGTGTAGAGGTCAAGACACTGTTTAGATTGAACACAGCAGGAGTTATCACCTCATCTGGCAAAGATTTTTTTTCCTTCGTCTTCTTCTTCTGTGTTTCTTCTACCACCACTACAGCACCTTCATCCTGGTCTTGTTGTGGATCAAGAACCTTGAAGAGAACCAAAATATGCATCAGTGTGGCTATGAAACTTTTCTTGCAGACATTATCTAAGAAAGTGGAATCCTTCACCTGGAACACTGCATCCAGTTTTGGGCACACAGTTCAAGAAGAATATTGGTAAGTGGAATGTGCCAAAGACTCACAGAGTCATAGAATCACAGTTGGAAGAAAAGCACACATCAAAGTATCCCCAGCAAATGGCCATCCAGCCTCTGCTTAAAAACCTCCAAAGAAAGAGACTCCACCACACTCCCTTGAAGCAGCAGCAGATTCCACCGCCAGATAGCTCTGACCGTCAGGAAGTTCTTCGTGAGGTTCAGGTGGAATCTCCTTTCCTGCAGCCTGAATCCATCGCTCCTTGTCCTAGTTTGTTTTCCGGAGCAGCAGAAAACAAACCTGTCCCCTCTTCGATATGACATCCTTTCAAGAGTGAGGAATGCTGGGAGTTTCAGTCCAACAATATTTGGACGGCCACATGAGACCCACTCACTTTAGTACACTGCTTTAATCAGATGCTAATGTGCACAGAACTAAGTCACTAATCAGCCATTCCTAAACCTGGCACACACTCCAGATCATTTGGACTTCAGCTTCTATCAGCCACAGCCTGTTAGAACTGAAGGGAACTGTAGTCCAAAACATCATGGAGGGGACTACCTTGGGAGGAAGCTAGATTAAGACTGTCTGAAAGATTTTCCAACAGTTACTGAGCAGCAACAGAAAAGAGTCAACTCACATCCAGAATCTTTCCTTAGAGGTTGTAAGTTATATTACTTACTTATAATACATTTATTACAGTAAGAGTACTCTTTTGACTTTTCAAATCAACCTCGGCGATAGATAGAGGGAAAGAAGAGAATACGCCTCGTATGTTAAAAATCTCCACCGTGGGAAAAAGGAATGAGGAACAGAGATTGCAAAGATTGGTATTATTTTGGGAATATATTAATTTCCTATCTTTATTATGCTTTCTTTTTCCATACTATTCCTTTTCCTTGTTTAAGGAAGGTTGATATGACATTTTGTTTTGTTTTAGCCTGTGATCTCTTTATATAGGGAAGTCTCCTCTTTTTCTCTTTTTTCCCCCACGCTTCAGTATTTACAAATACATAAGATTAAGTAGTAGTATTAATAATGTATAGCTTAAATACTTCCACAACTGGTACATCATCTATATCTTTTTTTCTACATTCTTGTTTTCCTCATTTGAATAATTCATATTTGCTTGTATAACATATATCTGTTCGATCAACTTTCTATTGTTTTCTTCTTAGGCAACAGATCTTGCTGCTATTTGGGTTTTGTACATATAACCATTATCAATGTATTTTCTTTTCTTATTTATACATAATTTAATAAACTTTAAAAAAAAGTTTAGGGCAGGAGATGGATTTGATGTGTTCCCGTTCTTTGAGACTTGTTTGCCAATTTTTTTTTCTGAGTCTGGACTGTTGAGACTGCTGAGCCTGTGCTGGAAGGTCACATAACCAAAACATCATCACTCCCTGGGACAAAGCAGCTTGGAATTTAAGCGGCAATGATAATACAGAGATTCTTCGGAAATGAATGTCCGGGCAGTAAAGTTCCAGATAGGAGGGGGGAATGGGAGATGATATGGTACACAGGGCTCTGAATAAGATAAAATGGCTATGTACTTTGGCAATATTAATTAAGCTTGCATTTTTGATGGGTATACTTTCATTAATACAGACATTGTGATATTGTTAAAGGGTGGATGGGTGAATAGGACACAGCTAGAGGTGGGAAACAAGACATTTTCAATATAATGAGATCCAGGGCAAGAAGAGTGACTGTAACAGTAGCAATAGCTCAGACTGCCAGATATACATTGATAGAAGTGTTTTAAAAATCTTAAGAGTTCATTTTATAAATGTTGGAGGACTTAATTTAAGAAAAGATAGCAGAATTTAAAAGAGACAAGTAGAGAAATGAGAATAAATTGAAATTTGTTGAGTAGAGAAAAGCAGAATGGCCAATAATGGGTGATAGCTGGGAACTGTCACGGGAAAAAGACTGTATTTTGATTGTGGAAATGGGGAGAGGGAAAAGCATGTTCCAATGTTTGAGATGAACACTGTATTGTGATACATAAATGTAATCTGTGGAGTGTGTTTCGAGAAGCGAAGACCAGAACAGAGTGGAAGATCAGAAACATTTCATGTAAAATTACAGGTTAAAGAAAGTTTTTTTTACCTGTGAAAATTTAATAAAATTATTATTAAAAAAAACAATTTTTTTTTTAAAAAAAACTCACATCCAGAATGAGCTGCAGCGCACCCTCTGTCATGTGCTGGCACACAAGGGCAAACACACTTTTGCAGACCCGACGGATCAGCGCACTGGACTGGGCCAGAAGGGAGAGGAGAACTTCCACAATCACCTCTACCCATTCAGGCTCTTCTTCACCACCTGAACAGGAAAAAAACAAAGGTCTGGGTACCTATAGAAGAGCCATTCCAACCTGTGGCCCTACATATGCGTCAAACTAGAACTGCCAGAATCCACAACCTGTTATGTTGGCTGCAGGATTCTAGGAACCGGAGTCCGGCACCAAGCCAGGGGAAACCAGGGGTACTAAATAATCTCCAGAAATTGCAAAGTCATCAGAAAAACATTTTTTTATTTTTGGCAGCAAAAAAACCAATCACTCCTGGAAAAATACAGTATTAGTATCTTTTACAGGTCAAAAGTCATTTTGTTACTTTAGGAGCACAAAATTATTATATGGAACTTTCACACAAGAGTATCTCATCTGATATATTGAAACTACGCTTCCTCCAGAATGTAATTATGAACTGAACCAACTTTTTTAAAAAGTTTTGTTTTGTTTTTTTGTTGTTGTTAAAAAGGGTGCTACAGGGTCCTGAACTATAAAGAATACCTGAACAATAAAGGCACACTTTGCCAGTTTAGGAGAGGCAAGCAAAAAGAAAACCTGCTAAGAAGGGCAGAAAGCATCGTTCATCAAAACAGAGGAAATTATTTTGTCTCCACTGGTTCTCTATAGCGTCAAACACAGATAAAGCACTCATTCTAATAACAACTGGAAAAAGGAAACCAAGACGAAGAATTGTAATGAGCTGATCCTATAGACAGTCTTACACAAAAGTCTTCCTCTCACAGAGTTTTTAGAAATGATTTGGGGGCTCTAACACTTTAAGATTACAGTCCTCCCTCAACATTTGTGGGTTTGACCTTCGTGAATTTGACTATTCGCAAGGCAGATGTTTGTCCCTGCCTTTTTCCTCCTCCCAATCCTAGCATTCCTCACCCCAGGCTTAAGAGGCTTGTGTTTAAAATGGGTGTTTTTCTTCTTCTGGGTGAGCAAAGCCCCCTCCCACGGCTAGAGGTGTGTCCTCTCTGCCGTGTGGCTGCACTTTCTGCTGTGTAACGGCTGCTGGTTGGCCAGGAGCTCTCTTTGCTCCCACCCCTCCTTTCTCAAGATGGCAGCTGGAAATAGCTAGAACCCCAGGACTCCATTCTTCTCTGTCTGACAGGAAAGTACTGGTAAGTCCTTTACTTTGTTTTTTTTTTTCTCCCCCGCCTCCCCAGGAACACTGGGTCCAGAGGCAAAGGAATGAGACAGGGGGGCTCCGGTGGGGAATGGGAGGGGATTGGGGGAAAGTTATTCACAGCTTTTCCACTTTCACAAGGGTTCCGCACCCCACACCCTTGTGAATGTGGAGGAGCCACTGTATAATCATTATTCTAAAAGGAAGTATTACATAATTCATTTTTTCACATTTTTTTCCAGCTTTTTTCCCAGGACTTTGTGTCTCTAGAAGAGACTGTTATAAACAACAACATCTTCCCAGAATGGAGGAGAACTCACTGTCAGAAGCCAACTTTTTCTTCTTGGGTTTCTCCCCAAAGGCCCTCTTGGTGCAGCTCTGGAGGTCATTTAGAAGGTTCACACACTCGCCAGGAGACTAATTGGGTGTAAATCCAGAGATAAGGAGGCAGGTGAGAAAAAGAGAAGAACCCAAGAAGACACCAAAATCAAATATTTATTGTTACAACCACACTTTCACCACATGTTTAATGAATCATATACCCGCCCCTGGACAGCCAAAAGCAATCTGAACCTAAACCAGATTAATCAACAAGCTGGAGCGTGTTCAGAGGACGGCAACCGAAATGGTGAAGGGTCTGGAAACTGTAAAGCCCTATGAGGAGCAGCTGAGGGAGCTGGGGATGTTTAGTCTGCAGAAGAGAAGGTTAAGGGGGGACATGATAGCCATGTTTAAATATTTTAAGGGATGTCACATCAGAGTGAGAGGGCTTGTTATTGCTGCTCCAGAGACTAGGACAAGGAGCAATGGATTCAAACTACAGGAAAAGAGATTCCACCTGAACCTCAGGAAGAACTTCCTGACAGTCAGGGCTGTCTGGCAGTGTAATCTGCTGCCTCAGTGCAGTGTGGTGGAGTCTCCATCTTTGGAGGCTTTTAAGCAGAGGCTGGATGGCCATCTGTCGGGAATGCTTTGATGTGGGTTCCTGCACGGCAGAATAGGGTTGGTCTGGATGGCTCCTGGAGGTCTCTTCCAACTGTACAATTCTATGATTTCTGTTCACAAAGGAGAAGCCTTCACTACCTCCAAGGAAGTGGGGAAGGGAGGCATAGCTAATAAGAGGCAACCTCACCCCCCACATCCGGTTACAACCAGGTGGTTATGGTATGAGAACACTTCATTGAGAAGATATGGGATGAGCAACCAAGGGAAACAAGAAGCTGGCATGACTGGAGCTCAGAAAGAAGAACAAGCCTGCAGAGGTGGCATCTGCTGCTCTGACTGGACAGCAACGGTGGCCGGGGAGATAGTCAAAGTGTCCACAACCACTTTGTCCAATCTCTTCCCTTGAAGAATTGTCTTTGGAAACAAGGAAAAAAAAACAAGGCCTGCCACGTCTTTTCAACAGATTCCCATCCTCTCATCCAAACAGTTATCACAGATCCAAAAATTCCAGGAACAGAAGAACACAGGAAGCTGCCTTATACTGAGTCAGAGCCTTGGTCCACCTAACCCAATACTACTGACTGTGGCTGACAACCATGGCTCTTTGGGGTTTTGATGGGATTCTTTTCCTAGCCCTACCTGGGAATCCCTGGAGGGAATCCCCTTTTCCAGCACCAACTAAGCCTGGCCCTGCTTAATTTTCAAAATCAAGATCAAATGTGTTTACATTGTGATGGCATCCATTTCAGGGTGGTACAAAGGGCATTCAGGGAGGATACCATGGCTACGAAAGAGAACTGCTCCATTTGACTAGGAAAAGCAATGTGTTCTTTAGCAAACTGGCACATCATTCCACCCTTGCTGGTTGTTTTGTCCCACCTCACCTTTAAAACGATTCAGAAACCTAGGAAGTTGCCTTATGCTCACTCTTTCTTAACCGCTTCCCCGAGATCCCCATTTTCTCTGATGGTCTCCCATTCAACTATTAACCAGTCCTGATCTCACTTAACTTCCAAAATCAGATGCCATCTGTTCAGAGCAGTATGTGGCTCATAGCTGATTTCAAAGCTGCATTAGAGAAATACATTTCCAGCACACCTGACATTACCTTGAAGAGGTGAATACCAACTAGCAGCAGAAGGTGCTGGAAGGCAGTGGTCTTCAAGGCCAGGCCTTTCTGCTCTCTCATCCGGAGGTCTTCCACCGTCTGCAGCATTCTGTGATCAGAGAGGTGAGGCAGGAGAATTGCTGAGAGACTGAGGTGTTACAACAGTGATTTTATTGCATTTCGGAACCACCCTTTGTCATTGATTTAGTGAGGAGGAGGATGGAAAAGTAAGACACAAAACAAGAAGAGCCAATCGAGCAGCTCCCAAACCCATTCCACCCCTACAAGGGAAACAACATAATACTTCTAAAAAATGGGCAGATTTGTTGATGCTGTTGTTTAAGCCACAGGTGGGCAACTGCAGAAGGTGCAGCCAGAACCCATCTTCAACTCCCTCCCTCACCCGTGACTCTCAAGGACCTCACCAGCTCCTTTTTATGAAACCATTTTTACTTCTGATTTTGAGACAAAAGGCTATTTCCAGCCTGAAAAGGGCACCAACCAGAGCCAGGGGTAGGGAATAGCATTAAAATGGATAACTATGCTCCCTACAGATTTCTGGGGCATGAGTGGCCAGTACTGAGTTGAAAATTTGGCGGGGAGGAAAGGCAGGGTGAGGCATACAAAGGCTTCATAATCTCCACCTTGTTTGAAGTTTTTGGTATCTAAAAGAAGCAAGGTAGGCCTCAGGATGTAGAAGTGTGGCTACACTTGACACAAAATGAGGACACTACTACCCATAAGAACTCTGACCTCTAGTAAAACGCCTGCAGCTAAAGTTCTATTGCAGCAACTTTAAAAAACTTCAGCTGAGTGTTTAAAAACAGAGTTTGGGTATCCAAAGAAAATAGGCAGGTAAAGCAACCCATGGAATGCAAACAGAGCATGGAGAAAAGTTCTGGGCGTGAACAATTCTCCATATTTCATTCTCTGCGATGTTAGAAATTTGGGGACTGAAAGAAAATTTCACTGGGTGGGCAGACTTCTTATTTAGGAAAGGAATGCCCTTCTTTCGTGGTCTCGTGGGCTACATGGAGCACATGATGGAGTTGGCCATCTAATCTCCTGGCAGCACCTCCCACCGGAAGTTATATATTTTAGCTAAAACATGAGAACTTCTGTTTCTGGAAGCCTCCACAACCAGCAATTCAACTTTGAAATGAAACATACTGCCAGCAGGCATCTCGGTTTATCCCCCAAATAGTGCCAAAGGAATTTTTCATATAATTGAAAACAGATTTCCATGATGCCACCTGTGGCTGGCCCAGGGGTGGGTGGGGGGAGAATATTATCCTAGGCCAGGTGTGGGCAAAGGACAGCTCTGGCACCACATATGTCCACAAGGATGCTTTTGTGGCCCTCAACACCTTTGGAACCCCCACAGTACCCCTTTTCTGGCCAAAAGGGTATAAATTGTTGGTCCTGGAAGACTGGTTCTCAGAAATGAGTATTCTCAACGTTACACAGTGCAAAGTGGCCTTTCAACATTTAAAATATGTTGGACATTTACAAATATCTTTAAAATGTTACACAGTGCAAAGTTACACATTTAACACAAATGTTACACATTTAAAAAAAGTGTTACACAGTGCAATTTTTGATGTTACACAGTGCAAGGTGCACCTTGCACGGTGCAACATCAAAAACACTCCTTTTTGAGAACCTGAAGGTGACCTCTGGCCACTTTGGGTCTTTATGTCATTTCATTTTTGGGTAGCACATGCGGGCCCTCGAGGGGTCCGTGACACACAAGTGACTCTTGGACCTGCTGCTGTTGCTCATCCTCAGAAAAATCTTCCTCCTGTTGGGAGCTCTTACCGGTTCCAAGCAAACTGCTCGTCTTCACTGAATGGCACCACAGCCTCAACGTGCTTTTTGTCTGAAAGAAGAGTATTGGCATACTGGACGGCCAGATAAATCCATGGCTCCCCACTGACAGTCAAGCCGTGGAGGTGCTTCTTCCGCATTTCTTCTGCCTCGACAGACTCCCCCAGGGCAGGCATTGCGTTCAAGTGCTGAAGCAAACTGAGGAGAAAGTCAAAGCCAGCAGTGATGTAGACTTGAGACAACTGACTTGGACTTAAGTCAGTCTTAAGTCGCTTCAGTGACTCAACTCGGACTCGACTCAACTCAAGACTTGTGTATTTTTAATGACTGCCTTGCTGCCTTTGGTTCAGTAACATAACGCATTCATCCAGAAACCTTATGACTTTGAACAATGCCTCCATCTCTTTTTGCCTACTGGTCTCATAGCAATCTGTCTCAAGTCCAAAGTGTGGGTGCATTTTTCAGAGAGGAAGAGCAAATGGGTTAGGCAATGGGCTTGAAATCTGCTCAGCAGCCTCTCCTTGCTGCATATCGGAGGAGACTCCTAAAACTTTCCCTAAGAGCAGAAGATAAGACTCACTCCCAGAGTGTAGGGTGCATTTCTCAGCGAGGAACAGCAAATGTGTCAGGCAAACAAACTTGAGGAGGAAGGACCCTTCCTTCTAAAGCTTTCGCAGCTTCAGTTATGAGAAGTAAGAAGGATCCTATTCCCCACTTCTGACAAATCCTCCAGCTCGGGAAATGGGACGTAAGAAGGATCCTGTTCCGCAGTTCTAAAGGTGCAGACGGCAAAATCACAAATTTGGAGGGTGACTTTGCTTAAATTGTTGAACCTGACTTTATTCAACTCTGTCTAAAAATTCTGGAATAAAGGTAGGGGTATAAAGTTGGCTCCCAGACTTGAGACCTGACTTGAAAGTATCTTCAACTACTTGAGACTTGGCGTAAAAGACTTAAATATAGTCAGAAAGAAAACTGCAATACAGCCAGACCCGTAAAACTGATACTAATCTCTCCTTCTCTCCCACCAGGAATGCACCTGTTGCAGATTCTACCCAGCTATTTCATACAAACAGAACATTCTACCTTTTCACCAGCCCCACTTTCTCTTTAGTTCTATTGTAAGAATCATAACCTACACGGGAAAGGATTCAGACTGTGCATCATTCCCACCCCTTGGAATCAACAGACAGCTACAGATGAGAAGATGCAGTCTGCCCACGGAGCCAGCTGCTGAAACAGTAAAGACGATACCTGAAAAACGAGTCTGCAGTCACTGTGCGACAGGACTCATTCAGAGGCACTGATGGGATGGCTTCCGTCTCTGGTATCTTGGAGGTTGGTTTCTTGGTCTTGAAAAATGCATGAAAGAAGCAGAACCTGGAGAAGCAGGGCAAAGATGTCTTAATAGAGATGGCCAAAGAAAGGGTTGTTGCCCAGAGACTGCTGCAGCCAGAATGTCCAGAGGAGGGTGACCAAAATGGTGAGGGGCCTGGAAGCCATGCCCTATGAGGATAGACTTAGAGAGCTGGGCATGTTTAGTCTGCAGAAGAGAAGGTTAAGAGGGGCCATGTTCAAATATTTGAAGGGATGCCATTTAGAGGAGGGAGCGGGCTTGTTTTCTGCTACTCCAGAGACCAGGACAAGGAGCCATGGATTCAAGCTGCAGGAAAGGAGATTCCACCTGAACCTCAGGAAGAAATTCCTGATGGTCAGGGCTGTCCGGCAGTGGAATACGCTGCCTCAGAGTGTAGTGGAGTCTCCTCCTTCTTTGGAGGTTTTTGAGCAGAGGCTGGAGGGCCACCTGTCCAAGGGAGGGCTTTGAGGGTGTTCCTGCATGGTAGGGGGTTGGACTGGATGGCCCCTGGAGTCTCTTCCAACTCCACATTTCTATGATTCTATGAATCCTGACAGGGACCAGTTATAGGGACCATATAGAACAGTTTCACTGGCTAACGGTTCATTTCCAGGAGCAATTCAAAGTGGTAGGCTTAGCTGAAGCTCAAAGTGTCAGGCTTAGCTCAAGACTAACTGAAAGACCCTATGTCCTCATATGAACCTGCCAGAGTTTTAAGTTCTAAGATCTGCAGAAGAAGGCTTTCTCTTGGGCTGGCTACCATCCCGGGCTCGCTTCTTGAGGACAAGCGAGAGGGCCTTCTCAATGGCTGCTCCCACCCTGTGGAACGCTCTTCCACGGGAGGTCATGCTGGCCCCTTCCCTGCTCTCATTTTGTAGGTAGACAAAGACATTTTTTTTCAAGCAGGCTTTTAATGGGTGAGCAGGGGAGCTTTCATTTATTTATTAAGCTGTTTTTCAAAAAAAATTGTAAGTTTTTATAATTTTATAAGTTTTTAATTGTTTTAAATGTTTTTTTAACTTTTTGGGAAGCCATCTTTGGGAGAAAAGATGGCACATAAATACAACGAATAAATAAATAAATATTTTGAAGGTGAAGCTCTGATTTCATTGGAAAGTTTCTTTTTAAAATTTTTGCAATTTCTTTATGGATTTGAGACCAAACATTTTTAGCCCTGTCACACTACCTCCAGATGTGTTAAAAGGTCCCTTTTTATTTTTTTCATTTCCAACATTTACCATTGGAACTTTATATATTTTAACTAATTTCTCTGGTGTTCAGTACAACCTGTAGAGCATTTAATGTAATTTTCTTGTAAATCGTGGCATCTTGTAGATTTTCTGTCCATGATCTTATCCAGTGGTCTAACTGTGGAGAGTGGCCAATATTCTGTTCCCATTTGCTCATGTAACCTTCAGATAAAGATATTTAATGTATACACTCCTTTTCCCCCAATGTGGGGCCCATGATGGCTTAAAACATTGATAAAAACAAAGAACAACTAACAAAAACCCATGACGATAAAAAGTTAAAGAAAACCTGAACTCTCCTGTTAAAGCATACTAATTTAAAAGCATTTTAATTAAAGCATTTAAAAACTCAAGAATAAAAGCATAACACCTCCCACGATAACCAAAGTGGTATAAAACCAAATTAACTTTGTAATGCAGATACAACTTAAGTTCTGCCAAATAGGGAAAGACTTATTTTTTTTAAATATCCACATCTATACATCAGCTGGCATGCTATAACATTTGGCACATGATGAAGTCTTTATTTACCTTTTGTCAGAGGCAGAGCCAGCTTGAAAAAGTTACTTTTTGACCTACAACGCTCAGAATCCCACAGATAGCATAGCCAGTCGTCATGCTGGTTGGGGGATTTAGGGGAACTGTAGTCCAAAAAGTAACTTTCCCAAACTCAGGGAAGGGCGGAAAGAGTGCTTTATTGCCACCCGGCCCACTGAGTAGATGGGGGGTATTATAATGGCTACTGGGCAACTTCAGTATCCGTTTGGCTATCCAAACACTGTAGCATTGTAGATTTGAGTATAAGAGGTTTTGACTACGTCAGATACTAAACTAATCCTCAGGAAGTCGAATGTACAAGTCATTACTGATATCTTATTTTTCTTACCTGGCAATGTCAGTCACAAACTCTTCTTCCCTCTTTATCTGTGGATTTTCAGCTATTCCAACAAGACGGGCGATAAGCCATTTCCTCAACCGCGTCACGCAGTGCTCCGTTAATTCACTACATCAACAGAAGGAAGTGGATAACCAAAGCAGAGACACCCACCTTGCCTCTTGTAGGAATGGCACACATTTGGGGTGCTGGGAACTTCTCTTGCTTACACCAGGGGTGGGAACAGAACGGCCCTCCAGATTCTGTTGAACTGCAACAGAATGGTGGCCTCAAACTTTCTCTCTTTGCCCCTCTCCTTCCTTGAGGGATGTGGGGGTGGGGGCGGCACTGGAAGAGGGTTTGTGGTGTTGAGAAACTGGGCTAAGAGCTAAGCTCACCTGTCCTCAGTTGTGTTGAGAAACTGGGCTAAGAGCTATCTTCAGCTAAGAGCTACCCTGAAACAACGGCTGCTGTAGAGGAAGGAGGACCAGCGATGCACGGCCTGATCAGAGCCGCTGAGCTGGAAGGTTCATCCGGAAAAAGAAGCACCGAGGTAGTGGTAGGGGCAGAGGTTGGAGAAAGTTGCAAATGATCAAATCCATGGAAGTTTAGATTGCCACCACCCCACGTGGAGCTGGGAAAGGAAGAGGGGAAACCCGACAGTTTGGTAGCTGGTGCCTTCCGTGTCAGTGAGACATTGAATCCACTCCAGGTTTTAGTCATAACTGGAAAGGAGCTGACCAAGGTGCTGAAACTATTTTAGGGACAGCGTTCAGCCTTTGTAACAACTCCTTTAAAATTCAAGCTAAGAACTGATGCGGATCCACCATCCCACTGACACGGAAGCCACCAACCCCACTACCAACAGCCTTCTCCCACAAACATCAAAATTAACCCTGATATTCAAACCGCTAGATAAACCCCACTGATAAGTCCAGAAACCTTGCAAGAATCTTGCATAGTACAAATCTAGTAATACTCAAATTCCACATCTCAAGAGAGACTCACACATTTGTTTTCTTGTCGATCTGCTGCTGCCGCCTGGTAGCAAACTCCACACAGGATTCTAGGTCCGGAGCGAGAAACATGTTCTTAAGCCAGCTGATGTAGTTTAGCAGTGCGTCGGGAAGTAAATGCCTGACCACTTTCCAGAAGCTGGGTACGACAGGATACCCGTGGTTGGTGAGGGTGGAGAAGCCAATCATGACAGCCAGCTGCTTCTTGGGGTCGCTGCATCCCTCCAGGAATGAGCCAACCAAGGCTTCCATCTCTGGGGCAAACTTAAACCTATTGGGGAGCTGAAATACACAGGTAACAGAAGAGCAGCTGTAACTCAGAGACAGAGTACTTGCTTTGAATGAGAATATAATTAACAAGAACAACAACTCCACGACAGTAACTGTTTATTTCTAACCCACCATTCCCTAAGGCTCAAGGCGGGGTACAGCATAAATTAAAATACAATTAAAATGCTTCCTAAATTAAAATACACTAAAAACACATAAAAGCATTTAAAATACAAAGATCATAATTAAAATATATCATTATTAAAATACATCAGAATTAAAAAGTAGACTGGGTAGGCCTGCTGGAAGAGATAGGTCTTTAGATTTTTTTAAAATTCAGATAGTACATTTTGCTGTCAAATCTCTTCCAACAGGTCATTCCACAGTCTGGGGCAGCCAAAAAGAAGGTGCTCTTGGTGACCGTTGCCAGTCTAGTCCTGGCCAGCTTAAGTAAACGTCCTCTCCCTCATAAAGCCCTATACAGACTTGGTCTAGGATATATGAAGGACTCTATAAGCCTGTCTGAGCTAGAAGATCTTCAGGAGGGGCCATTCTCAGTCCCACCGCACTTCCAGCCACATCAGGGGGATACAAGGAAGAACGCCTTCTCAGTGGCTGCTCCCAACTTTGGGACTCCCTCCCTAAGAAGGCTAGGATGGCTCCCTCCTTGCTTTCCTTCTGCCAACAAGTGAAACCCTTCCTATTCCAACAGCCTTTTAAGAGCTGACTGCAGTGGGTTTTTACTTGCATCGGTTGTTGTTATTTATAGTCTGTGTTTTAATAAATTTTTAAATGGCTTTTATTCTATAGATTGTTTAACTGCTTTATGAAGCAAATTTTATATATTTTGCTGATGCTTTTGGATGTTTTTAATCTGCTCTGGTTTTAACATTCTGTAAACTGCCTATAATCCCAATATTGGGAAATGGGCAGTATAGAAGTGAATAAAATCCTCATTGTTGTTGCTGTCGCCACTCCAGGTTCAATCCTGGTTTATCTGGCTAGAAAAGAGTCCAGTCTGAAACCCTGGAGAAATATGGAGATCTGGTATGGCACAGGAGAAGCTCAGGCACTGTGGCTAAGCCTCTTCCAGCTCTATGAGTCTAAGCTGGAAGGTGTCCAGAGGAGGGCAACAAAAATGGCAGAAGACCTGGAAACCATGAAGCCCTATGAGGACAGGCTTAGGGAGCTGGGTGTGTTTAGTCAAGAGAAGCAAAGGTTAAGAAGCAACATGATAGCTATGTTTAAATATTTGAAGGGACGTCATATGGAGGATAGAGCAAGCCTGTCTTCTGCTGTCCCGAAGACTAGGACACGGAGCAATGGCTTCAAACGTCAAGAAAAGAGAGTCCATTAGGAAGAACTTCCGGACAGTAAGAGCAGTCCAGCAGTGGAATATGCTGCCTTGAAGTGTGGTAGAATCTCCTTCTTTGGAAGTTGTTAAACAGAAGCTGGGTAACCATCTGTTGGGAATGCTTCGATGGTGTATTCTTGCATGGCAGAAGGGGGTTGGACTGGATGGCCCTTGTGGTTTCTTCCAACTCTACAATTCTACTATTATTATTACTGCTACGATACTACTACTACTACATATTGCATTTTTGAAAAGTTTTAATGTTTTAAGTTTTGACTTTGCCTTGCAAATTACAGAACAATCAGACAGGATTAGGAAATGACACAAAACTCTCATGACTGACTGAAAATAAAGAAGCCCTGTACAGCACATGGTTTTCTCACAGATTTCAGGATCATATACCCAAGGCATAACCTCTAAATGAATTTCAGGTAAGATCTATGGAAATAATTGTGGTCTAGACCTCAACTGAGCTGAAACAAGTCAGGTCAGAGACCATGTCTGTTCCATGATGCTATACCACGGTTGCCAAGTTCAACAAGTTTGGAGGCCTCCCAAAACCAGCCACAAGTTGCTACCAAAATTGCAGAGGAGGGGGGTTAATTGGTTTTGTTTCAAAACCAGAAGTATCCAGAACTCACTTCCACCCATGGAAGTGACCCATGGCCACATTCTTCCCTGCCCCATTATATATCAGCCCTCCCCATTTACAGGTTTTACTTCTGCGGATTTGATTCTTCACGGATTATTTGTTGTCATCTCTGCTGCCTCCCTGTGCCAATTTTAATAGGGACCAGAAGCTTCGTGAGGTCGAGAAACTGCAAATGAAGCTTGCAAGTCCCTCTTAAAAATGGTGTGGGGTAGCAGTGGAGGCGGCCATCAGCCCCACAGCCACCCACTTCTGCCTCGTGAAGGAACACTGATGCCTCAAAGGAATCCACGTTGGGCTGAATATGGAGATCACACTTTTTTGTGCATTAAATATAGTTTGGGAGGACTTAGAGTTATTCACGGCTTTTCCGCTTTCATGGGGGTCCCGTGCCCCTAACCCTAGTGCATGTGGAGGGATGACTGTATATGCAAAAACACATCCATCTTGCTTCCTCACACACATCTTGTAGTCACCTACCTTAGCCGACACAACATGGATCCCATAGTGACGCATGACTTCCCCCTGGAGAATCGTCTTCAGCTGGCTGAGGGAAACGAGTGGGAGGGCGCTGCCTAGCAGCCGATAGCATGTATAACTAGGAAAGAACAAGATGCAGAGAGTTTTGAAAATACAAACAAGAAGAAGATGCTAAAAACAGCGATATAAATCTGTGCTATCTTTCCTACAGTTGGCATCTTCTGGGATCTGAACACAGTGCCACTCAAGAAATCCATACCTCACACTGACGCTCAGCTTGCAAATTATCTAAGGGACTAGGATATTGTTCCAAGAGGTGGTATGCTACACCAGCCAAAGCAGGGGTTTGGTGTGTCCAAGGGCCAATCTTCCATCCCCAGGATCACAGCGATGGCTGGGGCCTTTCAGGAGAAGTCAGCAGATCTTCATGAGCCAGGGTTGTGATCCTATTTCCAGCCACAAGCACTGTAGCTTGGGTGTATCTTGCAGTTCCCAAGACAGTTCTTAAAATTCCATGCTAGATGCCATCCAAGTCTGTAACATCTTGAAAGCCTCAAATCTCAGATCCAAACAAACTTGTGGCTGTGATTTCTGTTTAATTAAATGCAAAACTGGGGACGCCTGCCTGCCTTCTGTGGTGTATCAAAACGTAAGAATTGCACTCGTGAGCTGTTCAGCCTTGAGCTGTGTAGCCCTGACATGTGACTGCCATGAGCTAGAAGCAGCAAATAATGTACTCAGGTAACAAAACAAGGTCACCTGTTCTACCTTACTTTGCTCAATACACTAAGACTACATTTTTGGCTTGGCGTGACTGACAATTCGTTGGCGGAATAACATACAACCAGATTAAACAGGAGTCTTTCAAGTCCAATTTGAGTATAAGAGAGGAGTACCATGTCATCTGCATACAGACTTTCCTCTCACAAATTGATGGAGGAAGAATTTATCATTGCAAAGGACCTTCAATAAATCATCTTTAATAATCGTAATTCCAACATAAAAGGTCCAGACCTCTGCCTTGCGCTAAACCACTTAGGTCCACAGCCAGGAACTGCAATTTAATTTAGACCATAACACCTTCCAAAAAGTGGGAAAATATATCAGCTGAAAATTTTGCAAGAAACATGCCTTGCTCCTCCCTGCCATCTTCTCTCTCCAGCTAGAACCAGAAGCTTGAAAACAACCAATTACAAATAACATTCCTACTTGTTACTCGTTACTTGGGTGAGTAATGAGGGTGCAAATGAACTTGTATTTCAAAATTATTGTAATGAATAAGAGCAAACCTACTGGACTAACTAACAGGACTTACAAGTTACCTTTTAAGGGTATTTCTAGAGGCACTCTGACAAGAATGGGAAGGCATAAGTTTCATGCCAGTTTCTTAGCAGTCCCCTCAGAGTCCCCCCGCCCAAAATAACTGAAAAGTAATGAGCAGAGCAAGCAAGTTACATTTTCAGCATGACAATGGCATAAATTATTTCTCCAACACTGAAACAAATAATAAAAACGTACACACTCTTATGAGGTAATTTTTTCAAACTGCAGGCCAAACAAAGCGAACAATGAAAGGAAAACATGTTTTCCACAGATGGCGGTCCATTCTTACTGATTTCTAAACAGGGAGACCTCAGAAAACCATGAAAAGCCATTGATATAAAGGAATAGCCAAAGGGGAAAGAACAGCAGATCACTTCATAGAGTCATGGAATCATCGAGTTGGAAGGGTCCATGAGGAACGTCTAGTTCCACCCACGGCCATGTAGAGGTATACAATTAAAGCAATCCTGACAGAAGCTCATCCAACTTCTGGTTAAATAGCTTCAAAAATGGAGAGTCCTCCACTCCCCAAGGAAGTCTATACAATTATTAAACAGTTTTTACAGTAGAGAAGTTCTTCCTACTTTCTAGGTTGAATTTCTTGCCTTATAATTTGAATGTCAATTCATGTTCTAGACCCCAGAGCACCAGAAAACAAGCTCACTCGGTACATTATGTGACATCCCTTCTACCATTTCAAGATGGCTATCATATCACATCTCAGCCTTCTCTTCTCCAAGCTACACATACTCAGCTCCCTGATAAGGCTTGGTTTCCAGACCTTTCATCCTTCTTGAACTGCGGTCCTCAGAACTGGACACAATATTCCAAGGAAGGTCTGACCAAAGCAGAACAGAGTGGCAACATTACTTCCCTTGATCTGAACACTACACTCCTGTTGACGTTGCCCAAAACTGCACTGGCCTTTTTTGGGCACCGCATCACACTGTTGGCTCACGTTTAGCTTGAGGTCTACCAAGACCCTTTCCTCATGTACTGCTTTCAATCCAGGTGCCACCCATCCTGTATTTGTGAATTTCTCTTTTCTAGATGTGGTACATTAAATTTATTCCTGCTGAAATCATTTTCGTGGTTTTGAATTTCACAGAAGGAGAGACAGAGAGACAACCAAGAAGTTTTCCAACAAACCTGCAGGGTCCAATATTATCAGCAAGTAACCCCTTCTCTACAACTTCATCCCAGAAGAGTTCAAAGGTGCCTTCCTTTAGGGCAACCTTCATCAAGTCCAACTCAACAGCTGGAAGAACCCGATCCTTTCTTTCAGACTTTGCAGCCATTTTCAAAACCTCCACCAACCTAGAGGGGGGAAAAAAATGAAGAATAATTCTTACCCTGTTTTTTAGAAGATGACTTCTACCATCTTTGGAAAAGAAAGAAAAAAATAAGGATCACAGTGGAGAGAAACAGCAACATGGGAAATTACTCTGTACTGAATGGTGAAGGAAAATGTCAGAAATTGACCATAAGACCAAAGTAAGCTAAAACTATGCCAAAGGAAAAGTATTCTGATTCAAGAAAAAAATATAGAAGGTACGTAGTTATTTAGGTCTTCAGAATCACAAGGAAAAACCCATTAAGCAGTATCAAATCCTTCTGACCGTATCTTTAACTAACTAACTCTTTCTACTAACACTCGTAATACAAATGGCCCTCCACATTCACTAAGGTTAGGGGCTCAGAATCTCTGCAAAAGTGGAAAAACCACAAATATCAAAATGTGTGTCGGGGGGAAGTGGGATTTCAGCAAAAGATCCCACCAACACCAAGAAATTCAAATTCAAATATGCACATATGCACATATTTAAGGTCTCACTCCTTTTTACTTCAATCTCAACTGGCTCTGGAATGTGACTCCCCAAAAACTTTCTCAACATTGAATATGGCCCTTAGGCTGAAAAACATTCACCACAGTTGTTTTAAGTGAAGGAGTGTGTGTGGTTGCGTGGGGGGGGTGTGCCATTTTTCACACTGCCTCCCACCATACAAACACTTCTGGCATGACCAGAAGAGATGTTCGATCACTTCTGGTTTTATTTCAGAACCATTTTTCTGGGTTTGGGAGCTTAAAGATGGCTGGAGAAGGTTTTAGATGCAAAACTGTTGCTTTTTTGATGTTTTGGCTGGTTTGGAACAACAACAACCAAAAAAAACAACCACCATGAATTTTGAAAAAAATTGCACCAGAAGACTCTGAGCGTGAGGTGCAGGAGCCAAAAAATTGGGGCTGGCTTTTCCTCTCTCCTGCTCCAAAGACCAATGTACCCAAAACAGCCTGTGAAGCATCCCAGAATCCGCCCGTTTCTGCTACCATCACAATAACTGAAAAGCAACATCCTTTTTCATCTCAGTCCCTGGCCAACTTACCGGGGGATGTTCTCCTCTGTGACAACAGCAGATGTACCTAAGAGTCCCTTCAGTTTTTCTGGCCCGAAAACTCTTGGAAATCTCTGGATGCCCACCAGCAAGAGGTACAGCTGACCTGGTGTGCGTAAGGCCGCGCTGAACTCATCTTCCAAGATGTTGAACAGGACCTCTTCAAACACAGTTTCCGGAATCTAAGGACAGCACCAGGAAGTGAGCTGTGCTCTGGTATTGGGTTTATTTTATCAAAACACTTCTATCCCAGCTCTCTGTCACCAGATCTGAGGGTGGCGTGCAATGTAAGCCATTTAAAACACTTCTCGATTAAAAGCATAAATACGTAAGCAAGAAGAAAACATATTAAACACAGCAACTGCTTTAAAAGCTACAACAATAAAACTACGTACAGGTATGCTTTGAAATAAGACTTTAATAGAAAGCTATGTCCTAAGCAGTTGCAGCTTTTAATGATGCAGGAATGGGTGTTTTGTTTCTATTTTGCTATGTTTTAAAAGTGTTTGTAAAATTGCTTCTAACTTGTATTTTTGAGTTTTTTAAACAGAAGTTGGTTTAAGTGCATTTTTATTTTTGTATTAATAGATTTTAGTTGTACTGTGTTTTTAAACAGTTGTCAGCTTCCTTGAATCTCATGCTGGGAGAAAGGCAGGATACAAATTAAGTAAAGAAACAGATAAAATTAAATAAAAATAAATGTATTGCCTTGGCACCAGAAAGAAACCTACATTGATGCTGGTCCAAGGGGAAAGCATGCCATAATCACACGTAATAACGAAGATGGCACTCTCCCGTATCTTCCCCCTTCGTATTGCCCCCATTGATGTGACACAGGGGAGTAACTCTCCTATACATCTTAATTCTTGGGTAGGTATATTTAGAATTATACAAGGCCTTTCTACTGTCAATACTCCCCAGACCTGTTCCAAATCCACAAATGCCTCCCTCTTATGCACGTACGGTGTTGTTTTGGTTACCAAAAGATCAACGCATGCTTCTGAATACTGGATATAGATAGAAAGATTACAGGTATAGATTTTCCTCAATCTCCTTCCATTTGAATTTCCAAAAAAAATAAAAATAAAATAGGATTACCTATTAAATCAGAATTGCAAGAAAACATTAAAAGGAATTAAAAACACATCACTAAGAGAAGTTCAATGTCCAGCTGAAAAGGAAGCTGGAGGGAATGAAGAAATCCAGCAGCATCTTTGATACAAACTGGGGGAAAGGAAAGCTTGTGCAAAGCTTCCTCCAACCCCAGTTCCCTTCCATCTTGCATGGGAGTGGGAAGGGGGAGCTCGGGAAGGGAATGGGAGGGGAAGTAGGAGAAGTTATTTTCAGTTTTTCCACTTTCACAAGCATTCTTTGCCCCGAACCCTCATGAAAGTGGCTGGGCCACTGATTCTAAGAGGCCTCCTTTTTTGGAATTATCTTGCTATCTACCTACCTCAGCAACAATGTCAACCAGGGTTTTCCGAGGGAGATCCTTCAGGTGGGTATGAAGCTCAGAAAGGCTCTGGAGAAGCTGGACACACTCAAGAAGGGCCTTCGACTCCTAAGGCATTAGAGAGAGAGAGAGAGAGAGAGAGAGAGAAATGTATGAGGATACAGAGATGGGCAGGAGCCAAAAAATCTCTGGGGACAAAAGGCATGTTTTGGTAACGCACGACCCAAGATTCCACAGTTCCAACAGAGCTATGCAGGAGGCAAATGCCAAAAACCAGAACCAAGCTGCCATTATCCGTACCAACGGAAGGAAGAAGGGGCCAGCCCTGCGCCACTTATTTCATGACTGCCTGCCTCTGGGATTCCTCAGAGCCTGAACATTATAGGTAGGCTGCTTTGGGAAATAATTTCCCAGCTTTTCTATAAGTTTTCCCCCTTCTAAAAGGTTGAAACGCTCCTACTAGGGCTAGGTTCACTGACAGTAAGAGCTTTAAGCTAAAATATGCTGGAATTCCGGGCCCCATCCACCACCGCAATGCGACTCTGAAGAAGTACATTGTTAACAAGGGTAAACTTTTTTTATATTTTTATCTGCCCATGTTTTACCTGTATCTGCTTTAATTTAATAACTGATTCTGACATTCATTCACAGTTAGGGACTTCCATATTCAGGGTACTGTAAGTATACTGGGTGTTCTCTGTGTCTTTTTTCTTTACAGACCAAGGTTTTTGAACATCCTTTAGATAAACATTTTGTATGGAAACATTTTTCCAATTGTCCCAAAAAAAGGACAATCATTATTTATCCATGTGGCTTACTATGTGTAGGTATGACTTCCAGATGTACCCAAACATACAATAAAAGTATTATGGATGCTCCTTTAGTTCAACATAATACTGATTTTTCACATGGCCCCACTTATCTTAAATTTTGGGCGACCAAGAGAATTTACTTCCATCTGTACAACTAGAATTGACTCCAGCAATCTTCTACTCAGGATGAAAACAGAATACATATTCAAACTAAAGTACTGCTCCCCACGTGTTAAATGTGTCTTCGGATCTGATCTGTTTTCTGTAAGGCCTCCCACCTGAAATTAGCTTTAAGCTCTATCTGACCTTTACAGTATGAGTCCTTCCAGAAGCTGAATCCAGTTCCTCTGAAGATGCCAGCCACACTTGCAGGTGAAACGTCAGGAGAAAATACAACCAGAACACGGTCTCAAAGCCCGAAAAACCCACAAGAACCAAGGGACTCTGGCCATGAAAGCCTTCGACTCTACATGAATCCAGTTCTTTTTCCACCTCTTACTTTTTGACATGAGAACTAGTCACCTTCACGTATGTTTTTCCCCCAGTTAGTCAGCATGAGAGTTCAAGCCTTTTTGCTTTCCATAGGTATTTAAGTTAGTCTTTCTTTTTCCCCTCTTTTCACTGTATTTTTAATTTGGAAAACCATACATTCAATTATGTTGGTAGTATCACTTGTTTTAGCTTGCTTGATTTTTTCTTTCTTCTCTTCTGATTTTCTAGTATATCTTTTGGTTCTCCTAAGTTTCTAAATCCCTCTTACTTCCTGAGGACAGTTAAGCCATTTCCACACTAGACTGTTATAGCGCTGTTATTCCACTTTCAACATCCTATGGAATCCTGGGGTTTGCAGTTTAGGGAGGGGTTGAAAGTGGGGCCTTAAAGACCGCCCACTAAACTGCAAACCCCAGGATTCCATAGGATGTTGAAAGTGAATAATAGCACTATAACAGCCTAGTGTGGAAATGGCCAATGTAAGGCCCTGCAGATTTGCTGGAAAGCATCTTGTTTGCTGCTCTGTCTCTGCTTCTGTGAAATGTAAAGCTAACAAAAGGGATTTCAGCAGGGATGAATGTAAGGTACTGCACTACATCTAGGCACGGAAAGTGAAATGTACAAATATAGGGTGGGTGACACTTGAACTGGAAGCAGTACTGGATTTAGAGATCTTAGCAGACCACAAGCTAAACATGAATCAACAATGTGATGTGGCAGCCAAAATACACACACACACACTCATTCTGGGCTGCGTCAGCCAGGGCACAGTGTCCAGATCAAGGGAAGTACTGGTGCCGCTTTATTCTGCTTTGGTCAGACCTTCCCTGGAATACTGTATCTAGTTCTGGGCACCAAAGTTCAGGAAGAATGAAAGGTCTGGAAACCAAGCCTTATGAGGAACAGCTTGGAGAGCTTGGTATCTTTAGCCTGGAGAAGAGAATATTGATATGTAACATGATAGCCATCTTGGAAGAGTTGAAGGGATGTCATGTAGATGATGCAACCAGCTTGTTTTCTGGGGCTAGAACACAAACTGACAGATTCAAATGACAAGCCAAGAGACTCCACCTAAACATTATGAGTCCATTTACGTTATTTATACAGATCAGATCATTCAGCTTTTGGGAAGGGGCACCAGACTCAAAATATCAACAGCTGCATTTTGGTTTACCTTTGCAAGACGTCCAGACTGGAAAAGAGCCATTACTCCAAAAAAGTTTCCAAACAGAGCATTTCTGAAGAGCTTCTAAAATGACAAGAAAAATCACCAGTTAGAAACCAGGCAAGGCAACAGTATCCTGCATTCAGAGGCTTCTAACACTTTGGTCAAAGTCTCAAAGAGATCCCGCTCAGGAGAACTAGAGCAGTGGTTCTCAACCTGTGGGTCCCCAGATGGTTTTGGACTTCAACTCCCAGAAGCCCTGAGCATTGACCATAGTGGCTGGGGCTTCTGGGAGCTGAAGTCCACAAACATCTGGGGACCCACAAGTTGAGAACCATTGAACTAGAGACATACCCAAAAACAGTGAAGGACCAGAAGCAACACACAGGGTTGACTAAAATGCAACCATCATAGCCTGGAACTAGCATCAGACCTGTACATTACAGAGAGAGAAAGAATAAACAAGAATGCTTCCAGTACTTCCATTGTGGAACTACAGTCCACTCCTTGGAACCACAGTTTCCTGTTGCATAAGAAAATCTGAAACAAGAAACCACGGTTTAATACTGGTTTAATAACCAGGACATGAAACCAGGATTCCCTGAACATTACTCGTAAAGGGACAGATAGACCGGTACTGACTGTTTGAGTATGGTGGGTACAATCTCAGCACCAATTTAGAGATGAGCCATAGACATCCTGCAGTTTATCCCAATTATGAAATGTCAAGCGCAACTCCCACCCCCTCATCTTACCTTCTTCACTCTGAAAAGGTTGTGTTTCTCCTTTATCTGTTCCAGGGCTGTGAGGAGGGGGATCTCCTCAAAAACTTGCAATACCTAGAGGGAAAGAAAAAAAGGAAGGGGACGCATGTAACTATGCTGAACCAAAATGGCATCACAGCTTTTCAAGGATTACAATAATCTCAAGTCCACCTGTGGAGGAAGCAAATTCTTATCCAATGATAGATAAGTCCTGAAGGTCCTGGAATTGAGTCCCTCTCCAGGACCCACACCACACCTGAAACCTAAAACCAGAAATGGCCTGAATATTACTTCCCCCCCCCCCATAAAACCCCTTATGGGGGATAAAACAAAGCAACAGACTGCACTTTGTTCTAAATGAACAATTGCCGCTCTTGGAAGATTTCAGGTGCAGTGATTTTCCATTTTTGGTTAATTGGCCCAGGGAAGGGAACAGGATGGGGTGGAAATGGGCCCCATACCTCCTAGGGCAGATTTGGATCACAACATTTTTTAAAAAACTTTGCAAAAATTGTTCTTGACCTCTAGAGTAACCCAGGGGCATCCAAATATGTGGAAATGTCCTCCACACCAGCTAGATAACATTTGGGGGCATTCTGGATCAAAAAAAATGAGGGGGCCAGGAGTGCCACAGAAACAGCCCTGGAGGCCACACGTGGCCTGTGCAATGCACTTTGCACTCCCTGCTCTAAGAGGCCAAAGGTGGTGAGATCTTCCTCACATTATCTTCCCAGGAAACTTATGAAGTAGGTGAAACTGCAATATGGGTTTTGGCCAAAGGTCATTCAGTGAATGTCACAAGAGACTAAGAATTTGAATTCTCTCCTGTCCTGGTCCAACACCCTTTTTCAGGTGTCAGACTATCCTCCAGCGGCCCCCTCTGCTATCAGTCAGCCCTGCTGGGGGTCTCTGGGCTGCAGGGGACTCACTCCAAGTAGCACCGGCCAGTTGGCTCTGAGCCAAACTTTTCATATCCCAAAATGCCTCAGAGTGATGCTATGCCTGACGCACTGCAGGAAATTAAAAACGGTGCCAGATTAAGCCAGATTCTCTGACTGCTTGGCCAGACCAAAAAAAATAGGGAGGCCAAAATTTGGGAATACAGCTGGGGGATTCTGCACACTTCTGTAGAAAAAGTAACATTGCCTGTTCCTGGCAAGGTGCTAAGCCCTGAGAACTGTCCAAAGATAGTCTGTGGGATTACTAGCTCTGCTCTTTCCATGTCGCTTTTTTTCAGTTTTTATGATATTTTTTACAGGTTGAGCTTCCCCTATCCAGAAATCCAAAATCCAAAACTCTCCAAAAACCAAAACATTTTGCTACCAGCCATCTGCTTCCACCTTCAAGGCAGTGGCTGCACTGCTCCTGATTGTTTGTCTCTCAGATCCTCAATCTCTCTCTTTTTTCCAACAGGCTGGCAGCAAAACGAGAGAGGCTGAGGATCTGTGCACACCAAGCATTATGCTTGGATTCTCACCGTTTCACAGATCCTCAGTCTCCCTCCAGCCTTGTGTCTCATACATAACACCGGTGGCAAATGAACAGGACAGAAGGCTATTCCTAAAAGGTAGTATATTCTGAAATACAGAACTCTTCTAGCCCCAAGCATTTTGGATAAGGGAAGTTCAACCTGTATTTGTCTGGGTACCTTATGAACCTATTAGAAAATGCAAGGTGCATGTATGAAAATAAAAGCACCATGTATGAAAATAAAATGGCCAGTTCAAAAAAGCCCCATTATTTGTATGCTGCAGGTAGGAAAGCAGAGAGCAAGAAACTGGAACAGAGCTTCAAACTTGGGACTTGAGGATTTACAATTCAATCTCCTTGCAACTACTGTCTGCCGATTCAACGCAACACCCACCTGTGCCAAAGCCAGACTGAATCCAGGCCGGGCTGCCTCTCGAGTTGCTCCCAATCCAACAATCAGGCGCTTCAATGTGTATTTCAACAGATCATCATCCTAAAAAAGCAATTAAGATATTAAAAGAGGGGGTGAAACTTTCCCTCCCCATCCATCAGAAGAGTTTTCCATCTTGCCTACCTGCTTTGACAGAGTGGGGCTTACGTTTAAGCACACGCATATAGGACAACACACAGTTTCAAATTTTTACTTTGGGTTGCAAGTCCCACAATTCCCAGGCAGCAGGCAGCAATTATACTGTCTGGGGGATTCTGGGAGCTGTATTTCCCCCCCCCCAAAAAGTTTACATTTCTAACCTCTAGAAATGCACTCTAACGTAGAAATCTTATAAACTGTTGTTGTTAGGTGCCTTCAAGACAAATCAGACTAAAATCAACCTTATCCTAGGGCCCTCTTCATAAAGAATTATTCATAGGACCTTTGCTGTTGTCTCCCTTTTGGGCTGAGAGAGTGTGACTCTTCAAGGTCACCCACTAGGCTTCCAAGGATGAGCGAGGATTTGACTCTGGTTTCCCAGTGTTCTAGTCCGGTATTCAAACCACACTTATCTAGGAGCACCTTACATTGAGAACCGTGGCATTTACTTTTGTAAAAACACATAGGATTGTGCTGTTACAGTATACGCAACAGTTTCTCTTAATAAAGTTTTCAAGATCAAACAGATATTTTCTTTAGACCTCCCTCTATTACATCTCCCACCAGTATTGAAACATATTTTCATTATAGCACATTTTTTGCACCTTGTTGTTATTTTCAATCAAGTTGACTCCGGCTTACGGCGGCCCTATGTTTTCGTGTCTATCCAAAGCTGCACTACAACTCCCAAATTTCTGCATGTCTACTCCAAATTTAACGAGGCCAATTTGCAAGCGGCCGTAAGACTTTAAAAAAAGAATCAGTCTTCCGTTCACTTCACCAGAGCAGCTTTATCTGCTTCTAATAGAATCGAATATTGGTTACATACGTGTCCGCAATCCTCACAACAACCTGACAGAGTGGGACAACCTCACGGACCCCCGGCTCCTTGGAAACAGACCCCTCTCAGCCCTAGACGTCGCCATTCCTCCTCCTTCCAAGTGCCGGCCCCTGATTGCACACCCAGCACGCGGACAAGGAAAGCGTGCTTCTGAGCGCGTGCAGAGCGCCATCGCGAAAGAGCCGCCGCGAAACCCAGACCTGCGGATCCAAAGGGGCGACCCTGAAGAATCCTCCGCCCCCTACGATTTCAGCGCTGCGAGCACGCGCTGACTTTCCGGGCTCTTACTTTCCGGTTCTCCCGCAAGCAGCTCAGCAGCCCCTCCGTGGCTCGTAAGCGGGTCTCCTGGTCGGGTTTGGCGATGTCCCAAAAGAAGTCCAGGAACTGCCGGTCCCGACCCAGCAGCCCGGCCGGGCGCGAAGCCTCCCGGCCGGACCCGCCCCCGCCGCCCCCGCCGTCCATGCCGCGAGCGGCGCCAGCGACGCGCACGTGGGAACGCGGCCCGGGCCTCCGCGGCAGCCTCGCCCCTTCCGCCTTTGCAGCGGCTTCCGGCGGGCGCCTCTGCCGACGGCGTCTCTGCTGCCCCCGGTGGAAGCGCCAGCCCCGGCGAGCCCCGGGACGGAACGTTTCCAAAGCTGGGGGGGGTCTTCCCCTTTTCCCTTTTTGTATCGCAGCTCCCCAAGCCGTGCTGCCTGGGCGGCTCTGAGAGTTGTCCGGTAGAAGGACCTTCTGGGCTCCGGCTGTGTCTTCTTGCCTCGATTTAATGCTGGAAGGCCATTTCTGCAACACGCTGCTGCAGCGCTATTATTCCACTTGCTGTGTTCACGCCGTGTCTTACTGCATTGATGGAATGGTGGAAGGCCATTTCCGCACTGCACTGTTGTAGCGCTATTATGCCACTTTCAACATCCTGAGGAATTCTGGGGTTGGTAGTTTAGAGCCATAGGCCGTTTCTGCACTAGTCTGTTGTAGCGCTGTGATTCCACTTTCAACAGCTCGCCCCCTCCCGAAACTGCAAACCCCAGGATTCCATAGGATGTTGAAAGTGGAATCACAGCGCTACAACAGACTAGTGTGGAAATGGCCATCACCTTCTAGAGTTGGGGCCACCCAGTCCAACCCCCTGCTATGCAGGAACACCCATCAAAGCACTCCCTTTGACAGACGACCATCCAGCCTCTGCTTAAAAACCTCCAAGGAAGGAGCCTCCACCACACTCCATGGAGGCAGCAGCAGATTCCACTGCAGGACAGCCCTGACCGCCAGGAAGTTCCTCCTCAGGTTCAAGCGGAATCTCCTTTCCTTGGCTCCGTGGCTCCTTGTCCGAGTCTCTGGAGCAGCAGAGAACAAGCCAGCTCCCTCCTCAACATGACATCCCCTCTTACCCTTTTACTGAGGCCAAAGAGCTCTTTGGCTGAGAATTCTAAAGGCTCCTCCCTAAACTGCAAATCCCAGGAGCCCAGAGCAGGTTGAAAGTGGAATAACAGCACTAGAACACTGTGGTGCGGAAATAGCCAAAGTCCCTCTATTTCATTAGGGAAGAGAAAGAGAAGCAGCCGCCTCAGGCAGCAGGTTTTTGAGTGCCCCAAAAGGGCACCAAATTGCTACCTATTTAATTTCTTAGGATAGCATTCTTTTGCTTCCATTGGGAGAACAAGAAGCCCTGGAGAGACTTTCTGCCCTTCTGCCTCAGGAACCCAAGCAAACCTGTCTGGCTGAGAGTATTGTAAAACTAGTTTGCAGGAGGCTCTGCTCTTTACTACTCTGCTCCGGCAGCAAAATGCAGGGAGCCAACCCTGGCTTGACCACGCTGTGTTTTTCAGCATATTTGCACAGATACGTTCATCTCCTTTCCCTGAAGTACTAAAGTGTATCTATGCAATACAGTTATACCAGTTTCCAATTTATGGCGAACCTATCACAGGTTTTCTGAAGGCTGAGAGTGTGTGATGCGTCCAAGGTCACTGAGTGGGTTTCCACGGCTGAGGGGGGAATCAAATTCTGGGCCATTTCCACACTACACTCTTATAGCGCGACTATTCCACTTTCAACATCCTACGGAATCCTGGGGTTTGCAGTTTTGGGAGGGGCCAGCTGGATTCCATAGGATGTTGAAAGTGGAAAAATCGTGCTATAAGAGTGTAGTGCAAAAATGGCCCTGGTCTCCAGGGTCACAATTCCCTGCTCGAGCCACAACACCGACTCTCTTTTACTGGTACTATGGACGGCCAAAATGTCAAATCAGTGGATCTTAGAGCAAAACAAGCCTGAACTCTAATTAGAAACCAAAATGACTAAAGCCGGACAACTATATTTTGGGCATGCCAAGAGAAGGCATGAAAGACAATAAGGCTGGAAAAATTTGAAGGCAATACATAGATTGAATCAAGGAATCCATGGCTACCCTGAATTTGCAAGGGCAAAATCAGGGCTCTCAGTCTCTTGGCAATCTCTCATTCATGTGGCTGCCATAAACTGAAAATGACTGGACAGTGCAAATTGTAAACACACATAGAAATCAAACCTCAAAGATAATACCACACAACAGCATGCTTCTATACACACCTTCTTCTACAATACTTCACATAGGCACAGTCAGCTTTCAACACTCCTTATAATCATGAAAGTCTTGATAGTCAGGCATAGATCATCTATGTGGTATACTTCTGATAACTAGATACTGGGGACATGCTTACCTTCTTGCCCGGTATCAGAATTCCCAGAGGCATCCATTTTCTTTTTATTTTATTTCTAATCTGTGTCTGTGTCTTAACTTTCCATCTGCTTTTATTTGAATTTAAATATATTTGTCTACCCTAAAGGCTATTTCTGGAAGAAAGACAAATTACAGATGTAATAATTAATTTAGCTCGATAGTGCAGAAAATAGGAAAATCTGAAACTGATGGATCTTTTTGAGCAATCTAACAGGACTTTTTATTTTGTTTAACCAACTGATTGAGTGACCACACAGCACCTCTAAGAAAGAAAGTGCTATTGTCAGTAAGAGAGGCCTATGCTTAAAGTTTGCCTTTCCCATTTTACTTTTGTTCATTGAAAAACTGTTCTGAACTCTATCCTTGGCTGGCATTAGCATCATAATATTATGATGAAAACTAGAGTGAGGTTAAACACTGAAAGTGTTGGAGGGGTGTATAAAAAAATAAAAGAAGGCAAAAGGAGTTGAAAGCTCCTTTTACTTATTTATATAAACCAGGAAAGAAAAATATAGGTCACCATCTAGTTTAGGTGGTTTGTTTCAGGTCTGCAATGATTTCCTCCTCCCAATGGCTTAGCAATACGATACAAAGTTAACTCGTGGTCCTACGCTTGGGTGCTGAAATCAATTAGCATCACAATAAAAATAGGAGTGGATTTGCGCATTAGCTCCAGTTCTGGTACTGAAAACAAATTCCTTACCTCACCATGTTCTCAAAGGCACCTTCTTCCCAAATTCTGTGCCTGTGTTCCTGAGCTACTGTTTTATATTTTGGCTCCAACTGGTAGACCTTGGGGTTCCTGCAGCAAACGAAGCAGATTTTGCAAGCCCGAAGTCTGTCTACTCCTGGATTAGTCAAACAAATGTTTTTCTTCCTATTCCTGCTAGAAAACCATCCTGAAGAAATAAACTCTGGTGCTGGGAAATCCTGAAGACTGTGCCAGCTAGGAAGCACTGCAACTTTTTTGCTGCTGATCCCACTTAGCACCGTCTATAATTCTAGCTGGCAGCAGTTCTGCAGGACCTTAAGCCGAGATCACAACCTTCCCAACATCTGTTACCTCATCCCTCAAAAGGGATATCTTAGGGACTGAGCCTGGAACCTTCTTCCAATAAATCAGGCATTGTACCATTGAGTCCCGTTTCCCTCAATAAGTGGCTAATTTTCCATGATGGCAGTGATGAGAAATAACAAGAATAATATGCTCTAGCACAACTCAATAGATTCCCTCTCCTAAGTCCCCAAAATTATTCCTTATTTGTATGTAACAGTGTTGGTAAGTGGTTTGTATAAAATTGTTATTTTTGTTGCGTGCCTTCAAGCTATTACCAACTTACGGCGATCCTAAGGCAAACCTGGAGAGCCAGAGTAGTGGTTTGAGCTCGGAGATTGGGGTTCAATTCCCTGCTTGGACACTGAAACACACCGAGTGACCTCGGGCACTTCACACACTCTCAGCCCAAGAAAGACCCACGATAGGGTTGCCTTAGAGTCGCCATAAGTCGGAAATGACTTGAAGGCAGACAGTGACAACAAAGTGAAGCTACCACCGAGTTTTCTTGGAAAGAATTGGCTTCGCCTCCCTCTGACTCTGGGAGAGTATGACTTGCCCAATCAGTAAGTTTCTATGGTTGAGCAGAGACTCGAACTCTCATCTCCAACACGCAAACCCTGTTGACTCTGGCCATTTCTGCACTACACTGTTATTTACAGCTCTGCTTTCAACCTTCTATGGAATTCTGGGGTTTGTAGCTTAGGGAGGGGCCTCCAGAATTCTCAGCCAGAGAGCTCTTGGGCCTCAGGAAACTACAAAGCCCAGAATTCCACAGGATGTTGAAAGTGGAATAGTAGCTCTGCAACAGTGTAGTGCGGAAATGATCTCTGCCTACTTTAGTTTTAGCCGCTGTTTTGTTTCACTTCGATCAATAAAGAAGAATATTGCACAATGATGTGCAAGAATGCCCCTCAGTTACTGACAGTTCAAAATGGAAACCAGTACCCCAGGAAATGGATTATAACGCTCGAAAATTCACGCTAAAATAAATGTTGCTTTTAAAAGACACCTCTGTTTTCTTGCTGAAACAGACTAGAAGGTCTGTTTCTGTGAAAACTCGTGTCTATCGATCCTCTGTTTGCTTACTCTTCATGAACTGCACCTGGGTCTGGGGCCCTTTCCACACTACGCTGTTTATAGCGCTATCATTCCACTTTCAACCTCCTATGGAATCCTGAGGTTTGCAGTTGGGGGGGCTTTAGAATTCTCAGCCCTGTGGCCTCAGGAAAGGGAAACCCCAGCATTCCACAGGAGCTTGAAAGTGGAATAATAGCGCTATAACAGTGTAGTGTGGAAATGGGCTGGGTCTTTATGCCTAGAGACTAAGGGAACGGGTTTACCAAGCTTGCCCGGTGACTTAGAGACACTTTGCTTCCTCGGCTTTGCAGACTGAGGGCCAATGGTACGGGAGGCGGCTTAAACCCCACCCCCGGTCCCAGCATGCGCGGCCTGCCCCTCCACGCCTCGTCCGGGGCTGGGCCATTCTGAGCATCTTCCTTCCCTCGCCTCCGAGGGGCTGGTCCCTTTTCGAGTCAGGCACGCCAACGGGCAGCCCCGGCGCCCCGAGTGCGCAGGCGCAGAGAGCCTTTTCGCTTCAGGCACCGCGCCGGGCAGCCCGCTCCGCTTGGCCCGCTATATAAGCGGCGCGGGGTCCTGCGGCGCCCGCTCGCGCTCGGGGAGGCTGAGGCGGTAGCAGCAGGGGCAGCGGCAATGGCGGATTACGACGCTTATGACGACCGGGCCTACAGCAGCTTCGGGGGCGGCCGCGGGTGAGCGGGGATGGGGAGAGGCGGCAGGCCGGCCGGCCGGCTTTCCTCCGAGGCAGGGGGAGAGGGGAGGACGTGCCCCGCGTGCCCCGAGGGCGAGGGGAGGCCCCGGGCCTGCCTGGGGCGGGGGAGGCGAGTGGGGAGGCCTCGACGCCGAGGGGGAATTGTGAGGCCGAGGGGGATGGGCGGCTTTTAGCCACGGCGTGGGCGGAGAACGGCCACGTTCCTTAGGCTCTGGACTTCGTTAGCCAGCCTGGTTGCCCGATGACCGTTTGGTCCTTCGACAGCCCGGCCGTTTCCGCACTAGACTGTTATAGCACTGCTATTGCACTTTTAATCTCCTGGGGAGTCTTGGGGTTTGTAGCTTACCGAGGCCTAAGAGCTCGCTGGCCGAGGATTCTAAGGGCCCCTCCCTTAATTGCAAACCCCAGGATTCCATCGGAGGTTGAAAGTGGAATAATAGCGCTATCACCATCTAGTGTGGAAATGGCCCCATTGTTAACGCAGTCGGTCGCAGCCTAATTGCCAGATCGAAAATCCAGTCATCTTCTTGGAGGTTTTTAAGCGGAGGCTGGATGGTCATCTGTCGGGAGTGCTTTGATGGGTGTTTCTGCATGGCAGGGGGTTGGACTTGATGGCCTCTAGGGTCTCTTCCAACTCTGTGATTCTGTAGTTTTGCTAAAATCGCGAGCAGCAGAAGGATGCACGCACAGACCGGCGGGTTTTTGGCCAAATGGGAAAGCTCAGAAAAGCGAGAGGAGGAAATTGAGTAAGGGGTTTATTAAACATTTTGGGCCTGAAACCTGTTGTGTTGCAGAGAGAAGTTGTTATGATGCTCAGAGGGCAGACCACGGGGACAGATAGTGAGAGCTTTGTTGTGGAGGGAGTAAGTAATCTCTGACAAGGGAAACGGGTTAGTGTAAATAGCATTTAAGATCAAGGGGCTTATGGAAGTGCCTTGGGCCTGGAATCTTGTCATGTGATAGAGAATGGGAGATGCTAAAGGGGAAGCTGTGAGAAAAAGGATCAGGATTTTGGTGTTTCTGGCAAGGATGCTGGGTTAAAGGGGGAAACGTGGTCTGTTTTGAGGGGTGAGTTGTATGTACGTTACTGAAAAGAGATTGGAGTTCGCTTTATGTAGTAAGACAGTTTTGATCTCTTATGAAGAGGTAGGTTATAATGGAAGAATTGCCTGCAGAAGATGTTAAAGATGCAGGAAAGCAAGATTGTTACAGGCTTTTGAGCTGAAAACATCATTACGGAAAAGAAAGGGTTGAAAGTAAATACGTGGAAGATGCAAAAAAGCTGAACTTTAAAGGGTTAGGAAGAAAACATACATTCTGTATCACGGGTCAATATCCGTCCATGGAAGATAGTTAAAAAGGAAAGGAAGTATGTGAGTGTGTGTGAGAGAGAGACAGAGAAAGAAAGCAAGAGAGAGAATAAATAAAGTATGGATGAGTTTGAGACTCATCACTGATGCAAATTGTAATATAATGGGAGCAAAAAAAGTGGATGGTACAAGCAGGCAATATGGTGGGAAAAAAGGGATCATAAATTAGTCTCAGTTGTAGAACCGGTCTTTTCAAAGTGTGCAGTAGTGGAAGATTATGATATGACAGCTGGCATCTAAGAACATGGCAAGTAGGAACATTAACGTTGATTTGGGGGGTTTTAGTATGGGTAGGAGCCCTCCCCCCATCTGATTCAAGGGAAGTGAGGCATCTCATTAAGGGGTTCATAATAGACTTGACTCTGGTAATATGTCTCAGCAGGGAGGGCTTTGTGATGCTGGGGGGGGTATGGGAGAGAATAATGTGGAAGAAATCACTTTTGCAGTAAGGAATGTGGGGTGATATATTTGTGCGAGTGAAGCAAATTGAGAGGATGCTTGTAAGGCCTAACTGTGAAGTATCTTTTCTTTCTTTGGGAGTGGTACAGTGTTGAAGGTGGAAATTTTGGAAGGCATCAGAAAATGAGGAGGGATAGTAATTGAAATTAACAGTGGCTTTGGTGAGTCAGTGGAGGGAACTGGCATTTTTGACAGGCAGAATGAAGTGTGCAGTGTCTGAAAGGTGGGTTGAAAATAAGATTTAGTTCCTGGATGGATTTTCTCCAGTGGGCAGGGGCAGTGTGATATTAGTGAGGGAGGCTCAAATTACAGGAAATAATAATTTGAAGTTCCTAAGAATTTGAGATAAATGTTCCTCTGCTATATCTCTGTTAAGTAAAGTTTGGAAGGGGGCGCAGTTAAATGGTACCATATATGGGGAAGTTTGTGTTTGTCATTTGCTGTTAAGTGGACTTCAGCTTATGGTGACCCTATGAAAAAGAGACCTTTAAGTCACCCTGTCATCAACAGCCCTACTGCATATGTGCCTTCAAATCGCCTGTCACCTTATGATGACCCCATGAATCTCATAGGGGTTTCTAAAGGCACCAGATCCTGTCTGATATTCTAAGCAGGATCAGCTCTAGTTAGGACTTAGGTGGAGACCACCAACAAATACCAGGTGCTGTAGACTAAATTTAAGCCAAAGGAACTCGCAGAACCCTCTCTGGTGGCAGAACCATCTCTGTTTTGAAGGGATGTCATGTTGAGGAGGAAGCGGGCTTGTTTTCTCCTGCTCCAGAGACTAGGACAAGGAGCAACGGATTCAAGCTGCAGGAAAGGAGGTTCCACCTGAACCTCAGGAAGAACTTCCTGATGGTCAGAGCTGTCTGGCAGTGGAATCTGCTGCCTCAGTGAAGTGTGGTGGAGTCTCCCTCTTTGGAGGTTTTTAAGCAGACCATCGGGCTGGATGGCCATCTGTCGGGAGTGCTTTGATGGGCGTTCCTGCATGGCAGGGGGTTGGACTGGATGGCCCCGGGGGTCTCTTCCAACTCTTATGATTCTATGAGTACTTCTTGCCCGGGGAAACCTTGTGAAATCCATGAGGTTGGCATATGTTGACAAACAACTTGAAGGCACATGCACACACAGCGGCATGATTATATTCTCATTCTGGCATTATGTAACAGATTTTATAGACATTTTTTCTCTCTCTCTCTCTCTGTTGGTGATCAGGAATTAGAAAGAATTTTTTTTTCCAAAAAGGGATTTTTCGCTCCCCTCTTCTCCAGCTCATAATACAATTTTAGCAGGGGACATGAAAAAGCCAAACTATGACACTAAATATTCAGAATCCTGTATGTATCATCTTGGTAGTAAATTACTTGAGCTCAGTAGGCATCTGAGTAAATGTGCAAGGATTTTCTTGTGAGACAAGAGATCAATACAGTGATCTACGAAACCAAATATGCAGAGGATTTGCTCATGAGATAACTGATCAATGCACCTTATTCTGGTTTACCTGACAGTGTAACAATGTATGTGAAAGACAGCTAGAGTTATTGCTGAAATTCCAGTTAGAATTGAAAGGGTTTTTATGAAACGGGAAATGAAGAGGTGTGGTTGCTTAGTAACAAAAATAATATAAAATGGCTAGTGATCAGTAGTTGTAAATAGAAATATCTGGATGGCTTTTCATGTATCAGTCTGGGATGCTTGCGTGACTGCTGAAAATGTGAACTTCTGTCTTTATGTTGGCTGATTTTATTATTTTCTGCTGCCTGTGGTTTTTAGGGTGCTAGCTGAACTATAACATGTGAAAGAAAAGCAGAGATGAAGTAATAACACGAAGAGTAGATTCATAAAATTTGCTTTGAATCTTAACTTTCCCAACATTTTACTAGTTAACTTTAGGCATTCAGTTAAAAAGAGCTTGATTTATTTTTATATTCATTGAATTTCTCCATTCTAATCTACTTGATGGAGAAGCCAGCATGGTTTAGTGATTTGAGTACTCAACTATGACCCTTCACTTGGCCTTAGAACCCCACCGGGTGACCTTGGGTGCATCACATGCTCTCAGTCCAAGAAAACTTCATAATATATTCACCTTGGGGTTGCCACAAGTAGAAGGTACTTGAAGGCACACAACAACAATCTACTTGGAACGATGGTGGCATATGCTGTCGTTGTAAAAATACTGCGCACATGTGTATAAACATCTTTAATTTTTTATATAAATATATACACACACACATTTCTGGAAACTAGTTGGCAATAATGTGCTTAAACAATTCGCATCTTTAACGGGGGAAAAGAAATAGCTGGGACAGAATTGTCCCAACAAATCTACTGCATTTGCCACTATAGTTTTTCCCACCCTACCACCACATAATATAATGTTCTGGGACAAAAATGTCCATTGCAATATGATGTGGAGAAGCTGGTAAGAGTGGAGTTGTAACATACAGTGCATACAGGTTGTCTGTAAGAACGCACATTCACATTCTACTTTGTGTACTTTAACAGGCTGCAACATGTGCAGTGGTTCTCTTAAGCTGTCTTCAGCTGGATATCACTGTTCCACATTGTCCACGTGTAGCACAACTTGCATATACTCATAGCGCAGATGTCCCTAACAGGCTGCCAGCCACTGTATGGGAACACTCATGGCTGAAAGGATGCAAAGTGGTAAATAGAAATGTCTGAACTGCTCCCCACAGAAATCTTTCTTTACTGCATGGCATGTAATGGGAGGAATTCCACCAAGGTAAAAATGTAGGACGCCCCGTGTCATTGCTGAGCTGAATTTGTATGCTAACCCTGGCAGAAGTATGTCACGGAGAACATAATGCGCTGGAGGGTTGTAGCCCACCTCCCTTGGACACTGTCATTTCAGAGCAGTGATGAGATACTTTCATAAATTGCCTGCCTTTCAGGACATGTGGGTTATGCTCATAGAAGAGCTTTGCTGTTGTCATGCATCAGGGATAGCGCTAACTGTTGATGGGTATCTGGTTGAGTTCAGGCTTAATTGTACATCCTGGTACTGAACACCAACTTATTCAGGAAAAATATGCCATAAATGTGTAGTGGTACTGTGATACTAAGCCGTTATGTCCTCTGGAAGGAGACACTTAGACAGGCAACATCATAGCAAGCCAGTCTTGGTTACAATGTGATGATAATCTAGTTGAATCCTAATTGGAACTGTGTTAACCAAAGACCTAAATGTATGTTGGCTCCATCCAGCATAATCACCCCATAATGTTATTTCTACAGAAGAACAGGTAAAAAAAAATAACAGACAGAACTCCACAGCACATATGGAAATTTCATTTGCAAGAAAAACTGCAGCACTTAGATGTCATACTCTGATTGTCTATAGACTAATTGACATAAAAAATGACCCTTCACTAGGAACACTTTGTTCAGTGAAGCTGTTCAGTGAAGGCTGTTTTGCTATTGGAGTAGAAAATTGCCCCATGGTAGTACTAATGCTAGACCTTCTGGCAGATATTTTAAAACTGGCTATTTTCTTTTAAGATTTATGGCTGTTTCCTAATGGGGGAGGTCACAACTACTTTTTTTGTTTAGTTTGAAATAACAGTAATATTTTCTGAATACAAAAATTATGTTGATTGCACTGGTTGCAAAAGGTCTGTCCACCATCCAGAACAAATGTTCTGGATGTGTTTTGGTTTTGGATATTCAGGTATTGTGGAACACCTGTCATTCTATACCCACAGACACTGTTGTGGGCATGGACCAGTTTTATCTCCTGAAATCCAGTGGAATTCCCGTGGGGTCAAAATACTACAGAAATAAATGAGTACAAGATCAAAATCAGGTAGCTGGAGTTTCCCTGCCACTGCCCTGCTCTGTACCTCCAGAAGAGGTCTGTGGAACCTTCTGTTTTCCTCTTCCCAGGAACGTTATAGCAGCCCTTTAAAAGGTTATTTCCAGATGAGTTATAGTAAGCCCCTCATCTCTGATGCTAGAAAGCTCCTACCAGTGGGGAATTTTGTTTTGAAACCTGGAGTTTGGAAAACAGCCAACCAACAAATATCAAGTATTAGGGCATTTATTATAATTTCCTGACAAGTTATGACATCCCTCCTTTTTTCAAGGACTCTCTCCCCCATTTGAAATTTCAGCTTGGAACTGGACTCTTTGAGTGGGACAGGAACAAAAAATACTTTTGCAAAGTTTGAGTAATCTCACCCCTCAAAAGTCCAGGTCTTGTCATGATAAAGTATGGCTGCCTCAGACATACAGAAATTCTTTTATTATAGATGTACATAAGAGGCAAGTAAAACACAGAGGGAGATGCTGATGGGCATTCTTACATGCTATTACATCTGTGGTATTTCATAGTTCCTTAAGTTTTCATTTTAACTTTATCACGAAAAGGTGAAGCCCACTCTGAAAATCCAGTTGTATTCTTTTTGTAATGACATAATAGGTTTTTGTAGCTAAGAAAAAGAGGCAGTAATATTTCAGCCTGTAGTAAAAGTGTAGTATTCTGTTTTGACACACACTGCATCTCGTTTGAGGTCTGTTGTACAAGAATTGCTATAGCATATTTAGGCAAGTTGTTGTTTTTCATATATTTAGGACTACTTACAGTTAGTCTGTGTCAGGGATGATGAGAGTTGTAGGCCAGGACATCTGGAATGAGCTTGCATGCTCATGGTCCACCCATGCATAGTAAATACATTTCTCTAGTTTTCATCCTGTCAGATGTGGGCAGGGTATTTTGAGTTTTGACACCCTGTTTGTAGAACCCTGTACTAGATGAGACTTTCTTGAGCTGTTGAGTTGTGCGGTAGTTCTAGTGAATACTTTGATGAGATCTATTGATACTGGATATTTATAAATTTTTAGAATAGATAGTAATGTAGAGCTCTCTGATCATTTAAAGGAAGTAACTTTTCCTGATAGAGAACCAGTCTTAGAAGTAAGACCAGTACTTTATTCCCTTTCTCCTTAGTCTCCCTTAATGAGACTGAGTCCATCTTGCAGTATTTAATGTACGGTCTTGCTCTCAGGTGTGGATAGGTTGCTGTCTTCTTAGTCTGTAGTCTTTGCTTTGTATATATACTGAGCTTTCTATTTGATTATGTTATCCATTTCCCTTAGAAAATAAGCTTAGATTCACCCATAGTGAACGGAGACCATTCATTCCTTCATATCTTTGAAAATGTATTTAAAATGGGGGCTGGGGGCTCTTTGGGATGAAATACCTGTAAGCATATTAACCTTACCTGAAAGGTATTTTGACTTTCTGATAGCAATAGGATAATTGCTTGGGCGCTTATGTATTTGTTCCATATTAGGGGTTTTTTTATGTCATTAGTATGTGTTCAGGCACATACACAGTTAGTTTTCTCCTAACTCAAAAGTTTTACTCTTCCTTTCATCCTGTGGTGTGTCATTATTCTCTAAATTCATTCCTTTTGTGCTCATGTGATGGTTTCTTTAGGAATGTAGTACCACTTACTTAAATGGTTGCTGCACTAGCAAAATATATGGCAGGGATAACATACCAAGAAAATTTTTTAGTTTTAATTTTTTTAGAAGGATTGCAGAAAGGCATCTCTGGGATGACTGAAGCCACATAATATTACTCAGAATCTTGTAGAGCAGAGGCAGTATAAACTTACACATCCACATATGGCTTTTAGAGGCCTATGGCTAACTTAACGTAGACAGGAATTCTGATGCAGTGCCATAATTGGCCAGCAGTGCTGCAAAAAGCATGCGTTGAAAGCAAGAAGGTGATAATGGTTTATGTTTTACAGCAAATTCAGTGTTAAGGAAAATATGAGGCTGGGAGAAGAGCAGGTAGCATGAGGTCAACTCTGCTATTGATCTGCTAATTAAACAGCCAATCACCTAGAATCTAACAATAGATCCAAGTCTACCTTCTGTTTTTTTCTTGTTCAGAAGTATAAAGCAGCCTGCTCCCTATACACAGCAGTGTGTCATGTTCTAACTGCCTGTCAGTATCTTGATTAGGAACCGCAACTGACAGTCTCATCTGCCTGGGATACTTGGTGTTCCAAGTACAGTCAGCCCTCCACATTTGCTAGGGTTGGGGGCTCAAGACCCCCACGAAAGTGGAAAAATCATAAATATCAAAATGTTTGTGTGTGCCTGTAGGAAGGGGGCTGCAACCTGCTGGGGAGAATGGGCGCCCAGGGTCCAAACCAGGTCAGGAAAAGGGGCTGGGCTTGGTGCAATGGCCCTGTACTTCCTCTCTCTTGTCCATATCCTTCTTTGGGTATGCGGAGGGCATCAGGAGAGGGTTTGCGGTGCTGAGAAACAAGTCTGCAAGCTATCCTTAGCTAGTCAGGCAGCTGCTGGTGGAGAAAGGAGGGCATCAGGAGAGGGTTTGTGGTGCTGAGAAACAAGTCTGCAAGCTATCCTTAGCTAGTCAGGCAGCTGCTGGTGGAGGAGGAGGAGGGAGTGACAGGTTTTTAAAGGGCTGTGCAGCCTGATCGGGGCCACTGAGAGAAAAGAAGCACCTGAAATGGAGGAGCAGGGGTTGGAGAAACTTGCACATATGGGAAATGGGAAGAAGGGTAGCAGGATATGTAGATAAACAATAGCCTGTGTATCAGGCCTAGAAAGAAATCACTTCACCTCTTATACTTGGCTCTGGCCTACAAATGTTGACACAGGAATGTGGGATCCATCCCAAGAGAAGGCAGGCATCCTGCTGCTCCAGTTAGTATGTCAGCCAGGCGCACAGCCAGTAGAAAATTTTAGTGTCAGGTATGCATGAGTGCTTACGAATGCATATGTTTTGAGGCAGTAGCTTCCCATTTCTAAAGACATTTCCACCTATTAGTGAAATGCAGAAGTTGGATGCATATGCATGTGAATGTGTAATGAAGGGCATCTAAAGTGGGGTTAAAATGCCAATATCAGATACTTTTCTAGGTGTTCATTATGTCTGACTACAATTTGAAATTAGAAGGTGCTTGCGTGAACCTGGTACGGCCTCCATGAACTAGGTGCCCTCCAGATGTACTGTGCTAGATTTCTTGTAATCCCCAGTATGTATGTATGTACTGAAATATATATTTCCCACCCTGTATCCAGGGATCTCAGGATGACATACAATAAAGTCAATTTTAATAGTTTAAAACAGAGTAATTTAAATAGACTAAAAACATATCAAGCAATCTGGCAAATAAAAACAAAGCCATTTAAAAACCAGCTAAAACAGTTTAAGACCACTTAAAACTATAATCCCTGTGCAGACTCAGATGATATCAAATGGCCCCAGAGTCTCTACTTAATGTCAGAATGGCACCAGAGTTGGTACCAGCCAGGCCTCCGAGGGAAGGGTACCCCATAACTGGAGTGCCACAGCAGAGGAGATCCTCTCCCGTGTCTCGTCACAGTGTTCTGCCTACACTAGCAGAGTACATAATTATTTTGCATCTGGAGGGGCCAGGTTGGATGAGGCTTACTCAGTTTTCAAGTAAACGTGCAAAGGAAAAGAAGCAGACACGATTCCATTATGCCTGGGCCCAGAAGCAGACAGAAGGCCCTGCCTCTGTCCCGGTTGCTACTGCCTTGGCTTTGGCTGGGCTTAATCTCCTCGCACACTGCCATTCCCTTTTCCTTGTGTGTCTTGTCTTATATAGATTGTAAGCCTGAAGGCAGGGAACTGTTTTGCTGGGTTTTTTTCCCTTGTACAGTGATGGCGCTGTATCAGTAGATGATGATGACAGTGACAACAACGCAGCCTCTAGGTGCATAGCTGTAATCTATGGTCCTATCTGCAGGATAGCTGAACTCAGGAAGATTCCCTGTTGGCAGACATGCATTAGCTAACTCTGTGACACTATACAGTGACAGATGTGGAAACCTGAAAATGCAGTGGCTAATTAATATGGATTTAGATAATTTTATGTGTAGCAGTAGTGGTGCTATTTATGGATCGCTTTTATGAGTGGGTGTCTTCTTGAGAGCTGCACGTAGTTGCATATGCTCTTCCCTGACTATAGTATTTAGCTAATTGTTTGATAGTTGAGTAAAAATATGTCTCCAGTTCATCAGGCAATATAGTTGCTATAAACCAGTCTGTAATAACTACATTTTGTAATACGTGTTCTAAAATACAGTGTTTTCTTTGTCTCGATCTCTCTTGCTCTCTCTGCCCTTCTCATGTCTTTCCCTTCCCTCTGTTCAATTTGCCTCCAGTCTGGTGTTTCAGGCATGTTGGACTACAACTCCCATTATGCCATAGCCAGTGTGGGCAGTGGTTAACCATGCTGGCTGAGGAATGGTGGAAGTTGTAGCCCCAAAACCTCTTGAGGACCCTATATTTGAAAATTCTCCTGTGCTGGCAGTCTTTTAAACTGCCTATTTTCTCTACAGTTTGCTTTACATCATACATTTGGGTTGTATGGCAGAACTTGGTCATGATGTGCTACATCATAGTCCCTGTAGTCCACTTCTGTCTCCCACATTCTCTAGTGGGTTCATGCTATCTTGTGGGGGGGGGGCTGTGCTGCTTAATTTTGGCTTTGAAAAATCCTATAAAATTGCTCTTCCCAACTTTGTTTAAAGCATCACAATACATTAGTGCCCAAGTGCTTCGGTACAGCTGATTTTTCTGGGAGATATGGCTGCTCTTCCTTGATTGCAAAGGGATCTCTTAAAGCCTCCTGCTCTTGTCGACAGGTCTCGTGGTGGTTCTGGCCTTGGCCCACGTAAACAGAAAGAGCTTCCAACAGAGCCCCCCTTCACAGCATATGTTGGCAACCTTCCCTTCAACACAGTCCAGGGAGACATTGATGCCATCTTTAAGGATCTCAGTGTAAGGAGCGTCCGGTTAGTCAGAGACAAAGAAACAGATAAATTTAAAGGTGAGTGTTATTGTATGCTCTCTCCATGCTGGCTATTGCTGTCTTATTATAGGTCCAGGGGAAGAAGGTGTAGCTTGCAGGTTCCATGTGGCCCTGATCCCTTTTTATGCCTCAGAAACCTCTGGCCCCCATTTTTTTTAAAAAAATGTTTTTACACTCCCTAACTCCCCTCAAAAACAGCCAAAAATTCAGGAAGTAAAGAGTAATAGACTTCCAGTCACATATCAACTGAAAATTCTATAGTGCATCATTCCACTAAGGCAAGAATTGGCTAGATTGCCCATCTAAGGACACAAATCCCACCATCCTTCTAGGACAGGAGCCAGAAGATGTGTGCTGAGAAACAGGAAAGAGATCTTGGGGATGTCCCTAGGGGTTTGCAGAAGTTAGGGAAATACTGAGGGGGGAATCTCCTCAGAAACCCCAGTAAGGAGTGAGTATACCCAGTCATTGTAGAATGTAGGGTAAGATGAGTGGAATCAAGTATTCTGGAAAAAGGCATGGATGGATGGCACCCTAAGTGCAAGCATACCATACTGCAAGGTTTTGTTGCCAGTCCCAGTTGTACTTAATCCTGCGGGCCCATATTTTTAAGTAGTGGAAATTGCCCCAAAGCAAGTCTGGTAAGGGCTCACTGGCACTACTTCCCCGTGAGGCTCATTTGTGAAACCCCTACTGACTGTTAATACAAACCATTGATTGCCAGAACAGGAGGAGCTGGTTAAGAGTGGCACAGTGCAGTAATTCTCCTGCTAGAAGTTAAAAGACCACTTTCCTCTTGCTTGAAGCCAGCCGAGGCAGGGGAGAAGATCAAGCACTGGAGCTATTACAAGAATTACAGAACACATGCACTGCAGTATGTTCCTCCCTGTATAACTTTGCTTCTTAAAACAGCTCAGGGAGAGAGACTGAAATATATGCTGGCATGAGGTTCAGATCTCTGAGAAGAAGGCCCAGGGCAGTTAACAAGGTATCAAAAATTGAAAGCAATTCTTCAAATGAAAAATAGGAACAGAAACGGTCTGAAAGGAGCTTAAACACACTTCAAAAGATGTTCAGCAATATTTAAAAAAAATTCAAGCTACTGTAAAGGGCAGAGCTGTGAAACTAAAGCACAACCCTGGTAGAAAACAGATTAGCCATTCAAGACCCGTGAGCGGCCAGGTCTTGTCTAGTGCTTGTCTAGTGGCATGAGGACTAGAAGGGTCTCCTTCGGATTTGAGGCGAGTCGAGTGATTTGGAGTGCAGCCTGTATTGGAAAAGGCCTTCTCTAGTAGCAATTTGTCTAATGTCTACAGGTGACAGCACCCAGGAAAGGAAGGGGTTTTGATCTTAACTGTTGTGGAGGCTTGTGTGAGAGCAGGTTTGCACATGAATTAGTCTCCCCATTTGTCCTATTTCCTTGTGTTGTTAGAGGAGGCCAAGGCCAAGTTGGGAACTGGGGTGGCAGTGTCAAGGAGCCAGATCAGTTTGTATACCTATTTTGTGTCTGATGTTACCTGTGTTTAATTTATAGCTTTCCAAGAGCCCTGGTCTTAAAGTTTATTTTTGCTCAGTATGTCTTCATTTGTTTTCTCATATTACAGGATTTTGTTATGTAGAATTCGATGAAGTTGAATCACTTAAAGAAGCTCTGACATATGATGGAGCAGTAAGTACATATGGGTTACAGAATGTGCTTGTAATTCTTTCTGGAATCTACCTGGCAAGCAGTAAGCTTTTTTTCCTTCCTATCCCACAGCTTTTGGGCGACCGGTCGCTCCGAGTGGACATAGCTGAGGGCAGGAAACAAGATAAAGGTGGCTTCGGTTTCAGGAAAGGTGGAGGCCCAGATGACAGAGGTGACGTTTTAAATTACCGTTCTTCTGTACATTGCAAACTGTAATGGGTGTATTTAGTGCCAGGTGGAGCAGAGGCAGATCAGCATGTGTGTAACACAAAGTGACAGCCAGCGTACAATCATAGTCTTCAAGCATTGTTGAGTAACCTGAGTTCGTCCAAGGATAATGCAAAAGGCAATTTGATAAGCATGTACAGAGCCAGGGGAGAAGTCTTTGCGGCCTTCAGCATAGGAATGTTATAGCAAGTTGAAGGGTGGTGGCAGAGAAGGTTGCTCCTCTTAATCCCAGAACAGACTATCAAAGAGTTCCAAGGACTGGCACTTCAAAATCTGGTACTCACAGAAGAACTTGGGACTAGTGGAGGTACAAGGGCCATGTTCACACATTTTAGAGGGCAGTCGCATACCTGATTCAGAATATTTTACTGCCATTCCAGATATTAGAGGAGTGGAATCAAAAGGTACAAAGTACAGAAAGGAGAAATTTCTGCTAAATGTCAAGAAGACTTTTCTGAGAGTACAAAGAACACTGTGTTGGAAGATATCAGGCTTTCTCCTTTTTTGGAGGGTTTTAAGCAGTGCTTGGATATATCATGCAAGATCCTGTAATAATACATTTTTTTGCATTACCAGGTGGTTGAAATAGATGACCTTGGTAGTCTGTCCTGATTCTTCAACTAAAATCTATTTCCTTTCCAGTCCATGAGAATGCAGCTGTGTATTTTGACTAGCTTCGATCTGTCAGCATCTTCCTGTACATGAAAGAAATTGGAGAGAATTTATCCCTTCTGCTTCCTTGGCTTATAAGAAAGGAGGATGCAAGCATTTTGCTGTCCAAGAACCTTACCTTGCATTTTCAACATGGGCACAAATGTTTTCTGTAACACTCTCAGCGCTTGAAGAACAGCATGCTAGTAAACATGCAGAGGGAGCTGCCAGTTTGTGCATAGTAACATTGTAATAGACAAATGCCATGTTACACAAAATGTTTCAGTGTGGAGAACTCCCATTAGCCTTAGCCAATATAGCCAGTGTTGAGGGATTATGAGTAGCATTAAAATAGCATCCAGAGGAGCAGAGTTGGCTTCTCCGGGGGCAGAGTTATGTCAGCTTTTGAGATACACTGGCTATTCTGAATAATTTTGTATTAAGCAAGCAGTTTAAATCTACGTAGAAAGACAAGATAAGCATGACATATCCTCAGGTTTTGTTTCTAAAATAGAAATTAACAGGTAAGTCGCTACCTCTTAGGAAACAAATTAGCCTCATCAAAAACAAACTTCTTGTGACTCCACTGAGCAATCCCAGGCTGTTTTAATCAGCTTCATCTCTAGTTTTGCAGTCCTCTTTGTTCTGGAAAGCTATAAACTTGCATAGCCAGGATTAGAGGAGCTTGGGCTTGTGATATCTCTGGGTCCCTGTTTTGCCAGACAGAGGCATCCAGAGCAGAGAGGTATTACAAAGCAGTATTCTAAGGGGATGGGCAGATGTCAGGCTAGCAGGATTTGTTTTGCATATTTTACTTAAAACACAGGTCTGCCAAGTAAATCCAGGCATAAAATGGTGGTTCAGGAAGCAAACTCTGAAGTCTTACTAAATAAGACACCCTATGAGCTATCCATAGGGATGGATATACATCTGCATGGGAGTTACCCCCCCATCAGCATTTCTAACACATTTCTCTGGTCAGCGGAGCTGAGCGAGCACCTAGTCGGAAGCAACTGACTCATGTTTTACAGTTGAGAAACGCTACACTCAGGCTGAGAGAAGGGGTTAGTAAAAGGCCAGCAGTGATTGTCCCAGCCCTATTTCCCCCCTCAGAACCTCTTTGGGATCTACTGTAAACCATCTAGAGGTCTACCAGCAGATTTAGTAGATCTGCTCTTCCTGCCCCTTTTCTGAGTTTGGATGTGAGTCTACTGTGTAGTAAAAAGGCAGCAAAGTGACTTCAACAGCTTTTTTCCACTATTCTTCTGTTGAAGGCTAATTGACTACATAAATATACTGTTGCATTCCATTAATCGTGGCACCGACATAGCTGTTAATAATTTAAAATCATGGTTGATATAATTGTTGAACCGAAAGGAAATAATGGTCATGTGGTGTAACTCAGGCCAAGATTCTTGGTTTGCTAATGCGCTACCTTGTGGCTTGAGTATATATTTCAGTCACAAGATTTTATGTTTTGAATAGTAGAGTGGCATTTAAGAACAGCTGCATGGATTGTGCAGCACGAAAAATCAATACTTAAAAGGTGGGCCAGTTTTTCTTAGTATAGCCTTATGTCACAGTAACTGGCTTTCGGAAAATAAGAAAGGCAGTCTTTAAAGGTATGTGTTTCCTGAAGATGCTGGCACTTCACAGGTCTCTCACGTACACCTTTCTGCTCAGGCCTAGGTTAGTTGCATTCCTTGAAAACTAAATGTGTTGTTCATTCCTAAGTCTTCAGATGCCAAACCTTCCTCTGATCTAGCCACGTTCTCCTGCGGAGTACAGTTGCCTGGTATTAGAGAACATGAGGATTACACTAGGCTGAGAGGGCACTGGAATTTCCACAATTGGAAAGTGGAACCTTCCAGAACTTCCTGCCTTCCCCATTGACCCATGCTTGCAATGTGGCTTTCTTTTTAGGCATGGGCGGAGGTCCGCGGGAATCACGAGGAGGTGGATGGGATTCCAGAGATGACTTCAATTCTGGTAGCAGTATTTCTACTTTTTCATATTACTGGGATTTTTCTCAATCTCTTCCTTTTTCTTACGTCCTTTGCCTCCCTCCTTCAGATGTGCATCTATCTAATCCAGGTTCCAGTAATTCTAGTAAGGTGGAATTCCAAAACACCGTTTAGACATCTTGTATTTTTGGAGATCATGGCAACGGTCACATATATGTGTTTACCATTTCATTGGGAGAATTTCAGTGACTAAGCCAGCATTGTATGGGATAGACAAATGTTGGATTCTTTGAAGTTTTAGGGTAGAAGTAAGTTTATTTAACAGATGTAAGTATACTTCCTAAAAACACATTCAGAAGAACTTGAAATTGTCTGGACTATAAATTCTGTGTTATTCTGTCTTTTCATCTGCCTCTTCCTTCTGGTACATCAAGCAATTCTGACTCTAAAAATAGGTTTCAGGCTCGCTGGATGAGAAATCAATAGGGATAGACCAGATAACCCCCCAACCCACCCCAGGTTTACTAATTTCATCATCAGCTTTGCATTCCATTGGATATGATGAATTGTATGTTTTCTCCAGCAAAAAACAAAGCAGATGCTGCATCTTTGGTGTGTTTATGCCTGTGGTATGGGGCTGCCTAAGATTTGAGCATTCCGCATAAACCCAGCAGAAATGCCTTGGACGATGCAGTCTTGATGCCTTTTTTTTTTTTTGTTCACTGCTGTTTATTACTGTGTAGCCTATAATTACTATATTCTTTTTTGTACATTACATTACACAGTAATGTACATTACAGCCTACACAGTATCCTTGCTGAGGAATATATACAGATAGTGACCCGACAGAGTCCTCGTGAGATTTGTAGTACTGGTTGCCCTTGAATCCAGATGCTGACCTCAATAATGGGTTGTTCTCTTGTTGAACCATGAAGATGCTGAACGTGTTGCTTGGTGGGCAGGATCTGTTAAGATAATCTTGTGTTCCAAAGCTTGATTGCTTTTCGCCCCCCACCCGCCCCTGGTCCTGTTCTTGGTGAACCCAAATTCCTCGTTTTCAGTTTTTATCTTTTTAACATCACATTTTCCAGCTTAAATGTCTATAAGCATTGATGCTAGGCATCATTCAATAAATAAAAATTGGGATTTCTAACATCCTTTTGCAAGCTGGTTTGTGGTGAGTATGGACAGTTCTTCAGTCCTAGTTATAATAGAAGTTGACCACATTAGAAGTTTTGCTTAATAGAGTGAAGCCCAGCATCATGGACTTGCTTGTTTGCCTCTTAAAATTCTTACTTCAAAAAAACCAAGCTTGAAACTCCTCAGAAAGGAAGGTTTCTGATAAGTTTGTGATTTCAGTCTTGTGTTATTGTATCTCCTAAGTGTATTCATTTTCCACATCATTTCCACCCTCATGTCTACATTCTGTTTAATTCTTTTTCTTACGGAGTAATCCAGGGCATTTTTAATAAATCAGTTAAGACAACGATGTAACCATAAAGGAAGCAAAAAACTACTAACAAGTTACAACCAAGAGAAGTACTACCGTGGTATGCGTAGAGTCACATCATGCATTTCCCCCAGACCCCTTCTGAAATGCTGTCTCTTCACTTTGCAACAAAAAGTGAGCAGTTGAGGGGTCGTGCAGTGCTAGTAGATTTGTATTTCTGGCTGAGAGAAATATAGAATAGTAGATTACTTCTTTTCTACTTGTCTCTTAGCACAGTCTGACCAAAGTCTACAGTTCTCTAGCCCATTGCTCTTAACTAAACACTTTTATGTCTTGGTAACCTAAGTGCCTGGCTGATCCTTCACATACCTCTCTGTGAGACCCTTGCACTGGTTGCTTCGGTGAGCAGGATTTTCACTGGCTTGGGAGATACTGAAATGACTGACAGCGATTGCTGTATTTCTCTTGACAGGCTTCAGAGATGATGACTTCCTGGGAGGCCGAGGTAGAACGCGTCCCGGAGATCGGCGAGCTGGCCCCCCGCCTATGGGGGGCACTGGTCGCTTCAGAGATGGTCCTCCACTGCGTGGATCTTCTATGGATTTCAGAGAGCCAACAGAAGGTGTGCAGACAGTATTCTTTTTTTCCTCCCCAACTTGTGGCCAAACTGAATTGCTACGGATGACCCATCTTGCAGCTGATGCCAGTATAGTCCTGTTATAGAGCACAAATACCCCGTGTGCTTGCTTGGCAAAAGCTCAGAAATGCAATTATGCCAGCTGCCCCCAGCGGACTTGTAATAGGTGCTCAAAGTCTGACGCTTGTATTTTATTTGTAACAGTGAAAATTCCCCACCACCAAAAAAGTGTGAACTTCTGAACATTTCTAGCTTGAAAAAAGATGCAAACTCCATCCTCATTTTGAACAAAAAACAAGCAAACTTTCTTTGGCAGGATAGGGTTCCTCAAAACTGTAGCAATAGGGAAGGGCTCTTGCAAATTCCCAAGGTATAAAATATAACTTTGCATATAAGAAACCATAGTTCCAAAGGAAACCATACTCTGTTTTGTGCACGTGTCATAGCAGACATCTTGGAGGCGTTTACCCAGAAGGAAATGATTCTTCTGTGAGGATGTTGGCCATCTTCAGTTTTCATTAGTAATCTTTTTTTTTAAATCAGCTGCTAGATTATTTAGGGGTGCTTTTGGTTGGTTAAACTGTTTACAAGTATACCTCAGTTAATGAAGTAGATGTTTTTCTGGGAATTATTCTTTAACAGAAGATGTAGTACCAGTGGCAGAAGTAACATGGGGAGAATAGGAATAGGTTCTTGCACCACAAACAGAACAGCAGAACAAGTTTGAGTAAATTTTTGATTCAAAACTAACAGTAATAATAAAAATAATGCACATGTGCAATGCAACAGCTAAACTTCTCTTGTGGTTTTTGAAATTTTTTGATATGATGGAGATTGATGTACTGTCACTACAAATTAAAGGGAAAACAGACAAAATATTAAAAGAGTGGTTACCAATTAATTTTTTTTAACCAGATATGGTGTGATACTGTACTAGAGTGAAAGTATGGGACATTATATTAAAACAGAAGAGACTTAGAAAAATAAGATTAATTAGTGAAAAAAGTAAGAATAAGATTAACAATAGGAGGTTAAGAACCTTACAGCAGGATCAAATGGAAATCTTGGGTATTACAGGGTTTTGGATTAACATAGTAGAGAGAATAACACTAATTAGGGGTAGAGAGGAAGTTCTAAATTTATTTTTTGTAATCCATGTCTCTCTTCTCCACCTCTTCCTTTTTTCTATTTTTCTTTCTTTTTTTCTGTACTCTTATTGCTTTTTGCTTTTCTTCTTTTTCCTTTGTATATGTTTTTTTTCTGTTTATTTGAGATTTTTTTTTCTTATAGGTTACATTTCTACTTGCATTTTGCAATAATTCTATTCTATTATATCATAAATAAAAAAAATTTAAGAAAAGAAACAGATAAACTTCCAAAATGTGTCCAGGGATGACTTTTTTTTCATGCATGAAGCTCCACTTATGACTTCCATCTTAGAGATCGTAGAGAGTCAGAGGTCTATGTTTCTTGAATGTGCAGGGGGAAGCTGGTAAGGCAGGCCCCTCTGCTTTCTCTTTTTCTCTCTTGCTGTTCGTGCATGTTCAGAAAGAGATCCTGCTTTCTCCTGTAGGCAGGCAGGCTCAGCTGTGGTAGCACTAAAAAGGAAAAAAAACAACCTGCCAGCCACAGACAGAGGAAAGAAAGGAGAAGGGGGCTGGGACATGTCAAAAGACATTGTGAAAGGGAGCTTCTTTGTTAACTGAGGTATGCCTGCAAACAACTAAGTCGACCAGATATCACCCTATCCCCTGATTTGAAGGAAGCATTTATTATGTGGGGTTGGCCCTGCAGCCTGAGCTTCAGACAGCAGTTTTTCTTTTTAATGGAGGTAAGGCTTTAGTCCTTAGCTCAACCTTCACTCCTGCCTGTCTGATCACTGGATACCCAGCATAGGAACAATCCAAACAGGCGTACAGACACTGTCACAGTAGCTCCTTCTGTTTGTGATGTGTATCTTACCTAACCACTTACTTGTTAGCGGAGCTTCACTCTGATATAAAGCCATTTGGATTGGCCAGTGGAGTCAGCCCCCCTTCTCCCCCGTAGGTCTGTATGGGATTAGTTAGAAGAAGTTAGTTAGAAGAAATGTTCTCGGAAGAAGTAAAACTGGATGACCTCCACGGTAGCTGTAAGGTAGAAGATCTCTGCATAGGATTCAGTCAGCTGGCACTGCATTGGGGATAGTGGCCAGGGTTCTCTCACTTCCAGCTGTGACTTCTGCGTTCAGTGTTTCTAGGCTTTCATGGAAGTGAAAAACAAAGTGTGGCCCAAATGTGGCCATTTGGGGGTAAAAGTTTCAAAAGTGAGAGGGGCATCGGGACCACACACCCCACAGGCCATATGTGGCCTGTGGGTCAGTTTTCACCCCTGACCTAGGTAGATCTCCTTTTATTTGCCATTTTGATGGTGGTAAAAGTCTTTTAAAGCCCGCTTCAATAAAAGGGGATATCTCTTAAACTTTGCTGACATTTTTCTGCATAATGTCAGTGAATGAGCTTATGTGTATAAATCGTTCCTCCATGTGGAGACTTACTGCCGCATCAAAATGATCGTTCCATTCAGGCTAAGGTAAGGGATTACTTAAACAAACAGGTTTTAATTTTAAAACGGCACTATTTTCTTAGTACTATTTTCTTATTCCATGTCTTCTATGGATTGGACGAGGCCACTCAAAGTTGAAGCATTTAAAAATTTTTGAGCCATTTTAACTGAACCAAAGTTTTGCTGGATCATTTTGACTCAAAAAGTCCATTGTCTTTTTAAGAAAAGAGAAAAAGGAAGGCATCTTGTGCCAGAACGGTGTGTAGTTCCAGGCCTGCTCAAAGATTCTTTCAGTGCAGGACGTGAAACATATTACTACTGTAGTATAGGGAGTAAATGGTGAATGATGCAGCAGTACAGTACAATACAGCAGAGAAGCATTCCAGCTTTTCCACTGATAGGATCCAGCATCCTCTCACAGCCAGTTGTAGAACTGAAGTGTCAGAAAAATTCTATCAATGTTTATCTCCCAGTTGGTGATCAAGTTCCCAGTTGGATTTATGAGAAGATGCACCCCCCCAGGCAAGGCAGATGGACTTCCTGGGATTATACAGTGTAGAAGCAAAGGAAACCAAAAGTGTGCAGGTGTGACTCATCTCTCTCTAGTAGTTATGAGAACTGTGAAAGCAGGTTAGCAATGAAGGAACATTCAATCCCTCAGCCTGTGCTTACTTTCCAAGATCAGACCTGACTTTGCTTCCACGATGAGACAGGATTTGGTGCCTTTAGGATATTTAAGCTCTCCCCCAGCTCACCTATAGAAAGCATAAAACATGATGTAGTAGTTTGCACGTTGGACTACAATTTCAGGAGACCAGGGTTCAGATCAGTCAGAGGAAGCCAATGCATTACCTTGGGCAGATCATATTCCTTCAGCTTCAGAAGAAGGCAGTGGTGGCAGACTCCTTCAGAACAAATCTTGCCAAGAATACCGTGTGACTGATAGGGTCACCATAAGTCAGAGTCAACTTGAAGGCCTGTCGAATCAAAAAAAGTACCTGAAGAACAACCCATGCTGCCGTTACATGTAGTGCCATCTAGTGACTCAACCATATAACACATCAACAAAAAAAGGGCTTTGTACTGGCAAGGCTAGGCTTCTTTGTTAAGGACTTTGTTGTCCCCTTCTTGTAATCTTGGTTGGCTCTTTGCTGTTGGAGAGCATACTTTCATTCTGCTTCTGCTTGGAAAGGTGTCGCTTCAGAATAGCTGTCGTGTTTGTTGTAGCCTACACAGAAGACATCAGGCTTTAAGAGAGACAATGAGGAATGCCTTTATTTTTTAAGGAGGAATAAAAGTGTACATCCAGCTTGGGTGTGCAAATGCACACCCCACATTCATAGGTTCAGAGAGAGTGAGCGAGGTTGGGCAACTGGTAGAGGGTAGGCGGCCACTTAAGCCTCCTTGGAAGACTACATCAACCCGCCAACCCCTCTTGCAGGAAATAAAAATTTGCCCCGTAATGCTCCCAGATACCCTCAGGGAGGGCATTCTGCCATATATGTGGGGGCCTCTGAACCATTTTAGGCATAAAGAACATGGAAGAAATCACCTACACCCCCTAGAACTCTTTCACTGGGCAAACGGATTGACCCTTGGGGGCTAGCACCACACACACAAAAACAGCCCTGAGGGTTGCATACAGCCCAGGGCCTGCACTTTGCTGATTCTCGTAGATGCGTGGAGAGGACATAAGTGCTCCAGTCCTGAAAGTTTTGTGCTTTTATAGCTCTTTTAGGGAAGGTGGTCTTTTCTCTCTTAAGGCTTCATTGAGATGTAAAACCTTTAGAATTTTTAAGTACATGGAAGCAACATTTTTCTCTGTGAAGAGCAGGAAAAGTAAAAGAAAAAAATTAAAAACAGAACAAAGCTCCAATATTTGAAAACAATGAAATTATTTTGTCTCCTGCTATGTATGCAGGTTTGGAATGAAGACCTACTAAATGTATGAACAGAGAGAAAAAGTGGTATAGTGGTCTGAGCATTGGAATTAGACTCTGGAGAGCAGAGTTCAGATCCGTGTTTGGCATGGAAACCCCCTGGGTGACCTTAGGCAAGAAAGCAAAGCAAAGGCAAACCCTCTCTGAACAAATCTTGCCAAGAAAACTCCACGACGGATTCAAAGTGGGAAACAGCAATAAAACACTGAACAGAACACCTGAACCTAAATATTTTATTCAGATTTGTTCCAGGCCTTCAAATCAGTGAAGCTTTGTAAACCTTGTGCATACCGTATATGCCGTGTGTGTGTGTGTTGAGATCTACGTAGTTATCACACAAGACTGGAAACCGTGGGTGGGTAGAAGGTGTATGTAGGCGTGGTACCACTTTATGTGGATGGTTTCATTGACTTGGGTTGTGGAAACAGCTCAAGTAGAAATGTTTTTTCTCTTGCAGAGGAAAGAGCCCAGCGGCCCAGACTTCAGCTCAAGCCCCGGACAGTTGATACTCCCCTCAACCAAGTAGCCAACCCCAATTCAGCAATCTTTGGTGGAGCCAAGCCACGGGAGGAAGTAGTAAAAGGAGAGCAGGAATGAGCTCGAGGGGGGCGAGAGTGGGGGATGGAATTGCGGGAGGGACTGGGTGGGGGTGGGAGAAAACGAAGACAGCCCAGAGTGTCTAACTGTACTCAGACCATTAACCCTGCGGCCACCATTGCTACCATCTGATACTTGTCCTCCTCGACACAGAAATGGAAAAAAAAAATCAAAAAACAAAACCAGGGTTTGTGAATGCATGTCAGCTGTTAACAAGTGGTTTTTAGTACGTTCTTGGCTTTGCTGTATCTAGTGCCTGCATTGTTTTAAGTTTCTCCCCCTTCCTCACCTCAGTTCACCACCCTCCCAGCCCAGCACATGGCTTCTAGCCAGTTAAGTAACTGCCCTGCTCCGTGGACGTCTCTCACCTGAGGTGTAGCTTCCACCTTCTTCTTTCTCTCCAGGTCTTTCCAGTCCCCAGACACACATGGGTTAAACTCCAGTCCTCCCAGTTATCCCCTCCTCCTTTCCACAGAGTTTCTGTGCCCCCTGCATGTTTGCCACGTACGACCCCCCCCGTGGCCCTCAACTCAGACAAGTCCCGGCCAAGTAGAAGACATCTTGAGTCCTAGATCACCGTCCCTGTAGAAATAGCCTAGGCAGCACGGAGTTTAAATAGGAGTACACCCTTTTTGCCATTAGGCACTTTGGAAAATATATAGCTTGTCCCCCTCACCTGGCAGCTTTAAAAGGTTTGAAACAGCCACACGATCAAGGAGAGGCCACCCTGGCGTGAGCATTGTGCAGATCTCTGTCTAGACCTGAGGCAGTGTGTCAGCAACTTAACTGAGAGCGGTCGATGCAACCCTTCTGCCTTCTTGTCGTGGCCTGTAACTGTCACTGGCGCTCACAGGTCAGTGCTGTCCAGCTTTGTGCCTACTGTAGCCCCCCCAGGACTGTCTCCTCCTGCGTTTGCTTGTAATTTTTTTTTTTACGTACTTGCTAACAACTTTTAAACTACAGTTTCTTAAACCAATAAAGTTTTTTTGTTTTGTTCTGTTCTGTTTGTTGGGGTGGGGCTCTCTTTTGGAAGAAACGGTGTCTTAACTGCAGCGTCTGGTTGTGTCACGACTGGCTTTGGCTTCGGTAGTTAGCTTTTGTAGTGGAAATGGAATGGTTATTCTGTCTTTTTGGTTGATCTCTTAATGGCACTGAGGCCTGGTTAACTGCCGTGCTTAGCAGAAGTCCATTAGCCTCTACTCTTTAAACCCAACAAATTCTGCTGAAACAAAAGGGTAAATTTTAAAGGAAGGAGTGCTGAACAGTTCTGCAGTCCTGAGGAGCAGAGTGTTGCCTATTCACCTGTAGGTCGCAGCTTTCAATCTAAGTAGTGTGTGAACACATGCAGTGTTGGATACGAGTGCTAGGGTATCTAGTTTGGTATAGACTGTAATGGAAAATATCAGGCATATGTTTCTTTCCCTTTAAATAAAACACATCCACTGTGTGAAAATGTGTCCTAATTTGAAGAATTAATTGGCATGTACCTAAAGGCGATATTAATTTGGATAACCTAAAATGGACAGAAGAACACCAGTCGGAAAGAGCTTCTCTCGTCTCCCCCCCACCCTTGTCTAAGTCTAAGAATAAGAACCATTTGTCTAACATTTAATTTTCTTTAAGACATGCATTGTGTGTCTGTGTGGTTGTGTTCCAAATGAAATCCATCGAAGAATCTCTCTTCTGTTTTATTAAAGTACGGAAGAACCAAGATTTTAAGAGCTAAAACAAGACTTCCCATGCAAGACTCACTTATAGTCATTTGACTTTTAAATGTGTAAAGAGAAATTTCCAAACACTTAAACACATTCTGCTTCATGACAAAATTAAATTTATGGATATGGTATTTTGTGAATGATCTTTTAAATAAAGAAAACATTAAGTAATATTTAAGGCTGGTCTGTGTTGAAATCTCTTTGTAGCCAAAAGAGAATCAGATAGATTTCCTTTAAGGCAGATTATCTTTTTAGAATGAAGCATGTTTTCCCATGAGTACTTACACAGATTTTCTTGCAAAACTTTTGGGGGTATATCTAACTCAGAGTGTTTCTAGCATTCTCACTTAACAGGTGTAGTCACAGAATTTTAGAAGAAGCAATTGAACATGGAAATACTGAGATAGTCTGTTTTAGTGTTAAAAGCTCCATGATGTCTAAATAACTAGTTTATTGTGGCATAAAAGTTTCATGAACTATAGCTTATTAGTCTTTTTCTTAAAACTACCTTTCCCCTGCCTCAACCAACAAGTTAGGCCTTAAAAATCAATAGCGTCTATGTTGAGTACCTCAAAAGATCTAAAATGGAGTTCTAGAATTGTGCAGTTGGAAGGGGCTTATGGAAAAGGGTCCTTTGCCATCTTAAAAAAAACTAACAAATTTATGGTAGCGTACACTGTTGTGGAGCAAAGCTCACTTTGGTACTTGAACTGTTGACTTTCACTTACAGATACATGTACATATTACAGGAGAGGAAGATAGAAGTGTCCATACGGTTGCATGTATAGTGTGTGGATGCACTTAGAGTTAAAGAATTGTGGTGCCAGGAATTTGAGGGCCAGAACCTAAATAGTCCTGTGCAAAATCCATTCTTGGTTTGGACAAATATGGAAGTAGCTTTTCGTGTGTTAGCGTTCAACGTGTACACCAGGGGTGGGCAAATGTTGGAGTATACAGGCCACATTGCCAGGAGGGCTGCGGTTTGACCTGTCTTGCTCAAGATGCTAGATCAGTCAAGCATCAACAGCTCTACCACCATCTTCAGGTGAGAGGGTGTCGGAGGGCTGGGAGATCAGAAGGAAGTCACCCATTCTCCCAACAAAACCAGTGGCCACAAAGCCCCGTTGCTCAATGTGTCTTGTGCCCAAGGACCAAGCAGTTTGTGATGTGATACATATGAACATTTAACATACAAGGCTTGCAGAGTCAGTGTAGACAACACCAAGACAGATGACCAATGACGTGACTCAGAACTGGGGAAACTCATTTTTTTCTTCTTTTTGACTGCTGATTCTGCAAGCTGAGGCCCACAAAAGCCCTGACTTCTGCAGGGTACTTCTGAGTGTTGCTCGGAGCGAATGTGCCAGGCATGGGGTGGTAGTTTCAGTATGATGCAGGGAATTTGAAGACCAAAGTTCAAGCCCGATGAATCTCACTGGGTGACCAGTGACTCTCGGCCTGGCCTGCCTTGCCTTGCAGAACTGTTGTGAAGATAGAAGTAGGAAAGCCACATACCTTTATTGAATTCCCCTGGAGGAATGCTAGAACATAAATGAATCTAATAAGGAAATGAAATGGGTTTTTCCAGAAGCCAGACCGAAAGATTTTGCTTCGAAATTGGTCGAGCGGAGTCTCTGTTCCAGATACCCGGTGCTTGTTTAAAAGCCTCGTAGGGCGCAAGGGTGGGCCGCCGCCGTCCGATGCAGAACGGCGGATGTCAGTTCTGTGACTCATAGGGCAACAGGAAACCAAAGACCTGCTCACTGTCTCTGTGAACAAGTGACCACATTGTGGGTTTGGCTGCTTCTGTGAAACGAGCGACAGAGATGCCCAGCGTGGAAAGCTGGACTGAGAGGAGCTGCAGCACGGCATAAGGACGCCTCTGCACTGCAAGGTAGGGCTGTCGTCGGGCGCCTTTCCGTACTCTCTCCTTGCCTTTCCGAACGCTCGGCTCTGGATACTGTGCCAGGCTAATTCCTATGCAGACTCCCTGCTAACCGAACTTCTTCCTTCACATCTGTCTTCTTTTTCTGCTAGCAAAAAGCTTGGAAAAGTTGCCTTTGGGGCTAAAATTATCCTTTAGTCAACACGGCCAACCAGATCGGAAACTTGTAGTCCAAAAAAATAACATTTCCAAGCTCTGGTGGGGAAAAAGAGAGATCTAGCGCAGTACCACACTGTTGAAGACTAGATCCCATGGTTGAGTATTTTATAGAGAGCAAGCGAGGTCTGCGACAAAATGCTGCAGTGTGTCATTTCTTTGTCATTACCAGCCCTCTGCCCTTCCGTAAGACCCAGAACAACATGAACTGTAAAGAGTTCAAGCAGGACATTGGGCTGCCTTTCCCATTTCCTCGGCTTATTTCCCAGTAGAGGGCCAAGCTAAACATCATGCCCATGAGCGGTGAGATTTCCTCAAGCAGGGGAGCTAAATGGGGATTTTGCTCCTACTAGATTTTCCCCCTCAATTTATGGAGACCCTAAGGCAAGTCTCTATCACAGTTTGTTGAGAGGGGGTTTGCCTTTGCCTTTCTCTGAGGTTGAGACAGTGCGGCATGCCCAAGGTCACTCAGCGGGTTTCCTTGGCTGAGCAGGGATTCAAATTCTGGTCTCCAGAGTTACAGTTCAAAATTCCTGAGCACTATATCTTCCACTCCCCCCCTTTTTGGTCTCATTTCCATTGGGACTGAGTTCTCTGTTAAGAGGAGGGTTGTTAGCCTAGTTTTGCCTCTTGCTCAGATCCTATTAGATTCACAAATAGATGCTGTCTTCTTTCTGACAAACTCTTCATTTCTTGCGGAAATTAAAACACACACTCATCTAAAATTTAACAAATCCCTCTTCGACCTCTGATACGGTGTTGCTTTTTGGGTCCTGGGAAAAGAGCAAGTCAGAACACGCTATATGTTATTCTCTGACCAGTTCTTACTTGAAACAAATGCATCGAGGGGGATTTTCCTAATATTGAGCCCCTAAAAATTTTTAAATTATTTTTCATTCAAAAAGCATAAATTAAAGCTTTATACAATATACATCTTTTAGGTTTCTTTTTCATAAAGATTAACATTCTTCTTCTCCCCTCATGCCTAGATTCCATTTTTATGCATTTTCCTCTTTTAAATTTTATCATGCAACCTCGTTTATATGCATTTTCCTTTTCTTGGCAACTTATGCTCATACTATTTAGTACAATTAAATAAATATTATTCATTTTCATCTGTTAAGTGACTGAACATCCTTAAATATAATGTATACATTTTTATAACAACTTTCTTTGTTTCTTAGTTATTTTGTTATTACGTTTCTATACATCTCTCTCCTTACATTTGATCCATTCTGTCACACCCTTCCATTCTCTATGAAATTGCTGAATAGAGATATTTTTAGTAGACAAGATAGCTTTTCCGTCTCTTTCATTTCCATGACTTTGAGTTTCCATTCATCCATAGTTTGGGTAATTTTCTCTTTCCAGTGCTGGGCATAGCACAGCCTAGCAGCTGTTATCAAATGCAAAATTGTCTTTTTATTCTTTCTCAGTTCTTTCTGAGATCCCAATAGGTTCAGGAAATATATTTCTGGTTTCATTTCAAACCTCAGATCTATAATCTTCTGAATTGTGTCATGGACTTCTTTCCAAAAATTCTTGGCTGACTGACATGTCTGCCACATATGGTAGTAAGTGCCCAAAATGTCACCGTCTTTCCAAGATGCCCTAAATTTTGAACGTCCCATCTGCAGTGTCTGTTTTCTGATATATTTAAATTGCAATTCTATACATGTCCTCTTTGAAATGGTCCTATGGTGTTCAAGTGGAATTGCAGCGTGAACATATATTTCCCTTGCAAACTACACAAGTACAGCATTATGGTTCTACTGTAACTGCCAGACTGCATCCTAAGGAATCCTGAAATCTGTAGTTTAGTGAGGAACTGGAAAACTCTAGCTGATCATTTTAAATGCCCCTCCCTAAAGTGCAAATCCTGGGATTCCGTAGGAATATTCCGTAAGTGCTCGTTCTTTATATTAAGTTTTCAATCACTCAAATGGGCTTGGCTAACCTTCCTCCAGATTTTCCTAAATATCTCAGCAAGTTTGCTTGGGGAGGATGTTATGTATTACCTTTATAATTTTATACCCTTCCTGCGGCATGCTTTGGGTGTCTCTTTGAAACCTGTGTCTTCACATAGACTTTTTGAAACTGACATATATTTGAAAGGGCATCACAAAAAATAATTTAATCAGCCTCTACCAGTGGATTTCAGCTCCCCGGTTTGAGAACTAGGTTTTGAGCCCCTGGTTTTCAATGTTTTAATCAAAAGATCCCTCTCCGTTACTTAACATTTTTACATATTGATATATTCATTTTAGTATGCTGTTAGTGTTTTGTCGATGCATATTGTTTCAAGATGCAGAAACTGTTTAAATAATAGTAATAAGAATTCAGGATGGTATACACTGCTTGAAAAAAAAAACCCTCCTTTCATCTGAAAAAAACTTATGGGGTAGATTAGGTTAAGAGTCAATGACTTATCCATGATTGCCCAGTGAATTTCACAAAAGAGCCGAGATTCAAATCCAGATCTCTCCAATTTTAGTTTGAGACATTAAATCTGTGATCCTGTCCACTTCAACGGAACATGTTAAAACTGCAGCGTGCTTGAACAACAAGGAATTTGCTTTAGACCCCAACTTACGTCATCTCTGATGATCAGTTGTGTCTGAGGGCCTTTCTGCACTGGACTGTTATAGTGCTATTATTCCACTTTCAACATCCTGTGGAATCCTGGGACTTGCAGTTTAGGGAGGGGCCTTTAGAATTCTCAGCCAGAGAGCTCTTGGGCCTCAGGAAACTGCAAACCCCAGAATGCCACAGGGTGATGAAAGTGGAATAATAGCACTATAACAGTCCAGTGCGGAAAGACCCTCAGTGTTTGTTGGATCTGCAGCACTCATAAAAACACATAGGACCCACTTGTGAAGCAGCAGGCGGAGGTAAGTAGAAGCACGGCCGTCTTAATCTTAACAAAACTAACAATATTTACGAGGTGCTGCGTTAGGAGCAAAGTCTGGAACATGGGAGAGGACTTTTTCGGTTGCAGCGCCGAAACTGTAGAGCTTCCAGCCGAGTTCTTGTTCAGCTCTGGTTAAAGTACGCCGGCTGTGCCAGACCTTTGCTATATTTTACTTCCTCTTGCTCGTGGGTGGTTTATTGACATGTTTTAGCGCTCTTAGATAAATTATTTATTTGGGTTGCCTGTTTTAACGCTGCAAAATCTACCAGTTTTTAACGGCACCGTATATGGGGCTGTGTTTGTTTCTCTTCTCTCTCGCGCGCACACAAGTTGGATGAGTCTGCTTAGTGCCATCTTGACGTAGAATATCTGGTTTCTCCAGCTGACTTATCCTTTTCCTGAAGAAATAAAGGTAGGTTCTCCAAAGTGCACGGAACTTGTGCCGTGGTATTCCAGCACTTTTATTAGTGCCACACAGTGTGGAAAATGGGATCACGTGACCCCCGCACGAGGACGCTGCCTTCTGTCCAACATCCTGCTGAGTTGCATTCTGTTTTCCAGTGAGTAGCTAATAGACGCAGTCAGCATGTCCTCGTGATCAGAGCTTGGGGAAAAAAATGAGTTATATTTAACTAGTTGTGTTCTAATTAGTGGCTCTCTTATCCCACAAGACTTCACAAGTTAATTTATTAATTAGTGGCACTCACTGCCCAAACTGGAAAATTAGTTAAAAACAATTAAAATTATTAAACTGCTGTTTAATTTGCTGCAAGGCTTAACTGACACCACTTGCTGTGCATGTGGTACGAGTAGAGGTGTATCTAGTGGAAACAGCGCCTAGGGCAGGCATGGAAGTTGTGTCCCTACCTCCTCCTCTTCCTCTGCTAAATGTTCCAGCGCAGCTTTTTTGCACTCCCCTGGCATTGGTGCCTAGGGCACATGCCCTATTTGTTCCACCCTAGATATACCCCTGGATGGAAGCAATGACAAGTTTTGCGTCATTATTAGTTTGTTGCAAAGAGTGGTTTGAAAAGGAGGAGGAAGCTCACATGGTTCAGTGCTGGTTTTATTTTATATATATATATATATATATATATATATATATATATATATATAGCCAGCACTGAACCATGTGAACTTCCTCTTCCTATATTATAAATATATAAATATATAAATACATATATATTATAAACCCATATGTATATATATATTATAAAGCCAGCACTGAACCATGTGAGCTTCCTCCTCCTCTTCAAACCACTCTTTGCACAAACAAATAACGATGCAAGACTTGTCATTGCTTCCATATATTAAAAATATATATTCCATGTATATTAAAAAAACTTTGTTTGCCTCTACCTGCCTGACTCAGAGTAAAGAAGAGTAAAAAGAGCTGGAGGTGGAAGCCTGAATCCTATCCTAAACCTCAGTTAGAGTAGATCCCTTGCATCAGCAGCCTTAACCAACATGGAACACCAGCTTGCAAATCCCATCTCCCATCTGACTGGAGTGGAACTTTATGATTTTGATAAGATGAAATTTTGGATTGTGATTATGCCGATGAGATAATGATAAAGAACTTTATCATTCTGATCAAGAAAAGCCTGTGTGTTTGTGTTAAAATGGAGTGCTTCAGCGTGCACGTATTTGAGGAGAAGGTCCCAACTGGAAGAGGCAATGAGAGGGGGCAGGAAAAGCCAGTGAGAGGGGACGTTGGGAGGGATTGCTCCCCTTCATTGCCTTTCCTTTAGTGAACTTGTAAACTTGCACACTGTTTCCCCTCTTCTCAGATTGAGAAGGAGTGATTGGCCCAAGGTATTTTTGGTCAATTTTGTGCCTTGGTGGAGACGTGAACGTGCAAGTCCCAGCTCCAAGTGCAACGCTATTCCTCATTGGCTCTCTCTGTTGCCTGAAGTCAAGGGCTCCGTTTTATCTTTTGCCTCCGGAATTAAGATGTGGCCTTGGTGGGTCAGGGGCTGGAGTCAGGCTTGGCTTTGAGAGTGTGGCCATCTCCGCACTAGACTGTTACAGTGCCATTGTCCCCCTTTCAACCTCCTGTGGAATCCTGGGGTTTGCAGTTTGCTGAGGCCAAAGAGCTCTCTGGCTGAGAATTCTAAAGACCCCCCCCAAACTGCAAACCTCAGGACTCCACAGGAGGTTGAAAGTGAAATAAAAGCACTATAACAATGTAGTGTGGAAATGGCCTTCTCTCAGCCCGGTCATCTGATTCCAGAATTACTAAAAAGAGCGAAAGAGAAGTGATCTGAGGAAGTGTTTCTGGCCTTCCTCCTCTCCTCACTTGATGTTCCATCGTCCTGTGACTCTTTCTATCCCCGTCAAATACCCACAAGTGCTGGAGTTGCTCCAGCCAGGGCCTGCGGGACCTTTGCGGGCGTATATTTAAGACTAGGGATGGGATGAATCCAGAATTTTCCAAATCTGCATCCGGATCCCTGGAAGGTTCTGGCCATCCACAAATCTGGAATCTTTCGAATCCCTTTTTTAAAAAAGAGTTTAAAAAGCAAGGGAAAGAAGAATAGTCTTGGGCAAGACACACTCTCTCAGCCTTAGCAAAACCCTAGGCGAAGGCAAACCTCCCTCTGAAGAAATCTGGCCAGGACAATTGTCATAGTTTTGCCTCAGGATCTCCCCAGATTGAAAATGACATGAAGGCTCTTTCTACACAGGCAGGAAAATGTGGATTAATGCCACATTTTCCTGCCTGTATAAACAGGACCACTACAGTACAGAGCTAGTCCAGGTCAAAACTGGATTATCTTTGCATAGCTCCTTCTGGCATCCTGGGATTTGTAGTTTGATGCTGCATCAGCACACTTTGGCAGAGAAGGCTGTGACACCTGGTAAAACTACAAACCCCAGAACTGTATCTGAAAGAGCTTTGCAAGGGAGCTATGCAAAGGAATCTTTCAGCTGTCCTTGAAATATTCAATGTTCAATTTAAATATATTAGAATACGAGCCCAGATGTAATTTCTGAAATTGTTAGCAAAGGCTATTATTACTCCAAGGAAAAAACTCACCCACTTGCCTTCTCCCCTTGTGTTTTCAGACGTCCCAGTCTCCAACAAGATTCGAAAGATTTGGTTTGCCTATTTTGGCACAGGGATTCGGATTCGTGAATCTTGAATCCTTCCCCAGGATTTGAGGATTCACGGATTTGGTTGGCCCATCCCTATTTAAAACCAAGGAGGAAGTCCCGTGGTAACTTTTTTCCCTTTCTTTTCAAGTATCTCTCCATTGCGTTCGTAAAAGCAAAGCTCTCCCATGATAGCCTATGCACTTTAAAATATAATAAGTCGTTCAAATTAAAAAAAAAACTGTTCAAATTTTTTTCTATTAACATTTAACAGATGAGGATAAGGCTCCCATAAAAAAACTGATTTTAAAAATTGTACAAAGAGAGTTTTTCAGCCAGCAGCAATGAAAATCTTTGAATCAGAGGTAGGCAAAGGTTGGTGATGGGGCTTTATGGGCACCTCCCTGGCTGTTTTTACAGCCCTGAGCTTCTCCGGGCACCCCTTAATACCCTCTTGTCTGTGATGTGGACTCGAGTCCATCGACTCAGACACGAGTCGGACTCAAGTCACTTCAGTGACTTGACTCGGCAAAAATTACGCACGGACTTGACACGACTTGCATATTTTTAGGGACTGGCTTGCTGCCCTTGGTTCCGTCACATAACACACTCATCCGGAAACCTTACCGCTTACCGGTCACGTGGCAGTCTGTCTCAACAGTGGCGGAGCTTGGAGTGTGGGAAGGGGGGCGGGAGGAGGCGGGGCTACAATGCAAGGGGGTGTGGGCACTGGGTGCGGGGGCATGGCCAGGGCAAGCGGGAGTGTGGCTATGGGCCGGGATGCCCCAAAAACATTGCCGCCAGGGGCAAATCGCCTCCCGGCCCCCACGTCCCTACGCGAGAGTGTCTCAAGCCCAAAGTGTGGACACATTTCTCAGAGGAAACAGCAAATGGGCTTCAGGTGGGCTTCAGGTCTGCTCAGCAGCCTGTCCCTTCTATATATAGGAGCAGTTTTCTAAAACTTTTCCTAAGAGCAGAAGGCAAGACTCGTGTCCAGAGGGCAAGGCACATGTCTCAGAGGGGAACAGAAAATGTGTCAGGCAATGGGCTTGAGGAGAAAATGTCCTTCCTTCAAGCTTCAGTAATGGGGAATAAGAAGGATCCTATTCCTCACGTCTGAAGCTGCAGATGGCAAAATCACAAAAGTAAAGGACCAACTCTACTTAAATTGTTAAAAGTGACTTTCGACTCTGTCCAGAAATTCTGGAATACAGGTTGAGGTATAAAGTTGGCTACCTGACTTGAGACTTGACTTGATATTTGACTTGAAAGTGTCTTCAAGGACTTGAGACTCGAAGGTGAAGACTTGAGACTTGGAATAAAAGACTTAAATACATCATTGCCTCTTGTTGGCCAAAGAAAGAATGAAGGTGAATTTGTTTTTCTGGAAGTCTCAAGGAGCTGCAAATCGCCTAGTAGATAGGTCACAGGAGCATCCGGCATTGTTGAACATTGAAAAAACAAGCAAACCTGCTTTTCAAAATAAGCGGCAGCTATACTTCCGCTTTTGGTGGCAAGGGGGGTTTCTTAGCAATCCATGTGATCCTCACAGATACCCAGGAGCACAAAAAGGAAACCCACAAGAGTGCCCTAGTAGTAGTGGTGGTAATCGTAATAACAATAACTACAAGAACAGACTTCTGTTTCCAAATGCTCTGCATTATTTTTAATTACAGGTTTTAAATTGTTTTATTACAGTTAATAGTTTAATTCTGTTTTAATGTTGATCTTTGGTATGCTTTTAGCAGACAAACGGCAACCAAGGAAGGGCAAAATGGGAGAATTGTCCCTCCCACTAAAATTTTCCTCCAGTCCCCAAATTTATAGCACTGCAGAGTATAATAGTAATAGTAATAATAATAATAATAATAATAATAATTCCTTTTTTCCAATCTGAACTCAGAAGTCGGTAGATGTCCATTCCCTAGAAGTGAAAGGATCACGAAGACTAACTAGATTAATAACCTTGGCTCCATCCTGTGTTTTTTTTTTAACATCTAGGTAAGGAAGATAGCTTCCTTCTTGATTTGCAATGGTTAATTACATGCCTTGTTTAAGATTATAGACTCTGTGAAGTAAGCAAACACCTAAGTTCCTGTTAGTTGAATTATCACATACTCTCTGAAAATTATAGACAGATGGCGAGAGTTTGGAAATATTGATAGATGCCAGATAGATTGGATGTTATTATCTGAATGTTTACGAGGAAACCCGTCCATTTAGCATATACCATATTTGCCGGCGTATAAGATGCATTGGCGTATAAGACCATTTCCAAACAGTATTTTTTGGGGGAAAAGTGAATCTTATAAGCCAGCAAATACTGTATGAGGTGGGTGCTGAGAAATGTGTTTTGTCTCACTGTGGACTTCCGCAAAGTGTGTACCTATTTCTGCTGCAGAAATAAACCTTAAGCTCCTTACTCAGGTTGTTTTGCTAATCTGGACCCTCTCCTGGGCAACAAATTTCACTCTTGTGACAGTGAGACATTGAGAAAAGTCCACAGCTAGAACAATTTTTGCTTTGTTAGCACCCCGCTGGGCACTTAGCCTTCCTCCTTTTCTTTGAACGTCCAAGTGGTTATTTCCCAATTCTCGAGTGAATTTTTAACATACTACAGTACTAGAAAAGGTTGGCGACTGAAGGAAATTTCACTTAGAGTGGCAGAATTCTTATTTGTGAAATTCTTATTTGTGCCCCCCACTCCAATATTGCTATACCCCTGGCTTTTAGTTATATTGTACTCATTTTAATTCGGAGGTTGCCTTGAGTCTGAGTTTTGGCGAAAAGGTGGATATTTTGGCAAACTTGAAACAAAAGCTTGCTTTTCTTTCCTTCCCTTCCTATATTTGTGCAACCAATTTGAATGAAATGGTCATAATACAGGCTGAATATCCCTCATGTTCCAAGATTCTACGCTTTTGGAAAGCGGAACCCAATCTTCTTTCTGCAGGGAGCAAGAAGGATTGCTTGGGACCCCGTGCCCTGCTTGCAAAGTGTTGGCTTGGTGCCTTTTTCCCCACCCCTCCCAGTTCATTTGGGACCGCATATCCCAACAACGAAAGAGAAAACATCAGCTATCAGTTATGACCTTAAGAAGAAGTCAGAAAATCCTAATGCTTATAATGGTCGGCTCACCGGTTTCAAGAGCCAATATGGTTTTCCTAATGTTGAGCTGCGTGGCGAAGCTTCGAGGGCTGGTGAGAAAGTACAAAGGCGTTCCTTCCTATAATGAAGAAATTAACTGAAGAAGAAGGCAACTTAGATCAGATTTTTAAAAAAATACTCAAATATTTATTTAAATACTCAAATCCATATTTATACATGCAAATATTTATTTATTAAAGGCTTCTGGAGACTAGGGCCATTTCCACACTACAGTGTCGTAGTGCTATTATTCTACATTCGACATCCTATGGAATTCTGGGGTTTGTAGTTTCCTGAGGCCAGAGAGCTCTCTGGCTGGGAATTCTTTTTTATTATTATTATTTCTATATTAAAAATATAACAAATAAAATACATAATCAATAAATAATAGTAATATTTATAGGAACTAATTATACAATTGTACGTATTTTCATAGCAGTCCTCTGTTCCTTCCTAGGACGTAGGAGTATTTACGAATATAATTTAACCATACTTCCAAAAAAAGAAAAACTCTAATTAAATTCTTTGTTCCTGATATAATCTATTAAATTGATGAAACAGGTTATAGTGGAAATGTGTGCCATCCAGAACATACATTTTCCAGAGTTTGGTTTCAAAGTTGCAAAGATATATTGACTGTGCTATTTGAATCAAACACTGCAAACCTATGTGCTTTAAAAGGGAACTTAAAGTCAACTCTAAGTGTGCATTTTAGATAAAGTAAGAAAGGATGGATAACTGGGCATTTTTTCCTATATTTTAATTGATTTTTTTGAAGACGTTTTTAGAAAATACTGCAAAAAGAAGAATATGATTTTTTTTATTCGTAACTCTGCTTAAACCTTTTTATGCAACAATATCAGAAATATGTTAAAATTGAACAATTATTGAAATATTAATAATTGTAATCCAGAAAGGAAAGGAAGAAGAGGTAACATTGCATGTAAACATTGCAGAGATAATTGTCTGTTTTATTTGATGAAACTTCAATAAAATTATATAAAAAAAATTGAACAATCATCAGTACAGTACCTAAGTATAACTAGAATATTATACATATAATTGAATGATGCACAACAGACCAGTAAAAAACAAATACAAAACAATAAAAAACGAGTAGGGGAGAAAAGGACATTTCATGTCTAAAAAGAAAAAAAACATACACACACGTACACAAATATCTTCCCTTATTTAAACTCTTGGACACAATGAAAGAGAGAATGTGAGTTATGTTGAAAGATTTAAATATATGTGGCGGGAGTGCAAGAGGGCAAAGGAGTACTAGGTGAGAATTCATAATTTAGTTCAAAATATTTTGGAAATCGATTTGAAATTTAGTCCAGAGCTACACCTGTTGAATATGTTTGTGGCACCCAATCTAAAATATCAAAAGCAATATGGAAGAATTCTATTATATATGGTGACGGCTGCAAGAATTGTATACGCCTTCAGTTGGAAAAATCAAGAGGTACCTTCACAAGACCAGTGGATACTGAAGTTATATGAGAAGTTCCAAATGGATGTGTTGACTGCTTTAATGGACAAAAAGACTGATAAGGACAAAGTTGAAAGAGAATGGTCCTTAGTGGCCAAAACATGGAAAAGATTGGAAAGAGCTTTATATAGAATGAGATGTTTATATTATATATACTGTTTGTCATTGATGTATGTGATACTCGTTTACCTTATGGTTGTTTTTCCCTTTATTTGTCTGAATAAATAAAAATTTTTAAAAAAAGAAAGATTTAAATATACAATTATTAGTTTTAGTGAACATAAAGGAGATAGAGAAAGTGAATATAAGGTAAAGTTCGTAACAATAGTTGTAAGAGAAATGTTAAATCAATGTGAGTAGATTCTGGTGATGACCATTGACAGAAGAAATATATGGAATTAATGACTTAAAAACTTTGAGTTATAAGAAACCTTTTAAGTAGCTCTAAGAAGAATATGAAGTTTAAAATTCTCCTGTTTTTGGAGTCATCCACCCATCATGCTGAGCTTTCCCTACACTTCAAAGTGACATTTTTTATCACTGAATACAACCTCTCGTTTTCAACCTATGCGTCAGGAGGGCTTTATCAGTTTTTACGCCTATTCTTTACAGTGCACATTTGCAAAGGGGCTCGCAGCCGCAGAAGGTGACACGGCAAGTGTGTGTGAATTTTGGAAGAATTTTGACCTAATGTGATATATGCTGCTAAACTTCAGACCACAGCATCAAAGTTCAGGAAATCCAGTAACTTTCTTGAGGACAGAAGTAAGCACTGTATTTGTATACATGGCGACAACGTGAGGACTGAAAGGCAGCTACATTTGCTCTTGCAATAGCAATATTGCAATACCTGATCAGCTCAACTGACAAGCTAGAGGGTGTCCAGAGGAGGGCGACCAAAGTGTGGAAGATCTAGAAGCCATGAAGCCCTATGAGGAATGGTTTAGAGAGCTGAGGGTGTTTAGTCTTCAGAAGAGAAGGTGAAGAGGGGACATGGTAGCCATGTTTAAATATTTGAAGGGATGTCATGTCGAAGAGGGAATGGGCTTCTTTTCTGCTGCTCCAGAGACTAGGACAAGGAGTAATGGATTTAGGCTGCAGGAAAGGAGATTCCACCTGAACCTCAGCAAGAATTCCTGACGGTCAGGGCTGTCCAGCAGTGGAACCTACTGCTGCCTCCATGGAATATAGTGGAATCTCTTCCTTCTTTGGAGATTTTTAAGCAGAAGCTGGATGGCCGTCTGTCAAAGGGAGTGCTTCCATGTGTGTTCCTGCATGGCACAAAGGGGTTGGACTGGATGGTCCCTGGGGTCTCTTCCAACTCTGTGATTCTAGGATTCCTCCCTCCTCCTCCTCCTCTAATATTCTGAATGAAGAATGCTGTTTTCTGAAGCTCTTGTGACGGATGCTGGAGGCTGCAGGGACTCTTTCTTCCAATCCTCCAACCCATCTTTTTGTTTTCAAGGTGGAAACCGTGGCAAGGTCAAGCTATGAGTCAGGTGGAGCTGATCTGGGGCGCCTTCTCCTTGATGCTTTTGGGAGCACTTGTCAGCATGTGCATGAAATGCCGAAATGCCGGTAAGGCTTTTAACCCCTCTCCCCAACACATACACACTTGACTAGCTTCTTTTGCATGTCGGGGTTATGGAGTTGTGTGCATACAGACGTTAGCCATTATGATTAGGGAGCAACGACACCAGTGGCTATAGAAAACTGGCGTTTTGCTGCAAGAAATCCATTAGAGGTAGGAAAGCTCTGTGAGGTTGCTCAGCCAACCTAGGCTAAGCAGGGACGAGAGAAAACCCAGGACTAAGCTACTTTCACCTTTGTGGCAGGGACATAATAAAAAGAAAGTGGAGAGGAGAAGGGGAATGATCCCTAAGCATATCAGTCTTTATCTCAAAGAGGTTAGGATAGGAAAAGACCTCAGGCCACTGAAACATTACTTTGCCCTGTCATTGTTACTCTTTCTAACTCTAAATTTCAAAGAGTAATATCTCTAAATTTAAAATGCTGGGCGTTGTTGCACGTCCAGCACAAAAGTGGATACTTCAAATACCGTCTGTGTGTTTGTAGAGATAAGATCCAACAATACACTCCTCTACGCAGCCCCCATTGCACTGGGGCTTTCTTCCTTGCTGCCTCTTCCTGCCACTCTCGGGGGCAGCAAAAACTTGCTCCATGGGATTCCACAGAACCCTGGGGCAAGCTCCAGGGAGTCGGACTCAGTGGATATGAGAACCTTGCGGCAGAGAGGATGGAGAGACTTTGGGAAGAGATCCAAGATCAGGGGAACGCGTGCTCACCCAGTCGCGTAGGTTGGGGGTGGGCGGGGTGGTGGTTTGCCCTGGGCAGCGGTGTTTTTGGGGCGTCCCAGCGGGCACGTGCCCTGGCCGCGCCCCATGCACAGTGGCCACGTCCCTTGCGCCGTAGCCCTGCCCCCCTCCACACACTCCAAGCTCCACCACTGTGCTCATGTTGAGAAAGTTACTATTCTTCATTCAGTTTTGTCATTCTATAAAGCTCTATATGGATTAGGTCCAGACCATTTGGAAAACTGTATCCCCTTATATGAACCTGCTAAAGCCCTAAGATCTGTGGAGGAAGCCTTTCTCTCGGTCTCTCCACCGTCCCAGACTCGGCTGGTGAAGACACGGGACAGAGCCTTCACGGTGGCTGCTCCCACCCTGTGGAACTCCCTTCCGCAGGACACTAGGCTGGCCCCTTCCCTGCTTTTCTTTGTAAGCAAACAAAAAGACATTTATTTTTAAGCAGGCCTTTAATGGGTGAGCAGAGGCGTATTTTACTTATTTATTAGCTGTTTTTTAAATGTATAGTTAGTTTTACAGTTTTATATGTTTTTTTAATGTCACGCGTTTTAGATGTTTTTAACTTTTTTGGAAGCTGCCTTGGGTCCCTCTTTGGGAGAAAAGGTGGCATATAAATTCAATAAATACGTACATAAGTAAAAATAAAAGGGTGATGACTTTGCTCAGCCCCACTACTGTTGCAAACTTCCTCTTTTGGAGCTGTCTTTCCTTTTGTTTTCCCAGCCACCGCCCCCAGCTTTTAATCATGCTTTGTTATTGTTTTTACTCTGCCTTCTGGGTGATCTTGTGTTTCTTTTGTCATCCCTGCCTGTAGAGAATAAGCAGAAGTCCAGCTTGGACAGTCAGAGGAATCAGTAAGTAACTCATCACTGCCTTTACTCCATTTTTCAGTAGATGCCCTTTTGAGCCCTAATATTAAGGAATTAATGATTTGGTTCCTGGTGCCTTGAGATACTGCCTTTGCTGATCCCAATTTGGAGAGAAACTTTCAAGGCTCTAGTGATGTTCCTGCCTCTTAAAAGCAATTGTGGCATTCTAGGGTTTGTAGTTTCCTGAGGCCCAAGGGCTCTCCGGATGAGAATTCTCCCTAAACCGCAAACGCCAGGAGCCCACAGGGCGTTGAAAGAGGAATAAGAACACTATAACAGCGTGGTGTGGAAAGGCCCATAGAAAGGTTTTGGCAGTGAAAGAGGCACAAAAGCAGACGCCCCATTCATTCTTCCTTATGAAAAAAATCAGTTTTGTCAATGGTGCTCTTTTGGGATTCGTATTTGACAGGGCCAGCAGTGCCAAAGGTTTTGGGGATCAAATATAATCTGTGAGCCGCTAGTCGGCCCATCACGATTTAGACCAGTGGTTCTCAACCTGTGGGTCCCCAGATGTTTGTGGACTTCAGCTCCCAGAAGCCCCAGCCGCTATGGTCAATGCTCAGGGCTTCTGGGAGCTGAAGTCCAAAAGCATCTGGGGACCTACAGGTTGAGAACCACTGATTTAGACGATAAGAGTCTAACCTACTCTCTCTCAAAAGCCCTGCCATTTTCTCCCAGGTGTCTTGCGGCTGACTATATAACTGCAACTGTGAGAGAGAGGAACTCGGTGCAAGCTCAGAGACAACCCCTCCCTCTGAGAAACAAAGACCAGCAGAGATTTGAGAGGACACATTCCTACGCCAGTAAGTGTGCTCTTTGATAGAAAAAGAAAAACAAATTCCCACTGTTTGCCATGGTGAAAGAAGGGGGGTGCAGATGACCACTCTGCCAGGCAGCCATTTTTCTAAGGTCTTACCGCAATATGCGATTAAAATGCTACACATCTGTGCCCAGCGTGTCTTAAAATCCTTGGCCTGGAGACGGAGAATGAAAAGGAGAGCTACGTGTTCTCATCTGATCCGATCTTTTTATTTGTTTTTGAACAGGTTTGGATGAATTTTGCAGAAAACCATGGTAAAAATCATAAACTGGACTGGTTAAGAAAAAGGAAAAGACTGAAAATTCTGTTAAAAGTGTAACCTGAGCATGCAAAACATGCACCTAAGAAAGAGAGAAAAATAGAAAGAGAGAAAGAGAGAGGTTCCTTTACATACAGGATGCTGGTAGAGACCAATATGTGCAAAGTGAATATGCCTAGCTGTTCCCTCATTGCGCATCACACATTATTCAAGGCCATTTTTGCCCTACTTTGTTAAAGTGTTATTATTCCACTTCCAACCTCCTGTGGAGTTCTGGGCTTTGTAGTTTACTGAGGCCCAAGGGTTCTCTGGCTGAGAATTCTAAAGGCCCCTCCCTAAACTGCAAACCCCAGGATATTCCATAGGATGCTGGAAGTGGAATCATAGCACTGTAACAGTGTAGTGCGGAAATAGCCTAGGTTCACTGTGCATCTGAAATGATTCCATATGTTCCCACCACCATCTGGACGCATATGCTCTGCATTGGCCACTCCAGATGTGTAGGGCAAGCTTCGCCTACCTTTGTCACTCACATGTTTCTGGTTGCGGTGTCACAGGGGAAGCAATAAAACCCAACCTGTAATCCGAACTGCCTACGCCTGACTGCCACAGCCACTGACCCTCAACCTACCAGAGCATGGAAAGTTATCTTTCTTTTTTTGGACAACAACTCCCAGCAGTGACAATTGGTGACCCTCAAGTCCATGGTGTGGTGAACCCATTGCTCTTTTTTTCTAGACTTTATAAGACAATGGTTCTTAACATTTTCTTTACCAGGTACTCCCTTTAAATATCTCTTTTTGCCATGGGCCCCCAAGACTTAAGATTTAAAACTGTTGGGAGTTAGAGTTTCCCCGGGGTTTTAGCCATTTGGTGGAAATTCTATGAAAGCTAAAACTGTTAGGAATCAGCCTTCCTTTAGCAGAGTTGCAGAAAAAGCATGCCCCAATTTCCGCGTGACTTCCCTGAACTGAGACTGACTTAGAAAGCAAAACAAGGCAGGCAGTTTCAGGTTCCAAACTCATAAAAAGTTTACCAACGACTCATGTACATTGGGGAGACTAGATCCTAACTAGCTGACAAAAAGATTAGGTAAGAAAGTAGCTTCATTCTTAACTCACCATCTTCTTGGTGGAGAGGTGAAACGTGATCAGAGGGAAGGAGATAGAAGCAAAATGGCAAAATGAGAAAAGAGAGAGAAGCATGTTCTTTTATGTAAAGCCAATGACCCCAGGGTTTATCCTGGCTGTCGTGGTCTGGTCACCTGGATACCATAGCCATGCATTTAGATGACACAAAGAGCAACACTGCGGCTTTAGTTGAGACGACAAAAGGCACAGGGAAAAGAAACTAAGCTAGCTGAGCCCCATATGCCCTAGAACAAGAGGCAGGAGAGAGAATGCCAGAATTTTCCAACAGTAGCCCTAAAGTGCATCAAATATTTATTTAAAATTGCTTGTTAAGCGTCTTCCGCCTGGGAGATAAGGGAGAAATAAGTAAATGCACACTTCCCTGAGAGGCACCGCAGGGAGAGAGAAGACTTTTTGCCTGCTTCTTCCCCCGGTTTTATGGGTGGGGTGGATTGAACAGCAACATGTAGGCCTGGCCAGTCTACCCGCCTGCCTTCCTGCTCGCCTTTGCTTGGGTCCTGTCAGGTGGATGCTCTCTTGTGAAGAAGGCACAGGCTTCAAGGCTTTGCGGATTCCCTGTTTCGTGGTCCCTCCGAGCGTCTGCGGACCCCAGGTTAAGAACCACTGTTATAGGACCTATCCAAGGTGCTAGACCTGTTTTGGGGAAGTGTTCAGCACCATGGATATTTTGTTTCACAGGAAAACCTAGCAGAGATTCACAAACACACTGACAGGATTCTGGGAGTTGTAGTTCCAAAAAAAAAAATCTCTCCCAAGCTTTGCTGACTCCACAGCATTGCTGGTGGGATCGGTTGAGGGATGGAGCCAAAGCTGAACTAGCAAAGAAGGGATACATGCCTGCAGTGACCGTAATCATGAATATAAAACATCTGTTCTGTTTACTAATAGCTATGAAGCTGTTCCAGCTTTAATTAATATGATTTACAATTGCATTTAAATGAATTCTCGTGTCTATTGCAGCAGCAGAAGTAGCGTTTCTGTCATAGTTAGTGCCTTTTGAATCCTTTTTTCTGCAAACAAACCATTGTGCATTGTTTGTTGATTTTATTGTGTGTGTGTGTGTGTGTGTGTGTATTTCTTGCAGCATCAAGACAAGATCATCTTAAAAGGCCATACAACGTGCCAGGATCAAGGTAGGCTGGCGATGGAGATGGATCACACGAGTGTGGTTGGTGTGTCAGTGTGCGTGTGTGTACTATACACCAGAAGTGTATTCCTTTGTTTTCCTGTCTTTTCCTTCCTCTTAAAAAAAAAGAAAAGAAAAAAAGAGTGTAAGCCTTTGACAGGTTATTTATTGGTAAAATGCCATGTGCACTGTTGGCACTGTATGAACAAATAAATAATGTGATGTCACTTCCAGCCCCAAATTTCCCCTCTGCTAGGGGGTGGGTGGGTGGGAGGGAAAGTGGAAATGCTGCATTTACAAGCAGTTTTATTGCAAAAATAAAAATGGCCCAAATTGCCCCATATTTTTAAGTGGGGGGATCAGGAGCCTATGGGGGATACCAGAGAGTTTTGGGGACAAAAGTGGGGTTCAGGGGCTACATGGGGCCCCTGGGCCACACTTCCCCAGTTTCTGGCTTATACAGTTGTGTGTATCTTTGCGGGTAGATTTCTTCAAAGGAGGTTTGTCACTGCCTTCCTCTGAGGCTGAGAGAGTGTGCCACGCCCATGGTCGCCCAAGTGAGCACTCATAGTGGAACGGGCATTTAAACCCTGGTCTCCTGGAAGCCTCCAGGAGATTAAAGATTAAAGCTTCCAAGATTAAAGCAGATTAAAGCTTCCAAGTGGTCCCTAGGAGGTACAAAACATTTTTGCTGACTTATGCAAGGCTCAGCTGACCTTTCACATGGGCCATTTTTTTAAAAAAAGTTTTCAATAAAACATTTACTGAAACATATTGAACTGATCTTCGTTTTCATGGTGTGGGACCCTATCCCTGTTCTTTCCTTGTTCTTCCTTTCTTCAGAGCCAAAGCTTCTGTTGGAGAAGTAACACTGAGGCCGTTTCCGTACTAGAGTGTTATAGTGGTATTATTCCACTTTTAACATCCTATGGAATCCTGGGGTTTGCCTTTGAGGCCCCTCCCTAAACTGCAAAGCCCAGGATTCCATAGGATGTTGAAAGTGGAATAAAAGCACTATAACAACCTAGTGTGGAAATGGCCCTAGAAATACATATACTTCATTAACTGAGGTATACCTGTTGTTCTGCTCCTCAATCCATCCTTCTGGTGTCTTATTTTTCCTTTTTCTTTTTAGGAACAGCAATGAACATCTCTCTGTAGCAAGTCACCTTGGTAAGTATTTTCACACCATTTCATATCACTTAAAAATCTGATCTCATATTCCGTATGTAAATATAGGCTTAAATTTCTCACTTTGTTGTTGTGTGCCTTCAAGTTGTTTCTGACTTAATGGAACCCTAAGACAAACCTATCACGGGGCTTTCTGGGGCTGAGAATGTGTGACGTACCAAGGTTTCCATGGCCAAGCCGGGAATCAAACCCAATTTCTCACTTAATAGAAATTAAATTTAAAAGTGTGTTAAGTCTGACTGTGTTGTGGCATTTCCTGGATCAGGCGATGACGATTCCCATTTTACAGACCATTAACTGAGACTGTGGGTGAACCCAGCTCAGCCAAGGCCTGCCTTTCTGTCACCAGAGGCACATAAACTGAGACCAAAAGGCCATCTTTCAGGGATTCTGTAGCGACAGGAAGATTCCTACATTGAACTACAATTCCTATATCTGGTTTTGGACTAGATCGGTGATTCTTGGCCTTAGTACTGGCATTCTGCCTGTGTTGGAAAAATTCCAGCATTCTCTCTCCTCCACCTTCTTGTTTTAGGGCAAGTGGGGCTTAGATAGCATAGGGTTTCTTTCCTTTTGCATGCCAAAGCCTTTTCATTTCTCACCTAAAGCCTCACCATTTGCCTTTGCGTCATTTAAATGCATGGTTATGAATACCTTTGGTGTCCAGATGACCAGACCATGTAACCAAGGACAGTTCCTAGGGTCATCAGTCTTATAAAAGACCCCCCGTTCTCTCAGACCTCTCACTCTTCTTCTCCATTTTCTTCCTTTTCTACCACCATGCTACCTACCATGCTTTGCAACTTCATCAAGAAGATGGTGAGTTAAGAGCGAAGCCACTGTCTTACCTGATCTATTCATTAGCTGCTTAGGATGTGGGTTCCCAAGTGCATATGTAAATGCAAAAGCCATTAGTAAACTTTTTCTAAGTTCGTAACCTGAAACTTCCTGCCTTGTTTTGCTTTCTAAGTCAGTCTCAGTTCAGGGAAGCCTCACAGAAATTGGGGCATGCTTTTTCTGCTATTCTGCTAAAAGAAGGCTGATTCCTAACAGTTTTATCTTGCATGGAATTTCCCCAAAGGGGCTAACACCCTGGGATACTCTAACTCCCAACAGCCTGGACCTTCTTGAAGGCTGAAGTCCAAAGCAGCTGGAGGGCCTAGCAAGAGTTACTTGACTAGATGATCTCTCAGGTCTCTTCCAACTTAAAAAAAAATTGCAATCAAGAATTGATTGAGTTTCTGAATTGGAAATTTCCCTGCTATGCTGTGTGTGTATGTGTGGGGGGCAACTTAGTTCATAGGGGCCATCTAGAGCATCCCCTTGCCCTGAGGAAATACACTAAATAAAACTAAAGTGAACTCCTGTTTAAAGACCTCCAAAAAAGGAGAACGTGCCACCTTCTGCGGCAATCTGTTCCACTGTTGAGCTTTTACTGTCAGGAAGTTCTTTGCCATGTTTGGGTGGGATCTTTTTTCTTGTAGTCTGAAGCCACCGGTTCTTGTCCTAGTTGATGAACTCTTGGAAAATAGCCTGTCTTAAAGATCCGTGTTCCAATTCAAGCTAAGTGTGTGTGCTCACCATCAGTGTCACGTGCTAGCAACTCTTTTACTCTCAGGAAAACATGCAGGGTGTTTCATCCATGTTTAATGAGGTGTATGAGGCACAGTATATAATGGTTGCTGAAGCAAACATTCTACAATACACACTTGGTTATGTAGTGATGCACACTTTTATGCACACGCAATTCTCACTGGTGGATTCTCAGAGTCTTCCGCTTTCCCAGACTCTCAGCCGTTCTCATGGGACCTTGTTTGTTCCCACGCTTTGATCTTGCCAATGCCCCCCAAACTTTCTCAGGTTTCCTTATCAGCACCCAAGTGGTTTCTTAGTGCATGTTCAGTGTTTCTCTATCTCAGTTCTCTGTGTTTCAATCTGACCGGATGCCTTGGGGTCGGCATCTCTCAAACTGCCCTATCATAGAATCGTAGAGCTGGAAGACACCACAATGGCCATCAAGTCCAACCTCCTTCTGCCGTGCTGGAAGACACACTCAAAGCACCCTCAGCAAATGGCCATCGAGACACTGTTTAAAAACTTCCAAAGAAGGAGACTCCACCACACTCCCAGGCAGCAAATTCCACTGTCAAATGGCTCTGACCATCAGGAAGTTCTTCCTCAGGTTAAGGTGGAATCTCCTTTCCTGTAGTTTGAATGCTGTTTGAAGAACGATACCCTCCTTGATTCCTCTCCACTAGAATGAGATCTAACTCCACTTTTCTGATCGTCTAATTAGCAATATATATATATATATATATAGGCAGATATGTTTAATTGGCATAAAATAGAAATCACATACAATGACTAGCTAAGGCCATGTGGAAGAGGACTGACTGTTAAAACGGGTCAGAGGTGACCTCAGAACATGGCTGAGCTCAGCTTAATGGCCCTTGCAAGCAAGAACAAAAGGAATCTCTGGAGAAGAGCAAAACCCCCTGTGTTTTGCATACCCTCTGGAAAACCAAGCCAGAAAAACTGACCACCCACTTAATTTGACTCCCAATTGTTGGAAACTTCAAAGAAAGAGTTTTTGGTTGATTGATAATTTTGAGTCAGGAGAACAGGAAGATTTCAAACAAATCCTCACACCTGTCCTTTTCCTGATCCCTGATTATTTGTTTTTTCCCATGAACAGGGTCTGCCCCCACCCCAACCCCCAGGCATGCATGCCTATATTTACGTTCCTTGTTTGGGGCTTTAGCTAGCTTTCTGTCTCTCTCTTCCTTTTGCTGGCTGGCCATCTCTCTCTCTCTCTTTGTTTTACCGAGCTATGTTGTGTTTTCCTGAAACAGCAGCCTTCAAGATCAGGTGTAGTATATTTGTTTTTTGTCCCTGCAAAAACTCCCTTCCCTTTCTTAAGATTTTCAAACTCAGTAGTCCTTGTGTGAGTGAATGCTTCGTGTGCGTGCGTGAGTACTTTTGCCAATTTTACCAAATAAAAGACCATTTAAAAGGACACTTTTCTTTCTTTCTTTCTCATGCAGTTTGACCCTGTAGACATAGGATAAAAGCTCTCACAAGGTGCCCTGCCCTTCGCTTTGCTGAAAGCAGTGCTCTGCTCATTTCCCCAAACTTTTATAAAAGTTATCAAAGAAACCAGGGTAACAGAGATGCCTCAACACTTTCCTTTGATATACAATGCATTGCTACACACAATCATAGTCTAGGTTCTATTACCGTCACAAAGTACCCTAAAGCTAATATGTCGGGAGATTGATTTACAGTACCTAGCACAAAATCCTCCCAGTAACCGCTGCGCTCTGAACAAGACGTGTCCCAGAGGCAAGCATTAAGCACACAGCAGAGTATCAAAACAGCAGCAAGCGTGAGCAGCAGCAGAGTGTAACCTAAAGCATCAGCTCTGACCCCACTCTACCCACTGGTTAGTAACTCTAACACACAGAGTTGTCATCCAAAATACCTGGAGGCTTTAATCTTCAAGTTGCAATATATACGCATCTGTACAATCAGGATACGCAGATCCTCAGTCATAGGTTCAGCATCACAGACACATCAGGCAGAAGTTCGCTCGGACGGAGGTTCGGTGTCAGAGAGTCGGAGCGAATAGTCAGAGAAAATCAGAGAGAGATAGTCTGAGCTCCCCTCTTTTATGCACACCTGCTGATAGCTCATCAGCTAGGGACAATGGCTGATGCAACCCCTTGCCATGATTTCACATTACCGTTGTAATTGAAAGAGTTGACAAGACTCTTAAAACAATTTAATACAGGATCGGCTGAAGCATCAGATGTTTATTAAAAGAAAAATACTTCTCTGCAGAGCCAGGTGTCTCTCAGAGGGAGAAGACACCCCCACCATGGAATAGCTCACATTTTATCCCCCTGCCTGGCGCAGGTTTCCCTCCCCTTGGACAGGACCCAAAGGTTACAGCTGCCCCTTCACTAAACAACGGCAACTTTCTGTTATCAACTTGGTTTACTCCTTACAGCCTTGTTGTCCTTCAGACTTGCGGGTGCCTCCCAAGAGAGGAGGACACCTCATCATTATCTATCTGGTTCTCTGCACCTGGAGATTCAAGGTCTTCCTTCACTCAGCTGCCAGCTCTAAAAATCTGTTTTTTAAAAAGCATGTTAACCCTTTAACAGAACAAAATAGCAGGCTGTTCACCTAAATGAGGGCTTTGCTGACACTACTATCTAAAATCTTCCTTCTTATAAGCATGTCTAAAATGTGCTATGCTTACAAGCTAATACGTATATGTTAGTAATACATGTTAATAATACTGCAGAAACTAAAATATATTTTATTTCTCTCACCATGACTCAGCCTTACTGTCCCCATCATGACTTGCCAAGTCATTCCTCAGGTGTATCCCACATGCTCATCAAATATATTTTCAACTGGGGCAAATGTCACAGCATTTCTATCCAACAATCATTTGACAATTGCTATCATGTCTAAGTAAACAGAGCTGTACCTTCGTGGCAAGGCTGAACACACACTTACAACAATTATTCAGACTGTACCTGCTGTATAGCATATGGTGGTAACCCAAGCCTTTGGCTGTACCAAGATGAAAACTCACTACAACAATGTTTTTTATCAGCATGCAAAAATTGTGGCGGAGGGGTGGGGGCATGGCATAATCCATAAGCATTCCTCATCATGGCTGAGTCACATTATTAGTCCTTGCATGGGGCACAGCCAGCATGGCAATCAGAAGATCTCTGTCACAGACCCTGGGAGAGGAAGGTTAATGGAGGGAAAAGACCCCCACACATCGTTTCACTGACTCTGGTCTTTTCCCCCAGAGACCTGCGCTGGATCCAGGCATCAATATTTCGAGAAAGGTAAGTGTGCAATTTCAATGCTCCAAAGGTAACAAAGACAAAAGAGTCAAGTTGGTTGGTGGTTGAATTAGAGACAGGGATTTAGCCAGTCCTGGAGTCTGGGAGCTGTAATTCGAAAAGGTATCCATATGGTCTGGGGATTGGCTCAACGATACTGAGACGCAACTTCAAACAGCAAGGATTAAGATTTTTCAGTCTAATAAAATGAATTTCAACAGAGAGAAATGTAAGGTCCTACACTTAGGCAGAAAAAATGGAATGCACAAATATAGGATGGGGGACGCGTGGCTGGATAGCAGTACGTGTGAAACGGATCGAGGAGTCTTGGTGGACCACAGGCTGAACATGAGTCAGCAGTGTGATGCGGCAGCCAAGAAAGCCAATGTGATTCTTGGTTGCATCCATAGGAGTATGGTGTCTAGATTGAGAGAGGTACTGGTACCGCTCTACTCTGCTTTGGTGAGGCCTCATTTGGAATCCTGTGTCCATTTCTGGGCACTTCAATTCAAGAAGGATACTGACAAACTGGAACGTGTCCAGAGGAGGGCAACCAAAATGGTGAAAGGTCTGGAAGCCATGAAGCCCTCTGAGGAGCGGCTGAGGGAACCAGGGATCTTTAGTCTGCAGGAGAGAAGGTTAAGAGGGGACATGAGAGCCATGCTTAAATATTTGGAGGGATGTCATGTCGAGGAGGGAGCGGGAGATCTTAGAGTGGAGAAAAAGGACTTGGGCTTGATTTTCTGAACAAGAAATTGTGTGTGTGTTTGGTTGGCTTTGTGAAAGTGTTGTGACACAGTATGGACTTGGAATATACATGATACAACGTATAAGAGGATAGACAATCTAAAATTCAACACAGGGAGATGGCAGAAGAAAGGAACACCAAGGAGGCAGTGCACGCATCCCTGAGACATTACAATAGGGAGTTGGATGAGGTTGCATTTCCTACAATCAGTTCGTCTATAGAAAGACACCAGATCCCTCTTTTCATTTAATCGCTTCATGCCCAGCTTGTGTGTGTGTGCCTTCGAGTCCCCTTTTGAATTACGGCAACCCCATGAATTTTGTAGGGTCTTCTTAGGCAAGGAATACTCCAAGGTGGTTTGGCCTGTTGTTTCTTCTGAAATATCGTCTACGGCACCTAGCGTTTGTTGGCAGTCTCTTATCCTACTTGCTGGCTTACCTTCTTCCTTGAAAAGAGTACGGGCATATTCTTTCCCGCAACCTGTGTGAGAATTTTGTCCGTGTTTGCTTTTCCTCAATTCTTCTTTACTTTTAGTCCCTTCCTCCCTTCCTCCCTTCCTTCCTTCCTTCCTTCCTTCTTTCCTTCCTTCCTTCCTTCCTTCCGTCCTTCCTTCCTGATAGATCACCTACAGTGCAACTGAGATGTTAAAAGTCTGCTTGGCCTTGGCTGTTTCACATACAGCTGATCTGCACGATCTATAAACTAATGGGAGCTAAATTTTTCTTCCAGAGATGCAAACGGATCAGGATCCTGCTTATGTGTAAGTCCTTGGTAGCTTTAGGGCCCGAAGGAAACTCCTTTTGAAATACCGCTTCCCTGCTTTAGGCTTACGTTCTCTTTCTCAGATGATACATACAGAATCTTCTTACATTGAGGATGTATTAATGCTCTGTCAGGTTTTTAAAATCTTTTGCTTTTCTGGTACACAACTGGCCATTTCAAAATAGACGGGAGTCCCTGTATATGAAAAAAGGAAAGGGCTAACTAAAAATTTTGCCAGCTACATTTTTATGAGTGCCTCTCCAAACTTTTTCACAGCCATCACAAATTTATTATTATCAGGGATGAACTACTGATTTGTGGGTTGAGTGCTCATTCACTTAGAGGGCAATGGATGGGAAATTAATTGGCTGGCTTTACCTTCTACGAAATATGAATGAAGCCCGGGAGTGACTTCTGCATTTGCATCTATGGATATTAATTAACTTTCTGCCCCAAATCTGACTTCCACACAAGAGTGCAAAGGGCCTCCACGACCTGAATGTGACTGTTAGGGTTTTCCTATGTGTCCTTTGAACAATTGAGTGGGTCTATTCTAGCTGGAAATATCCAATAGGATTGAGGTCCATATCTCATCTCTGTATTTCTCTGTGTCACCTCCATACTTCTCAAATATCCGCAAGATTTCTACAAATCAGAAGTTTGTTTTTTTTAAATGAGATCCTGGAAAAAGTTCCATTATGGTATGACATCTCTCAAAATCCCCAGCCAGAGTGGCCGCTTCCCTTCCTTGCCTAGCGGATTCTGAGGGTTGTTGTCCAGAACGATTCCCCCCAAAATTCTGCTTTTATTGACTAAAATGTAAAATTCAGGATGGGAAATTTTTACCATGATACTCTCCTTGTCTCTTCCATTTCCCTCTTGTAGTGAGCCAGTCCCTGCCGATCATTTTTACAACTGCCAAAAATTTTTAGGAGCTTCAAATGGTAAGCTGTCAAGAGGCACATTTTGTTTTAATAGATCAAGTGAGATGTATCTTCAGCTGAATCGATTAGAGTCTGCTTTTGTCACACAGAGAGGAGAACAGGGATGGGTTGGCAGATAGAGAGATTCCATCTCACCCAACTTGGCACAGAGATATTACAGGGTAATTTGGTGGCAGTAGAGTGTTGCCGACACAGTCCAGTGGCACGTCCAAATTCCCGCCTGACCGCAGTAATCCACTGGATGATCTTGGGCAACTCGCACTTTCTCATAGGGATGAGACGAATCCAGAATTTTCTGAATCCAGATCCCTGGAAGGTTCTGGGAATCCACGAATCTCACGAATCTTCACTCTTTCGAATCCTGTTTTTAAAAAGCGTTTAAAAAGCAAGGGAAAGAAAGCACCTCTATTTAAAAGTGTTTTTGAAGCAGAATTTGACATCTTTGTTTAATGGAAAAAAAATTACATAATAGTTTTCACTTTCAGAAAAACTTTCAGGATCCCGGGATCGCCCTGGCACTGGTGGGAGAAGAGTGGCGGGTGCGGGATCGTGTTCCCGCAAGCTTCTACCACCCACCTGGGGCAGGATCCGGCCAGGGCAGGAGGGAAAAGGGTGGAGAGCGCGGGATCATGCTCTCCGCTACCTTCTCCTGCCTGCCACCGGCAGGATTTGAAAGATTTGGTTTGCCTATTTTGGCTGGGCGATTCAGATTCCTGAATCTCGAATCCTTGCCCAGGATTCAGGGATTCGGTTGGATCATCCCTACTTTCTCAGCTTCATAGGATGACAGTGGCAAACCCCTTCTAAATAGATCTTGCCAAGAAACCCAATGTTAGGGAAACTTTAGGGTCACCACAAGTCAGACATTACTTGGAGGCACAGAGCAGCGTTAGCCAGGCTGAGGAAACGTTGTTATGAGGAGCTCCAGGGCTGGATCAGACCAAAGACTTACTTAGTTCTGCCTCCCAAACTAGCCAAAGAGATTCCTCTGGGAAGGAGACAAGCAGGACAAATTTGTGCTCGGTCATGGCCCGTTGCTTGGCTATAAGAGATAAGGTTCCCATTGACACAGCCGTGTTCTAAAGGATAAATGTAGATAACACCTAGGAAACTGCCTGGTACTAAGTTCAAAACGTTTATGCATTTAGGTCAGTATTGTCTACATTGGCTGGCAGAAGCTCTTCAGGGTTTTAGACAGGGGTCTTTCCCAGTGCCCACCCCCCGCGCAAGCTGATGCCAGGAACTGATCGTTGGCTTGGGGGGCAGGACACAGTCCTTGTTCAAAATCGAGGGAGGTGTGATGCTGGCTCCAAACTGCTTCCCAAGGTGAACACCCAAAACGTGAAAACACACGTGAACGGGAGCTTTCTTTATTATCGAAAAGTACAGATTGATACCAGACATTACCTTCAGAAGCTGAAACCAAAGAGCATCATCCCAAGAAAAACTTATATAGATTCAACTGATAATTATTCAGCCTGCCTTACACTGGTTTGTGGAATTCACATGTCTCATTAATTCATCATAGAGTCATAACATCATAGAACCATAGAGTTGGAAGAGACCAGAGGGGCCATTGAGTCCAACCCCCTTCTGCCATGCAGGAACACCCATCAAAGCACTCCCTTTGACAGACGGCCATCCAGCCACTGCTTAAAAACCTCCAAGGAAGGAGACTCCACCACACTCCATGGAGGCAGCAGATTCCACTGCCAGACAGCTCTGACCATCATGAAGTTCTTCCTGAGGCTCAGGTGGAATCTCCTTTCCTGCAGCTGGAATCCATTGCTTCTTGTCCTGGTCTCTGGAGCAGCAGAAAACAAGCTTGCTCCATCTTCAACATGACATCCCTTTAAATATTTAAACATGGCTGTCATGTCCCCTCTTAACCTTCTCTTCTGCAGACTAAACATCCCCAGCTCCCTCAGCCAGTCCTCATAGGGCTTCATGGCTTCCAGACCCTTCACCATTTTGGTCAACCTCCTCTGGACACGCTCCAGCTTGTCGATATCTTTTTTGCAATTGAGGTGCCCAGAACTGGACACAGGATTCCAGGAGAGGTCTAACCAAAGCAGAATAAGTGGTACCACTACCTCCCTCAATCTAGATACCATGCTCCTATTGACGCAACCAAGAATCACTTTGGCTTTCTTGGCTGCTGCATCACACTGCTGAGTCGTGTTCAGCTTGTGATCCACCAAGACTCCTAGATCATTTTCACACGTAATGCTATCCAGCCACATGTTCCCCCATCCTATATTTGTGCATTCCATTTTTTCTGCCTAAGTGCAGGACCTTACATTTCTCTCTGTTGAAATTCATTTTTTTTAGCTTTGGCCCAGCAATCCAATCTGTTAAGGTCATTTGAATTTTCATCCTGTCCTTTGGCGTGTTAGCAACCCCACCCAATTTGGTGTCATCTGCAAATCTGATCAGCGTGCCCTCCGCTCCTTCATCCAAGTCATGGATGAAGATGTTGAATAGCCCTGGGGCCGGGACAGAACCCAGTCTCCTCTCTCCAGGATGAAAACCAACCATTGGTGAGCACCCTTTGGGTTTGGTCAGTCAACCCATTACAAATCCAACTAACAGTAGCACCGTCCAGCTCTGTCTCAGCCGATGAAAGGTGCCGGATGAATACTCACACTGAAGTTTCCTCAAGCTGCGATGGCCAGATTTGAAAAGCTTTTCAAGGGTTGTGAGATTGCTTCAAACTCCAAAACAGCTACATTTTCTCTCCTTGAGGTAGACTAGTCTCCCCAAAAGCTTATGCCAAATGAAACTTGTTAGAGCCTCATTTTTTGCTTGAAAAGATTAACATGGCTACCTCCTCCCTCAGTTTTCACATTTCTCGTGCAAACAAGATTTTTTCAGGTATTTCCAAAAAGTTCCCAGACTGGTAGGGCCAAACTATTTGAATAATGCAAACTTCTCTGTTTTCTGCTGTCTTTAAATCTCAGATTATCTCCTTCTTCCTCTCAGATGACGATTACCACTCTTACCAAAATGTGGATGGGCCATTTGGAAGCAATGGGTGCGGTAAGTTCTCTGCAGTGGAATTCTTCTATGATCATTTTCTCTGTGTAATGTTATAAATTGAAGATGAGGATAGTGAAGAAAAAGAGGAGGAATTGGTGGATTCTCCTTTTTGGGGGGTAATATTTAGATACCAGTTGAGTTGCTTTAGCTATGAATTCCTGCACAGTGCCTGAATTATTCTAAATTTCTCCTGCAATCTCCAATATCCAACCTTTTGGGATGGCCCCACCAGGTTCTAGGATAGGTTGAACCTCCTTTATCTGGAAATCCAAAATCCCCCCAAAAATCATTTGCCACCAGTTCCCTGTTTCTGGCTTCAAGGGGCGGCTGCGGCATTCCTGCTTATCTGTCTCTTAGATCCTCAGTCTCTTTTTTTTGCCACCACTGGAAGCCAAATGAGAGAGACTGAGGATCTGTGAAATGGTAAGGGGGTGTGAATTTGCGCCGGGCTTGGATTCCCAGCATTTCAAGATCCTCAGTCTCTCTCCAGCCTTCTATCTTATACACAACACAAGTAGCAAACGAATGAGATGAAAGGCTATTGCCCAAAGGTACTATCTTCCAAAACTGGAAAGAAATCCAAAATCCAAAATGCCTCTGTTCCCAAGCAGGTACACAACAACAACAAGCTGGGGGCTCACATTCCCTTAACAGGATGCTTAACTAGTATTTTGAGAGTCATCAACAGTGGCTTTGAGCCCTGGTGAGAAAGAATTTCACCCATTAGTAACAGCTGAAAGAGCAGAAGTTGCAAAACTTTGGAAAAAGTTTTGAGCAATGACTACAAAGTATACAGAACATGAAAATAGCAGATGTTCTATCACAGAAACTAAGAAACCAAACAGAAGAATCATTGAATCATAGAATCCTGGAGCTGGAAGAGACCCCAGGGGCCACCCAGTCCAACCCCCTGCCATGCAGGAACACCCATCAAAGCACTCCCTTTGACAGATGGCCATCCAGCCTCTGCTTAAAAACCTCCAAAGAAGGAGCCTCCACCACACTCCACGGAGGCAGCAGATTCCACTGCCGGACAGCTCTGACTGTCAGGAAGTTCTTCCTGAGGTTCAAGTGGAATCTCCTTTCCTGCAGCTTGAATCCATTGCTCCTTGTCCTGGTCTCTGGAGCAGCAGAAAACAAGCTTGCTCCATCTTCAACATGACATCCCTTGAAATATTGAAATATGGCTCTCATGTCCCCTCTTAACCTTCTCTTCTGCAGACTAAACATCCCCAGCTCCCTCAGCCGTTTCTCATAGGGCTTCATGGCTTCCAGACCCTTCACCATTTTGGTCGCCCTCCTCTGGACATGTTCCAGCTTGTCAATATCCTTCCTTAATTGAGGTGTCCAGAACTGGACACAGGATTCCAAATGAGGCCTAACCAATGCAGAATAGAGTGGTACCATTACCTCCCTCGATCTAGATACCATGTTCCTATTGATGCAACCAAGAATCGCATTGGCTTTTTTGGCTGCCGCATCACATTGCTGACTCATGTTCAGCTTGTGATCTACCAAGTGGTCTACCAATACTCCTAGAAAATATAAAAAACGAGTGGGCTCCAATAGAAAACTATCTCCAACAAATAGATTGAAAAAAAATGTTAAATATAGTAAATATATAAAAAATATTCAAGAATGAGTGATGGGGGAAGATACATTAATATATCTTAATGGGTTTTAAGAAAATACGTATTAAAGTAATAACGTTAATGTACAAATGTATTAATGTTATTTAATAGAATAACTAGAATATAAGGATCTGGAACAAATGTTAGTAAAGGGCAATTACAGAAGTACATAAATAAAGGGTAACATCTATGAAAATACTAAGATTTTAGGTAGAAGTGGAGGAAGATAAGAAAATACAATAATCTTTCATGTATATATATAAATCTATGATGGAGAAATTGTTTTAAATATATGTTTTGTATAAAAATAAGTTAAAAAAAAAGAAAAGAAAGATGTTCACCCATGGATAGGGCTGCTGGACGGCAACCATGGGCTGTCTGGCTGAATAAGTCCCTTTGAGTCAGGGTGGGGGCTCTGAGACAAGTGGGGAAGGGGCTCTCAGTGGGGCATGAAGGGGAGGGATTGCTCACTCCGTGGCACCATGTTGCCGTTCAGCACAAGGGTCTGGTGGCACAATCAACCTGTCACACCACAGGTGGAGGTTTGTGCCACACAACCCTGACATAAGATCTCAGCTATTCACTCCTTTGGGGCTATTTTGGGGTGCTCTCTTGGGGGCTTGAGAGCCAGTGGGGCCTAGTGGTTTGAACATTGGACTATGACTACAACCCTGGAGGGTTCAATTCCCTGCTTGGCCGTGGAAACCCACTGGGGCACATCACACACTCTCTGCCCAGAGAAAACCCTGGAATGGGGTTTGTCTTAGAGTTGCCATAAGTCAGAAATGACTTGGAGGCACACAAGAACAACAACTTGGGAGCTTATGAAAAAATGTGAATTCCCCCATCCCCATAATCTTTGTATGGATGCTAATCATTTGGCTAAACAAAGAACTGCGTCATAGCTTCGAAAAGTTCCTTTTTTAGACTCTATCTCCCAGATCCCCCTACCCTGCCAGTACTGCCCGTGGTCAGAAAGATTTTTTCCAAGTGCTGGTGTGGATTTTTATGTAGTTGAATCAGCAACGTTCATCCAGAATTAGAGTAAGACTCCAAATATTGAGGTGTTACAAGTAATCTGAGGAGGGAAACCATGGTGACTATGTGGGCTGGGGGGAATTTCGAGAGTTGTAGTCCAAAAAGGAAGTTTTTCTAGTTTCTGACAGCATTCCTGCCTGGACATCAGAAACAAGCGGGGTGAAGGAAGTAACAGGAGCAGCAATGATCACAGAGCAATAAGTGAAGAAGGAAAAGAGTTTGAGAAGTACCAGTAAAGAATTCTTTGTCTTCCCTGTAGTCGTAGTCAATGCAGATGTCTATGAGAACAGCGCAGTCATCCAGCTATGGAAACACTCGCAAATCACAGGTAAACACTGAGCTGTTGCTGCTTGATCCGTCAAATGGGGTGGACAGGGTGTGTCACACAGCCTGGGTCCAAACTGTCAGATCTGGTGCCAATGAGAGGCTTCAGTCCAAGACGAAGGAAAAGCAAAGGCAGGCAAACGAAAAAGACAAAGCCATTCCCAACCAGGAACTACAGTGCGGTGGAGGATCTGGGGTACCTTTAAAGAATGGAGGGCAGATCTATTCAAGATAGCAATTAATAGTAGATACATCTATTTAGTGACTAGCATATATACCTGGCGTTGCCCAGGATTTTATTTCATCATATGTAATACTTATTAGAAAGATTTGAGATCCTGTGTCTCTAATTTCCCAAATGGTCCTGTCCAGTACCTATAACTTTCCCCATATTCCCCAATCCAATCTGTATTCGGAGTTATTAACATACAGAGGTTGGGTTCCTGCGAGAATACACGGCCCTCCTCCTTGCTGCTAGGCCTAATCTCCGTAGCAACCAGCCTATTCAAGAGAGTCACAGTTGACTGAGGCCCAAGAGCTCTCTGGCTGCGAATTCTAAACCCCAGGATTCCATAGAATCTTCACAGGTGGCCAATCCTATAAGGTCTTCACCTCACACAGCCGATCATACGAGGTCTTCGCCTGTCTGACACAGACAAACAAACAAACTTTGATTTTTATAAATTAGTAGATTAGATCTACAATTAAGGAGATCAATTTAGTTCTTTGTGGATCCCCAGAAAAGATAGAAGGCAAAAACTTACAGATCTATAAGAATGCCGTAAGGCAGGAGGAGGCAACCTCAAGTCCTGAGTCCAAATTCAGGGGCCCTCTGGCAGTCTTGATTTGCAGTATGCCAGATGGCTGTACCCCCTTCCCCACAATATTGTCATTCGATGGTTTCCAAGCTAATATATGTTTTTGCCCATATTTGAAATTACTATGCTGGGTTTTTTTGGTCCCACTCTTTTGCTGTTGGGCCTGCCCACCTCTAATGGGAGCTCCATTGTCAATAGGGCAATGAATCCATTCCGGATTTTCACTGGCTTTAAATACGCTATTCAGGATGCTGAATCTATTTAGGGACTGGGTTTAAGACCTTGGAGGGTGGAGGGTTAAAAGCCCGGCTTAAAACTTGGATTCACCATCCCACCGACATGGGAGCCCCCAGCCACCGTTTCCCCTTGGGCCCACCTGGGGCCACATAGACTGGCCAAAATAAGGTTGGGGAGTGAAACTGGAAATAGCTAGCAATCAACTTCAGGTTTTGAAAAACTGGGAGGGGGTGGTGTGTATGTGTGTTATTGTTTTATTTTTTAATGTGAAATAGGAGGGGAGCCCTGTCATCTGTTTAAAAGACGAATTGGAGGCTTACAGGAGAGCTTTTCATAGAATCAAAGGATCCTAGAGTTGGAAGAGACCCCAGGGGCCATCCAGTCCAACCCCCTTTTGCCATGCAGGAACAAACACTTAAAGCATTCCCAACAGATGGCCACCCAGCCTCTGCTTTAAAAACCTCCGAAGAAGGAGGAGACTCCACCACACTCCATTGAGGCAGCAGATTCCACTGCCGGACAGCCCTGACCGTCAGGAAGTTCTTCCTGAGGCTCAGGTGGAATCTCCTTTCCTGCAGCTTGAATCCATTGCTCCTTGTCCTGGTCTCTGGAGCAGCAGAAAACAAGCCCCCTCCTTCCTCTACATGGCATCCCTTCAAATATTTAAACATGGCTATCATGTTTATCATGAAAACTCTTTTCCTTCAGTTTGAATCCATCACCCTGTGTCCTAGTTTCTGGAGCAGCAAAAAACAATATTCCATATTCAATATGACATCCCTTCAAATATTGAAACATGGCTATCACACCCCTCTTAACCTTCTCTTCTGCAGACTAAACATCCCCAGCTCCCTCAGCTGCTCCTCAGAGGGCTTCGTGGCTTCCAGACCCTTCACCGTTTTGGTCGCCCTCCTCTGGACACGCTCCAGCTTGTTGATATCTTTCTTGCAATTGGGGTGCCCAGAACTGGACACAAGATTCCAGATGAGGTCTAACCAAAGCAGAATAGAATGGTACCATCGCCTCCCTCAGTCTAGACACCATACTCCTATTGATGCAACCAAGAATCGCGTTGGCTTTCTTGGCTGCTGCATCATATCATATATTCATCCTGCCCCCCACCCAGAAGAAAGAGGGAGTTTAGAGGCTATGAAGACAGCCTTTGGGGGCTACATTCAGCCCCCGTGCTGTGCTTTGTGTGGCTGGTCCAGATTTTGAGGGCAACACTGAAACAGAGCCCATCCTTTCCTGAAAGCATTGCCTGTTCTTGAAAATGCTAGTGATAACTGACCTCAGTTCCACCAAAAACAGTTATGATATAAAAACACATCCAGTGGCATCTCTGAGCCTAACTGGTCTATTCTTAGCATCTACTTTGTCCCAAAGGTACTACTGGATGTCTTTATGAGTTTTCGTGCTGAAACAAACTATGTCTTTGAATATTGCTAGACTGATCAAATGTGAATATGGTTTAAAAAGCAGAGGAAAGGTGATTATCTGGATGAGCGGAGTGAAGTAACTATTCTGCCGAGGAATTATTGCCACATACAGAAAACTTTAAAATATGGCATTGGATGAATCCAAAGCTTTCCTTCCCATGATGGGAAGGTTCTCGATGCTGGAAGAGGGGAAACCTTACATCCAGCTCATCAATCTGGATATATTGGGTCACAGGACATTAACATTTGGGAGATGGTTCTTAGCTGTGGACAAACCCTTAATTTCAGTTACGGACCTGCCGGTGAATTGCATCCCATGCTAATTAAGACATGAATGAGATTTGGTATTCCTGCATTAGGTACCAACTAACAAGAGTTTGGAAAAGTTAATAGTTTTTGAATGTCTGCTTCTGGAGTCTGCCAGCTCTGTTTGGCGGGATTCTGTGAATTTTAATTCAAAATAACTTTGCCAGTTTGGAGCACCAGAAATATCTGTCGTATGTTCATGAATGTTTCTCTTTCCACCCAGAAAACTCATCCTCAGATGATGAACCAGATTACATCAATGCAGGTCCAAAGCGGAAGTAAGTCTACAGATGTGTTATTCTCTTGTCCCTGTGATGTTTGTGTTGGTTATTGTTCATTTTAATAATGCTTTTTATGGCTTCTTCCTAGAGATGAAAATATCCAATTATTCAATATGAGCATCCATCTCCCAGCTCCCACCATGAGGGAGCTTGTAGTTCAAAAAAGTAATTGTTTTAAGATCTAGTTTTCCTGTAAAAATACAACATTACAAGATCTGTGCATGTGGCAAAGTGAGCTGTTTTTATTCTCAAAGCGAGGGTGCTATTTTTAAATGCTGCCTGATAGACACATTTTCCTGGAGGCAGAAAGCTAGCATTTCAGAGTTTTCTAGCTTAGTCACTTGCTTACCATGCTGTCTTTTTAGTTGCAGTGAACCTTTTTTCATCTTTTTTTCATCAAAAAAATGTGATCTAGCACTTGCAATATAGACATAAACAAGTCGTTCCAAAGGATACTACGTGTAACTAGTGGGCAAGAGAGGCAGAGATTTTGTTAGATTTCTGCTGGAGTCTCTCATAGGCCTGTGACTCCATAAAAGACTGGTCATATCTCTCCATTTTCCCCTTTAGGTTTCCTGCCTGAGAGCTGGTGAAGAGCAAGTCGAACAGCTGAAAGACCCACTCTGGACCATCTGGTTCTCTTTCTTTATTTATTTATTCACAGATATTAAAAAGTCAATGACACTCATTCTGAGAGAGACAAAAAGGTATACGAAGGATCCCAGCCTTTCAATGCTGACATGAAGTTCTGAGCAAAAGTACAGTCCTGAAAATCAAAATCAACTGGAAAGTGGGCAGCAGAATATCTCTGAAAAGAGTTTATGCTCCCCGGTTTATCTCTACAAATTCTGTATTTCACCATTTCAGCATATTTTTGTCAGGCTATTAGCCATAGCGAAGTTTATAAATCATGTAGTGTATTTTAAGCAGTTGTAATAATTTAAAAATACCGGGCACTCTGAGAACCTAATCTACGTGGGCTTTGGGTAAAACCAAACTTGAACTTTACAGAAGTCTTTTGTGAAAAAAGGAGGTAAACTCTGGATAGATTTAGAAGCAGCTGTGTCTAAGAGTATGCCAAACAAGAAAGACCCCCCCACACAAGCCTGGCAGCCTCTGGATGTGGTTTGCTACACCTCTTGTCTTCTCTATGCCGCATGGCCAACAAGCAGGGAAAATGGGAGTCATAATACAAAATGTTTAGACTGTCATGGAAGAACAGCATATTTTGAGACAGAAATGTGGACTCTTCTCTGTTCTGTTAAGTAAATGTTCTCGACATCACAGTAATGTATGCTTTTGTTGCGTGCCTTCGACTTTCGACTTACACCAACCCCATCTTGTGGTATTCTTGGCAAAATCCACTCAAGAGGCTTGCTATTGCTTTCCTCGGGGAATGAGAGAGTGTGAGAGCTTCAGTGGCAAAGTGGGGATTCAAGCCCTAGTTTCTCTGAGTCCTGGTCCAGTGCTCAAAACCGCTCCACCATGCTCACTCCTTACCTGTGTTTGTTGCTGTGAGATTTCAAGTTGTTTCCAACTCGCCGCAACTCTAAGGTTACCCCATCATGTGGTTGTCTTGGCACAACTGGTTCAGAGTGGGTTTGGTAATCTGTATATAGCCATTAAAATACCAAAAGAGGAGATCCCTTTCGAAAAAGCCTTGCTTGCCAGGAAACAGAAGGCGAGCACGATTGCAAGCATCAACAGTGCTTGATTTTGTTGTTGTTTCAGACTAATTGATTTTGTTGTTTGAGATGAACCCTTAAAACTTCTTAAGGTCTTTTAATCTATGCACTGCAGTCTTCTGCTTCCGGCTGCCCGTCCTCCCTAGAATTTCCCCAATGCCTGTGGGTCATCTCTTGTGGAAGACTTCATAGCACCAGGGGCTGGTGGGCTGGACCTTTTGAGGAAGTAGTAATACCTAACTGAGCACACGATGACTAATTAAATGTAACATTTTTTAAAGGGACATTATACTCTCAGCAGTGTAGGTTTTGGGAGAATGAGATCCCACAACTCTTGTAAAAAAGGTAAAGGAAAGAAATAGGCATTTGCTTTTATTAATGGTGAAAATTCTATTGATACAGTGAAATAAGGCATCTCTTATTTTTGTACCAAACTTCATTGGGAACAAAATGTTTTATAAAATCTACAAGTCCATGAGAACATACAACAGATCCGACAGCTGAATCCCCATCCACCAAGGGCAGGTCGAGAAACACACCAAGCCTGGAGCTGGTCCACGGGATGCCTTCCTCACCAAGCCAGGCCACCGTCCTGCTTCTCAGCTTGCTGTAGGGGCAGCTGTCTTTTCACAGAGCCGAGCGAGCAATCCTGCCATCTGTAACAGTGAGTTTACTCCTTCTGCAACCTTCATGTGAGTATAGCCAATTTCCTAGCCAAATAAAGAGAACACAAAGAACAGATCAGGGGGTGCAGAACCTGAATCTGGCCCTCTAGGCTTCTCTAGTGAATTGCCTCTCCTTCTCCATGACAGCAGGGTTTGGTAGTTTCTCAACTTCTGTGGAAGATTTTTGCCATTCACAATGTTAAAATGCCTCTCCTATGGCTTTGTTACTGACAGTAAGAGCTTTGAGCCAAAATCTCCCTGTGATTTTAGCTCTATCCAATTGCCTTTGGCCCTACAAATCACTGGAATGTGGCCTCACGCTTACAGCAAATTCCAGCTCTTGTGATACATCCAGCTTGTTTCCTACATTTTCTTATTTCAAGATACAGAATTCCAGTTCATATATGAGTGAGTGTGGCTTTCAAATGTTTCAGTCACCAAGCGCTTCCCATTTTCTCCACCAGCATGAGGAAGAGAATTATATTTATTGTAGGTAAAATAACTGTAGAACAATTGAGCAAGACATGCACATGTCAAGCAAACTGTCTCACTTAGCTAGTCAATGCCATTTCCGGCAAGGCTGCCCCCCAACCTACCTTAATAAATTCCAGCTTCAGATACTCGGCCATCTGGAAGGTTTTACACACTCTGAAAATATTGCCAATGATGTCTTCAGGTGAGTAGCCAAGCTTCCATAAATGGGCCAGAATCTGGACAAAGAAAGAACACAAAGCCATGGTCCATCTCTCAGATGCAGTGGCTAAAACATCTCACAACGCAAATCAAGATAGTAAAGCAATAACAGCACAAACACAACCGTCCATAAGGATGAGAGGTTCAAGATAAAGCAAATAAAGACAGTTCAACAGTGACATGAGATAAAAGCTAGAATCCCCAAAATCAGCGCCTTTCAACTGGTGGTGACACTGCTCCCTGGGTGAGGCCCTTGGTTTTTTGTAAGAACACCAAAGCGTTAGAGCAGGAGTGGTTCTTCAAATATTGTCAGACCCGTAGCTTACTCCCTTGCTCTGCGACGGCCATCAGAAGAACCCAGTGGGGCCGTCCACTGAAACCGCACGATGGGAGACAGAGGACAGATAAAAGAAAGTATGTTTTTCCCACTGTACACAATTAAACTGCAGGATCTGTGACATAATGATGGTCATCACTTTGGATGCCTTTAAATAAGAATGGGATTATTTTGTACAGGAGAAGGCTAACAGTGGCTACTAGTCACACTAGCCTCACCAGTACCAAAAGCAGCATGCCTCTCAATGAAAGCAGCCAGCAAACATAAGCAGACTTTTGTCCTGTTTCTTGGCCCACCACAGATATCTTGGCTGGCCACTGTGTGAATAGAATTCTGATCAGACAGACTTGTACATGCGTGTGTGACTCTGTGAATTTCACAGGGTGTTCTTAGGCAAGGAATACTCGGAGGTTGTTTTGCCAGTTCCTTCCTCTGAAATATAGCCTACAGCTCCTGGTATTAGTGGTGGTCTCTTATGCAAATACCAACGAGGGTTGACCCTGCTTAACTTCCAAAGTAACACAGGACCTGGTGCCTCTAGGGTATTTCTCTAACCGAACAGGCTCAAGAAGATGGCCTAACACACTGTCTTATGTTTGGTGAGGTAGCTTCACTGCTATATATAAACCTCCTCACCTCTTATTTCTTTCAGATCAGGTCTGTTATTAAGAACAAACGGTTAACAAAAGCTAGGGGGGAAATCCTCCTTTTCAAAACTCCCAAAAGAACTTGTACATTCCAACAAGCCTTTAAACCTAAAACCACACTGTGGTCTGTTGCGCTGGGACTTTAAAATCAGGAAAAACAGATGTCACAGACGCTCCCTTTTCCGGCCAGTACCATCTCTCATGATTACTGATGTTTGCTTTCATACCACCAAATAAGTTGCTGCTGATGGGGGTGGGGGCGAACTTTCCCAATTAGGTTTGTAGGTCACCCACATGCGCTTACGTGTTATTTTAAAAAATCTTGTCTCAGCTTTCAAAAAGTTTCTGAGGCAAGATTACAGCCCAACAAAACAGCATGTCAGTTTCAAAGTAAGAAAGCAGCCAAGTTAAAGCAGCCAGGTAAAACAGCAGGAAAACAAACACAGCCTGAATTAAAACAGCAGCACAGTGGAAGTAGCAAAGTGATGACACATCACAAAGAACCAAGAGAGAAAGTTCTTCAGGTAGGTTGCTCCTGACTTTCTCAGGGCAGGCATTCATGAAGGAATTGAGAGCATGGCTGACAAAATCACGAGTGCTTATATACAGGACACTGCAGTTGCCACGCGCAGACCAGGGACTGCTTGTCTGGCCACTTCCCGGGCCCACAGTTGTGTTAAGAGGCAAAATGGACTCTCTATCTTAGCCCATTGTTTTTACAACAGGCTGTCTGCCAGAAATGCACACAAGATGACACATTTATGCCTCCTAAACCCTTGTCCTTTTCTCCTGGCCAGGAAACAAACAGGGGCAAGGAATGAGCAGTCCTCTCGCACACCCACCTTGTAAGCTTCATCAATATTTGTGCTGACACAGTGGCCAATCATCTCCTTCACCAGCAAGGGGTGGGGCTCATCACACACCTGCAACAAAGGACAGAACCGGCAAGTTATCCAAGAACCCCCAGGAGCTGTAAAAATATTAACTGAGCAAGAAGATAATCCTCCTTGCAGTAAAGACCATCTATATCACAGACTCATAAACGATTTCTGTATCTCTTTTTTGTGAACTGGCATCTGCAAAGGAGGGTGCACAAGGACTCTTAAACAGAGAATTCTCAGCTTCCTCCCTAAATACGGTCCGAGGGTTTTTTTTAACTCAGAGAACTAGGAAAGAAGATACCATGACAACTGCAGTGGTATGAAATGCTTTGTGGGAAAAATATGCCCGTTATAAAATTGACATTTCATTTCTCCTTTTAAATACTTTTTCATAAGAATGAACAACAATTCTCCTACTCCTTGGAAGGTAATTGTTTCAGAAGTAAATTAAAGTAGGATGAAGGCAACAAGTCTACCCAACAGAACTGGGCATGCATTGTTTATGAAAGTGTTGCAGAAACAGTGTCTCCCTTTGCAGGGTAGGACACTGTTGAGTAGATGGGGGACAAGAGAAGGCTTCGTCCATCCATCCTAAATCTACTGAAACAACTGTTTTCACAGCCCAGTTCTAACATTTAATCCTTTCTGTAGAGATTCTCAGCTTGGATGGACAAGGAAGAAGTCTCACCTCTCCAAGTATGGCTGGGAAAGACCACTAGTCTGAAACCCTGGAGAGTTCCCGCCAATCCGTCTAACTGGTGCTGAGCTAAAGGGATACCAATGGTTTGTTCTAGTATAAGGGAGCCTCCCACATTCAACTGTGTGAAATGAAACCCACCTTCTTTTGTTTTGCCAAACAGAAGGGGAATAGAGAAAGAGAGTGAAAATCCAAAGAATCAAAGACAAAGCCACATTAGTCTGGGTCAGTATACAAAGGGACCTTGTACCACCTTTGAGATTGAGAGAAAGAAGTTGGTAACATTCATGGTCTTAAGTCTATGGAAGCTTGTGCTACCAACTTCTTCCTCTCAGTCTCAAAGGTGCTACAAGGTCCCTTTGCATATTAATCCAAAGATGGAGACTTCGCTTATCTTCAGTAACTGAGAGGAAGAGGTTATTTTAATAGTGCCAGCTTTTCCAGCCTTCCATAAACTGTTGCCCGAGCCAAAAATCCAGCTTCTACACATAGCAGCCCTGCAAATTTTTCTTTGCTTTTTGGCAAATTCCAAGGAGAGAGAGATTTTGCTAACCTTGAACACATTCTCACTGTTCACAAAGCCAAATCCAGAATGGGTGGACTGCAAGTTGTTCAATGCCTGTTGAAAGAGGAAAGTTGTTTTTAGAACAGATGTAAAGTAGTTTCTCAGAACCTACCACAGGTATAGGACTCCTGGGCTGGCATCCTGCTAGTGACATACACAGGCATAAATATACAAGCATAAATCCACAAGAACTCCACAAGTATCAATCCATAAGCACAAATCCTCCCCACATGGCCATTCTCTGGCTGACGGAGAATGCGGAGGGTATCTGACTGGCTACGGGGCACAGCCAGACACTTCTCCAATCCACCCTCTGCTCTTCGCCAGCCATGGGATGGCTGTTTAGCAGCAAGGTGGTGGCGAGTGGGACTCGTAGTGGAATTCCACTAATGTGGAACTCTTACTCTATGCTTGGTCTTGGTCTGGCAGGACAGAAAGGCAGCCCAGTGGCAGAAGCAAAGCCATGCTTGAGTGACAGAGTGCAGTCACTGGGCACTTCAGTGCCCTTCCTTGCTCAGGTCCCTTGGGCCAGTCGCTGAAGAAACACTGGCCAGATCAACAGAGGTGCAGTAGCTGCATTGTTCAAACATGGTGGTAAGACGAGTAAAAGCATACCCTCCAATATTTTGCAGCTGAAAACTGGGATATATGTCCCCAAGCCACATTAGAGTGTGGTCAAGATGTCATAAGCTGAGAGGATGCTGTTTTAAGGCTTTCTTGATGGCACTGAGCTGCCCTCCACCCCACCCCAGATACAAGGCTCTCTGCAAATGGCCTTCCACACGTGCTCTCGGTTTCTTCCCCTTCTCCCCGCTCCCACCCCAGGCCTCTGGTTGGACAGATCCCACGAGGCCACCTTCAAGTCAACTCTCCAGAAATCTACACCTTTCCTTAACTGGAAAGAGTGTTCTGCAGGTAAAGCCACACTGCACAAATATAGCTGTCTGACACCACTTTAATTGCCATGGCTCCATCCTAGAGAATCATGAGATTTGTAGTTTGGGGAAGCCCTTAGAATTATCTAGGCCACTCCCCTGGACTCTTTAGCAGAGAATTCCAAGTCCTCCTCCTGACTACAACTCCCAAGGTTCTATAGGATGGAACTATGAAATTAAAGTGGTATCAAAGTGTTATCATTGCCTAGTGTGGATACGCCTTGGATGTCTGTGTGTGCAAGTTGGTATGACCCCACTGCTAGCATCGCACCCCAAAACATTGTGGGCCCCTGCTTTTGAAAGGCCCAAGACACTGAGTAGTGAACCTGACATTTTCAGTTTGCTTGCTTTCTTTAAATACCCTGTTTCGAGGTTTGTGGCCACAGCGGCAGCCCTGCTGTGCTTCATGTCAGCAGCGGAGGCCGCAGGCCTTCTGCAGAACACGTGCATCCTCCAGGTTATGGACAGTGCTAAGTTCTACCCAACCACGGGGGCCCTGGAAACTGTTGACAGCAAAACCACACAGCTTAATTCTAGCACGGTGCAGGACAGAGAACGGAATCCCCCACTTCGTGGCTGGTATTTACGAAAACATAAACTGCAAAAGAATCTACGGGACGGCTTTTGCTTCTCTATACCCACCTGCCTCATGTCTCCCTGGGCTGTGAAGATAATGGCTTCCAGCCCATCATCGGTGTACTGCACGTTCTCCTTGTCGACAATTCTCATGAGCCTGGCAAGGACCTGAGCGTCTGTCAGCTTGGTGTAGCGGAGCACTGCACAGCGGGACTGGATGGGTTCTAGGGGGAGGCAGAGAGGGCCTGGTTAGGAATAGCAGTAGCCACCTTGTACCAAACCAAAACACTGGCTCCCATCACTCCAAACTTTCTATGCTGAATGGTGGTAGATTCTCGGGGTTTTTCTTTTCCTTGGTTTTAATTATTCTGAAAGTTATACTCCCCTCCCCCCGCTGCAACAGTTACTTGTGTTATTCATTTTATTATAAGCTGTCTTGAGTCTCATATTTCGGGAGAAAGGCAGAGGGTAAACAATTCTTGAGTCTGGATAAAAAGGCACTTTGTTTTTGCTTCTGCATCTTCCTACATAGGCTACAGTAGAACAGTCTTCATTCTTCCCATAACTCAATCCCAGGCCACAGCCTGAGGCCCTCCTATGGGGGCCCCTATCAAATGAGCCTAGAGACAGGGCCTTCTATGTAGTGGCACCATGTGTGTGAAACTCCCCCCCAGAGATGCTTGCCTTTCAGTGCCAAAAGACCCTTTTATTCCCCGAGACCCTGTTGAATTTTTAACGGGAGAAAATGAGAAGTTACTAAATAAAAAACTAATTGGTTTTTTATGTTTAGCGGCCAAGATGGTTACAGTCAGATTTTGGAAAAATTATAAAGTCTACACAATCTCAGATTGGTTAAATAAACTTTGGAGTATGGCTGTCATGGAAAAATCAACAGCATGCATCAGAGAATCTAGAAATAGACAAACAATTCTTTCATAAATCTGATGTGCTTTTATTAACTATTCAATAATAATAATAGTGATTCTTACCACTTTCCACTATGCATAGCAATCTCTAGCAAGATCTTTTATTTGGAAAAATCTTGTAGGTTTTAGTGCATATATATTCTGTGTGATAGAATATATTTGCATCTGTACTTAATTTTTCTTAAAGTTGTGCCTGGTTCACTTCTCTTCTGTTCTGGATAATGTTATTTCTTTTGATATGTTCAATTGACTAATCAATAAACTTACACTGACTTCTGTTCTGGACTCAGTTATCTTTCCCTTGTATTTTTGTGATTCAAATATCATCTTAATAAAAAGACAAAAGAAACACTTCCAATAACAGTTTAGTGTTTCTACACCTTTGCACTTTTGTCCTTTTATTTAATTACCTACTTTTATTTACAATTTGTTTTATAAATGTTTTAATTGATGCTAGTTTTGCCTTGGTTTTACAGTCTGCTGCTTTGATCACTGTTTTACTGTATTATTGTTGTTTTTAACAGACTGCACACTGCACAGAAAACTTTGACTAGTGGGTGGGCTTAAAAGTGAAACAAACAAAACTTTGCAACCAAGCATGGCATTATGGTGTTCAAGATGAAAACCTCTGACTGGCCAACCTCTTCCATTAATGAGTTCCCAGCTCTTCAGGAAGCGACCCTTCAGCAGTGTGAACAGGAGCTGTGCAAGACACTGTATTCCCAGGTCAGAGTCATCAATTTCCTACACTGCTGCCCTCAGTCCAACTGCCGATCTCAAGCAAAGTAGACCCAATGAAGCAATGGTGTTTCCTTGAATGCTGATTTACGATTCAGCAATTAACTGATCTCTAGGAGGGCGACCAAAATGGTGAAGGGTCTGGAAGCCATGCCCTATGAGAAGCGGCTTAGGGAGCTGGTGATGTTTAGTCTGCAGATAGCCATGTTTAACTATTTGAAGGGATGTCATGTTGAGTAGGGAGTGGGTTTGTTTTCCGGTGCTCCAGAGACTAAGACAAGGAGCAGTGGATTCAAGCTGCAGGAAAGGAGATTCCACTTGAACCTCAGGAAGAACTTCCTAACACTCAGAGCTGTCCAGCAGTGGAATATGCTGCTGCCTCCGTGGAGTGTTGGAGTCTCCTTCTTTGGAGGTTTTTAAGCAGAGGCTGGATGGCCACCTGTTGGGAAGGCTCTGAGGTGGGTTCCTGCATGGCAGAAGGGGGTTGGACTGGATGGCCCCTGGGGTCTCTTCCAACTCTAGGATTCTATTATTCTAGGTGGATCTTACAATCATCTTTAGGCTTTTGTCTTCTTTCCCACCCCGCCTCTGATATTTGCATAGTGGAAATGGAAAACTGATTACTAAAAAATACCCACATGCCTCCCCAATCCCGAGACGGTGGAAGGTCTTACCTATGATTTTGTCGGAAGCATTGCAAGCAAGGGCAAAGCGCGTTGTTTTGGAATAGATCTCCATCGTCCGTCTCAGGGCTTGCTGGGCTCCATCTGTCATGCTAGTTGGGGATGTGGATGGAGTGAGAAAGGCAAGATCATTTTAGCCAGTTACACCTGCAGAAGTTCCAACATGTACCCAACACTGGGATGTGCATGGATTTTGCTGCTGTCTGCTATATATTAGTTAACAGTAGATATTTAATTTTCATATGTGTGTGTGTGTGTATGTCCAACACAAAAGAAAAGATCTAGAGAACCAAAATTCAGATCAGTTATCCAAATCAGCATGACACGTAGGAACTTCTACTGAAATGGATTTATTTCCCTCACCTAAACAGGGCAGAAATTAGCAGTGCTGTGTATCTTCTGGGAGTACACTATGTCCACTGTCATAAGAGGAAAAATCTGGTTGAATGCCCATGTTTGATTATGAATATCTCAATGTGCATGAGACTGTAATTCATTTTTCACTAATTCATTGTCCTGAAAATCTGTTTGTAATGAGAACTTATTTTTAATTCTTAGATTTGAGAGAGTGTCAAAGGAAAAAATTGATATTTCTCAATTTTTATGATACTGTCTCACAAGTAAGTAATTAATGTTAAGGAGAAATTGATATGAAATCAAGTACAGATTTAGACTGCATGCTTGTGATGGGATTCAATTCTAATTGCTCTTTTTAAATGAATGCCACTAAACAAAATAAGCATTTTATCAACCATTTTTTACAATCAAAAATTAATTGATTTTTTAAAAAAAATCTAATTGAAATATAAATATTCTAATCTTACTTTTTTTTAAAAAATCACTGATTTTTATCCACTCTGAATTACAGCTAGTGGTAGTAACAGCTGTCTACCCTTGTGGTTCTTCAACCAAGGTGAGTTTTTACAGAGTTTTTACATCACCCTTGTGAGGAGGAACACAACTTTGCAAGAAAACAGGTCTAAATACAATAGATCCACACACCTGTCTGCTTCATCCAAGATGATGATCTTATGCCGGCCTTTTGGGAGAGTGACCTTCTGCTGAGCAAACATCTTGATTTTGTTCCTCACAACATCAATACCCCTAAAAGCAGAATGTTCAACCATTCTTTTATTCACTCAGAGGATCACAAGATTTCCAGGTCGGCTTCCAACCAAAAATGACTAAAAATAAGTATGGCGACATTCCCCCTGGAGCCAGTCACTGAGATTTCTTTACCACTCCCATCACCTTTCCGGGTGAAGTTTCAATTTAATTTTCACCCACAGTTCCCCAAAAGATAAAAAGAATTATCCAGCCCCATAGCTCTGCAGATTTGCTGAAAAAAGATTCAGAAATGCACAGCCCCTGATGATGACTTCTGCAGAAATTCAGGGTCAGAAGAACCCGGTGTAGTTTTTGCAGCTGAGGGGCCTACAGTCCCTCAAGGCAAAGAAGAGTCTGAAAGCCAGATGCAGCCTTTGTTTGGAGACTGCAAGGTCTTTGAACAAAACTTAAGGAAGCACCACATGCAGCATGCAGAAAACAAAATTAACCAGGATCATGCAAACAGACCGAGACACCCCAAGGCCACCCTGAAGCAGAGCTGCTTATTGTTGTTAATTTGTCCCAGCTCGGTTTAGGGAGACTCTATGAACGAGAGATCTCCAAGAGATTCCAGCAGCTCAGGTCTTGCAAACTCAGGAAAGCTATGGCTTCCTATATTAAATGCTTCATTTTAGATTGTCACATTGTAGAGTTTTCAAGAAAAAAGACATTCAGAAGTGATTTACCAGTGCCTCCTTCTGCACACTACTAACAAGTGCTAGCTAAAGTGCCAACAAACAGTTCTGGATATGGTAGAGACAAAAAAGTTAGCATTTTCATTGAGAAATAAACCAATCCAGAACTTTGAAAGGGAATGGAATGGCATTTTAGACTGGATAAAAATATAAAGGTACATGAAACCAAAAAAAGAGCAATTGCTTTACTCTTCTGTAAATGGAAATGTAATTGTTATTTTTTTTTGGTAAATGGAAGCAAAGAAGACTCAACTGGAGATAAATAATATGGAAGGGGGGAGGGTGTGATATATCTGTCAATGAGGTGTATCCACTCTGTTTTTTATGCATTGACATTTTCATTAAAAATATTTAAAAATAAAAATAAAGTGCCCACAAACAATTGCTGTTGTCTCTCAGAGATCCTCCACCATGTCACTGCCCATTACCGGCTGCTGTACAGCAACTGTCTAGCACAATTAGCCTGGGTCCTCAGCAAAACCTCCCTGACCTGAGAGACTGTATGCCACAGCATAGCTTTCTACCCCTCTGAAGCATGCAGTGCCAAAAAAAGTAATGCTTTTTTTTTACACAGTGAGAGAGTAAGAAGAGCACTTCCTCTGGCGTCTGTAAGCCTTTGGTATTGTTTCATGGCAAGACCAGACAGAATAACCCAACCCAGTTTCCACTGCAGCTCTTTTAACCTACCTGTCATTTGACGCATTCAGCTCCAAAACAGCATCCTTCAATGCAGGGCCCAGAAGTGCTCGTGCCAGACAGAGAATACTGGTGGTTTTACCCGTTCCTGGAGGACCCTTAGCATGAAAAACAAATTACCCAGAGGTTTTGTCATGCCAGTGTATTCTAAAACACACATACACACCTGTTAAGCTAAGGGCAGCTTGGTTTTGGAAAAGTGATACTTTATTTCTAATTTTTTAATATATGTTTCCATGCCAAGTTTGATTTCAGAACAGTTTTCAAAAGTATACATGGGTATACAATAACAATAAAAAAATAAGCATGGAACAGATAGCAAAATATAGAAACATTCCAGATGATTAAAAATGCTCGGGAAAATCACTGTGGACTGAGACACAGTGAACCCTGCCAAAATTTTACCACTGAACTGAATACTGTTCTTATCAATACTCACTGCAATAATAATATTTGGAACATTTCCTTCCCTTGCGAAAACCTAAAAGGAAAGAAAAAAGATTTAAGTCTGTAGAAATAGACAAAACGTAGAAGTTGTTTAGACATATCTTTGCAGCATCAAGATTTACAAGACCATGTCCTTAATTTTTATATTTCTAACAGTGCCATCTTTTGTCTCTGCTTCTGTTCCTCCCTAACAATCTCACATAACCACACTTCTTAATAAGCCCACAAATTTTATTTGTATGCCAAACGCTGTTAAGTGATTTTTTTTTAACGTTACCAGCCTGGAGAGGCTGACGAGGAAGGAAAAAGAATTCTGACCATTCCCTAAGAATCCTAAACACACCCAAACACTATCTTTGGCCATCACCTGTCCTGTTTCTGACAGTGTGTAGATCTAATGGAGACCATCATCAAACAACCTTGAAAAACTGCAGCGAAAGCATATGTTCTTCTCTGCTACCTACAGCCAAGCTTCCTTAAGGCCACAACTGAATTCGGAGGCGATATCTGAATTATGCACATCTGGATTGGTGGGAGAGGGATGGAGTATCACGACCCTGCTCTGCATCCAGCACAGAAATCCAACTGTCCAACACTGCCAGACCCCAAAGGCAGTAACCCAGGGTTAGTAACTTCTGTGTGCTTATGTAGAAGGCTAACATTCTTGAATAAGGCCTCCTATGAAAATACAGTAACACAGAGTGGGAATTTTCTTACAATGAAGCGATGCCCTTACCTCCAGCCTGCTGACAGTGTCTTCATTCCCAACTATCTCTGACAGCTTCACAGGCCTGTACTTTTCAACCCTGTGCCAAAAATTACACAAAACATATCAGACCTCTCTCCTGCATATGACTCGGGGGAAAGAAATCAAACTGACGTAAGGAATCAGGAAGACTTGAAGCTAGCATTCATGGAAGATCTGCTTAGCACGAATTAAGGATGGGGTATCATCTGTTTGGACACAACGGGTGGTTAATACAGTCATCCTCCTCCATTCGCTAGGGTTAGGGGCACAGGACCCCCGTGAAAGTGGAAAAACCGCGCACAACTCTCGGCCCTCCCAAACCGTATTTAACACACACGAAAGTACGATCACCATGTTCCACCCACCGTGGATTCCCTTGAGGCATCTGGGTTCCTTCCCAAGGCAGAAGTGGGGGGCTGGTGGGGCTCACTGCCATCTCCACTGCTGCCCCACAGCATTTCTAATAGGACTTGCAACCCTCGTTCACAGTTTCTCAGTTTCATGAGGCTCGCAGTCCCTCTGACAAATGGCACAGGGAGGCAGCAGAGGTTATTCATAACCTCTGATTATTCATAATCCGTGAAGAACTAAATCCACAAAAGTGAAACCTGCAAATAGAGAGGGCTGACTGCAGAAGCAAGTATCCTCCCACAGTCTTCCCAGTGTATTTGTGCATACTCAAGTGGGGATACAATAGGTACACTTTAGGTTACAGAATCACAGACACAGGGAGGCTTGTGAATTCTCTGAATCTGTTATCCAGGAGCAGGAAAAGCACAGCCCGCCGGATTGTGTTGTCGACATTCTTCTCGAAATGAGGTGCCCAGAACTGGACACAGCCTTCCAGATGAGGCCTGACCAAAGCAGGACAGAGTGGCACCATGACCTCCCTCGCTCTGGACACCAGACTCCCACGGGCGCAACCGAGAATCGCGCTGGCTTCCTTGGCTGCCGCATCACGCCGCCGGCTCAGGCGCAGCTTGCGCTCCACCGAGAGGCCCGGATCCCCCCCACACGTACTGTCACCCGTCCCGCCCGGCTGCGCCCCCTGTTCCCTGCCCGGGCGCGGGGCCTCACGCGTCCCCCTGCCGACAGCCCCCCTGCCCGCCCCCGCCCCCGGCCCTCACCAGGGCAACTCCGGGTGGCCGCTGGGCCTCTCCCGCGGCGGGGGCTCCTCGGGCCCGGGGGCCTCCGGGGCCGCCGCCGCCGCCGCCGCCATCGCCGCTTCCCGCCGACACGCCCCCCGGCTCCGCCCCTTCCCGCCGCGCCCGGGCGCTTTCCGGGCGCCATCTTGGTCGTGGGCACGCGGGGGGGCGGGGAGCAGGCGGCCGCGGCGGCGGTTGACGTCAGCGCGTGGGACGCCCCCGCCGCCGCCGCCGCCGCCGCGCCTGCCCGCACGTGGGCGGGGCCTCGCCGGCCGGCCCCCTGCGCGGCGGAGGGGAGGCGCGCGGGCGCGCAGCACGTGCCGGGGCCGGGCCGGGCCGGGCTTCTCCCTCCTTCGGGAAGGGAATCCGGCCCCGCGCCGGCGGCGGGGAGGGGGGAGGGAGGGAGGGGCCGGCCGCTCTCGACGGCTTGCTGGGGCGCCGGGCCCGGGGCGAGGCGAGGGGCGCCTGCCGGCGGCGCGCCGGCGGAGGGGCGGCGCCTGCCTGCCTGCCTGCCTGCCTGGGCCCTGGCCGGCCTGGCGGGGCTGCCGGGGGCCCCGGGCGGGGCGTCGCCTTGCCGCCCCTGAGACCTTCCTGGGAAGGCCGCCTCGGTTGCCCGCCCGCCGTGCGAGCCCGGCTCCCGAGCGAGGGTGGCGAGAAGGGGCGGCCCCTGGGGGGAGTGGGGCGGGGGGTGTTTTAGGAAATGACTCCTGGCCGTTCCTTGGCCCTGCGGGTCCCGGGGGCTCGTGGACTCCGGCCCCCAGGGGCCCGCCCGGCCCCTGCGGTCAGCGCCCGGGGCTTCCTGCGTCTTGGGCCTTCGCGCGCCAGCCCCGCAGTAACCGATGCCGCGCGTTGGCCTGGCGCCTGGTGAGGCGGCGCGATGGCGCGCCGCGCTGCCTGCGGCCTGCCGGCCCCGCGGGAGCCGTCTTGCTCCGGCCGGTGGGTTGGGCGCGGGCGGGCGCCCTCCCTGGAGAATGGCGCGCATGCGTGCGCGTGCTCGCGCTCGCGGCGCCTCTCTGCAGCAGACCGTCGACCGTCGACCCGTGGGTTATTTTGCGTTCCTCGACGTCTGATGCGGTTGTCTGACTTTTTAGAAAACTCACGATCTGAGGTTCATAACAGAAAGCAACAGCAGGAAGCTCAGGGATGTCCCCTAGTTTTTCGAAAGACTGCCAGCGTATATCCGGGTAATTGAAATCTCCCATTATTACTGTATCTCTCCTCCTTGAATGTGCAGTCATTTGGTTGAGGAAGGCCTCTTCAAAGTCCTCAGCCTGGGTTGGAGGTCTGTAGTAAACCCCCACCAGAATATCCCTGTTGTTTCTCGCTCCCTTAATTCTAACCCAGATGCTCTTGACCTGGCTTTCTGGGTTTAAGTCAAGGATCTCTTCACAGGTGAAAACATCCTTGACATACAAGGCTACTCCTCCTCCTTTCTTGTTCGGTCTATTTTTACAAAATAGGCTGTACCCCTCTATTCCTATATTCCAATCCTGAGACTGATCCCACCAGGTCTCAGTGATGCCTATCAAATCGTATTTATTTTGTTGTACTAGGAGTTCAAGTTCATCCTGCTTGTTTCCCATACTCCATGCATTAGTGGAGAGACACTTAAGTCCCCGGGCCCTTCCTGCAAGTTCTGTACTATTGTTTCTACTCCTCCCACCATTGGCCGCTAGTACTACTTGTCCAGTATCAATTGGGCCTTTCCCCCTGCGCTCGCCGAGTCCCTGCCCTGAATAATATTGCCTCCCTCCCCAGTGGAACTTAGTTTAAAGACCTCTCAATCCTCCTTGTGAGACTGCAAAAACATTCCTGCCAAGTTTCGTGAGGTGCAGCCCATCCCTCGCCAGAAGCCCATGTTCATAGAAAGTCAGGCCATGTTCCAAAAACCCAAACCGTTGCCGGCGGCACCACGTGCGGCGCCAGTTGTTGACCTCTGCTATTGTCCTTTCCCTACGTGCGCCGTATCCTTGAACAGGGAGGAGAGACGAAATGACCACCCAGGAAGGTCCTTAAGCTTCATCCCCATAAGCTCATAGTCCTTTGCGATGTGGTAAAAACTGCGCCTTGCGGTGTCATTGGTTCCGACGTGAACCAAAATGAGGGGCTTACGGTCAGTGGGTTTGACCAGCCTGGTTAGCCTCTCCTTTACTGTGATGAACGAATGGGTTCCGGTTGAAAGGTAAGGTCCTGAACCAAAGAACCAGAGAAATCATGGCTGCAACGCAGTGCATTACTGAAGGATGGCCTTGGACAGTGGAGCAAGAACAGTGAAAGGAATGTTTATTTGGCCGAAGAAGAGAGTTGGCAAAGCAGAAAGAAATTTGCGCAAACAAGGTGTTCTCCAAAGTTCTCCGAGTGGTACAGAGAGCGAAGATAGGATAAAGAATTGACGTGATACAGGATGTTTTTGACATCAATATTGGTATGTTCTGGAACTATGAGGACCAGCAAAACATGTATTTCTCAAGAAGTGAGAAAAGATTGGTATAAAGAAGAGAAGATTTTCAGCCTCACGTGTTGGCATGATGGCTTTAGGGCTGGATGGGCTTTAGGGCTTGATGGCTCTGTGGCTCTGTACTGCAGCACCAGGCTCATCCACCTTTCGGGGACATCTGATCAGTGTTCAGCGGAGGGACGTGAGTATGTTGAATGAATGTGTGTGTGGGAGAGCTCTTGAATGCTTAAATGTGATTTTTGTAGTTTATGTCTCAATAAATGTTACATGAATAGTGATTAAAACCAGATCTGGTTTCCTAAGTGTCTTTGTTGAAGGGTCCTGTAGTCTGGGGACTGAATCTCTCTGGATCAAACGTACCGAAATTCTCAGTGCATGACATTACGTGGTTGATCCTGGCCCCGGGAAGACAGCAGACCTCTCGACTGAGCTTGTCTGGTTTGCAAATTGCCCTTTCGGTTCCTTTGAGCAAAGAGTCCCCAACAACCAGGACTCGCCTCCTCTGCGGCTTGTCCTGGTCTCCTCGACGAGCATGTTCCCCTAGGGCGGCCTGGGCATTCTGCTGAGGCTGGGAGCGTTGACCTAGTTCCTGTTGCCGAAGTTGGATTTCTTCTTGTTGACATTCTGTTCCCTCCACACGGCGCTCCTCATTGTTCGCAAGGCCAAGAACTTTGAAGCGATTGTGCAGGTGAAGAGTCTCTGTTGCCTTCCTGGTCCTTCTACCTCTCCGTGTGACATTCGCCCAAGCCTCCGTTTCCTGGCACAGTGTGCTGACTTCCTGATCTGGCAGCTCCTCCCTGCATTCGGTCTTCTGGTAGGTCTTCTCTGCCCTATCCATAAACTCCTCCCCTTCCCTAATAAGATGAAGATCAGAAACTCGTGCCTCCAGCTGGCGAACCTTCTCCTCCAAGAAGGTCACCAGCTTGCACTTGGTGCAGGTGTACCCGGGAACATCTTGTGGCAAGAAAAGGAACATGCCACAATTGTTACAGGTGACTGCAGCAGCTCCCTCACCTTCCATCCTTGAAACTACAGAGAGCAGTACAGTACGTAATTCTAGAAAGAATAACTAGGCTTTCTTTCTGAAATTCAGCTGTATAAGCTACGTCTGCTCTACCGAATGCCGAGGGTTAAACTGGAGGACTGAAGTAGAGTACTTTAAGTGTGTGCGCTGTTGGAAGCTCCTAATAAAGCTCCTCCCCCTCGTTAGTTAGTCAGACCATGTGCTCAAGGAGAGCACACGGCCAGCACAAAGAGACTAATCAAACACAAGCAAGACTAAACAAACACAAGCCACAAACAGACAAGCAAGCACAGCCCCTCAAGCCTGTAAACACACCTGGTCTAGGATGTCTTCACAGACCCAGCTCTCCCGCTGCTCCCTCTGCTCTCTCCTCTGGGAATGTGTATGTGAAGCCCCCGGGCGAGGTCAACGGGGGCTTTGGAGAAGGTTGCCATAAGTATGCTGGTGGTGCCCAGTCCTGTTTTTCCGGACCATGAGTCATCCTGGGCTGCGCAGGGGCTGGAGCAGTGCCCGGATGCCATCATGGGCTGGGCGAGGGCCAGCAAACTGAGGCTGAATCCTAATAAGCCAGAGGCTCTGTAGGTGGATGGTTCTTGGATCCAGGGATAAACAACCTGCTTTGGACAGGATTGTATCTCCCCAAAAGAGCAGGTGCGTAGCTTGGGAATACTCCTAGCGCCCTCTTTTCCATTAGAGACCCCAGTGAACTCTGTGGCTTGGAAGGTTTGGTGCCAGTTTTGACTGTTGCATCAGGTACAACTTTTCCTGGAATAGAGAGAATTTAGCCACAGTTGTCTATGCACTGGTACCCCTCCCCCAATTAGACTGCTGTAATGCCCTCAATGTGGGGCTGCCCTTGAAGAAAACTCAGGAGCTGGAGCTGGTGCCAAATATGGCAGCTAACTGCTGATTGGAATATCATGTAGGCAGCCTGTAATGCCAGTCTTAAAAGAATTGCACTGGCTGCCAGTTCTGGTCTGAATTCAAAGTACTTGTGATGACAAGGTGCTTGTGGTGGCCAAAATGGTAGAAGGCCTGGAAACTGTGAAGCCCTCTGAGGGGTATCTTAGGGGCCTGGGTAGGTTTAGCCTGGAGAAGAGAAGGTTAGGCGGCCACATGATAGCCATGTTTAAATATTTGAAGGGATGTCCTATGGAGGATGGGTCAAACCTGTTTTCTGCTGCTCCAGAGACTAGGACATGGAACACTGGCTTCAAACTTTGGGAAAGAGATTCCATGTAAAGATTAGGAGTGTGGTGGAGTCTCCTTCCTTCTCTGGAGGTTTCTAAACAGAGGCTGGACAGCCATTTGCTGGGAATGCTTTGACGGTGTCTTCCTGCATGGCAGAATGGGTTTGGACTGGATGGCCCTTGGGGTCTTTTCAGACTCTATGATTCCATATTCTGTGGCTGGCTGTGTCCTCACGGCCATATGTAAAATGCTTACATGATCCGCTGGGGTCTACCACAGTCCTCCAGAGGTCCCTCGAAAAGGGCTTGAGACTGCAGTTCCTGCAGGATCGTTTCCCCCCACATGTGGCTGCCCAAGGACTGAAGTCTGCTGGGAGGAGAGTCTTGTCTATGTTTGAAGTCAATATGCTGTTAGGAAACGGCAGCAGCTCCCAGCCACTGGTAGGAACCTTCCAAGTAGAAATAAACCAGCAATTTAGGAGTTCTGGACG